>CM053801.1:18444835-20944835 GCA_028671895.1 Oenanthe sinensis
GTCGTGATTTTTCTGTATGTGTTTCCAAAATTTTGATTATATAGTTATAATTTGTATATCATATATTTTTATAAATTAAAATATTAAATAAGTATTTTTATTTATACAAAAAAATTAAGATATGTATAAAATATCAATTATCAATTATTTAAAAAATATAGAAAATATATATTTAAATTAATGTTAATATCAAACATCAGGCCATACACACTCCACGAAACCTAACATACGCATTCCAAAAATGCGAATGTCATGTTTCCATCTTTTTTCATATGCTGCATAGGCATTCTTGGTATACGAGTGATGATGCTGGTAACTACCATCCACGCATTATAAAGATGCGAGACATGTGTATACATACTCGGTACAAAATACACAAGACCGACATCCATCAACATCATCGCCACCACACTTTCGATCGACAACACCACTGTGGCACACCTTCAATTGTTTTGTTCAATACAAACTCCAAAATTTTATGTTAGTTACTGGTACTCAAAATTTCAATTTCAAAATCTAATCTAGAATCATACATGCATTAACATTCATATAATACAATTATATACATATAGATCAACAATCATAAATCATCATAATTCTTAACATTTAAAAACATAAATCAAACATATATACACATACATGTATATAACTGAAATAAGTAAATGATGAACAAAGTGTGTATATGTATATATGTTAGTGTTCTGCATTATAAAAGAGAGAGATGGGCTATTGATTAAAGCAAGAGAGGGGTGAGGGTGAGGGTGAGGGTGAGGGTGAGGGTCAATTATTTTTTTATTCAATAACCATATACGATTTCTTGCATGCGGGAGTAAGTAGGTAAAAAAGACTGAAATTTGATATTTTGGACATCCACGTTCTAATTTTTGTTATTTAGGGCATTTACTCACACGGCCTACAATACTTTCACGAGCATATGTGTCAATATAAAAAGATAAATTGATTGTTAAATAAATAAATAAAATTTAATAATACAATAACTTTTTACGTGCTCACTAATAAAATTAAAATCTATCAATTCACTAGACATTATATTAAAAATTAATAAATTTAGTGATAAATTGATGTCCATCAATTTAATGAATAAAATAATAAATAACTACTGTATCAAATTATAAAAGTTCATCAATTCATTAATTCATTAATAAATTTCATAAAATCAATTAATATATTAACATATTAACGAATTAACGTGATGCGATGAGCGAAAATGCTGCAATACCGACTGTAAAACCAATCTCAGCTCGTAAAACGTAAAATAATACTTCCTCCGTCCCAATTTAAGTAGATTGTTGGATTTTTCGTGGTCAATTTTATCAAATTTTGACCGAAAATTAAAGATTATTCTTTTATAATTTTTAAAAATTAAAAGTTATATTTTAAAGTAGATATAATATATTTTCTAATGATATTATATTTTAAATTTTTTATAATTATATTATATATATAATTTTCAATCAAAACTTAGTCAAATTGATTTCTAAAAATCAAACAAGACACTTGAATTAAGACGGAGAGAGTAATAATACATACATATATCTGAATCCAACAATTATACATAGAGTAGTAAAATAATTCTACTCCTCTCATATACTCTAGCAGCATATACAGTATATATTAAAGTATGATTATACAAGTAAATGAGATCGAGGACACAGATGGTGTTCCTTATCTCTTCCTTTAATAAGATTATTACACTAGACTACTACTAGTAGTACAGTACTATTCTCTTCTTTCTACCTCACTTCCCTCTCCCTCGAAACTTGAGCTCTCCGTCAGCACTCACCACCTATATTCATTATTTTCTGAGCCAACATACCTAAAAGTGCAAACTCTATATACAAGTTTTTGTGCACACACATATCTACTCAGGGTTTTCATTACCTAAACAAAAGAAAAGAAATGGTAACTAAACGAGATCGGCCGCCTGAGAAAGGCCAAGGTTCATGTTCCAATACTACAGCATCAGTTGGATTGGATGAGAAAGCGAAGATGTGGATTGAAGATCAGCCCGCCACAATGGACGAGCTCTTGGCTGTGTTGGGATACAAAGTTCGTGCCTCGGACATGACTGTTATTGCTAAGAAGCTTCAACAGCTTGAAGTTGCTATGGGTATTGATACTGTTAATGGTGCTTCTCAGCTTTCTCAAACTACTCATTACAATCCTTCTGATATCTCTACTTGGGTTGAGAGCATGTTGACTGAGCTTGGTCCTTCCATGTCAGATACTCAATCTAGTCCAGTCCTTGATAATTATGATCTTCGAGCCATTCCAGGTGGTGCTATATATGCCGGAGATAATAATAACAGTAATAGTAACACTAATATTTGTAATAATAATAATAAGAGAATGAAGGTTGGTTTGGTTAGTGAGAGTTGTGTAGTTGAATCAGGGCCAGGGCCAGGGCCTTTGGTTGTTGATTCTCAGGAAGCTGGTGTGAGACTTGTACACACTTTGTTAGCGTGTGCTGAAGCGATTCAAGTGGATGATTTGAAGCTAGCTGATGCGTTGGTGAAACATATTACCTTACTTTCTACTTCACAGATTGGATCCATGAGGAAAGTGGCCAACTATTTCGCTCATGCCTTAGCCAGGAAGATATATAAGATTTATCCTCAGGATTCTCTCGAGGCATCTTATTTGGACATGTATCAGATGCATTTTTACGAGTCATGTCCATATTTGAAATTCGCGCATTTTACTGCTAATCAGGCTATTCTTGAAGCCTTTGGTGGTTGTAATCGAGTTCATGTGATTGATTTTGGATTGAAACAAGGGATGCAATGGCCTGCGCTTTTGCAAGCGTTGGCATTGCGAAATGGTGGACCACCTAGCTTTAGATTGACTGGAATTGGACCGCCACAGCCTGATAATTCTGATGCATTGCAAGAAGTGGGCTATAAATTAGCCCAATTGGCTGAGTCGATTGGGATTGAGTTTGAATTCCGTGGGTTTGTTGCAAACTCCCTGGCTGATATCGATGCTTCCATGCTAAATATCCGTCCGAGGGAGGAAGAGGCCGTGGCTGTGAACTCAGTTTTTGAGCTTCACAGGCTATTAGCCCGGCCAGGCGCAATTGAAAAAGTACTTAATTTAATCAAGCTTATGAATCCTAAAATTGTTACTATTGTTGAGCAAGAATCAAGCCACAATAGTCCAGTGTTTCTGGACAGGTTTACTCAAGCATTACATTACTACTCAACAATGTTTGACTCGCTCGAGACAACCGGGTTCACTCAGACTAATGATACTCAAGATTTACTCATGTCGGATGTGTACCTAGGAAGACAGATCTGTAACGTGGTATCATGTGAAGGACCTGACCGAGTTGAGCGACACGAGACATTGACTCAGTGGAGGACAAGGATGTGTGATGCCGGGTTTGACTCTGTTCATCTCGGGTCCAATGCATATAAGCAGGCTAGTATGTTATTAGCTCTGTTTGCTGGTGGGGACGGGTATCAGGTGGAGGAAAATGACGGGTCACTAATGTTGGGTTGGCATACTCGCTCACTTATAGCTACCTCGGCTTGGCAATTAGTTTGATGAGTCAACTTTGTGGTCTGAGTTAACTCGGACAAACTTATGACCGCCTTTGTAATAAACAAGTGGGATGCTGATGTGATGTGGCAGTGAGAGGTTTGATGAACAGTGATGGTGACAAGTACAGAGTGTCAAATCCTGTTTTTTTAATTAATATTATTAACATATATTTTCTACCACTTGTTTTCCAAGTCAGCTTGCTTTTGCACTTAATTAAATAATAATTATTATTATTTATATATTTGGTTTTTCTTCTGGATTCTTCTATTTGGGTATTTATAAACTTGTTTTATCTTAAGAATTTTTCACTACATTGCCGATTATGTTTCCATTTTGTTTGGAATAAATGTCTGGAGTAGTAGAGTGATTTCATCTTCCAGATGCTTTTAACTAATCATTTATTAGGAAATAATATTTGATGAATATATTTAATAAATAATTATTGTTTGTAACACAAAGCTCTAAATTAAAAAAATGTATAGCCATTCCCCCCCAAAAAATATTGATAAATGTTTAGGAATTTTTTTAATATGTTGGGCCAGTGTTATACAATAGATGGATAAGAATTATTAGTTGGTAGCGGTCACCATGCTAACCAAACTTTATCATCTTATATTATGAGATCATGAATCATAATGCAAGGTATCAAATTCGTATTAGTTTAGAGGATTAGAATAACTTTAAATTATTGCATTTCCGAATGAGATTGACACCGACTTGCGAATGTATCATATCTTTTTATATGGGCACTCTTTATGTTATTCATCAATCTATGAGTTTCGGATATTATGAAAATATGAAATTGAAATTCAAGTTTTCCGGGCTATTAGAGAATTTAAATTATCTTACATTCTTCATTATAAATAACTCGTTAACATGTTACACTTAATTAGATTAGCCTAGCATCGATATTTCAGCCCCAAACACATGTTTAGTATTAGGGTTCTTATGGGGCACACATTAAATATGTATTTCGCCGGATAGGATTTGTAATTCAACGAGGACTTGTCGCTCAACTTGTTGCATGTTTATCTCGTATACATGTATTCTAAAATCTAATAAAATAATAATATGGATTTTAAAAAAATCTTAAAATACACTATTAAAAAGGGACAGACGAAATTTGAAAATTCGTATACATGTGAATTTATATTTGAACTCTACAAACATTTCAATATCAACTATCTACCAGGAAGAAAAAATTGCAAACTACTTGCAGATCAGGAGGCCTTGTAAGAACAATGTGAATTAAGATCATGTACAAAATTCATCTTGGTATATCATAAAAAAAAATTGAGTGCATCCAAATATAGAGCAAACTGAACATTGATAACTTTCTATTACAGTAATCTCATTCTGCAACAATTGCTAATTAGAGAAATGTACTAGCAAGTTAATGTTTGAACCGGCCTAATTACACTCACTTTCACCAAAGAATCCTACTGTACTACATATATCTAGTCTAGACTGTTTGATTATTCCATCATGAAACAATCAAACAATTAATGATGTTACGTTGCCTAAAACAGGACCTTAGCAAAAAACCCACACACTCTCACCCATGTGCATCATGTCTCCCTCCATGTACATATTACTCCTTCCGTAATAAATTATTTGTTATTTTAATTTTTATGATATATTAAAATAAAGTTTCATAAATTATTTTTAAAATTTTATTTCATATAAAAAAATTTTAATTCAAATATTTATGTAGAAGAAGAATATTTTAAAAAATAAATTTTTATATGTTATAAAATATGTGTAAAATTCAAAAAAAAGTATAAATAATTCAAGACGGAGGAAGCAACACAAAAGAAAATACTATCATTCAGCCTCAAAATCTTAATATATATATATATATATATATATTATATAATATATATATATATATATATATGTATGTATATATGTATATATTTCTGGGTCTCCGGATTCAGAGATCAGAAGGACCACTTAATGTGTCTTCTGCTGTGGTGCAGCTTTGGGCCTAGAAGAGAGGATGAAAATAATACAATGTGGGCTCTGTGTGGTCATTTAATTACAAGTGCTGCTTACCGATACAACACCCACATGTTTACATGTGATTACGGGACACACGGGAGTCCCAACATTACAATTTACGATTTTTGCGCTCATATTACAATTTTAAGAGTCATAATTTAATTTGATTCAGCTATGCTACTGGAATTAGCTAGTTATTTCACTATTTCATTACAATTATAATTAAAATGAAAGAAAGTAAAGGAATGGCACACAGGAATAGCATCAACATTAATAGAAAAATAAATTCTCATATAATAAAGTTTTGGCTAGGGATTATTGGCCATATGTAGGTAGTAATTTTGGGCTTTGAGCGAGCTAAGCTCATTGGAGAAGAAAAGCACGATATTGGAGTTATTCAGCATAGCTTCTTTATTTGTTTGATATTAAAATATACATATAATTATAGGTTTAGATTTAATGATAACTCTTTATTTGAGTAATTGAGAAATTAAATAATAATGTAATTGAAAAATACATTAAAATATTTTTAAATATAGTAAAAATTATAGAACACTAAAAATAATTTAAAAATAAAAAAACATGTAACACATAAAAATATAGAGCACAAAATTACAGAACTAACTAATATTGAATAGTGTTTTGTAATTTTGTATTATATATTTTTTGTATTATGTAATTATTTTATTTATTTTACAATTATTTTTATATTTTATAATTTTTTTCCCTGTTTTGTAGTTTTTCATATTTATTTATTAATCAAATTCTTATAAAATAGGAATTGGTTGCTCATTTATTCAAAATAATAATTACTCACTGAGCCTTAATCTATAATTATATTATATACTAAATCATATTATCTTAAATATTAAAAATAATAATTTTATAATTTATTTATTTATTCGCAAGAAATCGGTTTAGCTAATGTAAAGAAAATATTTTCAGAGTCGGAGATGTCCGCACAAAATAAGATTTTTGAGGGACAGAATATTAAATTTATAATTTTTATGTATGAATTTCACTAAAAATGTAGAGAGAGAAATATTAAATGACTAAAAAGGGATAGAGTTTAGATTTATTTCTGATAAAATAACAAAATCACATGTATTTTATATTGTTCTAATTCAACCATTCTCAAATCGGGTTTTCCTAGTTGGATATAGGCTTGTAAACCGGAAAATTCGGATACGGATCTGTCAATATCCGTATCCGAATCCGAAAATCTGTATCCGTGTCCGTATCCGAATCCGAAAATTTTTAAAGGTTAATATCCAAATCCGAATCCGACGGATACTATCCGGATACGGATAATATCCGGATCCGAATCCGATTTTTAATAAGTTTTTTTAATATATATTAAAAATTTTAAAAAATTGCAAAAAAAATTAAAATTAAATTTTTTTTTTTAATTGAGTTAAGAGTTAAATGGATTTAAGCCTATTTTATTTTTTAAAAAAATAATTTTTATTTATCTTTTCAATCTAATTTTGTTATCTTAATAATATTAAACTCAAATGATATTTTTATATATGTCTATAATATTTTTAAAATTATATAAAATTTGTATAAATATATTATTTAATGAATATATATACACACTACAAAACTAATAGAATAAATTTTAAATTGTATATATATATTATTTATGTGATATATGTGATACGATTTAAAATGCATAAAATACTATAGAAATATAAATTGATATATATTGAATATAGATCTTAAAGTATAACTATGTGTAGTGTATATACTAATTTATTAAATTAAAATAGACATTAGAGTTGAGCTAATTAAAAAATATAATTAAATCAAATTAAATGAGTTTATAACTATAAGTGTATGTATAAAAATATATAAATATGCTTATAACTATAAATGAGCTTAAATATATATAATTATATATTATATATATTAAAAATATATATATATATATATATATTATATAATTAATTTCGGATACGGATGTGCCTATATCCATATCCGTATCCGGAATCTTCGGATTCAGATACGGATAATATCCGGTTTCTTCCGGATACGGATAATATCCGTTTTTTTCCGGATATGAATACAGATATTTTGGACGAATATCGGATTTTTCGGATTTTTTTGACAGCCCTAATTGGATAATTCCCTTTTTGGGTTAGGAACTCAGGTCTATGATAGTATGATAGTAGTACCGTATTGGTTCCTAATTAATTGTGCATTTTTTTATTTTAAACATGTATTTTAAAGTGCATTGATCATTTAATTTTATAAATTATTTTTAAAATTATTTTATTATAAATAAAATTTATTAAATAAAATTTTTATTTGCAAAAAAATAATTAGAAAAATAATTTATAAAATTATGTAATCAATACATTTTAAAATATGTGTTCAAAATAAAAAATAGACAAGTAATTAGAAATGGAGGGAATATTTACTGTTTGTAACTTCTTTTTTTTTTTACAGGAGATACATACTTATAGATGAATTGCACGTAAATACAATATCAAATAAAAGAGTTTCTTTCATTCCATAAATTTATCATCTAACCAAAAATCATGCACAGATGTCTCCGGAAACTTAGATAATAAAACCTTAAAATTGAGAAGAGAACACATAGTATGAAAAAAACGTATCTGGATTATGCTTGATAAACTCCAATCCAAAAATTAGCTTATCCGAATAAAAAGATCTGCAATAAGTACATGTACATCAAAATCCTTTTTTCATTCTTCTTCCATCCACAATTATTTTTCATTCAAGTGAATCTAAAGAATAATAAAATAAGGATACAAATAAGTAAATATAAGTAACTGAAATATAATAGTGAATATAGTATATAATTATATAATACTATTATCAATTTATGATATAAAAAAAACTATCTAATATGACACAAAATCATCATAAACGATATATAACCATCATCACTGTGGTCAAAAATCAAAATGCCATGAAAATGGCACTGCCTGAGAGATAGAAAAATATTCAGGCATGATACTAAACTCGTTTAAAATCTTAGATTTCAAAAATATAATAATAGATATAGAGAAAAAGAAACTGATGTGATGAAGATATAGATATTTAAAAGGTTTAAAGAAAAAAAGAAAAAAAAAGTGATCATTATTTTTAAACATTTTTTATATACACTAAAATAATATAAATATACTTGTTAGCTTTTTCAATTTTTATGAAAAAGGTCTCACCGTCTACGACAAGTGTCTCCCTTTAGATTTGGGCTATAAATATTACCAATATGAAGTGGAACTATAATGGGCTAGACTCGCAATAAACTTAAAAACTGTCTCCCACTTACACCTCCATAAAAGATAAAGCCCAGAACTGTATTGAAGAATAATAGCCATGGCACATGCCTGTTCAATAATGAAACTTTTAGCCATGTTAGGGGTTTAACGGTCTGTTTTGATATTACTATTAGAAAATTGTTGCGGTGTAAGAAAAAGTGGCCATGAAAAAAGTACCGTGAGAAAAATTAAATGATTTTTTGGTATTTTTTTAATTATACATATTTTGAGATATAATATATAAAAATAATATTTTTTAAGAGTTTTAATGATAAAACTAGTAGTTACTTCCTGAAAAACTGAAAAACAACTTTTTTCAAAAACATGGAGGACATATTTTTTCTAATAGCAGTTTTTTAGGTCCAAACCGTTTTTCCAGATAGCAACTTTTAAATTTTACCAAACACTTTTCTGACAGCTTTTCAGTAAAAAGATGTTTTTGTAACAGTAATACCAAATAGGGCCTAAATCTATCTCGTATTATAATGACAACATACAACTAGACGATAAATAATTACTCCCTCCGTCCCACCCATTTGTTTACGTTTCGGAGAGAAGGTCCGGCACACATTTTAAGGTGCATATAAAGTATAGTTCCATAACTTATTTTTAAAACTTTTAAAAAAAATTTATTCAGAAAAAAAAATTAAAAATAAGTTATGGAACTATACTTTATATGTACCTTAAAATGCGTGTCAGACCTTTTCTCCGAAACGTAAACAAATGGGTGGAACGGAGGTAGGTAGTATAATTTTAGGGTTAATAACTGACATAAGGTAAAATTGACTTCAATAAGATCACGGTAAAATTGATTTGGATAAAATCGGGTCAAATAACTTAACTGTCATACTCGTAGTTGGGTTCTAAAAGTCCATGACGGAAAAAACTTAAGGTAATGTTCTGATCTAATAAGCTCTTAGGACAATTTTTTTTAAACAAATTGTTGTTAAAAATTGTGTTCTGATCTAATAAGCTCTTAGCGCAAAAAAAAAAACAGATTATTATTAAAAATTATTGTACTGTGAGAAAAATTATTGATAAAAAAATACTATCAGAAAATTTTTATATATGTTCGGTAATATTTTTTATTTAAGTATAATTTAAGATATAAGATATTTTATATATAAAATATAATATAAAAAGGACGTGCTTTTAAAAATGTTTAATTTAATAGTAGTTTTTATTAAAATTTTAATATACATATATATATATATAATAATAATATATTACAATATTGTTTAACTAAATTAATTACTTCCATCACGATTATCACTGGGGCAATATAATATGAAATTTTTTTATTGAATAAAAAACACTACCACTAATACAAAAAAGAAATGCAATCTCATGCAAATAATAATGCCTAAAAGTTTGATCGATTGACCACCGTAATTTTTGAAGGACCAAATATTAAAGTTGGGCTGTGCTTTTTATGAAGACATTAAAAATGAGAGAGGATAAAAAAAGTGAAAAAAAAAGAGTAACATGCAAAAGTTTGACATTAGTAACAAGTAGGACATAACAGACGGTAGATGCGCCGGTTTCACCGGGAACAAATTGAAAAAAATGCATATGATTTTTAGATTTGATTCGAGGTATAATCAAAACCTCAAGTAATCTCGTGTATATATTAAATTACCCAAATTACGCCCCAAATAACGCATATTCCTTCCCTATATATATCAGCACTCCTAACATTCTTTTCTTCAAGCACTAGCTAGTGAAATGGCAGCCACACGAGCATTGTTGATTCTGTCGTTGCTTTTCTTGGTTGCATCATTCAACATTGTCGAGGTACAAATAGTGTTCAACTTGTCTAATTTGCATTCCGAGAATCAGTTGATACCATGAGTTGTGTGTTTTTCTTAACATTGTTTATTATTTATTTCTGGTAATTGCGCTAATAGATTTTGGTTTTGTTTCGATACAGGGATACAATAGGCTGCGTCCGGGAGACTGTAAACCGAGATGTTCTTATAGATGCTCAGCAACATCACACAGGAAGCCTTGCATGTTTTTCTGCCAGAAGTGCTGCGCTAAGTGTCTCTGTGTTCCTCCAGGCACTTACGGCAACAAACAAACATGCCCTTGCTACAATCGCTGGAAGACTCAACAAGGAGCTCCTAAATGCCCTTAGTTTTATGAAGTATGAACTCCTGTATTCTATCTTCCATTCATCTATGAACTTTGTTCTATAAGTTCATCCATGTGCCAGTCTTTGTTTATCACATTATTTATCGTGTAATAGAGAGTTACCTGTGTTAGTTCGAATGTTCCATCCACAGCAGTAATTTTTGTATTAGTTCTTGAACGAGAATGACTCTGGGCAATTTTTTCCTTCTCTGTTATCAATCTTATACACATATGAATTTACATTGTAAGATACAATCTATTACAATAAGCATAGAGAATAACTATCTACTACAATAAGAGGACCCCTACTCAATTACACACATTTTGCCTCCATTGTGACTTGAACCTTTGACCTTCACCAGGAGAATGAGGGAAGTAAAGTAAGAACATCTCCAACAGACTGTCCGTGTTTAGACTCTTAAGTTATAATTTGAAGAGTGATGAATGAAAAGTTGCTTTAGAGACTCTAATTGCTTCCTAACAGATGTGTACCAGCAGGATGGCCTCTTATATTCTAGCAAAACCTCAACTTCCCAAATTTACTATGCAGAACAAGTTAGTGAAATCCTATAGTTTATAAAAGATCAAGGCCACATCATATAAACATTGCTAACAGAAAAATGTATGGCTAGAAACTACAATGATGAGGTATTTAGGTATTCTGGAGATAAAAATGTTAATTATATTAGTTTGGTGTTCTGATACAAATCAAGAGGAGCACCCAGCCGCGGGCACTTGACAACAGTTATCCTTTCAATTTTCAAATATTATGAACATAGCCAATGCAGTTGTATGGACACCTAAAATCAATATATAACTCTGAACAGAAGTGGAACAATACTCTCTGTTTTCGATTTCAACAACCTTGATGTTTTTAATCTCAAGTATGATTGCTCTTGGAAACATTATCGTTTATGATTATTTATATAAAGGCTCTTCAGGTTTCATTTATTATTTCTTAGTTTTCCCCAAGTAGTTTTAGGTAAATTGTAGTTTCTTTTAAAGATGAGGGAGATTTTGATATGACATCATTTTATCAAGTTCACAAAGGTCTGGTATGGTGTAAAGGTCTGGTTTAGTTCGTGGTTCAACTTCGATTATCAAGTTTGCAACGGTCTGGTACGGTGTAATGGTCTAGTACATGATTGTGAATTGTGACTGAGGATATATTCATGTTCATTACAGGTTCTAACTTGGTTTCTCATACTTCATAGTTAATTCCTAACCATTTTGGCTGGAGCCTGAAAAGAGTCAACAGAAGCATTCTTATACAAATCTGACTGGGAGCACAATCAAAAGTCAAAACATCAAAGGTGACTGCAACATTCAAGTAAAAAGGTGACATAATAGAATACAAATAAGAATATAATAAATCAAAAATTGGAACAATGTTGCGGGACTGCAGGTTGGTCCATTCAGGTTGAATGGCTTAAAAAACAGAGCACCCAGAACCTACAGGGCAGAAGGCTTGAATCATGAATGCAATATTGACACAGACGCAAGGCTTTCAAACAGAAACCTAGAGCTTCAAATTATTGCAGGTGGTATTTAGATTTGGTGATGCACTGCAAGCTCACAGTATCATGAATCATTAAGTAATAATACCGTTGAACAATTCAAAAACTGATGAATTTGTTTGTAAAATGTGATTAAAATCATAAGATAACAACCATATCTGAAGCTAATTTGCCATCAATGTTATGAAATGAAAACATAAAGCTCTGAAATATTATAAATAAACATAACTGCAGGTGCTAAACAAGAGCAATAAACACTAGGTCATGTCAATCCATCCAGAGTTTAACAGTGTTTCTGGAAGATTGCCCACCCATGACAAAACCAAGCACATACACAATAATACATCCCTGGAAATGATACAAAAACAGTATTACCATGATATGCTGATTTTTTTCGGTTAAGCACCTACTCATCCGCTCCATCTTTCTTCTTTTTCTTCTTCTCTTTCTTCTTCTTACTCTTGGTAGCATCATCATCACTGCCAATAGCAGCTGTAGGTGAACCACCATTCTCAGCATCTTTGCTCTTCTTCTTTTTCTTTTTCTTCTCAGATTTCTCCTCAGTCACTGGTTCATCAATTTCCTTGCTCTTCTTTTTCTTATCCTTTTTCGGTGTTTCCCCATCCGAAGCAGCAGCAGCAGCAGCTTCATCTTCACCTCCCTTTTTCTTCTTCTTGTCTTTCTTGTCGCTCTCCAAAGCTTCCTCAACCTTAGTTTTCTTGGAAAGTTCGGGTGCAGGGCTAGCATCAGTCTCCTCCAACTTCCTCTTTCGCCCCTCCTTGTCAGCATCTTTATCCTTTTTCTTCTTCTTCTTCTTCTCATCACCTTCCTCGACAGGCTCTATCTTAACAGGTTCAGTCACAGCCGCAAGACTAGCAACCAAAGAATCCCCACCGGTGGGAAGAACCACATTCCTCAACCATTCAGACGGGGTCTTCTCATTAGGCTTCCCATGCTTATCCAATTTCCCCTCAGCAACCAACTTCTTCTTCATTGAAGCCTTAGGTCCCAAACCCCATTTCCTAGGATAAGTATCCCTATCCATCACCACCCTCTTAATCTTGGCAACAACCCCATGATCACAAGTAGCCATAACAGCCGTCGTCATCTCTGCAATCCCCAAAGCAATCGCCTCCCCTTTAGTAGTCATCAAAACAACCTCCTCCCCAACCTCAACATCATTCTCAAACCTCAACAACCCCGGAATCATCAGCTTAGCCCCATAACAAATGGCATTAACCGCCGAATCCTTGACAACCAACCTCTTATAACTAGTCAAAAGCACCTCAAGCGGCATAATAACCCGTCTCAAATAACTCTCATCCCTAAAATTATCAAACACCCACTGCGCATCCATAACATCATGCATCGTCACCATATTATCCTTCTCCCCCATAATCCCCGACCTGACCCTCCTCAACTCCTGCATATGCGCCCCCACACCCAAAATCAATCCCAAATGAACACACATTGTCCTGACATACGTCCCCGCCTCACACGAAATCCAAAACACAACCAAATGCTTCTCGGCATCATACTCAAGCAACTTACTCTCATAAATAGTCCTAATCCTCAACTGCCTCTTAACAGCCGAGATCAAAGGAGGCCTCTGAAACACGGCGCCAGTCAAACTCTCCAACGCCCTCCCAACTTTGGCAACATCACTCACACCAGAATGCAACCTAGCAATACAAACATACTCTTTTCCAGCCCCTTGCTGAGACTTAACCAACCTAGTAGCTCTATCAATACAAACAATCAAATTCCCAGTAACTTTAGGATCAAGAGTGCCACTATGGCCAGTCTTTTCGACACGAAGAATGCGCTTAATCCAAGCAACAACTTCATGTGAAGAAGGGTTAGCTGGCTTATCAAGATTCATAACACCATATCTAATGTACTCAGCTAAAGGGCGTTTGAGTGGTGAGTAACCTGAGGGGAGTGGAGTGTAATGACCTGTACGGACATTGAGACGATCGTAGTTCTTGAGTAAGATGGGCCATTCAGAGGTGTCAATGGAGGGTGTAAATGATTGGGGTTTTATTAGGTAATCAGTGTCTTGTTGGGTCGGCTTGTTTTCTTCTGGGGTTTTCGATTTCGATTTCTTCTTGATATCGGACATGGCGGCTTGCTGCTGCTGCTGCTGGGGTTTAGGGAAATTAGGGTTTCAGTGAGTGGGAGGGGGTTTAGAGGGGCTATAGGGTTTTTCAAGGGTTTCTTTGGTAATTTGAGGTCAACTCTTGGGCCCATTTCTGCAAGAGTCCGAGCACCCCAAATTGTCTTGTTGAAGACTAAGCCCAAACAGTAATCAATTAACAAATAAACCCTAAAAGTAGAATTACTGCTCTCTTATAAATTTTATTTATAAAACGTATATAACACTAAAAATTATATCAGATTTGATGAAAACTTTAAAATCTCAACATTACTTATTTATAATAAGGCTAAATTTTTTTTTTATTTTTTTATTTTTAATAACAAAAAAGTATATGCCCTTAATAACACAATTTTATATCTTAATGCCTAAAATAACCACCGACAGTAAAGGTGATTAAAATAACCAGACATATACGCATGTTTCAAATGCGTACCCTAATGTGCATACAATTTATGCGTGTCTTTTATTAGCTTCTAATTCCTGTCTAAAAAATAAATTATTTTAATGCATACGCAAAATCTAAATATGTAGGCATTCAAATGATGCGTGCATTGGGTTACGGATTCAAGTGATGCGTATAATTTACATGCATGTGTACGTACCAGGAACCAATCCTTTAACAGATGAGTTCTCGAACAATGATTAGTGATAAACTCGGATTTCGCCGAAAACAAACCCATCTTCTTTCACTATCAAAAATCTTAATCTAAACCCTTAAAATCAATACATACAATGTAATATGCTAGATTTTATACTTTTATTATTTATTTATTTATTTTAATATTCGTGAAATTGTATTTATTACTGGATAGATATCAGTAGTATAATAATAGAATTCGATTTACTAGCATCAGATTAACTTGTTTGAATTTTGTGAGTATAGGTACAATATTAGTACAAATCAATATGTTAACCATTTGTTTCCGATTATATTTATTTGTAATTTTATTGTTACTTAAATAATTGAATTTATTAAAATCTAGTCGTGGAGCCGATTAAAACTCTAGGAAGTTGAGATAGGTTGCAATTTTAATATTGTTCTAATCTTGTTTGACCATACTTATCCTTTTAGTAGTATTCTGTATTATGTGGTGTGATAAACTCATATAAAAACAAAACAAGTATAAATTATCATGAGTTTAAGAGCATGATATAAAAGACACGAGAGGAGTTAAATTATTAATCTTTAATTGATAATTTATCTGATATATATATATGTGTGTGTGTGTGTTTATCCATGCTTTGCATTTAATTATATTATTTTAATATATTAATATGGGGTTGTTTTTATTAAACAAAGAATAATTGTTTTATTTAATATGCATATAAAACCCGTGAGCTAATTTTACTAAAATATTCTTACTTAGTAATCATGTAAGCAGCTAAGCATCTAGAGATATTAGTAGTGTTATGCATTTGAAAATTTACGTGGTCTATTAATAAATGGTCATGCATAGTTAGTTACGGTATCCAATATGTTAGCTATTATTAAGAGTAAACAGGAGATGCAGCATGTATGATAAGTAATTAGTTTAAAATTGAAGATACGAGCTAATTTATAATTATCAACTTGTTGTTTAGATTCGAATAAAGAATTGTAGCTACATGCTTCTTAATAGCGGATTTTGATAATATTGTTAGATTAGTTCACTATCTACTTGAGGTACGAATTCTATTCCCTTTTCTCAATTTTAAATTGTAATTATTAATATTTCTTAATTCTCTTTCTCCATTTTAATATTAAAAATTTATTATATTTATTGTTAAGGCATTTTTATAAAATTGTGACCCTTTTGTACTTTATGTGTACTTCTTTTTACACATTCTTATTTCGTTTCAAATTCCTTATTTTTAAAATTATTGTTGGTTTGATTCTTTATATTGTTTTGTTTCACATTTTTATTGCGATATTGTTTTGATTTGATTAAAGAGTCGGCAACCTTTGTAACCTATGTATTGGGCTCTTAGACCTTAGACCGATCTGTGTGGGTTAATCGCATACAATGTTCACATGGAGTTCAGAGTAAAGGTGAACTAGACACTAATTCGTATCGATGTTATAAGTATACATGCGCGTTTCTGGAGTATGAGACGTGAATAGATCACGATCGATATTGTATTGTTGAGATGTTTTATACATTCTATTATTTTTTCTTATAGATATCCGATGAAGAAACCATTGTGCTGTACTTGGTGAGTGGAGTTTCACGAATACAGTTTTGTGCAAGAGACCTTTATTGTTCTCACCTTATTTGCTTTTCAGCCTTATCTTTATTGTTTTGGATCCGAGTTATTTATTGTGGTACCATTTTGTTAAACATTGTATATGATTTGAGATATCTCGTGATCCTTATATTGTTTCCATTTGTATTGTTTTATTGCTTTCTTGTGTTGGTAAAAAACACAATTTATTGTATTTTCTAAAATTTCACATTTTGTTAAAATTTATATATTTGTACTGGGCGTTGTTTTAGCCAGATTTTTCAGGGTTAATAGCTAAGTCTAATCGATTTCGTGTTTGAAGGACAAGTGACAAAGTAGTAAGACAAGTGCAAAAAAGTAAAGAAAAGAACAAGAACATAAGCCATTTTGGTGACGCGGAAAACCCCTTGAACAAGGTTAAAAACCGCGGGTGGGAATGACCCAGCCAAGATTATCCACTATAATTGTAATTGAGACGAAGTACAAGTGATTTGAATGAAGAAAAATACATGAACTGCCTACTCGTCGACTATGCAGCAGCTACTCGTCGACTATGCAGCTGTTACCCGTCGGCTGTATGTATTGTGTGTATATCATTCTGGTCCTCTTCCCCCCTTCTATCCATCTCTTTAATCATATTTATAATGTGTTTTTCTCCTCCTTCGTGATCCTGTTTTCATGCCACAACTCCTGATCGCGTTCCTTGAATTATGGGATCGTTTCCTTATCTTCTCATGTGATTGAATTGTAGTTGAATTAGGATTCTTATCCTTTCCTGAAAATTCGCCCGTCGAGTATACTCAGTCTTACCCGTCGAGACCTGGTCTACCCGTCAGCTTGTCTAGTTCCTATTTTAAAGGACCCTTAATAATTATCAATATAATTAATAATTATCCATCTATAATTGAATAATTCAACTGATATTGAATTATTAATGAATAATGCTGATAAATATAACCAAATAATTCGTGGGTCGTCCAAACAATGTATACTCGTCAGTTTACTCGTCAGCTCGTCGACTATGTTGCTACTCGTCAGTTTGTCTGTCCAGTCGTCAATAGAGTTTTCACCCGTCAATACAAACCTGGACGTGTAAAAATCTGGTACAAACAATTGCCCCTAATTTTATTGGGTGAAGACATACAACCAATAAAATTCTTCTTCATCTCGAATATTATCTCGTTGTTGTTGGTTGCATATTTGTAGTCGTCCATTTAATCAAAATGGCTTGTTGACAGGTTCATGTGATTCCTTAGCTCGTCGTAGTAATATGCCACTTGTAATATGTGATTTGTTGTGTGTAGTTGACAACTTGTAATATGTATTTCGTCAAATGTAACTTGTCGAGTGTGACTTGTAACTCGCCACACGTAATTCATAACTTGTCGATGTAACACGTGACATGTAGTCGAGGTTTGTAATTGTAGTGCATAATAGGGATTATTGAGCCTTGATGTCGTAATGTCAAAGATGTTTGGAAGGCCAATCTCATGTGAGACATGAGCCACGACCATAATACTTGTTTCATAAGCGTAGCTCGTAGTCGTAATTATTTCAACTTGCAGTTGAAATACGTAGATGTATATACGTAGCTTGTAATCATGAAATGTAACCATAATGTGCAATACATATTCGAGATTCGTGAATGTGACATATACCATGTCGATGTAACTTGTAGTCATAATATATGAAATGTCATAGACTTGTAACATGTAACATGTCGACGAGATGTATAACTTGTAATTGTAATATGTCAAAATGACTTGCAATTCGTAAAATGCCAATAAGACATGTAATTCATAAAACGTCGTGTCAATGTGATACATAAGCTTTTCACGCTGTATGTCAATATGACATGTAAATGTAATATGTTGTATGTCAATGTGAAAACTATTTGTAATATGTCGTATGTCAATGTGACATGTAAATTGTATCACATCGTATGTCGAATGTAATCATAATATTTATTCGTCACATGTAATATGTGTTATATACGTCGATTGTATATCGTCACTTGTCGTAAATTGTCATTCGTCGATTGTATATCGTCACTTGTCGTAAATTGTCATTCGTCGATTGTAATATATTCGTAGGTGCATGCACAACGTATAAGTGGTTAAAAGGCCTTCCCCTCTTGAAACGACACTTATTTATTCGTAGTTTCTGGTTTTAATGTGGAGAATGCAGAAAATTATTACTTAAAAGTAATTAATTTTGTTTCTCATTTTGTTGGTTTCGTAGTTAAAGGACGGGGCCTTTAGTTTTTATTCGTCGTGGGTGATCAGCCCAATAATAGATAATGTCGGGATACAATGCCCCTAGTTATCACGTAATTGTAATGGCCATGTATCGTAGAATCGTAATGTATTTATAGTCATGCAAGTACGCTACGTAAAGAAAAACTTAAACATCGAATATATGTTTAGTAGATTAACAAGAAACAAACGGCATGCATGTTTTACTATATTGCATAGATAAATCACGTAGCTTATAAGCAAGTTGGGCATATAAATTCATATAAGGCATCACACATGCAAGAAATATCAACACATTACACATATCAGACTACTAACATGACAATGTATTGCGAAATAAAACATTTAAAAGGCGCATGAGAGATTACTTGTGGTATGCTGTCAAATGAATTGCATTCTAACTCATTAGAATTGGCGTCCGTCAAGTGTTGATGGCATGTATGCCCCTCGTCCAGCGATGATGTCAGTTAAGTAAGGTCTTTACATGTCAGCAAACTTTCATGTATTGACGTCAACAGTGTTTGGAAAGACCTTCCTCAAGACGAGGTCTCCCACATGAAATTTCTTGATGTACACCTTGTTGTCGACCACTTTTTGTTAATACAGCGTCATTCTAATTTTGTTCATGTCGTGCAGCTTGTCGACATTGTCCTGGTCATGTCGTGTAGCTCGTCGATAGTGTCCTAGTCATGAAAAAGTTCGTCGTTGTTGACATTACTCGTCAGGAGGCCATAACGAGTTGTTGGTGTCATTACTTCTGTTGGTAGGACTGCATATGTCCCACACACTAGAGAAACTAGCGTCTGTCATGTCGATGTTTTGGGCGTCGTCCTCGTTGATTGTTAATGTTGTAATTGTCGCATAATGTCACTGTTGCCCCTTGTCGTAAATGTCATGAGGTACTGCCCCTTGTCGTTGTGTCCATGTATGAGGATCAGAGAAATAAATGTAGATGTCATGTTTATCGACATGTTAGATGTCGCCGGACAGGTTGGATGTCGTCGGACAGGTAGTCTTCGAGTTGTCGTATCCAACTTGTCATGTTGGTGTAGTGTGTCGTGACATACATGATCTCTTCCAAGGTGTCATCTTTTTGAATGGCTGGTTTGAAGACGTGTATGATTAGAATGTTGGACATATTGATATGTCTAAACACTGCCCCTAATCCAAAGGCGTCAGCATGTATGTTGAATTCTCTTGGAGCATGTCGTATGTTTCTGTCAAGTCCTTGACGGATATTGGAGACATCAATTCAAATCACCTGTCAAGTGTTTGACATGATCAGCCATGTTCCTTGAATTTACGTCGTCATTGTAAGACATGATGAAGTTGTTGGAGTTTTAATCTTTGTAGGTAAGAAGAATATTGTTCTGCACTTGAAATGTAATTGAAAAGAACATATTTATTGATTCGTTGATGTCGACAGGTTGCATGTCGTTGGACGGGTACAAATATTCTGACAGCTGATGTTTGACGGGTGCAAGTATTCTGACAGTTGATGTTTGACGGGTACATGCCTTTGACAAGCATCACACCTTTTGACATAGTCAACAGCATCTTGCCTTGACATCCTCATTCTGAACACTCTGGCCTCATTATCGTTGGTGAGTTGGACATCACTCGACGGGTACTCCTTGATTTTTAGCGTCCAACTTGTCGGCTACTTGTCGTCAGCATTCCGTCCGTCGACCAGAACCACAACATCATTCAACTTTTCATACTTGTTTTCATCATCTAGAGTCATAACTTCTTTCAAGACATCATCCCATTTTGTGACAGGCTTCAAGGCATGTATAATCGGTATTTGGACAGATCGACTTGACGAAAGACTGCCCCTAGCCCGGCCAAGGCGTCGAGTCGATGACTTGTGTATTTAAGTCTCTTAGAACCTGTCGAACTCAGTATCGTGTCTTCTGGTCATATCACAATGTCGTGTGAGTGTCATTCTTCAACGTATTGTATTCATCCCGATAAGCAGCTATTACATGTCGTCAGCTGTTTGTCGTCAAATATGCCGTTCATGCTCAAACGTCGTACTACACTTACAGCTGTTAGCCTTGATGCCGTCTTGGTATTCGATTTGACCATACTCAACTCTGTCTTGAGTGCTTTATTCTTTGATTGTAACAAATTCATGTCAGATTGTATGCTTCTTACAGTTGTAAGCATTTCTTCTTCCATCGTCAGGTTGTCATCATGTTCGTAGTTTCGTCACGTTGTGAATTGTCCTCCATTGTTGTTGAATTTGTATAGACTCTTAGCTAATTTCCCACAGACGGCGCCAACTGTTTTAGCCAGATTTTTCAGGGTTAATAGCTAAGTCTAATCGATTTCGTGTTTGAAGGACAAGTGACAAAGTAGTAAGACAAGTGCAAAAAAGTAAAGAAAAGAACAAGAACATAAGCCATTTTGGTGACGCGGAAAACCCCTTGAACAAGGTTAAAAACTGCGGGTGGGAATGACCCAGCCAAGATTATCCACTATAATTGTAATTGAGACGAAGTACAAGTGATTTGAATGAAGAAAAATACATGAACTGCCTACTCGTCGACTATGCAGCAGCTACTCGTCGACTATGCAGCTGTTACCCGTCGGCTGTATGTATTGTGTGTATATCATTCTGGTCCTCTTCCCCCCTTCTATCCATCTCTTTAATCATATTTATAATGTGTTTTTCTCCTCCTTCGTGATCCTGTTTTCATGCCACAACTCCTGATCACGTTCCTTGAATTATGGGATCGTTTCCTTATCTTCTCATGTGATTGAATTGTAGTTGAATTAGGATTCTTATCCTTTCCTGAAAATTCGCCCGTCGAGTATACTCAGTCTTACCCGTCGAGACCTGGTCTACCCGTCAGCTTGTCTAGTTCCTATTTTAAAGGACCCTTAATAATTATCAATATAATTAATAATTATCCATCTATAATTGAATAATTCAACTGATATTGAATTATTAATGAATAATGCTGATAAATATAACCAAATAATTCGTGGGTCGTCCAAACAATGTATACTCGTCAGTTTACTCGTCAGCTCGTCGACTATGTTGCTACTCGTCAGTTTGTCTGTCCAGTCGTCAATAGAGTTTTCACCCGTCAATACAAACCTGGACGTGTAAAAATCTGGTACAAACAGGCGTTTGGCTCACTCGTATTATTTTTTTCCCGCAAGTAATGAGGAGTAAATCGAGGAGAGTGATGAGCGTTACTCAGTTTCTAGCTGTTTTCTGCTTAGGAGATTTAATAAGAAATTCAAGAACTATTTTAGATGATTTCAGATTTTATCAATATTATTGTTACTGAGATTTAATACTTAAACTTTAACAGAATTATTCATTTATGATAACTTGATATTATCTAGATTTTGTTTAAATTGTGTAAGTCTTATTATTGATAATAATAAGTTCTTACATGCAAATTAATAACAAGACGTATGAGATGAACAAACAATTCATATTAACATAAATGAATTACTGTATGAAGTATAGATCAGAAAGGAAGAGGCGGACAACGTCTTTGCACGACTTTTTATGTTTGTCAAAAAATACAATATATGCATTCTTGGGATGCGTGTTAATTTGGACACATTTTCCGATAAATGGTATTTTGGATATCGGAGATATGTATTTGTGATAGATCGGGCAATTTCTCGTTAAATTTGATATAAAAGTTAAGGCAAAATAGTAGAATAGGTCGGGAATTTTAATTCAATTTCATTCTGAATCGAGTTAAATAAGCCCGTGAAGTGGTTAAAGTTTTTTAGACGAGTTGAGACAAAACCCAAGCAAATCCAAGGTGGTAAGATATCACGTGAAACAGAGCATGTAATAACGTAATGTAAAGAAGAGCCCAAACCAAACCCATACGCTACTCCCTCAATATAGTACAGTGTTGGCAGTTAAGGGGCCACTAGTTGAGCTCGTGGATCACATTTCATACAGTCTTTTCATGGTCCCCCTTTTCCCCTCTTCTTGTATTTTAATTTAAATCCCCTCATTCCTCCCCCTCTCTCTTTTCTCCTTCCTCTACAAACAGGTTATCTCAGCTTCTTCTACTACTACACTCTGTTTTGTCACTCTTTTTTTTTTTGCCTTCTCATTTCAGCTATGCATATATTTATGTCATTTATATTGATTCTGGTATTTTATTATTTCGTTTATATTTCTGATTATTATTAGTAAATTTAGCTTGTATGAGGTCATTTATGTACTTGTTTATTCTGCTGATGCTTGTTAGTCTTGTGTGAATTTCCTGTATCTGTTTGAATCAGTATTACTGTTAGGTATGTATATTTGGAAACAAACATGTTGGAAAGTCATTTAGTCTGAGAATTTAGGTTTAAGCGTGTGTTCTTGGAGATTCTATAAATCAAGGAGGGGCATAATGTACGTGTGAATTTAATATTGAGTTCTTGATTATATGATGATCAACAATTCTGTCACACAACAATTACCTAAGGAGAATACGTTTGTATACGAACGTATACAAACGTATTCTCCTTAGGTAATTGTTGTGTGACAGAATTGTTGATCATCCCTCCCTTGATTTGAGTGTTTAAACATGCGCTGGAATCTACTTAGGGAGGAGAACACGTTCCAAATTTCCGGCCAAGACCCATCACTCGGTGTAATAAATGTCAAGTAATCAACTCTCCCAAAACCTTATAAGTGATTGGAGGAGGTTCAAATATCATATTCAACACTCTTCCCTACTCATACATGAGTGGACAATAACTAGAGACCTCTCCTCAATCGAGCTCTAGTGCTCTGGTACCATGTTAACTAAACAACTATCCCAAAACCTAAAGGTGGTACGAGGAGGCCTTAATTGGTCCAAATATTATATTTAACTATAACTTCCGCTCAAAATCGAGCCTCAAAATGAAAGCTCAATTGGTTTTCAAAAACAAGATTTTCAGATAACAAATTCTTTTGGTAGAAGTGTTAATGTATTATGTGCGTAAAGATCAAAAGAGCACATCTGTTATAGTTCTTTCATTTTAAATTAAAGGAAACTATATTGTTTATATTTAATTTCAACAACAAAGCAAAGATAAGTTAAGCAATTCATTGCTTAAAGTATCTATGCATAAGTGTCGATCTTATAGAATTCCTGTGAGGATCTTGCTTCACGTATTTATCCTTACCTTACTAATGTTGTGTTCTTTGTTCATGTTTCAGCTTCAGCAAGAAAATGCAAAGTTGATATATTTGCTAATTACTGTGAGCAAATTTATATTAAACATATGGCTAAATCACCTGGAATTATTAATATATCTGCCAAATCACCCCAACACCCTGGTTTATATGGTTCAAGCCAAGGAATTGATCTACGAAAACAGATTTATGGGCATTTCTCCATGTTAAAAACAAACTTCTCTGATAAGGGGTTGTGGCATGTATGTCGAAAACTACGTACTTCAAAGACATCGAAGAGGTCTTCTTTACTATGCCAATCTACTGAAACACATAGTCCAGAAACAAAAAAATCTGTCAAACACTTGGAGGATTGTTCAAGTATATTAAGGTATAGGCAGTTTCTTGTAAAGGTTGTCCCTTGCTTACACGTTGTCAAGTGAACTTGATATTTATTTTTGTCAACAATACTATCTGATATTTTTTCATCCTGTCCAATTTTGCCTATCCGTTGTAACTAGACAATATCTGTAGGTTGGGTAATATTAACTGGTTAGCTCATTATTACTACTTATGCTTCAACAAGATCAATGTTACCATACATGCCTGTAAATGTATAAATGTCCTTGGTTGATGATATGGTTTGTTCTTGTAGCAGAGAGGAAGATGAGGATGACTATCCTGTCTTGCAAGGTCGAATTGTACATTCAAAGCAGGGCTTAGCTGAAGCTATGAAATTTGCCTACAATGATGCAAGATTTGTAAATGAAAGGGCGCGAAATGACATTGTCTTGCTTTCGCGGTAAATATATTACGCTACTATATATCTTTAGGGATGCAACCACACAATGAACTAGACATGCAGCTTTTAATCCATTTCTCTCGAGTTCCTTTTAAGTTAAAACTTTATTTGATGTCTTTCACTGACTGAAGATTTGAAATGTGCCATGCTTTCTGTAACCTTTTGGTCATATTTCCTGGCTGCCTTGGTGTGAGGTTGGCTGGTAGATAACAATGACATAGCTTTCTTATGGTGTTGTAGCTACTAGTTATATATTTGTTTTAAATCAGTAATAATGTATTTGCTCCCTTTGTTCAGCATAGTTACGGTGGTTTTCCTTTCCGAAATCCCCGTACCAATGCTTTCCCTTCTTTTTTCTTCTATTTTTTATATATATTTCTTTATACAACGCATAAGGAGGAACAGAGTCCATCAGTGAATCATGAATGATGTGTGGTAGCTAATATCTAACTCCGGTTTTAGGAAGGAGTAATACAGTAACACGATAAGAATGGAAAAATGGCTATTGTAGTATTGCTAGTGATGTGTTTAAATTGCTGCTAATGATTTTTTATGTAAACCAGTGGCTTAATGAGGTTGGATGCTCGTGCACGCCAAGACATCAGTATTATTGGTTCTGAGTTTCTAAAGCTTGATGGTAAATTCATGTGCCGTATGTGTATTAGTTTTCATTCTAAATACATATTCTGGTGATGAATACAGAAAAAGTTATAATATCATACTAATGTAGAATTAAGTGGTGTTGAGAGTCCCAATATATTTTTATTAGATTAAGACTGCCTTTCTTTCTACAATTGCTGTATACTAGAGGACATATCTTGTGTAGTTTGCAGATGAATAACATCACTTCCTTCCTATCATAATATAAACAGTGGTGTCAAAATTTATTTAATCAAATTATGGATTTCTATTTTCAGCTCGAGCTAGAGAGGATACTGAAAAAATTGACCAAGATGTAAAGAAAAGAGCTGAACATCTTCACCATATTGCCATTGTAATTCCTTGATATCAGGATACTACTCTCTTAACTAAATTATAGTGCCACATACCTTTCTGGTTGATGCTATAAAAAAAATCTTGTTTTCTTTGACAGATATTAAAAAATAAAGCTCAATCGAGATTGCAAAAGGCTGCTAACAAGCACTGGAGTGATGGAGCCTTAGAGGTGTTTCTTTACTCCAGCTACTGTCTCTATCCACAGCTTCACCTTATTATTATGATGCTACTGGTTGATGCTATAATAATAAAAATTATTATTGTACTTGTATCTTTTTCATGGATAGATTCTCACTTTGATATTGAAGTCATCTTGGTACTGCTATCCGAATGATATTCAATAGAAGTTACAAATTTAATTTTTCTTCATATTTAATAGTATTCCTGTATACTACATATATATATATAGGTTTAGGGTTGTCAAAAAAATCCGAAAAATCCGATATTCGTCCGAAATATCTGTATTCGTATCCGGAAAAAAGCGGATATTATCCGTATCCGGAAGAAACCGGATATTATCCGTATCTGAATCCGAAGATTCCGGATACGGATATGGATATAGGCACATCCGTATCCGAAAATATCCGTATCCGAAATTAATTATATATAATATATCTATATATATATATTTTTAATATATATAATATATAATTATATATATTTAAACTCATTTATAGTTATAAGCCTATTTATATATTTTTATACATACACTTATAGTTATAAACTCATTTAATTTGATTCAATTATATTTTTTAATTAGCTCAACTCTAATGTCTATTTTAATTTAATAAATTAATATATACACTACACATGGTTATACTTTAAGATCTATATTCAATATATATCAATTTATATTTCTATAGTATTTTATGCATTTTAAATCGTATCACATATATCACATAAATAATATATATATACAATTTAAAATTTATTCTATTAGTTTTGTAATGTGTATATATATTCATTAAATAATATATTTATACAAATATTATATAATTTTAAAAATATTATAGACATATATAAAAATATCATTTGAGTTTAATATTATTAAGATAACAAAATTAGATTGAAAAGATAAATAAAAATTAATTTTTTTAAAAATAAAATAGGCTTAAATCCCTTTAACTCTTAACTCAATTAAAAAAAATTAAATTAAATTTTTAATTTTTTTTTGCAATTTTTTTGAATTTTTAATATAAATTTAAAAAATTTATTAAAAATCGGATTCGGATCCGGATATTATCCGTATCCGGATAGTATCCGTCGGATCCGGATTCGGATATTAACCTTTAAAAATTTTCGGATACGGATACAGATTTTCGGATTCGGATACGGATATTGACAGATCCGTATCCGAATTATCCGGTTTACAGGCCTATATAGGTTGTATTAACTAAATCATTCAAATTATTAATTATTATAATAAGACGACAATAGTTATTATTACATATGATATTTGCTGATTTGGTTAGAAAGATGCTTAATCTGTGCACTAGAAGGAGCAGTTTACTTCACTTATGTTGTAGAAGAATTTCATGATAGAACTCTATGGTTATAATATTAAGTACATGTTGACATAGAATATATAGTCGTTCTTGGCGGCATAGCTTTTAAAGCATATTAATATTTAGGTCCTCTCACCCCTGAATGGATAGCTGAATAAAATTATGATGTGCATGCTTGTTAAATTCATTTGTATTTTAGTTCTCATCTTTCAAGTAAACAGAGCATGCCAATAATATCTGTGGTTCTCTGGTCTTTTCTCCCGAAATTTCCTATCTGAATAGTTCTGCCGCTCATAAACCATCGCCCCGCTTCTGTGTTTCAAATAATCAAGAGACAGCTAGACATTTTTCCATTCCCTTTGACGTTAATAAATGGCAGAAATCATTAGTTAGCAGCAGTTTGACTGTGGGTCGCCCTGGTATGAAGGCTTATTACGATCGAGGCCTGGCCCTGGCATGAAGGCATATTACGATAAGTGCCTAGAATGGACCTGTTTGTCTCTCTTTTATTTGCCAAACTAGATGTTTCCTCTGTTACTGTTGCTGAAACAATAATTGATGCTTACATGAATCTCTTATACTCATAAAATATATGATAAAATAATAGCTTTCTGATTAGATAATGTAAAATATTTATACAATCTTGTTGCTCATCCGCAGGCTGATTTGCGACGTGCTGACTTGATTGCCAAGCAACGTGCAAGAGACGATGCTGTAATGGCTTTGGAGGTATACTTGGTAGTACTCTCTATTGCTATATTATTATGGCAAATCTAATACCCTTTTCTCTTAAGTTGCTTTCTGCTACCATTATCTCAGTTTGCATATGTGAAAAATGGCATTATTGTCTTATATCTTGAGACTTATGTGCTGTTTGTGGTTTCACAGTTTATAGAAGACATCCATGATATGATGGTGAGCAAGATGTACACGCTGTGAGTTCCTCTGTTAATAGCACATTCATTTCATTCTCACAAGTTACTTGGGTCTTAAAAGACTGGATTTTGTTTTACTGATGTCAGACCTCTTCATAGGAGTAAGGGTTCCCTATCTGCTAATGAGATGGCCGGACGTATAACACTTGAAAAAAATGGGATTAGCCTTGACTTCTTTCCTGGGGAGGTGTCTGCTGATCGAATTACTGCTATTCAGGTATTTTTTCTGGAAACTTCTCAGTTGATAAGGATAAGGGACATACCCAGTTATCCATGACCTATAGGGTCATCTGGGCACCTTAACCACTGGGCCAACTCAACTCCTATTAAACTTCTCAGTTGAGCTCGTGCTACTATTTTGAACTTAAAAGATATGCCAACGTATATTGTGGTGTTCAGGAAGCTTATAGGGATATAGCATCTGGACTCTCCGAAGCTGATGGAGTTGACTACTCTGATCCAGAAGAGGTTTGAATTAAGCAACCAACATATCCTGGAAATACTAATTTGGTTGCAGCTGCAAGGCTTCTTCATTTACATTTTATTTTTCTGTGAGCAGCTTGAGTTGTTGGTTGCAACACTTATAGATCTTGATGCGATGGATGGTAAAAGCAGTGTTTCTTTATTGGCAGAATGTTCAAGTTCCCCTAATGTTGATACAAGGTAAGTTTTGCCGGCAAAAGAATAAATAGGACTATTCTGAATTAGATCGGGGGATGGGGAGTATTCTCTAGAAAGAGCAGTATATATATGTGAAATTGATACTTTTTTTTTACTGGAATCAACAGTTTTGAAAATGAGGTGTATTTGGCATTGTTTAACTTGTACAAACACTCCGACCTAATTACTTGTATATATCTAAACACTCAATATTTTATTTTTTGTAAATATAAGATTGACCATAGTAATAGATTGCTGATGGGATGTAGTTAGAGGGGCAATCTGATAATACCATTTAGTAGTTTTGCTTGCATAAAGCTAGAGGACAAAAGCAGAAGAGTGGATCGAGTCTATAAATTGTTGGCTGTAGTCCGATGTTGAAGTAAAAGTTATACAGTTTTCTTACTATTTTTAATTTATAAACCTTATATGACATATCTACGGTTATCTTCTAAGCTCTTATAAATTTTTTCACATTGTTGATTCTGGTTTTCAGGAAAGCATTAGCAAATGCATTATCAGCGGCTCCATCAATGTGGACTCTTGGAAATGCAGGAATGGGAGCATTACAGGTAATCTGTTTTCCTAACGTCTTAACCTTCTCTGTTCTTGACAAGAAACCATTAATAGACGGTCGTGATTGTTTTCAGAGACTGGCGGGAGATAGCAACCCAGCAATAGCTGCTGCAGCTTCCAAAACTATATTGGCATTGAAAAAACAGTGGCAAATTGAAGAGGGAGACAGCTGGAGGTTTATGATGGATCAATCATCAGTGATAGATTCAGACAACAAAGAAGATGGCGACAGATGAACCAAGAAAGTCCATAATTGTAGATACTAATTATATAGAAGGGTAACTAGTAGGTAATTATATATGTAGTATAGTAACAATAAACTTCAATGTTGTAACAGTTGGAATTGCTAAAAGGAAAATGAAATATCATCTGGTGATGATTGTTTTGCCTTTGTTATCTGCATTGCATTACTAGATACTAGTTTCTGCAAAACTTCTTAAAAAACCAAATTATTAAAAGTTACATGTGGCAGTATATTACGTTTTTAACTTCTTCAAAACTATCCTGCATAAGTAGATTGACTTTTAGGAAAAAAGAACAAGTTAGTTTACAAATATATATGAAAAGTTATATATGAATTGGTTTATTTTACGAAGGAAACATAATAATTTAATTAAAAAAATATAATTAATTATTTGTACAAAAACTATTTATTATTAAAATAATACAGTAGTATATAATTATAAAATATCAAGAGAAGACTCCTGATCGCACGGCTATAACAGACTAACAGTTGCATTTGTTTGCATTTAGGCGGCAATAAAACAAACAAACAAACCCTAGATTGTGAATTGAATTGAAAACTTGACCCCGAATCGCCTGAAATCTAAGCAAGTATGGACCAATACATCAAAGACTGATCGGAGGAACAGGATCACCTTCCATTAAAACAACGCTTGATGATTCTCCGCAACACCAAACCACTGTTAGTTTATTTCGCAATTGCATTGTATCAAATACTCTTGATTATCTTTTGTTGAATTTACCCACTTTTTGTTGCAGTCAGTCAGTGGATGTTGTTGCTAAGAAAGAAGATGAGGAGGTGTGTGTGTGTGTGTGTTACAGGTGAGTATATTAGATGCTTTGTGTTTTCCGGAATTTTATTGTTTTGTTTTTTACTATGTGGTAATTGATTTTTTTATATAGTTTGTGTAATATTGGATGAATTATTTACCGCGAAATGATGATTTTGTGATTAAAGAAAAACTATTATTTAAATTAGAATGGTTGGAGGGAGGTGTACATTTGTCTGTTTTTGGTTTATTGCTAATCACGATTTTAATTGTCTATTTGTTTTCGAAAAAATATATTACTTGTAACATTTAGGATGTGAATTCTGCTCATTTACTTGTGGAAGGAGGGGTCGAGAGGTTTCTGGTGGAAGAATGCCGTTGTGGTAAGGTTATTGAAGAGATTAGCTTGTTAATGTAAGCTTAAACAATTAAAGAACTAAAGCTTATGTTTTACCGGACTTCATGTCTAATATAGGCAGACACCTAACAATGTGCAGGTAGGACTCCAGAATGCTGTATTCCCAAAATTGAACAAGACACCTGCTGTTCCTCTGAACTGAATGGTGGTGTTACTAGAGCAGAAGCAGGTTCTGACAATCCATTAAGTTCTACAGTGAATTGCTTTGATGACCGTTGCAGTGCTCAAGTTAAAGCTATTAATTCAAACAGTGAGATACCTGGTTATATCCTTGATGATCTTGATCATGTTAATTTGAAAGTACGCCGAAGGATGCTGCTATCAAGGTTCCTTTATTATATCCATGATATTTTTAATCAGATGACACATGCAAAGTGATGATAGTGTAGGTTTTTAGGCTTCAACCTATATAAAAGGGAACAAATCTTCTTTTTTACACTCCTTTTAAAAAAGTTTAATGATGTAGTGTAGGTTTTTAGGCTTCAACCTATATAAAAGGGAACCATTCTGCAGGAAGTCGCTGGATCTGACAAAATCTGTTAGTAAGGTATTTATCCCCATGGCACTACATAAGTTTAATGATGAAAAAGTCAGAGATGAGGTAGCAGCATTACTGGAAAGCACTTCTACAATGTTTACAAATTTAAGAACCGTGATGATGCATGGCAATAATTAAGAAGGAAAACAATAAAATGATAAGCTTAGGTGGATTAACCACAAAATATCCATTACCCCAAGGATAACAACTAGGCTGGTGCAAAACTTCAAATGCAGACATTTACAACCTGAGTGAAAACCCTGGGGTTTTCCGACCACGGGAGTCAGTAAATATGACCACAACACCATACAAAGAGATAATATATATTCCCTTCCATGTTCACATCTGTTTTCCGTTAGTAGTCTTTCTACTTTCCATTAAAACTCTCAAAAACTATTATTAGGGAATTCAGTAATATTTGGAATTAGTTGAATCTAATACATGTGGTCCCACCTCTGCATTTCAAAATGATCATAAATTCTATTAGGCTCTTGATATATCAGCGAATAAATAGCGATTTCCCTCTTAAGGGGTGTAACGTAGAAGCCATTACGATGGATTTTTATGATTCAGGCGGTTGAATTTTCTTTATGATTTCTATTTTGGGAGTGGAATAAATGTTTCTTGATGCAAGAAAAGATGTAAGAAAGGTTAGAATATAAGTGTAGAATGGATATAAGTTATCTTCCCATATAATTGGCAAAAACCAAATTAATCCTCATATTCACTTGCAAATTGTTCAATTGATTAAACATTTAAATTAACCACGTAATATAATGAGGTTCACAATTAATTAAATTAAGTTCCAAAAAAGTAAGCAAAAAGTAATATCTATCTTCTAACAAAGTTGATGACACAAAGCCAAGTTAAGCATTTTACTTGTGTTGGTCAAGTGTGCACATATTTGTTGTATGAGAGTATGAGAGAAAACATAAGTTTAAATATATTGAGAGATCTATATTTTTTAATATGATCGGTTGTCATGTGCAATATGAAAAGACCTTAATGTGGTATATTATTATAGGAAAGAGTTTAACTTTATGATGGTGGGAACCAAATTTAAGAATACTTAGGCATTTCAGCTATATATATATCTTCAATTATCTTATGTTTTAAACAAGGATTTTGTTATTGACGAAAGCCGACATTAGAGATGATGCTTTGTAAAATTAGAGATCATTTTGTTGATTATGGACAATACTGTCCTCTTTGCTCTTAGCGCAAAATATAAGGTTAATTTTATGCACTTGATTTTACTTTAGTTTAAAATTTTTATTGTGCTAATTTGATTGTAGTATTTAGTCTAGATTCTCATAGAACATGTGTACTAGATCTATTGGGTTTTCCATTAGTTTCTTAATGGTTGATGGATCTTGACTACAAAAAAATAAAATTGCTTAAATATTCAGTGCGGAATTATTAGTATGTGTCAAAGTCATCATCTTGAAACCACATGTCTGCAACACTATGGCTACACCTTGAGAGCCCAAACACATGAAGGAAGCAGCACTCTGAACAACATATTGATTAATTACAAATTAAATGATCAAATGGTGATGTGTTGGAATCCGGACTTTCATCATTATCAAAGGTGTTAAAGTAAATATGGCTTTATTTTAGGCAAATCGCATGAAGCAATTTAGAAAATTTTGAGGATGAGGTGATAATATCAAGCTAAGCAAAGAGCTTTTGATGTGGAAAATCGTCAAATAGAGGGACAGAGGCTCAAATGGCTTGATTGGAACTTTAATTTTTATGTACTTGATACAAAAGCCTATTCTTGTACAGTTAAACCAATGAATGAATATCCTCGGGAATTCGTTTATCGAGATTATTCAATTATTGAGGTTAAAACTACATCATCCCTGTTATGTCGGGATTGGAAAAAATAATTCATTTGACGAGGTTATTTGTTTATCGAGGTTCTACTAGAAGGGAGTGTTTAATAAATATTTTGCATATAGAAGGAAAATTAAGTGGTTTCATATGGGAAGAAAAAATAAGTGGTTTATTATGAGTAGGTTGAGAGATATTTTGCATATAGGAAGGGAAATTGAGTGGTTTCAAATGGTGGTGGGGGAGAGGAAATTAAGTGGTTTCATATGGGGGATGAGGGAGGTCCATTCCCTTAAATATAGTGGCACTTTGTACAGGTGTAGAGCTCGAGGCTATTATTGTATCGGGAACTCGGGGTATTTTTATGGTTTTTGTATTCTTAATTTGTGAAAAGTGTGGTTTTGTTTTCTGAAATTATTGTAATTTGAAAGATTTTATCACAAATTTCTCCCTTTACACTCCATGCATTATTTTTAAAGGTAGCCATTAGCCCAGGGACGGAGGGAGCATGGAGGCAGTGGGGTTAGTTGCCCCCACTGACTTTGTAGTACATTACTATGTGTATTAGAATTTAATCAAGAAATCTCCTTTGCCCCCATTGTATGAGCGTATGAAGCTGAGGCAGGAGACAAGTGTTAGATTCTTGCCAAGAACATTTTAAAGCATATAAATTATAATATTTACATATAAATCTGTGTCTTAGTATTTTTTTTCTATGAAATTGTTGTCTAGTACATTATTTTTGCCCCCACTTATTCAAAATCCTAGATCCGTCCCTGCATTAGCCAACTATCTTTTGATTTTACTAAGCGGATCAGATATGCGAGATAATATCTGAGTCACTACATGTAGTGGTCACATGACATGGGCTACTCATCTTTTTTTTTTTAATTGTTTGGAACCATGATAATGTGGTGATTCTTCTTTTTCATTGTGTTTGACCCTATCTTAAACAAGTCATCAGTTTATTTTCAACTGGCTGGTTCCATTTTGATATTCTAACTTTTACGCGAGAAGTGGAAGGAGAAATAATATGGTATTGTGGTGGTCGGCTTTGCCTATTGCATTAATTTGCTAGTTTGTTCCCAATGATATAAACTAATTAGCATTATTGGGGTTGGTAGGAATGTTTTCCTTGCCTTAAGCTTCATATAATCGTGTGTGATGAGTGTCTAGGTAGTTTTCTTGTAGTCAAGCTGCAATTAATTTTTATGGTCACCGTTCATCTAGCTATGGATTATCTATTTATGCAGGCATGACATCTTGATTAGTATATGGTAGAACATGCTTATCTTTTTGTATATTGTATATGAGTAATAGCAAAAAGACAGACAAATAGATCTTTGTAGAGTATTAGAGACAGCACTTGTAAGCTCTCCTGATGCATTGTTTCCATTTTTTAAAATTTATTTCTTGATCCTGTTAATATACTTTCCAATTTTCTATTCAATTGTATTTGTATTAATAAAATTATAAAATACTAAATTGTATCACAAGGATAAGAAACTGCAGACTTTTAATTTTTGTCTTGAGCTGCCTTTTAATTCTCAGACATCCATTTAAGTTGGTATATATTTTGTTATATCCAATACCATAGATTAATGATTATATGTTGAATTACTTTTTGAATAGTTTCTATCTTATAAACAAAGGATCAATGTTTATCTTTGTTTCAATTAATATTCTCATAAACTTGAGATTCATATATTTTAATCACTTAAAGTTGATTTATTTACAATATAGATAACATGTTCTGATTGCTTCTTGTTCATGTCTCACAGGATATGTCCACAAATGTAGTGGGTTGCTTGCATGATGCCGTCACTGGAAAGAAAGATAGTTATTTTGTTGTAGAAGAGCATTCAAGTAAAGAGCATTCTGGTATGGTGACGGGGGGACTTACTGCTGTTGTCTGCGGGAATTTAAATTTGGAATCATCAAACAGAACCGTTGCAGGATCCGCTAGCACTATACCTGTTCTAACATCTGTACAGCAGAGCAGAGGAACTACAACTAGATCAGAATTTATCATGGCTACCCATAAAAGAGACATATGTTCCTCTAAAACAGGTTCAAAAGAGCATGAACTATGCGGTGTAAAGGATGTTTTGTATGGGAAACACAATACTGTTAATACTCCTTTGGCAACTTCTATGAATGTCAAGGTCGAACCTATAGAATACTATATACCAGACATGCATATTTTAGAGAACTCCTTGATGGAAAATTTTGTTGCAGTAAAAGGTGACCCAGAATTTCTGATGCATTTTCTGAAGATGACTTGGATCATATGTTGCTCAGCGCCCGGATTAAATTGTTGACATCAAGACAGATTGCAAAAACTGACATTTATCCTGAAGATTCAAGAAAAAACTGTGATTTCGTCCCTTGATTGTCTGCCCATATCATCAAAATCTGATCCACCAGCAAGAATCAAGCCTTCAAGGAAAAGGAAAAAAACTGTAACGTAAGAATTTAATTGAAGTTCTATGCACAGTGTGATTTTTTTCCTTGTATCTATTGTACTACGTCAGAGGTGGGTAGCATTCTAAGGGCTTTATCTGATTAAATATTTATTACAGGGATTCTGTGGAGACTGCATTGGAGGAAGATGCTCCTGGGCTACTTCAGGTGCGACATGTTATTTTTATTGTTCTTTTATTATCTGTAGTCTTAATATGTATTTATATCTTTCATCTTGCAGGTGTTAGTTGACAAAGGAGTATTAATTGATGAAATAAAGCTCTATGGTCAAACAGAGATTGATGAAGCCATAGACGAATCGTTAACCGAATTTTCGGAGCTAGAAGATGTAATATCAAAGGTGCTCATGTTGATCTGATTTGACACTTTTCTAGTCTTGTCCTTATCACTGTCTCTACGAAAGCAGTCTAGTTACACTGTATGTACTTGTGTATATATATGTATGTATATACTTATATAGCACTTAATCTTTTTAGTTTTTTTCTTGATGGTTCAGAATGGAAGACTAATTGGTATTTGGTAGATATTCTCACAATTTCTAGTATAAATTTGTAAAATATTAGAACTATAGTTGCATGCTATATTTAATGTGATAAGATTCATTCTCTACCAGGGTTTTTGAAATTTTTTTCATTTACGATCTGTATCAGAAAAGCTAGCGTGCATCTTTGTCTGGTTCTCGGGATGCTTTACTCCTAACCCCACAAGGTTCCGAGACGGGACCATATCCCTCCAAAACTCTCGTATAGGAACCCATAACTCCTCTGTTTAAAATACTAAACCCAATCAACGTACATTATATCAATTTTGACTACAATCGTTTATATTCTATTAGTTGACATGACATATAGTAATTAACTAATTACTTTCTCAAGAATTAGTAACTGTTATTACCTTGTACTCCAACACGATTCGGTCCTATTTCTCAAATTAATAATAATTTCTTCAATTGAAGAGGAATACTGCCTATGTAACTTGGAGCGAGGTGTCAGAACCCACTCCTGTATTGCTTTCTACTTTTGTCAATGTGAATATAGTTAATTATTAATGTTTTTATCTTCAATTGGTCAGATGTAATACTATTCAGGTGCGCATTACTGTGTACGTATTGTAAAAATTGTATAGTTAATATTATTCCTTAAAATGTTGTACAGCTTTTCTCTCAGCGACCCTCGTTTTTGAAACTTGCTACTTTAAAAGGCACAAAGGGTGAAAAGACTAGTTACTGTTTGGCATGTCTTATTTCTCTGGTAGAGCAGGTAAACAGACTTTTCTATTATGTAGCTTCCTTTGTGTCTTCATGTTGGTTCTTCGTTCTGTTGGATATGTATTTCAGGATTTACTTGGTCTGCTTTTTCTTACTTGTAGGCACGCTATTTACAGTTTAGAAAGTGGCCTGTTGAGTGGGGTTGGTGTCGGGACCTCCAGTCGTTTATATTTGTCTTTGAAAGACATAACAGGTTTATTAAGACAAGATTATTCGTTGGGTTCTCTTGTAGATCTACCTGTACTGAAACATAATTCTTTTATGTGTATGTGTGTGTGTGTGTGTGTATGCAGAATTGTGCTAGAACGGCCTGAATATGGCTATGCAACATACTTCTTTGAGTTGGTGGACTCTCTAACCATAGATTGGCAGATCAAAAGATTGATGACGACAATGAAGCTTACTAGTTGTAGCAGGACTGCACTAATCGAAAACAAAGCATTAACGGTACTGACTTTAAATCATTTATGATATAGCATGAGAGAGGATAAAGAAAAAAAGGCTAATGAACTCGGCGAGAGCAAGAAAAGAGAAAATTGGATAAATGATAAATTAAACCCTTATTACCTAGACTCGGATGGAAGTGATGGGTACGTGTCCAAGTGTTTAAGTCAACAATATTATGTAAATTTAACAAGTTTTTGATCTGGTTTCATGGGTATCCAAGGCAAAATGAAGAGTCGGGGTAATAGAGATTAAACCAAAAGAGGAATTTCAGTGTGCTGTGCACCTGTGCATTATAAATCATATCCAAGCGCCTGAAAGATCCTTTGCTAAATATATATAATATTTTCATTGTCTTGTTGTTATATTGTGTTTATATGTAACAAACTTCTATGTTTAGGTTGGTGAAGATCTAACAGAAGGTGAAGCTGGAGTGCTATCAGATTATGGTTGGATACCAGATACTGGGTTGGGAACTATGCTTAACTATCAGGACAGAGTTGTTCATGACAGAAAGAATGAAACGGACAGCTCAGAGTGGAGATCTAAAATTGGAAACTTGCTAATGGATGGTTATAATGGGGGAACAATTATATCGACGAGTATTCCAAAAAAGTTTGCTGATAGTAGAGTTGTTTATAGCCCACCAATCAAGTCGGAGATTTAGTTGAGAATTGTCCGTGCCAATAGCAGTAATTTTAGATTGTGGAACCTTTAGCATGTTTTCAGGCAGTGAACTCGTTTTTGAGATATAAAAGTACATATTAACTGTGTTTTCTGTCAATTGATTACATTTTTTTGCATGAAAAATATCATCCTCTGCACAAGATGCAGTGGTGATACTAGATCAGGATCCTGAAATGGTACCGTACTCACAAGTACGAGAGAAACAGTGAGTCATCAGTCATTATTGTTCTTTCTTGTCCGCTTGAGATTGGTTGTACAAAACCCTACATTTTTCTCTCACTGTATGATACCATATTGGTATGCTGACATTTATAACGTTGTAAATTCTCATAAATGAATGGACATAATATCTTTTTTTGACCAATTGTATATTTTTTATCGTGAGAGTTGACTATTGAATCGGTTACGTGCTGAGAAACTTCTTGGGAGGCTGTTTATGTAACAAAGATGAAGTACAAGTTTGACAATGTTTGTCACTCCATTTCTTTTTTATACCTTCATGTAATCAACACCGGAGAACTACATCAAGTCCTCTGGTGAGCATATGGTGTTACGTAAAATTTGGCCAAACTATTCGTCTTTGCATGTAACTTGATCCTCTCATGTATACTGAACTGATAACTTGAGCGGATTGTGGCTTGGTGCATTCAATTTTTATTACCGATTTCCAAAAGTGCTTTCTGTGTCCAACCCCAGACTCGATTTTTCTAACATTTAAAAGTTCTCCAACACTCCCCAAGTGACGGGGTTTGTTTGAGCCCAGCAAAGCTGCGGCAGATTTTCGTTGCTGAAGGATTGAACAGTGCTCTGGCTTTGGCTTATATATGAGACTTGGATTGAATATCCTCAATCTTGATTTATTTATATCACACTAAATCTAAATCTGTTATAAGTTTCTACTTTCCATAAAAGAATTAATTTATTAGAGTATTGGTTTATATATTATGGTGTTTAAGGTGTTTTTTTTTTAAAAAAAAATTATAGACTCCCACTAATTAAATATATAAATATAATCTACAATAATATAAGCTATACATGCCTCCATGCATATTTGTGAAAAACTGGTACATTACTAATCGTGTCTGATTGATGAAAAGAAAAGTATGTGAGGTGATTAACGTAGAAGTTCATGTAGCTCATTTAGTACACAAATAATGACTAGGATGCGAATGAATCTAAAGACAGGTATTTTTCGAGAAGAGGGCGGAGCTGGAAAGAAACATTACGTACTAGGTGCTTATTTGGTTGACACCCAAATACCTTCCAGAACCGTATTTTTTAAAAGTTTGTTTAAATAACACTATTGAGGGAAATAGAAATTCACCGTAAGATTGGACGTAAGAAGTTACTTATCCAACCCCTATGACTGCCAAACACAATTTTGCATTTTTTATGAATTCTAAATTCTTAAAAAAATTAAATTCCATTGAAAATAACTTCCTACTGTATCCCACCAAACAATCACCAAATACCTTAGAACAAGTCCAACAATGTCCTATAATATGTCTTATAAATATAATAAAATATAATGTCCTAGTAATCTAGGACAATATACACATACATCAACTCCAACAATTTGTCCTATTATAATGCCCTATTATTAAAATAATACTATATTTGAATTACTTTTATATTTGAAAAGATAAAAGGAGGGAAAAGAAATATAAAAAAAGAAGGAAAGTGAATATTTTATTGATAAAAATGAAATGTAACATTCCTAGTGGTGCCCTATTAATAAGACATGCGATAATTGTCCTGGTGTTTTAGGACACTACTAGAACATTGTTGGAACACCCATTTACTCAAAATGCCCTAAATTTAAGTTTATGACAACATTTTGGGACATTGTTGGATTTGTTCATAGTACCAAAGGCAATGAATCTGTGTCAAAACTATAGCTTATCAGCAACTTATTTATAAATTATAGCTTCCAAAATTAGCTATAAATTATCACTACAGGATTAAATAATCCAAAGACTAAAAGTTACAAAAGCTCAAATTATGTTCCAACTTTCAATAACATGCGTTACAATTACAACATACTTAAACTAAAGTGTTTAAATATACGTTTGAAAACCTAACGGAGGTACGTTCTCAAATAATTCCCATCACCTACTAATAAAAGAAAAACTCACCATTTATTGCTGGTTTGATACCCCGGGGTTGCAATAGAATTACACAACAGACAACATGAGTGTCACAATTTATTACACAACATAGTCACATGTATCTATGTTAAGATTGACACCAGCAAGCCTCATTTCCAAATGCCTCCTGCAGCACAAGAAAGACACGGGGAGAGCTAAAGAGCCAGACAAAAGCAACATAAAAAGTGACAAGCACTAGGATAAGCAGTGATGACGCTATATCCCAAGAGGACCTTAAATCTACAAGAGTTATATGAATGAAGCTAACGTAAGATGCATATAATGTCCGAGTTGTAAAGCTTCAATACTCTGATACATCTTTCTATGGTCATCTAATCTAAGCTTTATCGGAAAGCCAATGCAATAATCTACACAAGGCAACCAAATTCTACTTCTAATATTTCATATAGGCAATTAGCATATGCCAGACAAAACACAAACACAAGTATTACGCATAAATTCAGGTCTCGCTTGAACAATAAACCCAGTAAAAAAAGTTCAGCACACATTTTAAGATTAGCGAAAAGAAATTACAAGACTGCAAGTGTACAGGAAAACCAGACCATTAATTTTCTACAAGTATTAAGCATTAAAATCAACAGACTATCTCAATTTGGATGTCTTGATGAGAAGTTGACAGAAAAAAAAACTATCCTTCCTGGTAATGGAGCAAAGGAGCAAAAGCAAAATATACCAATAACTCATTAATAAATTTAATCTTTGCAACTAAATCTTCCCAATTGCGGTTCAAAGGTGCCCACTTTCCACCCATATTTCCGTCACTCTCTTTACTAGGGAAACTCATATATTTTGGGATGGAGATAATTAATATTATTTTATGGAGTAATTTATACTTTAACCCCCATTTGGACACATAACCCTCAAACTTTAAAAAACATACTTTCGTTCCCTCGATGTTTGTCAAATGTACATCGACCTCATAGCTTATTTTTATCCCAAAAATGCCCTCATACTTAATAAAATAATCTTTGTTTATTATAAATATTAAACAAATTAATCACATTAGATACAAAATAAGAAAACTAGTATAATATTAAAATTTTAAAAGGTGTTTTACCAAGTATTTTAAGATACAATTTAATATAATATGTAATAATTGAATTATATCAATTTTAAGAACAAAGGTATTTTCAGGGAAAAAATAGACGACGGGGTCGATGCCTACATGACTACAACAACACTTCACAAATTGAGGGCCAAGAAACCTATGTTACTCAGACTCGGGTACGGAGTGTCGGACACGACACATATCCGAGTATCCGACATGAAAGATCTGAAAATTGGGGACACGGGGACACTGTCCTATTTTTAGACACGGGTACGGGGACACACCATGATATATTAATAAACAAGTATGGTAAGTAAGATATCTTAACAAAAAGTTACAATAAAACTTAGATTAAACATGATTTTGTAAAGGATTTTGCAAATTAGGTGTCTTCTCTGCTTTTATCTCAATCTTGCTTTTTTTTTTTCTTCTTGAATATTTATTTTGAATTGGAGGTTTTAGTCTTATTTGATCTTTAAATTGGTCAAAGTGTCCACATTTTAGTCAAAGGATCCGACACGAAATGAGTGTCGTGTCCGAGTGTCCAAGTGTCCGACACGGGTACGGCGAGTAAAACAGAAGAGTCGGAGTAACATAGCAAGAAACACATTTTTAAACTTTAAGGGTTTACGTGTCTAAACGGGGAAACTATTAGGGCTAAAGTATAAATAACCCTATTTTATGTTTCCTTTCTTTTACTCTTCATGAAACTCACACCACTGGGCTAAAGCTTATTAGCTTCCTGACGGCTATTTAAGGATGCAACACAGTCCTATGTATTTACATAAGAACACAACCATATCAAATTCATTAATATAATCTACAATCAGATCACATTATGTAATTCTGTTCCAAGCTATAAGTCTACGGTACAAAACTTCCATTAAACATGCTAGTAACGCACAGATGCATCCTAAATGCATATACGTACAGTCATACTCCATTAAACTGAAAGCAAAATTTGCTAAATTGAGAAGAACAATAGAAGTGTAACAAGTTAAACACAAAACACACTACATAAAGTACTTGAGTCCAATGATGTGTATTCAAAACACACTTATACTGAACAAAGACTAAATAACAAAGTTAATTTTGTTTAGTTAGGACTTCATCCCCTCACTGCCCTTGCTCCACTCCACAATTTTAAATATGGAACCTTAACAAGTTGAACACAAAATACATTACATGCAGCGCTTAAGTCTGCTAAGAGATATGTACACAGTAGATACCATAGTTAATTCGTTCAATCTTGTTCACTCGTTATTCACTAAGATATCTCTTAGTGCAACCTGAAAACATAAGAAGAGATGCCAAAGGTTTGCTCGTAAAATAATTAAGGCTAAGATCAAGAACAAGACCATTTGCAGTTTGTTCTCTTTTGTAGGCTGCTATACATCTTAAATCTAGCAGATACAGCATAGTAAAACCATGACATTTTACTATATGCAAACCTATATTTATTTATATTTTGCTGTCAAGATGCTTATAAACTCATCCTCACACAAATTAAACACCAACTTTCCGTGTTGCATTTAACATAACCTCAGATTACCAATTATTAACCTATCACCTAGCCCAGCTGTACTAAAATCTAATCATCATCCACAGCACAACTACTACCAAACCAAACCAGCATTCAATCCAAGGTTGTAATAATACAAATGCCAGGCATAGTTTACCCAGACCAATTTATCTGCCTTCAACAAAATGAAATAACTAAAGCAGCACGATACATAAACAATTCAACCATCTACTCATAAACCCCATCACAAAAATTCAAAATAGCAAAATTAACCCTAAATACAGTAGAAATACACACAAAAAACCAAAGATCCCAACTTTAGAACAAAATAAAAACCTCTAAATCAACAAATTAAACAAGAAGGGTTCTTACCCATCTCAAATAAAACACAATCCAAACAAAAGATTCAAAATTTATAACATAACATCTCCTAATAAACAAACAACACAAATGGGTTCTCAATTATCACAAACAAAACATAAATTAAAACAAAGATCCGAACTTTAAAACATAACAAACCCTAATAACTAAATAAAACAAAAAGGGGTTGATCCTTACACAAAATCACTCCTGATTCTTCAACTTCTGGACCCTTTTCTCCAACAAATCAACTTTGACAATAAGTGAAGTAACAGAGAAAAGCAGCCAATAAAACACCACAGCAGCAGCAATCAAAAGGGCATTCCTCTGGCTCTTGATAATAGACTTCTGGTGACGAAGATGCTCAGAAGGAGAACAAGTGTGATCTTCACAAGTGGGTCGGGTCTCATATTTCCAATAGATATCCATGAGGAGGAACAAACAGAATGGGATTACAGATAATAATGGTTTGAGAAGGTTTTGAGTGACGGAGATTAAGCCTTTGCGAAGTGGGTTGATTGGGATTGTGAGTAAGATTAACATTACTGCTTCTGCTGCAGCTGTGTAGCCCAAAAGTACCCATTCTAGTGCCATTGTTTTGGATCTTGAATTTTATGGTTTCTTTGTGGAGAAGAAAAGGTAAGGAGGTGCGTTTACAATAGAGATAGACCGAGATATATTTCGATTTTCGTGTGCGTATTCTTCTAGTGTGCCATCCCCTGTATTTATATCATTAATCCCTGCATCTCATTTTTTTAAAAAAATTTGTTCAAAAAAATATTTATAAAATTTTCTATTCTTGCTTATTTTAATCGATTAATTTAATGTGTATATAAACAAATCAATACTTTAAAATTTTATTAGTAAATCAATATTAAATAAAGAGATAAATTAATAATATAAAATAGAAAAGTTCCTCAAAAATTAAAATTAAAATAGGGTCAAGGGAGTAATGTATACTTTGATTAAGTACTCCACTAGCGGGGCCCGTGGACAACCCTTATTTCGGCCGATCCTCGAAATAATACAACTTGAATTATATTTGGGCTAAAAAAATTTTAACCCCCTTTTTATGAATTGGTTATGGGTTTTAATTTTTTAAACTCAATCCAACCGGATCCGATCATAATCTAAGTAGATGTATTAGTCTAATAAGGCACTCGTTTAGTAAATATATTAATATATCATGTACATATATATTTGAGAAGAAAATGAAAAAAATCTAGACAAGATATTAATACTTAGCATAAATATAAATGGTACGAGTATTGTTGGATATAACTAATGTAAAAAAGGCTTATTTAAGATGAATGATCGTAATATTTTGAACGGATTATATTATATTTATTTCAAATTAATTGGTTCCTATTGATATAAGTTATTTTATTTTAAATATGTATTTAAAAATTTATTTAAACTGACTCAAACCAATCCGAATCGATATATAATAAATAGGGTTGGATTATGAACTTATTTTTCATGAGTTGAGCAGAAAATTTTGAAACAGATTTAATTGCATTGGGCTGTGAAAATGTTCTCAACCCACCCGTCGTACACTCCTACTCCATTGTGGACCCCCTAGAACTCTCGCGATTCAATTTTATATTACTCGCTAAAGTTTGTAGCACGTCATTCGTAGTTTATAATTTCTTTTCGGTGTTTATAAATTACTAGTTTCAATTGTGAAATGCATGTGTCACTTTTTAAATATTTAAAATATATATTTATAATGATTTATTTCCTATGTTATAATTTTTATTTTAATCTTTTAATATTTTTAATTAAAATTTTATATAATATTAAATATAAAAATAATATTTAAATATTAATCATATAAATTAACTACAATATAATTGTTTTACTATATACTCGTACAATAAAATATATTTATTATATATATATATATGTTACTCCCTCAGTTATACCCAATTATTAACGTTTCGGAGAGAAGATTCGGCACGCATTTTAAGGTGCATATAAAGTATAGTTCCATAAAGTATAGGATGACAGCTAGACGAACACGTTAACCCATTTACTCCAATTATATATAGGATATAGTTTTTTTTTGAAAATGAAAAATCGTTTTATTGATAAATAATATCCGATAATACATCAGAAAGATAATAAAAGTTTATTATCTAACCGAAGGATATACTTAATCGATCTATGGGTCGAACAACCCGTAAGAAAAAAAATTCCCGAAAATTTTGATAATAAAAAACCTTTATAACCAACAAAAATGGGTCTCGTTAAAATCTCATAAGAGTAAAATTCTATGGGGGGAAATAGTGCCCTAAAACGATCATAAAAAATAATATATATAATGACTCGTAACACAAAAACTGAAAAATCTGGAAGGTTTGTGAGTCCCCAATACTAAAAAACTAGTCTCGTCTTTCTGTTTCCGCCATTAAATCCAAGTTCCCGTCTCCATCCACCTTTTTTTTACCCTTATTCCCTTCGAAGTGAGTATCAAAATCATGCTTCTATTCATCTTCCATCTACACGCAATGACCCGTCTAATTAATTCTCAAAAATAAAAACAAACCAACAAATACAAATAAGTTCATAAATGTGTAACAAAATATATAGTATAAGATTATAACATAAAACTCTTAAGTCATAATAAAAGTCATCTAACATAGCACAAATCGTTATAAACTACATATAACCACCACATGTATGGTCAAAAGTCCATAAAAAATGATCATGTCCCAAATAGATATAAAAAACACTAAAATCGTTCAAAAAATCAGATATGAAACATGTAAAACAGATACAGATGATATAAATCAAATTCGAAAGATACGAAAACACAGATATGAAGATTTAGAATAATTATAAATTTTAGATTTGATAAGAGAATATATTTTTTATATAATAAATTGTGATTTAAACTAAAATATTGATATAAAAAAAATCTAATTAAAATTAGGGTTTGAAAAAGAAAAAAAAGGAGAGGGGATGTAATTTTAGTTTCCCAAGAAAAGGTAAAAGTAGATGAAAGTCTGTAACACGGAATACATATGGGTCCGCGCATGAATTGCTTGTTATTCACCGAATCACGATGACCTTATGTAACAGCCCATTTCCCTCTTTTTCTGGACCATACTACATGCCAAATCATCTTAAAGTAAATAAATAAAAAAGGTGCCCAATTTCCTATAATTCTAAAGCCCATTTTCCACATTTTATAAGACTCATTTTATTTTTATTATATTATATTTGTAATAAAATGATATTTTATAATTTAATTTTAATTTAATTAAATAATTTAAAAATTGTAATAATCAAATTAAGGTGATTAAATTTTTTAAAAATATTATTAAAATAAAAGACATGTCCCGTAATTAAAATACATCATATTATTAAAAAACAATTTTAAGAAAAAATATTATATTAAAAACATCACACGAGAGATTGCGTTAAATTTAAAATTTACAATATAAAAAAATTAACAATTATTGTGTAACTGAGAGATATGTTCAGCCAAGTCATTTTGTAGCTGACGATGTGTCCGTTTATCACGCATCTGTATAGTATTTTGAATATACATTTCATACAGGATAAAAAAGTTCTTCACCTAAATTTTTAAATTTGGTTGCGATAAACCATTTGTTGCGTTATCATAAATTAGTAAGAGACCAAACTGAGTGGCTTACGTGTCCCTTTCGTCTTCAACAATCATATTATATACTGTGTTTGGAAAATAAAAATTCGGACACAGATATGAAAATTGAGAATTTGAATGTGGAGAATTATTTAAATTCATCTTTTGATAGAAAAAAATCTAAACTTTTTTAAAAAGTAAAGAGTATAAATAATAAAATATAAGAATTTTGTATTTATAAGAATAAAATATATCCTATACTAATACAACAGTTACATATTTAGTAACGATTATATATTAGTTTGTAAAGTAATAAAAAGAAAGAAAAAGTAAACAAGTGTGATTAAAATAATTAAAAGAAATGAAATGTGCAGAAGTGGACACACCTATGACTTTTTGGGCCCGTTTGACTGGACTTATAAGTCAGCGCTGAAAAAGTTGGTATATATGTACTTTCTGAAAATAAGTAACTTATTTTCAAATTTGAAAATAAGATTTGGTCTTAAATTTCTAAAATAAATATTAATTTTCAAAAAAAAATATGAAAATATTTTTAAAAAAATAACTTATTACTTATAAACTAAGTCAAACACCCCCTTTAACTCATCTCATCTAATTCACTTAATGAAAAAACTAATTGGCCAACTCACTTTGAAAGTCCGAAAACACCTGAATAGCAGCATGGTAGGAGTAGTTGCTCTAAAGTACGTCGACTGTGGTTTGTACTTCAGTCTTGAGGTTGAGTTTCTTTTAATTTAACTTATAATTTAAATAATATATATATTATTTAAATTATAAATTATTGGTAAACGAGCCCTAAAACTTTATTTATATTTATTTTATAATAATTACTATTATTATTTCATTTGATTATTTTTTATATTATTTTGTGATAAAATAAATAATTGAAAATTTTAGGAGAAAGAAGATAGATAATATTTAAAGGTAAGAAAATAGCAGAAAAATACGAATACACGTTGAAGAATATAAGAATATAAGAAAATATTTAAAATGCAATTATATCATATCTTATATTATATCTTACTAAAAATCAAAATTTTAATACTAATTAATAATATATTTAAATTTAATATTTATAAATTTAAATATGTTAACATAAAACTATGATTTGAAGCTATAATTTTAAATATGTTGACATAACTTTATAAAGATTCATGTTACGTTTATATATACATAATTATTTTTAAAATATTTAGTTGGAATATTTATTTTTATACCGGTGGAGTCTCTAAGTTTTTCTTTCGCTAATTTTCTTATTTTGTATATAAATTATACTAGCTTATATGCTGTGCGATGCACGGATCAAATTGTTTTAATATTTTCTTTATATAATTTGAATATATTTTTAATTTTATAATAATAATTTAATTTTTATTTAATATTATATATATATATTATATATAATTTTTCATATACTTTATTTGTATTTTAATAGGATAATGTTTGTGTGTTTTATTTAGAGATGTGTTTTATTTAGAAGATTAATATGAGATTTATTTTAGTTAAGAGATTTGTGTTTAAAAATTAGGCTCAATATAACTTTTCGGCTCAAATACCGACTAACTACCAAACTCTTAAATTTTAGGTTTTAATAATATAGTACATATTTCCATTTCCAGGAATATATAATTAGATCTTATACTAGGTCAAAAATTTCAAGAGTACAAGAGACCAACTAAGTAATAAAGAAGTAAGTTATAAATTTTACCCCAAAAATCGAGAACGTTACTATTTATAAATTTAAAGTCTTATAATATTTTTATGATTTTTTTATTTGATTTTATAACCGAAACTAAACCGCTAAAAATCGAACCAAGCCTTTTAAATTTAAAACTGAAATTGACAGTTCAATTGCGATTTTCAATTTTTAAAATCGATGACACGCGGTTTCGGGGCAAAACTGCCTCGAAATGAACCATGCTCTCCCCTAACTCTAACACAGTCAGAGGTCAAATTTCGAATTGTAATAGAATATTTCACATAATTTAAATTATTTATGACAAAACATTATATAAAAATATAAAATTTAAAATTTAAAGTGCAATACTTCAAATAAATATCTTATTTTAAATACTACCAAATTTAGACGTCCTAAGGTACTCAACTAACGGAAAAATATTTAAAGTGCAATGCTTCAAATAAATATCCTATTTTAGATATTACTAAATTCAGTTTAAAAAAAATTAATTTAAAATTATTTTCTGAAAATAAGTACTTATTTTTAAAAAAATATGTACGTTTTTCTAGAAATAAGTACTTATTTCTAAAAGAAAATTAAGGATTAAATTTATTTTTGAGAAATAAATATTTTTTTTATAAAAAATATAGTTTTACATATTTTTCCCCCTAAAAATAAGTAATTATTTCCCTAATTTAAAGAAAGATAAATGGATTATATCTTCTTGTGGAAGGAGATAAATGAATACGTTATTTTATCATAAAATCGTTACTTAATGATAATAGATGTTTTTGTCGAAAATCCTTAAAGTCTATTTCTGACATCCTAAACATTTATTTGACATCTCTCTTTAGTTGCTTCTTATAAATATTTATTTGCCTGTTTGCTAAATTCCCAATTAGGCCGTTTTGCAGACCTCAGAGGAACAAATTCGCACTTTGCTTCTGATACTTTCTGGCAATTCATACTTCAGGTTGTTTATTTTAAAATTTACCGAATAATTAGAACTTCATAATTACATCATTTTACAACACAGAAAAGTATTAAGAACTTGACAAAAATAATTTTTTCAGAAAAACTTATTTACAACTCTAATGCTTCTAGGAAAATATACAATCTGCAATTAAAATTAAACTTTTTTTTACATTTTTACAAAAAGAGATTTATGGTTGTATTTGATTAATTTTAGTTGCAATTTTTTAATATTTCAGTTACATTTAATTATAAAATTGTATTTTTACAAAAAACAATAAAACTAAAATTATATTTTTTACATAATATTTTATTAAAATACTTATGTCTATAGACATATCCCAATACACAACATTTTACACAGCCACTAATCGCATTTGTTATCGATTTTGATGAATTTTTCAGTCACATCTTAATCCATTTAGAACATTACTACTTTCAATTGTTTTAAGTGCAGGAGGGAGGGAGAAGCCAATCAATCTTCGTGCTTGATCTAAACTTTCATATCAGAACACCTTTCCAACTTTCGTCCAGAATCGCCATCTCCTACCATAACATAATCAAGGAATAATGAGATATATAGTAACAAATTGGCAACAAATAAATTGGGTTACTATTTCAAAAGATTTAAGTAAGAGAATCGTTACGATGCATAAAGGCAAAAATGAAAGAAAGAACATACCATCTTTTCCCCTTAACACCTTTCCCAGGAAAGTTAGAAAAACTACGAGGAGAACCACAATAGCTATTACTCCAATTATTATCGCAAATGCTTGCTCACCGTCAGAATGATCTTCATTATTAGAATTCCCTGAATTGCCATAAAATTATACATATATAAAGGTAGTTGGTCCATACGCTACAACATATCTATCTATCACCAATATTAAACTCAGTAAAATAAAATTTAACAAAATCCTAATACCGCAAGGATAACGAAGTCCTTATAATTACATAAAATTATACTGTCACGATATGCATGTCACCTTTATAAAAAATAAATGTCTCACATTACTTGTACACTATCTCTTTTTAATGCCATTTTATAAGTAAATTTTCAAAATAACCATTGTACTAAAATATTGGTACTAGTATTTGTAATTAATGTAATATAGTTATCATTCAAATTATACATTAAAACTATCTCAATCAAAAGACACGTAAAATGAGATGGAGGGAGTAATTTATAAGTATCATAGTTAATAATAGGGTACGTACTACGTAAGTAAGTTGTAGCTGAAATTCGGACTCATTTATTGTGACAATCCGAGTCAAATTCCGAGTCTTTTTCGAAAATCGAGTCAAGTCCCGACTTCCGAATTTGAAATAAGCCAAAGTAAACTGGCCTAAATGCAACAATTTGGGTAATCCACAATCCCACCACAGGCCCCCAAAAGATCAATGATTTGTTGGTGCACTTAGTAGTAGTACTCTTGCTTATATACTGAACAAATTATCCAAATCTACTCGATGTGGGACTGGGGTGCTACATTTATTCATATTTATTCTAGCAGCAGTAGAATAGTTGAAATGATTTGTACAATAGTTTTTACCAATAATTTTATTCGTTTGTATTTGTTACAAATTACTAATATACAAGTAATATTGGAGGTCGAAAATTGGATACTAAAATAATTAGTATAACTGTAAAGATAATAATATAGTTTACCAGGATCAGATTTATAAACATGATCATCTCCACTTGTTGTTGATAAATACTTGGCATAACACTTGGCCAAAAACATCTCTCCTGAAACTGCACCTTCGCAATCACTTTTCAGCCGTCCGATCGCCTCCATCACACAATCTTGACACTCACTCACACTCAAATCCTCCACACACTGACTCATCCCCTGTGTGTTCCCGGACCCACCCACCCTATACGATCCAGTGGCCCCACCTATGCTTGCCAAAACTGCATCCCGACCGTCCATTAAATTCGTATCATATCCAACCGACGATGCACATTTCTTCATCACCACACTCTTGTCTTGCACACCAATGAAGCTAGTGTTATCGTACTTAACAAAACACCCCTCCAACTGTGCAGCCCCACCACAAGTTTGTGGGCACAAGGTACCGAGTTGACTCACCGAGTTAGCTACACAAGTGGCACAGTCAGGCTGGGGCAGGTCACCCCTGCATTGGAAGAGACCGTAGACAATGTCTTGTGGACTTGAGCCTGGGATTGTGTATTTGTTGTAGGAGGAGGATGTTGCCGAGTTGACCAGGGAAGTGAGGAGTGAGTTGAGTTTTGACTCGTATGGTGAGCCTGGAGTGTACTTAATCTTGGAACAACCACCGTAGATGACAGTGTCTGAAACTGAATATGTAACATGAATGAAAGGTGACAATGTAATGAGTACGACAATTAGATTAAATGTTAGACTGGCCATATATACTGGACTGTGTGTTTGATTTTCAGTGTAAATATTTACAGAGTGAGAGAAAGGAGAGAGACGTTATGGAATATGTTTGTATATAATTTATCTTCTTTAAACAGATATAATGTATGTTTTTATGTAGCCATCCTGGAATTCGATATATAATTTGGTCCCGTAAGGCTACGTAATATGTTTTTAGTTTTTACTAATGCATTAGTAATATAATAGTGATTTAGAAAGTGTATAATTCTTCTTTAGTAAATATTAATGGACGAGCCATACAAAAAAAAGGCATGCTATATGGGCTGAGATCGGGTGTTAGCTGTAACTGGATCGGTACTCTGTATTCTGTTGGAAGACACGTACATGCATTGATGCATAGAGTTGTTAAATTACCGGTTCTCCTAAAATCTCAAGATATTAGAAAGTCAGCTTATCAGAATCATATTATTCAACACAAGTACATGTATATGATATATATCCATTGTGGGGTTTATCCAAAATCTCAAGCACAAAAGGGTTGGTTCAGTTTTCATAAGATGGATCGGATGCTTAGAGATTCTGATTTCTAGCACAATACTAGTACTTCTGTTCAGTTTCTAAGTTTATGAACGGGAGAAGCAGCCATACGAACGCTGATACCGATACGTAAATTCTAACGTATGCTTATATATATGTGACTCTTTAGGATTTCAGATGAAACAATAGAATATAAGGAAAAAACATAGATCATAATAAAAAAAAAACTTGCAAAACATAATATTTTAAAGTTGTAGCTGCCTGCCCCTTTCCGGGTAAACACAATTAAAAACGTGATATTTTTTTTTTATGTATTTTGACTCGAAAATTTGAATATAATTTTATAAATAAAATTCTGAATAATTTATAATCGATTAAATTTAAAATATAAATATCTCGAGTGTCAGGTATTAATATAATTCATATACAAGATTCTCGAAATTTAATATATTCCAATTTATTTTTATACCAAATCGTATATAATGAGGTACACAACCCAAAAAGTGACTAATTGCTTGCACTTATTCTCAAAAATCAATAGGCGTTTTATTAAAATAATTTTTTTAAATAATATTAGTTTTAAAAATAATTTGAGATTATATAACAATACATAACACAATTTTATAATTTTAGTAAATTCTTTATTTAAATTACAGTAAAATCTCTATAAATTTTATTAATTTATCGAGATTATTAATTAATTGAGGTAAAAGATGAACTGTTGTTGTTATGTTGAGATCAAAAATCTGTATCAAAAATATTAATTTATCATAAGTTATTAATTTATCGACCATTAATTAATCGAGTTTTACTGTAGTACAATAATTTTATAGGATTTTAGGTCTTACTCTACAATCATACTTTATCAATAACTGACATTATGTTCCCATTTTTCAAATGAGCGGGATTATTGAATTTTATCGCCATCTCAACCGTGATAAAACCAGTATTTTAAAAATTGAAGAATAAAATAACTTATAATAATTGTCATTAATTTTTGAATTTGAGTTGAACTCGATCATAATAAATTTTCTCGTAATTTCTAAAATGAAATTAAAATCAACAAAGTCACTGCTAATTTTTTTTTTTAGCCGGAACTTCATCATAAATTGATTTATTCTGCCACCGACGATCATATACTAGGCTAATTAAAAATTTATACAGCAAACTTAACCAAAAAAAAAAATATACTGAAAGACTAAAAATCATACTCCAAAAGCGTATGCATGCATCCATGGATGTATAGTGCACATAGGTGCACATTTTGTCGAGTAGCTGAACAAGAGGTAGGATGCCCACACCATTAAATAGACGAAGACTTCACAACTCTGTGAGCCTCCATTGTTGTCCTTTTGGTTTTATGTTATTTGTCTATTTGTAATCATGCATGTATATACCCGCAGATTGAAAGAATACATACATACATATATATATATATACATATATATATACATACACATACATACATACATACATACATATATATATATATATATGTGTGTGCGCAAATTGCAAACACATTATATAATCTTGGCGAGGCATGTATACAAATACATATACACCATATTGCAATACAATGGGGCTGAATTAGCCACGCCAATCGTGTGGTTTCGTGTATTTTCATATCGTGTACTTTCGTGTACTCATAACTAAAATTAAAAACGATCAGAAATTATTCCGTGTACTTGATTACCCGATCCAAACACGAAACAAAATATTTTGGGTAAACACAAAACGAAACGTACACAAAATTTTAGTATACATTTCGTTTACACGAAACGACTCGAAATAACATGAAATGGTTAAATACCCGAATATACGAAATACTAATGAATATATAAAATGAGTGAATTAAACAGGTTTAAAAATACAATTTTAAAATAAAAGGAGGTCTTAACTCTTAAGTTTTAACAAACAAATAGTTAAAGTTCTTATCTAACTTAAAAAAATATTAAGAGTACAACTAGATTAAGACAAATTGTTCAAAGTTCTCATGCAACTTATCCAGTTATCCACTTCTTGAAAATTTTATAATATATGTTTAAAAAAATATATATTACATATATAATATATATTATGATATTAAAAAAATAAAAATTATATATAAAATATTTCGTGTACCCAAAATGAAAATCCATATTCGAGACATAATTTATCGTGTAATTTTGTGTTCGTGTACTTTCGTGTTTCTGTAATTCCGTATATTTTTTCCTTTTTTAGAAATAGATAAAAAATTATTGGGAAATTCGTTATGGTACCCTTCTATAATTGACTTTTACCGATGGTACTAATGTACAATTACATTATTGACTAGTACTAGTATAAGAATTTAGCCAATATTTCTGCTTGGTGAAGCCAGGATTCTGCCAAGATTTTAATGGAAAATAAATTATCTTCTCTTGACTAAACCTTGTTTTGAAAACAGAAGTCATTCTTACTAATCCAGATGGACCAAAAAGTAGCTGCAATTGTCACATTCCAACCAGACTTTGCAATAGGGTCCCTTAACTAGTGATCAACAATCCATATATCTTCCAGGCTTAGATTATCCCTGCTTACCTGGCAACCCCACCATTGAAAAACCTTTCCCCAAATGTCCAGAACTAAAGCACAACTCCAAAATAGGTGCTCAATGGTTTCTTCACGAGACTCACAAAATTTACAAACAATGTCAATTTCTACATTAGTTATTCTATTTCCCAAGAATACCTTTGTTGGGAATGCCTTGTTATAAAATTTCCATATGAAAATCAGAATTCTTGCGGGAGCTTTTATTTTCCAGATCTTTCTCTACTTCCTTACTACACCATTTTGGTTAGAACAATTCCCTTCTCCCCAATTTCTGTTGACATATGGTTTCCTTGATATTTTACAAATCAGGCTATCTCCATCACTCTATAATCTGATTTCTTTTACAAAAATTTGCAACCTAAAGACCTCTAGCTCTTCCAAATGCCTTAAGTCTCTGAACCACAGTGATTTTTTAGGAAAAGGTTCTTCTCTCCATCTTGTCAAAAATTCATTCACTGTGCAAAGTTTAGTAGAGGAAATGTTGTAAAGTCTGTTAAACAACTCTGCCATTTTACCTTCCACATTCCATGAGTCTTCCCAGAATAAGGAGATTTTTCCATTCCCAATCACCCAAATAAAATTATTACCCGATAACTTTTGTCTCTTTTGACTCAAAGATTAATTCTCCCTATTTTCTTTAAACTTGAAGACACCTTCTTGCTTTCCAGACTGCTTCCCAAGTCTTTTCCCATGTCAACTTCTAATTGATTTTGAAGCCATACATTCCACTTCTTGTCCCTATCTTGAAACCACTTTGCCAACTATTTTCCTAAAAGAGCTAGATTTTTGTCCTTAATGGAAAAAATACCTAAACCTCCCTGATCCTTGCTTTTGCAGAGCTTGTTCCACATTATTAGATGCATTTTCCTAGTTCCTTGGCTCTGGAAAGGAGATCCACCTCACAAGAACTTTCTTTGGATTTATTTCATCTTTCTCCACACTCCAATTGGTGCCTTAAAAACACTAAACCAGTAGACAAGAAGACTATTGAGAACTGCTTTCACCAAAACTAGTCCCCCAACCATGTTTAAGGAGTCTTTCTTCCAACTTTCTAATTTTTTTTAGAAATTTTCCAGCAATGGATTCCAAAACTCCATTCTCATTTGAGGAGAACCCAGTTTTGTGCCCAAATAATCCATTGACCAGTTGCCAGAATTACACTTAAGAATTCGTACACCTTGCCTGATCACTTCTACATTAGGATTTTTGCTAAGATGGAGCTCTTTTTGAAGTTTATTTTTAAACTTGACAACACTTGAAAACATATAAGAACTCTTTTGATTCCATAGAAATTTTCAACAGATTCCTCCATGAAAAGGATTGTGTCATCTGCAAATTGGAGATGAGTAATGAACTCTGTTCTATCTCCTTTAACACCTCTTATCAGTCCTATTTGCACAGCTTTCCCCAACATTTTATTGAGAACTTCCACTGCTATATTAAATAGTAGTGGTGATAAAGGATCCCTCTACCTAAGACCTCTCCCTGGTTTAAACTCCTTTGTAGGTATCCCATTCAGTAGGATTGAAATTCTTTCAGATTCTAAGAAATTGCTGATCCATTCCCTCCACTTGGGTCCAAATCCCATCTGTTCCATGGCCTCTAACAAAAAGTTCTAATTAATAGTATAAAAAGCTTTCTCAAAGTCTAACTTTAAAACTATCCCTTCAAACTTTCCAGACCTGATATTATGGAAAAACTCATTGGTGATTAAGATACATTCTGAAGCCTGTCTACCATTTACAAAATTAAACTGGCTCTCCCCATTTATAAGATTAATAAATTTCCCCAACCTATTAGCCAATACTTTAGTAAGAATTTTTGCACCTGAATTGATGAGGCTAATTGGTCTGAAATATGTGACTGATTCCGGATTCAATTTCTTTGGAACCAGACTAATGAAGGAAGAATTGAAACCTGGTGGAAGATGCCCCAACCCCATAAAGGTTTTGAAGCAGAGAAGAGTATCCTCTTTTAAATCCTTCCATAAACTTTTGAAGTATCCCACATTCCAACCATCAGGTCCAGGTGCCTTCTCACTAGCTAGGTGATCCATTGCAGACTCTATCTCCTCAAGAGATATATTTCTTTCTAGCCACTTCTCTTGTTCTGGACTCAAACATCTATCAACCAAGGACCCTAGGGAGAATATTCTTTTATTGTTGCCTTGTGCAAAGAACTCAGAGTAGTGCCTGGAAAATACTTCTTTTATTTCCTTGGGATTGTTTACCCAACTACCTTGCCATTTGATTTTTCTTATGAAGTTTTTGGATCTTCGTTTTTGAATAACTCTATAAAAAAAATTGGAGTTTCTATCTTCACGAATGTTCCATTTGACTCTAGATTTTTGCCTTAACATAGAACATCTAGTTGAGTACAAATACAACAGCCTAGCTCTTAATTGTCTACTTCTATCACCAACTTCCCCTAAATCTTCCAGAGCTTTTACCTCTAACTCCAAACTTTTAATTTGATTATTTAATATCTACCTTAACTTCCTTGAAAAGGACTTGCAAACTTCTAACTAGAGAATTTTCAAATTTTTGGAAGGCAGATTTTATAATTTCACACACCCTTGCCTCTTTCATCCAACAATTGAATAATCTAAAGGGTTTTGGACCCCAATCAATTATGTTTGACACTAGCATAACAGCTCTATGGTCTGAAGAGTTTCTATCTAAGAGAATAAGCTCCCAATCAGAACCCATTGTGTTAGGTCCCGAAAGTATCGTAGAAGGGGGGTTGAATACGATACTCACTAAATCAAAAAATTCTTTCGAATCTTTTGCGGATATATGATTTAGAGTTTGGTTAGTGGTTCGTGTTTAGGAATGTTTAGGAGGCTGGCTTACTAATTTTCTGTGTTTAGGATTTAAACAATAATGATCTAGAAAATTAGCAAGTAATTAAATGCGAGACAGGTTTCGGGGAATAGTACTTTCGTATTAATCCCTGAGGTTTTGCTACACCCAGTTAAATTAATAACTGGCTTCCAAAGAACTGATTCGTTCTTTGCTTCTAGAGAGATAAAGCTAGATCCCTATTACAATGTTTGACAGTATTTAGTAGTAACTGGAATCAAGCTAACAGTGAGTGTTTTACAATAGCCCTAAGTATTTGTGACATGTTTGACCGGCTAGATTGTAAAACCCATGAGAAGAAGGTATAGAATTATCATGGTGACTTCTTCTTCTCCGGCTTCGAAATATCTCACTGCCTCTCTCTGTAGTTGGCTATGTCTTCACCAACCATATTTCACAAAATGAATAATTCATTTTATTTAATATAGTGTAGACTTTTCAAATCAATAGAATTGATTTGCTTCACAATTGCTTAAGTCCCAAGTTGCGCTTGTAGAGTGGTTATGGTGTATAGGCGCCACTTGAGGCTGTGTTGCGCCAATATACCTGAGTTGCGCCTCCAACTTCATGTGAGTTGCGCCTATACAGTGGTTTCCCTGTATAGGCGCCACTCATGCCTTAGAAACAATTTAGCTGCCTGCCTTTGTTAGTTGCGCCAATACAGTGGATTCCCTGTATAGGCGCCACTTATCCCTTAGAAAAATCTTCAACAGCTTTGTTGCGCCTGAAGGCTATGTTGCGCCTCTACTCTGTAAGCACTGTGTTGGCGCCACTTCCTGCCTTAGAATAATTCCTTGCGCCTTAACTTGTTTGTTGCGCCTATACAGTGGTTCCCTTGTATAGGCGCCACAAAGACTTGTCTTAACTTTTCCTTGCGCCTAGTAGTTATTATGTTGCGCCTGCACACTGAGTTCCCAGTGCAGGCGCCACTCACTACTTAGATACTAAGTGCAGCTATTTCCTTGTGCCTTGTTAGGTTAGTTGCGCTTATACTCTCATTGCACTGTGTAGGCGCCACTAACACTTCCCTTAGTCTTTTCTTGCACCTTGAAATATAAGCTGCGCCTCTCCATTGCTTCAAGAGTATTAATCCACCTTATGTAGTAATACTTGCCTTAGCATATTTCTTGAAATGCTTGAAGTATTTACCACTTTAATTCACTCCTTTGGCTTGGCTTGATCAACTGATTTTCTACTGATTAATCAAGATAATTCTCTTCTAGTTGTGCTGACGCTTAGTGCACTGGTCTGGTTCACAAACGACTAACACTGAATTGAATTCCCTTGATTTCTTTTCTGTTTCAGCTGAGTAAGCTAGGACTGTTGCATTGCTTCAAACACTGACTGTTGATAGATACTGTTATTTCACTGGAATCTTTTCTGGTACTTCGACAACGTCTTCATTACTACAATCCAGTTCAAGACTGCAACTGTCTTCTTTAACCTTTGTCTTCACCCTTCTAGATTCCTATGCTTCTAACACTGTCTGTCTTCAATCAATGCTACTACACTGAAATCTTTTAGCGGCACTGCAATACTGAATCTTCAACTTATCTGAAACCCTGAAAGTCTTTGAACATTGTTCTTCACTGAGGCATGAACATATAAAATGAACTTCTTTCAGTGATCTGTAGTAGACTCCAAAACTTCTTCTAATGTCTTGATTCGCTGTATCTGCCTTGTCTTCATGTCTTGTTGATTTCTGTGTAGACGTAGTATTATTTATTTATCCTATTCTAGTGTTGAGTTATCACGATTACTATTTATATAACTTCGTAATCTCCAACAATCTCCCCCTATTTGATTGTTAAACTTTAGCAAACAAATCACCTAGGGAGGATAACTCAACTAACAACTAGAAAAAGTAATCGTCCTGGACTTGTAAATAATGCTACTGGTTTTTCTGGATCAGATTATGCATTTCCAGAATTCTTGAGTAACTGAAATGAAAGATGTTTGTTCCTCTGACGCTGAACTGATATTCAACTTGTATCATCTTCATTTCTGTCTGTTTGAGCTTTCTCCGTTTTAAAATCCTTTATAGTGTGAACTTAAAGAACTTATCCCGAACAGAGCTTCATAAGAATCAATCTTCCTGGGAACGTCTTCAATAGAACACTGAACATAGCTCAAATAATGTTCTCCCCCTAAGAATGTGATTCCCTTCTTATTCTTCTTCTCCCTTTAGAAAATCAATGGAATAGTCATTTCTGTTCTTTCAAGAATAGAAGACAGCTTCTTGATTCTCCCATATTTCTGTTGTTTCCCTTCAGGATCAGAAGATAAGATTTTCTTCTTTTTCCAGTCTAAAATCTCCCCCTAAGGATACGAACCCCTTTCTTTAAGGATCTTCCCTTAGAATCCTCCAATGGCCTCTTCTCTTAGAATCATATGACCCCTTTAGGATATTAGCTTTTCCGAAGGTTATGAAGATAAGACTTGTAACTTCACCTTTTTCTTGGTATAGCTATAACATTATAACTTCTCCCCCTTATCCTTTTTCTTGTTATAACTATAACACTATAAATTCTCCCCCTTAGTTGAGGAATCCTCCAATGGCCCACTCTTGAATGGTTTGTCTTCCAAAGAAGGTTCTCGTTTGACGTTGATCGGGAAAAAATATAGTAACTTTTCTTTCAGAAGTAGCATATAGCAAGGGTATGTGTTTGGCTTGTGGTTTCCTCACTTCTACTACGTTCTGTTGGTGTTTACACTTAAGTGTCGAGCACTTAGGAGTGTTTCACTCTTTCTCTCCCTATCTCTCACTCAAGTGTATCTCTCCCTCACTTTCACTCAAGTGTTTCTCTCTCTCACTTTCACTCTGCATTCCAAATTTAGCCTTCTGTACCTGCAAGTGAAATCCGTCAATTCATACATTCCCAACACCTGATTCATCAGAATGAACTGAATCACTATCAAGTGGGGAATTGTCTCGTAGAGGTGTTCTTGATCTTTCATGCATAAGCACTGTCCCACACCAGACTCAATAGCAATTGCTAAATCACTGTCTAGTGGAGCCTCACCTCTTTGAGATGGGTTATCCCAAGATTTTAAAATCTTTTTGGGAATCCTGCCTTGTTCTATCAAGGAGTTGCCTCACACCTTCTCCGTAAACGGGAGGTGGACATTCCTTTTCAGGATCTGGAAATGTTCCTTCCAGGAGGGGCGACGTAGTAGACAATGTAATGTATGGCAATTTAGAGTCTACGTTTCCCTCGTAACCCAATGACGGGTGTTTTGTTAACATGCCTATACCTCACACTGTGCACGCCTTGCAATGTGTCCAATTGTTAGGCCCCTAGTATAACTGTTAGGATTGTTAGGTCCCAAAAATTATATAAGGTTCCTAGTATATATCTGTTTAGGCTTACCATCAGCGTGAGTGCCGGTGGTGTGCTTGACTCATTACAAGATGCTCTGGCTGACGAGCGAATTTCAATGGACTCATCCTGTTGAGAGAATGATTCCAGAGACAGTTTTATTGCCTTTTCAGCTCTGCATCTTTTTGAGAAGATACAGATGAGCTTACAGATACCTCAGTTTATATACTTCTTTACTTCGCTGGAGGTAGAGCTGTGGGTGCACTGCCGACTTCATCCTTATTTCTCCCTTATCAACCTCTAACAAACATAAGTTCCTTATATCTCCAAGGGTTAATATATGGAAGTGGATGAAATGAGTGTTTGGTATTAAGGCCTGGGTCAGAGATTGATGGGTTTTCAACCTCCTGGCCAGCTTCTGTAGCCACTGGGGGCTAAACGGATAAAATCAATTTAAATGAGATAAAAAGATAATCAGTTTAACATTCCAAAACATATTTTTCATCTCAAGGAGAAGGAAAAATATAAGAAGGAATGGTAAATGATTGCACTTAAGTCCTTTTAATAAAAGAGTTTTGTCAGATCGAAGAATTAATCATTTAAGAGCATGACACCAATGGAAATTTTCCTTAAGATACTTATCCCATAATAAAACGCGGGAGTATCAGAGAAAAAATTCTATCTCTTATAAATTTCTTATAAGGCAAACTTCCCATAATAAAACGCGGGAATTTACAGCAGATAAGAAATTCAACTCTTCTACCAAATTATATCTCAATAAAATGACTCTTTTCCATTAAACCTAGGCACTGTATGTTTTGAAAACAATTTTGCAAAACATCCTTATCAGATAGAAGATAATGATTTTCCGACTCATAATGCAATTATGATTTACATCATTTTCGTCTGCCTGATAGTATCCCCGACTTAAAATAAAAACATGACAATTAGGGTTAGGATGAATGCTTAACAAAACAGTACTAGGCCTTCAAAGCAACAATCACTGTTTTGGTACTTTGAATCAATGTGAAACATACACTGAAACAAGTATTTGAAAACAAATAATTTTACAAGTGATTGATACCTTGAAGTTAAAACAACTTTTCCAAATAAAATAGCAGTCACAAAGTTCCTATTACTTTACAAAGAAAAATTGAGAGAGAAAAACGATTTTGAAAAATATAGCATTTAAAACCAGCTTTTGGGAGAGGATAAAATATCCCGAGATTAGAGAAAAATTATCCTCAAGAAAAGTTTTTCAAAAGAGAAGTTTTGAAAAAGAATTCTTAAGTTTTCTTAACTAAAACTGATAGACAAATGAATGTATCTTTGCATAAAACATTTTGAAAAAGAAATAGACAAAAATTTCTTTTAAATACATTCAGGATCGTAAACCAGTCAAAGAAAGAAAACTAAGTATATTGATACCAAATGTTTCTACGAATAAAAACTGAGTAAATCCATTAGTACCAATATATCACAATTATTTTGCAATAAAATATTATTCAAATATCACAAAGTAATAAAAGATAATACTTGTATTACAAATAATTATGCTTCGAATTTATTTTAATTTATTTAAATCATGGAACAAATATTCCATTGAATTGTTTTATATCATCATGATTTAAACAAATCAAAATAAATTAAATACTTATGTTGTACTAAGCAATTGCCAATCACATGCATTTATATAATCTATACATGGCAATTATTCAGTAGAACAATAAGCATATCACAGTTAATTGCACGCTGATACCAATTATTCGATATTTATCAATAATTTCAAGATGCAAGAAACTATGCTTCTGTATTTTATCAAATTAAAATTATGAAACTAATAACCATTGAATTGCTTCAATCCATAATTTCAATAAGATAAAATAAATTCGTTAAACACTAAAATATTCATTAGATTGAATATTAGTATTTAACTTCCTACGCCATATCTAATAATTGTCACTTTGCACATTGTAAGCATGCTCATAACAATTATTAATTGATATACGTAAGCTCGAGGTAATAGTTGAAAAGAAATTCACAAGTTCTTTATATAGGGAAAAGATGATACTTGTGATTCTTTTTACAACCCCTCGCAAACAAACTTATTTTTGGAAATATTTTCTAAGTATATAAAACATTGAGAATTTTATACACATGACTTAGAAAATATTTCGTCTTCCAATATTAGTGAGTTTTGAAATATGCATTAATTATTTAAAACAGAAATTCTAAATACCTTCACTAATATCAAAAGTATCACAATTATTTGTAATAAAATATTTAAGAATATCAGAGCAAAATATCAAAGCAATTAAGCAAGATATCATTGACTAATACTCAGCAAATATTTAAAACATACAAATAACTATGCTTCTTACTTATGCTAAATAATTTAACTACCACTCATGCATATTACAATGTAAGCATGATAATTAAACTAATAGCAAAAAGTATGAGGATCTGGATTTCAAATAAATTCACAAGTCCATTGGATCGGGACAAAGTAATACTTGTGAACTCATTTGAGAATTCCTTGCAGATGGAATTTTCAACAAATATGTATATTAATTATATCCCCAGTTTACTAACCAACTTAGATAAAATAAATTCATCAAGTCATTTAGCAAATATCTGCAAGTTATTCGACTATGGACAACTCTCAAAAGAAATGATACCTGGTGTCCATGAGCTTGTTCCTTCCGTGGTGGAGAGATCAACAGAGTTGCTGGAAATTGACAGTTTCTAGGAATGACTTCTCTGTCTTCCTTACAACCTGCGTTATCTATATCTATATAGCCAATTAGGTTAAACCTATTATCTTAAGGGTCTCAGATTCCAAGAATTGGTGATCCCCTAAGATATCTAGCAATTCATAACTTAGCTATAAGATAAGATTCTCTAGATTCCACTTGGAAACTTGCACATAGGCATATCGAGAATTAAGGTATACTTGCACATATATATGTCATTGTGTGTGCCTAGCATTTCTAGAGAGATATGCATAACAACTCAAATGTAAAATCACTTTTAAGTAATTAACAGTTAGAGAGTCATACCATGTCCTTGACGTTTTGCTTGAATCCTTACCAATTGTGTTCCTAATCGTTGAGTCCCTGAAAATTGTTAGGTCCCCATTGATGAGTCCCAAAGGATCAAGTCTCATCACTGGTGCTTATTGCTTGATCTTGAAAGTCCCAAAGATTCTGTTTCCATCATCGTCGATACCTTCTGCTTTAAAGTCCTGTAGCAACCAGTTTGGCTTTGCCCCTCATAACAATGCCAAATAGTCATCCAGTTTCTGTGAACCCTTACTGTACCAGTTTCAGCTTCGACTTTAGTGGTCTGGGTTCCAGCTTCAGTGGTTTCTGCCTTCGAACTGATTGAGATCATTTTGCATTGCAATCACCCAATCTGGATCAATCTATGCTTCTTAAGTATTCTTTGGGATACCAAATGATGGGTGATACCAATTGTTGATACCAATTGTACGTTGTCAATTTCTCTTTCCCAACTTGGTCCCGAAAAATATATGATCATTTCGATTAGCACTCCTAGCCTCTGCACAAGAATCCGGATCACTAAGAACGAGACTCCAGGATAGAATTTGACTTCAAACCTTTTGTCCAGGCAGAAATGTTCTTAATGAAATCCTTTGATCTTCATTGTTGAGTATGACTAGTAGATCCTTCTTCTATTTGCTCCCTCTGAGTTGCTGTTAGGATGTGTTAATGATCCTTCACTTTATACAGCGGATTTCTACTAACAGGATCTGAATCATCATTATTGCCATTGATTCCTTCTGCAACCTCAGCTTCTGCATCAGTATCTGAATTTGTCAAATATTCAGAATAGTCGTTCACTTGAATGCCTGGGAGCTTGGTGTAGATATTCATTACATTCAGACTTTTAATCACTTCTGAGTAGCCGAGGAAAATTGTTCCATGAGCCCTAACTGCTTGTCAAGATACTCAAATAAATCTTCATTAAAAATCAATTCCCTCCAAACACACGAAAGAGCTTCAGTGTTTGCTTCTGGTTGGCCATTAACTCAAATGATGTCTTTTCACGATCTTGTTGAATAAAGCAGCATGCTGTGTTAATTGCTTCAGCTTCCAAATACCTTTTCAGTGCAGACTTCATTTAGAACTTCACTCGCGAAATGTAGTTCCAATATCTGACTTTAAAGTTCTCACAGCTTACCAATTGTTTCCAACTTGATCTTCCTTATTAGATCAATCACCATTTGTGACATTTTGTTTGTTGAATGCACGAACATCACCAACTTGTAATTAGGGTTACCAATTTCAATCACCACTAAGCATATGACTTTCCTTCAGTGTGATGTTTCCATTGACTTCCCTATGTGACATACTCCAAAATGTCCTTCTGAATAGAATTCCAAATGAAGCAGTCCTCTCACCAATTTCATCTTTATCAGAATCCATTGCCTTGCTGACTAACAAGTGTGAGAGCTTCCTTTGCCATAGCTAACTCTTCATTGATGAAGCTTTACTAAAAAGTTCACTCCACCTTTGCATCCAAATACCATGTCAGCTACGAACAAATTTTCTCACTCAGATTAGAGTAAGCTTCCAACCTTCTTGCTTGAGATCAAACACCTTTCCAGAAAACCCTTGACGAAGAATTCCCTAGTGCCCTTTAAAAAGTGCTTAACTCTTTCAACAAGAAAGATGCTTCCATTGATGACAGTTCTTAAAACATGATAGCCATATCCCTTGTACATCCTTTGCTGTCATCTCCAAAGGTTACCATCGGGGAGGCCTTCTCAACCAATTGTGATAGTAGAGCTTTAATCTTAATTATATGCCTCGAACAATAAATGTCACGAAGTCACATAACTTTTGACTTTTGTTACCTACTCTGAGAAGTGCTTAGTGATTCATCTCCAGTGTTGGTCATTGAGCCAGATATCCTTTTGGTTCATCACTGATAGAATCAACCTTGCATTTAACTTCACCAACAAATGCTTTCTCTTGTTGCATCCTCACTAATGCTTGATATTCCTGCTACAACCCAAAATAGTGTCTGTCATCTTTTGCTTGTACAGGCTTCTTCATTTTGTGTAGCAATCCCAAACTTGTCTGCCAAAAATAAAACCATCCCTGTCTTGCAACCGCCTCTTGAACTGATCTTGAAAATCTCCTTAATGGAATCTATTGGTAAAGACCTTAGATATAGAATTGGGATTCCATCTGAATCTGACGCCACTGAACTTCCAGTTGTCCTACAGGCTTCACTAGTCGTCCAGATCTCAGGTTATTCCAAAGTGTCAAATTTGCATAAAACACCTTGACCACTACCTTGAGCTTCTACATCTTCAATTCAGCTTCTTGGATCAATTCACTTCTGTTCAGAGGTTCTCAACCTTGACTTCAATCAATTTGGTTCCTGGGTCACAAATACAGTGGATATGCTAACAACCTGTTTTACCAAAAATTAACTGCTTCAGCTCTTGTTCTGGTTCATTGGCTTTCAGCACACAAATAGTTCATCTAAAGATAATGTGGTTGTATCCTTAGATTCTCTATGGCTGTAACCCTGTGTTCCAGATGATCTGCAGTGTTAGCACGAACTTCCTTTAATCTCCCTGTAGAAAGAAAACTTTAAATCTTTCACAGAGATGCCAGGTAGTCCAGTCTGTTCTCCTTCACAACTCTTTAACCTCCATGATTCTTCATTCAAAAAACATCAACTTGAATTAACCAAAACTGTACCCAAATTAATTTCTTCTTTTGCAGCTTCCAGAATATTAGTGGGATCCTATGGAGTAAACCTCTGAGGAAATTAATACCACTACTTCTTTAGACTGTTCCAGAATTCACTTCATCAGATAATCTTCAGTCAATTTTTGTTGTCTTCAAATACCCAGAAAAATCTTCATCTACTAACTTGAGCACCTTCAAATTAGTAACCGCGTTTAACTGCTTCCTTTGAGAGATGAGCCGTATAATGTTTAATAAATTTAAAAGATAAACTTTAATATTTAAAATTTATAAAATAAACTAATTAAAATTTATAACACAGACTTATTAAAAGTTTATAAGATAAATTTCATAAGAGTTCATAAAATAAATTTATCTAAAATTTAAGAGATAAACTAATTAAAATTTATAAACCAAACTAATAAAAGTTTATAAGATAAATTTCATAAGAGTTCACAAAAGAAATTTTATTTAAAATTTAAGAGATAAACTAATTAAAATTTATAGACCAAACTAATAACAGTTTATAAGATAAATTTTATAAGAGTTTACAAAATAAATTTTATTTAAAATTTATGAGATAAACTAATTAAAATTTATATCATAAACTAATAAAAGTTTATAAAATAAATTTTATGAAAGTTTATCAAATAAATTCTAATTTAAAATTTATATGGTAAACTAATTAAAATTTATAATATCAACTAATAAAAGTTTGTTAAACAAATTTTATAAAAGTTTATAAAATAAATTTTATCTAAAATTTATAAAGTAAACTAATTAAAATTTATAATATCAACTAATAAAAGTTTGTTAAACAAATTTTATAAAAGTTTATAAAATAAATTTTATCTAAATTTTTTAAAGTAAACTAATTAAAATTTATAATATCAACTAATAAAAGTTTGCAAAATAAATTTTATAAAACTTTATAAAATAAATTTTATTTTAAAAAGTTTAAAATTAAATTTATTTAACACGGCCTTCGTTCTGAGTCCACACAGCTTCGGCACGGTGAGCTTCACTGAGATATGGATCTTGATTTGTAACTTCAATCAGTTGGCTCTGATACCAATTGTTAGGTCCCGAAAGTATCGTAGAAGGGGGGTTGAATACGATACTCACTAAATCAAAAAATTCTTTCGAATCTTTTGCGGATATATGATTTAGAGTTTGGTTAGTGGTTCGTGTTTAGGAATGTTTAGGAGGCTGGCTTACTAATTTTCTGTGTTTAGGATTTAAACAATAATGATCTAGAAAATTAGCAAGTAATTAAATGCGAGACAGGTTTCGGGGAATAGTACTTTCGTATTAATCCCTGAGGTTTTGCTACACCCAGTTAAATTAATAACTGGCTTCCAAAGAACTGATTCGTTCTTTGCTTCTAGAGAGATAAAGCTAGATCCCTATTACAATGTTTGACAGTATTTAGTAGTAACTGGAATCAAGCTAACAGTGAGTGTTTTACAATAGCCCTAAGTATTTGTGACATGTTTGACCGGCTAGATTGTAAAACCCATGAGAAGAAGGTATAGAATTATCATGGTGACTTCTTCTTCTCCGGCTTCGAAATATCTCACTGCCTCTCTCTGTAGTTGGCTATGTCTTCACCAACCATATTTCACAAAATGAATAATTCATTTTATTAATATAGTGTAGACTTTTCAAATCAATAGAATTGATTTGCTTCACAATTGCTTAAGTCCCAAGTTGCGCTTGTAGAGTGGTTATAGTGTATAGGCGCCACTTGAGGCTGTGTTGCGCCAATATACCTGAGTTGCGCCTCCAACTTCATGTGAGTTGCGCCTATACAGTTGTTTCCCTGTATAGGCGCCACTCATGCCTTAGAAACAATTTAGCTGCCTGCCTTTGTTAGTTGCGCCAATACAGTGGATTCCCTGTATAGGCGCCACTTATCCCTTAGAAAAATCTTCAACAGCTTTGTTGCGCCTGAAGGCTATGTTGCGCCTCTACTCTGTAAGCACTGTGTTGGCGCCACTTCCTGCCTTAGAATAATTCCTTGCGCCTTAACTTGTTTGTTGCGCCTATACAGTGGTTCCCTTGTATAGGCGCCACAAAGACTTGTCTTAACTTTTCCTTGCGCCTAGTAGTTATTATGTTGCGCCTGCACACTGAGTTCCCAGTGCAGGCGCCACTCACTACTTAGATACTAAGTGCAGCTATTTCCTTGTGCCTTGTTAGGTTAGTTGCGCTTATACTCTCATTGCACTGTGTAGGCGCCACTAACACTTCCCTTAGTCTTTTCTTGCACCTTGAAATATAAGCTGCGCCTCTCCATTGCTTCAAGAGTATTAATCCACCTTATGTAGTAATACTTGCCTTAGCATATTTCTTGAAATGCTTGAAGTATTTACCACTTTAATTCACTCCTTTGGCTTGGCTTGATCAACTGATTTTCTACTGATTAATCAAGATAATTCTCTTCTAGTTGTGCTGACGCTTAGTGCACTGGTCTGGTTCACAAACGACTAACACTGAATTGAATTCCCTTGATTTCTTTTCTGTTTCAGCTGAGTAAGCTAGGACTGTTGCATTGCTTCAAACACTGACTGTTGATAGATACTGTTATTTCACTGGAATCTTTTCTGGTACTTCGACAACGTCTTCATTACTACAATCCAGTTCAAGACTGCAACTGTCTTCTTTAACCTTTGTCTTCACCCTTCTAGATTCCTATGCTTCTAACACTGTCTGTCTTCAATCAATGCTACTACACTGAAATCTTTTAGCGGCACTGCAATACTGAATCTTCAACTTATCTGAAACCCTGAAAGTCTTTGAACATTGTTCTTCACTGAGGCATGAACATATAAAATGAACTTCTTTTAGTGATCTGTAGTAGACTCCAAAACTTCTTCTAATGTCTTGATTCGCTGTATCTGCCTTGTCTTCATGTCTTGTTGATTTCTGTGTAGACGTAGTATTATTTATTTGTCCTATTCTAGTGTTGAGTTATCACGATTACTATTTATATAACTTCGTAATCTCCAACACATTGTCCAATTAGCATTCACCAAAGCTCTATCTAATTTACTTCTTTTTCCATTTGGACCAGACCAGGTGAACTTCCCTTCAGAAATGACTACCTCTACCAAATTATTTCTTGTGATGAATCTATTCATACCAATAGAGTCCACTGCTCTATAAACACATCCTGATCTTTCCTCAAGACCTCTAACTGAGTTAAAATCACCAATGAAGCACAACTTTTCCTTCTTATAAATGTTATGAATTTGGTTCAGTTGCCACCACATGATATTCTTTTCCATTACCTCTAATGGGCCATAGACATTCACAATATTGATGATGCTATCATCCCATGAATATTTAAATTTTTCCCACATCCAATTAAGACCTGTACCCCAAAATGATAACTCTAGCAGATCTTTCCTCCATGAAATGAGTAGGCCACCTGAATTTCCTAAAGCTTCCTTTTCTAACCATTCATGGCTGTCTACATCCCACACTGAACTCTTCATTTGAGCCATCCATTGAGAACATTTTGTTTCTTTTAAACACATCAAATTTATTTTTGAAGTCTCTATGAGATCCCTGAGACTAGATCTAGCCACTATATTCCCTACACCCTTAATATTCCATTAAATTATACAGAGCTCGTTCATTGAAACTGAGATTCTAATCCAACACATGGACTATTTTAGATACTAACCCTTCAGGATTCATCCTCCCTCAATCTTCTTTCTATCTCCTCAATAGCTACCTCTTTGGATGAATGAATTTGTAGGCCCATCGCACCTGCACTATCAATTATCAATAAAGCTTCTCTAGCAATATCATTTGAGGGGATTTCCGGTATGCTTTCCAATCTTACTCTTACTTTCCCAACATCTTTGTTCTTTAAAGTTGAACTAATTTTTTTTCTTGAAAATTCTTTTCCCTCTTTGTTTATTGAGTAAGTCAAACGAGTTCTTCCTATTAACCTTCCTTAGTCTTCCTCTTTTCAAACCCATTTTTAATTTCCCCAAAGAGCTATAAATAAAATATTGAGAGCCCAAGTCATTATTCTCTATCGCAGGGTCTGAGTTACTAAGATTGGATTTACTCTCCCCTGAATGTTCTGAAATCGTGGAGCTCAGCAAGCTCCCATTCCTATTCTTCCATTTCTTCCTTGGTTCTGACAGGTTATTTATTGAGCATCCAATTTGAGCTGATTCTGAAACTTTAAAAAACATCTAAATTCACCATAGACCCAATGTTGTGAGTTTCATCCTCCTCTCCTAATCTCATACTTCTCGATCTGAGGGAAGGCAACCTATCTTCTGATGTAGAAGATATATTGTTGATTAAGACCAATTCATTCCCTTCCACTAGTTTCTCCTTTTTGGACAATGACTGCCTTGTGTTACTCTCTACAAGACTTTATTTCTCCATAAATTTAATGTTGTATTGCTTGCCTCAAACTCGAATCTCCATCAATTCCTGAATTTTCTCCATTCTATTGGTTAAGATCGAGATAACAGGATTGAAGACTACTTTTTTTTACAATTACCCTGATATGACCATGAGATCCATTCTCCCATTTTTTGATTATAAGCTTTGAGGTTTTCTTCCAACCATGTCATCATTGACAACCCCTGTCACTCTACTTTAGCCACTTTAGTCATTATCATATCTTCATCTTTAAATTTTCAGATTTTCATGAACCAGGGTGTTAGAAGCTCCTTGTCTAGTTCACCCATGTTACCTTCTGCATTTAAGTTTATTAGGAACTTTCTTTCATTGATGCCCAAGATTTTAAAGTCTTTGAAACCCACCTCCTTTAAACTAGAATCTATATATTCTGTTGTCTCATTCACCCAAGGGATTACCATTAAACTACTTTCCAGCGTTCATTTGATATCTTCATCCACTGCAACCTCTAGTTTACTAAACGGAATTCCAGCCTATGGGGTTTTAAAGCTAAACACATGTTTAACTTCCTCTTGGGGCAAATCCTTCTTTACTTCTTCATTCGAAGAAGGTGCTGAATTTTCTGGATGGGAATTTATTTTAATACTCAACCTTTTACCAAACCCTCTCTTTATTTTTAACAACTGAACCAAGTGTTCAGCTTCTTTGAAAGATCGCATTTTAGTGAAGCTTATTCTATTGTTTAATCGATCTCTTTTTCTTGGAAGAACTATGTCCAAAACCTTACCCACTTTTTACATAACTCCCACATCTCCTTCGCACTTATTTCCATTGGAATTTTAGAAACAAATACTGTGCAATATTCATTTTTTGAATCTCTCGATTTCCTCCTAGTAACTGTTTTCCACCCTTCTTCATTTACTTCTTTTCTGGTGTTAGATTTGACTATATCCACATAATACTTATGAGTGGTGTCCGATTTTACCTCATTCGAAGAATAATTTGAATATGTCCTTCTCTTGAGACTTCTCCAATGAATCTGGTTAAGAACCTCCACTATAACTTGCGTATCCCCCTTTTTGAATCTCTCAATCATTTCTATGTCCACTAAATCTTCATTTGGGATGATGAAATCACGCAATAAAGCTTCACTCACATCCTGCTTATACCCTTTTCGATCCGATCTTCTTCATGAGTTTTTCAAAATTTTAAATCGCCCCTGTTGCTCCATATTTTTGAAATTTAGATGTCTACACTTATTGTACTTTTTCTACTATTACTTATACAAGTTTATAAGCCGTGCTAAGTACATAATAATTACTCCCTCCGTCTCGTTATACTTTTCCTGTTTTGACTTTTTGTACTGTTCATTGTAAGCGATTGACTACTAATTTACACATAATTTATAAGACAAAATATAGTCATGAGTGATTTTGTTTGATTCGTATTTGTGAGTACTTTAATACAGTAAATTTTTTATATTTAATACTAATACAAAATTAAAGATATTAACGATCAAAAAGTGTTTGTTGGCAAGCGTGCACATGATTAACAGGAAAAGTAATAAGAGACGGAGGGAGTAATATTTAGGTAAATTGATTTTTTATTTATATTCTTATTGATACTTAATATAAAATTTTATAATATTAAGAATTTACATTAATATTATATGTTCTCTTATTTTATATAAATTTATTTTATTTAATATAAATATGTTATAATTTGGACCCGTGTTATAATAAATATATAATTGGGTCCAAAAAGTTAAATTTTAATTAATATAGATATGTATATAGTTAGGATTCGTATTATAATAAGTAAAATTATATCTAATACATATATATTTTTTAGGCCGTGACCCAATACCAATTGATCGACCAAAATTTTAGTCATTCGATTATAATAATATAGTATAGATTTAATCTAGTATTGTATGTCTAATAATTTATTAATCATGAAGATTTCATAGCAATTTATTGAATTCTAAAACTCGAATCAAATCAAAAGCACAGGTAGGGGGGGGGGGGAGGGAGGGAGGGAGGGAGGGATTTTTATTTTATAAAATGACTATTTGGTTGGATCTTATTTGCAAATTTGTATGGTAATGGAAAAATTCTCAATGGGCCCGTTAGCCCAAATGTTCTTGACAATTATTAGAAAGGTGTTTGGTTTATTTTAAAAAATTATTGTTTGGGAAAACGATTTTGGATTAAAAACTCCTACTAAAAACTGTTGTTAGAGAAAACATGTCCCCCGTGTTTTTGGAAAAAGTTGTTTTTCAACTTTTATGGGAAGTAGCTACAAATTTTATTATCAAACCTCCTTAAAAACATTATTTTTATATATTATATCTCAAAATATGTTCAAATTAAAAAAAATTATCAAACAGTCATCTGATTTTCTTAACATCACTTTTTCCATTAACACTTTTTCTCAGTACAACAATATTCAACGCCAATGTCACACCAACGTTACTTTAACACTTACTCTAGCACTAGTGAACTATTTGTACCTTGACTCTCCTATTCTAGGTTTTTCTTCTTTACTAGTGAACAAAATATGTATTATATTTTATTCATTTCATTTAGAAATTCATTGTTCTCGTAAATTTACTACTAAAATTACAGTTTATTATTTACACTGAAATTTAATTCAAATTAAATTTATTATTTACATCAGAATTTCATTAAAATTATAATATATAAATCTTTTATCTAAAATATATGTATATAATATATTTACTTTATGTTAAAATTTTCAAAAACCTATTATTTATTAATAAATATTAATAATACAAAATAATTCTTTTTAAATATTTAAACTCATTTCATTATACGCATATTTGCATCATATAAATTTTGTATGTATTGTTGAGCAAATATTTTAATTGTAGTGTGATAATCACAAGCACATCACATTCTGTAAGCAGGTCCCCTTCTACAATAAATTGGACGGTGTAAAAATAGAAAATAGGGTCTGGGTTATATCAGCAACCATGTTGGTTTCTGTGACTCAGCGAGTGTTATCTAAACAACTGTAAAAAGCCTGACATGGACATCAAAATACATTAATTACTCCATGACCTCCACTTGAGACAAATTTACATCATTTTCCGTGACCCCAACAATATTTTTGAAATGTAACTTTGATTGCAAAATAAACAATTTGAAAGAAACCCAGTTTGCTAGTTACTTACTCCCATTACCCTTATTTTATGGAATTTTATTAAATCAGTTTATCTTTATATTTCATAATATTTTACAATCACCACCTTCAAATCTCGTTTCGTTTTACAATCTTGTACATAAATTCCGTCTATTAATATCCTTAAAGTGTAATTTAAAGATGGAGTAATAAATATATAAATCAGAGTTATACATATCCATACATCTCTTGGATTTATCAAATTCTTAAACTCTGTGTTTATCCTGCTTCAAAAAACAGAGAAAATTAGTAAGGAGGTTATTTTCGCGCTGCAAATATGTGTTTAGACTTGTTTTTTTATTTAAAGAAGAATTTGTTTTACACGGTTAAAGAAACTCTTTACAATAAATAAAGAGAAGGGAAACAATAATATTAGGCCTGCAAATTGTGTTTCATTGATCATCACAATAATTTTCGGGATAAAGCAAGTAAACTCTTTACAATGTCAAACTTATACAGTTCCCGGATAAGCTTTTATTCATACAGGACAATACTTATCCGAGGAACAATGCATGTTCTTGTCCCTTAAATGTGGAAGAAAAAAACTAAACAGGAAATACATCAAGCATTTAATTGATTTTCTTTGGATTCTAACATCTCAAAAGAAAAAAAGAATTCAATGGTTTTTCTTCCAAGCTGCGCTCTAAAATACAATTCAAATTCCTAAAGTAAACGATTGGAGGACTCAATCCTTCCTTTGAATATAGTGAGTTGATGCGGACACATTGCGTAAACAGGTACACACAATACATGATTGCAGAATGCAGGGCAATGAGAGTTCCACGACAAACCCGAGTCTCTACCAGTCTTCCATTTGCAGAATATTCACTCCAAATTACTAGCTTTAATCCGAAATTTTTTTTGATCACGTCCGTTGTATTTACAAGTTGGGGCCAGGCTTTGCTTCTTTTCTAGTTACTAGTTTATCTAATGCTTCTCTCATCCACCAATGCTGACAAGCTTCTTTAGCTTCTGCGACACTCATCTATATTAAGCAACAAATTAAGCTTTAGATCAGAATTTTTCCTTGCAATGCACATGTCATCAAATCTTTTAACTACACAAGACAATGCTTGGTAATTGAAACTTACCCATACTCTTTGACGGATGTGCTTCTCTGGCCAAAATTCCAATTGCTCCTTAACATTTAAAGGGAACATGTGTCCTTCATAATAAGAACCATTTCCCTTGCTCTTAAAACTCCACTGACCCAATTCATCCTAGAAGAATATGTCAAATGTTTAGGATCTTTATCACAAAACAAGTTCGGAACATGTTTGCAACTTCATCGAAATATATTAGAGATACTATCTTAAAGTGAGTTTTTTGTGTTTAGCAAAGAGATGTTCCAGTCAACCAGTGTCTTCTATAAAGATAAAGGACCAAGTATAATATTTCATGAGTGGGATATAAAGGATATGTTTGGTTTGATTTGATAAGTATAACCATGTTGAGATTAACAAATAACAATAATCAAAACCGTGTAATTGCTGTGATAAAAAGAGTAACTGATGGAGAACTACCAACCTCAATAATGCCTTTAACTCCAGCCTCTTCAACTGTTTCTCGGAGTGCTGCTTCTCTAATGGATTCATCAGTTTCCCATCCTCCCTAATAAGCACAAAGAGAGCGGCATTCAAATTAAAATTAGAGAAATTTATAAAACCGCCACAACTGATTCCCCATTATCCATATTGGTAACATATTAACTGTGAACAAGGGAAATACCTTTGGAAACAACATCCCTTTCCCTTTTCTCTGTGAACTAATTACAAGAACTTCTAGTTTTGCTCCGATATACCTATATGGTATACATCTGCACACAAATATAGACGAAGCATATCAGAATTAATAGCAAAAACCGATAGAAATTTGTATATTTCATCTTCATTTCAAGGTCAGATTATATAAGAAAGATAAAATGAATGATATAATTCAATTATTTAAAGACCTTCATGTGGAACGCAAAGTCAACACGGTGATGAGAGAAGCAGATAATCACATAACAAGCGTCTAATATACATACAGGACAATGAAAAAATTAAAAAATCTCTCGCGCATGCCTCCACTAAGGCTTGATCCTCAACCCCTTGTTACGAAGGAAGTATCTATTACGGTACCATGCTATGGTTCATAATCTTATAGCAAATAAGAACCGAAAGATTGAATCTTTATAATTTTATTCAATAATTTGAATCTTTAACCAACCCATCATGCAAATTTGTCTAAAAAGGCCCATTTTATCATTCACCCGAACACTTCCCCACAAATTAATTATAAAGAAACTAGAGGGTTTCCATTACAATTTTCATTTTATAATAATATGATCGAGTAATTTACATACATAAATTATAGAAAAAAAAGAGAAGAGACGAACCCAACAACTTGGCGACGACCTATATTGTTGTAACGCTGCAAATGTCTTCCATTGCGAGCCACCAAAGACACCATGTTTTTCAATTCCATTGTAATGTCTTGTATTTGCATTTCCGTAAAAATGATTGTCAATACAATTTTATGAAATTAAGAAGATGACAGGAGAAAATGAAAGAGATTTGGAAGAGTTTGGTTGTATATGAATAGATTTCTTGCCGTTTCAGGAGATTGCCTTAACAAAAGTGAAATTTAACAGATACCTTCGCGTTCCTTTTATAAACTCATGAAACGTCACGCAGCTATTTATTTATTTACGTTTATTATATTTTTACATTGATTAATGTTTGACCGTAATTTAAATATAATACTCCATCCGTTTCATAAAAAGTGACGGCTTATTAAAATTAGAAGTCAAATTTATATAACTTTGACCACTTATTAAATATTATTGATTTATATTTTTACAAAAATAAAAATTAAATGTAATAGTTAATGTAATATATTTTTTAATGATATATTTTTCATAATTTTTATTTTTAACAATAATTATTAATAAATGGTCAAAGTTGAATGGACTTGACTTTTAATTTTATAAACCGTCACTTTTTATGGAACGGAGGGAGTGTAATATAAAATTGAAAATAAAATAAAATTTTATATTGTTACAAACTATATATAATCTACTTTAAAATTATAGAAGAATAATTTTTAATTCTTAATAAAAAATTAATCAGTTTGACAAGAAAAATGTCAAAATAGACCTCTATTTAGAAACGGAGAGAGTATATATTTTTCGGTGTAAGATGGTTGACTGTAATATGATATGACTATGAGGGTTTAAATTTTTAATATTTTGTTTAATGCTTAATTGTACACAGTGATACATATGGCATGATTCGGGCGAGAATAAATTTTATCGTCAAAACAGTGACAATAATTATTCTGTATGATACAATATAATATTAAAAATGCAAAAAATGTATACTTTTAAGGGTAAAAATTAATTAACTATTCTCACTTTTTCTACTTCATAGAGTGAAACTCTAGATAAATATTAAGATAAATAATTATATTTAAAACATTGGCTATTATTTTATCCATGGGTAATATGTTGTATATCAATATTTTACTAATTTTAACACACACACACACACATATTACAATCGTTTTGAATTTTGGTTATTTGAACATTGTTAGTAAATACTTAAAAAATGAATACTATTCTACTAAAAAAATATTTAGTATGTTTTTTTTATAAAAATATTTTTATTATAAATAATTGAAATTTTAATCTGTTTAATAATGGTTATACTTGTGTTGAATGCATAAAATATTTTTATAATAGTATAATTAAGCAAATTATATTAAATAATTAGTATTTTATATTTTCACTCTAGTTTGGAATTAGTGAATTTTAACCATCAATCAATCATCAACCTTTATACATGAGAAAACGAGGACGATGATATGACGCTTCTAATATCGTTTGAAATTATTTTATAAGTGCTTTTTTATATCATGATTTTTTGGAAATGAAATAATTGTACAAGATAAGTATATATAATATATTGAAGAAAATATTATACAAGATAATTATTAATTATTATCTAAATTAAATATGTTTTCATGTAAAACATATTTTACGACCACTTATAAATTGAAGATCAAAGTCTTAGAATAATAAATCACAACAAATTTAATTATGTCCAAAATTTAATAAATTACGGATTGCATTAGGTTGAATGCTTTCGACAATAATAGAGACAATCAGATGATAAGTAGAAAAAGTATACAAGATACAGAAGTTGGTCAATATATAGACAACCGATCAATTTAGTTTTAATACACTTTTGTTATTTATTAGTTTATCATAATTATACATAATTATTATTATTATTTTGAAACATTATTATTATTATTATTATTATTATTATTATTATTATATTATTTGTTTAAATTCTTGACAAAAAAAATATTGTCCATGCAACGATTTATTGACAACATAATTAACTACTTGAAGAAATTCTCTTGAATTTGAGTTCATATGTCTTGATATATTGAAGTACATATTAGTGACACTAATATATTTTTAGTTATTTTATTAAAACAAGATATTATAAGTTTATATTTATATATATTAAATTTTAAATTATATGCTCCAAGTTTTACAATTTTTATTTAGATATTATGAGATACTTGCCCTATATTAATTAATGACATTGATATCGTTAGCGACGGATGAAAAAAAATGATTTTAGAATTATAACAAATTAGTAAGTTTGTGAATTTTATTGTACAATTATATTTTAAATTTTATAATATATAAAAATATTAATAGATACTAAAATTTATTTAATAAACAATCAATTTAAAATTTAAAAAAATTAAATATTATATACGAGACAACCATGAAATGCGGCTTATTGAAATTTATTAATATTATAATTCCTACTAATCATATATTTCATTTTTTCCAATTATATACATAATTTAATATAAACTATTTTAAGAAATGGAATAATAATTTTCTAAATTATTCCATTTTATTTTCTTTATCTTGTATCTTTTTGACAATATCAAAATTTTATTATTAATTTAAATACATTTGTTTTCTTTAAAAATAAAAATGCAAAAAATATTTTTTCACAAAATTTTCTATTTTCTTTATCTTGAATTTTTTATTTGTCAATATCAAAATTTTATTATTAATTTAAATGCATTTATTTTTCTTTCAAAATAAAAGTGCAGAAAATATTTATTGATAAAATTAAATTTCCATGTTCCATAAAATTAAATGATTTTTGATTACACACACTCTAATTATATTGTTGATTTATGCTTTCTCAAAAGAAAAAATTAAATATTAAAATTTAATTCATTTATTTTTGTATTTTTCCTTCTAAAATTATTGAATATATTCAATATTTCAAATAATATAATAATATATTTAATTATTAACTTATTATTTAAATAATAAATTTTAATTCAAAAAATAACAAATTCAAAATAATAAACTATAAAAAATATTTTTTTTAACAAAAGGATATATAAGGTAATTACTATGTATAGTAGATTTAATTCGATTATCTTATTTATTATTTAACCTATTATTAAGTTTGAAATTCTAATTATTATTAAAAAAATGTGTTATTAAATTTGTAATACAATTTATTTTATATTTTAATTTGTGAGCGTATGCACGCGGAGTCACATATTATTATTAGAAAACTTATCAACTGAATATGTGACAACTCAGTATTTGAGATAATTTTTGAGAAATTTTTTTGAAGTAATTAATATTTCCTTTTTTAATTCTCAAAATAAATATATTAAATTTTAAATTTAATCTACTAATTTTTATCATCTTTTCTACTAAAATTATAGAATAGATTTCTTGATAAACCTTCGTCGATGTTCGAATTTTTATAACTCTAAATAAAATTTAAAATTTTATTTCAATATTCAATTTTTATCAGTTAAGTCCAATACATCTTTTTTAATTAATTACACACGTGGATTATTTGTATTTATACTAGTTCTTTTTCATTTTTTTTTATATATTGAGTATTATTATAAAAAAAACATATAAGATTGTTTTTCAAATATAATATAAATATTTAAAAGCAACTACATACAATGAATCAATTTTTAAATATATATATATAACAAAATTTACGAATAATACAAGGAATGTTAGGAATAACTATATTTGATGATGTGCATAATATTATAACAAAGGTTAACATGTAATTATGTAGAATTTGAAGTAAATATAGAATCTATATGTTGTAATTTGGTATAAATTAGAAGAGTTTATTCAATTTATAAAATAATGATTTTGTTCTTCGAAGAATAAGTTGATCAACTCATATATTATCAGGAGTTTAACGATCAGGGTATATGAAGACTATTAAAATATGTAGTATGCAGAATTGGAGAATGTTTATTTAGTCATGACAAGTCTCGGAAATAAGGTCCAATAAGTTATACAAAGATGGAAAATATGCAGAAAAATGAAAAAATTACTAATCTAATATCAATTTTTAGTTTGAATTAATAATTTAAAATAAAATAAAATTTTGTATTAAATTCCACGTATTCAGAAGTCCTACCTTATTTTTTATTTTATTGTATTTTAGACCAATAACTATTATTTATATATATATATATATATATATGAATTTTAAAAATATATTTAATGATATCATTCATGTAACGGATGAGATTTATTTATATTAAATCAATATCTTAAAAATTGAAAATTAAACCATTAAATTAATTTATTCTAAAACAATTAATTATTTACAATTAATGAGATATCTTATAACAATTAATTAATTAATTAAAATAATTAATCAACCCATTAATTAATATGATATTAAATCAACTAATATCTATGTATTGACCAATTTGTTTACATGTATACTTATACAATTAGTATAAATTAATTTAAAAATATTTAAAAATATGGTAATGATTGTAAAATTGTAATCATGTATTATTGAAAAAAATCTAATTTTTGAACATGTGAGTTGATTTAACAGAAAAAGAAATACTTTTAATGTTTTAATAAGATTTATGATATTAAACCATTAATTAATATGATATTAAACCATCAACTAATATTTATGTATTGACCAATTCGTTTACATGTATACTTATACAATTAATATATATGTATATAAAAATATTTGAAAATTTGGTAATGATTATAAATTTGTAATCATATTTTATTTAAAAAATCTAATTTTTAAACATGTGTGTTGATTTAACATAAAAAGAAATATTTTTAATGTTTTAATAAGATTTATGAAGGTGTGAATAAGATCAATTCTCATTAATTAACTTATTTTTTCTTTAATTAGACCAGTTTTTAAATAATTTTATTGAAAATGATTTAAACTTAATTTCAGATTAATAATAATGGTATACCTGCGTGTTTAATAACCGATTAAACGCTCACAATATAAATATATGTTTGCAATTCTATTTAATAAAAAATAATATATATATATATATATATATATATATATATATATATATATATATATAGGGTTGTAGTCTAAAAAGAATAAATTATATAAAGAACTAGAAAGAACACTCATAATCACCATACATTTTTTATACGGTCAAGATTAAAAGATATGTTAATGGTGAAATTGTAAATATATCAAACTTTTTAATTATTGAATATAAAATAGATATACACGCGATACACATATGCATACACAGAGCACGATACAAAATTAGCATCTTCGTCTCCAATTCATCAGAAGCTCTGAAATTAAGTTTTACAAATTGAAAACGAAGATAATCGCTGCATCTTTAGTTGAAGAATCACCAAAAAATCGTTTAGAAATTGAAGAATCGTTGAAAGTTGTTTAGAGGCGAGCTAATAATTAGTAAAGGTAATGCTTTTAAAAGTTAGGTATATGATTATTTTACTAATATTATAAAAAAGTTAGGGTTTGACTTGATAATTTATGATTCATATATGATATTCTAGATTTGATTTAGGTATTATTCATATCATAGAAGTTAAGCATAAAAGTTGTTAGTTTCTTCTGTCTATATATGATTTTGTGCGAGATTTTGTGAATGTTAGCTTAATAAAGTCTTTTATTTTGTTAATTTTAAAATTTATTTGAGGTTCTATACTAAATTCTATTTTTGCGCCTAAGCAAGAGTCTAATCATGCCTAGTTGTAGTTAATTTTAGAATCAATATGAGATTCTATATTAGATTTCGTTTTTACGCCTAAGAGAGAGTCTAATCAAACTTAGTTCCAGTTAATTTGAGAATCTATATGAGTTTCTATACCAGATTCTGTTTTTGCACCTAAACGAGAGTCTAATCAAACCTAGTTCTAGTTAATTTGAGAATCTATATGAGATTCTATACTAGATTCTGTTTTTGCGCCTAAGCGAGAGTCTCAAGATACAAGATCTACCAGGTGTTATAAAAATTAAATAGGCAGATACTATAAGCTATGGTTAAAGTATTTAACGAGAACTGTTTCATATAAATTGACTTGGTCAACAGGAACTCAGTAGGAAAGAAATAATAAAAGTATTATTGATAGGGTCAAACTAAGTTATATACATCTACATATTCGAGCAAAATCTTTCAAGAAAGACCACAAGTGCTTACCTCTGTAGCAAGAAGGCACATTTTAAATATACATTTTCATATGAAATGATATTGTTCTCTTATTATATAAGTGGTACATTTACCAATACATTTTAGTGCTTATTCTTTCGTAATAATGTCAAGTTCAAATATTTATGATATTTTTTCATTTTATTTAGGTGTTCTGGAATACTTGAAGGGTTTTGATGTATTTTCCCAGTTACATAAGTAGAAGGGGGTTGCATACTTGTTTTGTCTTTTTGCCTGTTTTAAAATCAAACTCAAGTTATTTAAGTTTCGAACAAATAACAAAGATTAAACATAAAGTATGAAAAAAATACTGTTTGTATTATTAATGATCAAATACAAACTCTCATAGGGTGTACACAAACCCTAACAACTACTATGTGTTTCTCACAGCAACTCTTTTTATCTCTATGCTCTCTTAAAAGTTCGACAAAATAAATTAGGTTACATAAAGTGTTTATATAGAGAGATTTCTATCAACTAATAACAGAAAATCAAATTATAATAGGAATAGAATTCCTAATTATTAGTTAACAGTTTCCTTCTGTAATTCTCATTCCTTCCCATAGCACATCTGCAATATATTTGCATTTATCTTCGAAGATTTTCTATTACTGTGATCATCTTCCAAATTCAGCTTTATAGACTCTGAAAACCTTCAGACTCTGATGATCTACAGCCTCTGACAGACTATAGACTCTGATTGTCTATAGACTTTGATTGAACTCCAGATTCTGACTTTATTTCTTCTGAAAATCTTTAAAGTACAAATACTCTTGATACCTGTACAGGGACTAACTAGACTCTGATTTACATTTACTTTGATCATATACTAGAAAGACTTATTCTATTATAGATATATCTATGCCAGACTCTGTTATAATATTTTGTACATCATCAAATGAATATATTCCTAACAATTTCTCCCTATTTATGCTTTATAAAATTTAAGCATAAATCAAGGTTTGATGATGTCAAATCTAAAGAATGAAATAATTAATCTAGAACAATATAAAATTCACAAGGAAAAAGAATTATTTCTCAATTAATCTTCTCAAATGTTGTGATGTTTCTCATAAATGACTTTAACATATTCTCCTCCACAATTGCTAGAGTTTCACCAACAAACTTCTTCAATTTCTTCATCTCCTCATTCTCACATTTGATTTGACAATAAGCTGCTCTCAGATCATTTGCATTATAATCTTGTTCTTTTAAATCTTTAAGCATCAAAACATTAATCTTCCCTTCCATAGGTTGAAACACAAAGTAGTGACCCACACCTTCTTGAAATTTTATTTCCTTTACTTCCAGAGGCATGTCTTGATCCTTCCCTTCAGTGTCAACATATTTCAAAGAAAATTTGTACATCTGCTTATTTGCATGTCTATGCAGTGTTAATTTCCTGTCAATTTCTATGAACCATTTCTTGGTCACTTCCTCTTTGCTCCTATTCACCTCAGATGCTATTGATAGAAGAAATCTGATATATTGCAACTCCTCATCCTGTTTAAAGAATATGAAATTTGATTGGCTTATCCACCTTACAGTTCCTCCTTTCAAAAAGTATACCAGCATCTCAGTCTTTACCTTTTCAGTTTCACTATGTTCTCCTGAAAACTTTTTATCAAAAAAATTGTAGACAATTTGAGCAGACACCACTTTATTCAGGTGTTTTTGAGTGAGCTTTTCAAACTGCCTATCTGTAAGTGACCGTGGATTAGCTATTAGAGTTATAGTCTTGTCAATATTTGATGCTGGGAAACCTTCAAGCCCTTTTGTTCTCCTAGCCCTCAATTGAGTATTAGTTTGACTGCACTTCCAATAACTTGGCTCTTGCACTTTTTCTTCCTTCTTCTCATTAGAGTCTGTACATACCCTGATTTCGTATGTTTGTGATTTTGTTTTAACAAACACTCCATATTTCTTTTGTTGCACACCACCATGACCCCTAGGACCATGATAACTATCATCTCATCTATCGTCATCCATATTCCTTTTGACTATCATGAATCATCCTTGCATCTGTCATCCTTATTACTCCTTGAAGAATCTGTTAGTGTTAGTGTCCTAGAGACAATACTTTATGATAAACAATTAAAGATTATGTTTACTTGATTATTTAATTAATATTTATTATGTCTTTATTTACTGCGTTATAAATTGAAAGCATAATAAATGTCATTGGAATATTAATTCGAATTATATATCTTTAAGTATGTGACTTAAAAATGAGATTATATTGTTAGGAATGCAAACACTGATGATTGTCAGAGAATACTAAACAGAGTTTATGCTGACGTCATCAGAGTTTAAGGAAGCTGTCGGTCAGAGTTTACTCTATCAGATAATACTCAATCAGAGTTTACTCTAACAGAGAATACTCAAATCAGAGAATGACAGATCGACAGAGTTTAGCTTCAGAGTCTACCAGAAAAGGAAACAGACAAATCAGAGTCTGATTTGGATAGTAAGAAGGAATTCAAGTGCAAGTCTAATTACCTTATTAAAGCTATTCTTATCATAATCTATTTTGTAATTGTATTTGTAGCTGTGTCTATATAAACACAGAGATAGGTTATAATTCAATGTCGAATTCATTAAGCAATAGTTATATAACCTAGCAGCTCTTAAGAACATTATTTTCTTGAGAGAGTTTTGTATTCGAGATCATTAATAATACAAAACAGTATTCCATTCTATATACTTGTGTTCATAATCGATTATTCTGGGAAACAATTGGTATCAGAGCAGGCAGTTAATTACGACTTAAAAAGATCAAATAATCATGTCTGGTAACAAGTATGAAAGCATCAGGATCCCTATATTGAAGAAGGCTGAATATCCTACATGGAGGGTGAAGATGATGATGTTCTTGGAAGCAACTGATCCTGATTATTTGGACAAAATTCATACAGGACAGTATCTACCAACCAAACTAATGCCATCTACGATTGTGGAAGGAAGACAAATCCCTGAGTATTACACCTTAAAGGACAAGAAAGAATGGACCAATGAAGAAAAACAGGAAGTCTTGAAAGATGCAAAGGTAAGAAATATTTTGCATAATAGTCTTGACTCTGTAATGTCCAACAGGGTAATAGCATGCAAAACTGCCAAAGAAATCTGGGATGCACTGGAGGTTCAATGTCAAGGAACCAAGGAGATAAAGAAAAATAGAAGATCTGTTCTAATCCAAGAGTATGAATACTTTGAGTCTAAGCAGAATGAGTCCCTCACAGATATTTATGACAGATTTCTAACTCTGTTGAATAACTTGGCTTTGGTGGATAAAGTATATGACAATGAAGATTCAAACACCAAATTTATGAGGGCTCTTCCAGAAGAATGGGATCTGCAAACATCCTTGATTAGAGACAGGGCGGATTTAGATGAGATGTCCTTAGATGAAGTTTATGGCAAATTGAAAACTCATGATCTGGAGTTACAGCAGAGAAGAAACAGAAAAAGAAACAAGTCAAGATCTGTTGCATTGAATGTTGAAGCCAAGATTGAAGAACCAAAAGAAAAGGTGTTTAAAGCTTCAATAAGAAAAGGGAAAGAAGTAGTGCTTCAAGAAAGCAGTGAATTAGAGTTTGAAGCAAACTCTAATATAAACTCTTATGATTCTTCAGACTCTGACATGATGGAGATGTTTGCTATGTTTGTCAAAAGCTTCAAGAAATACAGAAAATTTAGGAAGCAAGGAAACTTTCAGAAAAAGCATGGTGAGTCAGACAAGAAAGACAGATTCAGAAAAAGGGAAGATAGAGATGGAAAATCAAAAACTCTTGATAAATCAAAGATCAAGTGTTACAAGTGCAATAAGACGGGGCACTTTGCTACTGAGTGCAGAAGCAAGGAATCTGGGAAAGCTCTGAAAAGATCAAAGAAAGATTGGATGGATTCCTCAGACTCTGAAGAAGAATTTTCAGATATCTTAAGGGCACTGCTTATCTTGGCTTATGGTATCCTAGGGAGTCTGATTTCAAATTGATAGGCTATTCAGATGCTGACTTTGCAGGATGCAAGATTGACAGGAAAAGCACAAGTGACAGTTGTCAATTTTTAGGTGGAAGACTTGTGTCATGGCAAAGCAAAAAGCAGAAATCCATTTCAACATCAACTGCAGAGGCTGAATATATAGCTGCTGGAAGCTGCTGTGCACAGATCTTATGGATGAGAAATCAATTGTTAGACTATGGTTTGAAATTTTCAAAAATTCATATTTATTGTGATAACCAAAGTGCTATTGCAATGACAGGAAATCCAGTCCAGCATTCTCTGACAAAACACATCAGTATCAGATATCACTTCATAAGGGAACATGTGGAGGAAGGAACAATTGAATTACATTTTGTTCCTACAGATCAACAATTAGCAGATATATTCATTAAGCCCTTGCCTGAAGCAACATTTAACAGACTGGTTTCTGAATTAGGGATGGTGACAAGTGGCTCAACTTAGCAAGTTTCAGACACTCAGAGTATAGGTCAGAGTATGGGGTAAACTCTGATGAAAATGGAACAAACTCTGATCATTGAAGCATCTAATCTCTAATCACAAGTTATCAGTGTTTATGGTAAACTCTGTCAGAGTATGTGGTAAACTCTGACAGTACATACTAAACTCTGACTCATATAAACTCTGATCTGTAAACTCTGATTAAGTGGTAAATTCTGATATCATATTTATGACATCATATTTCATTATTAATTTCTGACTGGACTTGTAAAAAGGCGCGTGTATCTCACGAATGACGGTTCCTATTATTACACAGCACGCACACACTTGCTGTATTTTGATACTTGGTCTACTCATTACTGCTCAAATTATTTCTTGCCACGTGTCCCACTAAAGGGTATATGCAATTGAGAGGGAATAGTTTAATTCATTTTGTTTCACTGTGAATTATTCATCTACATCATTTATTCTATCTTTCTCTCTTGTTTTATCAAACCCTAATTGTTATTCACATTTCATATCTCAAAACTTCAATGGTGTCTAAGGGTATTACTTTTCAGACCTATTCTTTTGCTGCAACAAACTACATCTCTCTTCTATCTAAGGATGAAGCACCCCAGGATTTTCATGTGATTCAGGATTTTCTGCAGAACAGTTATATTGGGTACGCACTTAAGGAACCCACGAACTTCTCCGCTCAATCTCTGCTCAAAATCTGGTCAACTGCAAAGTTTAATAATGCTAATGATAATGAGGAGCCGATAATAACATTTCAATGCAATGGCAAGTATTCCATTACTCCTGCTGTGGTGAGACAAGCTCTTCATCTTCCAGAAGTGGCTGAGTATGATGATTTTGTTGGAGATGATCAAATCAATGAATTTTTCAAAGCAATAGGCTATGGAGGTAGCCTATCTAAACTGGGAAGTTTAACAAGACCACATTTAAGAAGAGAATGGAGTTTCTTCTTCGACTGCATTACAAGGGCTTTCACTGCCAAATGCACCAATTTTGATGCCATTCCGCAGCTGTCTCAACAGATTGGGTATTCTCTGACCCATAATCTCAATTTCAATTTTCCTTGTTTAATAATTAGGCAGTTGGCTAGCAAGATAAATGATGATGTTCACACTGTATACTTTGCTAGATTTCTTCAGTTAATTTTTAATTATTTGTTGCTTAATGTAAGTCTTGAGAATGATCAGAGTTTAACCAGTTTTTGTATGAATAAAAGAATTTTGGCTGACCTAGCTAGGAAGGATGCTAAGAAAGGTAATCTCTCTCCTCTCTTTTATCCCACATGGGTCAGGCTTCTCTTAAATCAGAGAATGCCTAGCATGTATGGCAGGGATTTTCTCTCAGTGGCTATGAATCAGAGTTTAGCACCCTCTGATTCAAACCCAAGTCACCCTCCAAACACTGACACCCAAACACATTTACCAACCTCTACAGTCTCTCAAAAGACTGTAGTTGCAAAACACACCTCTCAACAGGGCTCAAGCAAACGGAAGGGGAATTCAGTGACAGAATCTTCTCTCAAAAAGAGAAAGTTAATTGATGAAGATACAGATTCTGATGAAGGGTTCGTTTTTGCTAAGAGAACGACAGTTGAACAGGTTTCTCAGACTTCTCCTCAGAAAGAAACAGTTCTTCCAATTCCTGAGAAGAAGAAAAAGAAAAGAAGATTAGTCAAGATTGCAAACTCTGAGGCTGCAAAGATTGAAGGGATAAACTCTGATGAAGCTATAAACTCTGACGCTCCAATCTCTGATCGGCCAAACTCTGAAAGACCTTTCAACACTAAAGTGATAAACTCTGAGAAATTGATAAACTCTGATGAGTTAATAAAATCTAGTGAAGCTGCTCCAGTTCAAGTATCTGATTCTCCTACAAAGTCACCAAAGCAACTTATAAAGGAGATATCTTATGAAAAAGCAAGGGAACTGGCTGAAGAAGTAAGAAGAGAAATGGAAGCCAAGAAATCAACATCATCTTCAGCATCTCTCAGTCCAAAACATTTTTCAAGAAAAAAGAGGAGGTCTGTCTCTTTTGGTCAGGACACACAAGAACCTACTTCTCAATGTGAGGTAGCAGTCATTGAAGGGCCAGGCACACAAGAACCTATTGATCAAAGTTCAATAGAAGCCACAATTCCAGCAAATGAAGCCAGCAATGATCAGGAGTACAACCCACAAGAACCTTCTGCTCAAAGGGTTGAAGAAGTTGTTAATGCTCCAGTCACACAAGAACCATCCAATCAAAGTTTGGATGCAGGCACCCACACAATTATAGAAGATATTGCTGTTGCTGATGCTGAAGGCCAATTTCTGGCAGAGTCAAGCCCACAAGAACCTTCACCTCAAAGTGGTGAAGCAGCTGCAGATATGACTCCTGTCCAGCAAGAACCAATCATTCATTTTATGATTGCAGACCAAGATTCTCCCATTCAACAGACAAATTCTGATGAAGATCCAAAGGCAAACTCTAATGATCTTTGTGAGAAATCAATTTCTACACTACCTATGTAGACTGCAACTACAAATGCTCAAGGTATAAACTCTGACTCTACTTCAGAATTTACATTCTCTGATTGTATTAGTTCAGAATTTATATTTCCAACCTTTACTGATGGGATGATCATGGATAGTCCTGAAAAGGATACCCCTATTCATGTGACTACAAATCTCTCTTCTCAGCCACCTCTTATTTCTGTAGGACATTGTGTGTTGAGCCTTTCCAGTGAGTCTGAGGTAAAATGTGTGAAAAACAGAATAAATGAGAGGCAGACACATGATCTGGCAAAAGGAGAGGTAGAATTGAGAAAGAAGTTAGTTACTTCTAGTGAGCAACATCTAACTCTTAAAAGTTATGATATGTGTGTTGTGAGAAGTAATGAGATTACTTTAAAAAATCAGAGTGATTTAGGTTGTTCTGTTCCTTTTGCAGGTACTCAGAGTTTACCTGTATCAAACTCTGATGCTGTGCCAAACTCTGTTGATGTTTCAAACTCTGATGGGAAGGACATAGACTCTGATGATGTGATTTTTGCTGATGAAGAAGTCACAGATCTATCCATTCCCTACACTCAAAGATATAACACCAAGAGATGACCTATTAATGCACATGATGCTCATGAGAGATTAGGGATGGAATATCCTGATTACATGGTGGTGGAAGATCTTAAAGGACGTATTGAACCAAGCAAAGTCATCTGCTGAAGATTTTCTTTCTTCTCACAGGCAATCCATTTGGGATTCTTCTTGGAAGATTCCTGAGAGAGAGATTTCTTGGCCTCATGTTCTTGACTTAATCAATAAAACTGACAAAGAAATTTCTTCTGGAGAATTGAAGACAATCTTGAAAGCCTCTACTATTATGTCCAAAGGCCTTCAACATGAAGTTTCTGATCTAAAGGCATCTGTCACCAAGCATTCTGTTCTTCTCGGAACTGCTGTTTCCACTTCTCAACATTCTCTGGAAGCCAAACTTCTTTCTGTCTCCACTAAACAGGATGCATTGGAAGCTAAAGTGACTCATCTTTCTAATTCTGTTAGTTCTATGCAGGGCATGTTACATACAATTGTCGAGCTTCTTACTGTTAAAAAAGGGCATGATGTCAGAAAGGGGGAGAAGGGTTCAGCAGACAAATGCAAGGAGGATGCAATTTTAAACACTAACAAACTTAATGATGCAGATCAAGGGAGTCATAAGGATGGGAATCAAACTCTGATGACATCAAAGACTGAGATAAACTCTGATAAGCAAACTCTGATAGATGCTGATTTAGAATTAGCAAAGAAACTTGAAGATGAAGATAAGCCAGAGAAGATTGAAGAACAAAACTTGAAGGATGCTGAACTGGCAAAGAAAATGTTTGCAGAAGAACATCCAGGAATGGATCCAGTTGCAGTAGAAGCTGAATTGAAGAAATCTGGAGCTGTTAGTGCTCAAGTTCAGAAAAAGAAAAGAAGTGTAAAGAAAGGTCCAATTCAGAAAAAGACTGCTGCTCAACAGAAGAAACCAGAATCCAAGCCTATTCAAATCAAATCTATTGACACTCTCAAACCAGTTGCTCAATCAAGACCAATTTCAGAAATTCAAACAAGATCATCTTCTAGAATTCAACCAAAAGCTCCAGCTAAGCCAAAGAAACCTTTCACTATGTCTGGAACAATTTTTCTTCCAGGTGGTTCAAGTTTTGATGATGAGGAAGAAGAACAACAACAATCTCTGATAAGAAAGAAAAGGTCTGATCCTTTGTGGACAAAAACTCAAACTCTGACTCTCAATGCCAGACTTGGAAAAAATAAAGGTGGTATTGGTGATACACATGCTAAGGTCTACAGAGGTGAAACAAACATCTTCAGAGATCCTTATTCACTGAAAGATAAATCTGAAGAAGAGCTGTCTCAAGAACATCTAGATAAATTAATCTCTGTAAATGTGGTGAAGGATATCTTTGATGGTGCTCAAGCTAAGGAAAAGCTCATTTATTTTTTAGAAGATGGGAGAGTTTTGAAGATTGCTGAAGAAAGTCTGACTGATAAAGCATCTAAAGAACTTGAACATGTTCTATATCTGCTCAATGATGAAAATGAAGCAACTTCTAGGTGGAGGAAAATTGTGGAAAGAATAATAGCTGAGAAGAAGAAGAGTGAAAGGTTGTTGATGATAAACTCTGAAGAATATGAGCCTGGATACATACTTGAAGATGGAACAGAAAGAGCAATGAAAAAGGGGATGCAAATGTCAAAATGGTGTTAGGAATTCATACACTAATCTTAAATCCTGATGGTATGAAGACCTGTTGCATTGCCTTAGATGAAAGTATGGAGAGGTCATCAATTTATGCTCTAAGGGCTGCAATAATTCAAATAGATGATTCTTCTGAGAACATGAGGGAATTGAAGGAGAAGCTTGTTGATTTATTGAAAGATGCTGAAGAAAAGCTCCTAAGTCAATTTCTGAAAGAGGACTTCTCTTACAGAAGAATCTGAGTCTAAAAAGGGTAAACAAACTCTGATGCATTTGTCTTGTATTTCTGACATCATAAGTGAAATTTATGTTTTAATTCTTAAAGCATAAATTAGGGGAGATTGTTAGGAATGCAAACACTGATGATTGTCAGAGAATACTAAACAGAGTTTATGCTGACGTCATCAGAGTTTAAGGAAGCTGTCGGTCAGAGTTTACTCTATCAGAGAATACTCAATCAGAGTTTACTCTAACAGAGAAAACTCAAATCAGAGAATGACAGATCGACAGAGTTTAGCTTCAGAGTCTACCAGAAAAGGAAACAGACAAATCAGAGTCTGATTTGGATAGTAAGAAGGAATTCAAGTGCAAGTCTAATTACCTTATTAAAGCTATTCTTATCATAATCTGTTTTGTAATTGTATTTGTAGCTGTGTCTATATAAACACAGAGATAGGTTATAATTCAATGTCGAATTCATTAAGCAATAGTTATATAACCTAGCAGCTCTTAAGAACATTATTTTCTTGAGAGAGTTTTGTATTCGAGATTATTAATAATACAAAACAGTATTCCATTCTATATACTTGTGTTCATAATCGATTATTCTGGGAAACATATATGAACAATATTTTATTCCTAAAAGTCCCTAGTCGAGTATTATTATTTAAGGACAATAATAATGCAATAAGACTAGCATGTTTGTTGACAGATGACCACATCTCATTGGTCATAGGTATGGTGATACTAAAGTCAAGAACATAAGTGCATGTCTCAATGAATGGCACGGGACAGACCCGCTGTGAGAATCTACATGTTAATAAGTGTCATAAGAAATTCTCACTGTGATAATGATGTAATGATCCTTTGACTTGAAATCATTATATTTTGTACGAGAATTAATATACTTTGATTACACTCAAAGTTACCTTTAACCGGGTAATGATAAAGGTGGACGTTGGGTATGCTATGAATCGTATGAGAAATATGAATGATAGATATATGATTTAACCCTCCTATTTTAGGAGTGATATTATTGGCCTCTTGATTGAGTGAGACTATAAAATGCATGGTCATGCTCAAATATTGATTTGATTAATAGTCTACTCATTGATCAAGGAAACTCGGATTAAACGTTGAAGAGGATGACACAATACATGCCTCGAGTTTGATCTATAATATAAGGTTAAAAGGATTATATTACATTGTACATTATTCACGAAATGTTTAATTGAATCACCAATTATTATTATTACTTGGGTAGCAATGATGTATTACTAGATACCGCTCATTGTTTATAATTTTATTATTAAAAATAAAATTATTGTCAACGTAATAATAACCTAAAGGGTCACACACAAAGAACGTTTAAACGGAGTGTTATTTAAATTATGAATTTAAATACTGTTATTATTATTAATTCGAATTTATTTATTTATTTAATTAAGTGAGACTTGATTAATTATATACATATTAGAATTCGAATTTAATAATAATATAAATCCGAAATCTGAATGGGTTTTAAAAAGTCCAATCAGAATAGAGTTTTGGCCCAAGTCCCTCTCTCCCCTATATATACATAAAGATGTATAGTTTAGGGTGAACGGTTAAGATAATTCGTTTTTAATAAAACTCTAGCAGCTCTACGTTTCTGAGAGGCTAGAGAAAGAGAGAGACAAAGAGGAAGAAAACAGGCTAGTACCTAACTCCGGTGATCGTTAGACGATACAACGTTCGTGTGGATACCGATAGAGAGCAGATTTCTGTGAAGGGATGCTGTGATTCATCGCTTCTGGACCTCTATAATCATCATAAGGAAAGTTTTAATAAGTTATACATCCGATTCTCCATAATCATCCGTCAATTATACACGGATCCTGCATTTGGGATTCGTTATTTTGTATTTATTTTTCACGTTTTTCCGCTGCGTGTGTGCCTGAATCCCAACAGAATCACCAAATTGCTTCTTCCCCTTTTTGACATCACCACCACCTGTGATAGCCAAAAGGATTTATTCTAAGACTAAGGAGATATTAGCCTGGGCAGTAATAATAGAATCCATTTTGGTAGTGAGAGTATTGACAGAGTTTTGAAGTGTGGTCAGTTTAGCCTTGAAATCAGCCAAGAAATCATTGATAGCAACATCCTTAGATTGTTGAAGAGAGTACAAAGTTTCAAACTTTATTTGGAGCAGAGCTGTGGTGGTATCCACATTGGTTAATTTAGTTTTTATATGAGATATGTCTGTGACTACATCAGCTAGTTATTCAACAACAATTTCCTTTGCAGATCTGAGGTCAGCAACCACATCTTTTCCTTCTTGAATTAGAGAAACATCAAGCTCTTCATCAGGATAATGACCATGCTCTTGCAAGAAGGACTTCTTTTGAAAGGCCTTAAGTCTCTCAGAGTGGTGAATAACCAGAATGGTCTCAAAAGTGTCTTTATCATTTATGCATTTAGCCTGTGCTATTTCCCAAGATTGAGGAAAAACTTGATCAAAGTAAGTGAAAGATGGATTCACCTCCCATTCATCTTTAGAGGTTGAATCATCAACAGCATCAACAGGCTCAATCTTTGTTAATGGAGGGGTAGACTCCGATGGAAGTGTAGACTCTGACACTGCATAAGGTACTATATACCCCGACTCCTCAACAGAGTGATCAAGACCTGCAGACTCTAGAAGCCTTGCATGAATTGACATGATTAAGATAGGTTGTTCTGACTTCAAAGATGCAATATCGGGTTGAATTTGTAAATCATCCACCAAAGTCTCCCTGACTCTATCTGCTCTCCTGACTAGAGAATCCACTAAATGGAGTTGTGGTCTCTGTGTGAATGACTTCTGTGCAGCTAGAACCTAATCACTTTTTCCAATCTGAAAAATAAGAGTGTAAGTTCTTTTATCCATTCCCTGCCCCAACTCATTGGATCAACTCTTGGGAAAATTTTAATCCCAATAAGTGAATCTAGGTTCAGGATACCTTAATCTCTCATCCTCACAATGGGGTTGGGCACCCATTTTCTCATCCTCACTCTGGCTCTCTACAGCCTTATCTTTCTCGCATTTTGCCTGGACTAGTGTCAGTCCCTCATTTTCATTTTTTCACTCATTTTTTCAATTTGGTTGTGTGTACTCAAAAGTCCTACAGAAGAGGGTGTGAGAGAAATAAATGGTTCTTCAATACCTGAACCACCTTGATAGAGGGAAACCACTTCAAATGTCTGAAGGCTAGGGGTTTCCACCAAGGGGTGAGCAACAATAGAATCTGAACTCTTACCGTCTTCTTCTTTTTCAATGCCACCACCTCCCCCGATCGAACCCGGTAAGATTTCGAATGTTTTTGTTTTTATAAATATTCATTTTTTTATATTTTTAAATTATGTGAAATATTCGAATTTTAAAAAAAATCAATTGTTTTGATTTTTTAAATATTCATTTTATTATGTTTTTAAAACTATTTGAATTTTTTGACTTTTTAAAAAAATTCATTTTTTTATTTTTAAATATTCGTTTGGAAATATTTGAATTTTAAAAAATATCAATTTTTTTTGATTTTTTAAATATTCATTTTGTTATGTTTATAAAATTATTTGAAATATTCGAATTTAAAAAAAATTATGTTTGTTATTCGAATTATTTGTTTTATATTTTAAGTTATTTGAATTAATCCGAGTACAATTTATTTTTACAGGTTCTTCTAGTAGTACTAGACATTCATCGCATGTTTGGACTTATTTTTCGAGGCAAGCAACGGAAGATCCGAACAAATTTAAAGTTTTTTGTTTTCTTTGCATTCAAAGTGGTCGACAACAAGCCCATTTTATTCACGCTAAGGGGACCGGTACTAGAACACTTGATCATCATTTAAAAAATCATTACGGCATTTAGAGTACATGAAAGTGGAGAGGCACGTGAGAAATCACAACAAACACAAATAAGTGGTTTCATGCCTCCCGGTAGAGGTATGTCTTTCTCCTATAATAGAGATAGAATGATTGAAGATTTTGCTACTTATGTTACATTAAATGAGTTACCATTCTCCCACGGTGAGAGTACGAATTTAGAGTACATGATAAAACATTCAATAAACCCGGCATTTAGAAAAATTCCTAGGAACACACTTAAGCGTCACACACAAAAATAATGTTATAGTCAACGAATAGAATTAATTAATTATTTCAGTAATTTTGTGGTGAGCCCTTTATTTGAGTTACAGCTCATTGGATTGATGTTGACTACTTATTACAAAAATGAATTATTGCATTTGATGTTATGGACGAGTCATACACCGGTTTTAATATAAAATAAAGAATATTAGACACAATAAAGGAATTTAATTTGTTGCATAAGGTGTTTATAATATTTTTAGATAATGCCTCTATAAATAATAAAACCATGGACTATATTAGGCTTAATATTCACACTATATTATATGGTACTTTCTTGCATGTTAGATGTTGTACTCACATGATTAATTTATCAGCTCAAAAGGAAATTGCACAAATAACTATATTATTAGAACCCATTAGAAAAATAGTTAAGTATTTACGTATAACACACATTACGGTCTAGGTATAAAAAATTGTGTAACAATTGTGTAAAAAACCAATATGACAGTGGACTAATTACCGATATTCAGTGGGATTTGGCAACTAGTATACGTATTATACTTGAATGTTATCATCATGCTACTAAGGTTTTTTCTTATGTTTATGAACCAAATGTACATCATGTTATCATTGAGTGTGTTAATATTATTACTACTTTACGTGAATTTAAAGAAAATAATTATTTTAGTGCAATTATTCATGACATGAATATTAAATGAATAGAATACTTTACAGATTTTCCCTATATTTATGGTGTTGCATGTCTTCTTGATCCTGTTATTAGAAAAGAAGGTTTAAAAAATATTTTAGAACATTATTATGAGGTATTAGGAGTTTCGTATAATTATGTTCTTTATGTTCAAAATTGTTTAGAATTATTATATCGTCTTGTAGATATATATACTCCAAAAACTCAAAATGATATACCACATAAGACTAATACTGTTAGTAGGCTTAATAATACTATTTCATCTATCCTAGCCAAAAAACAAAAATGTAGAATTTTCACTACGTCTTCTGTACCTACTTCATCTTCTAGTATGATTAAGGAGTTTTTTTCTTATAATTATGAGTTAGATGGTAATTTTTCAATACTAATGTGGTGGAAGAATCATGAGAACCAATTTCCGGTTTTAGCTAAAATTGCAAGGGACATATTAGTAGTTTATGCCTCTACAATTGCATCTGAGTCTGCTTTTAGTGCAGGTAGAAGAGTGTTGGACGAGAAGAGATCAAGTCTTTCGCCAGACGCGGTGAAGATATCTGTTTGCAAAAAGGACTGGGATCAAACCGCAAAAAGACAAGGAAAAAAAGAAGATGATTCGGACGGAGAAGAAGATTCGTGGATGATAGTGGATAGTTCATCAGAATCGGGCACGTCAACTAGCGAACAACAACAAGATTTTATATAAATTAAATAGTAGATATAATATTTTTATTTTGTAATTTTATTTATTTTAAAATTTTAAATTTTATTTATTATGTATAAACGGTTTGTTAGGAGTCCTCTCAAATTATTTGTAAAATATTTTTTAATTAATAAAATTTATAGAGCTATCGTCTTCTTTCATTCCAAAAATATTCGTATAAAATAAATATTTAATTTTAAAAAAATAAATAAAACCCGTCAATCATGAGGGAGTATGAAAATCAATCACTAGCTTTTTCAAAAAAAAATAATCAATAGTAACCAGTAGCTAGGCAGCCTATCAAATCTACTCCATGGAATCTTTCAAATCAATCATTTACAATATTACATTACTTACATATACCCCTAACTCGCCTGACCCTGTAGCTCAGCACGCTCAACTGTCTGTAATTGGAATAAAATTTTAAAAAAAATTAAAAAAACTCAATTCATTTAACCTTTTTAATTCGCGAGCTATACACGGGCTGCAGTTTCTCCCGATTGGCACGACTCGGTACGGCTCGCCGTGTCCGAGCCACGAGTTGGTCAAACCGATACGGCTCACTCGACCCGCTCGCAAACCAATATGGCTCACCCGGCCCGCTCAATTGACCGGTTCTACTTGCAAGTAGAAAGTCTACGTCTGAGGATGCACATGGGATCATCTCGTGCCGGGAAACTCGAGGCTTTAGCAACACAGTTTTTAATGTTATTCAACGATTCATAAATGATTGAGCAATCATAATGTATTTGCCTCACTATTTGATTGAATCTTTCTTCTTCATCTTTTTTGGAAAGTGGATTGAATCATTCTTTTTCGACCGGTGGTTGTTTTCTAGGTCCCCCGGTTTTTATATCGTTGTATGATTCCATGCAAAGACTTTGGTTGACTTTCCAGCTTAGTTTCATAGTCAGATTTAATATTACAAGCTTAGTATGTGTTTGGCGGCTATTTATGGAGTAATATTTTTTTTAAAAAAATAAAAATTAACAAATAATTATAATATTATATTCCTTCCATCCTATTTTAATTGACTTGTTTGACTTTTACATATGTATTAAGAAAAAATAAATTTTATTTCTATTTTAACTATAATACCCTTATAATTGCATTAATGTATAAGTATAAAAGATGAGTTCTTGTCTTAAATAATACAAATAGTATATTATCAATGCATAATTAATAGGGGTATGAGTGTAATTTAAATGTATATTAAAGAAAAGAAGACAGATTTTTGGGACAAATTAAAATAGAAACTCAACCAAATAAAATGGTATCGAATGAGTATAAATTAAAATACATTTTAACAGGTTTGATTATTTAATTTTAAAAAACTACTTTAACTAAATACATTTAACGATATTAATTAAAACACATATTTAATGTCTAATTTAGAAACCTATTAACGGGCTTAATTATTATAAATTTATGTAAACGAAATTCATTATTTTAAAAGTACATTTTTTTAATTAAAAAAGTACATTCTAATTAACACTTATAATTATTTTGATTTAAATATATATCTAGTACTTACTTATTTTAAAAACTTATTCTAATTGAAATAGACCTAAATATACTTTTAGAATAAACCAATAATATAAAATATTAAAATTAAACCGATGTATATGAAACACACCCATCAGAAGCTCAGAGCAGAAACCCGCATATATTGCGTCCACACAAACATAATGACATTTTGAACACACCGCTAGAAGCATCCAGTAGAAATTAATTTGGTGTAAATTATAGATTCTCGATGTACTGGGTTCATACATATAGTCAGATTCTTAGGTCTCTAGGAGTATCATTTCTAAATTTAATGGTCGAAGTCTTCGGCAAATTTAAAATGATTTTAGGGTATGTACTATAATTTCATAATGTCGACGAAGCAATCTGAAAATTAACAAAATATAATTTTTTATGAGAATTAAGGTAGAAAATTGGTGGATATGAGAAATTTATTAATATTTTTATTATTTAAATCAATATTTAGTTAAATAATTCTTTAAATATATCTTTGTCAATAATTTAAATAAAAATTGTATACAATTTATTTTTATTATAAAAATATTTAAATAATAATTTAATAATATTATAAATCGAACAATTCATTTTAGTACTGAATTAAAAATATAAAAAATAAAGTTTAAACCCATGACCCCTTAACATGAGATTCCTGATTTTATATCCATACCCCTTATATTTTTTCTTCAGCGTGTTCATCTAATACATTGACACAGTCCTTTTCATAGTTGATAATTCTTAAAATTTAATATCAAAGTCGTTGATTAAGTCTTGAAAATAAATATTAAAGGCGCCTACAATTTATGAAATTCATTAGGTGTTTTTTCATATACTAACTAGTCCCCTTCAGACATGATTTGGTAATATATAGATAGTGATGTACTTATTCTAAAAAATATAAGAAAAAAGAATAAAAATGTCAAAGGATAAAGGATAAAAGAGCAGAGAACCATACATGATACATGCAATACAGTCCCATTAAAATTAAACAATAAATTTTTATTCAGAAAAAAAAATTAAAAATAAGTTATAGAACTATACTTTATATGCACATTAAAATGCGTGCCGGACATTCTCTCTGAAATGATAACAATTGGGTGGTACGGAGGTAGTACAATAAAAGAAGACTCGTACTAATTTACACGGCGAGGGTCGACTTGAAGGGGATATGGCGCGGTATTTAATTTGAAAAAAAATCTTATATATTTTTAATTCATTCATATAATATGTAAAACAGTAATAATATTTTTTTAATTTAAATTCTTCTTTAGAATTTTATTAAAAGTTTCGCCTGTCCGAATTATTTATTTTATTTTCTATCCTTGTATACAATTGGGTTATAATAAACTTTTTTAGAAAAAAATAATCGGTATATGACAATTCGGGATTTACCCGAATATTTTTTAAAAATCAAGTCAAGTCGCTACTTTCAAAACCGAAATAAGCCAAAGTAAATTGGCTCAAATGCAACAATTTGGGTAATTCACAAGTCCACTGCATACCCCAAAAAAATCATGATTTGTTGATAAATTTAGTAGTAGTATTCTTACTTATATACTGAACAAATTATCTCAATATACTCGATATGAGACTGGGGTGTTACAAACTCCCCTACTTAACTGACAGACCGAACAGATAGCTCATAAGTCCAGATCGTGTCTCTCTAGTTATTGTGGGATAATACCGGCTGACTTCTTGTCCCCGCCTCCGTATCTCTGTCTATTGTGACATAATATCACCAGCCTTCGTATCCCCACTTCCGCCAACTGAATCAAACTTCTGAGAGTTGACTCTGATACCATATGTGATAATCTGGGTCAGGTTTCGAGTTTTTTTCAAAAATGGATTCAAGTTTCGAATTTTGAATCCGAAATAAGTCAAAGTAAACTAGCTTAAATACAACAATTTGAGTAATTCACAATCTAATCACAGCTCTCAAAAGATCATAATTTATTGATGTATTTAGTAGTTGTAGTCTTGTTTATATAGTGAACAAATTATCTTAAGGGTTGACAGAATGAGGGAGAGATCTCCAATCAATTAACATTATGAACTATTTCAATGGCAAAAAATAAAATATTACAAGGATCTCTCTGGCTAAATTTTCAATTTAATCCACCTCTTTGCTATTGCAACAAAACGACTAGCTAGAGAATAAAAGGCTTGAAAATATATGCTACAATTTTTATTTTTTTTGAGTGCTGCAACTGAATATAAAGAATTTAAAAAAAATTATGTCCCTGTTTAAAAGTTAAAAATTTGAGAAAATATTAGAGAATTAAGTCAAATTAGAAGTTTGAATAAATAAATCCTAATTGGTAGTTAACAAATTAAATTCAACTAGTTTTTACACACGTGCAAGACACGAGTATTTTCTGAAATTTGAGTTATATTTTATATTTTATTTAAATAAATTGTTTTTTTTAATCACAAAATATAGTCTGATAATTTAAAAATATATATTTAGCGATCATACTAATTTTTAAACAATCTATGTTGATAAAAAAATCATATGTGTGCGTAAATACTTTGAGTCAAAAGAATTATATATAATTTTGTTGACGACATACTCTCATATATCTAATTTTTGAAGATGGAAAATTCATTAGAAAATGTGTATAAAAGTATAATAATAATCATAATATATGAAATAAAATCATTTAAAAAATATATAATATTGCAAATTAATTAAGTTAATTAAATATGCATAAAAGTATAATAGTAGATTAATTAATTGTATATAAATGTATAATAGTAACTTAGAAATTAGAATTACTCCATCTGTCCCACTTCAAGTGACTGATTTGATTTTTTGATGGGCTAAAATTTTAAAATTTGACCAAATATTACATGTACTATATAATTAAAAAAAATTATAAAATATATCTCATTGAAAATTTATATAATTTTCTTTAAAATGTACTTTTCAAAATTTTAAAATTATAAATATATATTTTTAATTTTTGGTCAAAGTTAATTAAATTTGACCGTTGAAAAGTCAAATAAGACATTTGAAGTTAGACAGAAGGAGTAATTAACTGCTGACATGACAATAGTAAGTGACATGACGAGTGAGGTGAAATAAAATCATTTTTCAAAAAATGTATGTTATGGTATTATATAATAGGGAGGTTAGTTAATTTGGAAAAAACTATTTATAAGAGTTTTTTCAATTAAAGGATTATCATGTGTTTATTTAAAATATAAATATTAATTTAAACAGTTATATACCAAACAATTTTATTCAAAATCTCAACTATTCAAAATAATTAATTCAATCCAGCTAATCACTAACTACTAATTGTCAAAACATGATTATATATTTTTAATTAGTATTTATTATATACATTGAGAATCAGGATAAGGTATTACCTAAATTTATAACAATTTCCTATATAAATATATAAGGGTAGATTTGTAAATGTAAAATAAAATTTTAATATTTACAAAAATGTCATTTAATTTACATGGAATGAACTTATAACCTCGTGGAGTTACCTAACTCCGAACGATCACAAAATATTTCGTTTTGAAGCTGAATCCCGTTGGTTGATTAGTGTAGTAAAAGACTTCGTAAATTGTTTGTATTATCTACTTTGTAGTTTTACCAATGCATCTTCGCAAATCACAATCTTATGTCTCAATTTGGGGGAACTAAACTTTTTCACCTTAATCGTATATAAAGTTCCGAGTGATTATATTATATATATGCTTGTTTTAAAATTATTAATGTATTCTTTCAGAAAAAAATTATTAATGTATTATTGCGGCAACATTATAAGATTAAGCCAAGAAATATGAGCTCATCAGTGATGCACTTTACTATCTAAATATCTTCAAAAAAGTAAAAGTTAGTATTCGGCTGTGTTTGATTAGGAAAAAAGAAATAGAGTTCAAGTTCCAAATGTACATCTATATAATATCTATTTAAGTCAGTCTGTTTAATTATAAATAATTTATAAATTAAAAAATATATGTATTTGATAATTTATAAATTAATTACAAAAAACTCCAAATTATTAAATGTTAGGTAATAATATAAATATTAAATATTGAATATAATAAATAGAATAAGATTATTTTACTATTATTATATTCTCTCTCTTCCATTATATAAATCGTTTGATTTTTATACGTAATTTTAAGTGTTTTGACTATATAATTTTTTTAAAAATTTTTTAATTTTTCATATTAAAAAAATTGAAAAATATTATTGTTAACCATACATTTAAAACAATTAATATCACGCATAAAAATCATATAATTTATATATTCATATAATCAACCAGTGGGAGTACCATACACTGACTTTATTTAATAATTAGCGGTTACTGTTAGCCGTAGTGAATTAATTTAATATTTTTGATTAACGGATTGAATTAATTATTTTGAATAAATTTGTTTAATATATAGTTGTTTGTATTTTAACTAAACACATGATATCCTTCAAATAATTTTTTCCCAAATTTAGCGAATTAAGTTCAAACTGCTATTTCAACCCATTAATTACCAAATATTAATATTACAGAATTCATTATTTAAATCTCTAATTTATCTCCATCTTTTAATTTTTTTCACAAATGTCTGACTTCCAAATATTACACCCAAAATAAGGTATTTTTTCTGATATGTCCCAAATTTAAAAGTTGTTTATAAATATGTCATATTTTTAATTATATTTTAAATATATCCCATATACAATTTTTTTCATCTTAATAATTTTAGAAGGATATTTTATCATTATAACTTAAAATATTAAAATAAAATTAATATAATTATAATATAAATGTAATATTTAAATAATATTTATCAATTCAATCTTTTAAATCTAAATTTGAGACCAAATTATTTTATTGCATAATTCTAATATACATTAAACATATAAAGTTTAAAATAAAATTTCTAATTACAATTTTGGTTTCACAAAAAATTATAAATAAAATGAGAATAAAAAAATAGGGTTAAAATCTAACCAGCCCATATTTTATATATACATATAATAAGATTCGATAATTTAATTACTATAAGATTATTAAGACTTTTTAAAATAAAATAATTATATCCAACTCATTAATTATTAGTTACAAGTCATATAAAATATGTTAAGTAAATTAGTTTTAACATGTATTTAAGTGTGTTAATAAAATAATAAAACATACTTATAAAACAGATATAAAAATGGAGATGTTGACAAATGACTAAATGACTCCGATTTGAGACATATAATATAAAATCCCAAAATATAATTAGGAGAAACGAATCTAGGCCTCGTTAGTTGTGGCTCACGCTATGTCGGTGACTTTGGGCTCATTGTTTGTTGCCCACATTAATTAACCCAACTTGATTGTGATACACTCCTATAATTGATATATGCATATTTAATCTTCGCTGATGCTTCCTCGGATTGAGAAGGCAAGCATGTAGAATACTGTAGAGCATGCGCGTGTACATGTTGTCCTGTACGTGGAAAAGTTGTATTCTAAATTTCTAACTACTTTGTGCTTGTTTTATTCTGATTATTCCTAACCAAATTCTCTTGGTTTCATGTCATATAGCACATACTGTTGTTTTTTTAATTAAAAGAGTGGGTTAAGTTTTATTTTAGTCAGTCAAGGTTCAACAAAATATGTTTATTAATTTACCTTAGTTGTTATGGAAATTTGAGGTCTGCTACAATTGCAGACAATTTAAATCCAACTTTCGAGTGAAATATACTGGATTGATACGCGCTCTGCATGCCGACACTTTTTAAGATTATAATTATTATAGTGTAGATTTAGTATATACATTAAACATTCTACAGAATTTAGCCCAAATAATAAATTAAACATTCTAGCAACAAATTATATATTATAGAAAAGTGAATTTCAGCACCTTCGTATGTTTCAAGTATAAAGTACTGGAGCCTCAAACCAGTATTGCCGTGTGATTTAGAGAGAGCGATGAATAATGCTCAATGAATACAGATTGGCATTGTTCTAACCTAATCAATAATAAAAGAACAAATTATATATCCATCTTTTCATAGAAGAATATTGAAAATAAAAGTAGAAGTGATTCACTTCTGCAGTGAGTAAAGTTATTCTTCTGTTACATCTAGTAGAAGATCATTGCATCCTGCTACTTCTCTAGAATACCTTCATCGCACCAAACTTTTTAGCAATTAGGCCCTGACAAAACATGCAGAATCTCTTTAGAGTGAATTGGAGTATCTAGAGTGGAAGACTTTCAAATTCATTAGGTTATACTGGTCATCTATGACAATAGAAGTAAAAATACATAAACTTTCAAGAAATTAAGTATGCTTTTTTGTGATGTCTCGATAATTGTATGTGCGAGTGAAATTTATTTGTTCTGATATAGAGAGTGGAAACATCTTTAGACAACTACAATATATTGCATTTAGTAGAGATTTTATGCACACCATCAAATGAGTGAATGTTACCCGTGTGTGGTAAGTGGCTACTGATCGATAAAACAATATATAGCTTGATTGATCCATTCTTTTGAAATGTTGAAATCTCTAGAAATGTTATTGAAGAACTGTGCCAAAGATACTGCAAATTATAATTAAGCACTTTAATAACAATATGTACCATTTTATGATTACTTGTTCACCAGTAAACTTCGATGTTTCCTTCTAGATCGGGGATCTATTTCTCGGTAGAAAGAATACTGGCTTGATAGCTGAAAAAAAGAGAAGAGTTTTTTCATTTTAAACTGCAAAAATAGTCAATATAGCAAGCCGTAAGTTGGACAACAGCAGAACAATAACAGAATGAATAGTTGTGTGCATAAGAGTAACAATGCAGTAGTCATTTGAAAACTACCTCTACAACCAAATTCTCAATTGTAGAGTGCCATCAACACGGGCTTTTACAAGTAACAGCTTTTCCATGACAATCGTATTCATTATATCCTCCATTTTTAGAATATTCATGAAATTCTAATCAAGAGTACACGGTGCAACACTTCTGCGCTAAATTGAGCTTAAGTTTCATTTTTTGATCAGTTAAGTTTTTTGTGACTCTAAGAATGTGAAATTAGAAAAAAAATGCAATGCATAGGTCAAAACATACACAAAATCCAGAAAGAGTCGTACACTTTATAAGAAAATGGCTATTTCAAAAGCAAAATTATGTACTGTACCTCTGTGGCTTGTCGAACAACAATTTTTGCAATATTCGCCTTCTACTGTTTGAAATAATCTTTAATCCACTTGATCCCTCGGTGCTTTTGACGGAATCAATAGATTGGTCAGCATATACTAACCATATTGATGATCCTTAATTCAAATTTTATTAACCACACTACTAGAATATATTTCTACTAATAGCGCGAGTTACAACTGAATGTAATAGTATTATACAGAGTAGAAGATAGCTAATATTCGCGTTCCATAACAGATTTAAGGTGCAACTATAAAAAATTGTATCCAAAACTGAAGGTCAAGAACAGATGCCAATGAGTTATAAATTAAGCTATGCAAATAAATGTTATAAAAAATAATCAATCTTCCATGTATATCCTTTTATTCAAAATTACAATTATGCTAATGGTAAGAATGATTCTTAGCACGCTGCTATGCGTTAGCAAACTTTTCAATCATTTCGCCAAGTATTAGTTAGGAGCCTAGGATGACACAACTCGATAAGAAACTCTATTGAAATAATATGGCAGTTAATTATGCGAAGTTCTAAATGAAATTGAGAGTTTACTCATTAACAACATATGTAGATGTTTAAATTTGAGAGTATGATTCAAATTTGGAGGAGAATATATTATCTAAAACAGAGACAGCATTAATAGATCACACCCTAGATGGGGTAACGTAAGTGTAGTTGTTGGTGTAGGTGCCCTAGAGGCAATACAATGTTTATTTTGATAAACCTTTATGTCAATTGATTATTCAATAAAAGTATTTATTATGACTTTAATTACTGCGATATATTTGTTAGCATAATAAATGTCCTTAGAATCATGATACACATTGTATAGTTTAGTACATGACTTGAACTTGAGATTATATAATATATCATATTCTTAAATGTCCCTAGTCGAGTATTATTATTATAGGACAATAATAATACATAAATAGACTAGTATGTTGTTTGACTGATAACCACATCTCATTGGTTATAAGTATGGGGATACTAAAGTCAATACATAGGTACATGTAGGAGTACATGATACTGGACAGACCCACAGTGAGATTTTTCATGTTTAATAAAGTCATAAGAAAGACTCACAGTGATAATGGTGTAATGATCCTTTGACTTGAGATCATTATATTTCTATACGAGGATTAATATACTTTGACTATATTAAAAGTTACCTTTGACCGGGTGATGATAAAAGTGGACATCGGGTATATCATGAGTCGTATGAGAAATATGAATGATAGATAAAAGATTTAACCCTCCTATAATTAGGAGAGATATTATTGGCCTCTTGATTGAGTGAGACTATAAAATGCATGGCCGTGCTCAAATAATGATTTGTTTTCATAGTCTACTCATGGATCAAGTAAACCCGGATTAAATGTTGAAGAGGATGACTAAATACATGCCTCGAGTTTAATCTATAATATATATGGTTAAAGGGATTATATTACACTGAAACATTAATCACGAAAGGTTTTATCGAATCACGATTTAATTATTATTTAATTGGGTAGCAATGATGTATTACTAGATACCGCTCATTGTTTATAATTTTATTGGAGAATAAAATTATTGCTAATTAAATAATAGCCTATAGGGTCACACACATAGAGTACTTAAAGGAATAATTAATTTAAATTATAGATTTAAATTAAATGATGATTATTTGAATTTTATTATATTAATTAAGTGAGACTTAATTAATTGAAATAATATAAATTCGAATTTGAATTGTGCCATTAATAATTAAGTGTGACTTAGTTATTAATTAAATAATAAAATTCAGTTTTATTATTTAATCCTAAACCTACATGGGTTAGGCTTTGCTGTTATGGGTTGCTATTATGGGCCTATTAACCAACCATTATAAATAGATAATGTAGGGTTAATAAGGATTACGTTTTTTGAGAAAAATAAAACCCTAGCAGCAGCAAAGGCACAGAGCAAAGGCAGAATTCGAAATCATCAAAGGAGGCTAGTACATCCATTCCGTAATCAAGATCGTGAGACGTTCTTGAAGGTGCTCGTGTGGATACCATAGAGGTGTTTTCGAGAGGAAGACACAAGTCGTGAAAGCTAGGATCTCCGTTGAGTTCGTGAAAGTCAAGACCAAGTAAAGGTATGATTCCGTTTCACAATAATCAGTCCGCTTATACATGATCCTGCGTTTAGGGTTTCGAAATTTTCGTTATATTTACGTTTAATCCGCTGCGTTTTATGCCTCGGAACCCAACAGTGGCATCAGAGCTACGTGTATAAGGGACTGATTTGGTTACGTGTTTTATGTATTTGATGCATACATGCCTGTTTTGGTGACTGTCATGCCATGCTACTGCTTTGTCATAATCTGTTATGCCACTGCCATGCTTCTGCTATGCTACTGCCATGCCTGTTATGAGACTGCCATGCCTGTTATGAGACTGCTATGCTTCTGCCATGACATGATATGTATGATTAAAAACTGTTATATGATGAGTATCTGGTTATTCGTATAATGAGTACATGGTTGATGATACTAGCATATTAATGATTTGCCATGAATGATTTATATGCCTTATTGCGATTTGTATATTATGCATGAGGGTCAGTTTGTATAGTGATATAAACTGGTTGACAGATTGTGTTGGACATGATTTGTTAACTGGGATATGATAAGTATGTATATGATACATGCTTCTGAAACTGTATAAATTGCAGTGGGGAAAAAGGCCAACAGATATGATCTGTAGTTCAGAAATTGATGATTTCTGAATAGGACTGGTCTTCGAAAATAAAAAATTTCCAAGCTGACCTGGCAGCTCGACCCCAGCTGGAGGCTGCCGCCCCCGAACCCCCACCCAGGGACTGCCGCCCCCGGACCCCCGCAATATTTTATTTTGTGTACTTGAGCATGGTGCTGGTTATGGCCCTTAGACCCCTAGATTAATGGTTTTGGTTTTGGTTTTATAAATACGACTTGCATGTCGTTTTCTTCATTCTTGTAATTGTTTAACCTCGAATGTAACTCGAGTTTTCTTATGTAAGTACATTAGTATAGGTTGTATTCAATTATTCCATGTAATGTACTTAAAGATTGAAGGATAATCCAAGAAGAGGAGCAAGCACCCATGGATACAAGAAGAATGAAGACATGTAATTGTATTTATATTTCACCACCATAGATTGACTTTGATCCTTTCATTAGCTCGAAAGGATCACATAGGAAAGGGGCCATAACCAAGCACGTTTACATACTGCACTTTACATATTGATGTATGAATGTATGTGTAGAGTAGAAGATGCATGCTTTAATTAGATTAATGATGTATGCATGTATTAGATACGTCACCCATGCCATGCTTGCCATGCTAAACAAGATAAAATCTGTAACGATTTAAGATTTTAAAATTAACAAACGATCATGAGATTCTTGTGTTTATGAAATATGGATTTTTAAAACACGGAATTGAATATGGATTTTGATGTCTATAATTGGGATTTTCTGACAAAAACGGATATGCGTATTCGTAAGGCTGATGGGTTTTAAGTGTGACCACTGGTATCCTCCATCTACCTGGGAAATGAACAATTTAAGATGTCAATTTGAAATATTTAGTTCAAGGAAAAATTGAGGATCTCTTCATGATGTGATCATGATCGTCGTAAATTTTTTAAACCCCTTAACAAAATATTAAGTTTTAATCGGATGCTTTCCAATGAATGAACACTCATCGAATCCTAGATCGATTAGGGGAAAGACTGTCAGTGGCAGGGGACTCCTATCTATCGTGGTGAGATGCGACGAATATAAACGGTTATATTCGGCCGTTGTATCATTGGGTCAAACTTAACTGAGTCGTCATAATAAGGTGAAAGTAAACGGTTATATTCAACCATTATGAACTTAGAAGCATAGAGTTTGGTTAAAAAATCTATTAGATAGATAAGATCAATCGTTGCTCACCAAACTATCCAAGAATTATATATGATATAATTGACAAATGTTGTCTACCTAAATAATCATTCTTAAGGACTTCCAGTGGTTGACTTATGACATGACGAAATATGGATCTTGGCTCACTAGAAAGAATTATGGGATATACTTTCCAAATTAATAGTAAGGGCTATTAATTTGATAAAAATAGTGGGAGATATATTATGAATGTATCATAATCATTTGAACATAATAAATAACTCAGACAATCTAATGTTTAATTTTGTGCTTTTATCATTGTAGATACCAAATAATGACAAACAACACAAACACACTATCCGTACGATCTGTCCTTGAGAAGGATAAGCTGACAGGAGGAAACAACTTCCTAGACTGGCAGAGGAATTTGAGGATTGTCCTCAGGCAGGAGCGCAAGCTTCATGTCATTGATATTCCTCCGGCAGGTCCCCTTCCTGAGGGCGCTACTGTTGAGGAACGAGCGGCCCACACAAAGGATGAGAATGATGCAACTGATGTTGCATGTCTTATGTTGGCAACTATGAGTGCTGAGCTTCAAAGACAGCATGTGCATATGGATGCATATACTATCTATGAGCACTTGCAAAGCATGTTTGCAAGCCAAACTCGTCAAGAAAGGTTCAACACGAGCAAGTCACTTTTTAATTGCAAACAAGGGGCAAGTGAACCAGTTGGCCCACATGTTCTGAAGATGATTGGTTACATTGAGTATCTTGATACTTTGGGTTTCCCGATTATTCAGGAAATTGGTATTGACCTAATCATGAATTCTTTGAACAACAAATTCACCCAGTTTATCATAAACTACAACATGAATGAATTTGACAAAACACCTACTGAATTGTTGGCTATGTTGAGAACATATGAGACCAACATGAAGACGGCTGAACCTGCTCCCATACTGATGGTGGGCAATAAAGGTAAGGCCAAAGGGAAAGGCAAGTGGAAGGGTAAGAAGAAGACAGGTTCTGATTCTACACCCAAGCCAAAGTCAGGTCCCAAACAGGCTTTAAAGCCTAAAGGTGGGGTCGCTAAGGGTGAATGTCACTACTGTAAGAAAACTGGTCACTGGAAGAGAAACTGTTCAGTTTACTTGGAGGATCTGAAGAAGAAGAGGGCTGAGCAAGCTTCTACTTCAGGTATATATGTTATAGAAGTCAATCTGTCTATTTCTACATCTTGGGTATTGGATACTGGATGTGCTTCTCACATTTGTATAAATGTGCAGGAAATGCAGAGAAGTAGGACATTGGCTAAAGGAGAAATGGACATACGAGTTGCCAATGGAGCAAGAGTTGTTGCTTTAGCTGTAGGAACATATTATTTATCTTTGCCCTCTGGGCTAGTTTTAGAACTGGAAAATTGTTATTACGTGTCTGCGATTCGCAGAAACATTATTTCTGTTTCTTGTTTGGACAAGAAAGGTTTTTCGTTTACAATAAAGAACAACAGTTGCTCTTTTGCTTTGAATGATTTAACCTATGGTGTTGCGCGTTTGTTTAATGGTTTATATGTCCTTGACTTAGATAATTCTGTCTGTAATATAGAAAACAAACGACTTAAAGTTAATGACTCAAATCAAACATACCTCTGGCATTGTCGTCTAGGCCATATAAATGAGAAACGCATATCCAAATTACATAAGGATGGATATTTGGATAAGTTTGATTTTGAATCATACCAAGAATGCGAATCTTGTTTGCTTGGTAAAATGACTAAAGCCCCTTTCACTGGTAAGGGTCAAAGGGCCACTGAACGTCTGGAGCTAATACATAGTGATGTATGCGGCCCAATGCGTGTGATGGCTAGAGGAGGCTACTACTACTTCATAACATTTACTGATGATTTCAGTAGATATGGATATGTATATCTTATGAAGAATAAATCCGATTCTTTTGAAAAGTTCAAAGAATACAAGGCTGAAGTAGAGAAGCAAATTGGCGGAGACACAAGTATTAAAATCTTACGATCTGATCATGGAGGAGAATACTTGAGCACAGAATTTAAAGATTATTTAAAGGAGTGTGGTATTGTATCACAACTCACTCCGCCAGGTACACCTCAATGGAATGGAGTTTCAGAGAGGAGAAATCGCACCTTGTTGGACATGGTGCGATCGATGATGAGTCATGCAGATCTTCCAATTAGTTTCTGGGGTTACGCTCTAGAAACAGCGGCTTTCACACTTAACCGTGTTCCTACTAAGAAGGTTCAAAAGACTCCATATGAGATATGGGAGAAGAAACGGTCAGGCATGAACTTTATGAAAGTTTGGGGATGCAAGGCGTTTGTGAAACGTCAAGTATCTGACAAGCTTGGACCGAAATCTGAAGAGTGCAATTTTGTGGGATACCCTAAAGAAACAAAGGCGTATTATTTTTATAGTCCTTCTGAGCAGAAGGTGTTTATTGCTCGAGACGCTGTTTTCATGGAAAGAGATTTTGTTTCCAAAAGAAACAGTGGGAGAACTATAGACCTCGATGAAGATCGAGAACCACAAAATAGCATTGAACCTGAAGTGGAACAGGAGCAGGATAATGATAATGCTCAACAAACACAGGTTGTTCGTAGAACTGGTAGAATTCGCCATGAGCCAGAGAGATATGGATTTCTCTTGACTCAATGTGGTGATTTGATGCTCATAGATGAAGATGAGCCTCTCACATACCAAGATGCTATGAACAGTCCAGACTCTAAGAGATGGCTGAAGCCATGAAATCCGAGATGGATTCCATGTACGAAAACCGAGTATGGACTTTGGTTGATCCACCTGAAGGGGTAAAACCCATAGGGTGCAAATGGGTTTTCAAGAAGAAAACTGACATGGATGGAAATGTTCAGACCTATAAAGCAAGGCTGGTTGTAAAAGGTTTCAGACAAATTCATGGTATTGACTATGATGAGACTTTCTCACCAGTGGCTATGGTCAAGTCCATAAGGATTTTGCTTGCTATTGCAGCATTCCATGATTATGAAATCTGACAAATGGATGTCAAAACAGCCTTCCTTAACGGAATCCTTGAAGAGGATGTGGATGTGTACATGACACAACCTGAAGGTTTTGTCGATCCAAGGAATGTTAGCAAGATATGTAAATTACGTCGATCCATTTATGGATTGAAGCAAGCCTCTAGGAGATGGAATATCCGTTTTGATGAAACAGTCAAAGAGTATGGCTTTGTTCAAAATGAAGATGAACCTTGTGTTTACAAGAAGGTTAGTGGGAGCCATGTGGCATTCATAGTACTATATGTTGATGACATACTACTAATGGGGAATGACATACCTTTTCTCAAGGCTGTTAAGATTTGGTTAGGGAGCAACTTCTCTATGAAAGACTTAGGAGAAGCATCCTACATTCTAGGAATGAGGATCTATAGGGATAGATCTAGAAGGATGATCGGTCTAAGTCAGAGTACATACATCGATAAGGTTTTGCATCGTTTTGGTATGCAAAATGCAAAAAGGGGATATGTCCCCGTGTCTCAAGGGATAACGATCTCTAAAGATCAGTGTCCGAAATCATTGGATGACAAGAACCGCATGAGTAAGGTTCCATATGCCTCAGCAATTGGATCCATCATGTATGCGATGGTATGTACTCGCCCAGATATTTCGTATGCTTTAAGCATGACGAGCAGATACCAATCTGTTAGGTCCTGGAGATCGTAGAGGGGGGGTGAATACGATTCTCAAATAAAAATCTGACTTTTATTTATTTTTGGGACAACATAAAAATTACTTTGGTTCAAACCCAGGTATTGTTCATCATCTTCTTCAACCTCAAGAACACCATTAAAATAACCAAGATAATGAACGGTAAATCATCCAAAACACACAACACAACAAGATCCAAGAATATAACTTTATATTCATTGAAGTGGGGTAGATGCTACAAACAAGTTCAAGAACATAAGCTCAAGAACACAACAAAGAAATGATTTTTGGCTCCTCTAAAAATATTACAAATTCTAGATCTAGGAGACAAAAATCAAACCTATCTTCTAAACAAGATTTAGCAATGTTTACAATAGAAGAATAGATGAGTGGTATGATAAAGAAAATCATGGCTCTAAAATATGCAAGATCTAGTTTGGCCATGGGGGAGAGAAAAATAATTCTTTTTCTCTCTCCCCTTTTCTCTTCTCATCCGGATGCACTACATACTGATTAAGACTTGGGTTTCTTCTTTATATATTGAAAAAGGTGTTGCTTTTTATTTTTCCACCTTTTTCTCTTGTTCTCCCAAATCATATCTTCAAAGTCATGTGCCAAGCATGCCTTTGGAAATATTTAATATAAAAGTAATATTTAATAAATATATAAAATATAAATAAAGAATATCTTTATTTATAAAATATATAAATAATTAAATAATTACTTTATTTAATTAAATTAAATATTTCCATTCCACTCTTCAATTTGTGTAGACTTCCTTATCCAAATACTTGGCCCCGTATACGTGACTCCACCACGTCCAAGTATTTGGCCTTCTAATCTGTGAAGCTTTAGTAAGATCCAATCAGGTTGTGCCGTCTGTCCCTTATCCATTAGGCTGACATTTCTCCAACACTGATTTACCACCTTTGTTGATCCTCCACATGTCTTAAGAAAATCAACAACTTTAGAATGATTAAAACCATATTAACCGACGAGAGCTTGCCTCCAATGTCCTGACACTTGATGCAACGGTCTGATTCATAAGTGACTAGTCTTGATAGGGGCTCTTGATTCTGAACATGATTCCACATTCTTCTTTGCAAACCTTACTTGTAGCTTCGATTATAATGCACTAAAATCTTCATAGACTAAGACAATCTTCTATAGTTTCCACATCCTTGAATAGATATCAATATCTTTTATTCTCCACTGAGGCATGAACATGTTAATGAACTTCTTCCAATGGGCTTCAAGTCTGTAGATGATCCTTTTGATACTTTGTCCTAACTGAACTCTGTGATCCAAGATTTCTGTGCACCTGCATATTATTACATGTCCTGTTCTATTGTTGAGTTATCATCAACCATTACATAGAGATTACATTTAGCATTTCTAGTACACATGAAAGTGCAGTGAGTTACTTCCCTTCACTCCTATCTCCCCTTTCACAATCTAATCCAGGTGAAGGTCACTGGACGGCTGTCAAGAATATTCTAAAGTACTTGAAAAGGACTAAAGATTCATTCTTGGTGTATGGAGGAGAGGAAAAACTGGTTGTAAAAGGTTACACTGATGCAAGTTTTCAAACAGACAGGGATGATACTGTATCACAGTCTGGTTTTGTGTTTTGTCTAAACGGAGGTGCTGTAAGTTGGAAGAGTTCAAAACAAGAAACAGTAGATGATTCTACAATAGAGGCTGAGTACATTGCAGCTTGTGAAGCGGCTAAGGAAGCTGTTTGGATTCGAAAATTCATTACTGATTTGGGAGTTGTTCCATCGATCGCAGATCCCATTGATCTATACTGCGATAATAATGGAGCCATTGCACAGGCTAAAGAACCTAGAGCTCACTCCCGAACCAAACACATACTCAGGAGATATCACCTCATTAGAGAAATTAATGAAAGGGGTGACATACACATATGTAAAGTGTACACAAATGATAACATTGCAGACCCACTGACCAAAGGCTTGTCGCAGAAGAAGCACGACGGTCACACTAGTTCCATGGGTATTAGATACATGGGTGATTGGCTCTAGTGCAAGTGGGAGATTGTTGGTGTAGGTGCCCTAGAGGCAATACAATGTTTATTTTGATAAACCTTTATGTCAATTGATTATTCAATAAAAGTATTTATTATGACTTTAATTACTGCGATATATTTGTTAGCATAATAAATGTCTTTAGAATCATGATACACATTGTATAGTTTAGTACATGACTTGAACTTGAGATTATATAATATATCATATTCTTAAATGTCCCTAGTCGAGTATTATTATTATAGGACAATAATAATACATAAATAGACTAGTATGTTGTTTGACTGATAACCACATCTCATTTGTTATAAGTATGGGGATACTAAAGTCAATACATAGGTACATGTAGGAGTACATAATACTGGACAGACCCACAGTGAGATTCTTCATGTTTAATAAAGTCATAAGAAAGACTCACAGTGATAATGGTGTAATGATCCTTTGACTTGAGATCATTATATTTCTATACGAGGATTAATATACTTTGACTACATTAAAAGTTACCTTTGACCGGGTGATGATAAAAGTGGACATCGGGTATATCATGAGTCGTATGAGAAATATGAATGATAGATAAAGGATTTAACCCTTCTATAATTAGGAGATATATTATTGGCCTCTTGATTGAGTGAGACTATAAAATGCATGGCCGTGCTCAAATAATGATTTGTTTTCATAGTCTACTCATGGATCAAGTAAACCCGGATTAAATGTTGAAGAGGATGACTAAATACATGCCTCGAGTTTAATCTATAATATATATGGTTAAAGGGATTATATTACACTGAAACATTAATCACGAAAGGTTTTATCGAATCACGATTTAATTATTATTTAATTGGGTAGCAATGATGTATTACTAGATACCGCTCATTGTTTATAATTTTATTGGAGAATAAAATTATTGCTAATTAAATAATAGCCTATAGGGTCACACACATAGAGTACTTAAAGGAATAATTAATTTAAATTATAGATTTAAATTAAATGATGATTATTTGAATTTTATTATATTAATTAAGTGAGACTTAATTAATTGAAATAATATAAATTCGAATTTGAATTGTGCCATTAATAATTAAGTGTGACTTAGTTATTAATTAAATAATAAAATTCAGTTTTATTATTTAATCATAAACCTACATGGGTTAGGCTTTGCTGTTATGGGTTGCTATTATGTGCCTATTAACCAACCATTATAAATAGATAATGTAGGGTTAATAAGGATTACGTTTTTTGAGAAAAACAAAACCCTAGCAGCAGCAAAGGCACAGAGCAAAGGCAGAATTCGAAATCATCAAAGGAGGCTAGTACATCCATTCCGTAATCAAGATCGTGAGACGTTCTTGAAGGTGCTCGTGTGGATACCATAGAGGTGTTTTCGAGAGTAAGACACAAGTCGTGAAAGCTAGGATCTCCGTTGAGTTCGTGAAAGTCAAGACCAAGTAAAGGTATGATTCCGTTTCACAATAATCAGTCCGCTTATACATGATCCTGCGTTTAGGGTTCCGAAATTTTCGTTATATTTACGTTTAATCCGCTGCGTTTTATGCCTCGGAACCCAACAGTAGTATGTAGCCCTTCGCTACACAGAGACAGGGCAAGTTAAACGAAATACCTAGAACGATAGAGGATAAGCCCTCTAACACTTGAGCTATCTGATCGTTCTCAACTTAACTTACTTAAGCTGATTCGTATTTGAACATCTATTCATCTTACTACTCACACTAGGACGTTCTCCAATAACTAGCTAGATATATTCTCCTTGGCCTCGCTCTACAGTCACTACCGATAAATTAATTTTTCTTGAATTTGGATAGACGGTATAAAGCTAACATAAGTACATAACCCACAAATAGTAAACAGATCAAAAGTTAATAGCATAATAGCAGGTTTGCCGTCTATAAAACCCTCAAAATCCAAACTCAAAGAAACTACCTTGAGGTCCAGTTCACAAAGAATGGTAGCTGCTCTGTTAGAAAATGTGGGTTTTAAATCCCACGTTGTCAAAGTCAGTTTTAACTTAAATTTGAGTACCCTTACGTGCATAGTACCTACGCTCTTTTGTGAGAATTTTTTAATGCATATTCAACTATTCAAAATGACCGGTCCCTTGAGAGTGTTAAATCATAAGTGCAAACCTTAATATCTTGCTTTCGAGTTTTAAAAAAGGAAGAAAACAGATGAAGAGGAAAGCAACTAATATAATTTGCATTCCTAATCATGCTCCCGAGTCTTTTTTAAGAAAGAAAATAAGTGCAAGTTAATGAAAATTTTATATGTTTTCCTTTCAAAACTTTGACTTTAAATGTGGGATGAAAAAGAAAACAAGTGATGTGTGTAAATTAAAAAATGCTTGATATTACCAATATACCCTTATTATTTAATTCTTACTTTTTAAATTTAAGAATAAAATTATAATTTAACAATCAATTACATGTTTTTCTTCCAACTCGGGAGCACATTAATGAAACTAATTTCATTCTTTAATTTTTAAACTCGGGAGTATGTTAGTGAAACTTATTTCACTTACTTTCTTGTACTTTCTTTTACTTCCCTCTATTTTCCACCCATAAAAAACTCGGGAGCAAGGCGTAAATTTCACGTTAAATTGGAAAAGAGCTTTTCATGGTTTTGTATAGCAAAAATATTTATATATATATTTGATTATTAATATATAAACTAACAATACTTATATATCATAATTGTAACACCCTCTTTCCAAAATGAAATGAGGGGTTACTTTCAAACCACAACCACATTATAATAATTAAATAGGTCCAACAGGTCTCCAAAATAATATTAAAACATCCAAAACAATTCAAAACCTCTAATAATAAACAATGTCTAAAAAGAAATGTGAGAAGTTCAAACGCTTAATAATTGAAATAAATGTAGCTCTCCATCACATAGTCCGAGATCCCCCTATGTACCTGTCAGAAGAAGAATACGGCATGAACCAAATGCCTAGTACAGATTGGAATATAGTTTATAAAATAAGAAATAAGATATATAATTTGACAATAATAAATAAACATTAATTTTTTTTAAAACAACGCTGAAGCAAAGATGGGTTAGAATATTTCATATTGATATCAAAATAGATAACATATACACACATCATCATATGATACCTAATGCGTGCAACAAACCGAATTTCGTGTACGACATATACAACGTCACCATCAAATATTAAATCACAAATCAAACTCTGGTGCATCCACGTATTTTCAAACAAATATCAAATGCGCAAAACTCGCCTCTTGGGTTATCAGAAAGATACGCCGTGACCAATCACACTGTCACAGAAGTGTCATACCATTAGTGTCGCAATGACATGGTTGTAGTACCCATACAACTGGTTAACTCGGTATACCCTATATCACTCTAAGGGTTCAAATAAAATAATTTCACAATTTTCAAAATCACCTGAAACAGATATTTCAAATATTCTTTACAGAAATGTAACATATATAATTTTCAAAAATCGCAAAAATAGATATATAAATATTTCAAAACAAATTTTAAAATAATTTTTAAAAAATCAAAACAGTTAAAACGAATAATTATGGAAGTAACATATTTATGAATGGAACGAGTCAAATATAATTAATTATAAAAAGAGTAGCACTGAATAAAAAGGGGACGAAATCCATATCTCGAAAATAGTAATCTCAAACACTACCTAACTCCACAAAATTCGCAATTGACCCGCTAAACTCCCATCACCCGATCTAATCACATGAATATAATTTATTAATAATTATATCATAAATATTAAATCGCGTTTATTAAATAGTAACTATAGTTAAAAACCTTAATCTATATGCTACAATTCTGAAGTTATTACTCGACACTAAAATACTGGCCTCAAACTTAGTTTACACTACATATTATTCACGTACATGGCTATGCACCTGCCTATTAATATTATTCAAAACATGTTACTAAAAACATGCCCAGTCTTACTAAAGGTTGTGTACAAGTTGCATATCCTACGACTTGTATTACGAGCCAACATATCATAAATTGTAATGCATGGGAATTGACTTAAACTTTTAGAATCTACATGCACATGTTCATGTACCAAAACTTTAATATATAATTCTAATTCACACAATACTGTATATCTACCTGTTTATTGAAAGCTTAAAACTCAAAAATGAACATTCGACTTCATTCTCCCCTCTTTCTTCGTCTATATGCGGCCTCTTAATATAATTTAGAATTTAATATTAATAAAGTGTAAGTATTTTAAATAGTACACCCTATATACGTTTAGAATTATTATTCTATTTTTTAATTTAATTACTAATTTAATATCCAATTCTATTTCTATTTAAATTTTATTAAAAACTATTATTAAAAACTATTACCATTATTATTATTATTACTATTATTATTCTTAATTAAATAAATTATTATGGATATTACAATAATATTGGAAATTTTAATATAAAATACAAATTATATATAATTTGTATAAAAAAATTAGTACTTCAAAATTAAGCGAAAAATTTGATTTTGAATTTGATTAAACTGTAGAGTCGTTCTGAATGATTTGATTTTACTGTAAAATCATTCTGAATTATTTTTTCAGTATTATGAGTGATTGTCAATAATTTTTTTTAAAAAATTGTATAACTTTGATTTTAATTTATTTATATATGTATTTGATGAATAAATTAAAAAATATATGTATATGATGGCTCTCTTTTTAATTCTATATAAATGATTTTCCCTAGATTGCTACTTGACATATATATGTATACATATATTTTGTTTATTTTATTTTTAATAATTTTTATAAAAAATTAATTGGTAAAACTCTGCCCGGTAATAGGTCCAAATATCTGAATTATAAACCAAAAAAGATCCAAATATTTTCTAGATCCTCCAATCCGATTAAAGTCAGAGCACGCACTGAGGTTTAAGTAAAAAATCGAATTTCTTCAAATACAATTATAATTCAGCCCGATAATTTTTCTGTTTATCTCCATAAGCAATAATACAGACAGAGACGGAGTCACGGAGAGGTCGAATATAATGCACCAAATTTAATTTACAAATTTAAGTGAACTCTCTCGAAAGTATTTATTTTGTGATAAAGAATATCTTTTGACATGGAAGATATCTTGTAAGATGAGTGTTTTAATATCAATGTGGCGACGTACTTTGACGAAACACGTATCAGTTTATCAGCTAGATGAGTCATGGTGATTCAAAAATTCTGATCAGTTTATCAGTACATAAATAAAGGTCAGCAAAACAATATCGGCCATCTCGATGTCGAAAATGTTAATCTCTTATAATCTTATAAACTTATTAGAAATTCGTTTCTTAGATTCATGATTCAAAGTTACGTAGATGGTGATGTATCATGTATGTAACGAGACCTCCTACAACCAAACCCTCAAAAGTGTTAGGAAGAGTGGATCATGTCATTCAACCGTAATAATTTTAGAGATTAAAAATATATGTAAAAATTGATACACCGCCATCTAATAATAATATCAAATAAAGTATATATTAAAGCTATATGAAAATAATACGAATCTTAAAAATAATATTATTTTCTGAAAAATAATAATACAATTCGGTTGTATGAATATTTATATTTCGGATTATACAAGAAAATAATAAAACAAATAAAAATTTGTAAATTAATAAAGAAAATTCTAAACATCGAATCATATTTTATCGGTTTGGAATCAAATATTTGAAATATACTAGTGAAAGAAGTCGTGCTTCGCGGCGACCTCATAATAAATTTTAAATATATTAAAATTATTTTTGATATTGAAAGTATTTAATAAATATATAGTTGTAATATATTATAGAAATTTATTTAAAAATACTTATTACGAAGAAACATCACTTTAAACTCACATGATAATAGTCTATATCGGCCGATACTTACAACTACGTTTAAGTTTTTAATACTACATAAAGACTCTTCTAAGGATATGTTTGAATCGAAAAAGTAGATGTTTTTGAATCGTTACATGGATAAGATTTTCTTCATATCATAAATTAAAGCATCAAAAAATTAGTACGAATGCAATAACAAAAATTTATTAACCTTCTCACAATTAAAATTAAAATCATGTCAAGAGTGAATTGATCGCATGTTTGTGTATTGATTGCCTTGCACATATATTTTCACTCTCATCATCCAATCATCTCTGTTGTTATTCAAAACATTCAAGAGAGTGTAGTTCATGATATATTAGACGTTGAATGTAAATAACTATGTAATAAGTTTGTTGTGATTTATTCTCTGATGCTTGATCTTTAATTTATACAAGTGATTGTCTATTATTTTTTAGATGGAAACACATTCAATTTAGTTAAATGAATAAAATTAACTTTTTATTATAGATACTGTTTTTTTGAAAAATCAAAATAGTTTCGATTTTAAAATTTTAATTTTTTTCTAAAATTTCTAATTAACTAATGTATAATAATTTCTTTTGTAAATACTGTCTTTTTGAAAAATCAAAATAGTTTCGATTTTAAATAATTTAATGTATTTTCTAAAATTTCTAATTACGTTGTGTATTAATAATAGTGGAGAAATTTTAGGATAATTAATATAAAAAAGAAATATTTATGTGACTTGAAGAGAAAGTTTAGGAGAATATAACGAAACTTAAATTTTTTTATAATTTTTAATATTTACTAATTCAAAAATTTGAGAAAATTAGAAAAATACATTATGATATTTGGGAGCGCCGCATAACCTCTCCGTCTTCTCTTTTATTATATATAGTTGAGTTCTAGAGAGACCGGACTTATCAAGAGATCCAAGAGACCATGATCAAGACCATTAATTATTTATAATTATAAAAAAATAATAAATAATTAACTATGACTATGACTATTATATATATACTATATTTCAAATCTTTTATACAGTGTGTATTTTCCTATAGATGTAAATAATGATTTACAGTATTTTTTATTTTTGGAAAGAATTTAATGAGAGTAAATTACTGATTTTGTAAGAAATAAAATCATAACAATTTCAATTTTATTAAGTATACAAACACATCAAGAAATTTTAATATTATAATATTAAATATTAGTGGACACATTAAAATATTAAATATTATAAACACCATAAAAAATGTTAATATTATAGTTTTATAATATTAAATATTAGTGAACACATTAAAAAACTTTATTGAGAACTTAATGTGTTCACTAATATTATAATATTAAGATTCTTTAAGGTTTTCACTAAATTTTTTTAAAGTGTTCATTAATATTTAATATTATAATATTAAAGTTCTTTTAATTGTTCACTATTATTTAATATTATAATATTAAATACTTTAAGTTTTTTCACTAAAGTTCTAATATTTAATATTATAATATTAAAGTTCTTTGAGGCGTTCACTAATATTTCGATAATATTTTATATTTAAATTATTTAATGTTAAATACTAGAGAACACCTTAAAGAATATTAATCTTATAATATTAAATATTAGTGAATACTACAAAAAAATTAATTTTGTAATTTAATATTACTAATATTTTAATATTAGTAAATACCGTAAAGAGTTCTATTTGGTTACCCTAATTAATCAATAGAGTTTTGTACAGAGTTTTGTTCTACAAAGATTTGTATATATTTTAAGATTCTTTAAAGTGTTATGCAAATTATATTCTTTAAATTAATATTGTAATGACTTAAGTGAGCATTTTAAAAAAAAATAGCTTGACCTTGAATTTTAAAAAAGAAATATTAAATTGAATCTTAATATATTTGAATATTTTATATTAAGAGGAGGTGTAACATTATTATTTTATATTATATTATTATTTTAATTTATAAATATTCTAATAATAAAATTATAATAATAACGATAGTAGTAGTAGTAGTAGTAATAATAATACTTATAATAATAAATAACAATAAAATTAAAACTAATAAATTAAGTTTCATATAATATCTATTTTTATATGGGATTTTTTAGCTGAGTGACTAAGTAGTAGTCATTAAAGTGTTATAATAGTTTATAACCCATTATGTTTTTAATAGTATCTTTGGGTTTTTAATAGTACAATATATATTAAATATTAGAAAACACTTAAAAATACTTTATTATTAGATATTAGTGAACACTTTAAAAACCTTTTATAATAAATTCATAGTATTATAATATTGAAGTTTTCTAAATTATCCACTTAAAATATTACTATTAAATATTAGAGAACGCTTCAAAAAATTTATTATTAGATATTAGTGAACACTTTAAACAATTTTTATAATAATTTATAATATTATAGTATTGAAGTTCTCATATAATTATATTTTTATTTATAGAACACATGTATTTTAAACAAAAAATGTGATGATTTTTGTGTTCTCCAAAATTTTTCAATCAATTAGTTATTCATAGAGCCAACTCTTTATTTTCTATATTTGATTTAATTTTCATGGCTGAATTAATTACATTAGATTGGATTACTAATTAAAATATGTTGAACCGAACTAATGTACATCATGATTAATAGTACTCCTATCTTGACATTTTGAAGTTTTAGACCCTGTTTGATATTGTTGTTAGATACAGTTACAACAATTTTTTATTGAAAACCTGTTAGAATGGTATTTGATAAATTTTAAGTTGTTTCCCGGAAAAACGTTTTTAGTCTAAAAACTGCTATTAACAAAAGTATGTCCCTCCATACTTTTGAAAAAAGCTGTTTCAGCTTTTGCAGGAAGTAGCTATCAGTTTCATCATCAAACCTTCTCAAAAATATTATTTTTATATATTATATCTTAAAATATGCATAAATTAAAAAAAATTACAAAACAGTCATATGAAATTCCTGACAATATTTTTTTCACCAGCACTTTTTCTCACAGCACAGCCGATAGAATCATAGAACTTATCTATTAATTTCATTATTATGGATTAGTATTATCGACTTTCATAAATGTAAAACAAGTTTGCCTACGTCTCCAAACAGCCATGCAATTTTTAAATATCATCCTCATCTTTTATTTAAAAACTTTCAAAGTCAAATATATATATTTACAGTTTACTGCTTGTGTAAAGTGAAATTATTTTCATTTAGTATTTAAGTTTACTAAGAAAAAATATAATTTTTAAAATTATATCTTATATATAATTGGTAAAATTATATCTTATATATAAGTTTACTAAGAAAAAATATTTATTTTTAAAAAAATATGAAAATATGTAGAAAAAATGAAACAAGTAACTTATTTTAAATTTAAGGAACCCAAATGACCATTTAATCGAAAAGTACGCATGTTACCTCAGAACATTTAAAGAATAACAACTTAATGTTTCAAAATAAAACACCTAAATCAATAAAATATATTTATACCAAATTGGAACGAAAAAATAAATGAAATTATTAAATATGGCCGCCATATCAATTTTGAACATAGAAACTTGAAATATATGTGAATCGATGTATCAGTTGATATTATACGTACGTACCACATCGTGGTATATTACGTTGGGTTCTTGGTATTGAAGTATAATGAGATATGTGTACGTACCACATCTTTGGTTCTTGGTATTGAAGTATCATGAGATATGTGTACGTACCACATCTTTGGTTCTTGGTATTGAAGTATCATGAGATATGTTTGGTTCTTGGCATTAAAGTATCGGGTATCGGATATGTGTTTTGTTCATTCCAAACTCTTGATGTTTGGTTTAAAATTTTAAAATTTAAAATTCATACATTAAACATATGGGTTTTTGATACCTTAGGAAAGGTATGTGGGAAATCAAACTAAAAATTATTATTATTATCTTTATTTATAGGATTACATGTTAATTCTTGAAATAAAAATTTTATAATAATATTATTTAATGTTTGAGAAATAATAATAATATTTTTTTATTGAAAAATATATTAAATTAATAAATTTATTTCACCATTAAATCAAAATACAAGATTCATACCCGACTATTCTAACCCAATACCACCCGGAACCAAACGATCGGTTTCTCTCAGGCGTATCAGTTACCAGACTAGCAGCTATAATCAGGGGAGAGCATGGGCCGGTTCGGCTCGGTTTTTGGATAAAACCGGAACCGGAACCATATACTTTCGGTTTTGAAAATTGAGAACCGCAACCGAACCATCGGTTTCGGTTTTAAAATGTCAGTTCGGTTTCTGTCGGTCCGGTTTCGGTTTCAAAACCGGATGAAATAAAAAAGAGAACAAGAAATTCAACTAAAGCAGATACAACGTAATCAAAGTAGTTTTGCACTCAAATTTTACCAAATCAAAGTCTAACATAAAATAGTGATACTATAAGTTCAAATACAACCAACAAACTGAGTACTAAAACAGAAACTATATGATCATGCTGATTCGTGATTGCTAAGTGCAACATCAGATTTTAAACTGCAACTTCAAACTCCAGATGTGAGAACCCTACTGTGACCAGCAAATACATGAATCCATGAAAGGGTATATGTGCCACACTGCCATCTGCATTCAATGAAGAGATTTAAAGTTTTGGGATGACAATAGGCAATAGCAGATGATTTAATGCACTAAAATATGTACACATGATATGACAAAGTATATAGGAGAATTAATTAATGAATGAACCAAGTTATGGGATATCTTTGAATTTCTGGTGACTGGGACATAAACGGTTACAACAAAAAGCAACAGGTAGAGCAATTCTAGCTAGACAAGGTGTCAAGGTCTTCCCTCTATGTGACTAGCAAATATCCATCCGTTTACAGATTATTAGAATATAAATGAAATATCTAAAAAATAAATTACTAACAGACTAACAGTATCAGTCTATCAGACTAGTGATTAAAGACCTGGTGTATTACCTGGTGATTAAAGACTAGTGAATAAATTACCTGGTGTATTAATAAATAAGCTATCACAAGGTAGTTGTATTAAAGACTATCACAAGGTCCTACTACAGAGGTGCTGCAGGTGCATTGCTAGTTTATGATATCACCAGGTAAGCTCTTTTCAGTTGTGCAAAGATGTAAATTGATACATTGACTTGAGATATTCATACTTAAGTTTCCGTTGTTGAGCTCTTATGCATACTTATATATATCTATATTGTAGTGGATGTAAATGTATTGTGTAAAATCTAGAAGAAATGCCAGGAAATAAAAAAAAATAGTAAGCAACACAGAGACTCAAGCACAGTGGTTTTTTTAAAAAAATCTGGAACATTATATTTTTGTAACGAGCCAAGCTCCAGCACAGTGGTATTCAAGCTCTACTTTGTTCATTTACAGTCCTTGCTATGACTAACCATCCATTAATGTATTTCGACTAAAGAAATTAATTTCATGACAAATTATTTCTCGATTACTGGACCGAAGCATACTAAATATGCAGGGACAAAAACTATACCTAATTTTTAATGAAGAAAGTGCCAATGACAGGAATATATTTTCCTTCGTCCTGTCAAAACCAGCCTTTCACCTAAACTATACAAGTATTATATATTCTGTACCAGTGCTTTACATTATAGGAGTGCTCTTAAACAATCTGATGCATGATTGGAAAGTAATATGGTTATAGTCTATAATCTACTCATCTTCTAAACATGGTAATTATGGCACAACGGTAGTTGTATATATAAGTGCTTGTCCTAATCGTTTAAAAGGAATTATAGAGGTATTTATATGTTGTAAACTTTGAGAGAAATCTTGTGAAGAATAATGTTGGAGCTTATTTATTGAGACTTCTCTGTATCAGTTGTATTGAGAATCAACTGATTGCAAAAAATATGTACATAAATTTATAAGTACTTTAACATACATTTTAGTACTTTAGTTATAAGTTTGATATAAGTTATATAAGATATGGACTCTCATTCAACAATCAGCCATTATCACCTCTAATAGATATAAAAACAAAAAAAGATAGCCAACTTATTGCAAAAAATATGTACAGAAAAGTAAAAAATAGAACAGACAAGCAGATCGCAAAAACATCACCTCTAGTTCTCTGCTCTTCTAGTCATCGATGTCCAACTTTTCGAATAAATTTCCAACTTTGAGCTCATCTAAAAATTAATGGATTAACATTAATCAGAAAGACTTGACAGTCTGCAAATACAATATTGAGACATAATTTAGTAATATACCATCTTCTAGTTTTTCAAATTGTAGATATTCTTCTGGTTCCCCTGTAAGATCAGTTATATTTTCAGAAGAGGTTCTTAACCAATCTTGGCTGCAAATCAACGATTCTACTGTTTTCGGTGAAAGTGAACTCCGATAGGCATCAATTGTTCGTCCACCAGTGCTAAAAGCAGCCTCCGAAGCAACAGAAGAAACTGGCATACCTAATACATGTTTAGCTAATTCAGAAAGTATTGGCAATCTCGTTGAATTCATCTTCCACCATATTAATATATCAAAACCTTCGTTTTTTCTTTCCCTTTCATCAGCCAAGTAAACATCAATTTCTGACTTTCCCATTCCCCCTTCATCCCGATCTTCCATGAATTTTTCATAATCATCTTCCCATGTATCGTCAGGCTGACTTGTCTTGGAATTAGAAGATGAATCTACACTCCCTACCAGGTTCTTATAGTGTTCAAATAATTCTTGTAATGTCTTCATGACCTTTTCACACATCATAAAACATTTAGTAGACCCTCTCCCATAAATTTTGGCAAAGCAAAACTCAACGTAACTCATTTTGTACCTAGGATCCAACACAACCGCCACATATAATAAAAAATTTGTATTCTCTATGTTATCCCAATACTTATCATATTTATCCCTCATTCTACTAGCCATATCTCTCATCAAAATATCTTCATTCGAGCACAACTTAACAATAGCCTCTTGCACTTTAACAAGTTCAATAAAAAACACATTGGAAGTGCAATACTTGGAACCCGATAATTTTAGGGTAACATCATAAAAGATTTTTAAAAACTGAATGAAACGAATGACATTATCAAAATCAACAAAGAAAGGAGCACCTTCAACAATTTTCTTCTTCTTTTTTTTGGCATTGTCGCATGAACCTCCAAGATCAACCCCTTTGAAAAATGTGTCGTAGTTAGAATCTTCAGTGATCATTCTAATAAAGGCTCCTTTATACTTGACTGCAATATCCAACATAGTATAGGTTGAATTCCATCTTGTCTCGATATCAAGGCATACCATCCTATCACACTTTATCTTCTCTCTTTCGACACATTTTCTGAATTTTACAAGCCTTGCCGGTGAAGATCTAACGTATCTAACAGCATTTCGAATTCTCGCAATTGATTCGTGTTGTTCTTTCAAACCGTCCTTCACTACTAAATTCAGAATGTGAGCACAACATCGCATATGAAGAAATTTGTTCTCCAAAATAGCTTCCGGTCCTCTAAGAAACTTCTTCAAATGTGAAATTGCGGTGTCATTTGAACTTGCATTATCCAAAGTAATGGTGAATATGCGATCTATACCCCATCTTCCAAACAATTCAATTAACATCTTACCAATTGCATCCCCCTTATGGCTACTGATTTGGCGGAAGTTTAATATTTTTTTACAAATCTTCCAATCTTTATTTACCCAGTGAGCTGTTAGGTACATGTAATTCATATTCTGAATTGATGTCCATGTATCTGTTGTAAATGATACTCTGTTAGAGACCAAGCATTGTTTTAATTTCACCAACTCCTCACTGTATATTTTTAGGCAGTCCCTTGCTACTGTCCATCTACTAGGCATCTTAAATTGTGGCTCCGCTTCATTCATTAATTCTCTGAAACCTTCATGCTCCACAATTCTAAAAGGCTGATTATCTTTAATACACATCAATGCAAGCTTCTTCCTTAATTTCTCTTGATTAAATGTATGATTCGTAACTTTTTGAATTTTTCCATCCTTGGACAACTTCTCAAACTTCAATGTTTTCTGCATTTTATCAAGATTGTTGCGCATTGGTGATTTAGGACACACCGTCTTCAAATGGTTCATCATAGCAGACGTACCATTTCGGTTTGTGTTGCATCCAATAACCACATTACATAACTTGCACCTGGCCTTTTCATAACCTTCTCGACAACCTTCTAGTTGTACAAAGAATTCTCATGCCTTTGAACTCTTTTTACCCTTTTTATCGCATTTTGCCTCTTGCTTATCAACACCATTCAGTTCTCCATTTTCCAAGTCAACATGTATCTACAAATGAAAAAGATATATCGATTAACATACAAATTAACATAATAAAGCATAGTGTTTTGTATAGAATAAAGCAGCAATATCCATGAGATGTTAGTATAAAGAAATATAATATCATACCACTTCTTGATTTGCTTCTTTTTCAGTTGCTTCTTTTTGAGTTGCTTCTTGCTGAGAAATAGACATTATTACAGTATCAATCCATCAACAATCTAAAGGCTGCTGGTTGATTCTTGTACAAATTTGCAGCCTTGTGCAGTTAGAGAGTTGCGACTTACACGGGATGCAGCCTGAGAGAAATTACACGGAAAACTTGAAACTATGGATAACAAACTCCAAATGCAACTTAAACGACACAATATATAAAAAAACAAAGACAATACTTCGTTCAGACATGCCTTATCTGCAATACTGACAAAATGAATGCTCAATATCTTAAAGTAAACATACCCCTCCATACATCATATTAGAATCCCATACTGCAACATAAAAAACTACCCACAACTCACAAGCAGGACTAACAAAGATAAAAATGCAAGTCTAAATAAAGATATTTCGTAACTAACCCTTAACTCTTATTTCCAGTAAGGGCATCCTAAACGAAATGAAAAGGAAAGATGCAAATGTTGTAAAATACGAGCTGATATGCGTATATATACATTCTATGTAAAAGGAATCACTTGCAAATACACCTTGATAAATCCTAGACGATATAAACAGATCTAATAAGACAGTAGCAACATATTTCTACTACACTAAAGCTGCTCCGCGGCATCCATTTCTTACACAAATCAAACTATCTTAAGCCAACTAATAATTCTTATAAGTTGAACATGAAATGTAGCCCTAAAATGACCTCAAAAGCTAATTACTAATTATCGAGATTTGTAAACAACAACTACCCAAATTCAAGCAAGACCTAGATACATAATTTCAAAACATCAAATCCAATACAAACAAACATAAAATAACCAAGCAAACATAATAATCAAAAATATGAACCAAATTTCATAAAACACACAAGCTAATTAATCAATTTGATTATATATGTGTGTGTGTGTGTGTGTCGATTCAAATTCAAAATCTCAAACATCGAAGAAGAAGCGCGCATACTATTACATACATACATATGTGTGTATGTGTGTGTAAACGGGGCGAGAGCTAATTTGGAGAGTTGCGGTCGCACAACTAATTAGGTATTTCAAACTTAGGTAATCGAGAGAGGCGAGTTAACCGGTTAATTAGAAATTTCGAGTTGGGTCGGTGAAGTTGTTTGTTGTTGACAGTTGACAAGAGGGCTTCTGTATATGTCTCTAACTCTTTAGTCTTTATGACACAGCAGGTCATCAACATTTATACGTAGTAATTTTCTAGTGCAAAAGCTTATAAGTATTAATTAGGCCCAAAACTTAAAATTATATATACTTAATTATTTACATATATATATATATATATTTAAAAATTATATATAAATTATATATAATAAATTTATTTATTTTAATAATCGGTTCGGTTCGGTTTTTTCGGTTCGGTTTTAACCTATTACCGGAACCGGAACCCATCAAACGGTTCGGTTTTTAATTTTTCGGTTTCGGTTTTATACGGATCGGTTCTTACCAGTTTTTACCGGTTTCGGTTCGGTTTCGGTTTCATTTCGATTTTTTTGCTCAGCCCTAGCTATAATTGACCTTTATAGTAGGAAAAAGTCATCCTTTGATATATGAATTACATACTCGGAAATACCATTTTGCCCTTTACTTGCAAGCTGGCCGGACACGTGGTATAACAAAAATATATTCGAATATTTTTAATAATTACTACAGATTGGTTTATAATAATAACTATTACAGATTTCTTTTACTGAATCTTCAAATAAATAAGGGAAAAAATAAATAGATTCCTACTGGGAATTTTGTAAATATTCTTAATAATCGTTTGATTCATGATATTTAAGTTTCAATTATAAATTTTATTCATTATTTAATTGATAATGTTGTATGAACCAAGACGGCCCTTAAAATACTTTCGGGATAGATAATTGATTTTTCGTTATTTTATTAGTACTTTATTCACTAGTCTGTAAGCAATATAAATAGACCGGTGTGTGCGGAACAAGGACTATAATTCTATGCAATCTACGAGTACGTAGAATTGTTATATATGGTCAAGATTAAGAAGAACTCTTCTGTTTCCGTGAAGGCTGCTGAAGCAACAACTACTTAGATATGGCTTCTCTTTCAGATCTCGTTAACCTTAATCTCTCTGATAAAACCAACAAGATTATTGCTGAGTATATATGGTTCGTTTTCTATATTCTTATTTACTATGTTTTTTTTGGGCTTGCTCTGTTTTATTTTCTTGTTCTAAACATGTGTTGTGTTTTAATGGTTTGTAGATTATTCATCTGTTTTTGTTTTCATGTTTTATGGTGGTATGTATAATGGGTTGATCTAATATTTGTATTTTACCCTAAGTGATCATGTTTTAATATATGTGAATATTTTATATATATGAGTCTCCATCTGTTCTCGTAACCATTTATTTGTATGATTAAAAATCTGCGATGTAAAAAAGTTTTATTCATTTAGAGTTGTGGTGGATCAAATGCTATTGTGATATGTGGTGATTCTCATACAAAGTTTGAATCATGCTGTCATGCATAGTAATGTTATGAATCCTAGAGTCCTAGGTCTTTGGATATGGTTTCTAAGAAACTTGGTTTTGCCATCGAGATAGGGTTAATGGCCTTGCTTCCCAGACATACTGGTGTAATAATTTAGTATGATGCGAAATAAAATATCAACAACCCTAGAGTAATTAACGGTTATTCTTAGTAGTTAATACTCAGTTGTTATTTGTCAATGAATATTATTTGTGTACTGTTATTATTGGTATTTGATTAGCATTGTTTCGTTAATGCTATCTCAATCTCTTTTAATCTGGATCTTGTGAACAGGATTGGTGGTTCCGGCATGGACCTCAGAAGCAAAGCAAGGGTATTGAATTTTATATCCCTAATTTTAATTTATTAGTGTTGCTTCTGTGTGATTGTTATATTCATATTCATGGTAATTGTATATGATTGTCTTATATTGTATGCATAGACTCTTTCTGGTCCGGTTGATGATCCCAGCAAGCTGCCTAAATGGAACTATGATGGATCTAGCACCGGACAAGCTCCTGGGGAAGATAGTGAAGTAATCCTGTAGTAAGTTCTTTTCCTTATGTTTGATATTTGATTTCTAAGCAGTACTAGGTATTCATTATTTGTGTTCTGATAATGAAACAGTCCTCAAGCTATCTTCAAAGATCCTTTCAGAAGGGGAAACAATATATTGGTATGTTAAAGGCAGTCATCAATTTTTAATTTGGCTTTCTATTTTAAGACTATTTTCTAGAATGTTGTACGCTACTAGCATATATCATTGTAGTTTCCAATCTATTGTTCCACCCTATAACTTATGTCACTTTCCTTATTTGCGGCTTAGGTTATGTGTGATTCTTATACACCAGCTGGCGAGCCAATTCCAACAAACAAGAGGTATGATGCAGCCAAGATCTTCAGTCATCCTGATGTTGCTGCTGAAGTGCCGTGGTATGTATCTGTGTGCTGTTTGCGTGTTTGATATGTATTCTAATTTTGAGTTTTTTTTCTTTTTTTGTAACATGGTTATAAGTTACTTAAAAATATAATCTTATAAACTAGGTATGGAATTGAGCAAGAGTACACTCTGTTGAAGAAAGATGTTCAGTGGCCTCTTGGTTGGCCTAATGGAGGATTTCCAGGGCCACAGGTAAGTCTTCATGCCATTTCATATTTGTTATGTTTGTAATGTTGCAACTGAAGTTATTAGCTACATTTCGATTAACTCACCGATAATTCTTTTGTTCACATCGGCAGGGACCTTACTATTGTGGTATTGGTGCTGATAAGGCCTTTGGAAGAGACATTGTTGATGCTCATTACAAAGCTTGTTTGTATGCTGGGATCAACGTAAGTGGAATCAATGGAGAAGTCATGCCAGGACAGGTAAGGTCAACCATGTATATAAAAATCCTATGGTTTATTGCTCTCAAAATATCAGTTTACAATCATCACCCTGAGTTCCCAATACACAAACAAATAAATATATAGCTTAATTCCATTGTACACTTCAATTTTTAAATATTGTGTAAACATGTCTTCTATGGCTTACAGTGGGAATTTCAAGTTGGACCTGCTGTTGGTATCTCAGCTGGTGATGAACTGTGGGTTGCTCGCTATATTCTAGAGGTACTCTTGTGCTCTATATTTCATTATTTTTGTACAGAGAACTACTAAAATAGCAATTTTTGAAGGAACTTATAATCTACATCACTGTGAGAGCCTGTTATTCTGTTTATTCTTTTCTGTAACCCCGTAACTTCTATTGATGACAGCGAATCACTGAGATTGCTGGGGTGGTTGTTTCATTTGATCCAAAGCCTATCCCGGTCAGTTTTCTATTTAATTATTATGTAGAGTAAAATAATTTTGTAATTTGTGATTATATTATGTGGAGAATTTGGATGTTACAAGTGTCTAGCTATATTTTTCTCTAATGAATATACTTTTCGTTTGGCAGGGTGATTGGAATGGAGCAGGTGCTCATACAAATTACAGGTAAATCTATTGAGATAGAATAATGTGAAAGTTGTACTCCATTTGAGTTGGCAATGGTTATACCCCTATCCTTTAATCTATACCTGACGAATGAATTCAATTTCAGCACACAATCTATGAGGAATGAGGGAGGCTTGGAGGTCATTAAAAAGGCTATCGAAAAGCTTGGATTGAAGCACAAAGAACATATTGCTGCGTATGGTGAAGGAAATGAACGTCGTCTCACTGGAAAGCATGAAACAGCTGATATACACAAATTCTCATGGGTAACTCTAATATTTTTTCGACACAATCACACATCTATGTTATATCTCAGAGAGACGAGAATGTTATCTAAAAGGTTTATTGTTTTTGTTCTCTGATCTTTCTTAATTTAAATAGGGAGTTGCTAACCGAGGAGCATCTGTTCGAGTTGGTAGAGAGACAGAGAAAGACGGGAAAGGGTATTTCGAGGATAGAAGGCCTGCTTCAAACATGGATCCGTATGTTGTCACCTCCATGATTGCGGAGACCACAATTTTGTGGAATCCTTGAGCTAGCCTCAGTTATAACCCCGACCAGACTACTGGTGCTCTGCTTCTGCTAAACGCATTGAAAAAGTACAGGACTGTATTCCTCAGACAGACCTATTAGTTTAAACTTGGTGTCATCTGGTCTTATTTGTAGGTTTTGCATTTGTACTCCCTGGTAGTTATTTATATGGCAGACTTCTTTGCTCAGTATTTTGCAGGTGGTGCAAAAATAAAACCTATATATGAATCGGATATCCTATAAAGTATCTTTGTGTTGATGTGTTTTGCTTTTAGAATTTGTGTTGTTATCCCGAGTTATTGTATAACAACCCATGAAAATATTATGGCCTATTGCTAGCTGATATAAATAAATATCGTTGAACTTGTTGAGTTCTCGTTGAGCTATATTCTTAGAATTTGCTTTTAGTAAATAAGTTCGAATGAGCTTTCAAGTACAACAATTAAAAAGATTTTTACTATATTTCTATCTACAAATTATTAATATAATATTTTAATTATATATTTAGAATTATTTTGTATATTCTTTTCAAACTAAAATATTAACAAAAAACATTACTGGTAGAGTTATTTATTTATAATCATAAATAATCAGGCAACGCTTTAAGTTAAACATATAAAAACCCCTTGGGCCTTGGCTTAATAATATACAAATCTTCATAGCCCCCAAAATTCTCACCTAAAAGTGGCCCCAACGGCCTATTCAAATTCAATGACGTTATTTAATTCTGACAAGCGACTTTGATCAACTTTCTCTCTATATATCACTTGCGGCCAAACAAAGACCACATATACATATTGTTTTAAAAAAATTACTTACACACATATATAACGTTATGGTACAACATTACATCTTCATTCCGGAAACATATGATCCGTGGAGATTATTATTTCCACATTTTCCATTCTCACCGCTACAAGAAAAACCGAATCAGACAACAGTTATAATACATTTCATCTCAAATATTAATCTACCATGACATTTTCACCTATAAATTTTTTGATGGAGAGAAGAAAAACTAAACCTAAAGCAACCCAAGACGAACTCGCCATTATTAAAGCAGCTGCATGGGCATGGTATGAACGTGGATCGGGATCGGAAGGCAAGCCTATAAGGGAGTTCGATTTTACTAATTCTCGTAAAACTCCAACTCCGTCTCGCTACAAAATTGAGGCCATGAAGAAGACAAAAATTGGCGATTATTCGTCGAGGGCAGCTATAATATCAATTAGCCCTTGCCCTAGTTTTAATAGTTCTCTTCTGGATAATTACGAGATAGAGAGCATTTCCAAGGACCTCGATCATTATATAGAGTCTTGTGATCATGATGGTAGGGTTAGGGTTGATCATCGAAGAGTTGTGGCGTTTTCGAAGATTAATGAGAAAGGAGGAGTTGTTAGTAGTAAGTTGAAGAGTAAGAAATTGTTCAAGGGAGGATTTTTGTTGAGGCATGCAGCGGTTTGTGGATCACTGAATGATGTAGTGGCTGCTCGGAATAATATTGTTGTCGGTATTCGAGGAGGCGGCAGCCGGAAAAGAGACCTCCAGTGGTTAAGAGTACTAGTCCACTGCCCCCACACGGACACGGGTAAACCATGCATTTGGGCTAAATCTTCATGAGGTACTACTGCCAGCAGTATAGTGTGCAGATTAAATGTAGGTGGTTGGATTGTATTTTTATATTTTCTGTGTATATGTATACAGTAAAATCTTGATTCCACGATAAATTAATATTTTCAATATATATTTTTGATCCCAACATATATAACATTAACAATACATCTTTTGCCTCAATTAAATAATAATCTCGATAAATTAATAAAATTACAATACATAGTTACATATATACTATACTAAATCAAATAACTTTAATTAGGTGTTGGCCTGGTGGGTATGTATGTGAGATTGTGAGGTAGGCTAAGGATTTAAATCTATACAGAGTACAGACCCACGCCCAGGCCAAGTGCACTGTGCACAAATATAGCTATAGATTAATTTTAATGAGTTGATCGAATATTTACTTTTAAAAATAATCAGAAATGGATGCATGTGCTTCTTTTCCTCTGATTTATATAGATCCTTAATTAAGTTGTATTGATAGGATTAGAAATTAGATGCATGGTTGAATTTATGTCTGTCATGCAATTCTTGTTCAACTCAAGGCCTTATGGTAACTTGTAACTAACCGCCAACTAAAAAAGTGTATATGAATATCATTTAGACAATAAAATTTCCATTTGTAAGATACCAATTACTGAACTAAAGTGATCATGACATGTCTGAGTTCTGAGTGCCACTTTCTGAACTGGGACAGATCTGAATACGAGATGGCCGGACTAGATTTTTCAGCTGGTTTTGGTCAGATAGATCAAGATTCATCGAAACAGAATTTTCAATGGAGTGGTCCTTTTTTTTTTACTAAATTACCTAAATATGGAGCGGCTTCTTGGTGAAAGCCTCTTGCGTAGGGTAAGATATCAGTAAATAGAGGTTGAAAGATCAACACAAATAAGTATGTGTATAAAGTGAATGGACATAATATTTTCTTTGGTAGAGCAAGTCCAATGCATAGTTATACTTAGTCCTATAACTATAATATAATATAGAACTAAATTTGTAAAATCACCGCTTCAATGTATAGCTATATTTAGTCCTAGCATAAATAGATAGTCAGTCCTATATTTAGGACTAAAAATGGTTATAGTCATCCTTGACACATCATTTCCAACCAACCATATAATTTTATTCATTATCAAAAAATGTTAAAATACACTTTAAATGCTAGTTTGAATGTAGGTGGTCTTATTTTAGAATAATGCATTGGAGCACTAGTTGTGTTTTAAGACCCAAAACTACTTTTTAATCTCAAATTATAGCAATGGCTATAACCATTTTAACTTTAGCATTGGACTCTCTGAGTACACCAGTACACCATTACACCTCTGAGGACTTCTATATAGCTTCCACATGAGAGCTCGCCGTCTTACATAGTTACAAGAGAGTTGTTGGAACCGCTGGTAGTGTCTTAATGTGTTGATTTGTGTTGCTGGAACCGTTGCATTCGGTGTTTGTTTGATTTACACTCAAGTATTTAGAAAGTTTAAATATTCAAAAATTGTTATTTTATAAATAAAGTTTCTCTAGTGTGTGTTCATGACCACATTCTAACAATTATTTTTTTTATGAGTTAGATCATTGTTATTGGTCAGGATTGTTGTGCATACATGAGACCATTATTATTAAGGGTTTTTCTACTGACAACTATTTTTTTATGAGTTAACAAATTTTCATTAACTTCCTTCTTATTAATAATAATGATCCTTGTGTATATACAAAAATCTCCACCAATGAAAATTTGTCAAACTCATAAAAAAGTAATTGTTAGTGTAATGAGCACACACTGACGCAATCTTTATAAATTTAATTGATAAATATAGAAGTTGTTTACCTATCCCATTTTAATAACTTATATTTATCTTATTAAGTCAAATGTCACTTCCTATGAAAATACCAAATACAATTTTATACTTTTCATTAATTATTTGTCCAGATGAATAAACTATTACAGAATGGGGGTTGAATGTAATAGTACTAGTAAATCGATTAAGAACATAAATATGTAAAAGATGAATATTGTTATGTATTTAAAATAATGAATAGGTTACAAAACTCTCTCAAGAAGTTCTTTGTTCTCAAGAGCTGCTAGGTTATGAATATTATGATTTGCAAAAATTATTTTGTTGTTAACCTATGCATGTGTTTATATAGACACAGTTACAATTCAATTAAAATCAGATTAGAAATAGAATAACTTTACATAAGGAAATAGTCTTGCATTAGGATTCCTTCTTACTATCTTATTCAGACTCTGATTCGAATTGCTTCCTGACAAACTCTGATAATAAACTCTGTCGATTATTATTCTCTGTTAGAGTAAACTCTGATTGAGTATTCTCTGATAGAGTAAACTATGTCCGACAGTTCCTTAAACTCTGATAACGTCAGCAATGTAAACTCTGACTTGTATTCTCTGACAGCCATCAGTGTTTACTTCCTAACAATCTCCCCCAATTTATGCTTTAAGAAATAAAACATAAATTTCACTTATGATGTCAGAAATCCAAAACAAATGCATCAGAGTTTGTTTACCCTTTTTAACTCAGATTCTTCTGTAAGAAAAATCATCTTTCAGAAATTGATTCAGAAGTTTTTCTTCAGCAGCTTTCAACAAATCAACCAACTTCTCCTTCAATTCCATCATCTGATCAAAAGAATCATCAATCTGATAAATAGCAGCCCTTAAAGCATAGATAGATGACATGTTCATTCTTTCATCCAAGACAATGCAACAAGCCTTCATACCATCAGGATTTAAAATTAGTGTAGGAATCCTTAACACCATTTTGACTCTTGCATCTCCCTTCCTCATTGCTCTTCTTGATCCATCTTCAAGTAAGTATCCAGGCTCATACTCCTCAGAGTTTATCATCATTAATCTTTCATTTTTCTTCTTCTCAGCTATTGCTCCTTCAAGAATTTTTACCCATCTAGAAGTAACTTCATTTTCATCATTTAGGAGAAACAAAATATGCTCAAGTTCTTTAGATGCTTTTTGAATTAAATCTTCTTAAGCAATCTTCATAACTCTCACATCCTCCAAGAAATAAATGAGCTTCTCCTTAGCTTGAGCACCATCAAAGATATCCTTCACAATATTAACAGAGATTAGTTTGTCCAAATATTCTTGAGACATCTCTTCTTCAGTTTTGTCTTTCAATGAATAAGGATCTCTGAAGATGTTTGCTTCACCTCTGTAGACCTTAGCATGTGCATCACCAATACCACCTTTGTCTTTTTCAAGTCTGACATTGAGAGTCAGAGTTTGAGTCTTTGTCCACAGAAGATCAGACTTTTTCTTCCTTATCATAGATTGTTGTTGCTCTTCTTCCTCATCATCAAAGCTTGAACCACCTGGAAGAAAATTTGTTCCAGACATAGTGAGAGGATTCTTTGGCTTACCTGGAGCTCTTTGTTGAATTCTTATAGATGATCTTGTTTGAATTTCTGAACCTGGTTTTGATTGAGCAACTGGCTTTGAAGTTTCAACATTTTTAATTTGACTAGGCTTTGCTTCTGACTTCTTCTGTTGAACAGGTCCTTTCTTTTGAATTGGACATCTTCTTATATATCTTCTCTTTTTCTGGACTTGAGCAATGTCAGTACCAGACTTCTTTAATTCAGCTTCCACAGCAACTGGATCCATTCCAGGGTGTTCTTCTTCAAATAACCTTTTTGCCAGTTCTGCATCTTTCAGATTTTGCTCTTCAATTTTCTCAGGCTTCTCTTCCTCTTCAAGCCTCTTTGCAAATGCTAAATTAGCTTCTATCAGAGTTTGCTGCTTTTTCTATTTATCAGAGATTGGTGCCATCAGAGTTTGAGTGGTTGATAGAGTTTAACTTTGATCAATCAGAGTTTGCTGCTTCAGAATTTGTTTACCCTCCATATGACTCCCTTGATCTTCATCATCAGGTTTATCAGGTTGTTGTGTAGCATCCTTCTTGCATTTGTGTTTGACTGAACTCTCCCCCTTTCTGACATCAGGCCCTTGCTTGACAGTAAGAAAGTTAACTATTGTGTGTAGCATCCCCTGCATAGAACTGATAGATTGAGAAATAGTATCCACCTTTTCCTCTAGAGCATCCTGTTTGGCTGAGACATTCTTGAGTTTGATCTCCATAGAGTTTTGTAAGGATTTAACAAAAGCAGATTTATTGGTAAGGGAATCCTTGATTGCATCAACTTCAGTGTGAAGTCCTTTGGATAAGACAGTAGTAGCTTTCAAAATGGACTTCAGTTCTGCAGAATTAACCTTCTTATCAGCCTTATTAACTAAATCATGAACATATGACCAATAGATAGCTTCATTTGAATATTTCCAAGAACTATCCCAAACATTTTATTTAAGAGAATCTATCAACACATCTTAAGAAGTTCCTGGTTGAGAAGAGAAATATCTTTGTACACCCTCAGCATCTAGAGCATCTTCAATCTCCCCTTTAAGCTCCTCTACCATCATGTAATCAGGATAGCTCATGCTCAGTCTTTCATGTGCATCATGTGAATTGACTGGCCATTTCTTTGTATTGTATCTTTGGGAATAGGGAATGGACAAGTCTGTGACTTCTTCATCAACAAAAATGGGCTCATCAGATTCTGTGTCCTCCCCATCAGAGTTTGTGACTGGCTCAGAGTTGAATAATAGATCAGAGTTTACAACTGATAAACTCTGAGTACCTGCAAAAGATATGGACCATCCTAAGGTACTATTATTTTTTAAAGTAATCTCATTACTTCTCACATCACACATATCATAACTTTTAAGAGTTAGATTTTGCTCACTAGAAGTAACTAACTGCTTTCTCAATTCTACCTCACCTTTTACCAGATCCAGTGTCTGCCTCTCATTAATTCTGTTTTCCACACATTTTACCTCAGACTCACTAGAAAGGCTCAACACACAATGTCCTACAGAAATAAGATGTGGCTGAGAAAGGTTGACTGTAGTTACATGACTAGGGGTACCCTTTTCAGGACTATTCATGATCATTCTAGCAGTTAAATTAGGAAAGGTAAAATCTGAACTTAAACTATCAGATAATGCATATTCTGAAGAAAAGTTAGAGTTTATACCTTGAGTTGTGGATGTGGATGTTGTCTCCATTGGTTGTGCAGAGATTGGTAGTACCATAAGAGCATCAGTGATTGCTACTGGAGTTTCATCAGAGTTTGTCTATCCAACATTAGAATCTTGGTCTGTAATCATAAAAGGGATGATTGGTTATTGTGGGACATGAGTCATATCTTCAGCTGCTTCACCACTTTGAGGTGAAGGTTCTTGTGGGCTTGACTATGCCAAAGATTGACATTCAGCATCAGCAACAACAAGGTCTTCTAGAATATGTAAATTATCTGCATCCAAACTTTGATTGGATGGTTCTTGTATGGATGGGGCCTTAACAACTTCTCCAACTCTTTGAGCTGAAGGTTCTTGTGGGTTGTACCCCTGATCCAAGTTGGCTTCAACTGCTGGAATTGTGGCTGCTGTTGAACTTTGATCAACAGGTTCTTGTGTGCCTGTCCATGTAGAGATTGTTATCTCACTTTGAGAGATAGGTTCTTATGGATCCTAGCCAAAAGTGACAGACTTCCTCTTTCTTCTTGAAAAATGTTTTGAACTTGGAGAGGCAGATGATTAGACTTCTTTTCTTCCATATCTTTCCTTACTTGTTCTGCCAACTCTTTAACTCTTTCATAAGAAATCTCCTTGATAATTTGCTTAGGTGAGTTTGTAGGAGAATCAGAGATTGTTACAATAACAGCTTCCTCTGGAATGACATATGACTCATCTTTCAAATAATGGTGCTGTCGCTCCTGTTCAGCCTTGAGTCAAAGATCATTTAGATTTCCCAAATTTTTCCTGCAGACTGTCTTGTCAACAGTAGCCCCCCGTCTAATACGTTCACGGTTATAATGGGCAATATTTGTCCACCAATCATCTTTTGACTTGACATACCAAAGAATCATGTTCTCAATTGGAATTGGTAATCCAGGTTCCTTCCAAGGAATATTTGCCTTCCAGCAGCGTCATGCTTCAACAGAATTTGTCAAGACATCATAGTTTGGCTCAGAGTTTAGAATGTCTTCAGAGTTTAACCCTTGAGATATCGAATAATCAGAGATTAGAACATCAGAGTTTATTATTGCATCAGAGTTTAGTCCTTCAGTGTTTGCAGCCTCAAAGTTTACAGCCTTGACTAATCTTCTCCTCTTCTTCTTCACCTTAGGCATTGGATTTACTATGAATGGCTTTATAAAAGGTGCATGAAGTATCTCAGAAGCCTGTTCAACAGTCTTTCTCTTGGCAAAAACCAACCCCTCATCAGAATCAGAATCTTCATCAATTAATTTTCTCCTTTTAGGAGATGATTCTTTCACTGCCTTCCCCTTCCTTTTGCTGGTGCCCTGTTGAGAGGTTTGTTTTATAGCTACAGCCTTTTGGGAGACTGTAGAGGTTGGCAAAAGTGTTTGGGTGTCAGTGTTTGGAATGTGGCCTGGGTTTGAATCAGAGGGTGCTAAACTCTGATCCATAGCCACAGAGAGAAAATTCCTTCCATACAGGGTAGACATTTTATGATTTAAAAGAAGCCTGACCCATGTGAGATAAAAGAGAGGAGAGAGTACCTTTCTTAGCATCCTTTCTAGCTAGGTCCGCAAAAATTATTTTATTCATACTAAAACTAGCTAAACTCTGATCATCCTCAAAATTTATATTAGGCAACAAATAATTAAAAATTAATTGAAGAAATCTAGCAAAATATACAGTGTAAACATCATCATCAATTTTGCTAGCTAGCTGCCTAATAATTAAATAAGGAAAATTGAAATTGAGATTATGGGTCAGAGAATACCCAATCTGTTGTGCCAGCTGAGGGATTGCATCAAAATCCATGCACTTGCTTGTGAAGGCCCTTGTTATGCAATCGAAGAAGAAACTCCATTCTCTTCGAAGATTGGGTCTTGTCAGGCTCCCCAACTTTGATGGGCTTCCTTCATAGCCTATAGACCTGAAAAAGTCTTTGATTTGATCATCTCCCACAATATCATCATACTCAGCCGCTTCCGGGAGATGAAGGGCTTGTCGAACAACAGTCGGTGTTATCATGTGTTTGCCATTGCAGTTGAATGTAATGATTGATTCTTCATCATCACCTGCATTGTTAAACTTGGCAAACGACCATATCCTTATCAAGGATTGAGCAGAAAAGTTTAAAGGTTCCTGTAACGCATAGCCAATGCAACTTTGTCGTAAAAAATCTTGAATAACATGAAAATCTCCTGGTGCATCAGATTTGTTTAACAGAGCAATATAATTGGTGGTTGCAAAGGTGTAGGTTTGGAAGGTTTGTCCTTTTGATGCCATTGAAATAATAAAAATGTGCAGTTTAGAACAGTTAGGGTTTTTGAGAAACTAGGGAAGAAGAGCAAACGAAGAATAATGGATACAGATCAATAACTCAAAAATGATAATTAAAATTAATCTGTGCCTTCTCATTTGCATAACACCTGTAGTGGGACACGTGGCGAAAATTGATTTGAAGAGCAAATATTAATACAAGTCTCAAAATACGGCAAGTGTTTGTATATCTGAGTAAGTATATAAACCGTCATTCGTGAGATACACGTGCCTTGTTTCAAATCCAATCAGAGAATAATAATTATGATGTCACAAAAATGAAATATGATGTCATAAATATGATCTCAGAGTTTACCACTTAAACAGAGTTTAACAAGTCAGAGTTTATAAGAGTCAGAGTTTATAATGAACTGTCAGAGTTTACCACATACTCTGACAGAGTTTACCATAAACACTGATAACTTGTGATAAGAGATTAGATGTCGCATTGATTAGAGTTTGCTTCATCAAAGTTTACTTCATCTTCTATCAGAGTTTATCTCATACTCTGACATATACTCTGATTATCTGAAACTTGCTAAGTCAAGTTGAGCCACTTGTTACCATCCCTAATTCAGAAACCAGTCTGTTAAATGTTGCTTCAGGCAAAGGTTTAGTGAAAATATCAGCTATTTGTTGATCTGTGGGAACAAAGTTTAATTCAATTGTGCCTTCCATAGCATGTTCCCTTATGAAATGATATCTGATACTGATGTGCTTTGTCAGAGAATGTTGAACTGGATTTCCTGTCATTGCAATAGCACTTTGATTAACACAATAAATAGGAATTTTAGAAAATTTCAAACCATAATCCAATAGTTGATTTTTCATCCATAAGATCTGTGCACAACAGCTTCCTGCAGCTATATATTCAGCCTTGCTGTTGATGTTGAGATTGATTTCTGCTTCTTACTAAACCATGAAACTAGTCTTCCACCCAGAAATTGATAACTACCACTTGTACTTTTTCTATCAATTTTACATCCTGTAAAGTCAGCATCTGAATAGCCAAATAATTTAAAATCAGACTCTCTAGGATACCATAAGCCAAGACTAATAGTGCCCTTGAGATATCTGAAAATCCTATTCACAACTATCAAATGAGGTGCCCTTGGATCTGCTTGAAATCTAGCACATAGACATGTTGCAAACATGATGTCCGGTCTACTTGCAGTCAAATAAAGTAGAAAACCAATCATTCCTCTTTATGCTGTAATGTCAACAGGTTCTCCAATGTCTTGATCAAGCTTTGTTGCAGTAACCATAGGTGTTGTAGCAGATACAGAGTCTTGCATTTGAAATTTTGTGAGTAGATTCTTTGTATATTTAGATTGATTAATGAAAATGCCTTCCCCAGTCTGTTTTACTTGTAAACCTAGAAAATAACTTAATTCTCCCATCATGCTCATTTGATACTTGGACTGCATTAACTTTGAAAATCTTTCAGAGAGTTTCTCATTAATGGAACCAAATATTATATCATCAACATATATCTGTACCAATAATAGATCATTACCTTGAGTTCTATAAAACAAGGTTTTATCAATTGTACCTCTACTGAAACCATTTTCAAGTAAAAATAGAGCTAAAGTTTCATACCAATCCCTTGGTGCTTGCTTTAGTCCATATAAAGCTTTATCCAGTCTATAGACATGATTTGGATATTTTGGATTGACAAAGCCAAGTGGTTGTTCAACATAAACTTCTTCTTCAAGTTCACCATTTAAAAATGCACTTTTAACATCCATTTGGTAGACCTTGAATTTCTTATGTGCAGCATAAGCAAGAAAAATTCTAATTACTTCAAGTTTGGCTACTAGTGCATATGTTTCATCATAATCAATGCCTTTCTGTTGAGAATAGCCTTTAGCTACCAGTCTTTCCTTATTTCTTGTAATGATTCCATCAGAATCTGTCTTATTCCTGAATACCCATTTTGTGCATGCAATAGATCTGTTCTTTGGCCTGGGTACCAGTGTCCAAACTTCATTTCTTTCAAACTCATTTAATTCTTCCTGCATTGCAGTAACCCAATTTGCATCCTTCAAAGCATCTCCAACCTTCTTTGGTTCTGTTTGAGAAAGAAAACTATGAAATAGACATTCATTTTGAGTAGCTTTTCTTGTTTTTACTCCACTTTCCAGATCACCAATAATTAAATCAGGTGTGTGATCTTTTGTCCACTTTCTTGGATGTGAAAAATTTCTAGAACTAGATGTTCCCCCATGATTTGTGCCTTTATATAAAGATTCTTCTGTAAATGCTGATCCTCCCCCTGAATTAGTGTTTGATGTCTCAGAGTTTATATACTCAGAGTTTGATTATTATCAGAGATTGAGGTTTCAGAGTTTGTAGTCTCAAAGTTTGATGGATCAGAGTTTGGGTTGTTCAGAGTTTGGTCAAATTCTGATATTTCAATTACTGTGTTTTGATCTCCAATGTCAGTATTTGATTGATGTTGATCCCCCTCAACATGTGCAGAATCTTCAATTTCTATTTCAATCATTTCTGAATCAGAGTTTAAAGAATCAGAGTTTACCTTACCAGAGTTTAGTTGAACAGAGTTTGTCTCATCAGAGTTTGAATCACCAGAGTTTATTTCCTGCAGTTCATTCTCAAATCTCAGAGTTTCATGTGCATCTTTATCATGTAATCCAGCTATTTTTCCTTCATCAAAAGAGACATTAATTGATTCCATAACTGTCATTGTCCTTAGATTGAATACTTTGAATGCCCTTGAAGAGGTTTTAGAAGTTGTTTCATATCCAACAAAAATTCATTCATCTACTTTAAGTTCAAATTTCTTCGATTGCTCAGGGTGTGTTTTAAGAATAAAATATTTGCTTCCAAAGATATGAAAGTACTTAACATTTGGCTTTCTTTCCTTCAAAGATTCATATGGAGTCATTCCATGTTTGTTTATGAAAGAACAATTTTGAGTAATACATGCAGTGTTCACAGCTTCTACCCAAAAGTAAGTAGGTAACTTTGCTCCTTCTAGCATTTTTCTTGCAGCTTCTATTAGAGTTCTGTTCTTTCTTTCAACTACACCATTTTGTTGAGGTATTCCAGGTGCTGAGAATTGTTGAATAATTCCTTTTATTGAGCAGAATTCATCCATAGAAGAGTTTTTAAACTCTGTTCCATTGTCACTTCTTAGATACTTCACTTTGTGAGTTGATCCATTCTCAATCATTGCAACATGTTCAATAATTATTTATGCAGTTTCACCCTTTTATGCAAAAAGTATACCCAAGTAAATCTTGTGAAATCATCAACTATCACAAGAGTGTATTTCTTCTTTCCAATGGACATTATGTTGACATGACCAAATAAATCAAGATGTAGTAAGTGAAAAGGTTGATCAACTAATTTTCAGTTTTTCTCTTGAAAGATGTCTTCTTTTGTTTGGCCTTTTGACATGAATCACAAGAGTGTAATGCATGCAGTGTTCACAGCTTCTACCCAAAAGTAAGTAGGTAGCTTTGCTCCTTCTAGCATTGTTCTTGCAGCTTTTATTAGAGTTCTGTTCTTTCTTTCAACTACACCATTTTGTTGAGGTATTACAGGTGCTGAGAATTGTTGAATAATTCCTTTTATTGAGCAGAATTCCTCCATAGCAGAGTTTTTAAACTTTGTTCCATTGTCACTTCTTAGATACTTCACTTTGTGAGTTGATCCATTCTCAATCATTGCAACATGTTCAATAATTATTTCTGCAGTTTCACCTTTTTTATGCAAAAAGTATACCCAAGTAAATCTTGTGAAATCATCAACTATCACAAGAGTGTATTTCTTCTTTCCAATGGACATTATGTTGACAGGACCAAATAAATCAAGATGCAGTAAGTGAAAAGGTTGATCAATTGAATTTTCAGTTTTTCTCTTGAAAGATGTCTTCTTTTGTTTGGCCTTTTGACATGAATCACAAAGTCTATCAGGATGAAATTGAACTTTTAGAAGACCTCTAACTAAGTCCTTTTTCACTAATTCATTAATGTTTCTAAAATTCGAGTGACACACAGCTTTCCAAGGATGATGCCTTTCCAAGTAGACAAGATAAAGGACCATCAGAATTATCATCCATGCTAGCTTCAAATAAATTGTTATGTCTGTGACCAATAAGAACTACTTTCCCATTTTTCTTGCTTTTCACTTCATAATGAGTTCCATGAAATTCCACAGAATAACATATGTCTGTCATTTGACTCACACTTAGTAGATTATGTTTGATTCCTTCAACCAGGGCTACATTTTCAATGATGACATTTCTAATCACAATATTGTCATATCTCAGTGTTCTTCCTATGTTGCCATCTCCATAAGATACTAATGGGTCAGCCTTCTCCTCAAACTCTGAAAGTAGGGATTTGTTTCCAGTCATATATGCAGAACATCCACTATCAATCACTAGGATGTTTTTCCTATTTCCCTGCAATCAGTAAATGCAACTTAATTAGTAGGTTTGGGGACCCAAACTAGTTTGGGTCCTTTCTTTGAAAACTTATTAACTTTTACAGCAGAAGTACTTTTATCAGAGTTTGTGTTAACAGAGTTTACAGAAGCAGAGTTTGCATTCACATAGTTTGTACTGTCAGAGTTTACACTTCTTTTATCAGACTTTATCACATATATTTGCTTGACAGTTTGTTTTAGAGAATTATTTATTTGAGGTTGTGGTTTATAAAAATTATAATGCAAATTTTGATATTCTTTGCATGTATAAATGGAATGCCTCATACTACCACAATGAAAATAGGGATTTTGTCTAATTTGTTTTATATCCTCAATCCTAGGTTTTTCAGGCTTATTCTTTTTCTTTTGTTTGCAGTCAACAACAAGGTGATTTGAATTACCACAAGTAAAACATGTTTTCCTAGGAGCATTAGGAATATTCATGTGGTTAGTCTCCTTAGTAATTCCTATTTTTCCATTTCTATTTCTTTTAACCTTTTTAGGTTTTCCTTTATTGGTGACTACCTTCAACTTTTCCTTAAGTTGCTTCTCTGAAAGTAATCCTATATTTACCTTTTTAGGTTCTGACACACTATTGTTCTTGGAGCATTAAGTAGGAGTTTCTTTAATACTTGCTCTAACAAATTTCACAGGTTTATTCAATATTCCTTTTATGTGAGCTTTAGTGTATGTATCATATTCATATCCTAGAGCAGAAGTCCAATTCTTGTTAGTTAGCATTTGTTGGACTTTCTTTCCAGAGTTTGTCCAAACTCTGAAGGTTTCCTTTTCTTTTGCTATTTCTGATTTTAAGTATTCAACTTGAATTTCCAATTGTGTTTGCATGTGAATAGCATTATCAAAGTCTTTCTTTATTTTCAACATTTTAGAGTTTTCAGATTCAAGCATGTTATTTCTAGTAGTTAGAGTTTGTATCTCAGATTTTAATCTATCATTCTCCAAAGTCTGAGATTTAAAGCTAACATGTAAAGATCTAAGAAAAGACTTCAGTTCACAGATATTATCAATTTGAAATTTAAAGACAGAGTCAGGTACCTTATTAGAGTTTAGAGCATCAGTGTTTGCCATGAGTGCATAATTTGTTTCTTGTTCAGAATCTGAGGAATCCATCCAATCCTTCTTTGATGTTATTAAAGCTTTTCCTGATTCCTTACTTCTGCATTCAGTAGCAAAGTGCCCCATCTTGTTACACTTATAACACTTAATCTTTGATTTATCAATAGTTTTTGATTTCCCATTTCTATCTTCTCTTTTCTTAAGCCTTTCTTTCTTTTCTAACTCTCCATGCTTCTTCTGAAAATTTACTTGCTTTTTGTATTTCCTGTACTTCATCTTTTTAAAGCCTTTCACTATCATTGCAACCATCTCCATCATATAAGAGTCTGTGGAGTCATCAGAGTTTGCTTCAGAGTTTGTCTCAAACTCTGATTCACTGCTTTCTTGAATTACCACCTCTTTTCCTTTCCTTGTTGAGACCTTAAGCACCTTTTCTTTTGGTTCTTCAATCTTGGTTTCAATATTCAAAGCAATAGATCTTGCCTTGCTGCTCTTCCTGTTTCTTCTTTGTTATAACTCTAGGTCATGAGTTTTTAATTTGCCATATACTTCATCTAATGACATCTCATCTAAATCAGACCTGTCTCTAATTAGAGATGTATGTAGATCCCTTAGAAACTTGGTGTTTGAATCTTCATTGTCATATACTTTATCCACCAAAGCCAAGTTATTTAACAGAGTTAGAAATCTGTCATAGATATCTGTTAGGGATTCATTATGTTTTGCCTCAAAGTATTCATACTCCTGAATTAACACAGATCTTCTGTTTTTCTTGATTTCCCTAGTTCTTTGACATTGAACCTCTAGTGCATCCCAGACCTCCTTTGCAATTTTGCATGCTATAACCATGTTGGACATTACAGAGTCAAGACTATTGTGTAATATGTTCCTTACCTTGGCATCTTTGATGACTTCTTATTTTTCCTCATTAGTCCACTCCTTTTTGTCTTTGAGGGTATAATGTTCAGGAACTTGTCTTCCATCTACAATAGTTGCAGGTACCAGTTTTGTTGGCTTATACTGGCCTTCATTGATCCTGTCCAAGTAATCAGGATCTGTTGCTTCTAGGAACATCAATATCTTCACCCTCCATGTAGGGTACTCAGCTTTCTTTAAGATTGGAATTCTTATACTCTCATACTTGTTTCCAGACATGATTTATGATCTAACAGTTGAATTCGAACTACCTGCTCTGATACCACTTGTTTGCGCAGATGAATAAACTATTACAAAAGGGGAGTTGAATGTAATAGTATTAGTAAATCGATTAAGAACACAAGTATGTAAAAGATGAATATTGTTCTGTATTTAAAATAATGAATATGTTACAAAACTCTCTCAATAAGTTCTTTGTTCTCAAGAGCTGCTAGGTTATGAATATTATGATTTGCAAAGATTATTTTGTTGTTAACTTATGCCTGTGTTTATATAGATACAGTTACAATTCAATTACAAATCTGATTAGAAATAAAAAAACCTTTACATAAGGAAATAGTCTTGCATTAGGATTTCTTCTTACTATTCTATTCAGACTCTGATTCGAATTGCTTCCTGACAAACTCTGATAATAAACTCTGTCGGTTATTATTCTCTGATGGATCATTCTCTGTTAGAGTAAACTCTGATTGAGTATTCTCTGATAGAGTAAACTCTGTCCGACAGTTCCTTAAACTCTGATGACGTCAGCAATGTAAACTCTGACTTGTATTGTCTGACAGTCATCAATGTTTGCTTCCTAACAACATTCTTCTTTAAAATGTTTAAATTTCACAGAAAATGCAAGTAATTGGTATATTAAATATGCGATTACTTATACATGTGAGGGAAATGTTAAATACATTATGTAATTTAATTAAGGTCTTATTCTAAACATTAAAGTTTTTTAACGTTTTAAGGGTGTTGATTATTAATATTTGAATTTTGAAAATTATGAAGTGTGCGCGTTGTGTTATTGAAACTTGAGTCAATAACGTCAAGAAGTCCTATTATTGTCTAACGGCTCATTTGACAAATTTAAATATAAAAATTTGAATGATTAAAATATCTTAATGATTTAGTAATCTGAATCCTCAATAAATAATATTATTTGATATATAAAATATCTAAATGATATAAATTTTCTTTTTTTTGTTAAAACTTAAAAGGCAAATTTCTATTTTTTTATGAATAAATAATAATTGATGACAAATTATTTGAATAGAATAATAATATATTTTTATCTATAATACAAGTTTAATATTATTTGAAATAAAATATAAGCTTTTACCAAGTTTTTAATATATTATAAATTGAAATTCTGATTTAAATTAATAATGCTTGTACCAAGTTTTTAATATAATTTAGTTATTATTTTTTATTTAATTTGAATTTATTGATGATTAGTATTGTCATATAATTATTGATTTTAAATAACTTATATAATAAAAGTCAATATGTTAATTTATAATAAAATAATATAAAAACAGATATTAACAAATTTACTTAAATATTACAAAAAAGGTGTTTGTTTGTTTATTAGTTTATTATTATATGTACGTTGATACTTTGTCCTGAAATACATCAATACAATTAAATGCATATATATAATTAGAGTAGTAGTTATGTGAAACTAAAACACATAAAATTAAAATCTTATATCAAATAACTTTTATTTGCTATAAAATCATTATAAATTTAATAATTTAAATTATAATTCATTTAGTTTTATATATTCAATACAAATAAAAATATTTTATTATATTGATTTTTAATATTTTTATAGATACGCAATATATATTAGAACAACTATTCAAGTAATTAATAAATGTAGTTAACAATAAAATAATGTTTTTATATTTAATATTATAATATATAAATATATTAAAAGAATTATAATATATAAAATTAAATATATTAAATTAAAATAAATAAATTTTAAATATTTAAAAAGTGTTACGTGCATCGCATGAGATTTAAACTAATTATGAAAAATAGGTAGTTCAAAGCTCAGGAATGGTTGGGCTAGAAATTTCAAACTGACCGATTCAAGTAAATAGGATGATTAGAAGAAATAGAAGGAAAGCCAAATGATTTTAATCATATTAATCGTTAAGATAAGTCTCATTCAGTTATATCAAGAAGTAAATAAATGACCCCTAACTCAATCTGTATTTAATTAGAGGTGTGAAAGTCTTATATAATTTAATTATAATAAAGGTGGTTTTATATGGAGTACTCATTGAGGGAGTATTCGATCGATTCGGTTTGTCACAAATAAATCTAAGATCCGTTTATTTATTATTATATATTTTCAATTATTTTTCTTTATATACGTTTGTAGAATAAAATTCAAATTTATCACAAGGTCCCCAACTAGATCATGAAATTGTACCTGCTATATACTCTTTTCGTCCCATTTTAACTATTTTTTGATTTTTTTATACGTAATTTAAGTTGTTAAAAAAATCACATCTAAATATAATTAATTTTTATAAAATTTATATCAAATAAAAGTTTAGACTCTAAATTTTAATTTGATATAAAAATTAATTTTTTTTGTTAAATATAGTAATTATTATTATTTTTTCACACCTTAATATGCGTGTCAAAAAGTCAAAAATCACTTAAAACGAAACGGAGAAAGTACTATTTTTATAATAAAATTTTAAAGTACTTAAACAAAGCAATGGAACCATGTACAATGGGAATCAGATTGTTTAGTGGCAATCCAGGAAATCAAGAGCTCAGTTCAAATGGTTTCTTCTTTTGGTTTGATTGCAGAGGACTGTCGGGTATTGTTGAAGGAGACCCCAAATGTTTATCTTGATTTTGTTAAACGTTCCGCTAATTGTGCTGCTCATTGCATTGCACGGGCCTTCAGTTACATATCGTAGTTTGGGTGACAATGTTAGATTGATAATGATCAATTAATCGATCATTGTCACCCAAAAATTAACTCAATTGTTCAGAATGATTTATTTATCTAATGAAAGTTTGAATTTGAGTAAAAAAGAAAGTGCTTCTGAATTTTAAAAAAATTAAAAATTGATTTCTTGATTTCTTATTAACCGAATCGAATCAAATTTTCTTCCCAAATAGAATCAAACCGAACAAAATCAAAATATTTCAGTTAATTTGGTTCGGTTTTTGAAAATCGAAATTCAAAAAATATATATTATAGTATTATCTTTTTAGTTTCAATATTATTTTTTATTAATAAATTTATTAAAATAGAAAATAATTAAAATAGAATAAAACATAAAATTAATTTGAATTAATTAAATCATGAATATATATATAATATATATATAATATATAAAATAATATATAACTCGGTCGGGAACCAAAAATTTATAGTTAAAAATTAAACCGAACCAAAATCTATTTCGGTTTGAAACAGACTGACTGAATAATATATATATATATATATATATAATATTTATTATATTTAATTTATAATTATTATGTAATTAATTATTTCAATTAACTTATTATCCCCAACTCTTAAATACATATTTATAAGATAAGAAAATATATTATATGTATTAATATAAGTTCTCAATTTCATAAAATTTTAATATAAAAACGAATTATGAAAGAAAATTATTTATTTAAATATTAATTAATTTGTTGATGTTACGGTTGTCTATTTAACTTTTAACGCGTTTTAAAAATACTGTTTGATAAATTAATTTTCGATTTTTTAAAATAGTAAAATTTAGCATTTAATTTTTATTTAATAATTTGTTGAGCTAAAAATAACAAGAGTGTTGGCCCTATGTGACACAATTTCTATATAAAATGACTAAAATGGCCAGGTTGGAAAATGGTCTGAAATAGCATTTGATCATCTAGCGTTTAGGGTTTTTTTTAGCCCTACACACTACATTGCGTAGCGTTTAGGGTTTTGTTAGCTCTACACGCTGCATCGTTTAGCGTTTAGGATTTTTTTAAACTTTATATATTAAATATTAGAGATTTTTTGAAAATATAAAAAATTTAAACTTTTTTTCATTAATTTTATTTGTTTTATAAAATTATATTTTTTGAAATTTTTTATAAAAATTGCCGAGTTTAAAAAAATTTAAGTTTAATATTTATAAAACATAAACCCAATTATGGAATTAATGAACCCTAAAATATTAAAAATGATTAAATTAGGGTCCTAACTTTAATTAGGATTTAAGTACCTAAACCCTAAACCCTAAATCATTGAACATCTAGACTTATAAATTCAGTACTTAATTTTTAATTTAAGTTTAATATTGTTAAAATCTAAACCCAATTAAAAAATTAGTGAACTTTAAAATATTATAAAAGGTTAAATTATGGTCCTAATTTTAATTAAGGTTTAGGGTCTAATGACTCTAAATCGTTGAACATTCTATTATAGGCTTATAAATTCAAAAACTTAACTTTTAGTTTAAGTTTAATATTTTTAAAACTCAATTAGGGAATTGATGAAACTTGAAATATTAAAAATAATTAAATTATGTGTGTCTGGTTTTGGAGTTATGTTATTATTATTATTTTATTAAGAATAAAACAAAAAAAATGGTTAAATTGTAGTGCTAAAAAAAATGTTAAACGCGGTACGATGCAGCAGTAAAAATAACACTTTTAACATTTTGGGTTATCTCTCCCCCGAATAGTTCTGTTTAGGGTATTTGAGTTAAAAACGGTGACGAAGCACCTTTTGTCAAAACACAAGGGGAGGAAGTAGTGTGCTAAAGAAAAGAACACTAGCCATTTTGGTCCAAAATGAGAGTCTCGAAAACACAGCTACGCCACCACCATTACTCCACCACCGCCGTTTGGTACACTCCACCACCACCCCATTACCACCAGACCCCATTCTCACCACCCTCTCAGAAGCCATACAAAACTTCCAAACAAAACTCCTTGAAATCTCTCTCAAAAAACTCATCCCTTCTCTTAAACCCCACCATTTCATCAAACTATTGCACCAAAACCCACAATCTCTCTCCCCACACTCTCTCTTCTCTCTCTTCACTTTCCTCTCTTCTCAACCCACATTTAGACACACCCTTCATTCATATTCTGCTATGGCTTCTTTTTTGTCTTGTCATCAAATGTTTGATCAGGCCTATTCACTTTTACACACTGTTATTTCTCGAAAAGGTAAGAACTCTGCTTGTTGTATTTTTGCTTCTGTTCTTGAATTTAGAGGGACCCATCAAGCTGATTTTGTGTTTAGTGCCTTGATTGATGGGTTCTTGGAGTTGGGTTTTGTTTATGATGCAATTCAGTGTTTTTATTTGATGAGAAAATATCAAATTGAGGTTTCGTTTGAGTCTTGTGGTAGGATTTTTGATGATATGATGAACTGTTGTACACCTGTTATGGTTTGGGGGTTTTATTGTGATGTTTTGGAATGTGGGTTCCCGGGTAATGTTCGTAAATTTAATGTTTTGATACATAAAATGTGTAAAGAAGGTAAATTGAAGGAAGCCCGGTTGGTGTTTGATGGGATTAGGAAGTGGGGTTTACGGCCTACAGTTGTTAGTTTTAATACTTTGATTAATGGGTTTTGTAGGTTTGGTGATTTGGAAGAGGGGTTTAGGTTGAAAAGGGTTATGGATGGAAGTAGATGTTTGCCTGATGTGTTTACGTATAGTGTTTTGATTAATGGGTTGTGTAAGGAGTGCAGGTTGGATGAGGCAAATGGATTGTTTGATGAGATGTGTAGGAGAGGCTTGGTTCCTAATGGTGTTACATTCACTACTTTGATAAACGGGCATCGTAGAAATTGAACTATTGTTGGGGCTATGGAGGTTTATAAGGAAATGTTGCGGAAAGGTGTTGAACCTGATTTAATTACTTATAACACTTTAATGAATGGCCTTTGTAAGAGTGGAGAGGTGAGTGATGCTAAAAGCCTTCTTGAGGAGATGACTAGGAAGGGTTTGAAGCCAGATAAGATTACATATACTACACTTATTGAAGGGTGTTGCAAGGAGGGAGATTTAAATGCAGCATTAGAGTTTAGGAATAGAATGGAGGAGGAAAGGATTGAACTTGATGATGTTGCTTTTACGGCCCTTGTTTCGGGGTTATGTAGAGAAGGACGGGTGACCGATGCAGATAGGTTGTTAAGGGAAATGTTGAGTGCAGGTATGAAACCGGATGATGCAACATATACTATGGTCATTGATAAATTCTGTAAGCAGGGAGATGTTAAGACGGGGTTTAAGTTGCTGAAAGAAATGAAGGCTGATGGGCATGTACCAGGGGTAGTAACCTATAATGTGCTTATGAATGGCCTGTGTAAGCAAGGGCAAATGAAAAATGCAAATGTGCTCTTAGATGCAATGCTTAACGTAGGAGTGGTTCCAGATGACATTACTTACAATATTTTGTTGGAAGGGCATTGCAGGAATGAAAACCCTGATAATTCAGAGAAGCTATGTAATGAAAAAGGGCTTGTTCTTGATTATGCTTCTTATAAGTCCCTAATAGATGACATAAACAAAAAATCAAAATAGAGGACATAATTGGTGTATCCGAACACCAAAGTCATATGCTAATACCAGTTTGATCAGAATTGCTGGTCTTGATAAAGATTTTAGGAGTTATAGTGTAATATGGTGGTGGTTATGGAGTTGTGACTTTTCAGGGTACATTGGGCTTTTGCCTCGATGGGTTCATGCCCTGATTTCCAGGAGTTCACTTGGATTAATGTCCCTTTTTAAGTCGTGATGACCAGTCCTTGTCTCTGTTTTAGAATTTCAAGTCATAATCACATTGGCTTCTATACTCCGTCATGTATTCATCTGGGGTTGTGGATATGGGCCTTCGGGACTTTAAGTAGGTCTACACGACCAGCATGATGCAACAGTTCATTTATTAATAGTAGACGAAGAACTATGACCTAGTTTTTTTGCGACTATCTTACTTCGACTGATTAGTTGCGAAAGTCTGGTATAATTTTTTTATACTACAACCTGAAACAGGGTGTCACAAGTGACAAGACAGACTCCTATATGTAAATACATTACACATATTATGTACCTTTGTTGTGTATTACTCCTATAAATATGTACCAGACTGATACAGAAATTTACCTATGATGTTGTGCATCAATTTTTGTCTCCTATACCTAAGAACTTCCATAAGGGATTTCTCTGCCAAATTTTTATCAGCATTGAATATCGAGTCAAAGTACAAAAAACATCTTACTGTAATTCATGTTATTACTTGACAACTTGATGCTCCTGATCCCACGATTCTGGAATTAGATTGAGAGTGATGAAGAAAATCATGCATGATTATCATGAGTATCTACATTATCATTATCCTCACATACAGAGTTTACAGCTAAAACAGTATTACACAGAGTGAGTTTTATGGTTATAGTGATGGTAATTATGATTGTAAGTAAGGGTCTCTGTTTTCAGTTGGGGTGTTGAGGTCTACAGAGTTGGACAGGTGTTGAAGAATTATGGATTCATGGTCTACAAAAAATTGTAGAGGGGGTTTTCGACAAGAATGTTAAGAGGTCACTATGAGCCCTGAGGTGAGAGAACCAGCATCAAAGAGGTCAACAGTCTTATGGCCTTACTTTGTTGTTTTTTTTATAATTTTATAGCCAAAATGCAAGCAGAGGTGAGAAGATGAGCTACAGTAGTACAATGTCGTGAAAATCACTTACCAGCAGGGGCGGACGCACTGTATGACTGGCAGTGGCCATGGCCCCCCTGGGCTTTGAACAGTACCTTTGATATATATAGATATGTAGTTATAAATTTTATAGTTAGTGAACTTGGTCCCTGTTACATTTTAAACTACTTTGGCTGTTTGGCCCAAAAAATTATAAGAATAATACATAATACATTAATACGTATGAACATATGTATCATGTAATCTATTTTGGTCTCCCTGATAATAATTTTCTGCGTCCGCCCCTGCTTACTAGCATTGTTGCTTTGTTATTTTTATTCTTATTTTTGCATTAGAATATATGTATCAACTATCAAATGCAACAGTAGTCTTATATTTAAAGGGAAATAATCTCAACCCAGAGTTACTTTTTCTATATTCTACCCTCCCCTTGCCTTCTATCTTTTGTTTCTCTTGAGAATCTATTTGCTAAAAAAGTTGTGTTAGGCCGAGGGGATGACCTTTCAGGACCCTAGGTTATCGAAAACGTATTCACTATTTTTTGTTATAAACAGTTCAACCTATCTCACTATTGATTATATTTCTGGGTCCGTCACTAGCATAGAGTTGATATATGTGTAATGTTTATGGAAAGGACAAATATGCAAGACCGGGCCAAATGCACAGGAAACACTAGTATAATAATTCTTCAAATGTGAATCTCTATTCTATACAGTAATGTCGTTGATCATTCACCCGAAAGTGAGATACACGAGTATTAACAATTTTGTGAGTAGCTTGTGTGCATTGGGAGACCGGAGGTGTTTGATAGGTAAAGAGTAAATTAGTTTATTAGAGAAGAGGGGCGTACAAGCCTTGTATCATCATGTAAATTTTCCTTTTTTGATTTGCTGCCTGTTTATTTGTTTCTTAGTACTACCGTTTGCAAATATAGCGCACTGGATTAAATAAATAAATATATGAATAAATTGTAAAATGGTGCCTGAACTTGATCTAATTTAACATTTTAATGGCTGAATTTTCAGAACAACAATTTGGCTATCATAAATTACTTTTGTATTTCAAAAAGATTTAGTTTTGTATTTGAAAAAGTTTGACATACCGCCAAAAACTTGTGATTAGAGTTCACTTTTATTTTTTGGATGTAAGACACTTTTTTGGAAGATAAAAATAAGCTTTATTCATCAAATCGTAAATTTGAAATACAACTATTAAAATACTATAACATGCAAAATTCGGCTACGATTCTATAATATACTCACAAATATATAGATTTCGTCATTCAGAGTTAGGTAAGGCTTCAAATATGAATCCTCCTCCGAGATAAAAGTGCCACAAAATTGCTCAGCCTTAGGTGTATATCAAGAGTATCAAAGTATGTATAGAATACTGATTTGAAGACTCTCAGAATCATTCAGTATAGAAATAAACCCATGGTGATTTGAGTTGGTTGAATAATTCTTGGTAGGCACATAGGGTTATGGCTGGAACACTTGCCATAATACTCACGCACACATGTCTTCACTCATTAACACTCAAATTCTCGACCTCTTATTATCGATAAAGATGTCCCCAAATAAATATATAAATGTACATTTCTAGTTGGATCGCATTTGTCGTTGATTAAACCAGACATGAGAGAGCCTGTTTCACTTTTTTCTCCACTCTATCTTTTTTATGTTTCGGCTGAGTCTGTCCTTTTTGGTTGTTTGTGGACTGGGGCTCGTCTTTTTTGAATATATTGTTTCATCTTTTCCTCCTTGCAGTCGCAACAAAAGTGCACTAAAATTATTGTCATTTTTGATAATTTTGTTTCATAAAACGTTCCCGCACATACAAACAAAATACCTGCAACTGTTACCGGGAATCTTCACTGTTTAAAAATTAAATGATCAAAGACTGTTCGCTAAATATCATTCTCACTAATGTTAGGACAAAAGGTATGGACTTTTGAAGACTCCGTCTGATAAATTGTTTGTGCATTCCGGTCGGAGATGCATATATTTATGAAATGTCGAAAATTGTAGGGCAGAAATAACATAAGAGGGAATATTTATACTAGTAAGTAGGAAATATTTATACTAACCGTAAACGAATATAGCCGATCTTGAATTTTTTTTTTATAAACGAGTCGAGTTTAATTTTCTAAAATATCGGAAATTGATGTTCAGGTTCAATTCAATAAAAATGACTCAAACACGAGCGGACAAATAGAGTCGAGTTGTTCATTAAAAATTTGTACATTTTTTACTCAACTAAACCCAATTTTATTGAAATAATTCATTGCAAAATATATTGGAGTAACTTGCCTTCAAAATCTTAAATTCAACTTGTTAACTGGTTCTAGACAATCCCAGATAAACAAGTTCGACTAAAACTATAATCCCAACTCCAATACATGCAAATGCAAGCCTCTAGAGTTTGTAAAATTAGTCATTACCTCAAAATAGAGTGCTACAGGTAGTAATATATAAAGTTTTAGAATTCAAGATTACATTTGAAGCCAAAGTGTCTTTATCAATTACAGAAGCAAAGGTATAAAGAACTTTTGGAAGCCAACTAAAGAGTACTACTCTCCCCGTCTAGAAACGTAGAGTCGCAGTCGAGCAACCCTAGCTGCTTACAGCATTACACTGCCCTACCATGTGTTAAACATATAATCAAGATTCCCCATGCCTTTTTACTATGCACATACACTGTTATATGATTTTCATGCGTGTGGGTATGTGTCTACATGCACACACATGTATCATCTATATATCATGCCATTCAGAGTTGGAGTAGGAAGGCTTGTTTTTTGCTTTAATCAAATTATAATCCTATATATAAACTTGCAATCATTAGGAATTAAAAAGATCACATAGAATAATTTTCTTTTTCTTCCAGTTGTAAATGAATGGATGATTAGGTAGCTACTGATTATACCCACATTAAGGCCAGACTTTGTGTGGTGGCCATAGTTTCTTGTGGCAATATGTACATACACGCACCGTTAACAACTATAATAGCCTTGAATTATACTGATCTACTACAATCAGCTTTTCCAAACCCCACTTTAAGACTTCTTAGATCAAATTCAACCCACAGATTCTGCTGATGAAAATTACCAATAATATTACTTGTGGCCCCTAACAACTCAGAACGTCCAATTCCGAAACAATGGACCCCACCCCCGACATTCTCCAACACCCTCTCCTTCTCGATCATAATCTCCACACCTTGGTCAAATTCAAATACCATATCCCCAATTAATCTCCCGATCTCTAACGCATTCCTGTCGAAACACATATCCAAAGTGTTTTCGTAAACGAACCCTCTTTTCATTTTTCCTCCTACTAATCTCACAATTTCTTGCCTCACTTTTGTGTACGCAGCATCTACCAAGAATGTGTACTCCGTGCCCGAATCAATCATTGTCTGACCAGCGCCACCAGCATTTGGCAGAAACGCAGACGATGCTATGTCGAGTTTTTTCCCGCCAATACTTATTCCAACCATTTTTAAAGTGTATGCCAGAGGATCAAAATTTGGCATCAAATGACTTCTAGAAAATGTTAAAATGTTGACATAATGAAATGTATGTGAGTATGGATTCTGACCAAGGTAAAAAACTCCATCCGGCATTACATTCGCTAGCTTTTGGCGAAAAGGGACACAATAAGAAAATTTACTGAGCCTAATTTGATACGGTAATGAAAATCTTCCGAGATTCATTCCCAAAATACCCTCGGTCTCGCGTGATTTCGTAGCACAACCTAGGATCAAAGGAGGGGTACTTTGGTATCGAGAAAATGTTAATTTTTCTCGAACCAAATTGCCCTCAGCGTAAGTACCATCTGCATAAAAGTAAGAGTAGTGACAATGGCGGGTATTATCACATGAGGTGGGAAGGGTATAATCAGGAATTGCAGGTTTACATTGCGGATGGTTGCATGGGAGAATAGAGTAGGAAGACGAGCGAGAAGGATCAAACGACGTCTTATGGTGGGGTTTTCTTGGATTTTTCTTATGACACTGGATCCACGATAGTTGACTACCTGTGTCGATGACCATCTGTTGGGTTTGTGGCGGGGTTCCTATAGGTAGAGAAACTATTAAGGCCATGGAATATTTGAACCATGATCTGAAATGAAAGTTTCCATGTGAGTATGATTTGGAACTTCTTGATTTTTGGTGTGATGAGATGAGAGAAGCTCGGACAGAGGAATTGGGAGAAAGAGAACGAGAAGTGAGAGGAAAGGAGAGGGACAGAGAGTTGTTGAAAACCGGTTTGAAACTGTTCGGATTGAAGTTTTGGATGGCTGAGAGTTCACCAACATGGCACATAAACATCACTAGCAGGTGAAGGAAGAAGGAAGTGTAAAGAGCCATGAAGATGTAGTGAGAGATATCCAAGTTGTAAGAGTGTTTTAGTGCAAAGTTTAAATGGATAGTTGATCACATATATACATTTTCGTATGTGTATAATACTGAACATGTATATGTATAAGTGTAGTCTTTGTATGTGTATATGTATTTGTATGTAGAGTGTTTGAATAAGAAGAAAAGAACTTTAGGTGAAAATTACGGTATTAGTTCTCAAGTAGGGTTAGGAGGTTGCTTTAAACATTAACATACTTTGTAGCACAAGATACATATATTGTCCTGTCATGAATCTATTATATACAGGAAGAGCTTAATTATTAAGCATCCCTTCCTGCCTCAACTGAATAAAACAGGGCATAATGTATCATATATCAAATGCTATGTATTCAACAAAAAAGGAAGAAAAACATGTAAGCATAAATTTAAAAAAAATGCAGAGTATTGATATAGATACATGGAATAGTCAAAAGTGAACAGCTTCCTACAGACTAATGTTTAAATTGCTTTTTGCATTTTTGCAAAATCTGATGTGATATATTGTAGTTTATTTTTACTGCTGGAAGCCATACTTTGCTTCATACTTGGTGGAGAATGAGTTGCATACCTAATTCAATTTACAAGTAAGAATTCAAAAGGTGTTAAATAAGGATAGTGCTGTAAAGCTGTAAACTTATACTCCTATAGACTTTCTTTGGTACTTGTGCTTATATCTATTTTTATTACTAGAATTACTAATAAAAACAAAAAGAAAAGAATTATCGAACTAAACATATATTAGTCCCGTTTACCCCACTTCTTAGTAAGATTTGGGAGAGTGAAATGTGAGGTGTACGTGGTAAGACTGCATTTTCAGATATTACAGAAAGTCATTTAAACAAAAAGTATAATAAAAAGGCAAATGGTCCACAACAGCTTTATGTTATAACATTTATCGCGCTTAATACCCGCGATGAGGTGAAATACAGTAAAATCCTAACCATTTATATTCATCAAAGAAATATCCCACTGCACCTAATTATGCTAACATTATGAACTAATCAATAAAGGAACATAGTATAGCATAAACAGACATACAAAAACACAACTCTATACCCCTAAACCTGCACATCCAAGGTTTTAAACCTCTACAAGAATTATGTCACCCTGTAGCGGTTATGTTTCCACACTTACGGGATGTTTCAAACCATCACTATATATTTCACTCTTGACTGAAATGCTCTCCGTTCTCTTCACGTAATCACTCTCTTGAATGATATACTCTCCGTCTCTTCACATGTGCTTATTAGTATGATTAAACCACAGGTGTCTTTATTATTTTGCTTTATCTGTAATAGATGTAACTTCATCCGTAATGAGTGCAACTCCTAATTCAGCCTAAAAACCTCATCAGAGCCACAAATCCATCACATTCTTCACCCTAAACAGTTAAATCCTATATAAACTCCACTGTTTGATTATATATTTTAACCACGCTAACTTAAAAAGATGACATAATACAACTTAACAAAATAATACCTATTATTAATAACGGAATTTAAATACCCCTTATACTTGTTAACGCTGGAGAACGTTAAAGGTCTAAGTAATTTTGATTCTGTTTGGGTTTAATTGATATGTATCTATGTGTTTATACACAGCTTTTTGGGCTATGTACTATAATAATCATCTAATACTGTACCTTCATTATACGAATATATCGTTCTTGCAAATAACTTATACTCAACATGTTTAATTTACGTCTGAAACACACCCAGAGTAGTTGCTAGTTACTGCTGCCGCCAACGCCAGAATTGATGCATTGTAAGAATAAATATATAATAAATATGTATGATATACAAAACTACCTACAGAAATTGTATTAGTAGAATGCAGGGGACATGTGCCAACCTTTTAAAGATTTCTTCTCACAGCAGTAGCTAAAATTCCAAACTAGATTCTACACTCCTAGTAACATCACAATGGTTTTCCTCAACAGATGAAGAAAAAATACTTTACAAAAACTACAATTTTTAACATTAAAATCAGTACCTCTATTTTAAAAAAATGAAGATAAATACGGATACTTACCAAATAACTCGTTATTCTTTATTTAAGAACAATACTTTTATGCATATGCCAACTCAAACTACAATACGAGCAAACTCTCTAAAGCACAAAAAATATTACAAAGTTGTAGACCATGACTAATGGAACATAGTGCAAAAAATCTTGTTTATCTGAGAAGACACAGATTACAGGTTTTAATTTTTTATATAGCTTTCCACTAGAAAAACACATTAAGGTTAAAAGGAAGGGAATGCATAATAACTAACCAAATTAAATACACTTAATTATTTTACCTGACCTTTTGTTTCCCATTCTTGACATCTGGTACTGGGCGCCTACAAGTCTACAATTAGAAAAACACCATGAATCTGAGAAGCCAGTGCGCAAGACTGTATAAGGAAGATAAAGCACGGCACTGAAAACAGGAAACCTTCTGAACATGATCTCTATTGAGACCTCTGATCAACTTGTGTCGTTTGACATAGTGAACCAGCAATATTACTTAAAACGATTATTAATTCTCGTAACAGTACTCTATACTTTCGAACAACAAACTAGCATGCCTTCAATTAAGTCGTGAAGCATTAAAATTAGCTGAAAACGCATCTCAGCTGTTCACACAAAATCATAGGTTCTTGTTCAGTTACAAAAATTACAATTCAAAGATTAAATTCCATATTGCCATTTATCACCAGAACTCAACTCTGGCACTGCAATTTATACAATAATTCCTTTTTCCCATTTTCTAGAGCCTTTTTCCTTGTCCTGGAAGGGAATTTCTATAACAGCACATACAGAATCACTCGGGAAAAATCTGAGTTAAACTTTATTGGAAGGATCACAACCATTGCTCATTTTTTTGAGAGCAACGCACTACATTGTGCCATTATCTTTGATGCCCTAGTAATTGCATCAGTCATGTAGAAGTTTTCTACAACATTTGCGAATTGATCCTTGCTCATCTTTTCAGAGCATTTGGGCTTCACTTCAGCTGTAAATGTAGTAGGTTCTCTTTCATCCAAATTCAAGAGATGTGGTGCTACAGTCCTCATCCGGGATCGGACAGCTCCAACAGTGTCATAAGGTAGTCGCACCCCTGCAACCTCAGACAAAGCCCTAATAATCTTCCAATCCTCCCTAGCATCACCAACCGTTGGGACTGCTGGTAAAGTTTGTTGAACGCACCCTTCTGTATTCACATATATCCCTTCCTTCTCACTGAATGCAGCAGCTGGCAATATGACATTTGCACGATACACACCCCGATCACCATGGTGCCCCTGATAAACAACAAAGGCATCACTAGGAAGCTTCTCCAAGTTCACATCATCAGCACCCATTAAGTACACAAATTTAGCAGTTTCAAGGCTGTTGTCAGATTCTGGCACAAGTCCAAGGTCCAATGCGGCAGCTTGTGCAGCATTCAGAAGTAAAATATTGAGCCCGTTCCAGTCTGGCCTGATGACGTTCCCTTGTTTTGCAATAGCTTCAACAACAGAGAATATTGCATCCTTATCCTTCCGTTCAAATATCCCAGCACCCACAATGATAGCTGGGTTTTTAGCATTTTTCAGGAGCGAGGAGAAAGGATGGCGACCTTCAGCAATTTCAGTTAATGCTTCAGGGCCTGTACCAAGATGTTGATGGTCATAGTTTAAATCAGCTGCAGGACCAACATACCCCACCTTGGCTTGGGTAGCTCGAACTGTTTTCCTGATTCTTGCATTTACCATCGCAGCTTCCACTCTTGGCTGGATTCAAAAATGTTGCAATTGTTATTAAAAATCAAAGTTTGATCATAAATGCAACTTCCCAGACACAGAACACCAGTGACAATATTTAAGTGCTGTAATTTTATGTTATAAAACAAGCCTCAAATACAATTACCAACACAAATATAGATAAACAGGTGAGAAATACAAAAGTACAGTATATACACTACGCTTAGCAACTTCCAGTTTACAATAGATTGTAAAAATATTCCCCAAGTATATATGTACTAAAAGAAAATAAGTAAAAATTGTGTTAGATGTACACAAATATTAACAGAACTGAATGATATGCAAAGGAAACACAGTTATCTGGCACAAAAAGGAACCCGAATAGCATCTGGCACAAAAAGGCACCAGAATAGCATCTGGCACAAAAAGGCACCAGAATACTAAAAAGCCACATAATCGAAACACCTGCACATAATATTATTTGGTGTTTTTGGTTTTGCGTAAATTTTTACACAAGATTAAAAAATTTAATATGTTTCAACATCTCAAAGTGCACAATGTTGACTATCGTGCTTTAAAAGGGACAGGGGTAGCATCATTGAGAATTAAGTATCACAATAGGTGATCTACAAATAAAATTTGATAACCTATAGTTTTACTTGGAAGAGGAAAAAATAAAGACATTCAGCACATATGACAAGTTACAAAGAACTAAAGTATCATTAATTTATTATTATCAATTTCTAGAGATATAATATAACTGTAATTGATTATTACCTAAAATTTATTTATTATTAGAAATATTACAGAATTAACTTAATTATGATGATACTTCTATTTATACCTAGGTTACACAAAAAATATTAGAATTTGCATTTGACCAAGACATTAGTTAGTTAAGTTTTAGGATCCCTACATTATATCCTGTAATTTTTTCAATACTTTTCATATAGTAGGAGATGTTATGACTTATTGACTAATTTTAACTAGATTTTGCCAAGTCTTTTGAGCCGAAACTATCCTTCTTCATTCCATGTCCTTGATTTTTACCAATAATGTTATATATCTTTGATAACTATATTACACTATTAAGTATTCTTTTTGTAATTTCAAAAAAGAAAGTGTATACTTTTGGTGCAATGTATAATTGTTTATTGAGAGATTATATAAACACTACAGGCTGCGGTTTTCACCCCTTTTTACAGTTACATATGTAAGGTACTAAGTGGAAACACCAAGATACTTGCACAGCAAATGAAAAGCAAGTACATAACTCATATCTCAAACCGTTAGTAACCGTACAAGTTGACATAGTTGGACCACCTTCGTCACTCTATTTTACATATGTTGCAAACAAGGAGTTAGCTACTTTGCAGACTGATTCTAGTCACGCTATGAAGTCCCAGGCAGTACCCTGTCCCCTTCTTCCATGGCATTGTGAACCCATGCCCCTCGACTGTTGCCTATACACTAGACCCCCTCTAGTAACTATGAACAGATCATACTTATTAGACATATAAGAAGCCCTTTCTATTCCTTCTCCTTTTGGGTAACACTAGCTGATTACATAACTGCTGACAAGTGACAACACTATAAAGTATAAACTAATCAGATACAAACCGCCAAGATCCATTTACCCTCTAAGTTATCGAACCTGTACAGCTAAATATGAGAAAGGAAATATTGAAAGCTTAATAGCAGCTAACAGCATACCAGTTGACATGCTGGCAATTTCTCTTATATTCGGCCTTGCACAGAGAATGTACCAATAGTTAAGCATGCAAGTCTGAGGAGAACAGAAATTACTACATAAACGTGTTTAATGTAAAACTCGGGCTTTTTTCCTAGCCCTTCCACCATGTAATTAATAATCTCTCCGAAGTCTAAATAATCTTAAGAGATAGCGGATCACATTTATATGTTCTGTGTACATCATAGGACATTCCAAGTTTTTCTGTATCTTTCTTAGCATGCATGTGTATTTTGTAACAATTATCATATCTTTCTGAACTTTCTAATCCATATGCAGCACATTTATGTTTAAGCATTCAACAAGTCACAAAACCAAAAATAATCTTCAAGATGAATAATCTAACAGAACCATCTTCATCAACAAATTAGGTGGTCAGCGTTGGTTTGCCAGTGCCACTGCCACCTATAAAAACCAAAATATAATTTTGGTATATTTTGGTTACTATTCCAATAAAGCTGGCCGACACAATCATGTGCAGCCCTAGCCAAATCTTCTAAGAGGTCTCCCAATTATGTGATTTCATATTTCTATGATGCTGATGTAATTGTGTAATGATGTAAACACCTCACTTACTGAAACCTAATAAATATATCTAAAGATGTAGACATTTTTACCAGTAAACGATTAATGATGCAAATACAATCTCAATGACACACTAAACAAACTATTTGTCACTACCTGCATGACAAGATATGATGCAAAATAGTACTAGGACAATTTAGCCAATATATATAAATCACGAAAATGGTCTACTCCTTGCAGTAGGGGTAAGGTATGAAGGTCTGAGTACATTCCCTCGCCCTACTTCTGGCTTCAGAGTACGATATAATAGGTGTGTTTGGTCAGGTTTACTCAATTTTATACATTGATATGGGCATACTGCATATGCAACTCAAATAAGGAATCACCTCTATGTATACAGAACAACAGACCTTACATCACAATAAAGCTGGCCGATACAATCATGTGCAGCCCTGACCAAATTTTCTATGAGATCTCCCAATTACGTGATTTCATTATTTCTGTGATGTTGATGTATTTGTGTAATGATTTACACACCTCATTTACTGAAACTTTATAATTATATCTAAAGGATGTAGACATTTTTACCAGTAAACTGTTAATCATTAATGATGCGAATACAATCTCAATAATGCACTAAACAGACTATTTGTCACTACCTGCATGACAAGAAATGAGGCAAAGTAGTACTAGGACAGTTTGACCAATTTATATAAATCATTTGAATCACGAAAACGGTCTATATACTCCTTGTAGTGGGGTAAGGTATTAAGGTCTGAGCCTTACTTCCTCAAACCCTACTCATGGCTTCTGAGTAGGATATAATAAGTGTGTTTGGTCAGGTTTACTCCATTTTATACATTGACATGTGCATACTGCATATGCAACTCAAATAAAGAATCACCTCCATGCATACGAAACAATAGACCTTGCATCACAATTGTGTACTACTTGAATATATTGCATTCAGTGACAGGCTGACAGCTAAAGAGATCTTTGAAGGATGTGCACGTACAGGAAATATTTCTAGAGTATAAAACAAACCAGACTTATACCAGGAAAACAGATGTTTCAGATATACTGCTAAACTCTATAGCCCGGTCTGAAAATCGAGAAGCAACCTGAATTTTTTCAAATAAAGGTAACAGACCAAACTTTCCTCTCTCCAATAAACCTCACTAGGAACTCTATAGGGGCTCAAAGCAGTCGGTCACTGAGGTTTCATTCTGATTTTTTAAAACCAATTGTCAAATTCCAGGGTCAACTATAAGAATGTTATAAAAACAAGTTAAATTAATGTGATTTCCATTGGAATTCTTACAAGTTAAAATAATTTGAAGGTGGAGCTACTGATTTTTAGATTTAGTACTCAACTAAAAAGAGAATGTGGTAATAATTGCTGGTTCTAGGAGCAGTGGTGATGGAAGTTGTATGGAGGGAACGAAGTGGAGAGATAAATAGTGGTGTGAGGTCTTTTTTTATATTACTTCAACAAATATCCTGATAAGTATTTAATTTGTTATTTCTATTCAAGATATGATACAGCTACCCACGTTATACTAACAAATTATCCATGGATTACTTCTTAATAGTTGGGCGTACGTTAAAAGTAAATTGGAAATAATAACTAGACACTGCTGATTAAATTTATTTATTTTTACTACTTGGTAAACTGACCCAATGCCACAACTGTATTCTATCAGATAAGATCTCATTACCTAGTATTTGCATACAATAATTTAGTCAGACACATGCAAGAAGTGGGTAGATCAGTTTAAATTGCTACTAACCTTTATAAATTTTGTTTCTATTGATAGTAATATCTTGTAACACCGGAGAGGAAAAAAACTACCTGAGTGCCAACTAATAGAAAGAGATCGGCATTCTCCAGACCACTAATGCCACTGTTAAGGATATATCCTGAACGCAAATCAGCATTGACATTCAGGCCATTTCCTTCACACCATACATTGTTTGATCCCATTTTGTTCAATAAATCTTTCAGTGCCATCATGGACTCAGCATCTGATAGTTTTCCAGCAACCCCAACAATTTCCTTTGGTTTAACTTGGTGAAAGGCCTCAGCAACCACAGCAAGAGCATCACGCCAGCTCACAGTCATAAAACGCCCATCAGCACCTCGAATCATAGGATCGTTTAGCCTCTGCCTCTTTAGACCATCATAGCAGAATCTTGTTTTATCCGATATCCATTCCTCGTTTATGTCCTGGCATAAGTTCAGTGCAGCAGCCAATGAGAACAACTTATAAGCAAACAATACAGAAATTTTGAACAGGCACGTCCTTCTGAAACTGCAGCATTACACAATTGTTTTGCAGAAAGGGAAGGCGTGAAGGATAGAGAAAATCAAATGCCAGCCACCAAGATGATTTAGTAGGATACCACTCTCCTCATAGTGATGAGGTTGAGGGTTCAAGCCCCAGTGGAGGCATGTATCTGTGAGTATATAATGTTTCTGCAACTGACCATGAATTAGTAGGAGTGTAGGACATGTTGCAAGAAACGCATCCTGGCCTGTATCTGGGAGGAACTTTTGAACATCAATTTGCCATCCATGCATGGAGTTATTTATTTTATATCATTTTCTCTTTTTTTGGAGGGTGGGGTGGTGGGTCTTCAAACATGTAATAGTTTGAAGGTGGAGTCATGTGATGGAATAGAGAAAGAATGAAAATTATAGATAATTGCTCAGAAAATTGTACTATTTTCATGAGGTGATAAACTTCATTCCATTTTCAACTCATTTTATTGCTCCCATTCTTATGGAGCGTCTAACATGGGCATACAAATTAAATTCCATTCGCAGCTTTCCCCATGGTAGAAGAAATTTGTGTTAACGAATTCATTAAGGTAGTGGGTGTCTCGTTCTAAGATACGTAAATGTAATAGATGATGTTTCATCCTCGCACCTTTTATAACATTTCTCTCTCCTGCATTTCTTTAACTCATAAATAGATATAGAAATGCATAAACTCGAATGAACAAGAGATCTAAAGTTGCAGTGAAATGAAAGTGAACAAACACATAATATGATTCGTATACCTCATTCAATCGTGGCACAATGCGCATGACCTCTGGACCTCTGCTATCAATCCGAATATTGGAACCAACTGCATCTGTAACATCAATGCTTTCAGTACCCTTTAGCTCCCAATTACGAGCCTTGAACGCAAACGGTTTTGAGGTGAGAGCTCCTACAGGACAGATATCGATAACATTTCCTGAAAGTTCACTGGTCATCAACTTTTCAACATAGGTACCAATTTCTTCTCCACTACCACGGCCCAACATGCCAAGATCCTGAACGCCAGCTACCTCAGTTGCAAACCTAACACATCTATAAGAAAATATATGCATTATTTTAAAAAGAGAGCAGCAGAACCAATCTTGACATGCACGCCAATTGTTGACAAGGAGGGCAAATATCAGCCTCAGTTACGATATCTGTGATTTTTATATATTGTAGCCGACTGTACTTAAATTATTTCACATATACATAGTGACGGATCCAGCAGGGGGGCAAGATGGGCATTTGCATCCTGTGTTACTCCGACACGCCTATTCCGGCGGCCGTACCCGTGTCGACACGACACGACACGGGACACGACGCGGAATACGTGTCAGATTCGTCCATTGAAAATCTGACACTTATTTGTCGCCGGAGATCGAAGGTCGCCGACAGAAAGATTGAGAGGTCAGAATAATAAAGAAGACATAAAAGATGAAAGAAGGGGAGATTCAGAGATGAAAAGTAGAAAGAGAAAAATGAAGAAGACATACAAAAGTAACAAAAATGAGACGTATACATTGTAGCGTATAAATTGCATAGTGTATTAAAAGTGTATCTGGACTTTATTGAGTCCACATTCATTTTGTACTTTAATACCCCAGCTGTTTCCAACCCACATCCACCTTTTAAATTGATGTACTGTTATATTTTTATTATTATATAAGTAATATATCATGAATATTTGAAGCAATATATTCAAAAAATTAATTTATTAATTTTAAAAATCAATTAAATTTATAATTATTTTTCTAAAATAATAATATATGAATAAAAATCTATTTCCTATTTATTTTTATCATATAAAATTTATAATTTATTTTAAAATTTTCCGTGTCCCCGTATCCGTGTCCAAAATTTGGACAGTGTCCCCGTGTCCTGATTTTTTTCGAGTGGCGGATCCGACACTCGGATACGTGTCGTGTCGGACACTCCGAACCCGAGTCCGAGTAACATAGTTTGCATCTACTTTCCCAGCCTTACTAATTCAGCTGCATCTCTTTGCTTCACATATATATAGAGGAGCATTTTCTTTTCTTTAAAAACTCAGGAAGCCAGAAAAAAAATATAAAGAGATACATATATACATGTACGTGTGTATATATTAGGAAAGAGAAGGATAAATACTCCTTTATAAAATATGCATTATTGGGCCTTTTATACTCTAAACAACTGGGCCTGGTTAGTATAGTCCTCTTTTGAAGTTCAACTAATTAAAATTCTTTTAACTCTTTTTCTTTCTTTCTTTTATGTGAAAAATTTGTAATGTAGATTTTACCTTCTAAACCTCTTGTTTAGTTTTCCTTTTACGTACATATGATCAATTTTTATTAACTTGAAAAATGTATAACACAAAACATATGATAAATAAGTCTAGAAAAATAATAATTATATGTATTTTTCTATAGTTTTAAATTGATTTTGAGGAAAAAAATATAGGGTAAATGACGCCCCCCCCCCCCACCCTTTCACTCAATTCCTAATTCCGCCACTGCATAGTGCATACACACATGTACATGCAAACATATGAATAATTTAATAGAGCTCCTCCTTGTAATACAGTTATAAAAAACACAACTCGTATATAGGAGGAACCATGCCTTGGCCTCAATATATGTCTTAACTTTAGAATTTTATCATAATCATGTGCTAGAGCATCAAGCCTTCAATCCAGAATGCTCAACCATTTCTCAACGTACTAAAACTTAAAGTGCATCATCCAGAATACCTAATTGTAGATAATTAATTCCGATCTTCTTGCTTTTTAACATGTCATGTATAATGTGCTTCTTTCTTAAGTAAAAAGTAACAACACAATATGAACATTATCTAGCAACCATTACTAGGATTGTAAGCTGTAGCAATTATTGTGACCATGATTTCAAGTAAACCATAGACAATGATGGAGACTGACATAGAGAGACAGATATTATCCAAAAAACATTCGATTACATGCCTTTGATACATACCTTGTACACTGAATGCAACGAGTCATCACAGTCTTAACCAACGGACCGAGATTTTTATCAACCACAGATCTCTTCATTTCAGTAAAACGGCCTCTGTCCGAGCCAAAGGCCATTGACTGATCCTGGAGATCACACTCTCCACCCTGATCACAAATTGGACAATCTAATGGATGGTTCATCAGTAAAAACTCCATTACTCCCTCTCTTGCTTTCTTGGCTATAGGTGTATCTGTCTTGATCTTCATTCCTAGATTAATAAAAGATAGAGTACCGTCACCATAGACACACGCAGAAACATAAATGTTGTACAAAGTACAATGCTAACGTATAAACTAGGCAAAAAAAAAGGAATATATATATATATGTATGTACACCTTAAAAATAACACGATAAAGCATAATTAGATATATACGGCCACCCTTTAAAAACCGAGACACTAAATATATGTCAATTCTATAGTAACACTATACAATGCATTCAGAGTAAATAAATGTAAATTTTAGAGTTAAACTCACAGTTTTAGATGTACATTAAAATGCAATGTAAACTTATCAACTTGTCAAATAAATTTGAATCAATTGAATAAGAGACAACCAATTTCGTAAACATAATATAAGTTATAATTAGAACCTGGAAGAGCAGGCATAGCGCAGGAAGCGACGGGCTTAGGAGACTTCTCAACCTCAACTAAACACATACGACAATTACCGGCAATAGAAAGGCGACTGTGATAGCAAAACCTTGGAATATCCACTCCAGCTACCTCACAAGCTTGAAGAACAGTCATGCCTTTCGGTATCTTAACCGGATATCCGTCTACGAAAACCTCGATAGCGTCATCGGGATTGGCGAAATGAACCCTAGCACCGCCGACAGGAGTGCGATCTGGCGGAGGAGGAGGAGCGTCGGCGACTGCGGCGGAGGTGTTGAGGTCAGGTGTGGAGATGATGGTGCGAATAGAAGAGGAGGAGATTGGGGATATGAGACAGCGAGATGATCGGAGAGCTCTGGAGGATCCTAGTAGTAGCCCTAACATCATCTCTCTCTTTCAATCTTCTCTAATTTCTCTCTCTTTCAATCTTGTGTATATGCTGCAAGTCATACCCGTGGCCCCCATCAATTTTTTTTTAATAAATTTATTAAAAATTGAGTGATAATAAATTAATTATATGAGATAATTTGATTATGACTAAAACGTAAATATAATAAATAAAATGTTAGTATTTAATATAAGAGTAAATTACACAATAGTGATCTACTTTAAACTGATTTTTAAAATAGTAGCCTAATTTTTGGATTCTCAAAATAGTGCCCAACCGTTATTTCCACCTTTCAAAAGAATGGGTCCCGTCAATTCTCGTTGTTAACTAATATATTTAAAGAATAAATTACATAATGGTGACTATATTTTACACCGAATTTTAAAATATTGATCAAACTTTTAGATTTTCAAAAGAGGGGTCAATCTTTATTTTTGTCTTTTAAAAAAGGACCCTCGTCAACTCCCCACACAAGGGTAAAATGTGTTTTTTATAAAGTAAAAACAGTCATATTGTATGTATATTTAATATTGACCGTGTGTATTATCAAATCTACGACAACTAAACCTAGATTTTTAACTTAAAAAATCAAACAATGACATATTTTCATTGCATGAGAGTTGCAGTCGAGAGAGTTGTCTGGACTAATGTTAATACTATGCATCGATTCATGAATTGCTCGAATCGTTACGTTAGTTATGGATGGATGCTCCTCTCTATAATCGAGTTAAAGTTTTGATTTCTGGTCTTGGTCTTGTGAAGAGGTTGAAAAAAAATGGAAGTTGAGCACTTGATTAAATTGCAAGAAGTGAAAAAAAAGGAAAAATATATTATTCAAATTGTGTCTTGCATCTATTTGTTTATTAAAAGGTGGACTTATTTGAGAATTTGAAAGTTTGGTCACTATTTTGAAAATCGGTGTAAAATACGGTCACCACTTTGTAATTTATTCTTTACATATATTAATTAATGACGAGAAATTAACGGGAGCCATTTTTTAAAAACGCGAAAAGAAAAATTGGCCATTATTTTGAGAATCCAAAAGTTGAACCACTATTTTGAGAATCGGTGTAAAGTACAACCAGTATTCTATAATTTACTCTTAATATAAATGGTCTTTCTAGTATATGCACATGTGCACACTCTAACAACTACTCCCTCTGTTCGGAAATAATTGACACTTGATTTTTTGGCACACATCTTTAAGAGATTTGACTACATAGTTAAAATTATTATTTTTAAATTTTTTTTTGTGAATAAAAATATTAAACTAAAATTTTTATTCAAAAAAGAAAAAATTAAAAATAATAATTTATACTACGTAATCAAAACTCTTTAAAATGTGTGTCAAAAAATCAAACGTCAATTATTTCCAAACAGAGAGAATATTTTTTTTATGAGTTGACAAATTTTTATTGGTGGAAAATTTTGTACATACATGAGGGTCATTATTATTGATGAAAATGGAGCCAATAAAATAATTAATGTGTACCCATGGACACACATTAGAAAAATCCTAATATAAATATGTACATAATTTGGATTCATAAAAGTTAAATTAATGAATAATTATCCTATATATAGATACATATGTATAGTTTGGGATTGCCCAACTAATCAATCAAAATTTTTAATATTTCAACTAAATAAATTAAATAATGTAAATTTACTCCACTTATGGTGACAGTAAAATTAGTCGATTCATACCACAAAATGCTCAAACACAAATTTCCAATCAGCACCTTCCGAGACAAGCCATGGCTTAACCATTATGAAATAATTATTACAAACCTCAAATGATATATACCTGCTAAGGGGTTATAGTTTCAGGGCTGAGGTAAACGATCCGCCCAAGATATATTGATTTGTAGCTAGAACCTGATACCAAAACCGAATTTATAAAGACTAGTTAATAAGGTAATATATATAATCCCCTTGGCAAATTAATGATGTTAGTCACTTGTAAAGATTTACACAAATGAACTCTTAAACATCATTTGCTTTAAATTATACCCTCAAGTGCTTTCCAATACCAAAATTAATACAAATGGGAGTTATACAATGCTGTCTAGGTGTGTCAAGTTGAACACTAACCGCTGATCGTTGGAAGAACACAAAATTTTGCTCTTCCCACAAGAACAGTGAGTACATACTACCACAAGCCTAGTGCCATTAAGGAGTTTGCCAAGCAGGATTATAGGTTTTATAAATGTTGAATCCACTAGTGACCAATGTCAATCCCGCTTCAATGATTTTGCAATAATGGATCTTACTATAACTATTGCAATGTATGATAAAACTGTAAGACCAATGCCCACAAAGAGGATCAAATAATCGTAAGAAGATTCCTGAACTAAGAACACTCGAAGCTGTATAGAAGCCCAATTGCTTTCTGACCAGACTGGATCTGCTACTCCCATGGAATCGGATGCATTTTCTGGCAACACTTTCCAGGACTCTGACTCAAACTTTAAGCGTGTCGAGTATGCTGGCACGTACCTGTATAAACAATTATGTACTTTAAATACCAGTTAATTATAGATATATCAGGTGCTTAATTTTAGTCCCCAATGGCTTTTATTGGGATTGTCAAATCCTCAAGATTGTATTATTTGCTCCTATTTCACCATCTTCACTAAAACAGTCACCTGGACTGTTTTTCCTATCACTTTCCAGTTAATTTCAGTAGACTCCTTAATAACACCCTCCAAGTCACGATAATATTAACTCCTCTAACTGAACCAACAAGTAATAATATTTAGTTCATGGGACAACTCCAGGATTAATTTCCGAGTAAAGAGTCTTATCCTAAGAAAGATTATTGTTCCCAGGAACAAATATGGCCAACTGGTGATACTTAATTTATCAAATACCATTATCAAAGTGATGTATCACATGGCCAGCCTACACAGAAGATTAAGATAGATAATAATATTAATTTGCTAGTTGTATTTAAGAAAATGGTTGGGAGGCTCAACTTTCTAATCTAAAGGACTAGAACTGGCTGGAAACAATCTATCAGAGGAATATGGCAGGACACAAATCAAGGCGAGTTGTAGAGTTTGGCTTCGGATTTTGCAGTATCATCATTTTAATAATGCAGTTCACCAATTAATAAATTTATGCATTCCAAAATACTTTCAGTCCAATATAATTGTGCTGCTTAGATGATACCTTGTCGTGGAAATAACACAGACTCCCTTCCCATCTGTCTCTGCTTTTATGCACGATTCACCTGTGTTTCTACAATCTTTTGGACAAGCAGAACTATCATTTTTTGACGGAAAGGATGTCTTGTCTGCCAGAAAATTCCAAACAAACCTTGGAACATCACCAACATAACCAAGATATGGAGTGGGAGATGGTTCCCCCAAGACAACGCCGACATAATGGCTTGGGCAAGAACTGGTGGGTGAAATATACTGTTTCACCAGATCACATGATAATCCAGGTTCACATGATAACAAGCAACCCAATAGTTCTTCAACTAAAGACGTATTCACAGTGACAGCATGCAGAGCTGAAGAATTCAACGCCTTGTTATCACTGGCAAGTATGTATAGGGATCGTGCAACAATGGAAGCAGCTGCAATTATGGCTGAAGTGTTGATATTAGCTGCATTAAGACATAACTCTAAATGAGAAACAGAAAAGGTAATTATTTTGCAATGTGTCCAAGTGATTAATCTGGACCAAACAATATTTATGATCAACTTACTAAGATCATCGAGATGACTGTGATATAATTGGTTCTCGAAGGCCGTGTCGAATTCTTCTAAAACAATTCCTGAAGTACGAGAGTCCTGTCGAAGAGAACATAGTCAATACTCATATCAACGTAGCTAAACTACTCTTTCTCTGACACTCTTATGTGTGTCTACATATATATATATATATATATATATATATATATATATATATATATATATATATATATAGACCTGTGTTTAAACAAACCATCTAGCCTACAAACTCTACACACACTATATTCTATATATGTTTTAAGTAGGTCTTCTTAGAATTTTAATGAATCTTAGATTTGTAAAGTATAAACCATATTTGTAGGTTCAGACTATGTAGTCAACCTCATTTATATATTTAGTAAAATCTGTATATATGTCTAGTGAAATCTAAAGGTTTTAAGGTTTGTAGGCTAAGATGGCTTGTAGTGGAACATGATTTCTAATTATAAATAAATAAATATATTTATCCTATCTATCTATACTATACTATTATAAGCGAAATCGGGTATATTTGGTTGGTTGTTGGTTTGGTATGGTTAATTAACAAAAAGAATATTGACCGTTAGATTATGAAGCAAATAGATTAGAACCGTTAGATGTAACACAAAATAATATTCTTTATACTAATATCTTAACTTCTACCAAACATCTAAAGTTCAAATCCCATCAACAAGATAATATAATTATTTAAAGGAAAATTATAAAAAATACTACTTTTTTTTTAATTTTTTTTGCGATTTTACCATCTTCTGAAAGATTTTACAAAAATACGGTCTTGCAACTGAAAACCAAATGCAACTTTTTATATACGATTTGTAACCAAATGCAACTTTCTTTTTAAAAAAGTTGAAGTTGATTTTAATTGTATTTAGTTACAAAGCGTATTTTTGCACAACAAAAATCGTATTTTTGCAGAATTAAAATTAAAAAATTCATATTTTTCAAAAAAGCTCTTATATATATCATTTATTTTAAAGAAACAAATAAATGTATATAGTTCAAACTCCAATAACAACATATTATTATAATTATTATATATTTTATTATCTTCAAATTTAAGCACGATTTACTTATTTTAAAATCCTATTTTGAGCGGCCTACTTATTTTTAAAATATATTCTTATTAAAACACAGAAAACTATTCAAATTTAAAAATATTTCTAAAACAAATTAAACATAAATTAAAAACAAAATATTTAAATATAAATAATAAAATAGCAAATATTAAAAGTACCACATGCATTGCACGAGTTATTTCTATATTATATTATTGAAGCTGAAACTTAAAAAGTTTGGTCTAGACCGGGCTAGTTAGCTGATAATTGGGCCTAACTCTTAAAAATGATTATATCTCCTTTAAATATAAATAGAAATTTTAGTAATCAGTCTTTCGTCAGTATATCGACCAGGTTAGTTGGTCGATAATTGGACCTTTTAAACATTAATCTTCTAACTACAAATTATTTTTAAATAAAATACACAAACATTATCACCTTTAAATACAAACAGAAATAAAATATATGAAAAATTATATAAGAATATTTTGACATATAATATTAAATAAATTGTAAATTATTATTGTAAGAATCAAAATAAATTCAAATCATATAAATAAAACTTTAAAATAATAATAAAATATAAAGAAATATATTTGTGTGGGAAGTAAGCTAGTATGTGTGTGTGTAATAAAGTTTTATGCTAGCATTGGCGACTCCTGCGTCAAGCTCTAAATCTTTTAACATCAATAATTAATAGAAACAATAAGTCGATGCAATTTAGTCACTAAGATTGAAGAATAACGAGAACAATGTTGCACGGTTCACGGATCATTCGGGTACGGGATCGGGTACGGGAAACGTTAGTTTTTATGAATCGGGTATGGTGACCCGCAAATCGGATATGCGGGTCGATATGAGGATCCCTTATATAGTTATTTCTATAGAAAACATTATGCATATTTGCTATTGTATCTATGTTTCAGTTACTATTTTATAACTAAAATATATAAGTAAATAATCGAGAAATGTAGAATTTTAAAGTTTCTACACATAATATTAAGGGGATTCAAATATGTTCAAGTAATTGAGGCATGTCTTGTGTGTCTTTTCTTCCATTTTTTATTTCTTTTCAAATTTACGTTTTAAAATTAATATCAATCTAGATGGTATCAAGTTATCTTCCTATTTTTTATTCTTTCCCCTTTTTATATAATGATTGTCGGAGTTATAAGGGGGATCGTCGAGCTGGCGAACTAGAGCGTGACCCCGAGTGATCCGGGTTGAAAAGGAATTGTGTTCCGGAACGAGGGAACTGGATCGCGGTTCCATAGGCTGACCCACGAACCAAACCATGCAACACTGAACGAGAACATCTTCTCCGAAAAAGAAAAGAACATCGTTGTAATTAATAAAATCGAATATTAATGTCATAGCTTTATGAAACCTTTGCTAATGATGCATTTATATTTTGCGGTTAGGAAAAACAAAGATATGTGTACGTGCAAAATACAAACCTTCTTCAGAAAGGCCATCAATGACGAAGGAGGAATCCCAGGATTCGAGGCACTTGCTGCTGAGATTTTTATGCTTTCGGTCATAAGTGATTCTTGGGCATGCTTCAAGGCTTTCAATGTATCATTAGTTCCAGATGAAACCTGTAGGACCCGAGCACCGCAATAATTAAAACCATTGTACAGAGATAAAGCTCCTGCAGATGAACTAAAAAGTAAAAACTAATAAAATATCCAAATGCAAGCCGCGTAAACACCCGAAACAAAGCCTTAACACGATGCATTGTATCAATCCAAATTAATAGCATATAAAATCTTACTCCTGTTGAATGAGCAAAAAATGTTTTAACCCCATCATCAAAGCCCTTGCCGACAGATCCAATTTCCAAAACCTGAAGAAATTAATTCAAATATTATCACTTAAGATGTTTGAAAAGTCTTAGGCAACAAGAACTGAAGAGTGGATAGTTAAATCACAGGGTTGCTATTTAATCGCTCAGTTCCGATTCAGCACATCAACTTGTATTCTTTTATTCTTTAATGAACTAAATGCTATGCTAGATGCCCTAGAAGTTAGCGCTTTAGAATTAGAGCTGCTAATTTAATGTGCATCCATGCAATTCATCTAGAAAATCGAACTTCCTTGTATAGTTGAATACTTGAATGGAAGTGGCACCTAGACAACTATCATATTATATAAAGATATTCCGGCCATACAATCACGAGTGATATATAATAGCATGCATGCGTATATGTTAGACATATGTCTATGGTCTTTCACATATGCCCACTAGTTACTGCAATTAAGTCACTTGTAATAGTAGCATACACATATGGTGTAACTATGACTGTGGTCTATGGGGTGTACATATATCCTGTACTTGCATATATGCGTGATATAATGATGGCAATAATATAGTAGTTGAAGTTTATGTCAAGAATGGTGACTAATTTTTAATGTCAGATTAAAACCAACAACTAATCATATGAAGATTCAAGTACTATTTTTATCACTACAGAAATTTAACCCCGGGCAGGACTTGACTCGAACATAACAAAAAGATACCATTTCAATTAGCGTGTGATTAAGCCCACTGGTAGCGTCTGAATGCTGATCAAGTTCAACAAGAAATCTCCGGCTACCAAGGTAGCCCCAAGCTTCTCCAGTGAATACCACAAATACAAGCTACAACAGAATAATATATAAGCACGAGGTTAATTCAGGATTAGATAGGGATATGCCATAACTAATAAGACAACCTACAATATACCTGAAGTGTACAGAAGGATAATAGTTGGTACATAAAGTTAAATTGGGTTGAAGGTGAGCACACCTTAAAACAGAACTGAACAAATTACCTGATGAATGCATTACATCATTTATGAAAAAAGAAAACAGATCAGGATTTACAGTAAACCAAGGTCTAGATAAACAAATCAGAAGATGTAGGAAGAAAAGTAACCAAGGTTTAGATAAAAACGTCAGAACTAGATTTATAACTGGGAGCCACGATCCACTTGGATAGGAGGTTAGTTTTTCATATCCAGTGGGCGGTGCAACCAAATTCTACAAATATCAATGTTCAGACTATAAACTGTCCAAGAAATTGCTTAGGTGACTTTAAAGCAATAACAGGCATTCAATATCATATCCACATATCACACATATTCTTCCTACAGTCCCACAATCTTCTATATCGTCAATTAATCCTGTTAAACACTAATATCCTTCACATCCTCCTAGTCCATTCGAAACCCAAACATAAATATACTTCACAAAAACAAAAGGGTGCCGGAGAATAAGCAACAAGCATAGCTTACATATGCAGACTACATTCATACAGACCTGTTTAGCAAGGTCCTTCAGACCATCAACACGTGAAAGAGCATCCACTGCAGCTAGCAGTGAGATTAGTCCCTGTACAATGTTTTAAAAATAATTTCTGTCAAATGATTAGAACGATTTAAATAAATACTATCTACACTGAAAATCTCAGCTAACATCGAGCTTACAGATACTGGGGAATCAGCACCTAAGCTTTTGTCACGGAAAAAGGAAGCAGCATCCATAGATGTAATGGCTAGTATAATGGGCTTGGACTGTGTGGATGATGTGGTGTCAATTGGAGGAAGTGCCGACCAAACACTGCCCTTCAAATTTAGTATGATTGAAATGGAAATTTGAGGTTAAAAGACTTTTTAACATTCGTTACATCACAAAATCTATACCAAATAATCCAGAAGTTAAATAAAGAAAACAACTTGAGCTTATAAATGGAGTAATATATAGGTGACATTTATTAATATTAAAAAATTATATAATCACAATTCACAAATAGAGTTGATAAAATCCATATTAGGACAACAAATTCCAGGAAAACTGACCTGTATCCTCCCAAAGGTAGGCAAGTCTCTTCTTTTAAACAAGATTCTGAATCATGTGTGCCAGCTCTTGTTGTCTAGTCAAACGAACATTTTTTCAGTGTGCTATTTATTATCAACAATAGCTGTAAGCTACTTCTAAAGGTAAAGGGGTCATTTTGCAAGTTAATTTAATTAAAAAAATTCACCGCAATTATTCCGATCCATGCCAGGTTCATATATTTATGTTTTACTTGGAAAAATGAATTGCTTCATAAACTAAAAAATTGATATAGTCACAAACATGACCTGCATCACTAGATCAAATTCAGCCACGTGTGTGGCTGAAACTTTGTTTCTTTGTTCATTCTTCACTGCCGCCTGCATGGTTAAAAATGGTGAAGGAAGATACATAAGTCCGAATAGGGATATTAAATTGGTTGAGCAAGACCAGGCAAAGCACGTCCAAAATTGTCAGGCACAAGCCAGAGGTCGCACAGATCGACAACTACAATATATTGTATCCTTATTTAGGAATACAGAAATCTCCAAAATAGTACCTCTTGCAACAAAGCAGTGCTATTCGGAGAGAGTAAAAACACAGGAAAGTTGTATGTTCTCCACATAGTACCAGAACCCTACAAATCACAAGTTATTTAGCATTAGTCCTTAATTACTAGTGAAATGAATATCCCATCCTCCAAAATCCAGTTTGAACTGAAAAGAAGACATTTCACCAAGTGACAATGTTTACCTCAGCATGCCCTCTTTTACCTCACAAAGGTTAAAACTCAAAGATATAACGAACACGATCATCAGAAATAGTGTATGTGGGTGTGGGTTCAAGAGAACCTTTCTTGGAAGCTAATTATTAGTTCTATTAATCAATTCAAAACTTAGTGGTACAGGACTACAGGTTTGACAAAACCCCAGAAAAGGAATGACAATGAAACCAGCACAGAGGGAGTGGTGGGCTTACAATGGAAGTCCACAAAATGATTTGACAAATCTATTTTTACTTTATTTCAAATTTGCTACATCCTATTACGGGATACCAGCTACTTATTAGTTAAGGCATGAATAGTACCCCTTTCTAGTGGTGGTCTTTTTATTGTTTTCTTCCATAAATCCTTGTTCTTAATAGTTTTCCAGGATCTATACCGAAATTTTGGAATAAAGTTGCTGCTCAGAATTTAAAAATTGGCATCCTATTTGAATACCTGATATTACTAGTTCTATGTACATTTTATTTTAGGCTGCATCACAAAACATGCCACGAATTTAAAAATATTCAAGAACATAGATTTTCGAAAGGAATGATTCAAGGCAACCTGCACAAGTGCTAGCTAAGCTACATATTGTAACTATTGGAATGGTATCTGAATTGAATTTACCAATTAAAGGGAAGGAAACTTGTTGGTAGAATTATATATAGAGAATTTGAGATGAATTCAATCAAATCATCAGTCATTGCTACCATAGTCCATACGTGTTACATAATTTCGACCTACTAAGTTAAAACATACATTAGGATTCCATTGATAGGTTCTGTTGTCATAAGGAGAAAATTCAGCTTGTGGAAACTTTCTGTCAGGGGACAATCCTGCACAGAATTAAAAATGTGATCTTCACTTGTGTCAGTAAACTTTCACTGATCTCAGTGTCATGAAGGGGTTACCTTTCAACTTATCCTGCAGTTCTGATTTTACCAGTACACCAGCCACATTCCGAGCAAAGTGTGGATCACTAGATATTCTGAAACAAAATCACGCACTCAAGACACCAGAAAACTAGGATAAAGCATAAATTTAAACTACAAATAGGACTCGCAACAAATAAGCAAGAAATTTTGTGCAATGCATTGAGAAGTGACTTGGAACACTAAGTGTTTAGTGTTTCACAATAATCCCCCCTCCCTTTACTATGGTGTCATCATGTGACCTTACCATGTCCCTATAAAACTATGACAAATTCCAGCACGCTAAGCTTATACATTGCATAAAGCCATAAACTATATATTTGTATTCATAACCATTACGAAGTTTACAATATACATAACCATACGAAGTTTACAATATGTACAAAAAGATGGTTTATTTTTAAATTGGAGGACCCTCGAACACAGACCCCCTATAGAAAATTATGATGTGAGCTCTGCCCCTTGGGTAGACCTTGGACGAGCACCCCTCCCCAGTGCAAATGAGGGTCAATATATAAGGACATAGACCTTATCACCCATTGAACCCATCCAAGTAAGTATTTAAATGGTTTGCATAAGTTCATATGTTTAGGCACCAAAGAAATATAAAAGTCATGATGCTTAAACACACAACTTTAATTCCGAAATTCAAAGTTTGTGCTCTTCCATAGAAAAAATATTATCATAAATGAACATGCAGTTGAAAATTTATGAAAGAATATAAACGAATAATTGGTGAGGTATATTTTCTGACTAAGGTTTAAATATATTTCTATAATATGGGCTAAAATCAGAGATATTAAAAACAATGAAATTTTGCTCATATAGGTTTGGATGCACATATAATCTTGAATCTACATGCAGAATAGGCCTTAGTCCTTGCACAGCAAGTACAAACGGAACAATGATATTTGAAGATTAAACTCAAGAGATGATAAAAATATCAAGGGCATTATGTGCGCTGTCTATGAAATGTAAATATGCACAAACCTTGTCAGTAAGCCATCATATTCATCTGATGAAACCAATAATGCAGATGGACGAACAATATTTTTGGCATTTTCAAGTCTTACGATGGGAACAACAACTTTCCCATTGCCAGGATCTGATGACACAATCATATCAGTCATCAAGGAAACACCAGATATTCTATTAAGAATATTTTACAATGGGCATTAAAGCATTATGATTAATTACTTGAACAACCGATCTCCCCATGAAGGTTGAGTAGGCGTACACAAGGAAAACCATCTACTATGCTGTACATTGATTTTTCAAGGTCAGGAACAGATTCCAAGTCAGCCTGCAAGGAAGCTGCGCAAAATTGATGTAAATTGAGAACTTACAACAAAGAAATCTCTCAAGTATATTGTGTATATCATAACATTCCAGAAGTCTAAATACATGTGTGGTAAGATTTGATAACACTTAACAGTGAACAAAAAGAGAAACATTTAACTTCAAACTAATTACACATTGTCTATATAAAACATGAAATGGTGGGCCCTAGATGCATCTACCACCTACTAAAGTAGAGAGTTGCCATACTAGTACAAAACGGAGTCAAAGGTTAGAAAATGTGTGTTTTCATGTAGTACTTCACATAGAGTATAAAATTAATAACATTGCCTACTTTGAATTAAAAGTTTGACATTTTGGTGAAGAGATTAATGGGCTCAATGCCCTGTATGGACAACATAAACGTAATACGAGCCAGTAGAGAGATGCAATTTTGCGGTGGATGTTTGAATCTCAGAATTGATCATACTATAACGAAGGCTACTAGATAAATATAAGCTTTTCAATATTACAAGGGCATCTAAGGAATGTGATTGATCTATTGGTATATAAGTTAGCCTTGCCATACTCACAGAGTCACAAATAATGACCCTTTTACCTTTCATATCAATTATAAAGAATTAGAACTACCCAAAATTAGCTCGAAAAACTCTAAATAAATTTCGATTGTTGGAACCAAAAAAATATACAAACATAAATGTACATTTATGCGCCATTACTAAACTAGTAAACCGGTAATCCTATAGTCCCCTAAATTTACATTTCACCGATCATAAATGTAATTTATGCGCCATTACTAATGTTTTCCATTCCCATGTTCGACTACATCAACACGAGCAGAAACGGAACAATTACGAATTTACGATTTATATCTACACAACTTGAAAATTAAGCATCCTACGGTCCTATTTACACCGGTTAAATAGAATAATGGCCCTATATGGCACAAATTGGAGACAAAATGCCCAAAATGACACAACTTATAAAAATGACCATAAATGTCACTTCAAAACCCAACATAGTGTATCGTTTTTGTTCTTTTGATTTTTGAATACAAAACGCCACATAGTGTCACGTTTTTCCTTTTTGATTTTTATCATCACCGTATTTTTTTATGTCTTCCTCCTTTAAACAACATTTAATGTAGTGTGTTTAATAGTAAAATAAAATTAAAACATAACCCTCAAAACCAAACACACCTAATTTAACCATTTTTTATATTTTAGGGTTCATCAATTCCCTAATTGGGTTTTAGAAATATTAAACATAAATTAAAAATTAAGTATTTGAATTTATAAGCTTGTAATAGAATGTTCAACGATTTAGGGTTTTGGGTCTAAACCCTAATTAAAGTTAGGACCCTAATTTAACCGGTTTTAATATTTTAGGGTTCATCAATTCCCTAATTGAGTTTTAGAAATATTAAACTTAAATTAAAAGCTAAGTATTGAATTGATTGTTTTAGAAATATTAAGCTTAAATTAAAAGCTAAGTATTGTTTTTCATTTTACAAATATTTTTTTAAAAAAATTATGTGCAAAACTCTACTTCATCTTGCCTTTTGCCCTTAAACTCTACTTCATCTTGCGTTTTGAACTTTAAAAACTAAAATAAATAAAAAATTGCTCAAAACGTTACACGATATAGCTTTTTGAGTAAACGTGACACGAATTAGCGTTTTAGATTGACATTTGGGGTCATTTCTCCAATGTGTGCCATTTAGGGCATTTCTTCTCACTAATATGACATATGACATATAGGGCCAACACCCATTTAAATACGAGTTCAATAACTTCACTGCCTTAGACATAATAACTACAACAACATAAAACAACATTATCGAAACGATTTAATCAACAAATTTAATCAGATAATAACAAAAAATAGGAGTAATAATACATACCAGAGAAGGCTAAGCGAAGTGAAGCGATGAGGCAGAGAAGAGCGTACGATAGCTTAGTGTCCATGGCTATATAATAAAAGATTATTAATGTTGAGATAAGTAGTTGCGGAGGCTAGTTGATTCAAAACCCTAGCTGAGAGGTTGACTGAGTTGGATGATGAGGAGACCTGGTGATGGTGCGAGTTTCATATGCTGACTGTATCGAATCTCATTTCAGCCGCTCGATTAATCGGATACTATTTGTTCGGGAGCGGCACGATTTGGATCGAAACAAATCAGCTTGGATAATTTGATACGGAGTAGTTTTTTGGTAAGAAAACAGTAAAACACAGCTTTACTCTCGCTTTTTAAAAACGCACGTAAATAATTTATTATTTTCAATCTTCTATAAATAAGTAATTACAATAATTAATAAGAAAAATTATTTTATCAAATACTTCTTCTCCTTAAGTTTGATTTTTTAGCACATATTTTTAAGAAATTTGACTACATAGTTAAATCTATTATTTTTAAAAAAAAATCTTTTTTTAATAAAAATATTGAACTAAAACTTTTATTTATAAAAAAAAAAATTTAAAAACAATAATTTTAAATATGTAGTCAAAACTCTTAAAAGAGTATGTCAAAAAGTCAAACGTTAAATATTATCAAACGGAGAAAGTAATTCAGTCAATTATTAGTTACCTATTGGTTATTATTCGGATGAATAAAAAAAATTCGGCAAAATTTTTGTTTTTTAATCTGTCATTATCGATTAATTTCTTGTTGATGATGATTTTTTATTATATATCTCTAATTTATTATAATACTCATAATTTGTTTTAGGAACATATTTATATTATATACTCTTTTCATCCCATTTTAATAGTTCTTTTGATTTTTTACACATATTTTAAAGTGTATAGAAAATATAGCTCTATAAATTATTTTTAAAATTTCTTTTTACTAAATAAAAATTTAATGTTCAAATATTTATTTAAAAAAAGAAAACTTGAAAAATAATTTGTGAAACTATCATTTTTATACATCTTAAAGTATGTGAAAAAAATCAAAAAAACTGCTAAAATGAAATGTAGGGGGTATAAATTATATTAAAAAATGTTTATATATCTTATATAATTGTGAGACGTAACTTTTTAATAGAGGTACTATATGTATCGTTAGGAATTATGTAATTTAATGATAACGTTAACCATTAAAGTTATGAATTTGTATTTTAAATTTGTAATTGGTTTAATGGATATGTGTTTTATAAATATCCATTGAGTAGGTAATCAATTATCAATTGAAATTTATTTGAATCACAACTGATAATATGGTATGTTAGAAACAATATTGTCTAAGTCTGTTATCTATTGATAATATAAATGATCAATGGATAATGTATTCTAATGTTGATGGATGTTTGAGTCAACGGAAGTTGTTTATCAGCTGATGTGTAAATAATTTGTTTAATTATAATTATTTGAAGACAAAAAAATACGTGATCAACAGATAAATAAAACTTGATGGATGTCCTGAAGACTCAATAAATATTGGAGAAAAAAACCTATCAACGGATGGTGAAAACCCATCAATTGATAAATTAAATATCAATCAATGGATAAAAAAATATCAGTCGATGATGATCAAATGTCAGTTGGAAACTACAAGCGAGATCAATTGACATGATTAACAACAAATTATCAATTGATGGTGACTACTCATCAAGATCAAGTCAGGAATCTTTTCAGATAGAAGATAACATTAGAAAACAGTCAAATTTGTCTTGACTGTGAAGACTCTGAAGTAACTGTCTTTTTTGGGAGAATGCAGGACATAAAAATTTCTCAATTTGCACAATGCATAAAGGAAAGACATAAGCAACAGGTTTCTAGTTTGGGATTATTTTGTTGTATATGTTGACTAAATTTCTACAAACATATTGGTAATATATAAACCAATATAGCAGCAAAGTTAAGTAATGTATACAATTTTGCATTTATCTGAGTACAAAATGTTCTAGAAGCTAAGAAGTAATTTGTATGAACACTTGTACTTCAAATTTTATAAAAAGAAGTTGAATTTTTAAACTTAAATCAATCAGAGCAAAAACATTATGTTGGATAAAATCAATCAACCGGTAATTTTTAAAATTATGTATTGAATTTACTTTATCAATTTTATATCTTTCAAGTTTCAATATTCAAGTTTATTCTTAGTTAGAATACTTAGCTAGCAATTTTAGTTTGTATTCAACCCCCTTCAACTATAAATTATATAATGACTTTAGTGCATCTCTAACAAACATGTATTTATATAAAAATATTTAAAATATAACTAAATTATTTTGAAAGAAAATAAATATTTTTTAAATAAAATTTTATTTTTTGCAAGAGTATCATCTTTTACAATATTTTTGGAGCCTCCTCATGTAGTCACGTCCATCTTCATGGTGTAAATGAGCCAATCTAAGTCGAGCAATTTATAATCGGTTTATTTAATATAAATTTGAATTTAAATTTCAATCTGAACTTGAACTTTTATCATATTAAATATTTTATTTAAAATTAAATTATTAATGAAAAATATTATTTACAAACATATTGCAAATAATTTACGAACATATATTCTCGAACATCTCATGAACACATTTCATGAATTATTACTCACTAATAATTCTTTATAAACATCTCAATTTACAAACTCAATGTCATGAAAAAATTGTGAATATTTTAAAATATAATATTTTTTTTCAATTATTAATATATATTAAGATTAAATTAATATTAATAATAAATGAGTGAAAAAATTAATGAATTAATTCATAACAAATATATGCATAATTATTTACTATTTATTGGAAATGTTTTATAAACATGTGTTAATAAAATATGTTGAAAAATTTAATTGGAACTTGATCATGAACATGTTCATGAATATTATAATTGAATTTGTTCATTAATTTCCGAGGGGAATTATATTATGTTTGAATTGGGTTCATTTATGAATTAAATTTAAAAATTATAATCATATTCAACTCATTTATAAATCAAATCGAACTTATTTATAATCAAATTGGATACAAATCGAATTTTTTTGGACACGTGGATTGATTTACAACCTCACCATATGAGTATTATAAACCTAAATTATACTAACTTATATCACGTGTGATATACATATATATATTTTTTAATATTTTAATATGATTTGAATTTATAATTTATACTTTACTAAATATTATATGTTTATATTTTTATACAATTTATTTATATTTATATTTTAATAAAATAATATTTGTGTGTTTTGTATAAAGATGTATTTTAGTTTGAAAATTAATGCGTGTTTGTGTTCGATTTAAACTACTATGTTATTATATTTTAAAATAAATTATACATGTTTAATTTAATTTTTTTAGAAAGCACTTACAATATTTTTGAAAGGCGTTCAACCAACCAAAATACAAAATAAACTCATGTTCGGTTATAATAATATAGTATAGATATTTATATTACATAAGTTATAAATTAATAATTAATAAATTTATTATATATTTGATTGGTTGTTTGTGTATTCTATAATGATTATTTTAAAATAAATAATAATTTAAAGGTTATATATATATAATTTACAATAGATTTATATTTTTTTAAACAACCCTAACATATACTCTAGGCTAAAATTCTTTATATTACATGTTTTGTTTTTAAAAGTATTGAATTGCACATTTATTTTATTAATTTTACTCCAAATTATAAATGTGTTTTTTTCTACTTTATAACATGAAATTATGAATTAAAATAATTAAAATATAAAATATAAAATTACTAATATATAAACCTACCCGATGCAGCTAGCAGAGACATTGTTCCTTTACAGTTGAATCGTTGACGGAGAATTAGGTTATTTTAGCTAGCTGCTCCTGAGATTGAATTTGTTTGTTTATTAATTTACAATGGATGCAAGGAAGAAGGCTTATCGGGATAAATTGAATGCCAAAAAGCAGGTTAAGCGAATCGATTCCCCTCTCGTAAGGTATTCTACTATTTTCCTATAGCTATTGCTAATTCAACACGGTTTTAGGTTTACAACTCAATTCATACTAAAATCTACTAATTGATTGGTTTTGTATAGGTATAACGAACATGATCAGCCTGTTTGTCGGGTTTGTAATGTTGTCCTGAAATCTGATTCCGCTTGGACTTCCCACGAGGTTTCTCGTAAACATCACGAGGTAGTATTCATTTATCATTCGGTATTCTGACATTATTGTATACATGCTGCTTGTTATTATGCAGAACATAAATGTGTTAAGTTGTTTTCGGTTCAAATGTGCAAGCATGTATGAAGAGATTGCGTGTTAATATTTTGTCATTTTTTAAATTACAAACTGAAATGCTATTGTTCCCGTACGGACATGCCTGGATATGTGTAATACATTCCTGGTTCCATTGTTAGTCCTCTCAAGGCTATCTTCCGGGAAGGAAATCTTTTCCCATGAAACGATGAGTGATAATATTCTGTATGAATTATGATCTAGTCAAATCTTAAAGTGTCTCTGGGTTTAATATTGGTCCAATAGTTTCTGTTCTCTCTAGAGGACACCATCAAATTGTCGCACATAGTAGGTTATATTGCTGTCTCTGAGTTTCTAATCACAATCTTACTGTTTAATAGGCAGTCAACAGTGTTAAGGCTAGAGCTGCTGCAGTTCCTCAGGCGAACAATGTAAAGCAAAAGTCATCTGCAGAGTTGACAAAGCTAAAGAATCAGTCTGAAGAACCATTAGCGGCACATGAAGATGGGCATGGACCCTCCACGATATTGCAAAAAACTCGTCAAGCATCTCAACTTCCTTCAGATTTCTTTGATAATCATGATTCAAAGAGGCAAAAAGAAGGTAAGAACTTCAAATTGAAGATATAGTTTATACTTTATATTTATTTTGAACCATCAGAAATTAAGATGACAATAGCAACCAGACTTCAGCTATTTCTTGGAAGCTTGGTATTGCAATTTATAATGATTAGCTGATTAGCTGTAAAGATGATCTTGAATTGCCTCTACTATCCATGATTTTTTGTCAGTCAAAAAATGTGGTTGATTGATAACCCATGCAATTTATGGCTCTAGAGAATAACTCCATTCAAGAAAAAAGAAAAACTAAACCATACCAAACGGGCAAACATACCCACTACGTTCCATTCATTCACAAATAGTGTCAGGGTATGGCAAAATGCTTGGTAGGCTTTCTTTTTGTCTATGTTACTATGAATTTGGTTGGTGAATACATTATATTTCTTCTCTAATCAAGTAACAATTCAATCTTGTGGTCAACCAGTGGGCAGTGGCACATAGAATTTGCTAAATGTCTTTCAAGGCAATTGAACCATGTAGCTGGAAAGTTACTTTGTAGTTTGCATTGTGCAAGCCAACTCTTTGTATGACCAAGCTGCGTTTAATTTAATGTAAAGACTGCCATTTTACTGTTACAATGAAGGTATGCTGAATACTTATTTGGTTTCGAACTAGTATTATACGTACCTATTGTTCATTGATTTATTTGTCTTTTTATAGGTAAACAAATCCTCTAATAATATATGTGTGTGTGTATACTTGGGCAAGAAGTTTCTATAGGTACTTGAAAAAATATCCTGCAGCTAATTTAATTAGACTACGTATTATAAGTATAGGTGTTAAATTTGCAATGTTTGTCAATTGAAATCCTATCATTTAGTTGAGAAGGCATAGTAAAAGCTATAACAAGTTTGTTATGTGTGCCTTGAATGATTTTATATTCACTTATCATTTAAATATTTGGGATAAAATTGTTCATCTAGAGTTGTAGTAAGTTCGAATTTTCTATTTTCCATAATCACCTAAGGTGACGGAGTTATTTGTTTGTGGAGCTATAGTACACCTTTCAGATTTTGATTATGTATTGTACTTCTACTGTACAGATAGGTGACTTATATAATTGTATTTTATCTAGGAACTGAAGTTGCCAAGTCAGTGAATCATGAGTTTCAAAGAAAGGTGATTGGTCCTTCTCAGACTCAACAGATGGAATCTGCAGAGACAAGAAGTATGCAGCCCCCCAGGGAGAATGCAAATACAAAAATCAGCAAATCTGAAAATCAGCTAGTAAAAGGAGCTCTTCCTGAAGGTTTCTTTGACAACAAAGATGCTGATCTACGTGCACGTGGTATTACACCTGTAAAGCTAGATATCAAGTAAGTTCTTCGATTGATTAAACCATTTACTGTGCAAGCTATGAAGAAGTAGCTGCTAACATTTTGTTTTTTGGTTCCTTTCGTTTTGAGGACAAGTGCCTCAAACTAAATTACCTATAACTGTTTCTCATACACTCACACCTCCGCCCTTTTTGTTTAAACCATTTATTTGTCGGAAGTTGGAAATCTGGGCCATGAAAAACTGTAGACAAAGATTATACATCTTTGGAAACCTAAAAGACTTGTGCCAAGGTGTTCTATTGTACTTTGTTCATATAAAAATCTGCTCAAGGTAAAGGTGTCCACACTTCAGCAAAAAGTTGTTACTTTAGCAAACTTCTATTCCTAAATTTTTTGGATGTGAATGGAACTCTGTATAAAATCCCTCTTGATTGTTGTAAATTTAGAACTACAACTAGGAGTGAGTTATTGATCAGGTCTATGCAGTTTATTAGACTATGAGATTATTTTTCTCTATTTTTAACATGATAACGATTCTTTCGCTGGAACGGAGAATGTAGTACCAGCCTTTGGCCGCATACATGATTTGACCGAAACGAGTCCAGAGTGATGGTTGAGATTAAATTATATATTAATAAAATATTAGTTATTAGGGTAGAGATATAAGGTATTCTTGCAAAGGACAGTCCTTCCCTGCCTCTAGTGGAACACGTACATAACTGCTTCCAGTCATACTTCTAAATTAATCTCTAAAATTACATGTATATAACTAAAGATATTAAGAACTCAACTAGCATTAAGACGTTAGGAGTTAGATTGTACCCAACAATGGCAGAAATTCTTGTACTCATCCAAACAGGTATTATTCTTGGTTGGTATATCCTCCCCATTATAAATGGAATTAATTCTATATTTGCGTAAGAGCTGTGTGATCTATCTCTTCAGGTTTTTGAATGTTAGAACTTCGGCCAACATTGATAATTACTGTTGGTTGAAATTGTATAGCTTGTACCATAACTAACATCAGTTACATGCAAAAGGCTTAACTCTATTTTGTTTCTGGGGAGAACAGCGAGGAAGAAATTTAATAACAATAATGTGGAATGAGTGGTTTCCACTTTCCAGATTCAAATCCACATCATTATGCAAAAAATATCTCCTATAAACCATCCCATCCTGGTCCCTCCATTGGTCAGGATTATGGACACTTAGTAGTACATCTAATTTTTTTGAGTAAGCTTATAAGCGTACAGAGTAGTATATGTTCTCTATTCTATAAGCTTATAAGCGTACAGAGTAGTATCTGTTCTCTATTCTCAGGGTGAGTGAGAGTCGAACCCAAGACCTGGGATGACAATAGATAAGCCTGTACCACTATGCCCTTAACAATTTGTAGTATAGTTAGTAAGGAAGTCAATATGATTAAACCATGTAATACTAAGCACTTGCAAGCCAGGATGAAAGTTGGTATAGTCAATGAAGTCTATTTATAGTAGAATCGGTGATTGTTTATCTGATGATGGATGATGAGATATAGATATAACTGCTTTCTGCTGCCCTCTTCAAACTGTCAATTCATTCTCTATATTATTTCTGCATTCTGTCCTTCTTATCTCTGATTTCATCCCTTCTTACTATAATTATATAAAAGCTCTCTTCCAAACAGTATTTCCTGACAAAATCCTGATCAGGGACGAGTACAAGGAATTTGAGAAGTTGATTCAAGAAGACTTGCAGCAGGTTGACAATCGTTTGGAAGAAGAGGAGGTCAGGAATATTATTCTCTCTGAGTTTCACTTCATAGAAAGACTAATTGAGCTCATAAAATGGCTAAACTACCTTTTAAATTGTTTATGCAGTATGATGCAGCTGACACAATAGAAGTGGCTGAGTCTGTCGAACAACGGTAAGTGTTCAATGGGGAAAACTATGCTTTTGATTTGATTGTATTGGTCCTTTGATAACGGCCCACTATATTCATAGTTTTTATTTTCAGTATTTTCACCGTAATATTTCTCTTTTCATTTTGGATGCAGGACTTACAGAGAGAGGGTGGAGATTTTGAAGAGGAAGAAAATGGAGCTCAAAGCTGCCAAGTCTACCATGCATAGTAGAAGTTCTCAACTTGTTAGCAAAGATTTAAGTGACCAAGATTCATCTAGTGATGATGACAGTGACGATGCTGTTGATTGGAGAGCTAAGCATCTGTGAAGAGTTTGCATTGGCTGGTATACTTTTCTAGCTCACTAAAATTACCTTATTGTCGAGATGTCAAGTAGATCAAACAAGAGAACAATTCTCCCACAAACACCATCTTATGCGTGTGCAAGCTCTCGTGCTTCATTGCTGCCAAACTATGAATCGTGAACCCCGGCGTTAAAAGTTGTCTGAAAGAGCACGAGGGGCAGCTTTAGTATTATTATTATATTAAATTATCTTACAAAATCAAGTGATAGTACTACAAATGCTCTTTTGGCAGTTGGAGCTTTAATTGTGCCGAGAACTGTGGACGAAAATGCAAAATGAATGCAGGATGAGAGCCAATTATTCACTTGCATGTTTTTGTATCATTGTGCTATTTAATGAATCAGTTTTAATGCCCAAAGTCGACTTGCTGCAGCAAAACTTCATTACAGTTGTCGGGTTATCTAGAAAATCTGGCTCGTATTAATACTATTGCAACTTTTCGAGTATCTGTCCGTGACTCATTACACTTTTTGTCTTCTAGATCCAAGTTCTGCGTATGATAACCTTTTATACTACTCTCCACACATGACCACTCCGAATCTTCTGAGTCATGTTAATGTGATTGAACTTGCTTGGCCTTCATAAAGATTTTGTTACCATTCAATAAATGCCGGTATGAATACTAGGGCTGTCATTATTATGAAATTAGTATAGGTTTGAGACATAATCCAATCCCTACCCATTCCCCCCTGCTGGTTGGAGTAAATTATTTGATGCTTTTTTTTTTGGGTGACAAAAGGAATTTCCTTGCTATATTTGGTTCTTTTAATACATATTTAAACTATTTATGACATAAATTAGTTGGGTTGAGCAATTATCTAAACATAATTGTTTTCTTAATATTTGTTGCTGTTTGATGGACAATACTTGGAGTAGGGTTGTAAACCGGATAATCCGGATACGGATATGTCAATATCCGTATCCGAATCCGAAAATCCGTATCCGTATCCGAATCCGGAAAATTTTAAAGGTTAGTATCCGAATCTGGATCCGGCGGATACTATCCGGATACGGATAATATCCGGATCCGAATCCGAATCCGATTTTTAATAAATTTTTTAAATTTATAATAAAAATTCAAAAAAAATTGTAAAAAAAATAATTAAAAATTTAATTTTTTTTTTAATTGAGTTAAGAGTTAAAGGGATTTAAGCCTTTTTTAAAAAATTAATTTTTATTTATCTTTTCAATCTAATTTTGTTATCTTAATAATATTAAACTCAAATGATATTTTTATATATGTCTATAATATTTTTACAATTATATAAAATTTGTATAAATATATTATTTAATGAATATATATACACACTACAAAATTAATAGAATAAATTTTAAATTGTATATATATGTTATTTATGTGATATATGTGATACGATTTAAAATGCATAAAATACTATAGAAATATAAATTGATATATATATATATATTGAATATATATTTTAAAGTATAACCATGTGTAGTGTATATATTAATTTATTAAATTAAAATAAACATTAGAGTTGAGCTAATTAAAAAATATAATTGAATCAAATTAAATGGGTTTATAACTATAAGTGTATATATAAAAATATATAAATGGGCTTATAACTATAAATGAGTTTAAAATTATATAATTATATATTATATATATTTAAAAAATATATTTATAAATATTATATATAATTAATTTCGGATACGGATATTTTCGGATACGGATGTGCCTATATCCATATCCGTATCCGGAATCTTCGGATTCGGATACGGATAATATCCGGTTTCTTCCGGATACGGATAATATCCGCTTTTTTCCGAATACGAATACAGATATTTCGGACGAATATCGGATTTTTCGGATTTTTTTGACAAGCCTAACTTGGAGCATCTTCATTCATCAACAACCAGTAATCCGTTAATTAATAAAATCCCTTGATGGGGTTTGTTATTATGCAAACCATTTTAACTATTTTGCTAATTTGTATACCGTGGTCGCAAATTAAGTTGATTCATCCCACAAATCAACGAATTGTTTACCTAAGCTCCATCAATTTTTGATGGCGTGACGAGTGGATTTTCGGACTTCAATTTATTGATATAATTTCTTGATAGGCTGATAATGAACCGTATTAGCAAAATCCGTTGATTTGCTCGATGTATAAACTATTTTTGTTCATTGCTATATATGTTTGGAATGTGAAAGTTTTAATTTGCCCGATGAAAAGGGTCAAAGACTCGAAGCAAAGAAAAAAAGGGTCAAAAAACAGATTTAAATTTGCGATTCAATTAATAATTTAACCCCTTGAAATATAATCAGGTCATTCTATACAATTCAATGAGCAGAAGCTAGTTACCGAACAAAAACAAATTATTACTACAGCTAAAATTTTAAACAAAAACTTTTATTTATGGCATGTACCCATAAACTTCATACAGTTTAGCCGTATAGAGATCAGATTCTTTACTCTACAAGATGCAACTCTTACTCAACATGATCAAAATGCATAAACATGCAAAGCTAGTGCCACCATTAATCTGTTGCTGTAGAACAGTATCTCAGATCTTTATCTATGCTCGGGCAATTGTACAGGTATGTTTTACATAAAATATATATTACGATGATCATGGTATTTTGGTGTGTTGAAGCTGCTGAAAATGCCTCTGCTGCAACCAGATTAGTGGCATCAACTCTGTAAGTCCCCTTGTGATCATCTTCTAAGGTAGAAGTTTTGTCGTTTAAATCCGAACCATTGTCAGCAGAAAAAAAAAGTATCTAAAACACAGCCTAGAAGAGGAATAGATGCATAATACTTCACTTTAGCTTTCTGTAGATTCATGGTTACTAAAAAGTCTCTAATTGCTGCTCACTAGCTATTATTGCAAATATAGAAGAGAGAACTGAGTAGAAACGTGTGGAGGGCAAGTAGAATTTATAATCTAAGAATTAGGGTTCATTTCGTGATAACCAAGTAAAGTTGCTTGGTTGATGAATTGAACTTGTGACTTACTTATCTATATGTTTATGCTGAATAGAATGCTAGAATTGAAATGACTCGTTGACTCAACTTTTGTTATTCAGTGGCATCAAGTTTGTGGAACAAGAATATGTAGGTAAAGTTAAGGATGAATTGGAACCCACTATACGGAAGCATGAGCCAATTGCAAGTTTCTTAGCAACTGCCTTGTGATTTATTTGAACAACTTCGCATTATATATCTTGATGATCAAGACGGAGGTAGAACTGTAATTTGAAAAGTGATGAATATGCTTTTTCAAAGGGGGTTTTTGCAGTAAAATTAATCTGGCTCCAATTGATAGAAAGAAATTATCATTGATGCAGACAATGTCTAAGTATTAGTTTTTGGCTAAAATTTCATGGTAGGTGGAGATTTTAATTATTTTTTTACAGGTTAATAACTTACATTTGTGTTTATATACATATAGAGGCCAATTCACATACAAAAAGTTGTATATCAAAAATTTTCATCTAACAAATATATTTAATTAAATTAGAAGAATGGAAGGATAGAAATACTCCTGTCCAGGCCGGCCAAATAATCAATTTACCCATTCCGTAACTTAATATTATGTATGTTCATTGTTCATCAAGTATAAATTGTGTTGGTGATATATTTATTACATACTTTTTAGTTCATATTAACTGAAGTTTAAATTTTTAATATATATATTTTGAAGTATAAAAAAGTTATATTTATATATGATTTTTCTTTTAATATTAATATCAAATAAAAATTTAGAATCTAAAATTTAATTTAATATAAGAATAAAAAAGATTTATTAATTCATCTGGGAAAGAGATCGAACTTTAAAAAATAGTGAATGATATTATCAATACACAAAATACACAAATGTATAGCTTCCTAACATGTGATTCATTCCGATTAAAATTCCTTCCTTTTAATCTTGAAAGTCTTCGTATATATTTTTGAGCCAAAAATCGTAGTTCTCGATAAAGGTTCATTTACGAGTTAGGAATATATTTGATATCCTAAAAATATCATGTCATGCTCAATTATCTCTTAATCTAGCTATATTAGGACTGCAATTTTTTTGTGTTCTCCAGAACTCCACCAGAGCGCCTTCTACATGTGATAGACCATGAACTAAATATTTGTCTGCAAAATATACGTGCCCGTGTTTTTCACCACGACGTGTATTTTGATAATTTTCACCGCTTGTTTAGGATTGAGTCTTGAAATTTGACAACGAACTTAAAAAGCTATTTATAAATATTTTACACCCAATTATTCCGGATAATGCTTGCCTGCTCTGTATTACTATGGATTATTATTATTATTTTCATCTTAATAAACATGTCAAAAAGTTGAAATGAATTTAAAATAGAATATAGAATACTTAATTTGAAGTTTAGCATGCATTAACAAAAAAAATTGAAATCACGTAGGTAGGCAATCTTATGTCACGAATGCATTAAAGATTATTTAAAGGGCAGTTTAAGTATTAAAAAATTTATATTACACGTGAGTTAAAAGTTATGTATTCTGTGTTATCTATTTCCTTTTTTTAAACGGTTGTGGTTTATTAGATATAATATATATATATATTTTTAAAGCATCTCCGGGGATAAAATCCTTACCAATATTTGTGACACCAGGAGAAAATAGGGAATGCATACAAAATTTTAAGTTTTAATGGTAGAACTCCTTGCCTAAAATTTTTAGAGTGAGTAAAGAGGTTGCCTACATATGAGAAATGTATTTGCTTCGGTCTCTCCTATATCCTTTTTTTATTTTCTCTCCCAATTTTGAAGAAAATTTAAGGGACATAAAAATGAGTCCCCATGTATGGGGACTTACTATTCATTCCCAGCCCATTTTCTATACAATTTATATATATAAAAGATGAGAGAGAAATGATAAAATAATAGATAGTAATTAAAGTTGTAATGAGAAGTGAGATAAAGAAGCAATAAAAATTGAAAATAGGATATAAATGAGGAATGAGATGTAGGATATTTTTGAAAAATAAATAAAATTTTGACATGTTTGGAATATGAATTTCATTTGAAATTCTAGATTTGATCAAATGACATGTTTGGATAATCACAAAAATTTAAATTTGGATTTGGTTTTGGATTCTTATGAATTCAAATATTAGTATAAATATGATAATTTCAAATAACAACTCAAATTCTATAATTTTATATCCATTATTTAAAATACAATATTAAGAAAACACAATTTTAAAAAATTACTATTTTTAGTATGATTTTATATCCGATCGTGTATCCTGAATTCCTACCTCTTATCGTATATAAATTCCAAACTATTTTTATTACAAAATCTTTCCGCTTCAAAATCTTTATTACAAAATTCCAAACTCTTGAGATTATGTTCAGGTGCAGTCCTGTTAGAGTTGCCTACCTACACTTTGTTACTTAATGGGGCCCATTATGTGGGGTGTGTTTGTCCTGGGGTAAAGAGGGGTTTGTATGGGGTTGGGTATAATAATCGGTACTTGATAAAATATGACAGATATACCCTCGCAATCAAGAAAACACACCTTCATCTAAATCAGCCCACCATTGTAAATATCTCAAACACCAGGGTCGTTATAGTAAACAAACAAATTAATCCTCTAAATTAAGCGGGTAATTAAGTTAATTAACAAGTATTTGAAAAATCTTTACAACAAACTTTCCCTCCTCTCCCTCTCTTTCACTCCACACACACACACACACAATTCACACCCACAGTCCCACACATAGACACACACACATATATAACTGAAAGAGCTTCAATTCTTGAAGACAGAAAAATCAAGAAGCATAAAAAAATGTCAAATTCAAAGCAAATGCTAGAGAGCTTGAAGAAGAGAAAAAGAATGCCAAAGCTGTACAATTTCCACACATTTGCAGACCCGGGTTGCCCAATTACTCTTACGGATCCTTTTCGCGATAATATTCGAGAATTTCTTCAACAATGTGCTCAACTTGAGGACTACAACATTGATGGAATGCCAATTTGGTGTACTTTTCTTGTTCATGAAACCAAAGGCCTTGTAATTCCTCTTTACACCATTGAAGAAACTGCCAAGAATTCTTTTCAACCCTACTGTGATCAATGTCGATGTACCGGTAATTATTTCCCCCAATTTTTTTTAATGTGTTTTTCAGTTGGGTGTGTTTTTTCTTGACCTAGGGTTTCACTTTTTGGGGTGAATTTGAGAAATGAAGGCTGTAATTGTAGTGTGTGTGTGTGTTTTTTTCCTATGCTGGGTTCCCCATTTTGTAGCTTAAATTCCCAAGATTATGTATCTCACTCATGTTCATTATTTCTTGAATATCTCAGTTGAGTACATTGATGCTTGACATGGGGTTTTCAATTTTTGGGTTGAATTTGAGAAATTAAGGTCTTGATTGTATCTTGCTTATGATGCCTTTAATTTCTCAGTTGGGTATATTGATTTCTGATATGGGTTCTTAGTTTTGGGATTGAATACGAGAAATTAAGAGATTAATTGTAATATATGCGCATACTTGTTGTTTTGTGTTTTACTTTCTTTAGGTTGGAATTACCATATATTATCCCAGTTCTCAAGTTCATAGAATTCTCTATCTCAAATGCATCATTAATTCTCTCAGTTGGGCATATTGATTCTTGATATGGGTTCTTAATTTTTCGTTGATGTTGAGAAATTAAGCCTTGAATTGTAATGTGTTTTTTTTTGTTTTACTGTCTTTTAGTTTGGAATGGCCATTTTGTTTCTCTGGTTTCCAAAATTCTGCGTCTCAAAGTCACTATTTCTTTGATTTCTCAGTTGGGTATTTTGATCTTGAATTGGGATTTTAGTTTTGGGTTAAATTTGAGATATGGAGGGTGTAATAGTATTGTGTGTGAATCTTATGTTGTTCAGGTTGGAGTCACCATTTTGTGGCAAAAAGAAAGTATCACATGATTATCCCAGTTGACGATGAGTGGACTAAGCCACTGGATGATGGGGTTTTTGATATGCACACACATCTTTTACATGGGTTGATTCATTGTAATGGTTTCGGCCATCTTCTTTGTATCAATGGGATGGAAGGTGGATCTAAGTTCTTGTATGGTAAAGAGATAATGGATCTTTGGGACAGAATATGCACCAATCTTCACACTCGGTAAGCCCCAGTTTTAAAAGTCAATCATAATTATTATAAATACTGTTTGTTGATATGCCTGAATATCTTTTATTTCTTTTGAATTTTCAGTAAAATTACAGTGGAGGACGTGTCTGTGAAAAGGGGGATGGATCTTCGGTTGCTTCACGGTATTGCCTACGGAAGGCCATGGTTTGGCAGATGGGGATATAAATTTTGCCAAGGGAGTTTTGGAGTAACTGGTGAAAAGTATGAAAGGGCAATTGAGCTTCTTAGTTCTCTTGGACTTGATCAGATAATTCAAGACTTTTGTTCTTCGAAACAATATAGTGATGTCAAGCGGATCATTTGTTATTACAGGGTCACAAGTGAGTCTGAATTGATTACAATCAGGGACCTGTTTCACTTCATGCTTTCTCTGAAGTCCCGGGGTTTGCCTGGAAGAAGATCACCCGCTGCTAATGCTGTACTATCAATTTGTTCAAGATCCTCAGCAAGAAAAAATGTGCAGAATAAGGATATCAGCAAAAGGAAAAATGGAAGGTGCAAGAAATTCACTACACTGGCTTCCAATTTAGACAGCAGGTGGCCAATGAAAAGAATGAAGTATGTTGCTGAAGTAGTTGTCAATGTACTTAAAGAAAAGAAAGCAGCAAATGGGGGATATAATTGTGGAATGAGTAGGCAAGAAGTACGGGATGCTGCTCGTATGCGGATTGGAGATACTGGTTTGATTGATTACATGTTAAAATCAATGAACAATGTCATTGTTGGTAGGTACGTTGTTTGTCGAGATGTGAACCCACAAACTCGTGTGTTGGAGTACACCATTGAAGAGGTTGGTCAAAATGGGGCTTCTGTTCAGGTTGATCCAGAATCGGATTTACTTGTGCTTCCACAGGATCAACCACAGGCTATAATTCCCGGGATTGATGTTTACTCAGATATTGCATACTTGTACAAAAACGTTCTTTTGGAATATCAGAACTCAGAATGGGTAGATTTGGCAGTTGGAAGAGTCATCGATAGTAAACACTTTGTCAAAGAGTGGCTTTTTATAGATGAGCCTGATCAGCTACTGAGGTTTGTTTGTAGGGTGATTCCTAGTTTGAGTGATTTGGAAACTGAATTTACCAGGGGATATCCATCGGGAGAGCACATTGCAGTTCCTTTGCACTTAACATTTGGCGAGTTAAAAGAAGCGGTGCAGCATGCAATGAGAGATACTTATTATATCATGGAGAGGATTGTGGTAACTGAAATTAGCGGACTGGAGGGAGTGGAAGATGGAGAAGTGTTATTTGGCACAGTTGAATCGGGGTCTGAGCTATGCTTTAGGGCTGTTGGAATGGATTTTGATTCTGAATTGAAGTATGAAGGTGGGGCAGATAATTGGACGGTTAAGTGCAAATGTGGAACAAGGGATGATGATGGGGAGAGGATGGTGGCTTGTGATATTTGTGAGGTTTGGCAGCATACTCGCTGCATTGGCATCGATGATTCCAATACTATGCCGCCTTTGTTTGTGTGTGACAGCTGTTGTGCTTCCCTTGCTCCTCCAAGAACCATCCAGCCGAGCTTTAACTATGACTTTGAGTCTCTTGAGGCTTGTTATAACTACTGAGAGGTGGTTTGTGGAGTGCTAACTAAAAGACTATTGCTGTTGCCTGCTCATTTACTGTACATCTTCACTGTCGTAGACTACATTCACATCCTGCTTTTTTTGTTCTCTGGTATGAATCTGAGATGAGATAGAATTCTTTTGACTGTGTTGTATATGATCTAGTAATCATTTAGTTCTTCCTAGATATCCTGAATCTGTAAAATCTGACGATAGATTCTCAGTAAGTAATATGGAGACCTTGAAATGAAAATATGCAATGGATGAGTGGATTGCTGTTGCTGAGGGCTGCACTATCTGCTGCAAATGTTGAGTACCGACTTGATAAATCTTGCTATTTTCCCCTTTTTTCCAGAATTACGACGAAGTTCTTCTACTCATGTATTGTTTCTAGAAATATATAGCTGTAGACATGTAGTCACTGAATTCTTTCTGTAAATCCTACATCTGAGATATATGCAAACCCTGCCAAGTTTTCATAGAGTTGATAAAACACATAACGAAAATAAATATACAGTAGAGATGCAATATTATGTGGTTCGAGGAAGACGACGTACTCCACAAGCTAAGATAATCATAAAACTACTGAAAAACCGAAACATAGTTGTTGAGGGAGGAATTTGGTAACAACAAAATACGAGGTCCATCGTCATAATCAAGATCTAGGGTAGTGTTTTTTAAAAAGTCGTCGGAGTGTGGTGGTTGTTGAATATTGAGGGCTGAGATTGTTAGGGTTTTTTTTAGTTGATGGGAGTTCTCAACGTCTAACCCTTAACAATGTGCCTATGTACCCCTATTTATAATAGGGGATCAAGCCCACGTAGTTCTTGCTAAAGTAGAGACCCGATAGGAAAATGCAAGAGAAACCTATTTGGAAGAGGTCTCCACATTTAGCTTGTTTGGGTAGGTCAAAACCCAGTATAAGGCCCAAAGACTTCATGAATCCGACATTGACCCGGAAACCATGGACTCTAGTCAGTCCACTACAGCTATTTCCCGGATACCTTGACTGGAGGCCAGCACTAGACCCACCTCGAATGTAGGACGCGTCCTAAGCTCTCAGACGAGGGCAACCCACCTGAGTACAGGGAAATGATCTTCCAAGACAAGGTTAGCAGCACACCATAACTCCCCTACGAGGGCAACCCGAGGAATATGAAGCTATGGCTTTCAATTGGCATTGATAGACATAGATGACGGAGAACCTTCAAATTAATCCTGGAGGTATAGGGCCTTTAATAACAGCAACAATAATCCACCCGAAAAACTATAAATTCAGCCAAATAGATACCACCAGCCCATCACAAACAACAAATGCTGAAATTTGGGCATAACAACTACCCCCAATTCCTTGCAATATTGTAAATATAAGAGGAATTAAATTTTCATCAAATTTCGTAGTTACCACACATATTCCTGCTTCTTTCTTCACTTCTTTCAAAATTATGTATTCCACACACTCTTCAAATATCTCACGCATAATAATAACGTTTATGACGTGCCATGTAAAAATAAAATTACCTCTGAGTGACTTCAAAATCAACAACACCCCTAATCGTCTTCAATAAATTTTTTCCTCAAAAGGCCTTCAATAAAATTGATCTCCAAATGTCTTCAATAACATTAATCTCTGGATCTCTTCAATAAAAATTAACCCATGAATGCCTTCAAAATCCGCACACCCAATCATCCTATGATGGGGCGTCACATGCAGAACTATCCCACACAATAAAATTTTACTCCCATGAGGCGATGAGAGCTTTCAATAAAATTTTACTCCCATGAAGCATTGAGAGCCTTTAATAAAATTTTACTCCCATGAGACGTCGTTGGGAGCCTTCAGTAAAATTTTACTCCCATGAGGCGTTGGGTGCCTTCAATAAAATTTTACGCCTTCAGTAAAATTTTACTCCCATGAGGCGTTTGGAGCCTTCAATAAAATTTTACTCCCATGAGGCGTTGGGTGCCTTCAATAAAATTTTACGCATTCACTAAAATTTTACTCCCATAAGGCGTTGAGAGCCTTCAATAAAATTTTACTCCCATGAGGCGTTGATAGCCTTCAATAAAATTTTACTCTCATGAGGCGTTGGGAGCCTTCAATAAAATTTTACAGCTTCAATAAAATTTTACTCTCATGAGGTGTTGGGAGCATTCAATAAAATTTTACTCCCATGAGGCATTGGGAGCCTTCAATAAAATTTTACTCCCATGAGGAGTTGGAAGACTTCAATAAAATTTTACGCCTTCAATAAAATTTTACTCTCATGAGCCATTGGGAGCCTTCAATAAAATTTTACTCTCATGAGGCGTTGGGAGCCTTCAATAAAATTTTACTCCCATGAGACATTATGAGCCTTCTGTTAGGAAATAAACACTGATGCTGTCAGAGAATAACAGAACATAGTTTATGCTGACGTCATCAGAGATTAAGAAGCTGTCAGTCATAGTTTACTCTATTAGAGAATACTCAATCAGAGTTTACTCTAACAGAGAATGCTCAAATCAGAGAATGACAACCGACAGAGTTTACAAATCAGAGTTTGTGAAGGAAACAAACAAATCAGAATTTGATTAGGATAGTGAAGAAAGAATCCAAATACAAGTCTATTACCTTATTGAAGCTATTCTTTTCATAATCTGTTTTGTAATTGAATTATAACTGTATCTATATAAACACAGACATAGGTTAACAGTATTGTAACATTCATGATTTATCTTTCCATTAACGTAACAGCTCTTAAGAACAGTGAATTTCTTGAGAGAGTTTTTTATACAGTTTATTATTAATACAAATATGTTCATCTTTTTCATACTTTACATACTTATGTTGATTATTTGGTACTATTATATTCAACCCCCATTCTATAATAGACTATCATCTGGGCAAACAATTGGTATCAGAGCAGGCAGTTAAATTCAACTGAAAGATCATAAAAACATGTCTGGAAATAAGTATGAAAGCATAAGAATTCCAATCTTGAAGAAAGCTGAGTACCCTACATAGAAGGTAAAGATGTTGATGTTCCTGGAAGCCACAGATCCTGATTATTTAGATAGAATTAATGAAGGCCAGTATCTTCCAACCAAATTAGTGCCATCAACAATTGTAGAAGGAAAACAGGTTCCTAAATACTACACCTTGAAAGACAAAAATGAGTGGACCAATGAAGAAAAACTAGAAGTTCTCAAAGATGCAAAAGTAAGGAATAGTCTGCATAACAGTTTTGACTCTGTAATGTCCAACAGAATAATTGCATGCAAAACTGCTAAAGAAATCTGGAATGCACTAGAGGTTCAATGCAAGGAACCAAGGAAATCAAGAAGAATAAAATATCTGTTTTAATTCAAGAGTATGAATATTTTGAGGTTAAACGTAATGAGTCTCTCACTGATATCTTTGATAGATTTCTTACTTTGTTGAATAATTTGGCATTGGTGGATAAGGTGTATGACAATGAGGATTCAAACACCAAGTTTCTTAGGACTCTTCCTGAAGAATGAGATTTACAAACATCCTTGATAAGAGACAAGGGTGATTTAGACGAGATGTCTTTAGATGAAGTCTATGGAAAATTGAAGACTCATGACTTGGAATTACAGCAAAGAAGGAACAGGAAAAGTAGCAAGACAAAATCTATTGCTTTGAATGTTGAAGCCAAGATTGAAGAACCAAAAGAAAAAGTCTTTAAGGCCTCAACAAGAAAAAGAAAAGCTGTAATGATCAAGAAAAGCAGTGAATCAGAGTCTGATGACTCTACAGACTCTGACATGATGGAGATGGTTACTATGATTGTTAAAGGCTTCAAAAAGATGAAGTATAGAAAGTATAAGAAGCAAGGTAATTTTCAGAAAAAGCATGGAAAACCAGAAAAGAAAGACAAATTCTTGAAAAGAGAAGATAAAGATGGAAATTCAAAGACTATTGAAAAATCAAAAGTTGTGTTACAAGTGTAACAAGATGGGGCACTTTGCTACTGAATGCAAAAGCAATGAATATGGAAAAACACTAATCACATCAAAGAAAGATTGAATGGATTCCTCAGACTCTAAAGAAGAAACCAATTATGCACTCATGGCAAACACTGATGCTCCCATCTTAAACTCTGATAAGGTACCAAACTCTGTCTTCAATTTTAATAATGAAGATATCCATGAATTAAAGTCTTTTATTAGAACTTTGCATGTTATCTTTAAATCACAGTCACTTGATAATGAAAGATTAAAATCTGAAATACAAACTCTGACTGCTAGGAATGACTTTCTTGAATCTAAAAATTCACATATGCTTAGCACTAAGAAGGACTGTGAGAATGCTATACACATGCAAACTCAGTTAGAAATACAAGTTAAATATTTAAAATCCGAGTTAGCTAAAGAAAAAGAAACTTTCAGAGTTTGGACAAACTCTGGCAAGAGAGTCCAACAAATACTTTCTAACAAGAATTGGACTTCTGCCTTAGGTTATGAATCTGATAAGGATACACACACTAAAACACAGAAAAAGGAATATTGAAAAAACCTGTGAAATTTGTTTGATCTACTAATAACAAGAAAACTCCCGGTGAATGCTCTAAAAATAAAGAAAATAGCGTGCCAGAAAATATAAAGGTGAATATAGGGTTACTTTCTCAGAAGCAACTTAAAGAAAAGTTGAAGGCAGTCACTAATAAAAACAAACCTAAAAAGATGAAAAGAAATAGAAATGGCAAAGTAGGAATTACTAAGGGGAATAACTATAAGTATATTCCTGATGCTCCTAGAAAAACCTGTTTTACTTGTGGTAATTCCAATCACCTTGCCATTGACTGCAAACAGAACACAAAGAAGGAATTTGAGAGACCAAGTTCAGAAGCTAGAAGACAAACTAGATATAGACCACAAAATCTATGTTTTCACTGTGGTAGTCTATGACATTCAATTTACACATGCAAAGAATATCATAGTTTGTATTACAATTATTATGAACCATTGGCTCAACTAAATAAATCTCCAAAACATGCTATCAAACATATATATGTAATAAAATCTGATAAAAGAAAAGTAAACTCTGACAGTATAAACTCTGTTAACATAAACTCTGATAAAAGTAATTCTGTTACAAAAGTTAACAAGTTTCAAAAGAAAGGATCAAAACTTGTTTGGATCCCTAAATCTACTAATTAATTTGCATTAAATGATTGCAGGGATACATGAAAAACATCATAGTAATTGATAGTGGATATTCTGCACATATGACTAGAAACAAATCAATGCTTTCAGAGTTTGAGGAGAAGGCTGGCCCAACAGTATCTTATGGAGATGGCAACATAGGAAGAACACTGGGATATGGCAATATTGTTATTGGAAATGTCATCTTTGAAAATATAGCTTTGGTTGAAGGACTCAAACATAATCTATTAAGTGTGAGTCAAATGACAGACATAGGTTATTATGTGGAATTTCATGGAACTCATTGTGAAGTGAAAAGCAAAAAGGATGACAAAGTAGTTCTTATTGGTCACAGACATAACAACTTATTTGAAGCTATCTTGGATGTAAACCCTGATGGTCCCTTAACTTATTTACTTGAAAAGGCATCATCTTTAGAAAGCTGGAATTGACACAAAAAGCTGTGTCATTTGAACTTTGGAAACATTAATGAATTAGTGAAAAATGATCTAGTTAGAGGTCTTCCAAAAGTTTAATTTCATCCTGATGGACTCTGTGATTCATGTCAAAAGGCCAAACAAAAGAAGACATCTTTCAAGAATAAAATTGAAAATTCTATTGATCAACCCTTTCATATATTATATCTTAATTTATTTGATCCTGTCAACATTATGTCCATTGGAAAGAAGAGATATACCTTGGTGATAGTTGATGATTACACTAGATTTACCTGGGTGTACTTTTTACTTAAAAAGAATGAAACTGCTGAAATAATTTTTGATCATATTGCCATGATTGAAAATGGATCACCACACAAGGTAAAGAATCTAAGAAGTGATAATGGAACCTAGTTTAAAAATTCTGCAATGGAGGAGTTCTGCTCAACAAAAGGAATCATTCAACAATTTTTAACACCTGGAACACCTAAACAAAATGGTGTAGTTGAAAGGAAGAACATGACTCTCATTGAAGCAACCAGAACAATGTTAGAAGGAGCAAAGCTACCTACTTACTTTTAGGCAGAAGCTGTGAATACTGCATGCATTACTCAGCATTGTACTTTGATAAATAAACATGGAATGACTCCATATGAAACAATGAAGGGGAGAAAGCTAAATGTAAAATACTTTCACATATTTGGAAGCAAGTGTTTTATTCTCAAAACACATCCTGAACAATTGAAGAAATTTGAACTTAAAGCAGATGAAGAAATTTTTATTGGATATGCAACAACTTCTAAAACTTCTTCAAGGGCATTCAAAGGGTTTAATCTAAGGACAAGGGCAGTCATGAAATCTATTAATGTCTCTTTTGATGAAGGAAAAATAGCTGGGTTATATGATGAAGATGCTCAGGAAACTCTGAGGTTTGAAAATGAATTGCAGAACACAAACTCTGTTGAGCTAAACTCTGTTAAATCAAACTCTGGTGAGTTAAACTCTGATTCCTTAAACTCTGATTCAGAAATGATTGAAATAGAAATTGAAGATTCTGCACATGTTGAGGGGGATCAACATCAATCAATTACTGATATTGGAGAACAAACCACAATTATTGAAATATCAGAGTTTAACCAAACTCTGACCAACACAAACTCTGAAATCCTAAACTCTGAAACCATAAATTCTGATCACTCAAACTCTGATCATTCAAACTCTGAGTACATAAACTCTGAGACATTAAACACTGATTAAAGCACAACTTCAGGGGGAGGATCAACATTTACAAAAGAATCAATCTATGAAGGCACAAAACATGGGGGAACATCTAGTTCAAGAAATTTTCCACATCCAAGAAAATGGACCAAAGATCACACACCTGACTTGATTATTGGTGATCTAGAAAGTGGAGTACATACAAGAAGAGCCACTCAGAATGAATGTCTATTTCATAGTTTTCTTTCTCAAACAGAACGAAAGAAGGTTGAAGATGCTTTGAAGGATACAGATTGGGTTACTGCAATGCAGAAAGAATTAAATGAGTTTGAGAGAAATGAAGTTTGGACCCTAGTTCTAAGGCCAAATAATAGATCAATTATTGGCACAAAGTGGATTTTTAGATAAAAGACTGACTCTGATGGAATTATTACAAGGAACAAAGCAAGACTAGTTGCCAAAAGTTACGCTCAACAGGAAGGTATTGATTATGATGAAATCTTTGCACCTGTAGCTAGACTTTAAGCAATCAGAATTTTTCTTGCTTATGTTACACACATGAAATTCAAGGTCTACCGGATGGATGTTAAAAGTGCATTTTTAAATTGAGAACTTGAAGAAGATGTTTATGTTGAACAACCACCTAGCTTTGTCAATCCAAAATATCTAAATCATATCTACAGACTGTATAAGGTCTTATATGGACTCAAGCAAGCACCAAGAGCCTGGTATGAAACTCTGGCTCAATTTCTACTTGAAAGTGACTTTACAAGAGGTACAATTGATAAAACTTTATTTTACAGAACTCAAGGTAAAGATTTATTATTGGTTCAAATATATATTGATGATATTATATTTGGTTCTAGTAATAAAAACTCTGTAAAAGATTTTCAAAGCTAATGCAGTCCAGGTATCAAATGAGCATGATGGGAGAATTGAGTTATTTTCTAGGGTTACAAGTGAAACAGACTGAAGAATGTATTTTCATAAATCAGTCTAAATATACAAAGAATCTACTCATAAAATTTCAAATGCAAGACTCTGCATCTGCATCAACTCCAATGGCTACGACAACCAAGCTTGATTAAGACACTAGAGAACCTGTAGATATTACAGCATACCGAGACATGATTGGATCTCTACTCTATTTGACTGCAAGTAGACCAGACATTATGTTTATAACTTGTCTATGTGCTAGATTTCAGGCAAATCCAAGGGAACCTCATTTGATTGCTGTTAAGAGAATTTTCAGATATCTCAAATGCACCATTAATCTTGGCCTATGGTATCCTAGAGAGTCTGATTTTTAATTAATAAGCTATTCATATGCTGACTTTGCAGGATCTAAAATTGACAGGAAAAGCACAAGTGGTAGTTGTCAATTTTTAGGTGGAAGAATTGTATCATGGTTCAGTAAGAAACATAAATATATCTCAACATCAACGGCAGAGGCTGAATATATAGATGCAGGAAGCTGTTGTTCACAAATCTTATGGATGAGAAATCAACTGTTAGATTATAGTTTGAACTTTTCAAAAATTCCTATTTATTGTGATAATCAAAATGCTATTGCAATGACAGGAAATCCAGTTCAACGTTCTCTGACAAAGCACATCAGTATCAGATATCACTTCATAAGGGAACATGTCATGGAAGGATCAATTGAAATGCATTTTGTTTCTTCAGATCAACAGTTAGCAGACATATTCACCAAGTCCCTGAGTGAAGAAACTTTTACAAGATTGGTTTCTGAATTAGGAATGGTGACAAGTGGATAAACTCCAGATGGAAAATAGCAGACAATCAGAGTATATGATAAACTCTGTTAGAGTGTGTGGTAAACTCTGATGGAAATGAAGTAAACTCTGATCATTGGAACATCTAATCTATGATCACAAGATATCAGTGTTTATGGTAAACTCTGTCAGAGTATATGGTAAACTCTGACAGTCAATGCAATATCTGATTACTATAAACTCTGATCTATATTTCATATGTTAAACTCTGATTGCTCTAAACTCTGATTACATGCTAAACTCCGAGATATTATTTATGACATCATATTTCATTTTGTGACATCATAATTGTTATTCTCTGATTGGACTAATCACAAAGGCGCGTGTATCTCACATTAATCGATTCATTTTTTTTTCACAGATACACACACACATGTTGTATTTTGAGAATTACACTACTCATTACTCTTACAATAATTTCATGCCACGTGTCCCACTATACACTTTATGCAATTGAGAGGGAATAGTTTAATTCTTTTTTTTCACTTTGAATTATTCATCTGCATCTCTTATTTCTCTCTCGTTTCATATAAACCCTAATTTCTTAAACCTGCTAATCTCTGTATTACTATGGCATCCAAAGGTCTAAATTTCTAAAATTACACATTTGCTGCAACTAATTATATCTCTATTTGAATAAAACCGATTCACCTCAGGAGTTTCATGTGATTCAGGATTTCTTACAAAACAGCTACATTGGGTATATGGTATAGGAACCCATGAACTTTTCTGCTCAATCCCTGATAAGAATATGGTCTACTGCGAAGTTCAATAATGCTAGTGATATGAGGAACCTATCATTATATTCAAATGCAATGACACTCATTCTATAATATCTGCTGTGATTTGTCAAGCCCTTCATCTTCCAGAAGTGACTGTGTATGATGATCTGGTTGGGGACGAACAAATTAAAGAATTTTTCAGAGAAATAGGCTATGGAGAAAGCTTATCAAAACTTGAGAGTTTGACAAGGCCTCATTTAAGAAGAGAATGAATCTTCTTTTTCGACTTCATTACGAGGGCCTTCATAGGAAAATGCACCAACTTTGATGCCATCCCTCAGTTATCTCAACAAATTGGGTATTCTCTGACCCAAAATTTAAATTTATTTTTTTTGTTTAATAATTAGGCAATTAGCTATTAGCTAGTAAAATAGAGGATGATGCACATACTATTTATTTTTCTATATTTTTACAGTTAATCTTTAGCTTTTTATTGCCTAGTGTAACTCTTGAGAATGATTAGAGTTTAGCTAGTTTTTGCATGAATAAGAGAATATTTGCTGACTTAGCTAGAAAACATACAAAGAAAGAATCTGCAAGTAAACTCTGTAACTTATTTTATCCCATATGGGTCATGTTTCTCTTACATCAGAGAATGCCTACCATGTATGAGAGGGATTTCTTATCTGTGGCTATGAATCAGAGTTTAGCACCCTCTAATTCTAACCCAATCCACCAACCAAACACTGTTTCACAAACACAAGTGCAAATCTCTACAGTCTCCCAAAAGACTGTAGTTATAAAGCAAACCACTCAACACCAAGGCACAAACAAAAGGAAGGGAAAGTCAATAATGAGTCTTCTCCTAAGAAAAGAAAATTGATTGATGAACCAACTGAGTCTGATGATAGTGATGAAGGACTGGTTTTTCCAGTAAAGAAGATTGTCAAGAAGGCTTTAGAAATTCCTCCTGCTCCATACATGAAGCCATTCACAGTAAATCAACTACCTGAGATGAAAAAGAAGAAAAGAAGATTAATCAAGGCTGCAATCTCTGATGCTTTAATCACTGATCCAGTAATCTCTGATCAACCTCTATCCTTAAACACTGATGAAGCCGTAAAATCTGAAAATTTGATAAACTCTGAGCCAATATTTTCTGAGAATCTGATAAACTCTGATGCCTTAATAATATCTGATGAGTTGATTCAACCTGAGTTGGCTGATGATAATTTAACTATTGGTGATGTTGCTGAAGGTGAAGTTGCTGTAGTTCTCATATCCGATTCTCCTGTTTCCACACCAAAACAGATTATTAAGGAAATTTCTTATGAAAGAGTTAGGGAGATAGCAGAAGAAGTAAGAAAGGAGATAAAAGAAAAGAAATCAAAATCAATTTCAGCTTCTCTTAGTTCTAAAATTTTTTCAAGGAAAAAGAAGAAACAAGTATCTTTTGGCCAGGACACACAAGAACCTGCCTCTCAAAATGAGGTAGCAGTCATTTTTGGGTCAGGCACACAAGAACCATCAACACAAAGAGTTGAAGCAGCCACAAATGAATAAGATGAAGCCAACAGAGATTAGAGGTACAACCCACAATAACTTTCAACTCAAAGGGTTGAAGCAGTTGTTAAGGCCTCTGCCATACAAGAACCATCCAATCAAAATTTGGATGCAGACACTACTACTTTAAATGAAGATTCTGCTGTTGCTGATGCTGATAAGTCAAACTCTGAGAGCATTCCATTGGCAATCTCTGATGCTATCATGGTGCAACCACTCTCTGCACAGTCAATGGAGACACCATCCATATCAACAAACACTCAAGGTAAAAACTCTGAATTTTCTTCAGAATTTGCATTCTCTGATAGTATAAGTTCAGATTTCACCTTTTCTATTTTAACTGCTGGGATGACTATGGATAGTCCTGAAAAGGGTACCCCTATTCATGTGACTACAAATATCCCTTCTCAACCACCTTTTATTTCTGTAGGACATTGTGTGTTGAGCCTTTCTAGTGAGTCTGAGGTAAAATGTGTGAAAAATAGAATTAATAATAAGATACAGACACTGGATCTAGCAAAATGAGAGATAGAATTGAGTAAGAAGTTAGCTACTTCTAGTGAGCAAAATCTAACTATTAAAAGTTATGATATGTGTGATGTGAGAAGTAATGAGATTACTTTAAAAGAAAAGAGTGATTTAGGATGTTCTGTTACTGTTGCAGGTACTCAGAGTTTATCAGTCACCACAAACTCTGATCTACCAATCTCTGATAAAGCTATAAACTCTGATGGGGAGGACACAGACTCTGAAGAGCTAATATTCTTGGATGAAGAAGTTACAGATATGTCTATTCCACATACTCAGAGATACAACACAAAGAGGTGGTCTGTTAATTCTTTTGATGCACATGAAAGACTAAGGATGGATTATATTGATTACATGGTAGTTGAAAAGCTTAAAGGTGAAATTGAAGCTTCCTTGGATGAAGAAGGTGTTAAAAGAGATTTAAGCTCAAAAGCAGAACCATCAAATAAAGATCTTCTCAACTCTCACAGACAATCCATCTGGGATATGTCTTGGAAATACATAAATGAAGAAATCTCTTGGCCCCATGTTCATGAATTGAATAACAAAGATGACAAGGAAATAAACTCTGAAGAGATGAAAACTATTCTGAAAGCCACTACTGTGTTGTCCAAGGGACTTCACAATGAAGTTTGTGATTTAAAAGAATCTATCAACAAGACCACTGCATCTGTTCAAACTACTGTTACAACATCTCAACATGCTCTGAAATTAAAACTCAAGAATATATCAGCAAACCAGGATGCTTTGGAAGTCAAGGTTGATAATCTTTCCACTACTGTCAATTCTATGCAGAACATGCTTTATACAATTGTTGAGATTCTCACAGTCAGAAAAGGCAATGATGTCAGAAAGGGAGAGAAGGTGACTACAGAAAAATGCAAGGAGGACGATGTACAAAAAGATGACAAACATGATGATGAAGATCAAGAGAGTCATAAGGATGAGAAGCAAACTCTAAAGCAAAAAACTCTGATTGGATAAACTCTGACAACCACTTAAACTCTGATGACAACAAATTCTGATAGATGCAGACTTGAAATTGGTAAAAAGGCTTGAAGAAGAAGAGAAGCCTGAAAAGATTGAAGAGCAAAATTTAAAAGATGTAGAACTGGAAAGAAAACTTTTTAAAGAAGAAAATCCAGGAATGGATCCAGTTACTGTTGAAGAAGAATTGAAGAAATCTGGTAGTGACAATGTTCAAGTCCAGAAGAAAAGAAAGTATGTGAAGAGAGCTCCAACACAAATGAAGGCACCTGCTAAAAAAAAATTGCATCTAAGCCTGTCCAAGCCAAACCTGTTGAAGAAAAGACAAATCCAACTCCTGAAATCCAAACAAGGTCAACTTCAAGAATCCAGCAAAAAGCTCCAGCAAAACCAAAAACTCCTCTCACTATGTCAGGAACCACATTTCTCTCAGGTGGATCAAGTTTTGAAGATGAAGAAGAAGATCAAAAAACTCTGATCAGAAAGAAAAAGCCTGATCTTCTGTGGACCAAAACTCAAACTCTGACTCTCAATGCCAGACTTGGTAAAAACAAGGATGATATTGGTGATTCTCAAGCCAAAGTCTACAGGGGTGAAACCAATATTTTCAGAGACCCCTTCTCATTAAAACACAAGCCTGATGAAGATTTAACTCAAGAAGATCTAGACAAGTTAATATCTGTGAACATAGTAAATAATATATTTGATGGAACTCAAGCAAAAGAAAAACTGTTATATTTCTTGGAGAATGGAAGAGTGTTTAAAATTGTTGAAGAAGATCTGATTTACAAGGCATCCAAAGAACTTGAACATGTTCTTTATCTTCTTAATGATGAAAATGAAGTCACTTCCAGATGGGCGAAAATTCTTGAAGGTGTGATAAATGAAAAGAAGAAGAATGAGAGACTACTGATGATAAACTCTGAGGAATACAAACCAGGGTATATACTTGAAGACGATTCTGAGAAAGCTATGACAAAAGGAGATGCAAAGGTCAAAATGGTGTTAGGCATTCCTACACTCATTTTAAATCCTGATGGAAAGAATGTCTGTTGCATTCCTTTGGATGAAAGGATGAAGGGATCATCAATATACAATTTAAGAGCTGTTATATTCCAAATTGATGACTCTTCTGATCAAATGAAAGAACTCAAAGAAAAGTTAGTTGAATTGCTGAAGAATGCTGAGAAGAAGCTGTTGGATAATTTTCTGAAAGAAGACTTTTTTTACAGAAGGATCTAAGACAAGAAGAAAAATTCAATCTCTGATACATTTGTCTTCATATTTCTGACATCATACGTAAAATTTAGGTTTTACTTCATAAAGCATAAATTGGGGGAGATTGTTAGGAAATAAACACTGATGCTGTCAGAGAATAACAGAATAGAGTTTATGCTGACGTCATCAAAGATTAAGGAGCTGTCGGTCAGAGTTTACTCTATCAGAGAATACTCAATCAGAGTTTACTCTAACAGAGAATGCTCAAATCAGAGAATGACAACCGACAGAGTTTACAAATCAGAGTTTGTGAAGGAAATAAACAAATCAGAATTTGATTAGGATAGTGAAGAATGAATCCAAATACAAGTCTATTGCTTTATTGAAGCTATTCTTTTTATAATCTGTTTTGTAATTGAATTGTAACTGTGTCTATATTAACACAAACATAGGTTAACAGTATTGTAACATTCAAGATTTATCTTTCTCATAACCTAGCAGCTCTTAAGAACAGTGAATTTCTTGAGAGAGTTTTGTATACAGTTTATTATTAATACAAAGTTGTTCATCTTTTTCATACTTTACATACTTGTGTTGATTATTTGGTACTATTATATTCAACCCCCCTTCTATAATAGACTATCATCTGGGCAAACACCTTCAATAAAATTTTACTTTTATGAGGCGTTGGGAGCCTTCAATAAAATTTTACTCCAATGAGGCGTTGAGAGCCTTCAATAAAATTTTACTCCCATGAGCCGTTGGGAGCCTTCAATAAAATTTTACTCCCATGAGGAGTTTGGGAGCCTTCAATAAAATTTTACTCCCATGAGGCGTTGAGAGCCTTTAATAAAATTTTACGCCTAAAAAATTCTTCTCTTCTTTTATGGTGGGGGATTGGCTTTGGCGTCGACTCCAATAGTATTGTTAGAAGCAACCTCAATTTCTAGAACCTCCATTTATTATGAGCATATGCACTATTATAAATATCATCCCTATCCCTCACAACTTCACTACTAGGCCTCCAGTTATCATGCTTATCAAAATTATTCATACCCCCTTATTCCTCTATTTTTTCCTGCAAAAATCAAGATGTGCAACAACACAACCAATCAACAAAAATATATCAAGAAAGTTAGATTTTTACCTGGAAGGCGTGCCTTGGGAGATGGAAATAGAGATGCAGCTCCTCATAAAACTCAGTTGTCCAGGCCTTTTTCTGGGTTTCTCCACTTGAAAATAGAATATTATACCATCTTCAAATTTTAGGAAATTTTGTTATCTTTGCGTGAGCTATAAAATCATCCAATTCTGTGTTCTGAAATTCATGTTATAGCCGAAACAGTGATTGCTGCACAATCTCTCACACAAATATGAAGTTTCATCTAATTTAAGCCAAAACCGGCTCAATTCTTTCCTCCATCTAATGATCTTCAGATATTTGTCTTCATGTGACTTTCTACCTATAAAAATCTAACCAACAACAGAAAATATTAAAGCGTTACGGTTTACCTGATAGACGCGCTTTGTGAGATGGAGATGCAACTCCTGATAATTGTGTCCCATCTCTGAAAGTCTCCCTCTCCATGTGCTTGTTCTTCAATTAACCATAATCTTCTTCCCATACATGGATTTGGACTGAACATTGTAAACCAATTACCACCAGGTTTTTTAAACTGAGTAGAATTACTTGATGAAAATTCACAGCTTTCTTTTCTCTCTAATTTCTAAATTCCCAGATGGATTCTTCTTATTTTATCACCTCTGAATTAAATAGAATTCAATAAGCTTCGAGTGAGCTGTAAAATCGTCCAAATCCGAATTGTAGAAATCAAGATATGACCCAAACATTGTATGCAGCGCGTGTAGCACAATACATACAAATTTTCTTCTATTTTGACTCCAAAATCGATTACCCCTCAACCATTAAGTCATACTTCAGACCATATACTTCAAACCATGATGAGAACCATAACCCATTGAATGCCAATAACCCATATAAATCTTTTTCAATATCTTCCCCTTTGATGTTTCCCATAGCCGCCCGTGATGTCCACCATTAAAACCTTTAAAATCCTAGATTTGATGTAACATCTTTCCTCATAAAATGTGGATTTCCCCACCTTCAAGCGCCAATTTGTTGATGGAGGAATTTGGTAACAACAAAATATGAGGTCCATCATCATAATCAAGATCCAGGGTAGTGTTTTTTACTAGAAAAGTTGTCGGAGTGTGGTGGTTGTTGAATATTGGGGGCTGAGATTGTTACGGTTTTTTAGTTGACGGGGGCTCTCAACGTCTAACCCTAACAATGTGCCTACGTACCCCTATTTGTAATAGGGGATCAAGCCCACGTAGTTCTTGCTGAAGTAGAGGCCCGATAGGAAAATGCAAAAGAAATCTAATTGGAAGAGGTCTCCACATTAAGGCTTGTTTGAGTAGGTCAAAGCCTAGTATAAGGCCCAAAAACTTCATGAATCCGACATTGACCTGGAAATCGTGGGCTCTAGTTAGTCCACTACAGCTATTTCCCGGATACCTTGACTGGAGGCCAACACTAGACCCACCTCAAATGTAGGACGTGTCCTAAACCCCTAGGGCAATCCGCCTGAGTACAGGAAAAGGATCTTCCAAGACAAAGTTAGTAGCACACCATAACTCCCCTACGAGGGCAACCCGATGAATATGGAGCTATGACTTTCAATTGACATTGACATACATAAATGACAGAGAACCTTCAAATTAATCCTAGAGGCACAGGGCCTTTAATAACAACAAAAATAATCCACCCGAACAACTACAAATTCCGCCTAATAGATACCACCCGCCCATCACAAACAACAAATGCTGAAATTTGGGCATAATAACAATAGTACAGACTAAAAAGGGATCCCCTTTACTCCCACCGACTCATGCGTGAAACTTAGAAGTTGCGCTTAATAAGAACATGCTTACAGCAAGAAAAATTGTAAGGTTCTGGAAATAAAAATTCACAAGTCGAAAAAAGCTACTAATTTGAACAAGTGAAGCACGCGACTTGCTCACATTTTCAAAGTTTGATGTACAAATCAGACAACAAAGACGGCTTATTCAATCCACTTTCATGGAAAGCAATTACTGTTCAACTTGCTAACCCTACAGATTATTAAATTAAATATTTGAAAATTTGTTTTTACGCATGTTATGCCCTCACCAGAAAATGTGCAATGACTGGCCACTGTTTTAGGCCATTTTCTCTGAATAGTAAGTGTTCTCATTTAGCTCAGTAATATGCTGCAAGATTGAGACTGATCATGGACACTTTTACGATAATACACAAAATAAACCTGTTAATATACGTGCTAATTTTCAAATTTGAACAATATTATTACAACTTTGTACCAGTATTGATAAGATCTAAGTCTTCATTCCACTACCTAATTAAGAAAACATAAAAGGAAGGAGAAAGGTTCTAAATGTGCTTTCATTGTATGTATGTTATGATTCTACTATATATACATTGATTAATATGACTTCTTGAGATACATCAAATCAGCTGATGTCTCAAAACAATTTAGCTTCCTTCTATTTTTATTCATCCATTTCAACAACTCAGTAGCCTGCATTTTTGTCTTCTCTCCACACCCCATTTGCAAAGCAACCAATACCTTTTGAAATCCTCCCACTTCCAATGCTTCGACCAAAGCATTTACATCCCCATTCTCACACAATTTCCACAAAATGGACACCGAAAACTCTGTTGCAGCTGCAGACACCCGTAAAATCTTTTTTACTATCAGTGGCACTGTCAATGCATTTTTTCGAGCCTCTTCTCTCCCTTCATACGTACTACAAATACTGTCCAAAACTCCTAAGGCCTTCTGACATAGGCCTTTCTCAGAATCTACAAGAATTTCTACAAGTAAAGAGACTAGGCCCATTTTCAAAAATCTAGACGTACTAATTTTACTTGCATTAGGGAGAGTAATAATGTAATAAATTACCATTAGAGAATTAGCCTTTGTTGATGTATGGCAAACGGGGTCTTTTAATAGATAACAAAGTGATTCAAGAACATCTTGATTAACCTCTACCAAAGCATTAGCCCTTTGTTGATCCAAAGAAAGCAAATCTTTAATAGCTAAAACCGTGTTTTGTTTGGTGGAGAGATTTTTGCTTTTCAAAAACCATGCCATGCAACGTAGAGATGAAGGCGATACAAGCTTAGATTGGCTCTCTAAGCCAAGTGGAAACATCCAAATCAATGTAGATAATATTTCCTCCAATAAACCTTCATGTTTCTCAATTGAAACGCTAGCAAGAGCATCAAATGAAGATGATAACACGAAGCCAAATCCATTCTCAATGATTATTACTTTGTTCCTTTCATTCTCTTTAGCCCATCCATTGATCTTTCTAACCAATTCTTTGCACTTGTCTGCATCCCCATGGTCGATTGCATCGTTAATTTTCAAGGAAACATCTGAAATATCATACGATGTTAAAACGACTTTCGGGGTTGAAATTCTTTCAATGCCATAAGATTTGTTTTCCACGGACCAATCTTGGATCATCTTTCGAATAGAATGATTTGGTATAAGGTCAAAGGCTATCAAGACTTGATTGGTAACAGGGCAGGTTTCATTGCCTGATTCAATCCATTTTTCGATACTTTCTCTGTCGTAAGTAATTCCAGTTGACAGTGTCACAGGATCTTTCATCACGTCAAGAGATATAGGGCACCTGAAATGTGGAGGAATCCTGAGTTCCATGACGAGATTCGACTCCGGTAGACCACGTTTTTTGGAAATGCTGGCCTTCCTTTTTCTAAACGAAAAGGTCATTGCTAGAATTTGCGTGTGTGTGTGTGTCTAGCTAGTGTTAGAAGGCTATAAATCTGAAACAAAGCTGAAGTTTAGTTAGCTTGGATTGAAGAGGAATAAAGTATTTGTTGTTATATTGTAGAATGAAGGAAAGACTTGATTATATGTACTCTAGATAGATGGATTGTGTATTAAGTATGCACAGGAGAAAAGAGAAGAATAAATGGAAATATTCAAAAATCGGGAAGGATAGTAGATACACATGTTTGAATATTGACTACAGAAGATTTGAACAATTGAGAGCGTCTAGATTTCACGATGAAAATTGGCAAGTTCATTTAATTATAGTAATTTTTAAATGCATGCCTAAAAGAATTTCAACAAGTGGGATAATTTGACTGGTTTGAATAAGTCCAGGTCAGCATATGCATGCAGTCCGTGTTGCATATGGGTCTTCATATACCTGGACAAGTTAAATATATATATATTCTTTTTAGTAATTAATTTACGATTGAATATTTAGGTGTTACGTACTTACGTTACATTTAATAGGAGGGAAATAATAAAAGAATTTGTATTATTTCGTGAAAAAAATACTTAGAATAAATCTCCAAACTGACTAACTATGCTGAAGCTAAATTTATCAATTTCGGAAAAATTACTTTATTTTCAAGTTACTAATGAAAAAAGTAATATTTTAATTATAATTGGATTTTTTTTTGGAATATAACTTATTAGTTTTCTGTTCTACACAACGCCAACAATTAACATCAATATTCACACAAATTATATCCTATATCTAATCCTTTATTATAATAGTCCAATATACCACACCATGTGATTAACGGATCAATAATTTTTTAAGAGTTTTCAGCCAATCATATGTCAGTATTTTAATATTTAACCAATCAGAATGAGTTTTTTTTACCTTTTTTAAACATTTCTTAACTGAGATGACTAACTGTGGTATAAATAATTAATTACCAGTTTAATGATAAAATGGTAATGTTTAAATATCTTTTATATTCTAATATTCGTTTCCTTTTAAAACATAAACAATATTAATTGTTTTCAAAATAGAAATCTTTAATTGTTATTTTAATATTCGACTTTTTTTTAGTTGAATCAATAATTAATTTTTATAATATAATATAAAATAATAATAATAAAATAACTTTTAAATACAACTTAAATTTATTATTTTTATTTTTAGTTAACATTTTTATAAAAATCCTTTATCTTTAATTATAATAGCCCAGTTTAAGCATATAGTTAACCAATCATTTAATTTGGAGATTGATTTTTCATTATAAAAAATCATATTTAATATTTTTTTTCAAAATTCAAATTTAAGAAAATGTATCTAGGTGAATAAATATAACTAATTGTGACTAATATCATTTATAATCATATACCCGATTTGATTTTTTGATCCAAATTTTATACACCACTTCACAAAATATTTATAGAGTTTGTAAAGTTGTTCTTCATTTAACCATAATTTGGCCTGATATCAATAGCAATACGGGTAAATTTAAAGGACTAAATATGATCTTACTCGACGAGATGTAACTAATATATGTATCAATACATGCGTATATACCGTCCTTAATCTGAATTTAAAGTATAATTATTTGTCTTCGTGTATCGTAGAAAATCCATATTCATCCATATGCGGACCTAACTTTTGTAATGGAAAAGACCATGAACATGTAGAAGAACGTCTTCATGTGATTTTCAATTTCACTATTGTGGACTCAAAATTTAATCACTCTACAATTAGTAATAAAAGATGTATATTTTTTATAAAATTAACAAAGATGAAGTGGATTGAAGTTGAAGATGACTTAATACCCCGTCATAAATTTGAACTTTTTCCTCTTTGATCTTTATATACAAGAATAGGTGAATAAAAATCCTTACAGGTATAAATTTGATGACTTTACATTTATTATTTTTTTGTTATGTTTGTCTTATATATCTGTAATAGAATAAGTCTTTCTAGTTTCTGATCAATAAATCAGAGTCAAGTTAGTCATTGTACATGTATCAAGAGTATTTGTACTTAGAAGATTTTCTAAAAAAATAAAATCAGAGTCTGGATGTAAATTAGAGTTTGGGAGTTGATCAGGATCTATAGACTATCAGAGTCTATAGTCTATCAGAGTCTGAAGATCATCAGAGCCCGAAGCCTTTCAGAGTCTATAAAGCTGAAGTTGAATTTGGAAAATGATCACAGTAATGGAAAGTCTTCGAAGATAAAGACTAAATTATTGGAGATTGGCTATGGGAAGAAAAGAGAATTTCAGAAAGAAACTGTTAGATAATAATTAGGAATTCTATTCCTATTGTAATTTGATTTTCTGTTATTAGTTGATAGACAACTCTCTATATAAACACTCTATGTAACCTATTGTAATTGGCGAAGTTTTTGAGAGCATAGAGATAGAAAAGGTTGTTGTGAGAAACACAGAGAAATTGCTAGGGTTTGTGTACACCCTAGGAGAGTTTGTATTCACACATCAATAATACAAACAATATTTCCTTTATACTTTGTGTTTAATCTTTGTTATTTGTTCGAAACTTAAATATCTTGAGTTTAATTTTAATCATGCAAAAAAAATAACACAAGTATTCAATCCCCCTTCTACTTGTGTAACTGGGAAAACATACAATTATTGTTGATTTTCTTCCGAATTCAAGAGAGCTTAATTTTAAAAAAAAATCATAATATAGATTATTAAATTTTAAAATTTAATAGCTTGTTCTAATTGGACCGCTCTCTTTTCAAATATTTTTCGATGAATGAGCCGTTTTATAATTGTTTATTTAGATATCATGTAAACTTACATTAATAACATACTAAATAAATTCAATCACTATAAATAAAAATCATAACATGAGTAATAAATTTTAACAATTATCTCGATTTTCCTTACTAAACCGCTTTCTCGTTAAACACATTTCTAGCTAATGAGTGGATTTATCATTTTTCTTTAATATCTCATAAAATTATTTTTATTATAGAATAAGTCAACTTAGATTTGGTAAATTCTACTTTTATAACACTTACAATTAGTATATATTAATATTTACTAATTAGACTCATAATTAGAAGTTAAGTAATAATTGAAATTGTAAGTAGAAGATAAGTTAATATTTCCTTATAAAACACCTAATTAGAAAATAAATAATAATTATACTCTTATTAGTAAGACAAATAGTAATTTATATAAAAATTTTAAGTGAGCTTACTTTTTAAAAATTATAATATATATTATTAAATTTTAACATTTAATACGTTTCTTCTAATTGAACCGCTCTCTTTTTAAACATTTTTCCGATGAATGAACCGTTTTATCATTATGTATTTAGATGTCACATATAATTAAATGAAATAGGTTAAAGAATAAGAGTGCCTATGGAATGAAATAGTAGAATAATAGAAATGAGAGAAATATAATTGTGATAGAGTGTGGGATCGACAATACACTAAATAAATTTTGTTATTTAGAAAATACAACATGGGTACTAAATTTTAACAATTATGACGTTATTAACCGCTTTCTTGTTAAATATATTTCTCGCCAATTATTCACTCTATCATTTTTCTTAGATCTCTCATTAAATTATATATTTAGTAAATTCTACTTTTATAAAACTTACAATTATATTATGAAATATTATATAAGTAAAATATTATAAAAGTAGAATTCTAATTAGCTTCTTCTAATAAGATTATAAATTTAGTAAATTCTACTTTTATAAAACTTACAATTATATTATGAAATATTATAAAAGTAGAATTCTAATTAGCTTCTTCTAATAAGAGTATAATAATAAAAATCGTAATTAAAAGATAAATTAATATTTCTCTATAAGACACCTAATTAGAAGACAAATAGTGATTAGACTCTTATTAAAAGAAAAATATGAATTTATATGAATTTTTAATATTTAAATTTTAAAAAATTAGAAAAACAATTTCGAGTGATTTGAAATTGCCTGAGAACTCTCCTTCAAAAATCATATCATGTGTATTAAATTCTAACAATTAACATGATTTTCCTTATTGAACTGATCTCTCGTCAAACACATTTCTCGTCAATAATTCGCTCTATCGCTTTTTCTTTAAATCTCTCATAAAAATATATTTATTAGAGAATAAGTCAACTTATATTTAGTAAATTTTACTTTAATAAGGCTTATAATTATAATATGTTAATATTTAATAATAAGACTACTAATTAGAAGATAAACAGTAATTCAAATCGTAATTATAAGATAAGTTAATATTGACTTATAAGACACATAATTAGAAAACAAATAGTAATTTTACTCATATTAGAAGACAAATAAGAATTTATATAAATATTTTAATACATAAATTCTATAAGTTTCGAGACATTTTAGTGATATCAATAATGTTACTGATATGTTCGATGAAAGTCCTCAAACCAAACATTACAGTTTATTGGATGCGAGAGATATAAAAGAGTTTGATTATGTTAGTGCGGATAATTATTTGAAAGATTTGAAAAGTGCAAGATAGTTGGAGAAAAGTGTGAGAGAGTTGGAGAAGAGTGTGAGATATTGGTTTCTAAAGAGTGTACTATATCTATGGATTGTGACAGATTTGACATGGTTAAAAAGGAAGACAAAGACGAGGATGTAAAAGAAAGTTTTGAGAATGTCTTGAAATATAGTGTTGATAAAAATCTTGTTTTAAACGTGGAAGAATTGTCATTGGACACTTATAAACTGGTAGATGATTCGCAATATTGGAGCAATTACAAAGGTACTCTTATTTTTTATGAGATTGATACGAGTGCATGTCAATTAGTTTTAAAAAAAGATAGACCATATCCACTTGATTTGAATTTATGTCACATAAGTAGCGAGAAAACAGTTGAATTCATAAATGATGGTGAGAACTATATTTTGTATCCATTGGAGGATAATGGTGTCTTAAAAACATTTTCTAAAAGTGTGTTATCTTTTAGTACAATTGATGGGTTTAAAGAAGTTGCAGATGGTTCAAGTTCTATGTTGACAATTCAGAATTTGTTGTTACAATATATTGATCTTGTGGAAGGGTTCAGATACAAAATTCCAAAAAGATGTTTGCCCATAAAAATACCACCATGAAGAGATAAGCAATATGTAGATGAAGTCTTTCATATCCAAAGATTAACTCAAGGTCGAGTTCTTCACAAGTGGGAGGGACTGATGTAGGACAAGAGACCTCATATTTTAGCCGGGATTTTAGTATTTAATATTTAGAAAAAGAAAGTTCAAATTATATTAAACTTATTTATATTATAATATATCTATTTAAGTTATGTGAAGAAAGTTTCAATTTATATTGGGCATATTTATTTTATTTTTTCATATTAGGTGATAATATATATATTATCTCTGAATATTGTAAGGATGATTATTAAAATTATTATTGATTGAATTAAAATCCTAGAGAATTTTCTCTTTCTTTTTTTGTGGAGTCAAGAATTCTTCTTTATGGATTCAATGATTGTCTTGTAGATTTAAGGTATTTAAAGATTTCTCGTGTAAGACTCCATTATTTATCTGTTAATCTGCTTCCGTTCTGTGTCAGATGATTATCAACACAACTCACCACAAAACTATTCTTCACTCTTTAGCACCTTTAAAGTTCAAGAACAATCAGAATCATCAGAGACATATTGGTCGAGGAGCACGAATGACGACAAAATCATGATCCGGGAGATGAAACAAGAGCAAGAATTAGTTGAGATAAAGAACGAGGATAAACGTTACATAGGCGTTCGAAGACGTCCGTGGGGAAATTTTGCAGCAGAGATAAGAGATTCAACAAGAAAAGAAATGGAAGGAGGGTTTGGCTCGGAACATTTGATAGCGACGAGGAAGAGGCCCTTGTGTATGATCAAGCTGCTTTTTTGATGCGTGGATCTCTAGCTTGTCTCAATTTTTCGGTGAAAAGAGTAGAAGATTCTCTCCGGGAAGTAAAGTATAGGTGTAAGGAGGGATGTTCTCCTGCTGAAGCCTCGAAGGAGAGCCAGGACTTGGGTGCTGATCTGCTAGAGGAGCTTCTAAACAAGTCTGATTGTTCTTGTACAAGTTTTTAATGTTTTTATATATCTCTTGGATGTTAATGCCCCCCCCCCCCCCGAAATTTAGAATCATTCACTAGACACCAAATAACCGAAACCCTACTAAATAGACATATTGCATGATAAAAAAATGGTGTTTAGAAAGTGGATGCGATCTTGACACGTACACTATCAGTCTATCAGCAACTATCAAATTCTTGTTCTCTTTTTTATTAATTTTTCACTTAGACAACTCGCACATATTATATATATATATGGTTACTTATACAGTCAGCATATTATTGTTAATCAAGTCAACCCATTTCTCACCATTAAAAAACTAAATAAACGGTTATGATTTAAAAAATAAAAGCGGATACACTACATTATAGAGCGTATGTCTTTATTTTTATTTTTTTGCCTTTTATGCCCTTACCGTGGATAAAAAAACTAAGTCAAAAAAGGCTTGAAAACCTAAATATCTGTACATAAGCTCTTTTATATAGCGTACCTTTATTTATTTATTTTTTTACTACTTAAACCAACTAATTCAACTCCAAAATACAACAAAAAATCAAGATCAATACAAATCCAACTTCAAAAATACCATAAATAACTTAAAATCATAATACAACTTCAACTTTGAAATCGAATCTTCTCCCAAACTCAATTTTTGAAATCTTCAAGAAATTGAATCTTCTCCTCCCAATCTCAATTTTTGAAATCTTCAAGAAATTGAATCTTTTCACAAACCTAAAGTTTATGAAAAATGGGTATTAGATAGCTCAAAATATATTGGATTATGAAATTGGCAAAGTTAAAATGGATTTTAGAGAGTTCATAGAAATCTCCAAAAAATGGTATGATAAAAGAACAAGTGTGTTTCTGGGAGATAAGGGTGTGCATTCTCGAGAGACATATAATAGAGCGTAACTTTAAAAGGGTAAAATGAGAATTAAAAAAATATGTACATACACTCTATAATAGAGTATATGAGCATTTTTTTTAAATCTCAGTCGTTGATTTATTTTTTTAACGGTAAGAGATGGGTTGGTTGGATATCAAAAGATATCTATGGTTGATAAACAGTTTTATATATATATATATATATATATATATATATATATATATATATATATATATATATATATATATATATATATATGGAAATTGTTCACCAGCCACAGTTGGATATCTTTTGATATTCAACCAACCCATCTCTTGACGTTAAAAAAACAGATCAATGATTGAGATTGTTTTGAAAAACTTACACATACGCTCTATAATATAGCTCATACCGCTATATTATAGAGCGTACATGTCAATATTATTACTTCCCAAATTTACCCTAAATCACATACGCTCTATAATATAGCTCATAGTAGAAATTGTCTTTATTAGCCCAAAACAACACTTGTTCCTTTATCATATTTCACTACAACAAAAGCGGCTAAAACCAACTGCAAGATAGCGGTTGAGTTTAACATGATTTTAACTGTTTTTGGTTGAAAATACACTAAATCCAACAGCATAGAGCATAGAGGCGGTAGCATTTAAGGCCGTCGAAAATGACTATCCGGTTGGAAATAAAGTTAAATACAACCATATATGGTTGATTGTAGTCAAACTAAATTCAACCAAATTTTGTTGAAAATAAGCTTGTCCAATTATGAAATTTTCAATTTAAATTTTGGTAAAAAAATTCAACTTCCCGCCACACATTCAAAATCAACCAAATTTGATTGAATATATAATTATTAAAATCAACCACATTCGGTTGATAACATTTTGGCCATGTAAATCTCTTCACGAATTAATTCAATTAAATCTTGTTGACTTTACTTGATACCATTGTAATATATTTTCAACCGTTTGTGACTGAATAAAATATACCATTTGTGAAACTCATTAACAACCATTCACTCACTGTACAAATAACAGAAATTTTAATTATTTTGTAAACCAATTCCAATTATTTTTGGGCAGAAAAGACGTTGAAGCAGATAGTCAACAGTTCTAAAGAGAGTGGTGAACTAGCAACACCGCCGTGTGATGGTGGTCAAAGTCCTTTACAATGTGAAGATGTAAAACATGTGAATGCTAATGAAAATGACCAGCCATGTGAAGTATGCGGTTCAGGTAGGGGAAGAAATGCTAATATGTGGTAATGATAGTGGTACCATGGGTTGTGGCATTGGCACACACATTGATTGTTGTGACCCTCCTTTGCCAGATGTACCCACGGAAGACTGGTTTTGCCCCAAGTGCAGCAAGAAACCTTCCAAGAAAAAGGCCCGTTCGACGAAGAGGAAATGAATCCTTAGCCTTGTACGAACCATAGATTTTTAAGAGAAAAATGAATTTTATGTGTATATATATTGTTGTGTGTCAAGTAAGAAGAGTGTGAGTATATGAGAAGGAGATGAAGAGAGAATAAAAATAATGTGTTAATTTTTATGTATGTGTGTGTATATATATATGAGGAATCACTACTAAATTTGTTTGTTTATACGGCGGTCAAATAGGGTCGTATATAGAGCAAAACTCGTCATATATGTTATATATGACGCCCTTTGCGACGGAAATTATTTCGTCGGATAAAACCTCGTAGTTTGCATATCCAGGGAAATCATTTATTGTCCACATTAAAGCTACTCGTAAAGTAAACATCTCATTTTTTGATGCATCATAAGTCTGAACAGCATCTTCCCATAATTCTTTCAACTCTTCGATCAAAGGCTGGAGATATACATCAATTTTATTACCTGGTTCCTTCGGGCCTTGGGTGAGTACAGATAAAATGAAATTAGTTTGTTTCATGCACAACCAAGGTGGCAGATTATATGGAATGAGTACGACATGCCATGTACTGTGAGAAATTGACATAGTCCTAAATGGATTAAATCCATCAGCTGCTAACCCCAACCTTACATTACGAGCATCACTTGCAAAATCCGGAAATCTTTCATCAAAATGTTTCCAAGCACGTGAATCAGCAGGATGCCTTAAAACACTATCATCCACTCTATCATCAGAATGCCATCGCATGAGATCTGCTGTTTTAGATGACCAGAATTTTCTTTGCAATCTTGGTTTAAGAGGAAAATACCACATCTTTTTCACAGCTGCTTGGTTGCTCTTTTTTCCACCATCGACATGTTTATATCTTGACTCACCGCAGATCTTACATTTATCGAGCTTTTCATTTTCATTGCGGTACAACATGCAATGATTAATACATATATCCCATGTCTTGTAATTGAATCCCAAGTCTCTAGTCATTTTAAAGGCATCATTACATGAACTCGGTAACTTAGAAGATTTTGGCATTGCACGGTTTAATAGCTTTAGTAAACCAGTGAATGATGAATTTGACCATCTAGAAATGGCCTTTAAGTGCAAGAGCTCAACAATAAAGGAGAGAGTCGTAAACTCCTCACATCCTTCCCATAATTCTGTTTCAGCATCTTTCAAAAGTTTTAAAAACTTAGTCGTTGTTTCATCAGATTGTACCACATCACTGATCTCGGGTCGTCGTTCGTTCATGCTTGGAATGCCTAAACCTTCATAAACCATTCTTGTAATGTCATCATTGGCATCTCCGTGTCCCTGTTCAGACATATTATTTTGAAAATGTGATATGTGCACGTTTATGTATGCTTCTCCGTGAGAGGTCCAATTTGTGTAGCATTTCTCAAACCCAACCACAATACAATGTGTTCTTATAGTTTCTCGATCTTGATAATACCGATTAGAACAATCTCGACATGGACAGAGAATTTTATCTCCAGGAGACTTACTTGAATATGCGAATTCCAAAAACAATTCTACCCCGGAGATATATTCATGTGATGCTCTATTATTACTATTAATCCAGCCCTTATCTATATTAGACATTATTAACCTACGAAGAACCAAAACGTCAAACAAAATGTAAACCAGCAAATTTTTTTATTACACTTTACAAGCAAAAGGCAAAGGCAGATACAAAATAGGGGCAGATACAAAAACACATTATGATTATATATAAAAAAACACATTACGATTATATATACTTTAACTCCTACGATTATATATACAAATTACTTGAATTGATACATACATAGAGACACACACAAACACAATGGTATATATATACATACATATGATTTTGTTTGATAAATCAAGCATAAAACACACGCAAACACAAACATACAATTTTGGTATATATATACATACATACGATTCAGAGCAAACATAAAACAACAAGCAAACACTAAGATTCAGAGCAAACACAAGATTCAGAGAGACAACAAGCATAACACAAGATTCAATTTAGGGCATAACCTGTTAAAGACAAGATGAGTGTGACGAGAGAGATGCAGCCGCTAGCCCTAAATGACGAGATGAGTGTGAAATAAAGTGTAAGTGGAATACAGTGTTAAGAGGGAAATAAAACTTAAGAGGCCGGGAAAATAAAATTTTTGGGGAAACATTTTAGCAGTAAGAACCAAAACTATATACGACGGTTTGTATTTTAATATATACGACGGTAATTTAAAACACTGTCGTATTAGGTAAATTAAAACACTGTCGTATTGGGGAAAATATTCACAGGTTACTTTTTATACGACGAATACAACATATATACGACGGTAAAAATATTTTCGTCGTATAAAATAATGTATACGACGGGAACGCCTAGACCGCCGTTTAAACTCGTCGCATAAAACTACTTTTTTTGTAGTGAATTGATGTCATGAATGCGGACCGTTGGATTCTTATTTTAGGGGTTACATATGAAGTATTGGATTTATTTCACACGGATTGCTGACATGGAACTCAGTATATATTCGACTGGATATGGTTGAAATTAATTTCCGGTTGTATTAATAAATTCAACTGACTTTGCATGGTTGATTTCAAAAATTCCACTCTTAGTAATTGAATTTAAGTTTAAATTCAATCGGAACATGTTAATATTTTAATTTTATTATTTTAATTTTAACAATTTTTTATTACATTTAAATATATTTTTATTTTTATAATAATAATTTAAACTATATTTATTGTTATATATATATATATAATTAGTACATTAATGTTTAAAAATTAGGCCCAATAATAATTTAAATTCATTTAATGTTATATGTATATATTTTATATAATTTTACATATATTTTATTTGTAATTTAATATGATAATGTCTAACGATTTTAGTGATGTGAAATATTTAAAAAAATATTCAAATTTATTCGGTGTGCTTTCATAATAGTCAAAGCAGTCAAAACACACATTTTCATTAACTAGTCTTGTCCCAAGAGATGATTCGATTTTTTAAAATTATATTTGTGACGATCCAACCGTACGGATGTTAATATCTCACAATTTTAATGATTTCAAAATTTCTCCAAAAATATTCAAAGTTATTTGGTGTGTTTTTATAATAGTCAAAGTGATCAAAATACAACTTCTCATTAACTAGTCTTGTCCTAAGTAATGATTCAATTTTTTAAAATTATATTTTTGACGATCCAACCGTACGGATGTTAATATCTCACAATTTTATTAATTTAGAAATTTTTCAAAAAATATTCAAAGTTATTTGGTGTATTTTTATAATAGTCAAAGTGGTCAAAATACAACATCTCATTAACTAGTTTTGTCTCAAGTGATGATTCAATTTTTTAAAATTATATTTTTGACGATCCAACCGTACGGATGTTAATATCTCACAATTTTATTGATTTAGAAATTTTTCAAAAAATATTCAAAGTTATTTGGTGTGTTTTTATGATAGTCAAAGTGGTCAAAATACAACATCTCATTAATTAGTCTAGTCCCAAGTGATGATTCAATTTTTTTAAATTATATTTTTGACGATCCAACCGTACAGATGTTAATATCTCACAATTTTAATGATTTGAAAATTTCTCAAAAAATATTCAAAGTTATTTTGTGTGTTTTTATAATAATCAAAATGGTCAAAATACACCATCTTATTAACTAGTTTTGTCCCAAGTGATTATTCAATTTTTTAAAATTATATTTTTGACGATCCAACCGTACGGATATTAATATATCACAATTTTAATGATTTGGAAATTTCTCAAAAAATATTCAAAGTTATTTGGTGTGTTTTTATAATATCAAAGTGGTCAAAGTACACTTTCTCATTAATGATTTGATTTTTTTTTTAATTATTACACCGTATTTTGACTAGTTGATTATTGATCGTCTAACCAGATTATTGACATAATATTATATATAAAAAATTTCATCGAAATATATAGCATAATCGACATGAAAAGGCACCGACTACCTACTAATCCATGACTAATCCTAGTCACATATTAATCATGTAGCCATCGACTTTTAGAATACAAAAACTATATATATGCTTATATAGACAAAAGTTAATTCTGTGTGTGTTTTATCATATTAAATATATTGCAAAATTATTATACATAAAATTTTTAAAAATTATTTAGTATTTGTTTGAAGTAAACTATAACATTAAAGAAGAATTAAAAATTTCATGTGTTATTATAGTCGAATTTAAATTTTAAAATCTTTTATGTGTTTCACTTAAACCTCTACAATTATAAATAAATGTATTTCTTAATCAAGTACGTATTTTTAATAATTTATATTAATCAAATATAATCAAATTTATATTGTCAAAAGTATTGATATTAGAGGGAAAATTTCCCGCCGGAAGTGATGAAAGTTTGCCGCCTTGTGAAAATTTCAGAAGTGGCAGGATTATTAATTATCAACCGAAAACAGTTACTTTTGAACCTGGTTGAAAATAAACGGTTGAAAATGAATATCGGTTGAAAATAATCGGTTGAAAATGAATGTCGGTCGGAAATAATCGGTTGAAAATGAATGTCGGTCGGAAATAATCGGTTGAAAATGAATGTCGGTTGAAAATAATCGGTTGAAAATGACCTTCGGTTAAGTTTATGCGCAGTTGACCTTGAAATCAACCGTAAACCGTTGAAAATAGTCGCGGTTGAAATTATTCGGTTGAATTTAGCCGTGTTTTCTTGTAGTGTTTTTTTTTAAGAATTTTCTGAGTTACATATATTTATATAAATGATATATATTAAATTTTACATAATTATATAAATATTATAGATTAAATTTTATTAGATTATAATATTATATTTATAAGTATTTATTTATCTAATTATTATTATTTTTGTTTTATTATTTAATAGATCATTTATTATTGTATATATACAATAATGTAATATTATTTTTAGTTATTTGAATCTAATAATATTATTATTATTTATCTTTAAATTTTTAGTTATATAACATAATACAAATTTTTAGTCATTTTTAATTTTGAAGTACTTTTTAAATTTCAAGTAATTATTATAATATAATATAATTTTATTAATATAAATGTATTATATATAATATTATATTATATTTATTAATACCTTTTATTTAATAATTATTAAAAAAATTAAGAAAACTAATGATTAATATTAAAATTATTACGAGTTTATTAATAGTCATATTGTGTATGAGTTTTAGTTTATTGCTTTCCAAGATTGCGGTATAAAAAAAATTGAGTTACTGTAGTTTTTTATGGTCAAGGCAAAGCACATGTACGCTGTATCATAGAGCGTACATGATTTTTTTTTTTTTAAATTAATAAAATCCATGTGGTACAATAAGGGTAAAAAAGGAGAAAAAAATTAAAAAGTTACGCTCTATAATATAGCGTATACGCTCTATTATAGAGCGTATGCTTTATATATATTTTTTAATCTTAACCGTTTATTTATTTTTTTAACGATGTGAGATGAATTGGTTGGATATCCAAAGATATCCAACTGTGGCCGTAGAACCGGTCCCTATATATATAGTCTAATATTCGCGCAATTATAGTTGATAATATATATTTATAAATTACAAAGGACACCAAAAGAGAATATTCCATTGTAAATTGTCATACATATAAGGTGAAGAATAACGTACATTATCACATTTAGTTCTATCATGAAGAACTGGATTTGTTTGTGATACGCAAAACAACTTGATTATCACAATTCAAAACTGCAAGTGGGCAAGTCTTTCGACTCCATATCTTGAAGCAAAGTGGATAACCAAGTGACTTCATAGATAACCAATGCCATAGACACTTGACCTTGCAACAATTGTTTGTTTCTGTTAAGAAATCAGTTTTCCTAAAAACTCAAGGTGTTACGAGACTGTCTTACCTAGACCCCTGCCAACTGAATTCCGATACTATGTTAAGTTACCGGTTCTTCTAAAACCTCAAGGTGTTACGGAACTGACTTACTGGGATCTTATATTATTCTAACAGTTTCACCAGAAAAAATACAACTTGCCCAGTCTGAGTGACAATAAGCTGTTAGTTGTGCAGCTGATTTACTAGCCAGCAAAATTCTTTGTCCAGGATTCCTAGCTAGTTACCTTGGTAGTCATTTTGCTACTTGCATATGATCATAGGGAGGGTGTTGCATTTATTGTGTACCTTCATTCTTGAAGATATTAGTGAATTTTGTTTAAGGAAGGACTAATGTGAATTCTAACTTCAAGACGTTTAAAATGTGGTTGACTGTGGTGGGTGCATGAAAATGGAGGGGCTCTTAACTGGAAACAAAGGTTTGACATTATTTTTGGCACTGCCAGAGGTTTTGCCTATTTACATGAATAATTCCATGTAAGAATCATACATCGAGACATAAAATCAAGCAACATACTACTCGACGAAGATTTTCAGCCTAAAATTGCTGATTTCGGATTGGCAAGACTTCTCCCTGAGAATCAAAGTCATGTTAGTACCAAGTTTGCTGGGACATTGTAAGTTGATACAACTCACTTCAACTTTAAATAATTTTATTCTTCTCAAATTTCGACTATCACTAACTCATCCTTAAACAAGTACTAGAAATACTACCTTACTCATTGAATGGAGTATGATTTTCTTACATATATATACAGGGGATATACAGCGCCAGAGTGCCATACATGGGTAATTGACTAATTGTCTGAGAAAGTAGATACATACAGCTTTGGAATCATAGTCCTCGAAATTATTAGTGACAGAAGGTGCAACGATGTCGAGGCTACCAATGGATATCTTCTTGAAGATGTATTTCATCTATCAAATTTGCACTCATAAAAATACATTCTCTTTATTGAATTAATAAATTATACCCATTTTTATTATTATAGGCATGGAGAATGTATGAGAATAATATGTATCTAGATTTGATAGACGAGACGCTAGACCTTGCTGAATTAATACAGGGTAGAAGATGCCAAAAAATGCATGGAAATAGGTTTATTATGCACTCAATCTCCAGTTTCTTCAAGGCCAACAATGTCCGAAGTTGTTGTCCTGCTCTTAAGTGATCCATCTGAAAACCTTAGACTACCAAACACAAGTATGCCTATGGATTTGTATAAGAGAGCCATGGAAGACTCATCTATATCTACCGGATCATCAACCAAAACTGATGCTACTACAACATTCACAGGCCGATAAATTTACTTCAATGTTCGTCTGTTTTCATTTGTCCGTGTGCCTTTGATTCTACAACATTGCTATCCTTTTGTTAAGTTCACATCTGAATAACCTTTTAATTAGGCTGCAATGTTAATGCTAATTCATAATAGTACATAATATTTCATATTCGTGTGTTATAAAATTTTGAATGGCACATTCAGTCATTTTGTTTCACCTAAAATTCATTTTCTTGCTTGTTTGGTTGAATGAGGATCTTTGGTTTGAGACTATGGGGTAAACTCGGCATTCATTAATACTGATCGATCTCTAGCAGAGTAGATTAGTGCATCTTTTTGTTTGGCTAACAGGACTTGAAGTCTGGTGTTTGAGGTAATATGTATGTGAATATCAAAGGACAAGTTGCTCTAATTCCTTGCAAAAGAGGCTGAACCCCATAACTTTACTACATATATATACTATCTTATGTACAATTTAAAAATTAAAATAAGTGGACTTTGTTTTTATAGCAAATATACATGTTTTTTTATAATAAAAACTAAATTTATATTTTTGCAAAACTAGCAAAGTCAATTTGAATAAATTTATATTTTTGGGAGGCTGCTATAATTTTGCAAATTCAAGCTTTGGTAAAGAAGTTGAAGTTTATATAATAAAAGGAATTATATAAAATTGTTTTTTTTTAGCGAAATAGACCAAATAGATAAAAAAATATAGTAATAAATTAAAAATATCACTAAAATGTATAATAATGATTCTCTAAATTATAGATAACCAAAAATAATAATATTATTATTCATATAAAGATAGTATATAACTAACTTTATAATGGCAAGTTATAATTTAAAATTAATAATATTATTATTCATATTTCAACGTACATTTTAAACGGATATATTTTTAACGACTATTTTCCAACAACTATATTTACAATGGCTCTATTTTCAACGTCTTTATTTTAACAGTTATATTTTCATATCCTATATATATGTTATAACTTGTAAACTTTTAAAAATGAGATTCATTCTAAAATACTAATTCTTACAAATCATCATGTCAAATATTCTTTGATTGATGCGTGAAATGATTAAGGTGGAAGAAGAAGAGGAAGAAGAAATGTTAACAATTACTACTGTTGTTCAACAATATCGCCAACTTCAAAATGAATATTCAGTTTCACATCACGGTGGGTCTGCACTAAATCATCGTGTTATTAATCGCAACAAAGAAGAAGGTCATGCTCGACTTTTTCGTGATTATTTTTCTGATACTCCTACATATTCGAAGACAATATTTCGTAGAAGATTTTGGATGCGCTGTTCACTATTTTTTAAGGATTGAAGAAGCAATTAAAGCTCATGATAATTATTTTATTCAAAAAATTGACGATGTCGGAGTCTGTGGATTATCATCGCTCTAGAAAATAACAGCTACACTTAGAATGCTTGCTTATGGAACGACTACAGATTCTGTTAATGAATACATTATGATTGACGAAAGTACAACTATAGAGAGTCTTAAAAGATTTGCAAAGGCAGTTGTTGAAGTATTTGGTACTGAATATTTGAGACGACCAAACATAGAAGATACAACGAGATTGTTAGCGGTTACTAAACAACGCCGCTTTCCATGTATGTTAGGAAGTATTGATTGGTATGTATTGGAAGTTGAAAAATTGTCCAACTGCATGGCAGGGGACTTATACTGACCATGTTCATGAACCTATTATTATTTTAGAAGCAATATCTTCATATGATCTTTGGATTTGACATTTTTTTCTTTGGATTACTTGGATCTTTAAATGATATCAATGTGTTAGATTAGTTTAATATTTTTAATGAATTAGCAGAAGGTCGTGGACCTGAAGTTAATTTTAGTATTAACGGGCACGAATATAACATGGGATATTATCTCGCTGACGGTATATATCCTTCTTGGCCAAGTATTGTTAAAACTATTTCAGCCCCTTAAGAAAACAAAAGAAAGTATTTTGCTGTTGCACAAGAAGAGTCTCGAAAAGATGTTGAACGGGCATTTAGAGTGTTACAACCTCGATTTGTAATAATACATGGACCTTCACGTTTTTGGGATGTCGACACAATGAAATATATCATGACATCTTGTATTATATTGCAGAACATGATTGTTTATGACGAAAGAGAATTACACATTTCAGATTATAATTTTGACATAGATTTCGATACACCAACAATTTCAATGAATATAGGTCATATGAGGGACATCAAGGAATTTATTCAGATACATCGACAAATTCGAGACAAGAAAACTCATATCCAGCTACAAAATGATCTTATCAAGCATTTTTGGCAAAGTTATGGCGGTAATATGTAATAAAATTGTATTATTTTTATTGTTATTTTTATTTTGTATTTCTCATTATATATGAATAAAATAACATATTTTTCGTTAATTGTCAATAATTTAAAGAATTGAATAAAAGAGGAATACATTTCTTCATTATTATTATTATATAATAAACTAATATAATTATGAATAAATTAAGCACTTGGTTTTTTCCTCATCTTTAAATTAAACCCAATTCAATAAATTTAATAAAAAGAAAAATAGGCCGAGAGAGAGATTGGGAGGCGGGAATCCAGTTGGTGGATTTTAGAGAATAGACTAGACTAGTTAATATAAAAAAACCTATATAGAGAACTGTAAAATTATACATAAGGGGAAGCTGCATCAGAGTGCCCCCAATCATTTCCATTCTTTATATTGTGTATGCCATGTAGGATATAGACAATGAGGAGGAGGATTGGAGTTGCTCTTATAGACAACCACTACATTACAGATAACATGGTTGGAGTTGCTCTAATGTTGTAAATCTATATATCTTATATAACCGGACTGATTTTAAGCAAACGAAACTAGCACAGAATAAAAATATTTAATAGAGTACCAAGCTAGTTATAGCAGAAGTGTGCAACCTATTGATCAAACAATGCGTGAATTTACAGTAGTATCAGTTGTTACAATTGACAAGTATGATACCTTTTTTCTTCAAGGCTCTAGGTAACAAGTAACACTTTTCTTTCACCTCTGTTCATGTTAATTTCTATTTCTCCGGTATCCCATTAATCAGAAAATGTCGCATGTAATATGAAACATTTGATGTTATTTTTAGCAGAAACGACAGTCGAGAAAAGTGAAAAATAAATCCAATTGCCCAATGGCACAACCCAATTTTCAATTCATATCTCTTTTGTACCATCTGTTTGATCTCTCTACATGTAGAAAATATTGAAAAAATAAAAATAAAACCCAAGTAAAAAAGAAAAACAGTAAGCTTCTATACTACATAACAGAAGTTAAATTAGCATGCATGCATGCATGATTGCTCAATAACCAATTCTTCAGTGTCTGCACCCGGATCAAAACATTTTTTTCTTTATGTAGTCTCCTCTTAGCATGAAAATATCTTCAATCATCAACACAAGACATATTCTGGGACTACTTTGAAGCAAAATCGAAGGAAGACATTCATGATAATTAGCGATACTTGAAATTAGGTCACTAATTCGATCGATTCAACCTGGTCTCCCTAAAGTGAATTCCAAGCTTGGGTTTTTATGGTCCAAACTAGATCCTAAGTAGCTCTTCAGCTGTGCAGAATCACATTCCTGTATCCAACAAAATTAGACATATAATTAGTATGACTCCTAGAATCAAAGGTGCCATCTTAAAATCTATCACTTCTTTACATTCCATGCAATTTTATATAATGTACAGAGAAGATTTTTTTTTACCTCAATCTCACGTGCGGCAGATCTTTGCTGGGAGGTAAAGGGTCTGATCCGGTCGGGATCAACTGAGTTAGTCTGCGACCAATCCTCTCTATTGCTGAAAATATTATGTCGAAAAAATAAGAACTACTTTAATCATGAGTATCGATCCAAATATAGTGATGAGGAAAAAATTAGCCTCTCAATCTCATCATATAAATATTGCAGTACATATGCAGTATATGATAAGGGTGAGGGAGGCTTGGAAGGGATAATAAGATCAAATTGTCCACTTTTAGTACCCGGCGAGCAGGGATGAGCAAAAATCGAACTGTAAATCGAAAATCGAAAAAACAACATCAATAAAAATCGCATCATTGATTATTGGTTTGGTTACGGTTTTTAATTTTTGAAACCGTACACGGTTGATTCGGTTTTGATTTTTATACGAAACCGAACCGACTAAAAACCGAACCGCAATAGATTAATATATATATATATATAATTTTTATTGTAATTATTATATTAATATATATTATAAATTAAATAATAAATAGTTACTAGTTAATAAAAGTAGCATATATTCATAAATATGAGAAGAATACTTAGCTTATGTATTGCATTTATTAAAACATATATTAATATAGTGTCTTTTTAAGCAAAATTAGTCAAATTCATTTATTTTTGTTAATAAGAATAACATTAGTAATTTGTATATACAATGATTCCTTACATCAAATAATATCAAATTTAATATAAAATCATACAAAAATATTCATTACATGTTTTTTTTTATTTAAATAATATATATATTTATTTATTTTTTATATAAATTTTAAAACCGAAACCGCACCACTAAAAACCGAACCGAACCAATAACATTTAGTTCGGTTTTGTTTTCTATTTTCTAAAATCGCACTTAAGTGATTACGGTGTTGTTTGAGCGTAAAACCGCATCGAACCGCACCATGTTCATCCCCACCGGCGAGTAGTTTCCTACTTCCCTAATTAATTCTTATATAGTCTAAAACTTAGGATTGGCCCTGATCTTAATAAAAATTTAAGTAAATCAAATTCTGAATTCAAACTTAGAATTGGCCCCGATATCCTAATAAAAATTTAAGTAAATCAAATTCCGAATTCGGTCAGAATCAAACAAAATGCACCTGTCCTCCGGGTCAGGTTCAAAGTAAAGCATAAATCTAAAGTTTAGAATGATCTGTCATCAGTTAAAACCTTCTAATAACTTTAAATGTACCCTAATCAACCCGAAGAGCATTAGATATACTGCATATATGCATTTGCTAAAATTAAAGCTAGTGACGTTGATAGTCTTATGTACGTGTTCCTAACTAATTATGTATGGTATATGTAGAACTAGCTAGCTAGCTTAAGGTTGCCTCATGAATTATACTTATAATCTATGACACTGAGATAGCATGTTCCTAATTTCTTTTTATGATGAATACCATTTAGAGTTTCCCTACAGTATTATAATTTTGGTGTTATCTTAATACTGTAAGAATCAACAAATCTTGAAGTCTGTATATATGAAGATATATCAACTTATTAGTAGGTAAATATTAATTTCTAGTTTCAAAAGCTTCCTCTACATCAAAACCACATTCATTTCTGAAAAGAATTCACCAAGATGTAAAGCAAGATCAACTAGACGACTCAATGCCACTAAAGTTTGAACTTAGAGGAATTGTACGTCGTGCCTCATGATTATGTTAATTCACTAAGTTTGTTTCTTCGTGCATGGGTACTTGTAACTTTCGTTTCTTAGGTTATCAGCTTGATTTTTCTTGCTTTAATTTATTATAATACTATATATAGTTTGAAGTTTTCACAACATTATTTCTATCTCCTAAGAAGGGTAGTTATTTCATTCTCTTAAAAAAAATAAAGATGTACAAGAGTAACAGGGCCAATGTATATATATATACCTAAAATTGTATTAAATTAACTTTGTAACCCGTTTTAACACCAACTATTTTCTCTGACTCTCTGTCTCATTGCTAGTAGGAGTAATCACTTTTAGAAATTTTACATATTAATAAATTTTAAATATCATAATTTTTCATTTATATCCATAATTATTACATTGATACATGATGAATAGAAGGCCAAAATTAAAAATGACAAATAAGCTGCTGGAAAATTGTTCATACCAGCTATATGTATGCATCAATTCCTAATTACTGTCATAGAATTAAAAAACCTAGATACCATAAACATTTAAACTTACTACTAATTGCATTAATGCTAGCTTTAGAGAATTTAATCCTCACAATTAATCTTACTTTCAGAGGGTTCATTAAATACAACTAGGGGCGGATGCAAGAAAAAAATTTAAGGGGGCAATCCGATTATTTTATAAAATACCTTCTAATAAAATTTAATTTTAATGGGGTACTTGGATATTTTTGTAAAATTTAGTGATGAAATTTTGTAAATAAAAGATTTCAGAGAGGAACGTGTGCCCCTTACTAGATCCACTCTTGATTTCAACCCTCTTCTAATGTTTGATACTTAGGCACATTAACCTACATTACCATATAATAATGTCCTCTGTCCCCTTTTACTTCACTTTTATGGGAAAAAAATTGTCTCAAAATAATTGTTCAAATCTTGTTTTAATATATATTTTTTCAAGATTACCCTTACTCCTATTTTTCATATTTGACTCTACAATTTATTTTCAAATTTATTTCATTATTCAAGACATTTATTAGGGATAAATATAGAAATAAATCATATAATTAAATACTTTTTTATTATGGATGTTTTTGCCATAAAAGTCAACTAAAAGAGTACGGAGGGAGTAATGAACAACAACAAAAACAATTAGTTAAAAACAACAAAACAAGTTTGTTATGAGCAAATTTATCAGGGAAGGTAGCTCATTTTCCAAATAAAAAAATTAAGACTATATATCCAGAAAGAAAAATGTAGGGAGAAACAACTGCACAGGCGTAGCCAATATACCAGCAGTGGGGTCATGTGACACCCCTGGAATCTAAATAAATAAAAAAATTATATGTATATTCTTTTTAAAAGAGTATTTATTAACATCAGTGAAATTCTATAAAATTATATGTATTTTGAATGTTGGTAAAAAATTTACCCCTCGCCAGGAAACGCCCCTTCAACCAAATATGCTGTATGGCATCAGTTTTATATAATTAACTTTCCTTTCTCGTCGTACTATTTTTTCCGAACTATTCCATATCCTCAAAACTATATTGTTCATAACAAACTTATTTACATGTAATATTTTGGTTGTCCTCTCGACAGTAGCTGAAAGTGATGAGCAGTACAATCAAGTCCTAGACAAGAATTCAAAATCACAGCAACAATTCAACTCAGACAACTGCAAACTGACTAGTCCTTTCTTTCTATGGCTTTATTACACAAAATAGTATTATTTTATATTTCTTCTATGATTATTTATAAAAGGTTGACATTTTTTTTACAGAGTTTTGTGGTTTTGCTTCATTTCAAGCCAATTGTTTTGGCATAAGACACAGGACATTTAATGACACCAGTACCCAGTCCCTCATTACAAGCTTGTATGTATCAATTTATATATTATTATTATATATATGAATGTGTATACATGGTCTATATATATATATATGGAACTCAAACTTTGAGAAAGGGAGAGCGCTCAAGTCAAGGTACTGATCTTTTTTCTGTCATATATGCATAAAGACCTCGTGAAGAGAATAAGAAGCAGACAGGTTAACAATAAACAAATGTGATTAACAGTTGATAACTAATTCATTAGTAGTAGTAGTAGACTAAACTCCAAATAGAAAAGAAAAAGTTGACCAGTACTTTGCTTTTTATCTCATATCTTATTCCACTAATTTTTCCTAATCAGAGATAGATTGTGTATAACCTTATGAATGAGTATCCAAAGGTAAGTTAGAGTCGAATATGGGACAACAGAGGATAAGCACTTATCAATTGGGCTATGGATTAATTATTTAATTAACAATACCCCAGAGGAAAGGAAAGGAAAGGAAAGGTGCATAGTATCCCTTATCAGGTGAAATGAAAATATTCTGACACGTACAAAAGAAAAATAACAAAATCAGAAGAAGCTGAAAAAGAAGGAAGATTTGAAGGAACATAGAAGGCAAAAGCAAAGGCTGCCACAAGAACCCCTTTTTATTCTTCAAATATGGTGGACGTGGGTTGGTTTGCATTTCTACCATGCAAAAAAGTAAAAGAACTTGTCCTCATAAATTATACTATTAATCTTATTAATTTTTTTAGCTAGTTCCTTAATCATCGGATCATATATGTTAATTAATTACCTTGAAGAGTTACTCCATAGTCTTGGATCAGAAGGGGATCTGGGATCGACAAATCTGCCTGAACTCCCCAAAGTCGAAATGTCTTCTTCTCCGGATCCATCAGATTGTCCTTTGTATATATTTAACAAAATTTCTCAATAATTAACTTCTTAAACAAAGGTACAGAAGCCATCTTTTACCAAGGATAAAGATAAGTAAAGTGTTTTATACGTTCGTATATAAGCAAAAGGCTGAATCGAAGCAACTAATTAGCAACATTGGAATCAATTTTACAGTACGTACCTGAAGAAGCTGTTGGTTTGTCAGTAGTTTTTACAGTTCGATACATCTGCCACATTAACACCACCAATTCCAAATTAGTATTAGTTACGATAATTAATAAACGGATATATTAGAATAATATATGATTCAGATAAATACCCGAGAGGGTTAGAAATGATTTTCCTAATATAATCCTTGTCTATCTTGTAAAAAGGGCCCAAAACTGTGTGAAGTTGTACGTAGAGTTGTAGGTGATGTGTTGGTAAAAATCATTAATCACGAGGGGAGATGAGTAATGAGTTGTAATAATATTATTGAAAAATGATGGCTTTGTTGGTACCCTAGTACTATCATTCATTCTTTTGTTTCTTGATTTTACCTAGTAATTAATTACACACCTTCTCTCACTGCTGACTCTTGGAAGATGAGATTTCTCCCTACCACAACACTACAATTCTTTAATATTCATTCATTCATTCATTCACTCACTGCCTGCCTGTCCCCCTCATCGGCTACTGTGCCGGAGGGATAGACGGAGACCCCTGACATCATTTCATTAACTAATTCTATTATTTTACTTACGATGTATAATTCAAGATATCGTAATCTTAAATTATTTTATTAGAGAGAAAGAAATTAAGATTTAGCATACTAGTACTGTAAATCTCTACCTGTAAATGGCTCTTGACATGGGCGAGTGTAAGATCTTTGACATCCATTAGCTCAAGAACAGACTTTGGAGTTGCCCCTGTACACACACACACATAACAAACTCACAATTTTAGTGACAAAAAATAAATTATTTCTTAAAATGAGTTCTAGTTAAATAAGCTAGCTAGTGAAAATGGAGATTACTTTCATGGCCACCGAGAAGCTCAACAGCATGAACAAAACGAGCATGAAGCGTGCTTGTCCATCGCATCCTTGGCGCCCTCATGCTTCTTTTAGCAGGGAGCTTGGGCAGAAATCTCGATCTCATCATAGCGTTATGTGAAGGTTCAGAAACCCCGACTCCAAACTGATTATTAAGATGATGATGGTGATGATAATTAGATGAAAGGCCATTATTATACCTAGATGCTCCTCCGGGGATCCTATAGCCCCCGGAAAAGGATCCAATATTAGGGCCAGATTTATTTAAGATTGAGGACATTTGGTCCAAGTTAGCACTAAAATAAGGCGAGTGAGAAAGAGAAGAATTATTATTAGGATAAGATTGCATTGGATACAAACACATCTTTGGATCTAATTTTTCTCTCGAGGTATGATGGTCTAATGGCAAGAAAGGGAATGAACGGTTTTGGTACACTGGGATTCCCTTTATCGGTCTCAACGATGCATCCATACTCGACGATGATGAAGTTCCATGGTTTTGATGATGAAAAGGGCTCATATGTGTTCGTTGTTGAGTAATTATATTAAAGTTGTGATTATTGGGTGGATGGGTGAGGGAGAGGTCAGTAGTGGGTACTAGTGAGGGTTCACCAATGTGATTCATGGCATTGTAATTTGGTGAAGTGTTGGGAAGACTGATGTGGAGAGAAAGATCAGGAAGTGATGATGATGAGTTTGAAGTAGTAGTTGTATTAGGTTCTTTGAAAATCCCCTCCAAGGGCATCTTTTTTATAAAGAAATTAACAAACACTTGGGGTGTCTCCTCTTTTCTCTGGCTAACCAAATCTAACACTGCTAATTAAGTAATATATAACGTACGATATGGGATCTCTCTCTCTTTTCGTTCTTTCACTCCACACACAAACACACACCACAAAACCCAACAAAGAGATCGAGAAATTATAAGCAAAACCCAAAAAAAGAGCTTCCGATGATGATAAGACGGATTCGGTTGATCTGATTAAAATTAAAAAAAAAAATCAAGGAGGGATAAAAATCAGTGGATTAAATTAAATATCGAGAAGCGAAGAAAGAGAGAAGGGCGGGGGTGAGGAATTTGCAGAAAGGCATGGAAAGGAAAATAAGGGAGAAATATCAAGTTGCTGGAGAGTATATAAATGAAAATGACAGTAGCTAGCTTTAGCTAGGAGAAGAATTAACAAGGTCGACCCTCTCTCTCTCTATTTCTCTCCTTTTCACTTGTCAAAACACGCAAACCACAAAAACATTAACACAACACATTGGAATTACTTTGTAAAGTAGAAAAGCTCCCCACTTATAAACAATCAAAAATACTTCCCCGCACAGGACGGGTCTCATTTATCTTTTTTATTGTATGTGTGTATCACTCTTTCTCTCCTCTAGAGTGAAAGATACCACTCCCACGCCCTTGTGTTGGTGATTCTCTCCTCGCCTTCTCTCTCCTTGTCCTGATACATACAGCTAGTACTACACAGTCGATAAATAAAGCACATTGATTCAATTCTATTTTTAAAGCTACAATATTCATTCATGTATAATTAAGAGTATAGAATTTTGTATTATTCGGATATTATTATTACACATTCTCAAATTACATCCAACATTATTTCTCATTACATTTAATTTCTGGGGACCTACCTGTCCCGTCCACTGCATCGACGAAATTAAGCCCTATCTGCCTTGTAGTTGCTTATCACAGCTCACTAATAATAATGCAGTAATTAACCCTCAAACCTGATTTTAATTGAGATTAATATTTTTTTTTGCACTAAATTTTAAATTTTTCTGAAGATCGAAAAATAAAATAGGAGTCAACTCCAACCTGATTCCGGGTTTAAGAAATACCTAATTATTACACATATGTTAACGTACGTAGTACAAGATATGGAAGACCCATTGACTTGAGGAGAGAGAGACAGTAAAGCCTAAAGGTGTGTTTGTTTGCTAGCAAGTAGCAATAGGTTAATATGCGTAAACCCATAATAATAATCTGGTATTAAAATGAGTACAAGTAAAACCTTCTAATTCCCTTTCATACTCCCAAATATTCCCTCCTAATCTTTCAACAACTTTGTCTGGCATCTTGGGTTTTATTATGTCTTGGTCACATGACCCTCCACCCAAATAAACCCTCATTTACTCCACTGAGTTAGGGTTTCAAAACCCTAGGCTGAATCAGTGGCAATCTATTCTTTTTTTATTTTGAATACATTTTTTCAAGTTATTTACTTCTCTAGCTCTTTTAATGCTTGCTTCTAGAGTTTCTAAATCTCGATACATATTATACTGTACGTACAATATTATATACAGTACTTGTCTCTTTTCGAATTCTTCTTTTATACTACTGCTCACTGTATATATGCTACCTCAATTATAATTAATGGTATACACCGAATGACGCGAGTAGCCCACATTTGGTGGTTGGATGGGCCATTTAATGCCTTTGTTTCAACATGTATATAGATAGATGCTCCGACTGTCCCGGTTTTCAAATAGTGTCCTCTTTCTACATGCATCTTTATATTCAACTAGTGAAATACTAGTATTTCTAGCTACTTGGAATTAACTAGGTCTTTGAGTGCTAGACCTACTTGAACGAATGTGATCATTGAACTTTGTTGACAAGGGGCTTATTTATCAGTGCAAAAAGATAGTGCTATATAATGTGAATATAGATAGGTACAGTATGCAAGCAATGTGAGTACGTACTGATCGAACGGAAAGTTGTTAAAGCGGATGTATATATGAATATTGAAGCCGTAAATAAACTGTTACCGTTTCAAAAAATTGAACAAAAAAGGAATAGACAAATGATTGAATAATCACTACAACAGAAGTGAATAAATTCAGCGATTGAATTAATTCAGCTAATTTTAATTGGCTTTAGTCGAATTTAAGATAATTTCGATATAGGTCTGCAGTCGAATATAAGCTAGAGAGTCAAATTTAACATTCCACGCGTTAGATTTGTCCACCCAAACTCGACCAAATTCAATCATTTCTAGCTAATTAAAAAAATTCATTTGAGAATTCTACTTTTGGGTAAAGCTTTGTACTAATTGCCCATAAATATTAGATTTTATTATTTTGACTACACCCAAATCGTCAATTAAAATGCAAGCTAAATTTTATTATTTTATTATATTAATTAACAACTTGTTCTATAACCAGTATAAAGCAGTATGTTGTAAATTTTTATATATTGACATAATTTGAAAGGTCTGGAATTTTAAGTGCTTCATGTCATCAGCAATTGTAGTCCGCTATGGCTCCGTTTGGAAACCTATATAAGTGACTTATATGGAGAAAAATACATATAATTTTCAATTTATAAGTTACTTATATGATAAGTCAAACAGATCCTATATCAAATTTTTCGAAAACAGTACTTGCCCAGTCTAATCACTGAATTCTCTTATGAGTTGTTAATTTGTATTCTTTTTAATTGAAACAGGTCAAATATTTAGAGATCAAGACTTAAAAAAGATAATACGCATCTCCTTAAATATGTTAAGATTTAGATTCCCTTATTGATAGATGCAGTAGGAATAAAAAAAATTAAAAATATTTCGTCCATATTTTGGATCACATTCTTAAAAAATTATAATTTTGACACAAACTAAAACTATTATGAGCCATTTTCATTATTTAAATTTTGCAGTAAAAAATATTTAATATAATTCATATATTATTTCTTTCAAAAATAATTTAAAATAAAGCTCTTAAATATATTAATATGTTATTACGATGAGATATAAATTTTTAATATAAATATATATTAATGAGGAGGTTAGATGGATATATTAATTATAAAACTATTAATATTTATTAATGAGGAGGTTAAATGAATAAAATTATTTTTTATTATAAATAAATTGTCTCATATTGGGCTACTACATATATATAATAATAGATGTCTATTACAATAAGATGCATAGCATATTTAACAATAAATTCCGGGAGAAATTTTAAAATACAAATTGTAAAAATTTTAAAATACAAATATAAAATATAAAATGCATTATATTTTATATTATAAAAGTCAAATACATAAAATAAAAGTAAATACCTCTGCAGTAATGAAGTCCTGGGAAATTAGAAAGCCAGATCGACTAGTGGGTATCAAAGATATGATGAAGGAAAGATCCATAAACTCAAAATCGAATAGATATCTGACCTTTTTAGCCTCCATTTCGGTTGGTATAAAAAAGAAAATGCAACTAAAGGTCGACTTCTCAAATTCCTAATTAAATCAAACGTATATTAGAGAGTTGTTCACATTGATTTTTGTTCAGTTTTGTGGAGTCTATGAAATGGAAAATTTTAAAATTGGAGTATTCAAAAATTTTAAGTCAGTTTTAGAAAATATTCAAGACTCTAAAACTTTGATGGGGATTTTTAGATTTGGATTATGATTTTAGTTAAACCTAATTTGTTTTCTTATAAATATTCTCATATAATCATAACACAATATGATTGTGATATCAATACAAAATTAGTGCATACTGTAGAATAGAAATTTATGAGCCATGTAAATTTTTATTTTGTGCGATTGTCATTTATCTTTTTATTCTTGTTTATTTACTTGAGTTTTCATTTTCGTTATTATATATTCAATAAGTGATATCAGAGTCAATGATTGGAAAATGGATATCGGGGTAACTGGCTGCACGTAGTCAATATAGGTGGTCGTCCGTGTTATTAACTTTGTGATTAAGTGGCGTGTGTCCAGTGAGATTTGTGATTTTTGATTTGAGGAGAAAATTGTTAGATACTATAAATCCAAGTCTCATATTGAGTACGAGATTTTTTGACATACACCTAGTTATAAATCCGTACAAAATGGATGAATAATATCATATTATTATAGAGTTGAGACTTCCTTATGACTTAACATAATTGTATCGAAATATTATATTAAAAAAGATTTTTTTATTAAAAAAATTTATCATCTAATCCACAACCATGAAAATTAAAAATAAAACATCTGATTAACACAAAATACACGTTGCAATCAGATCTATAAATAAAAATAACTATTAACAACTTGACTGATACTCCAATCATGCAATATATATCAACCTTTCAAACAAATTATTTCCATGTATCCGATTAATATATAGCACACCTTAAAATGACCAAAAGAAAAAATCAAATAAGCATAAGTCGCATAATGTTCTTATTTCTGAAATAAAACGAAATGCTTATGTTCTTATTTATAAAATTTTATTTACAAGTACGATAAAAATTATTTATATATTAAATCCGCCATTGATTATATGTCTAAATTTAGGTGATAGTACGATAAACCCAACAAGGCACACCACGTAAGTTCGTATGTCGCATATATTTTATCTTTCAGTGAATAGAAATTTTGAAATAAACGTGTCTGGGAGTCAAAACTCCAAATGCCTCGTTATATATTTACCGTTCATTTATGGGGGCTACAGGAGATTAGTACAACAAAAGTTTTGACAAAATCTAACAAAATTGTACATAATATTTAAGATTTTAGTGTAATAATTAATATATATATATATATATATATATATATTATTTTACTTAATTAATTAATAGGTTGAAAAGTCACAAAGACTTGCATTTGAACATCACGTGATCGTGATTGCTGTTTAAAAAAAGTTTAATCAGAAATAGATACTGATCTCTATATTTTAAAATAATATTACTTGACTTTGATTACATATTTTAAAACGATATAATTAAAATTCCTATTATAAAAATTTTCTTCCAATGAATAAAAAAACCAATCAATACTTTTATTTATAAAAGGGAAAAAAATGAAACTAATAATCTTAATTATTCTCTTCAAATTGTGTTAAAAATAAAAAACATATATTTTGAAAATACATAAATATATTTTGTCTAATGAACGAGGGATATAACACTGAAATATTCATATATACAGCTTGTCCCACTAGCCACAAGCATTATTGTGATGTGTAGTTACAGTGATGAATTAGAGCTTTCATACATGGACCAAAAAGATTGTTGGTTTTGAATTTTGATTAATATAGGCATTTACAAACTAGACCACTCATTCGAATTTGTCATCAGTCGAGATTAAAGCAAACAGATATCCGCGACATTCATATTATATTCTCTAAGGTGACAATGTCTGATCGAATTACATTCTTGGTTTGTAAAAATAAATATAAATACAAGCATGCATGCATATATATTAATTAGTTAGCAGTGTCATAATTAGGGTTCCATTCACTGATTTCGTAAATGATATGCTATGCATGGAGGACCTACCAAATTGTTGTGGATTGATTTTGATTGCGAGATGACATGGAGATGTCAATGGCTTTACAAAGATGGACAATAATGTAGCAATGGTTTTACAAAGAAACAAAGTGATAAGGACCGTGGAATGTCTACCAGTATCTGTACAATTCCATTTAGTTTTAATCTAAAGTCAAGAACAATACGGCCAAGATGGCATCTAGGTATATGAGTCTTGTGTTCAGATTATTCTGTATGCTCAGCTACGTGTGTTGTGTTTGTATAATTTGACAACTAAATTAAAATGGGAAAAATTTACAAGTATAAATAAATTGGAAAATATGATGCTCTTTTAGTTTAATAATAATAATAATAAATAATAATTTAATTTGTAATTTTGGTTAGTATCTTATGAGCCGAGGGACGGACACATACGTGGTTAAAGTCTTATAGGTTTAGCTTGGTATTTGATGTTTTAGATAGTGATAATAGCTTTTTATTGAAAATCAAGTAAAAATGTGTTTTATAAAATTTAAAAACAGTTTTTAAAAAAAGTATTTTTATCTAAAAATTGTTTTTAGAGAAAACAAGTCCCGGTCCTTTTTCAAAAAACTGCTTTTTATCTTTTGTAGGAATTAATAACGTGTTTCACTATTAAACCTGTCTAAAAATATTATTGCTTAATATTATATCTCAAAATATTATGATAATCCTTCCAAGAAGGAAATTTTTCGAGAAGGACATTAGCTTGAAGTGTTTTACACATTTTCTTACCTTACCCAATATTTCAGTCACAATATTTTCATATTCATGGACTTGTTCTAAGATAGGTTTATCATCCCTCATCTTCAAAATTATCCACTTATCAATCACATACTTTTTCTTGCATGCATCATGAGAACCATAATTTTTTCCAGATTTGGATTTACTTGATTTATTGTTGACAAAGAGATCTTACAACTTGTTAGACATGTGATTTAATAGATGTCATCGAATCATTTTGTTGTCTTTCTCGTACTCTTTCTTGATTTCTTCTGCGGTTAATCTTTTTGTTTCGAAGAGTGTGGTAACTATTGAATCTTGAGGATGAGACGAAATGTCAAAACTTTTCAGCATAACTCCGGTGAAAATATCTTGATAGATAACATAATTAACTTCAAGTTGTTCAAAAAATATCAAGAGTTTTTTAGGCCACCTCTTATAGTTGTTATCGTCAATAGGCTCTAATTTTAAAAGATTAGACAGAATCTTATTTATGATTATAGCCATTGTAGACATATCTTTTTTAATTTTTTAGAATAAAATGAGATTTTAAAGCTATAAAATATTAAATATCAATAAAATTAATGAAGAAGATATCGTTGAGCCGTGCTAAATAAATTCATAACCTCAAAAATAATATGCAGCGCAATCGATGTGCTAAATCATATTGCTTATTCGTTCTCTACAATTTACTCAATACTAGAGTTGTAAACGAACCAAATTCGGACGAACTTTTAACGAATTCGAACAAAATCTTAACGCACTGAACAATGTTCGGTAATTTTATCAGACAAAATTTCTTGTCCGAACTCGAGTTCGGTAATAATCGAATTGAACACGAACAAACACGAACTGATCGCGAATATAGTGAACCGAACACGAACTATTCGTGAACATTATATACATATTTATTAAAAAAATTATTTTTAACTTTATTTAGTGTAAAAAAATTGGAGACAACTATTAATTAAATATTTCTCACCAATATAATATTAATTATAAATAATTATAAAAAGTAATTAAAATATAAATTATGAATAATAAATATATTATATACATATAATATTATAAATATCCTATTTTTATCGAACCGAACTCGAACTTAACGAACAAGTCAAACTCGAACCGAACTCGAGTCGAACACCTTAAAAGTTCGGTTCGGTTCGTTAAGATTATCGGACAAAAAATGTTGTTCGAACTGGTGTTCGATAAGCTTATTGAACGAGCTTATCGAAATCGAACTCGGACGAATACGGATGAACTTATCGAACAGTTCGGTTCGGTTATAGGCATACTCAATATTTAATTAATAAATATAAGTTAAGAGTTATATACAAATTCTTAAAATTGAGGAGAGGAAAAAGATTCTCAATTTTTTAATTAAAAGCCCTCTAAAAATCTTTTGAAACTCTAAGGCCCTATTCGGTTGGAGGATAGGAATAAGTTTTAGTGGGAATGAAATGATCCTTTCGTCGGGAATGAAAAAAAGCTGTTCGATTGAGCATTTGGGAATGTAATGACTTATCATCGCATCATTCATATAATTCTAAATAAGCTAATTTTTTGTACCACCCCCACACATGGGAAAACCATCTCTATTATTATTAACAATAATTTTTTTATCAAAAATTACTCAAATAAATAAATAAAAATGATCATTCCATTCTTAATAAAATTAATATCACTAAACAAACAAAGTAATGGAATGAACATTCTTGCCCTACCTAATTCCTATTACAATAGCATTTCATTCTCCTCATCATTCCTATTCAGACTCATTCATATCCTTCCAACCGAATAAGTCGGCATGTTCAGTTGGAGAATATGAATGAATTTTCATGAGAATGGAATGACCATTTCGTCGAGAATGAAAAAAGAGTTGTTCAGTTGAGTATTTGAGAATGGAATCACTCATCCTCATGTCATTCATATCCTTGCTAATAAGTCAATTTTGTATCACACCCTCTCACATGGGATAATCATTTTGTTTCTTGCTGAAAATAATTTTTTATATTTATTTTTACTCTTAAATATAATATGTTTGTAATTCAATATATTTAATGGAAAAAAACTCGTTTAGCTATTTAAATTTTGTAATTGTTAATTTTTTTAATTTAAATTATATATATAAACTTATTTCTCTTGTAAATTAATTTTGTCCTATATTTTCTATATTATTTAGTAAATTTATTATTGAATAAACTTTTTTTTAGAATTCATTTTATCTATATATTAAACAAATAAATTAATAAAAATGATCATTGCATTCCCAATAAAATTAATATTACTAAACGAACAAAAGAATGGAATGAGCATTTTTATCTCATCCCATTCTCATACCAACCCATTCCATTCCTTTCACTCGTTCATATCCCAATTCATTATCATCCTTCCAACCGAACACACCCTAATTAATTTATACATAATTATTTACTTTTTTACTTAAAAATATATATAAAGACTGACAAAGTTCTTGAAGATGCGCTGCTAGCTATTTAGCTGAATTTGACCCCAAACAATAACAAGTATGCATGGGTAATGTTCTAATTTGGTGCATGTGACTTAGCCAAGTCTGTTAATAAATTAAGTTGAAGCGTACATGCATAAGCTAAATCACAAAGAATATATCGGAGAATTAAAATCTCCGGTAATTCTGCACGTCCATGTTTTTGACTCTCAATTTAACCACAATGCGTTTCTTGTATAATACTGGAGTATGTCTGCTACATTCTTGATGGGACCATGCATCAAATATGGTATCACCAGCTATTCCCCTCCATCAAGTCTTCCTTTTATTTTTAGCTTTTAGTTTTGACCCTACTTGTTTGCTGTTTTCTTCATCCACACAAAATACACACATGTCTGTGTCTCTCAATTCTCAAATATATATCCCTTCATTCATGAGTAATTTACATATGCATAGTCCAGAATACTGCGGGTATCATTTTTGGTGATTTTCAAAATTTAATTTAATATTTTTACTAAAAAGATAAAAATTTTATTATTTAAAATTTAAAGTGTAAGTTACATATGTACAAAGTAAACAAAAAATAAATTGTTTCACAAGAACTCGTTAAATTGTAATCTTAATAAATAAATAAATAAATAAACTACTCAGTAAAAAAAAATACTCCTTTCATCGGCGCCATCGCTGTACTTTATTTTGGGTGTTGTGGATTCACCATTTTTAATGTTGGTTTAGGCAACATTGGGTCTCGATTCCTATATTTTAGGCTCCATTCGGGATTGTGTTAAAAATTGTTGTACTGTGAGAACAAATGTTATTAAGAAAATCATATAATTGTTTGGTAATTTTTTTAATTTATGTATATTTTGAGATATAATATACAAAAATAATGTTTTTGAAAAGGTTTGATGACGAAACTTGTAATTATTTCATATAACAATTGAAAAGTAGTTTTTTTTCAAAAGTATGGGAGTACATTCTTTCTTTAATAACAGTTTTTAGGCCAAAATCATTTTTCCTATACATAGTTTTTGAAATTTACCAAACATCTCCTTGATAATTTTTTAACAAAAAACTGATATAATTGTCTGCAACACTAATAGCAAACTCGGTCTTAGGTCTCATTTGATAACAACTGAATAAATGTACTTGAACCGAACGAGAGGGAGTCAAGTCACAGTGCTTGCTTTCCTTCATAAAATTCTGAACGAATGATAAATCTTCTGGATGAGTATACCACAAATTTGTTTCTGGACTAATCATTAATATAGACCATATGTACATGCATATTTTTCAATATCATTTTATTATTTAAAATAATTATGACACTTCTGAAATAATATAAAAAAATTATTATCATTTATTTATAATTAGTATCATTATTATATATTTATCTGTAAATAAAAAAAATTAGAATTCTCTATAATTAACTTATCTGTAAATATTAATATTCATATATTTTACATGTTTAACATACAATTTATTTAATGATATTAGTAGATATTTTATATTTATTTAAAATTTTAGATTTGTCAAATGACCCTTAGTTGGCTAAAAAGGAAATAAAGAAACTAAGATGCATTGTTGTAAACCAGGAATTTCGTATTGTACTTGAAATCGGTACATGAATAATGATATAAGAAAAAAAAATGGAAGGACATAAAAATATATGAAATAAAAAATATAATTTGTTTTAATATTTTATATTTTATTAATTTTAAATATTTATAATTTATTACTTTACATATATTAATTAATATTATACTAGTTTAACTTAAAAATTCTACTATCAAATTATATATAACCTATATTATTATAATACAATAATATATATATAGGCAAAAGTTATATCGGGTCGTATACCCAAATAATACACTAACACTATATATAATTGTGTATTTTCATATTATTATATTTATATATATATAATCTAAAAATACATAAATATTTAACCAAAAAAGGATAATAAAAATAAGGCTAAAAATTAATTCAAATTATATGTCAACTCGATTTATATTCGGCTAAAAAATATACCCCACGTATCATATTCATTTTTGTAAATGATATGAATCTGGTGTAAAATTTAAACCGAATAAAATATAAAATATAAAATACTCCTATATTTTTCACCTTTAAGATTGTGATCCGGCCATGGTATGTATATGGTACACGACATAAGTTCGGAAATTGTAACACCTCTATCTCACATCGAATAAATGGATATAATTTATTTATAAGTAAAAGTATTATTACCAAGTGTACCAACAAATCAATATCTTTTGGAGGCATATGGTGGGTTTGTGGATTACCCAACTTGTTGCATTTGGGTCAGTTTACTTTGGCTTATTTGGATTCGGAAGTCGGGGCTTGACCCGATTTTTGAAAAAAACTTAGGATTTGACCTAGGTTATCACATATGGTATCAGAGCCACTTGATTCGTCAAGTTGCCGGAGGTGGAGACACAAAAACTGGTGGTATTATCCTACAATGGACAGAGTTTCGGATTGACCCGAGTTGTCACATATGGTATCGTAGCCACTTGATTCGCCAAGTTGCCGGAGGTGGAGACACGAAAGCTGGTGGTATTATTCCATAATGGACAGAGTTCCGAAGGTAGGGACACTGTTAGGTCCAAAGTGTTGTAGAGGGGGGGGGTGAATACAACTGTTTAAAATTTATGAGAGAATAAGCAATACGCAGGTAATAAATGATGACACAGAATTTCAAGAATATATCATTATATTCATTGATGGATTTGCTACAACATTCATAAAAGGATCATGATCAGTTGAACAATAAATACAGCAATTAAAGCTAGATTCAACTGATCCTCTCTCTCACTTTTTGTTTTACAGTAAATGCTCTCTCTTAAAAATATCGTTGAATATTAAGATGATGAAAAGTCTTTTTACTAATAAAATCAAAGTGCTGCTTTTATAATGTCATGTAGTCTTGATCTTGTCCTTTTTGTGTACGTGGCCCAATCAGGACTTTGACAACAAAAAGTACTTTAACAAAAACTCTGGATCAACCGTTCACAATAAGCCACTTGTCCCTTGAACATTAAATGTTACATTTCTACCCGCATCTCGATCTTCGCCTGGACCCATCTCGATCTCGATCTGTGAAAATCTCGATCTCGATCTGGGAGAATCTCGATCTCGATCTATGAAGATCTCGATCTCGATCTGTGAAGATCTCGATCTCGATCTGGGAGAATCTCGATCTCGATCTATCGCCTGGATCGAGATTTGCCTTTGCAGTGTTTTACTTCACTTGTAAATCTCGACCCGCATCTCGATCTGCTGTGGATCGACATTTGCCTTGGCAAATATGCACACATCCAATGTTGACCTTCTTTAGTGACTAATTGAGGATTAACCTTTATGAGCAAGTTTCCTTAGCTTCCTCAATTTCTTTTCCTCACTCAATTCAAATGAGATCTTCTATTACTGACATGAACTTGCCTCCAATGTCCTGACACTTGATGCAATGGTCTGGTTCATAAGTGACTAGTCTTGTAGGGGTTCTTGCTTCTGAATGTCAGTTCTCATTTGTTGATTAACCTTTACATTATCCAGATGTTGATATACATTACATGAAATCACTTTGGTCTTCTTGATACTTCCTTGACATTAATTTGATTCTCCATTAGATAAGTTAGGGCATGAGCAATACTCAGATTGAACTTCTTCTCACTTATGCATCCTTGATTAACCAAATTAGTTACTTGTAGTTACCAAGTATCATTACCATTTCTTCAGTTGATTGATTCCATGTGCTTCTTCCATTTCTCTTGTTTTGCTGTTGTTTTATCTTTTACTTAGTTGAGTTACATAATAATTAAGTGTTACAAGTTAGTACACCTATGCCTTTCAATCTCCCCCTATTTGATTGTCTAACAATGACAACCAAATTCATAATGAGGATAACTCAACTAAACAGGGACTGAAAAAAAAGATAAAATAACATTCATAAATGATCATGTTAACTTACATAATGCTTGGCTTGATTAATTAACTTCATGTCTATTACTGATACTTCAAGTGCCAAAATTGGACACCTGTTGGCTCGATTAAATGGCTTCATGCTCTTCTAGAGATTTTCTCTAAGTACTTTAAGAGCACGGTTCACTCAATCTTCAATTATCCTTCTGAAGTCCTTTTAGCAGTATTACCACCGCCGAACTTCGCAAAATAATTGACGCCTAATATAAACCAGTTTCAAGACACTTAGCTAACTAACTTCTACCTTACACTACACAAGAAAACAGATAATATATTTTTACAATGCAGGAAAACAAGAAAACAAATTACAACGCAAAGAAACATTACAAGCATGATACATTAAAACTTTTATTTCTTGCGCTCCTCTTCCTCACGAGCTTTCTTCTTGGCTGCTTTTTCTTTCTTCATGAACTCAGGGTTGCAGACTTCATCCATTCTTTTCTTGAGAAGATTAAGTCCTTCTGCTTCCACATGATTTCTGATCTTGTAATTTCGAAACAACCTCAACCACCTTTCAACCATGCTGCGAGTGGTAAGCTTCGTGGGAATGTCTTCAAACCTCAGCTTCGTGACTTTGTCAGGGTACCCCTTTTCCCCTTTCTTCCTTATAACCAGCTGCTTAGGGTATCCAATGACAATAGCGGTGGTGCATTGCTGTAGCCTCTGAATATCAAGCTGTTGTCTTCTCTTACAGAAGTTATCAAATGTGACCCTCAGATAATCCTGATCAAACTCGTCAACATCATCCATCTCCTCAATCAATTCCCTTATAATACACAGTGTTTCATGACTGTGTTCTGCAAAGATGTCGTACTTGATTTCAATGATGGTTTCCACTTGATACTTATCTGTATAGATCAGCAGATCATTCTCATTCTCAGCTTTGCTCTTGACAAACTTGACATTTGCACTAACCACTGCACTAGCTTCCTTCCTTATTTCCCCTTCTTCTGGAATGTCTATTCTTGGATCTCCGTATCTTTGCACATGCTCTCTTATTGCCTCGTCTTGCTGCTCGAATGCATAGTCTTCAGGTTCCTTCTTAACCACTGGTAGTGTAGCTTCAGGCAGCTTGTATCTAGCGTCTTGCCTTCTTATCAGCTTCTCCAAGTCCTTAGCCACCAGCTTCTTTTCCTTTGTTAGAATACCCTTAGAGAGGACTAGCTTTGCAACTGCCTTCAGCACATTTTCGCTCGGAGTTAGTTTCGAGTCATGCAGATTTACGATCCTCAAGACTTTGTCATGGACATATCTGATCTGGTAGGGATTTAGAATGATGTCAACCCCTCTGTCTTCAGCCATCTTCAACAATTTCTCCTTAAACAGCACTCCAGTCTTGACAGAGGTGTCTACCTTGTGAGCGAATTCTACCAGTTCACTTGCACCCCTTTCATGGAAGAAAGCTTCATCGACCATACACGGCCCGATTTTTGTTATGGGTGTCCAAGTGATCATCAGATTCCATGCCTTCTCCTTGAATATGACTTGTACGGAGGTGCATCCCTGTCTTATGCAATTTAGATAATTCAGCAGCCCAGGGTTTAGATTTTCTAGCTTATGAAGAAGAAAGCTCAATCTTCCTGAGTCATGAGCATAGGCTCTTGGTCCAGCTAAGGCTTCTCTAGCCTTGTCCCACTCGGGACCTTCCCTCCTTATGTCAGCCTGGACCTTAGGATCTTTGATCTTTTTCATTTCATACTCATGCTGAGTTTTCTGAGCCGCTCTCTTCTCCTTTGCCATTAGTTCTTTTTCAACTATCCCTTGTAGAACTTCTTCATTTACTCTTTCTCTGGCTTCCCTGAAAATTTCTCCTTGCATCTCCGCTTCATCAATTTCTTCTTCTGGAACATGCTCGTCAGCAACCGAGTGGTCTCCTGCATCACCTGCAACTCCTGCGCCAGATCCGCCAGGATTTAGACCTCTTTCTTGTTCCCATTCTCTTGCCCGTTGCTCGAGTCTCGACCTCCTTGCCATTAAGGCTTCTACATCCATCTCGTCATCATCAGAATCTTCAATAAAGTCTCCCATAAATGCATCAACAAGAGGTGTTTCTTTCTCAGCTTCTTCTTCAACTACCATCTTCTGCTTGCCTTTGTCCTTAAGAGCCGGTTGAGCCTCCTCCACCTTTTCACCAGATTTGTTTGAGGACTCGATCACCGGACCCTTACTAGTCAGCTTTTTCAGACCCTGATCCTCCTGATCCTCCTTCTCCCCCTTAGGTGTGTTATCCTCATCAGGAGCATCATCATCATTATTATCGTCACCACCACCACCACCGGTTGAGGGACCAGGTCCAGCCCTGTTACGGCCAAAGACAGCATCAAGTAGTTCATTGAGCTTCGTCCAAACTTGAGACATGCCATAAGTGACATCATCTACTGATCTTCCAACCTCCACCTGTGCCATGCCGAGATTATTTATCTTGTCAATCATTTGATTTTGGACGGCAATGAGGTTCTCCATGAACTGAGCTCCAACCTCCAATCTTCCAGAGTGAGAAGAGACAGCAGCAGTAACACCAGCAACTCCAGCCTCCAAAGTCTCCACTTTCTTCACTAAATCCTGCAATTTGGGGGACGGTGTTTGGCTTGGGTTAGACTGTTTACTCTCGCCGGGTTCTGTTTCACTCAAGATCCCTAAAAAGAAGGGATCTACTCTCCCTGTCTCTCCCTCGTGTTTAGAGCCTAACAGTACTAGAGCCTCATCCACTAATCGCTGGGGACTAGCGGTGAGTTGGTCGGCGATATCGGTCAGTGAGACTGAGCCTTTAAGCGCTGTGTCTACGACGGGAGATGACGTTATGACCATGTCATCCCCTTGTTCACTTAGAACCTTTTCTGGTTCGCTGGGCTGTTCTGGAGGCGTAGACCCACCAGTCACCAGATGTCGTTGCTCTGCAAGCAACTTGTTTTCTGATTTAGATGAGGAAGCGTCATCCGTACTGGATTCGACAGACTCTTCCTCATTAAAACTGCCTGAGATACTAGTATCAGAAGTGCTAGTCTCAGTTTGCCATTCCCCTTCCTAGAAATTGCTCAAAGAGCCCTGAGCGGACAACTCAGGGAAGGTAGGGCCAGCTCCTATTGGCTGTTGAGCTGGACCCCCTTCTTGACTCTCACCAACATGCCTAGGCGAGTGCGAATGTGTTGAAATGATTTGGAGAGGAGAGCCACCAGCGTGAGGTGTGGTGGCTGTGAGAGGTGAACTAGCCTTAACAGGTTGTGCAGTTGCCACTGGGTTTGAATCCACCTTTTGCTTCTTTGGAGGTGGCAGAGCTGCTGAAGTGACTACTCTCTCAACTCCTACACTCCCTCCACTCGATTCACTCGACTCAGATAAGCTTGCCTTCCTTTTATCACCATTTTTAGGGCTGGCTGAACGTTTATGAACAGAAGGGCTTGCAGCCTGGGATAGAGCCTGGGGGTTTTCAGGCCCACGGCTGTAGAAAACAGGTTGAATTGATGATTGATCAAGATCAGCAAGAATAGATACCTGACTCAGAAGATCGTCATCCTTGTCAGCTCCAGCTTCTGCAACATTTGCCTCAGCCATGTCAACATCCATACCTGCTTGTTCCAAATTTCTAGGCACTTGATCTCCACCTTCAGCTTCGTTACCGCTACTCTCAGCTTCTACTGCAGTAAACTGAGAAGCATGCCTCCTAGCATACTCATCTTGCAGATCCTGGAAGTATGGAGTCAGGCGCAACTCAAAAAGTCTTGACTTTTGCTGGGTTTCCATGGTGGAGATACTCTTTAGAGTCATATCAAAACATGCCATCCTTTCAGAGCCTTGAAATATTCTTCGGTGTTCCTCTGAAAGGACGTCATCCAGAACCATCTGAAGAAATCTTGGCATCCAGCATTTGACTGGACCATCTTCTGGATTCCTTGAGGCATTTTTCTCCAATGCCCACCTCTCATGCAACTGAATCAACAGATGTTTGCCCACATTCACTCTCCTGTTGTTTGCCACTCCATATAGTATTACCCGGCAGCTGTTGTTCATTGGCCTGTAGTCTTTGTCCTTTGGGAACATGCAGCGCTGAATGGCCTGAACTACATAATCCCACTCAGCTGGTAGCATACCGGTGTTAACCTTTGTTACCTTGATAGGACCCGTGGGAGGGCGACAACCTATCTCCGTGAATAATTGCAACATATCCTCCATAGTGGGTTCCGGAGCATAATCTTCTGTAGGAAGCCCGAGTAACTCATTGAACTTCCGCAGACTGACTTCATATTTGACACCTCCAATAGTAAAGGATAGGCCTGTTGGATTGGCTTTTCCACCCCGAATCTCTAGTGTAGAGTAAGCAGCTTGAAGGGCTTCGACATTCAGGATGGGAGAGGCGGTTAAGGCATGACTTATAATTGATGTGTTGTTGAGGGATTCAATCCAGAACTGATAGTGAATAAATCTACCAGTTGCTCGATCAGCAGAGAGATTAACAAAGTTGGTCTTGGGAATTGTGAAATTTGGGTTTGCCATTTTAATTTTGTGTTTGAGAAAAGAAATGTTCTGAAATGGTTTTGCAATGGAATTTTTAGAGAACAAGTTCTAAATTTAAACAAAATAAAACGTACACGAACCCCACTAATTACCCCACGTAATTAGTGACACACATTAAAACAAATTAACTTCCCCACTAATGACCACTTAACTCCCCACTAATGATTGACAGTTGAGTTTTCGAAAATTAAAGTGAACAGCCGTTACAAAATAAATTATTTTTCCAGAAAACCACAAACACGGCGGTAAAGTTGCACTTTAAGGATTAACCAGTAGTACTCACAACTAATTTTGCTCAAGAACACAAAGAACTTAAGAATAGGAAACCACGAAACAAAAACAAACTCACTCGAATGAAGAAGAAAACTAAAGAACTAATTGCAAGAACAGTGATGACGTTAAAACAACACAAGAAGTTCAACAGTTTTAACAAAATTTTAGCAGAGTTTCGTTTTAGTTATTGATGCTTTTAAGTAACAGTTAGTGATTTTTGTTTAAGAAAATCACAAGAAAACTTGATGTAATGTATGTATACGCGTGTGTATATGAAGAGCTTAAGCTTTTGGAGAGAAAGAAAGTTAATGTAAATAATGAACAGCCTTTTTAATGCTATAATATATACTTGCACGCCTAAAAAGAAGTGACTGAAAAGACAAGTCACATCTCGATCTCGAGATCCGCATCTCGATCCTCATCTAGATGTCGATCTGGATGTCGATCTCGATCCGCATCTCGATCTACATCTCGATGTCGATCTTGATGTCGATCTCGATCCGCATCTCGATCTACATCTCGATGTCGATCTCGATCCGCATCTCGATCTACATCTCGATGTCGATCTCGATGTGGATAGATCGAGATTTGCCATAGAAAATTTCTCATTACTTCATTTAGACACTAACCATAACGATATACAGATCAGCACAAGATTAATGTCATGAAACTTTCTAACCCCTTGTGATATGCAACACATACATTTATGAAGTTAAGTACACATTATTAATTATGAATATTCATGAATAACAATAATATGTACACAAACTGAATTATAACAGATAGGTAGCAAAGCTAACAGGTGTTAAGCATCCCCAATTCACCAACCAATCTAGAAAATGTTGATTCGTCTAGAGGTTTAGTGAATATATCTGTTATTTGACGTTCAGTAGACACAAAATGCAACTCTACAGTTTCATTTTCTACATGCTCTCTAATAAAATGATACCTGATGTCAATGTGCTTGGTCCTTGAGTGATCCACAGGATTGTTGGTCATTGCAATAGCACTTGTGTTGTCACACATGATAGGAATCTTAGATACTTCCACACCGTAGTCCTTGAGTTGGTTCTTCATCCACAGTATCTGGGCCACACAGCTTCCAGCAGCAATATATTCTGCTTCAGCTGTCGAGGTAGATACTGTGTGTTGTTTCTTGCTTTGCCAAGACACCAACCTTCTTCCAAGGAACTGACAGCTTCCTGAAGTGTTCTTCCTATCTATTCTACAACCTGCGTAATCTGAATCCGAATAGCCAACAAGATTAAACCCTGTATCTCTTGGATACCAAATCCCAAGATTTGATGTTCCCTTGAGATACCGGAAAATACGCTTTACGGCTATGAGATGTGACTCTCTAGGATCCGCTTGGAACCTTGCACATAGGCACGTAGAGAACATAATATCAGGTCTGCTAGCAGTTAAATACAAAAGTGAGCCGATCATACCTCTATAGCTTGAGATGTCTATAGGTTTACCCGCTTTGTCCTCGTCAAGCTTCGTGGCTGTTGCCATAGGAGTCTTTGCTTGTGATACATCTTGGAGACCATACTTCTTCAATAGATCATGAATGTACTTGGTCTGGCAGATAAATATCCCGTCCTTCTTCTGACTAACTTGAATGCCCAGAAAGAACGTCAGCTCTCCCATCATGCTCATCTCATACCTTGATTGCATTAACTTAGCGAATTTAGCACACAGCTTCTCATTTGCAGACCCAAAGATAATGTCATCCACATATACTTGCACCATTATTAGATCATCTTTGCATTTCTTGTAGAAAAGCGTCTTGTCGATTACTCCTCTTGTAAAACCACTTTCTAGTAAGAAGTCTGACAGAGTTTCATACCACTTCCGCGGAGACTGCTTAAGGCCATATACTGATTTGAAGAGTCGATAAACATAATCACAATATTTGATATCGATAAACCCGGGAGGTTGCTCGACATACACCTCTTCATCCAGTTCACCGTTTAAGAATGCACTCTTGACATCCATTTGATAGACTTTAAAACCATGATGTGCTGCGAATGCCAAGAACATCCTCACTGCCTCTAGCCTTGCTACTGGTGCATAGATTTCATCATAATCAATTCCTTCTCTTTGAGTGTAACCCTTAGCAACCAGGCGAGCTTTATTTCGTGTTACACGTCCGTCTTCATCCAGCTTGTTCCTGAATACCCATTTTGTCCCAACAACAGATCTATTCTTTGGTCTGGGTACCAGCTTCCACACCTTCTGCCTTTCAAACTGATTGAGTTCCTCTTGCATAGCAATCACCCAATCAGCGTCATCTAGAGCTTCTTCCACTACTTTAGGTTCCATCTGGGAAAGGAACACTGAATATAGACATTCATTCTCAGTGGCAATTTCAGCTCTAGCTTTTCCTCTAGTAGTCACTCCGGCTTCTGGATCACCAATAATTAGCTCGAACGGATGGTCCTTGTTCCAAGTGCGATCCCTAGCAAATGTTCTTGATGATTCAGCTTTTTCTTGTAAGTGAAGGTGACTTAGTCTAGAAGCACTTTCACTAGCTTCCCTTGAGCTAGTACTGGCTCCCCCTGAGTGAGCTGCTCCCCCTGAGTGCATACTGACTCCCCCTGAGTTAGTACCAGGTCTGACGGAAGGTGATCCCTCAGCCCTAGTGTTTTGAATTTGCGAAACACTAGACTCTTGATTAATTTCATTATTTATAGTTGGATCACTACCCTGCACTACTGACTCAGGAACTGTATCCACTTCATCAACATCCATATTTTCAAATCTTAGGGAAGTGGGCTCACTATCTTCTTTTTATATAGAAGGGAGCTTTGAGTCGTCGAATGTGACATTAAGGCTTTCAACCACCTTGCGATCATTAAGCACAAACACCCTGTATGCTGCTACTACTTCAAGAGAATATCCAATGAAAAACCCTTCATCTGCTTTGGCATCAAACTTTCCAAGTTGTGCATTGTCTCTTAACACAAAACATTTGGCACCAAATACGTGAAAGTACTTGATAGATGGTTTTCGTTTATTCATCATGTAATACGGCGTCTCATTATGGTCCTTTATAATCAGGGTTCTGTTCTGTGTATAACAAGCCGTGCTAACTGCTTCAGCCCAAAAATATAAAGGAAGTTTTGACTCATACAGCATTGTCCTAGCTGCTTCAACCAGTGTCCTGTTCTTCCTTTCTACCACCCCATTTTGCTGTGGTGTTCTCGGTGCTGAATACTGTCGTCTGATCCCTTTAGATATGCAGAAATCCATTAACACTGAGTTCTTGAATTCTGTCCCATTGTCGGATCGGATAGTCTTCACAGTCAGACTTGCTACGTTTTCAATTACCAGTACATGTCTAATGATCTCATGTGGCACTTCATCTTTCGATGTCACAAACTTCACCCATGTGTATTTGGAAAAGTCATCGACAATTACCAGCGCATATCTTTTCCTTGACATTGACATAACATTAACAGGTCCAAACAAATCCATGTGAAGGAGTTGTAGGGGCTCGGTAATGCTATTCACTTGTTTATCCTTATGCGAGGCTCTTTTTGATTTTCCCATCTCACATGCTTCGCAGAGTCCATCTGGAGTAAACTCCATCTACGGCAGCCCTCTCACCAATTCTCTCCTTACGAGATTATTCATTGCTTTAAAGTTCAGGTGAGATAATCTTTTATGCCATAGCCAACTTTCATCAGCAGAAGCCTTGCTGTAGAAACACGTGACTTCAGACTGATCAGCAGAATTCATGTCAGCTATAAACAAATTTGACTTCCTTACTCCTTTGAGAGCAAGGCTTCCATCCTTTTTGCTTCGAATCGAACAATCATGCTTCCCAAAGTTGACGTCAAAACCCCTGTCGGTGAACTGACTAACGCTGAGAAGATTATGTCGCAATCCTTCCACAAAAGATACATCCTCAATGATAACATTTCCACAAACGATCTTGCCATATCCCCTGGTGTAACCTTTGCTGTTATCTCCAAAAGTAACCACGGAGCCGGCTCTCAACACCAAATCTGTTAGCAGGGACTTATTGCCGGTCATATGCCTCGATGCTCCACTGTCCAGCACCCATATGACTTTACTCTTTTCCTGTTCACTGCCCTGCAAATCCAGAAAGATTAGGTGTTCTTCGGAACCCAATGATGTTTGGGCCCGGCATCAATAATTTCCTTTTTCTTTTCAGATACAGAAGGCTTTGCCTTGTTGCCATCAGGGGCATTCATCTTGACTTTGTCTTTTCCCTTGTCAACCTTGACTGGTTTGTCAGGTTTGGGAGTAGACTGGTCACTCCTAACTTTAGGAGGACTTGAAGTCTTAGTTTTTGACCCCACATGCTTTTTCTTACCACTACTAGATGTATGTTCAACAGATGCACTAGCAGTACTCATTAAATTAAAATAAGCATGCATGATGTTTACAGCACATGGCATACAATTAGGATTATTGCATTTAGCATGATTTGCATGCATGTTAGGCAAAGCAGTAGTTGCAGGCATGGTATTACAACCAACAGATTTTTCTTCCTCTACATAGAACGGGCAATAGTAAGACAAATGATCAGTTTGATTACAAATATAGCATGCCTTTCTAGCTCGTGTAGATGTAGATACAGATGCAGGTTCAGTTTTAACTGCCTTTACAGGTGCTTTCATTTGGTCTGACCCTGCTACCCATTGTTTATATGACACCGTCTTAGCCTCCTTGGTTCCTACACCTCTCTTAGCATAAGCAATCTTACTCGCTCTCTTGGAAGTTGTAGGTTCTACTACTTTTTCTTCTGAATCTCTTTCAATTTTAATTTCTTGTTCAATTTTAGTAGCAACAGGATCTATGGTCCTGGGCTCAAACTGCTTAAAGATAGGTTTTCTAACATCCATTAAAACCTCAGGCACATTTTCTTTGACTAACACTGGCTCTAACAACTCAGCAGCCCTATTTTTCTTTTTCTGTGTGTAGTCAAGTCCTATGTTTACTTTTTCATTTTTACTCTTGCCTGCCAGTTTCATGTACATGTCCCTTTCTACGAAAACTTTATTTGCGGCTTCTTCAAAAGATTTACATGTTATTTTGAGCTCAGCTAATTCATTTTTAAGTTCTTCGTTAAGGTCTTCCCTAATTTTAAGCTTGTGTTCTAAAACGTCTACCTGATTCATTAATTGCCTTTCTTTACTTTCTCCTGATTCTAATTCCTCTACCCTGGCCTCGAGAAGTCTATTCTTAAGGGAGAGTTTAGCATTTTCCTCATTAACAGCAATTAGATTTAGTTGGAGATTGTACATATCTTTAGTCATGGCAGCTAATTCATGTTGGTACTCAGGAATAGACATTTCATTTACGGTTAGAATCGGTACCTCTGATTGTTCTGAAGATTTTGCCATTAAAGCGAAATTGCATAGCTCCTGATCTTCATCTTCATCAGACTCGTCCCAACCCTTCCCTTCAGTCACAACATACGCCCGGCTTCCCTTCTGTTGCTTGCTAACCAAGGCATCATATTTCTTTTTCAGATCAGCATAGGATTCCTTGGGATGAACGTACTTGGGCTTCTTGCACTCTGTTGCAAAGTGCCCCAATTCATTGCAGTTGTAGCATCTGAACTTGTTCTTGTCTACCAGGTTAGGTCTGTAGCCACTACCGGATGTGCTACCTCGGCCACTGTAACTTCCCCGACCACTTACACTACTGCCTCTGCCGCTACTGCTGCCTCTTCGGCTGAAAGAACTACCAAATCGTCCTTTCCCACTTCTTTGCTTCCTGAAGCTGATATGAGCAAATTCTCGAGCAATACAAGCATATGACTTGTCTTCTAATTTGTCCAGCTCTTCAAGGGTATAGTATTCATCCTCACTTTCTTCGGATGGATCTTCAATGTCCAATACCACCCTTTCAGGATTAGCAGTTTTCAATGAGACAGCTGCAAGTGCCTTTACAGCAGACTCTTCAGCTACAAGTCCAGACTCACTTACCGCTTTGTTTTCTCCACTATTGTAGGATCTTCTTCTGTCATTTTGTTCCTGCTCCAGCTCGTAGGTCTTCAAAACACCATACAGTTTTTCCAGAGAAGTATTTTTCAAGTCTCTTGACTCTCGAATGGCAGTGATCCTGTGTTCCAGATGTTTAGGCAAATTCAATAGAAACTTGATATTTGAATCTGCTAGTGGATAGACTTTATCTCTTATACTTAGCTCGATAAGCAATTTACTGTAACGTTTGTAAACATCCGCTACGCTTTCTCCTCGTTCGCATCTGAACGATTCATATTCAGATATCAGAATGCGTTTGTGATTATCTCTAACTTCCTCGGTCCCCTCCATCACCACAGCCAGTTTATCCCACATGGCTCTAGCTGTTTTTAATCCCTTTATTTGAACATAGTACTCTGAGTTTAGGGATTCAATTATGACGTTGCGTAAAGACGCATCCATACCAACCAATTCTTTATCTGCGTCTGAAAACTCCATTTCCTCTTTAGGAACAGACCGGGATGGAATTAGTATCCCTCCTTCCATTCGCTCTGGCTCAATTCTCATGGGTATGTATGGACCGTTTTCCAATATTCTCAAGTATACCTTGTTTATTGATTCAAGGTAAGCTCTCATCCTTCCGGTCCATTCGTCATAATGTTGTGCATCAAACGGAGGTATCTTAAATCTGTGTGCGGCGGCCATTTTAATAAAATTTAAAATTAAGATAATACACTTTTCAAATTACAATAAATTGTATTTACTTGAAAAATTAATTATCTCACTTTAAATATCCAACACTTAATATCCAACGGATTTTGCACTTAAGATTCAAGCAAGTTAGTTTTAATCACAGGAACAGTAGCAGGGTCCATAATTTTTCAAGTCCAAACAAAAAGGTGTCCACTTTCTAGTTGACAGAAGTTCGAAATTGTCCTTTTTGTTTAGCCAATCAGTTGATTCCAGTTTTGACCACAAGAAAATCCACAAAGCTCTAAAGTACAGTATTTTGGAATTTTGTACAAATATTCCTTACACCATGACTCAGAACTTTTTAGATCTACGACTTTTTCAAAAAGAAACAAATAAAAACTTTCGGCACAAACTTCAAGGAAAAAAATTAGATCTGAGATTTTCAAGAACCAACTCAAACAACACAGTAGGATCTCTGTTAGATGTGTTTAACAGGAGCTCTGATACCAATTGTTAGGTCCAAAGTGTTGTAGAGGGGGGGGTGAATACAACTGTTTAAAATTTATGAGAGAATAAGCAATACGCAGGTAATAAATGATGACACAGAATTTCAAGAATATATCATTATATTCATTGATGGATTTGCTACAACATTCATAAAAGCATCATGATCAGTTGAACAATAAATACAGCAATTAAAGCTAGATTCAACTGATCATCTCTCTCACTTTTTGTTTTACAGTAAATGCTCTCTCTTAAAAATATCGTTGAATATTAAGATGATGAAAAGTCTTTTTACTAATAAAATCAAAGTGCTGCTTTTATAATGTCATGTAGTCTTGATCTTGTCCTTTTTGTGTACGTGGCCCAATCAGGACTTTGACAATAAAAAGTACTTTAACAACAACTCTGGATCAACCGTTCACAATAAGCCACTTGTCCCTTGAACATTAAATGTTACATTTCTACCCGCATCTCGATCTTCGCCTGGACCCATCTCGATCTCGATCTGTGAAAATCTCGATCTCGATCTGGGAGAATCTCGATCTCGATCTATGAAGATCTCGATCTCGATCTGTGAAGATCTCGATCTCGATCTGGGAGAATCTCGATCTCGATCTATCGCCTGGATCGAGATTTGCCTTTGCAGTGTTTTACTTCACTTGTAAATCTCGACCCGCATCTCGATATGCTGTGGATCGACATTTGCCTTGGCAAATATGCACACATCCAATGTTGACCTTCTTTAGTGACTAATTGAGGATTAACCTTTATGAGCAAGTTTCCTTAGCTTCCTCAATTTCTTTTCCTCACTCAATTCAAATGAGATCTTCTATTACTGACATGAACTTGCCTCCAATGTCCTGACACTTGATGCAATGGTCTGGTTCATAAGTGACTAGTCTTGTAGGGGTTCTTGCTTCTGAATGTCAGTTCTCATTTGTTGATTAACCTTTACATTATCCAGATGTTGATATACATTACATGAAATCACTTTGGTCTTCTTGATACTTCCTTGACATTAATTTGATTCTCCATTAGATAAGTTAGGGCATGAGCAATACTCAGATTGAACTTCTTCTCACTTATGCATCCTTGATTAACCAAATTAGTTACTTGTAGTTACCAAGTATCATTACCATTTCTTCAGTTGATTGATTCCATGTGCTTCTTCCATTTCTCTTGTTTTGCTGTTGTTTTATCTTTTACTTAGTTGAGTTACATAATAATTAAGTGTTACAAGTTAGTACACCTATGCCTTTCAGACACGAAGCTAGCCGATATTATCCCACAATGACTAGAGATGTTCGATCTGGGCCTATGAGCTATCCGCTCCCTCTGACGAGGACGTTAGGCATTTAAATGGGGGAGTTTGTAACACATATATTCCACATCGAGTAGATGAGGATAATTTATTCAGTATATGAGTAAAAGCATTACTACTAAGTGCATCAACAAATCATGATCTTTTGGAGGCATGTGGTGGGCTTGTGTATTACCCAAATTGTTGCATTTGGGTCAGTTTACTTTGACTTATTTCGGATTCGGAAGTCGGGACTTGACCCGATTTTCGAAAAAAACTTAGAATTTGACCCGGGTTATAACATATCATTTATAACAACCTAAGCCCCAATTGAATGCATACCGGGCCCAACAACCCACCACAGGTCGGCCTGTAAAAGCTAGTATTTTTTTATATACATTAGTTATTTACTTGTCCTTATAAATGGCCCATAACCCACAAGTTTGAGGATCAAAACCTCGCTCTGATATCATATGTGACAAATCAGGTCAAATCACAAGTCTTTTTCGAAATTTGGGTCAAGTCCCGCGCGACTCCTGAATCTGAAATAAGCTAAAGTAAACTGACTCAAATGCAACAACTTGGGTAATACACAAGCCCACTACAGGATCCAAAAGATCATGATTTATTGATGCATTTAGTAGTAATATTTTTTACTTATATATTGAACTAATTATCTTCATCTACTCGATGTGAAATAGGAGTGTTACATAAATAATGTTGCACTTTTTGTATACGTTATTTACATGTTTACAAATGGACAGAGTTTAACAATCTTAAACCTTTTATGCTTTTCATATAGCCGATGGCTGATGCATACTTACAACTTGCCAATATATATGAAAAGATTAAAAGAGCTAGCTAGCTATTTTTCTTTAATTCCCAAAATATATGGGATATTTGTGTGAGCTCTATTGAATACACACATTTATCAACCCAAAAACACACTTGTTCTTTTATCATACCATTTTTTAGAGATTTGTGTGAGATATCTAAAACTCAATTCAACTTTGCCTATTTGATTACAAATTTTATATAAATCTAATACCCATTTCACAACCCAATATAGTTTGTGCCATCTAATACCCATTTTTTTTTATAAATTTTGAGTTTGGGAGAAGATTCGATTTTTTCAAAATTTTAAATTTTGAGCTTGGGAGAAGATTCAATTTTTTCAAGATTTCAAAGTTGATGTTTGAGCTTGGTTAAAACTTTATTAAGGTTAGCTCTTTTCATTTCATTTCATGGCTTCTTTCATTTTTTTAAATTAAAGTCTCCTAATAAGTCTCCTAATAATTTTAAAATTGAGATTGAAGTTGATGATAATAATAAAAAAAAACCTAATTCTAAAATAGTAGAGATTATTGATGATGGTGATGATAAAGGAAATGATGATATAGAAATGTCTAAATCTAAAAAAAATCAAGAAAATGTAGTCATTGTGGTGCAATTAATGTCAAGCATGATGCAAGAAATTGTCCAACTAAATTAGCAATGGGGAGCTAATTTTTAGCATTTGAATTGATTTTGGTATTAGATTATAATTTGTTTGAAATTTTAAATTTTATGATATTTTGGAGTTGTAATTGAAATTTGAATTGTATTATGGTATTTGTGACACCTTGATATTCGAATATTTGGAATGTGTAATATACTAATATGAAATTCAATTGTCATGATATTTCATTTATGCATAAGTTTGTTGTTTGTTGTGATTTTGTTTTAATTAATCATGGATTACGCTAAAATGGGGGAGGATTGTTAGATATTTTAGTGTAATTAGATTTACTAGTTGATCAAAGTGATTGTAATATTTCATTGAACAAATCGGGAGAGTGCGGAGTGCATGCTTGTTTGTTTGAGTATATTATGATTTCCGGTATTGACGGGGATTCGAGAGCAGCGCCCCTGACTGGGGTCTGAAGGTTAGAGCTGTACAAAAATTTTATTTTTGACTCCAAAAGTCATGTCTTTTAGACACAACTACAGATCTCAAAAAAACATGTTTTTTAGACATGCCTTTAGACATGTCTGTTGGATACCTATATAATACTTGCAACTAGTTTGGTCATTGTGATGAAAAAGGGTTGTAAAATTCACACAAAATACATAATCATTCTCTGTTCTTGCATTCTGATTTTATCCGATTGAAAATTTTGGATAATCACCAAATTATTTTAATCTGAAATTGTTTGTCAAGAATTGAGAATAATCTAACATTACTACATTTTCTCATATAATCAAAGCAAACTAACTAGCAGAATATAACCATGTTCATTCCATTTCAACAATATTTCGTAGAATAACAGTAATCACACATGCCCCACTTAACTTCTTTTAATTTCATATGTAAATCCACACGAAATTAGTATTCCTATAAAGTTTTGTTTATGAGAGTAACTACATCTACACCTTTCACAAAGATTACGTTATCATTTAATATCTACATATTTAAATATGTTTAAATTGTTGTTTTTGTTCTTTGCTTAGAAATTTGGTTTTACATAACTAAACTGTAGATTAAAAATCGGCAACTCTGGTGTCTAAAACAAATGTACAAAACATAAACATAGCCAGTCCCACCTATTTGTTATAGAGGGTGTCGGGATGAGTTTATGCACATCTCCGAGTTCGAACTTATTTTTCCTTTGGTTTTCCTAGCATACACTAACCATTTTTTATGAGTTAGACAAATTTTTATTGACTTAATTCTCATTAATAATAATGACTCTCTGCATACAAAAAAAATCATCACCAATTTAAATTAGCTAACTCATTAAAAAAATAATTGTTAGAGTGTGATCACGCACTCACATTAAAAAGACCTCGTAAAACTTCTTTACAAAATGTTTGAATTTTTTGCCTAGAATTCCAACACAATAAATGATGGCAGCAAAGTAGAAGTGTATGAAATCTGTGAAAGGGAAATAAATGTATCCACAATATGGAAAGCTACATCTGAGAGAGTGGAAAGTATTTCATCCATCTGCCCATTTTTATTTGATCCTTATTAAAAAAAATTGTCTCAAAATAGTTATACATATCTTCTTTAAATATGTTTTTTACCTATTTTTTCAAAATTATCCCTTACTTTTATTTCTCATGTTTGACAACTTATTTTCAAATTTATTTTATTATTCAAGACATTTGTTAAGGTTAATTTGTTAAGGTTAAGTATAGAAACAAACCGTATAATTAAATACCTTCTTAATTTATGTGTTTTTTCATAAACCTCAAACAAAAAGGGGACGGATAGAATAAGGTCAGGGCTAACCCCAGGTAGATGGGGGTGCATTGAGGTGCTAGTAATAAAAGGTAGTGAAGCAGAGAAGGATTCAGGACATTTTTGGCAGAGCAGAAAAGATGGATGTGAGAGGAGGATTAATTGATAGCTAGCATCTACTCATCTCTATCATTTTGTAATCGATTGCTTTATGATTGAAGATTATCCGGTTGTTAATATGAGAGAGAAAAAAAATATTTTAAATTTGTTTCAAGAAAATTCAACAACAAAAAGGTTAGTTAGATGAGTGGGTGAGTGGGGAATGGTAAGAAAGAAAAGGAAAGAAATCAGAAGGCTTTTTAATAAAGCTTTTCAATTCGTTCTTTTTTCACTTGCTTACTTTCTTTAAGGACAAAAGTCTAGTTACTATCACAACAGTATGAGGCCATCATAGCATTATGATTATGAGTGGGGATCCATGGTGTAGTGTCGTACAATTGTAAGAACTTGTCTTTGTAGTATTCAGAGATTCGTGTGTATGGATCGTAGGTAACTATGCAAGTGTATTCGCCAGAAATTTATTAGAACAAATATTAATTATAAAGTTATAAATTTAGTTATTAAAAAAAATTATATTTTCAATAATTATTGTTTGATTTTTGTTATATAAGCTTCTATAATTTTTGAGTATATATTGAGAATTATTATTTTATATATATTTTTTTATAAATTAAGTTATTAATAAAAAAAATAGTCGCTAAAAAATATTTTAAAACAAAAAATTGAACTCCGTGATCAAACTCATTGCATGGTTAGGTATTCTATTATAATATTCATTTTTCTTTATCTACAGTTAATTCATAATTGAGGAGCTGATTTTAAAATATATGAGTGTATGAATGATATTAATTTGTACCTGCTTAATGATTTAACTAATTGTTTTGATTAGTCGATTATCATTTTTAAGAATACAGGTAGGGAGTGAGATGGAGATGTGCATGACTGCATGAGCTTTCACATCTTGCCTGTCAAAAGACAATGGGTTACAGGGGTTGATTGTGTTGCCTGTCAAAATATATTGTGTTTTCAGTATTTAATTACTTTTTTTATGAAAAACTATTAAAAAATATTTTTTCCCAGACTTGTGAGTTATGAGTTAGGCATATACTATTACATTAAGGGGGTGTTTGACTTAGCTTATAAGTAATAAGTTACTTTTTTTAAAAAAGTATTTTCATATTTTTTTTTGAAAATTAATATTTATTTTAGAAATTTAAAACCAAATCTTATTTTCAAATTTGAAAATAAGTTACTTATTTTCAGAAAAAGTACATATATACCAACTTTTTCGGCTTATAAGCTGCTTATAAGTCCAGACAAACAGGACCTAAAATTTGTCAAGTTTGTAATAATCCTTCCGTCTGTCTGAATTTGTTACGTATTTCAATGCGTTATATAAAATTATTCGTAAATATTATTTTTTAAATATTTTTATTTATATAAAAATATAAATTTTCAATTTTTATATAAAATTCAAAATTCAAAATATATTATGTATAAATATTTCTACAAATGCGTATAAAAAAAGTGACTCAAATAAAAATGAGAGGGAGTATACTATGATTTCTATGTGTTACGTTCAATCATTTATACATTGAAATCCCTCGAAAATCATATTGTTGGAATCGAAAAAATATTTAAATAAAAATTTATATTTTTTGCTTAAAGTTAAAAGTTTGTAGATAACGCTATATACTACTCCCTTCATATTAATTAAGTGTTTTTTTTAACTTTTTACATACATTTTAGAGTATATATAAAACCTTTACAATTTTTAAAAAAAATTATGGTTCAAATCGAAAACCAATGTCACTCTATATCATTATCAAACTTGCAATCTTTTTATGTCCGAGAGAATGCACCAGAATGCCTTCAACTTCTAATAAATCATTCTCAACGACTCCATAAAAAGTGATCTTATTTTTTTCATCGGGTTCGCATAAAGATCAAAAATCTTAATTGATCGATCGAGCGGAAAAATGCTATCCCAGAACTTTGACTTGTTCAAATAATTTCATATTTAAAGTTTTATTTATAAAAAGAATATTAAAAAAATTGAAGTCACTTTTATATACACTTTAAAATACATGCAAAAGTTAAAGAGACAACTGATGTAGTTTTTAAAATTTTGTTCTTTGAATAAATTTTTTTATGTAGAAAATAAAATTAACATTTCAATATAATTTAAAATAAGGCTTAAATACAATTCAAATCATGTGTTATTAACAATATACAATTAAACCTCTTTTTTAATATATTTAGTAAATTTAATCCTACGTTTTTAACAATATACAACTAAAACCTTTTTTAAAAACATTTAATAAATTTAACCCCACGTTTTTAACTATATACAATTTAAACTTCCTTTTGAAACATTTACTAAATTTGACCTAGATTTTTTAGTTTTGAAATAAAATAAATCTTACCCAAATCTGATCCAGCAATTATAGAAGGATATTTTTGGAAATAAATTAAATTAGGTGATGAACATCTATGAATATATTGAGCGGGAAGTGTGATGACATTTAGGGAATAATATAAAGACATATTAAAATTTTATTGGACATATATAATATTATATATATATATATTGATCATATTAATATAGAAAAGAATACTTAAATATCTATTTTATAAGAAAAACCCCTAATAATTATATATATATATATATTATGATTAGGTAATATATATCAAAAAAATATTGACAATAGTGCATTTGACCAATATTTATTCGAAATTTGGTCTAAGCTTTATTTTATTCTGAAATTAAAAAGTTAAAGTTAAGTTTACTAAATGTTTTAGTAAAGAGTTTTAATTGTAAATAGTTAAGAATATATAGTTAAATTTACTGTTGTGCTATGTATAGTTAGCAAAAAAAAAATACAAATTACTTTAAAAAAAGGTCTTAATTGTATATAGCTAAAAACGTAGGGTTAAATTTATTAAATATATTAAAATGGGGTTTTAATTGTATATTTTTGAAAACACATGATTTAAATTGTATTTAAGCCTTAAAAATAAAGTTAAAGTGGACAATTAAATTTAGGAGGGGGGAGATGATATAATTAACGGATCAAAACTTTGAAACTGTGATGAGTTATCAACTCTATCTCTTACACTGGCATAAAACAAAAAACAAGAAAGAAAATAAGTCTCATATATTTACAAAAACGAGGAACATGTAACAGTTGCATTGACAATAACCTTTAAGTTTCTGGTTTGTTTTAGGCTTTAGCTTTCACGTGGTCCATATATGTAGCAGCGGCAGAGCCTTGCCTAGCCTTTGAATTCTTATAAACTTCTGTGTAGTACTCTGTCTGACCTCATGCCTCAATGCTTCACAATCAATTTAAAATTTCTATTTATATCCCTCTACATTTTTTTATTTTCTTGTATATGTGACATATATTTAATTTATTAAATTAAAAATATGGAGTGAAAATCCGAATTCATAACTATATGTGTTATATGATTTGTAGTTTATGTTTATTACATCTTGTTGTATACTAATTTATAACTCGTGTGTTATATGATTTGGAGTTTATGTTTATTACATCTTGTTGATGTATTTCAGCAATTTCATTGCCCCAAGCATATGCAATAGACACACTGCAATGGGCTTAAAGTAATTTTGAAGGCCCAAAGTACATATTCCAACTGGGCTTTATATGTAAATAATAGTTGTACAGCTGCTGCTTATTCAAGAAGTTCATGTCTTCTTATTAATAAGAAGAAGCTGCATTTGTTGTAGCAATTGTAGGTAGAACTACATACATATCACACTGGACCAGGGCAACTATACTTTCTCTTTGCATTTCATTAACTTCATCAGTGGAAGTTAGGATGTGTAGTGGCAATTAATACATTACCTGACTGACGACGCACTAGGTATGTTTTTAATATAGGAAAAAAATGAACGAGACATGGTAAATACTTAGAAATTTTGCATGCAACGATTGAATTAGTTTGTTAGCACACTATTCCCGACCTCTTAAAAAAATTTATAACATCCGACAAAGGGAATGTGAAAAGACTAGGATGCATCGCAAAACAGCCCTTATAGGAGTGTTGCATATTAACCAACAAATCAGAACCGGATGGCTTGAATCATCTGATTTTTATATTAACAACAGTCAATTAACTAACTGTACTAAAAACTGAGTTGCAGTAAATATAAACCTACAAGAAATGTTACCTTAAAACTAATGATTAAAAGACTATAAAGAGTCCCAATCTTCAGATATATATGTTCTGACATCTGTTGTTGGTAATATCCAGCTTCTTCAGGAATGTAATCTGGATCTTCTGATTTGTCATCATCTTCTGGTAAATCAGTATCGACCCATAATGACCAATTAGTCACCTCTATATCAGTATAGGGCAACTCTTTATATCTTTGCATGCCATTAACTTTGTCAATTAAAGTTAAAAGAATCTGGTGGTTGAGTGCTTCATAGTTTCTTCATAATTAAATTCCAAACACACTTAGTTTAATACAATATTGTTTTCATCTATTAATTACAAATACATAAGGAGTACTATCTATCGTTATGCTTCTACCTATATGTAAAGATGGTATATAGAAGCTGACTAGTGGCAAGCCGCAAGCATCACAAATATTAATCTGACCACGCTTATAATCCGCATTTGTTGGCCAATGTCATTTGTTAAATATTTAGGGACAAAACACTCAAACAGGAATGCAGCACATAACCCTGCAGATACACAAACCATAATAACGATTTCAAAATTGAGTACTATACTTAAGTTCGAAGGTTTTAACTATTGTAGTATATATTAATAATGATCACGCACCTATATAGAGCCTAGGCCTTACAGAGTATGTTTGCTTTGTACTTGTGAACATATAGATAACAAAGATTGATATGGAGTACGCTAGAAAAGCTTTGATTAAACTTGACTCGAGTAAAATGGCATTGTGTAGAGAAAAGAGCTTGTCTATGGCTAGAAACATAGCTGATTGCTTTGATTCAAAATCTTCCTACAAAACATGAATGTTTAAAAAAGTTCAAAACATAAATAATTTCAATTGATACATGCATCAAATCCTCCACTAACCTGAGCTGCTAATATAGTCCTTGAGTTCTGTATCAGATGATCATGAGTTTGTTTAAGCTGTTGTTGCCGCCTGAACAGCTCTTCCTGTTGCTTATGACCAATTTCAGACAACTTTTTTGTAGTTTCCCCGTAAATATAACACAGATTAACTTACTTATCCTTGTGTATACATGCACACACAATGTGTTTATTTTAATTTTGCAAATTAATTCCCCTTCACCTGCTTTTTTCAAGTCCTTGAGTCATAAAATTTGACAATTGTTGAACACCCTTAAGAGCATCAGCTTGTCCCTCTAGTAGTTCAGTTTGTACACCTATAGAAACTGCTGTTATGTTGCCAATATTACCAGCTTTGCTCTGTAGAACTTTCATCTTAGAAGACATTTCAACATCCATCTTGCCAATCTCATTCTCAATTTCAATAGCTTCATGTTCAAACTTATCTACTTCTAGTTCCAAATTATTAAAAGAATTACGAAGCAGTGTCATCCCTTCCACCGTACTCTCTTTCATAGTCCATTGTCTTTTGAGAAATTCTGATTGAAAAGATACCATGCCTATAGCCTGCTCATGAATAGCCTCCATTTGTTTCAATATAATACCAGCTTGATCTTCAACATCTTTTGATGTTTGTGCTAGTTGATGAGAATGAGAATCAATTGAGACTAAGGAGTCCTGAATTTTCTTTGAACCCGTTATCAGATGTTCTGCTTGATCTTGAATATCTTCGATCTTAATTTCTGCATTTTCGGCTGTCATCTTAAGTTCAGTAACTAATCTTTCCATTTGTCGCTTAAATGTGTCCGCTCTACAAATAAAAAACAATACTACATGAATAAAACAATGGAGCCTGGGCTTTGAACTTCATCACAAAATTACACAACATAACATGGTATGTATAGCTATGCTTTGGATTGATATTTTTGCAAATTTAGTTTTATATTTTAGCGGTAGAACCAAATATAGCTATGCATTGGACTTGCTCTGAGTGAAACAAAGTAATGCAAAGAAACTTAACTGTATCTGATGACAGATTGAATTAGTCTCAATATAAAACTCAAGATAAATGTCACGAGCATCGACATCCAATTTCTGAAGACAAGTCTTCATCGAAGATTCCCAATCACAATGAGGAAACGGAGACCTCCCTGAATCCTTTTGAAAACAATCACTAAGATGCCAAGCAAACCTGGACCGATAATTTTCAGCAGCAAGAATCTCAGAACACCCTGCTAACAGATTTTGATAAGCATTTTGCCAACACAAATTCGAAGAAACTGCCATTTTCTTTGCATTCTGTAGCAGTTCCACTCCCTGACGACTCTGAACAGGTTCCCTGGAGGATTTGGAAACAACTGCTTTCGAATCGGCAGCATTTTCCCAGGAAAAAAACCAACTATATGAAAGACAATTTTGTGAATGAAGGATCATAAACAGCAACAACCAACTATTAAAATGACCCATCAGCATTATAAACTTGGCTCTAGGTATTATTATCATCAAAGATATATTATAACCTGCATGAAAAAAATTCAAGCAAGATTTAGATGCTTGCAGTAAATATTTAAGAGGAGGCAAGAGTAATCATAAAATATTTAAAAAAAATTCAAGTAAAATTTAGATGCTTGCAAATTTATAGTAAAGGCATTTAATCAAGGGTTATATAGTGGCATAAACCATAAAATCACTTTAAAAACTTTTGAGAATTAATCGCATATTAACTATTAAGTGTAAACAGGTTACAATAATCAAAGATAATTATATATGAAATAATCTCACATACTATCAGTTATTTTCCAAAAACATATTCACGAAAGAATCAAAAACTGCGTATAATTTTTCATAATGCTAGATTATGACTTCTACAAGTGATTAAACAAAAAATATTTTGAAATTTGTGAACAAACCCGGTAAACGGTTTTGCAAATGAATAGAGGCACCATGACATTCGATATATCTATATATCTCAATGTCTATAATGTCTTTGGAAAAGATTGAGATAGAGACATACCGGGCGTAGATTCTTCTTCGTTTTGTATTGCATGCTGCCGTTAGTTCAACTTTAATTTGTACAAAGGGAGGGAGAGAATGAGAGATATGGGTCTTGTTTGTTTATCTATATTTGTTGTAGTACTTTAAGTTCTTAGTAAATAGGTTAGCCTCGTAAAATTCCTAAGTTTATTAAAAAAAATTGTTTGGTTTGTCACCGTAACTCCAACTTAGATGTTTTTATTTAAATTATTTACATATTTTTATAAAAAAACAATTTTAATTAATAATAATATTAATATTAACTTTATTAATATAAAGATATATATGAAATTGATTATAAACTTTTATAGAGATATTAAATGAAAACTTAAAAATTAAAACATTCAAAGTTTTAATTTAAAATATTTATATCTATTATAAATTATTATAAAAACAAATAAAACTTAATTATAAACTGCTTTTTATATAATTAAAATTTTAATTATAAACTATTACAAAAAAGTTTATAAAAAAATTGAAAATATTGAAAATTAAAAATATAAATATTTATAATTTAAAACATTTAATTTTATTTTTAGTGGTGATAATAATTATATTGATATAAAATTAATTAAAACTATTTAAAAAAATTACATAAAAGATTAAAAACATATATATTTGACACCATTTTTTAGAAAATATATGTGTATTATAATTTACCCTAAACATAAAAAATATATATTACTATAAAAATAAAAATAAAAGGTTTAATTATAAAATATTATTTATAAAATATAATGGATCAAGTATATTCACGGTATGTAACTATGGATGACCACCATGGATTAGGTAACTAGGTTACGGTGTTTTACAATAATCCTAAATACTTGGGAAGCATAAGTTCCTTTATTCATTTTAAAAATTATACAATCGAACATGATAACATATACAACTTTCATGGAAATCTAAGTTAGATAGATGGATTGCGGCATCCAAACGAGGCCCGTTTGTTTTAACACGTACAATACTAAAACTTATGCAGAAATTATGTTAACTAACACGAAGAACTAGCCGTAACTTTTGCAAGAAAATATGAGTATATCATATTTGCTTAATTTATTTTTATTTTGAGTAAATGTTTTCTTAACTGTACGTGTTTGTTTGATTAAACTATCATATCGAGTTAAGTATTTTAAATTTTGGAAAATATATCTTATAAAATTGAGTAACACTAAAAACCCTACAAATGTTTTCAAAAATATTTGATGTGGCTAACACAGTAGATTGAAAATTTTTAATTGATTGTGAAAATAATAAATGAAATCTTACACCAATTAAAAATTTTCATTATATCATGTCACATCATTTATTTGAGAATATTTTTTAAAACATTTTTGGGGTCTCTAACATGAATCCATAACGAGATCTTAAATGACATGATATTAATGATATTTAATTATGAAATATTTTAATCGGTGAGATTTATATGAAAGTAGGGGTCTATTATTATTGATTGAGCAATTCTACATACATATATAAAAAATAATCCCAAATTTTTTTCTGAAATGACGTGGATGATATATGACATGTTTTTATTTGTGTGCGCATATGTGTGCGCGTGGGGTCTCATATTACTATTAGGAAAGTTACCAATTACATACTTGACAACTCATTATTTGGGATAATTTTTGGGATACGTAGCATTTCTCTTATTAATTAATTTAGAACCAATCATAACATGGTCAAACAATTACAAAAAACTTCTTCTCTCCTTCCTCTCCTTCTCCCCTCCCTCAAACCTAATTTGAAAAATCTTCTTCCGGTGTATATGACAAAAATATTCTTATATTATAATCTTTCTTATCTATATTTTTTTAAAAAATTAACTTTAAAATTTTCAAATTTATTTCATATCATTCAGATCTGTTTTTAAAATTTTCAAATATAACTTTTTTGAACAATTTTAGTATCATATGCGATCCTTTACGAGGCAGTGTCAATTTTTATGGCATTTTGATCATATATGATGGTTATTATATGTCGTTGAATGACGATTTTGTGTCATATTGGATGAATTTTCTTCTTTTCTTCATATATATATATATATATATATATATATATATATATATATATATATATATATATATATTATAACTCGTGCAAAATACGGGCTATATTAATAAATTATATATTAATTACTATATATGATTATTTAATTTAATATAATAATTTGTTTTATTATTAATTTATTATCTGTTATTTATATATTATTATGATTTTTTTTAATATTCATGGGGTATGATTAATAGGTTGTAATTTTAAATAAATTAAAAAGCGGTGATAAAATTGAGTTAAATGTTAATACAACTATATTAGATAAAAATTATATTATAATAGTATTCCTAAAATAGAAATTATATTCTATAATTTAAATATAAAATAATATTATCTGTGAACAGTTGTATAAAAGAGGATTACACTGCTGATAGAATTGTATGTATAATATATAAAAACCAAATCGAACCAAACATATCCAGTATATCCCGCTCAGAGGGTCTGTGGAGGGTAAAATTTACTTAAATTTAAATATTTAAGTTAATATGGTAATTTATTTATTTTATTATTAAGAAGGAGAACTTCACTAATGGTAAAGTTGTATGTATAATATATATGTTTGATAAAATATATTCTAATTAAAATTTAATTATAAAATTGTGTTTAAAATTGAGTGGGAGAATTATAGTACATATATTATTTTAATCATAAAATTATAATTTTAAATAAATTAAAGTGTTTGAACGATGATGAAATTGAAATATGTTAATTAGTAGATTATGAGTAAAACTCTATATTTTAATTAAAATAGTGTATTTAATATATCATAATAATAAAATTTATTAATATAAATAAACTAATATTATTATTTTAAATAAATTAAAGAGATTGAGTAATGAGGAAATTGAAACATGTTAGTAGATTGTTAGTACATCCAGATATTTTAATTAAAAGAGTGTGTTTGAAATTGAGTAGAAGATGTATTTGAAGTTGAGTGGGAGACAAAATTACCGGACGACCGCCTGACCAAACATTTGCCCTTGAAGCTTTAATAATATAGTATAGATTATGATTTTATATTAGACATATTTTAGTGACTTATTATTTTATTATTTTTGTAATTTCAGTTGTGTTTTGCAGTGTTTTGTAGATTTGGATCGGATGACAGACATATTTGTTGATTGGAGTACGACGGATGTTTTCTTCTTAGGTATTAAGACCTTATTGTCTAAATTTCCGGAGACATTTTTATTATCTTTATATGATAAGTTTTTTAAATAAAAGAAACTCCTTTGAGTAAATATATTCTGTCAAAAAAAAAAAAAAGAATCAATCATAACATAACACATAATATTTGAGAAACATTTTGGAACAAATTTAAGACTAGAATACTCTAAATAAATGTGATAGTGTTAATTATGTAAATTATTTGTCGGATTTTATCTACACATTGATATAAAAAATTGCAAAATTGATAGATAAATAATATTTATTGATGAGTTAGCGATTCATCTACAATAAGAATAAATTAGAGAAATTACAGCCTAATATACATTAGTACGTATTTGCAAAATTATGGTTATATATAGGATCTTTTTTCATATTCACATTTGACATCTCAAAAGTTCTCTGTTTACTTCTTCTCCCTTTCTAACTTATCTAATAAATAAGCTAAAAGTCAAAAATATATAGTGCTGTGGGTCGAATGTCGGTTTTGATTCATTTTTTGCGTTGCTCATGACAGTGCACGCCTTTCAACCTCTTCGCCACTCTGATTCTAAGGCTAAGTTTCTTTTAATTGGTTTTTATTGATTCCCTAATGATCACGTCTACCTTTTTCTTTATCTTATTGGATTACATATTATTTTTTCTATTCACACTGAGGTTTAAATTTGATCGATTAGGGTCCGATGAGATTTTGGTGACTTCTGATCAGAGTAAAGAGTTGATGACCAAACTTTTATCCGATAAACTTGATTATAATACTAGTGAATGCCACTAATTTGTGTAGAGCCTATTCGAACTCAAATTAACTTTCATAATATGCTCACCAACACGGATAAACAACTTATGTCGAACCAAACTCAAGCCAACTTATCATTATGCTCAGACATGGAAAAAACTAAATGACAACAAAATCTTTCACATATTGGACTCGAACGAAAGTTTTAAATTAAATCATAATCAAGCCCTTGTATACTAAAATTTCATAATGGTGACCTAGAGCATGAACTTGGTCTGTGTTACAACCCTGAGCTAGAGAGACAATTTTGGAGGAATGAGAAGAAATATCATATTCTTCAATATAATCTATATTGCTGAAAGAACAGAAAATATTTTAGTTCTTGTGCAAAACTAGAAAAAACTTTTTTCACATCATGCATCACAATAGTAAAATAATAAAGTGTCCGTCCTGTGAGTGAGTGCTACTGTACTACGTGATCCTCTTCTAGTCTTCTGCCCAAGAATGACAATTAGACGTTAAGCGTACTCTTGAACTTGAAGTACCGTCCATCGTCTAAGGGATTCACTACTCGCACTTGATTGACCGATAGATGTGACGGACAAAAAACAGAGATGCACGGAAACCAACAGTCCCGAGCATGAGAAAGAAACCATAGCAAATGCATGCCATGTACCCGAAAAAGAAGGATGTCTGCATAAAACCATTCATATCTGATCGTGCGTAGTAGTAATACAAGCAATACCCGTAAATGAACAAGCCTGTTGATCCACCACAAAGGAAAGCCCTGTATAGCCATTATGCAAAAAGACGAGATCAGTGCCCAAATATACATGAACCCACCCAATATTCACATTTCCTTTTAGTATTAGTACCAAATAATTTCACTATATTTCTTTTAAACTAAGTTTACACAATTTATATTACTATATTAGAAGCTGGGCAACTACTACATCAAGAATTTAAGGATTTGTGTTCCTTTTTAAAGGGGAATACTGATTGTAGCAAAGCTTTGATTTTAACATATATACAGTAAATATATAGAAAATGCCAAACGAAAATGTTTTTCTTTTAAAGAAAAGGATGAAAAGAAAGGCTTCCAGAGATTATTACATGTACGAACAGAAAAGCAACTATATACCTGCACCACACTGCAACTGATATGTTACATTTTTCAGTCCTTGCTTTAGTTTTCAAAGGTCTTAAAAGTAATATAATCTGACTTCTTAAAGAAAGAATGAAGAAAAAATAATAATGCGTACACACAAGCCCAAACAAATAGCATTTGCAGCCCCACTAGTCCCTCTTTGTATTTTCCCCAAGACAGTATTCAGATTCCAAAATTTCAAATGTGGCATGCCCGACAAACTTGGACTCTAGAAGTCGGGAAATTGAGGAAATTCACATTTTTGTTTCTCATTCTAGGATTCTTATTCATGAAAATCTACTAAGTTCATGTTCATTTAAGAACAATAAGGGCATCCTCACAGTTTTCTTCAGTGGAGTTATCTCCATTGATCTAGGGTGAGATGATATATATAGAGATGATATAAACATGGCACATCTTGACATACCTCCACCACCATTCATGATCCTCAGCCGCAAGTTGAAAATACGTCAATGCCACAGTAATGAATGCCGTTACAATCAGAAGAATGATGAAGACAATGAATAAGATGCTGTAGATGGTGTAAATCCTGTGACCCCACACACTGGCAAATATATAGTAAAGTTCAATATAAATGGCGCTGAAAGGCAGAAAACCAGCCATTGCCATCTGAGGAAGAGTCCCACGGTACCATGGCAATGGTGGAATCTCCCTAGGATACTTTGTGGTCCGCACAGGAGCTTGAAACTCTGCCTTGCTATTCTTTCCAGCAATCCCACCAAGAACTAGTAGAGGTGATGTCACTAGGACCCATATAAGAACTATTACCACAATTGTACCAAATGGAAGTGCTGCAGTGGCATTGTAAGCAATAGCTACGGTGTTAAGGAAGCAAAATGTGAGAAACAGAGGCCCGCAAAAGAGACTTCCAGTTAACAACAGATTCCTTACCTATAAAGTCAGGAATGAATAATCAGAACATTTATTCTCTAGTGTATGCATTTCCTATCATTTGGGGGGAAAATTCACCCCCGCTGCTCAAAAAAGGTTTGTAATAGCATAACACAAAAAACATTATGATATGATACAGAGTAATATAATTACTTTCAAAATTAGTTCAATTTGAGATGCATGTTAAGCAATTCTACAATATGATGTTTTTATTGAGAATCTTTTGATCTGATCTCACTTCACCTTCAGCTAAACTACAAAACAAGTCTAACAAAATTAAAATTTTGTTTCCTTGGTGGAATCCCCTTTTTCCACACCAACAGAAATGTTTGTGAAGTTTAATCAACATACCAATCGTAGAATATATCTTATTCTCGTCTTATTACTTAATTGTTTTTGTGTTTCAGCCTATAATCTGTTGATTTAGATACACAAGTCTCTTTTTGTATCTTTGCTACACACCAAGAGTATATAATCCTTAAAGGTTGAAATCAATTGCACATATAGGATCCATAATGCAAGGAAACTACAATGTGCATGTAAAAAGGAGGAAAGTACAATTTGCATGTAAAAAGGAAACCGTTATGTATATGCACTTCTATTTACATATTATCAGTCAGAACTGTAAACACATTCTAACAAGTTACACAGAGACAATAAACAACTTGGCAAGGACTTCAGTAATAAACTTTGCAGGATGTGTATGAAAAGTATGCACTACTGCCAGTATGTAGTCTACTGTGATGCACTGATGTCTACCGCAGTATATCCAAAGTTTTTCACAAAAAAATTAATGCTTATTCTTTTTAACCTTTTTTCTCACTTGAGAATATATTATACTTGGCAGATATAGTTAACCGAAGGGGTTGAGGGATTCTTGCTTTAATCCGTACCAACATTCCTTTCATTTTAGCCTTATTCATGAAAGTCTCCAGAACAAGCGACCTTGTACACACCGCCCATCACACTATGGGACCAGGCCGTCTGATCAGTTTTAAATTTAAAAAATTTCTGTATGAGAATATATTATACCTAGTATCCAATATATATAATGCTAAATAAGGGGGGGAAATGTAATTAGGATGAAGTCTGAGATGTACATTTACGAAGAATGTACCGTGGGAAATTGGACTGCTGGCTAATTCTTTCATGGATGTGAAAATAAAATCACAATAGTACTGAAAAGACCAAGAGTCCCTATACCAGAACTCTATAAATGCAAATTTGTACATCAGCTAAATCATACCCAGTTTGTTCCTTCCAGTTGGCAATAAAAAGAGACCGCAGTGTATCCTGCAAAACCGGATGTAAGCGCATATATGACAACCAGCGCAGTGAACAAAGCTCCCCGGTTGTATGGATAGAACACTCCAACCAGTGCTAGCATGAAAACAAGAATTGCACTGAAAAACACAACCAAAATTATGACAATAAGCATTTAGTCTGATTGATGTAATAAAAGCAAAAAATTAAACCTTCTATATACTCTTACATTGCAAAAAGCTGGGTGCCTGAACCAAGAGCTGCAGCAAATACAGATTTGTACTTTGGGTAGCGGAAAACATCACCATGGATGTACTTCCATCCGGTTTCTTCTTGGTCTTCTGCTGTCTCTTCGTCATGAGCATACCTTTAACAGATTAGATCAATTTAAAAATCTAGCTGGAGAGTTCGAAAAAGACATGCAGGTAAAATGCCAATCACAATGAGGAACAAAATTATATAATTGTGTTGCTAGTTTTACAAAACAGTAATCTGAGGAATGTCACAAGAACGCTGGTTTTGCAAATATATATATCCAAAAGAGACATGCAAGTAATAATCAGAGGCAGAATTAGAAATAAAAGTATACAAATAGTATTGCTTACTTGACAAAATCATTTTTCAATACTCGCATGAGAATTGTGGCAAGAAAACCAGTTAAGAGGAGAACTGTAACACAAGAATTGATGATTGAGAACCAATGTATCTCCAAGTGATGTGGCATATTAGACGATTGCGAGTATTTATCCATTCTCTTTTCAAAAGGAATGTCGGTTTCTTTCCACTTGACAGTGTACATAAAGTCTGCATCAACTTCTTTGTCTTCACTAAGGTCCACGAGAGCACTAGGATCAGTTCGCACATTAACCTCAATGACCCGATCCTTGTTGTAGAATACCTCAAAATGAAGATGTTTAAATAAATAATATTTGTTTTCTGCCGGATCAGCTTTAGGATCTTTCTCAGCTTTACCCAAGAAACCCCAAAGGGGTAAATCATCATAGTACATCTGAAAATAGTAGTCCTTTGCTACAGCACTTCGGAATTTATGAACTTCATCCTTTGTGAGCCTCTTCCTGCAAACAACTTCCGATTCTTTTTCAACCAAAAAGTCAAGCAGGTATGGCGCACTAACCAAACGATCACCATTAAGCACTTCACCAAGAGCTTCCGGTTTATCAACCAGATGTGCTGAACCTGATGAAGCGTCGAAGCAATGTTAAGTAAACTCTGAACGGACTATTGATAGGCATGCAGGAAACAGGCAGGAAACAGAAAGGAAAAAGGGGGAAGTAATTAGACACAAAAAACAAACCTGGCATACAGAATGGAAGATCAAAATATCGGTATGTCTCGCTGAAAATAGGATAAGACGGATATTAGCATAATCCATAATATGAAAGTCCTATATTCTTCAGAGAGGTAAATATAATTAACAGAATTATACTAAATAGTAGTGACAAACTAGCAATAGCACCAGCCAAAATATTTAGGAACAGCTTCACAAATTATCAGGTATATATATATATATATATAGACTCCATAAAGAACACCTTATATAAAGAACACGGAAGAACACCATCAAAACACTTCATTTTTTTTTATAAAATTTCGATTGTTAAGATTAGAATCACAAAATTTAACAATAATTAAGCTTAACATATCTAATCTAACATCGAATCTCATCTAAATTTTAAAAATCAAATTTTACATAATCTAACATAGAATCCAGCTTAGAACCTTATATATATTTTTGTAAAAATGAAATTTACATAAAACTGTGTTATTTTTAATCCTAATTTGTTGTTAACTTCATGTTAGAATCTATCATTATTCATAAAAAAAACATAATCGATGTTAAAATTAGAATCTAAATGAGTTTTTATGTAAGATTCTATTGTATTTTTTCTTATATAAAATTTTTGTATAAGGATGTTCTTTATGGAGCAATGGCCTATAAATATATATATATATATATATATATATATATATATATATATATATATATATATAACCACATTCCTACACAATTGATTGTGAACAACATAGTAAGCTACAACATCTAACTATATAATCTAATATAATAACTCCACAATTATACAACAATAAGGCTTCAAACGAATTTCATTAAAGATCAGAAAATTAATAAATGAAATAAAGGATAAAGATCGAGGTTTCTTAATGCAGTATACTTTCAAATATAATATTTTTTATATTGATCTTTTTGTAATTATAGAAGAACATCTAAGCTGGTGATATGACTGTCTCCAGATATATGATTCACATGATTTCCTCTAACACTTAAAATGTTTTATGTACACTTCTTTGTATGGAAAACTGCCCAGACCTCTTCGCCACTTGTAAAAATGTCAAAACTTAAACCTAGAACAAATTTGGGCAAAGTCTTATCTTAATATTACAACTGGATGGAAGAAATAATCTTCAGATGTAATCCAGAGAAAATTAGTCCCAAATTCCAAGTCCAACCAAAATATTCCTCCTTCCATTATAATACATCCCAGCCCAAATACGAGCTTAAAATAAATCCCAACTATGAGGTTAAAATAAATCAAAACGTAGAGTTCCATATCGAACATAATAAACCTATATCATTAACTATAAAAAAAATCTAGAACTCAGCAATAGTAAACTTGGGAGGCCAAACCACCAACAAGTCATCGTTTTATCGCTTGGTTCATAATATGTGAAATTATAAGCATAAGACAATTTCCCTTATATCACCAAGTCATCAGCCTACTAAAAATAACCGAAAGAACAAAAATTTCCTACATTTCAAGTGATATCCACATTCAGCAACACAAACACACTCTCCAGATCCAATCAAAAACACAAAACCAACATTTCGACAAACCCGAACACAAGATCACAGCAATTGAGCATCAAAATCAACACAATTTCTTCAAATTACACAACGAGAGTAAACTAAAGAAACAAAAAAATGAAAGGAATGTGAAGAAAATGAAAGCGTCCGTACATACCTAGGGTTTTGAAAAGGGCCAACTTTGTTAACGTAGAGAGGGACTGGATCTCCATTATGGTACTTGTGATTAGATGGGTTTGATCTCACTAGAGGCGAATTGAAAAGCCCCAGTAGTAATGTGATTATAATCAACCATTGTAGCTTCTTCTCCATTTCAGTGGAGTGTATGAATCTGTGTGTGTATGTGTGTGTAAATTGGAGGTGAGAAGTGGGGAGTGGAAAAACGAGTAGATGTGGTGACAGATTAGTTAGTGTTAATCCTTTTTTTCTAATGTCACAAGTTCATCATACCCAACGCCAAATTCATATTTTTAAGTGGGGTGTTCAATTATTTTTAAATATCTATTTTTATAAAATTTAATTTTTAAGAATATTTTTAAACACAAAGGCATAAAATATTTGAATTTAAATTTATTATTAAGGACATGGTTATATATATCAAAATATTTATATTTATTACAAGTATATATATATATATATATATGAAATTATTATCTAAGATGTAAGTGATTTTTAATATAAAATAGTAACGGCATTTTATTTTTATTTTTTTGAATAATTTTTTGTAAATATAATAAGACCCTCATTTATTTATATGAAGAAAAAAAGTTAATCTCTAAAAAAATATTAATCTCATATAAATATATATTTATTTATTTTTCAAATTGTGTATAAATATAAATTTTCTATTATTATGAAAATATCTATATGTAAATGTAATATTTTTATATATTTATTTATTTATATTTACAATAATATAAAAGAATAACATGAAAAATTAAGAGTTAAGTAATTAAGTGATCATTCAACCCACACATAATTAATTGAAACATTCAATTAGAAAAATTATAATTAAATTAAGTGAATTATTTAAAACTTTTAATCAGATTATTGATTAACAACTCATGCATTCACTTCCTATATTATAAAATCGATTAATTGGGGTTAGTTGTTTCATCTTATTCCATCTTTCTCAATTTTTTTCATCTTTTAAAAAGATTCAAACTTTGCAATTAAGAACCATATCACAAACACGGGTAGTTATTTCATCTTATTCCATTTTTCTCAATTCTTTTCATCTTCAATGTTCACGTAAAAAATTCAAACTTTCCGAATAAGAACCATATGACAACACTAATAACTTTTAAGAAACAAACCAAAAATAAAGTTCAGGAAGTTTCAAGCATTACTTTCATCGATTCCTATTGTTCTTCCCACTTTTTTGTTCATCATTATCACTATCATTAATTTAATCTCTCTTATGTTCTCCTCACTTCCTTTTTTATTATTAATAATATATATGTATTATATGTAATAAAAAAGGATGAAAAATAGATTTAAAAAAATAAATCTAAGAAGAACATATTGACGTGTAAAAATAATTTTGTATCTTAAATACTCCGTAACTAAATTAAGTGATTGTTGGAGAGACTCTTAAACCGCTGAAAATTAAAGAAATAATACTTTGAGTAAACTTTTACATGTTTGGTAAACTTGTGATCCGTTTACCGGAACCAAGGTGTCTTTGAGTGAAAACCTCCACGAACAATCATCATTTTCGGACTAGCGGACGAGGGTATAGAGGAAAAAAAAATCATATTTTGTGACAAATCATGAATTCTTCTATCCGAGGGACCTGTTTACACACACATCTCTCAATCTCTTTATAATTTTTTGTTTCACTCTTAACACTCGGACGGTAATCCCGCATTTTGATAGTCAAAAAGTCAAGTAAGAATCTCTCGAAAAATTCGCTATTGATTTATTATCGGTAAGCCAAATGATTCGCGAATCATATTTAACTTTAAGGCATTTCATTGTACTTAAATTATCCAAACGATGCGACAGTGAATCTAGTATATTATCAAATTGGAGGACAATTTTATAATTTTGATCCTCATATAACCTGTCGGACAAGGTAAAAAAACTAAGAGTTCGTACTATTGTGTACTCACTCCTTTTCCTTTTATTTTTAACATTTGTGAGAAAGTGTTTGTTACGTATTTTAAGATATATAAAAAATATAATTATTTAACTTATTTTTATAATTTTCTATTTTTAAATAAAAATTGAATGTTTAAATTTATATTTTAAAAAAAATTAAAAATAAATTATGAAACTATACTTTATATATCTTAAAATATGTGTCAAACACTCCCACATGAAATGTTAACAATCAATGAGGAAAGAGGGAGTATCAAACTTTTCATCGCCCTGCTCAAACTGAAAATGATATAATCAAACTTTTGTCTTCGAATAAAAATTAAGTACCGTCGGCTACTTAGCTTCCACTCAATTTGTTTCCAACACGTTTCCTCATAATCCTATAAACTGATGCCATCCTTTATATTTGAAAACTGGTTCAATTATTTTTTTTCAAATAAAATGTTTTCTTTATTTTTCGTCAAGATAATTTTATCCTAAGTTTAAATTTATCAAATACTCATTTCAGTTCAAGTCGAATTACCCAAACATACAAAAACAACTCATCTGCAAACAACCTGAGTTCACATTTTTTGCTGTAAAGCCACCCAATAAAAAACGAATGTAAACAACCCGTGTTCACATCTTTTGCTGTTTTCACTGGGTGTCGCAATTTTTTCCTCCATGTAGATGAAATGAAAATAAACTCTTCCAGTCATATGATAGCTAAGCAATTCAAACATAAGTTAATAATATTCTGAATAGAAATTGCAAACATCACTGTCAAAATAATGCAGCAATCGTCTTTCTTGATTATTTCTTCTCAACAATATCTGCACTCCCCCAAACATTCCAGCTTTCATGTATTTCAAGCCCTGCAAAGAAACTGCAAATATCAAAACTGGGAAAAGTGTCGACAAGTTCTATGTATACAAAGACGATTACATAAGAAATACTGATATTTTAAGATTTACAAATAATTCAAATTATATAAAAACTCATACCCCCACCCCCCAAAACTATATTAAATAATACACTCTAAACGTATATCAGTATGTGTGTAGCTATCCAGCTCAAGTAATGAGCTAAACAAACATAGTGAGCACTCTCCACCCTCACTGCACAAAAAGCCCAATCAGTGCTATTTTGACAATTCAAAAAATTAACAGTAACTTGAATCCTAAGCTAACATGTTTGACTAAAACAACTAAGATAAACACTAGCCTTTATAGTAGTAGATGTGCATAGATTTAAAATTAGTTGGTGAGTTTTGCTTTTAAATCAGCTGCTACTGCGTCAATGAATTCTTCAGTGTTCAGATAGTGTTCCCTGCTGAGTCTGCATCACATAAAAAAAAACATTTTAAGTGAAAGGAATGTGAAGCAAAAACACATGAAGATACTGAATAATGAATAGTTACTTGGATCCGTGAAGTATAAGGGCAAGATCCTTGGTCATCTTTCCAGACTCCACGGTACCAATGCAAGCAGCCTCGAGCTTCTCCGCAAAATTCAGCAGGGCAGCATTATCATCCAGCTTTGCCCTGTCAAGATTATCAAGTTTGATTATTCAACATAAGCACGTGCAAGGCACAGGGCCTGAGTATTATAATAAATATAATTTTTTTTCCAAATCATTAAATTATTACTATATAGTTTTTGTTTGGTGCAATTTAATTTCATTTAAATTTCTGATAGCATTTTAATGTATAAAATCTAGACAAAAGATATATATATAACTAATCGTACTATGACCGCCAGGAATCCAAGAAAAGATCTGTGGTTCATCTTTAAAATTATACAGGAGTATAATTTTAAGTACCTGTGAGCAAGGCCTCGGGACCATGCAAATATTGATGCTATGCTGTTTGTGCTGGTCTCCCCGCCCTTCTGATGAACCCTGTAATGACGGGTAACAGTGCCATGGGCTGCTTCAGCTTCTATAGTCTTTCCATCAGGACATACCTGAGGCAAACAAGTAAATAAATATTAAAATTTTAAAAAAAAATGCACATTCAACTTCTGGTAGAATCAATGACAATTTAGCAATAATTTATTAAGGAGTGCGAAGACCCAAGGAGAAGCCTCTTGAATCCAAACATAATTAATTATGCTAAACGCTTGTGATATTGGCACACTCAAAGGCCATATGTATCTAAGTGGCAAATATAACTGGAAAAAGGAAACATACTAGGACTGATGTCATCAAACCCAGAGATCCAAAACCTGCAAAAAAATATTAAATATTAGATCAACTCATTTAAGTTTAACTTAAGACAAGCATCAAGAATCAACTATTCTTATTTATTAGATGATTCTATAGTAAAGTCTGAAAACATAATTACAAAGGGGCAATTGCAGGCGACAGACATGCAGACAAATATGATCTGCTGTGATAAGTAGGTGAATAAACTTGTTTACACAAGACAGCTTCACAAGAAAATGCCATTTGATTAGCTTTATCTCAATATTAGATTGCTCACAAACCTTGTGCAAGGAAATCACTTTGTACGTCCCCATCATAATTTTTGCATGCCCAGACATAACCTCCATCACTTTTAAGAGCATATGCAACCATATCATCAATAAGACGGTGCTCATACCTACAAGTTCAATTACAGAATTAAGTAAAAAGTAACATCTGAAAGTCCAAAACACAATTAAAGCACAAAGTTCAGTTACTCACCATATCCCTGCAGCTTCATACTTCGATTTCCAGCTGGCTTCATAAACTTCTTGGAATATGTCCTTGAATCTTCATTGATGAAAACAAATGATTAACAGAAAAGGCAGATCAAGAAACCACCACATTTGCAGAGGTGGTACCAAAAGATTTAGATGCAAAAAGCGAAACATGAGTTTATGCAGACATCAATGAGCTTGCAGAAAATTATTGCAATACTGCAAGATTTTATGTGCATGAAGAGCATGATAGGAGGATAATTCAATTAACCTAAAAACAAACTGAGAAATACCTTCCATCATATTTCTTAAGAATAGTATTTTTTGTGCTAAGATAAAGTGGCCACTTCTTTTCATAGGCTGTGGTCATTGAAGCTTCAGCAAAAGAACGAATGGACTGCAGATCAAGGCAAAAAAAAAAAGTTAGTTACCTGCAAAAAAAAAACGTATGATTCTAAAATACCAATAAACTGTTTGCAAAACAAACCTCATCTGTGTTGTACATTGACAAAGCTACACCTCCAGCACCAGTGAAGTTGTAAACTTCCAACTCTGTTTTTTCATCTTTACCTTCTGGTACTGTATACAAGTTAAGCAACCTTAAGAAAAAGTGGACAAACAACAGACTAAATGATTTGAGAATGAGAGGCTAAAAAATGATAAAAGCGATAAAGAAAGGGGTGGGAGATATAACCCACTAGCCAGCAAGGATCCATTTTATCCTTTAAATAATTGAAAGAGGCAAATGGTCTACAGAAAGCTACTTGCTAGAGAAACAAACATCAATACAATCTTTTATAGAACTAACCAAAAACCAATTTAAGTTTTCCTGGTCCTTGGATAACTGCATCTGTTGCGCGGTATTGATCACCAAAAGCATGTCTTCCGATGCAGATTGGCTTCGTCCATCCTGAAATATAGGCAGTCAGGAAACTCTTCTTGACCGGGTGATTGAAAAAGAAGACTACACATTAAGTGAAAGTTATTGACACCTGGGATGAGCTTCGGGATGTTCTTGCAGATAATCGGTTCCCTAAACACAGTACCTGGAATGAGCATACATAATAATGAGTCATCAAAAGTTGAAAGTATTATGAGAAAGAATTAGTTTCAGATTATAAAGTGCAACAGGCAATTCTCTGACCATTTAAAATATTTCTAATTGTCCCATTTGGACTCTTCCACATCTGCTTCAAGCCAAACTCCTCAACACGAGCTTCATCTGTAAAATCAATAACCATGCTAATTACTACCCATTAGTAATGAGCTTAACATGCAACCAAGTAAAGCACTCGGTTATACATTATCCAATATAAGCACGCATTTAAGCCAGATATTGAATTTAATTACCTGGAGTAATTGTTGCACATTTGATTGCTACATTATACCTAAAAACAAAAAAAAAAAGTTCAGCATCTTCACAAGATTGGACATTTATTACTAGCACAGAGATACCACCTAACCACAGTAGCAAAGTTAAAAAAAATTACAAAAGGTGAAATACCAAGGAGCGAATATAATAGTAGGCTAGACACTCCTACTAGCATGCTTGTTGATATTAAATTAAACAATAACATGTTGAGCACTATATTCATTATAAAGACTGTTAATAACAATTAAAACATTAACAAATTCAATTGCATACTTGAGGGTAGCCTCTGCACTTTCAACAGTAACTTTATCATCGGTTGCATCACGGTGAGGAAGACCAAGGTCAAAGTATTTTATATCCAGCTCAACAAAGGGAAAGATAAGCTGAAGTGGAATAATTAAAGCTATGGTCAATAAAAATAACTTCTGAAGAAAAGCAACAGCAAAGCACGATCCAAACAGAAAAATCAAATCACCTTGTCCTTTATAGATTTCCAGAACACACGAGTCATTTCATCTCCTGCAGTAAACATAGAGAGGAGCAACGTAAGTTGAAAAAATAGAAAATTGCAGTTCATATCGAAATTTGTAAAGATGCACGCACACAATTATAGAACCCTAAAGACAAGGACAAAGTATTTCATCACTTTACAAAATAAAGCAAACAGCTACTCTTTAAAGGTTCACAGAACTATTGACATCTAATAATATTTCACATTTCATAATTTTTTTTACTCCTAAATATGTACTGTAACTCAATGCTCCATAATTAACTGACTTCAGTTTGAATCAAAGAGTCTGACACATTGGTAAAGCAAGATTGTTTCCCAAAAGTTTAAAACCCATGAATGAAGAACAATAATGGTTTCACAAAACCACTGCAAATTAATTAGTTTTATGTAACTCATTATAATTCAAGCTAACTGCATGTTGATACTCTTCGTGTTGTGGGCATTAGCTACAATACCCTTTCAGCAGCACATGTATCTGAACACTGACACTACAAGGATACTAAGAAATCTTGGTTACTTGTAGGATGATATGCATTGTGTAAATTCCTCTAGAAACAATAAGGCCACTGCTTATCAAGTTGCAAGGACATTCCACAGAATACAGATGTTCATAAACAAATAAATACAGACAATACCATTTCCTTATGCCATTGTAATAACAAACATATAGTATAAAACTTAATATAACTACGAGCCATTAAACAAGCATTGTTAACCCGATAAGGTTAGCAACAGGCCAACAGATATTGAAGAGGGGACACTACAAATCAATAGAACATGGAGCACCAACTCTCCTTAACTGACTGTACTTGCTATCAATAGAACTGATCAGTCAAAGTGAGTTGATGCTCCATGTTTTATTATACATAATTGAACATGTGACTACTATAATTGCTCACATATATGTGTGCCCATGTATCTGCGTCTGATCGTGAATGTCTGTGAGGATATATAGTATATACATAAAATAACATTATACACATATTTACATTGTACTTTCAGAAACTAGCATCGATATGCATATATGCTTATTCACATAATAGTAAGAAGGAACCACTACAGAGTTGTGAATATTAATCCCTTCAACCCATATTAAAGCTCCACCTTTCTATAGCATTTTTTTATTTTTAACATTAAATTACAGTGAATGAGTTCGAATAAGGAAGAAATTAGAAAAGTGCACCTATAGTGTAATCAAAGTGGGCAGTCAATTAGTATTAAAACACCTCATATAAACAAATCAAGTTGCAATATAATAGAATAGATTATGAACTGACTCCAATAATTAATATACAAAAGAATCAAATATAATAACTCAACTTGCAATTGTACTTGAAAGATAATAAAACAAAATGCCAGATTTTATGATTTATCCCAAAAAGTAGGTGGCTATCACTCTGGTCTTTTTCTCATCCTTTTCAAATCATAGATAACAACCTCGATTAGCAGATAAAAATCAATAACCCCATCGAACACAAGACAGTGATTTTAGTCCGCAAACTCTAAAAACCTCCCGGATCCACTGTAAAAATCACTAATTATACAAATAAGATAATCATATAAATATAAGAATAAAGTGATATATAATTTCCAAATATAAGAGTCATTAAAATACAAACAAACTAACAAACTAAACATACACATAAGATCACACTATTTGTAGAGTGTGTAAAGTGAAATTGACTATATGTGTTTGAATATAAACAATAATAAGATAGGGAAAAAGAGATTGAACTTTAAGAGATAAGCTTTAGAAACAAGACCTTTATTCCAAACACAAGATGATCAGTACTGTACTATACGAGTCAAACACAGCATATACACAACAACAACAACATTAACAACAGCAACAAAAGCATCGATAAATCTGTTATTGTAAAAACAAGATGAACGTACAGATCAGATCATGTAAGAATTCAAATGATGGGAGAGAGATCTGACCGTCCATTTCAACGATGGGATTAGCGACCTTGATCTTCTCAAATGCCATTTTTTATGATTCAACTCGACTCAACTCGACACGGCAGTGCAGATGTGAAAAATAGTGAAAGACTACAGAGAGAAGCAGGTGGGGGCGGATGTATATGGGCGTGTATATGCGTATATATATATATTCAAGAGGATAACTACAGGAGCCGGCCTTTCCCTACTTTTTTTTAATTATTATTATTATTATTATTATTATTTACGAATGAGAACTACAGTATATTAAAAATATATGAATAAATGATAATTCATTTTGTGACAGTTTTTGGTAAGTATTATGAACAAACTGATTTCTTATTTCTAATAAATTAAGATAATATTTTTGTTATTTGTAAAATAAAAAAAAGGATCACATCACTTTTTTTTAAAAAAAAATAATTTATAATTTTATAAATAAGTATTTATTTTAAAAAATTAATTTTTTTTAAATAAGTCAAATTCGAACCAATTTTTTTTACTTATATCACGATTATATAAATAATTTATAAATTAAAAAATATTTTTTTAACTTAAAACCCCTTATTGGAGGAATCAAACACCACCAATAATGGACTTTTAAAGTACTACTCCTTTTTATTATGAGTAAAACGCACTTTGTGTGCTTGCGATTTGTGTGTCATACCGATTGAGATACTAACTTTTTAAAACTACCATTTTCTATATTAATATTCGATTTTTTTTTATAAATTGTGTATCTCCAACGATTTACTTTAACTCCGTTAATATGCATCAGGTAATTAAGTATTTTCATCTTTATAAACACAAAATCCATCTCAATTTTAATATAGCAAATAATAAACAAATTTTAAAATTTATTACACCCCAAACAAGCCCACCTTCTCAAATCCAATGAAATGTGGTTCTTAAACCTAGTTTTTCCGTTGTTAACTTCAAACCCAACAACCGAATTATAACTCAACTCAACTGAGTCACCTTGGTCCTATTTTCTCTGCTAAAATTCTCACTACAAATTTTCTTGTCCATATTGTTTTCCTACTCCTATTCATCTTCTCACTCGATTTCACAAACTGAGTCAAATTAAAACTCGCTTCAAATTCATGACTCTCCTTGAAGAACGACTACTGAGGAGTAACTGAACCGTGCCGACGAGAAAGTCTTTTATGCAACCAATGTTGTAGATAGCGACGGAGACGTCAGAAGTATCGCCGGAGATGAAATTAGGAGAGACACGACATATGAATTTTTTGTTCCAGGTCGGGTTCTCGGATCTGAGCCGATCGATTCGAGTTCGAAACTTGGTGTTGGGGTCGATCCATGCGACGATGTAGGATTGCATGTGGCGAATACTTGTCGATGGTGTCTTCAAATTATGTATAGAGATTAGGTTGATTTCAAGAATCTTGGACTGCATTTGGTTTTTTCTGATTTTTGCTCGCTATATATAGTTTATAGGTGTATCTAGGTTAATGTGATGGGGTTCCATTCGATGATGAAAGAAATCAAAAATTAAAACCCTAGAGGAAAGAGAGCTAGAGAGAGTCAAAGAGAAAGAGAATTGGGGAGAAATATATGAATCTCTGTATTATATCAACAGTTTTGTTTATTTTCGGTGAAAATATTGAATTTGAATTACCCTGCTGCATATTAACGGAGTTAGTCGGAATGTGATACACACTTGTAAAAAAAACAAATATCAGTATAGTAAATGATAGTTTTAAAAAATCAGTATCCTAAATAGTGTGACACACAAATTGTAAGTACACAAAGTACATTTTACTCATTATTTATTAATAGAGATAAACTACAAGTATGATAAGGTTTTATAATTTTACTCCACTAAATCATAATTATATTTTATGTATAGTTAATTTAATATGATTTGAACGTTATGGGCTAGTATATTTTAAACAATATTATTTATTAAAATAATTAAAATTTAATTTCCTCTAAGTATTAAAACAAATATAATATTATTTTTAATTAGTAATATTGAAGTCATTGAATTTTATTTTTTTATAAATATAAATTAATTTAATATTATTATTATAAGAAAATTATTTTAATATTTATATTAAAATTAGATAAATATGATTTTTTTTAAATAATTAATAAAATTAATTAATAATATATATAATTAATAATATATAATAAAAAAGAACCACATTATATATATTTTATTGTTTAATTTTATTAATTTTTTAAAAAATTTATATTTATATAATTTTAATATAAATATTTAATAATTAATAAGATATAATAAAAAAGAACCACATTATATAACTATATTAGTAGTACTCTATTCCTGACCACAAAAAAACAAAAAGGTAGTACTCTCTAACAAAAGTAGCCTTTCATACTCCGAAGCAACACGTTAAATTCATTACTATTTTAGTTATTTATTATTAGGGGTCGTTTGATTCAACTCATTCCAGAATCATGTATAGATTTCATCAATTCAACTCATTCTAGAATCATGTATATGTTTCATCAATTCCAAACCCATAATGATGTTTGATCGAGAAAAAAAATGATTTGAAACTCATAACTCAAACTCACAAGTTATGAGTTTTTGATATCGAAGTGTGAGGTGAGAATGAGAAAGATGTATGAGAAATCATTTTATTTTAATGTTTTCAGCTTTATTTAAACAATTAAATGTAAATATTTAATATAAAATAAATCAATGATACAAAAATATATTAAAATAATAAATTAATTAATATTTTAAATTAATTATAATTAATAACTCAAAATTTATTAAATCAAATATATTTATTCCATCACTCAACCAAACACATGATATCAGAAATAATACTTCAAACTCATACATTCTTAACCCGATTCCAACCCCATACCACCCGCGAACCAAACCACCCCTTATATTATTAATTATTTAGCTGTATTATTTTATGATCAAAAGTCTCGTGTGACAGCCTGAGGTTTCAGCAGTATCATGTCGTTATCATGCAAATCAAGTTGAGGATAAGAATGAAATATAAGCGATATTTGGCCTGTTTGGCCTGGCTTAAAAATAAGTCCTTTTGGACTTATTTTCGGGTAAAAATTTCATATTTTGATAAATGTTTTTTATACAAGTATTTAATGTATATTTGAGATTCTATAAGTTGCAAAAAAAAGTTAACTTTTTTCAGAAAAAAGTTAGAAATCTCTAACTTTGTCTTAAAATAAGTTGACTTATTCTGGAAAAAAGTTTCCCCAAACACCCCCATTATTATCATCTTATCTTCGCCAGCTTTATTGATATATTTGATATCATATATCAACATCTTTTGAGTATTATTATTTGTAAGAAAATTAAAATTTATTATAATCTGCGCAGAAAATTAATATTTGATATTTTCAAATCAAATTTATTACTCGTATGTGAAAATATCTATCTATTTAGTTCTAAAATTTCAAAGCAACTCGCCGCTACGTAACAGTTTCTTTCATGGACATTTTCTTGATGTACATTCATTAGATGATGACCGTTGACTTTTGAACCTATGTGAAAAGTTTTTTACGGCACCGGAAAGCTTTCACAAGTCCAATTTACCAGGGAAATATTTACTTCGTATGTGTTTATGTTAAGTCTGTCATTGTTAATTTATTTATACCAAAAATTCAACTCAACAATTATAGCAATCTGGAAAGTTCCACAATCCACCCAAAGGCAACAACACATGCCTTCCCTAACTTACAGCAAAACCTTAATCTGCACAATTAAAAAATCAATCCAGCTTATGCTTTGTTCTGAATTACAGTTTAAAATTACTGCGACAAAAAAAATATTAAAAAGTATTATTAGAAAATTTAAATAATTATTAATAATATTTTTAATATGTGTATATTTTGAAATATAATATTTTTAAGATGATTTGCGGGCTGATTTTAGATAAAATAATAAAACGATCGCTCCAATGAAACACTAAAATAGTGTCAATATTTTAGTGTAAAACCAACTTCAATGTGACACTTAAATAGTGTCAAGATGATAATAAATAATTGGAGTGATACCAAATTTGGTGTCAAATATACATTTGGTGTCATCTTGACACCAAATTTAGTGCTTTTTAAAATTCTAACTATACCCTCATATTTATTAACAAAAACAAATTTATTCATTTTAAGTCTCAAAACTCAATTTTTTATTATTTTAATAAGTAAAAGATTCCTTATAGTGTAAAATATAATGTAAAAGATTACTCATAGTGTTGGATATAGTGTAACTCCCATTGGAGTTGATTTTGTAAATTATGTAATTTTGACACTAAAATAATGTTACTAAAATAGTGTCAAATTAACATTATTTTAGTGTCATTCATTGGAGAACCATAACAATAAAGGATACTAAAAATTATATATATATATATATGTATATGTATTACATGATATAAATTTATGAATATATATGTATAAAGTTGTATTTGAATATACTCTTCCCATCTACCTTGTATTCTTTTTTTCTTTTCATTAAACCCTAATTTCAAATACACTTTTTTAATATCAATGTTTTAGTTTAAATCACAATTGATTACATAAAATATACATCCTTTCATCAAATCTGAAATTTGTAGTCCTTTTAAATCTCCAGACCTATTTTCATATATTCAGATCTAATTCATATCCTCGGTATCTGTTGTTATATCTTTCAGATCTCAAGTTTTGAACGATTTTGTAACTATATAAGACATGACCAATTTTGATGGCGTTTTATTGGTTATATATCATTTATAACGATTTTGTGTCATATTAGATGATTTCTTATCATAAATTGAGAGTTTTATGTTATAATTTTATACTATATATTTATGTTACATGTTAATCGACTTATTTGTCTTTGTCGATTTATTTTGTTATTTTTCAGATTTACTTGAACAGGTTATTACGTGCAGATTAAAGATGAATGTAAGCAGAATTTTGGTGTCTAATATTTGCGGTTATGTAACTTATTCTCTACAAGGTGTTATCTTTATGATATGAAGGTGCTATTGGTTAAACATAAATTTCAGTTAGATGATAAATTTTTGTGGATGAAAAAAGTCCTTACAACCCCTAATTTTTTTGAAATATGTATTTCGAAATATCTATCAATAAAACATTCATCGTTTTTGCAAAAAAAAAAAGATGTATTTGAATATGGGCAAAAGTTATATGAAGTACTAATCGGAGAACATATATGTTCTACCTCATATTCTGCTTATATATATTGCAGATTTTAAGAATCTAATGCAGGATATATAAATCTGCAAATTGTACTTAAATTTCATTTAATAGTAATTCATTGAATTCAACTCTTTAAATATGTATATGAATATAAAATATATTGGTTTTATTTATATGAATATTGTGATTTAAATACTAATAACAAAATTCTTTAAATCCCTAAAGAAAAGGCACATCATTTCAAAAATTAACGGGGGACATTCAAATTTTTAGGACTGGCCCTCCCGACTTGATAATAAAATTTGTGGTTTCGTCCCAAAAATACTAAAAAATAGTTTTTTCAAAAATACATGAACCTACTTTTATTTTTATTAAAATTATACTAAAATTATATGTAATATTAAAATTATTCAAATAATACTAAATTATAATTTTTATTTTTTATTTTTCATTCTATGTTTCCTAAAATTATAAGTAATTTTTTAAATTTATGAAACAGGCTCGAAGTCTCATATAATAAATTATTATTCGGTCTCAAAACGCATCCGAAAGAAAACGAGAAGTGAGGTGTTACTGTTACTGTGAGTGTTTCTAATTGGTTCTGGACTTGTGCTCTTGGGCCTATATACATATTTGACAATGTAATGTTATAGCTAACAAATGTTTAACAACAGATGGAAAGAGTAGAGAAAATGTTGGTAATAAGTCCAGGCAGAACAGAATTTTCTCCATGGAACAACAAAAGAGAGAAAGTTATTGATTTATGGTGATTTTATCCCAGCAATCAACATCAGACTTGAAGGGAACAAATGTAATATATGTATGAGAACCTCGCAGTATATCTCACTGGACTCGATAAACATCTGATAATATGTGGAATGCCATTGCAATGTGTGATTACTGCTATATTTGCCGAATCTGTACAGAACCTCTCTTATGATAGGTATTGATTATATGATGAGGATTCACTATTCAAAAGAAAATTAGGCTTTAAAAAACAGAGAGCAAAGAATGACCAAGTTAACGAGATATTAAATGCCAAAAGGTCATCCAGATTCAAGTCATTAAGTTTACCAACACAAGAACTGCAAATGCCGCCAACACCAAACTCTATAAGCTTTTTATTAGGCTCCGTAATGCAGTCTAGGAAAAGTTCCAGAACATTAAGCTGTAAAATCCTAAAAACTAGAATACATATGACAGGAATGACAATTGAAGTAAATTACTGCATATAGTTGGGTCTAACCTGGCGTAAAAAGGTATAATAGGGATCATATGCAAAGTTTGCTAAATTAGCAGCAATTATAGCTTTCGTCTCTGGAATTAGAAGTGTAGATCAAAATATTTCTCATCACAGGTTTACTAATTTTGCTGCTGCACTCCAGTTAAATGGCTACACAGAATAATGCACTGCAACAAGCAACAATTTCCAAACAATACCAATAAGCTCTATCTCATTCGAAATGCATTACAACGAGCAACAATTTGTAAATGAATACCAATGAGCTGCTCATATCATAACTTGTACATAATGCATTATCAAAGCCATAGCCACAGTGAAAACGCAATGAAACATTAAAGTCAGCATCGGGGACTAAAGGGTGACCAAATAATAGAAGTGTTGGACATAATTCCAAATGGGGTTTTATTATTTCGCAGAGCTAGGAGTTTGGCATATTACAGATAAGGTAAGGAAGAGAATATCGTGGAGGTTTGGCCATGTTCGCAAGAGACATACCACAGTACTGCTGAAGAGGGTGTAGAGTGTATTGAACTACATATGAGCAATGAACTCATGTCAACAGTTGTGAAATAGAAAGAATAAAAAAAAAATCATGATGTGTCACATGACCACAAGTTTAAAATTAAAAACATATATACAAATTATTTGGGAATAGCTCGACTTTGCTCGAGTTTGACTGGACTTGAGTTCGTGAAAAGATCGAGCTCGGCTTATTTATTTAACGAACTCAACATAAAATTTTGTTCGATTATAATATTCAGCCATAAACCTTCTACTACCAAAAGGATATATAACCGGACGGACTCACATGTACTACATGACTCGGAAACAGTAATTTGAAATGCAACTAACTACTGCTGATGACAGAATCACCTCTAAACACTGTACATAGCTAAGATAACACTTGCTCTTAATTCAGATTGAAGGGCAGAATGCTTGATGAATTATTCTTTGAATGAAGAGCCAGCTTATCATTGTCAATACTTAGCCAAGTACCAGAAAAAATCCTTCTTATAAATGCAAAAGGGTTAACTAAATTTTTTATTCAAAGAGTTGTACCAAACTTATCCATGGTATTGATTATCTTAACTATTGGTAGTGTTTCAATTACAATTTGATTATGTATGTACATTTCCAACAAGGTAACCGTGCATATTGTTGGAATTACATGGCCATCAGCAGAAATCATGCCTCTATTGGAAGTTCGTTCTGACTCCAAGCTGCAAAACCACCAGCTATGTCTGTTACCCCAGTAAATCCCTGCAGATATATAACATACATGGCCGGTAAAACTTGAATCACTGTTAAACATAATTTAACTAGGAAACCGGGGAATCATGCAGAGGAGCACAAAACATGACAATAAACTTTAAGCCGAGAAGAAGATATGATTGAGTCGCAGCAACTATGCTCATCCCACTGGAAACCAAAGATTTAGTTCCATGGACAAAACCACCGACCGTAAAAATATAGGCAACCGTATGAAGAATAAAAGAAAACATGAAAATTAACGCCTTAAAGATAGCTTCATCTGTAACTCATCCCAAAAAATATCAGTTAACACTTTTCAATTTTAATTTATAATTATCATATAATATATATGTCAGAAATTAGTTTTTTTAAACTACTTTTTAAAAACACACTTTGGCAACACAAACCAGAGTAGACTATGTTACCCAACTCCAGTGTTATTCGTTCGTTATGCATCATCAGTTGGAGATTGTTTTACAAACCGACAAACAAGCATTGCATAGCACCTCCCTTGAGCAATTATATGGAACATAAGTTACAAAATTTCAGGAAACAAATACTAGTACCACAAGTATTTACTACTCCCTCTGACTTTCCAGGAATGACTTGAATATATTTGTTAAGTATCAGTCTTGAATATCTATGTATATTTGAATTCTTTTTCTCTCGTCATTTATTAGTCCAATGAATAGTTATACGTGGTTCTATAGCGATAATATAGAATCAAAATTACAAAATGAAACCTCTCTCTTGAAAAATAGCATTTTTCCATAAATGACATAAATATTTAAATGAAAGTTGAAGGAGTTAGATAAAATGCTAGTAAAATTTGGCATCAGTTGGTAACTTGGAGAATGCTACACATATACTTACAGTTGATAGAAGATCAGTTGCAGCCATAATCGACCTTTTTCCTGACTGGCATCCCTGCAGAGTGGAAGACAGTAAAGATTAGCAATTAAAAAAAAATCTGATTCGAAATCCACAAAGATATGATGGTCCGTAGGTTCAGCCACTTACAACAATAATTTCATCATCTTTTCTGAAATGTGTCAGCACTTGATCCACGAAATTGGGATTTTTGGTCATTCCTGTGCAAACAAGAAAAATTTTGATATACACATACACAAATATGTATGCCAGAATGTGATTCAATGATATGTCTTTCGTTTTGCCGAAATTTTGAGATTAATGTAAATAGCACTGTGAAAACAATGCACTTACTATATCTAATGCTAATATATAAAATTTCTTCGGCCTCTTGGCCTAATGGGATCTCTCTCGCTTCTTCTACATAAGGTTTTGAGAGTTGGAATCTTGTCAAGACAAGATGTGTCCGTGAGTGTGTTAATTATAAAAAAAATGAATAAAATCCCTTGCTGAATTTTGAGATTGAAAAAGAAACTTGAGGGTTCAATTTATAACTAGTAATCCCCCCTTGAAGATGTTCTCAGGTAATGATTATGCATTTATTTATGTACCCATGTTTTAGGTAAATCTATTATATTTAAGCAAACTCTGATATTGTTTGTAAATTTGAAAGAATTGAAGGAGACTAATAAAAAGATATTAACCTGATCCAACTTTAAACATGTATGGTATATTGATAGCCCCTGCAGCATGTCCAGCACTGAATTCTCCTGGAGTCCTAATTAAAGATTTAAAGCACAAACAAAAATTAAAAACATACGATAATCTTTGTTTGGTCCAACTAGTAAAAATACGAAAAATATCAATGTAGTTGGCTCCAAAGAGACAGAGAAGCTAACCTAACGTCCAAGTAGCGGTGACCGGCTTGATGAAGCTCACGAGCTACACGGACAGGCACTGATGTGGGATGATGAGTAACACTAGTCGTTGTACAAACTTCATGATCATTCTTTTCCATAGTGGCCATCCAACTATAATATTACTGTTAGATCTTCTTTTTATTACATAAAATTTGATGTACATGCATCCGTACGTACCTGAAGTTGGCATTATATGTGCGATCCTTGTTGGTAAGGATGTGTGGTCTTCGTCTCGGGAGTGGAAACCGAGAATTAGTAATGGATAACAAATGAAAGGATCGTGTTTGTTGCGCATTCGGGTGGCTGCGTTTCATCAAGAATGGCCCAGGATCAACAATCGCACTATTACTCCACATGTTTTTATATATATATATAATTTTATCAAATATGATAGTTTTGGACACTTCACTTTTGTTTGTACAATAGTTTGATAATATTGTAAGCGATGAGTGCATGCATGAGATAAAATGGAGGTTTGGATCACATACATACATACATACATACATACATACATACATATACGAATGCAAAGGGGAAAGACAAGCGGCTGAGTCGGAGTCGTCGAATAATGTGGATATGTAAATGACGTGGCAATGCAGTGTAGATAAGTCTCGAATCTATCTCAAAGATGGGCCCTTCCTTATCTACATATGACTTTGTTTGTTCATCAACGGCACACGTTTCGATCAACTTTTCAACTACTGTATATGATTATCTTATTTTTGGTAATAATTCTAAAAACTATATCGGTTCCGTTATCAATCAAATTCATATCCGTTATAAAATAATTACAATTCTGTAAAATCATTATAGTTTTGTAAAGAATATATAATATTCTCTATACACTTTTTTGTAAATAAATATAATTTCTGGAAAATTAGTGCTTATAAATATAACTTGTACTTTGTAAAAATAAAAATATATGTACTGTTCTGTAAAAAAATATATTTTGTGAAATAAATTTGTATCATAAAAATAAAATTTAATAAAATAATTAGAATTCTGTAAAAAAATAACTTTATATATGCACTATTCTGTAAATAATTAGAGTTATGTAAAGAAAATATAATGTTGTATATACACTATTCCGTAAATAAATAAATAATTCTATGATATATATAGAGTATAATGCAAAAAAATTATATAATATATATGTTTTATATTAAACATATTTTGTATAAAACATGGCACGTTGTGTAAAAAAAATTAGGTTTTTTTTTTTGTAATATATCCCATTTTAAGAACGACTTTATAAATATATTCCATTTATAATTATATTTATATATGTCTTATATTCAAAAAATTATAATTTTATATTAATCACTTCACTACTTCCTTTTTTTAAAAATGACATATATAACCTTTATTACTAATAAATCAACAAATGAGTTTCATTTTACTAAATTTAATTTTAATTTTTCTATGCTTGGTTTCTCTTTCACATACACGTCGATTAATTAAGTTGAATATATACAGAGTATACAGAAATCATACACAAATATTGATGTATACCATTTTGTATAAAATGATATATAACAATTAAATTATATATGGAATAATAATCAGATCAATTGAAATAATATTATTTTAAACCTGAATATTGATTTAACTTTCAAAATTTATGCTATTAATTATTTTTTGCATATCAAACTTCATTTAATTTTTAATTTTCTAGTTTATCTATGTTGTATAAGGATATTTTAGTCATATTTAAAAGACAAATATTGATATTTATAATTTAATTATATTTATATGAGTTATACATAAGTTAAAAGTTAATAATAAAATATATTTATAATTATTAAATAAAAAGTGATAGATTGATAAAGTATTTAATTAATTTGAGACATATTATACAAATTTCCAAAAAAATTACAATACACATTTTACCCAAAAACTAACATATCTTGGAAGACAATATGTTATATAATTGTATAAATAAGAAATGATTGCTAAAATATATAAGAAAAACATAAAATCTCGTGTTTAATTTATTAACATTAGATAAAAATTTATATTTTATTAAGGTATGAGATTAATTTTTTTTTAATATTAGTTCCATCAAATTATTTATATTTATTGTTTAAAAAAACTTAATAAAATATATTATATTGAATATGCATCGATTAATGAATAGAGTATAAATATATTAAAAAAGTATTATTAGAAAAAAATTTATAAAAAAATATTATTTAATCATCTTAATATTATTTTGGTCACTTTACACAACTAAATTTCTATTTCTCTAATCAAATATAAATATAGAATTTTATTTATAATAATATTACAATAAAATTTTGATTAATTAATAATCGATAAATTAATATTTTCAGCACATATTTTTTATCCCAACATAATAGCTACATTATATTTTAACTCGATTAATTAATAATCTCGATAAATTAATAAAATTTACAAATCCCGACCCCGACCCCGACATTATTAATTTATAGAAATTTTCTGTACTTCTGTTTTATTTTTACTTTTATTAATTTATAGAAGTATTATGTACTTCTATTTTAATTTTACTTTTGTTATTCATGAGAAACCGTCAGCAATTTAAACAGATATACTAATATTATTCCTTTAACTCCTTCATCCATACTAAATTTTATTAAAGTTGTAAAATGGTATAAATTATATACTTTTTACAACTTTAATAAAATTTAGTATGGATGAAGGAGTTAAAGGAATAATATTATAATTGTTAATGAAACTTATTGTATTTAATTTTAAGTAAATTTTATTATAATGGTAAAGAAAAAGAGTTCAAGTGGTAACCGATATGTATAAATATATTGTATTTGAGAAAACTATTTACATATAAATTGAAATTTTGTATATATTTAACTCACTTTTATTAGGAGAATCTAAGTGGATTCTTTTAAACAAATATATAAATTCGAAAATTATAAATCGCTTAATGAATCAAAGTTGATTAAATTTCTATAGCCTTGTGCTTTATCCTTGTTTGAGTATGTTACATCTGCATAAATAGTTTTTTAACCCTCGGAACAAAGAGGGAGCAACAGCCTATTCTTTCATGGTCCAATTTACCTCGACTTTCCTCTCTTGCCATTTTTTCCACCTTTATTAAACTTTTTCCCCCTCTTGGGATTACTCTTTAATTGTTGAAGCTTGGTTGCTTTCTTTTGCCTTTCCTTCCGAACTTGTTCATTGTTTTTCAATTCTGAACGCACATGAGCATTAGGTATAGACTGCCGCTGTTTTCCACCTTTAAACCTCCTGCTATCCATTCGCCCTCGGGCACCTACCAAAAATTTTATATGTTCAGGATCGATTGCAATTTCATTCGATCTTAATTAAAGACAAATCCTAAATGTGTGCATGATTGTGAATGTAAAAAAAAAAAATTGATAGTGTGAACTTTATGTTGAGGAGCACGTGCGCCTTCAGACTTAATAAGAAAATGCAGGTTTGATTCCTCCTATCTGCCTAAGATGGAGTACTACAGTCAGGCTAAAGTTCATGCAGCTTAAAATGAGGAATATGCTTAATAACAACTAACAAAGAAACAAAATCTACAGTAGGAACGATATATTAATGAAGCACCAAGGTGAAGCGAAAGCATTTACCTGCAATATTCGTGGGTTCTTCAACACCATCGTCACGACTTGTTCCTCGGGAAGAGATTGTATTGTGTGACCGTTCTTTCCATCTCTTGTAAATCCCAGTCTTATTAGCTTTGACTTTTGCACCACTTTCGGTCTTCACCTGCACACCATTAAAGATTCACATGTAAGTTTTGAGCAATCCTGGTGCATAGTGTAGAGTCACTAAGATCCATAGGCAGAATTATCTCATTATAAACAAGACACCACAATACGTATATATTAAATATTTGCATCAGGTATTAAATAATAATAATAATAATGATAATGATAATAATAATAATAATAATTATTATTATATTATATATACAAATATTGGTAGGTTACATATTGTAAATTACATGTCATGTAGGTAGTGTAAAACATATTAAATTACAAACATATATTATATCGATGCAGATAATATACGAGGGAAATTATATATTTAAATGCCACAGGGACCATGCAAATGCCACTGTGGGCACTGATATCGAGATATCATTGATTCATTGTTAAGGTCTCATAGCACCACAGCGACTGTGCTGTAACAAGCTTGCCACAAAAGCATGGAGTTATTGCTAATTCTTACAAGTTTACAAAGAGCTTCATTTAATGCAGTTATTGCTAATTCTTAGAACATCATTAGTTCATTATACATGTGGGTATTTAAGTAGGCCTGCATTTTTACTTCAAATTTTAAAAGTTAAACAAGTCTTTTTTTTTTGCTAATTGATGTCATCAAGTCTTTGCTCTACTTAAAAAAATAACGGTAAATACTAAAATAAGTAGACCTAACAGAGCAGGGCCCTATAGCCCGGATCCTACTATGACAAACCACTCCTGCACATGTTATTATGCTAGTAACAAGAACTGCTCTGTAGTGTCGTCAAGTACGAGTACACCTAGAATTCACCAGTAATGAAATGTTAGGAGTGTTACACTAAATACTCCATTTGGTTCTTTCTTCTATAATTGAAACTTGACACTATTTACTCCATTTGGTTCTTTCTTCCTAATGAAACTCAATGACTACACCATTCAGCCAAGGATGTGTCTATAGGCTGACATATAATATAAGTTACTACCAATTAGATGCGAAGTGGGCAGGTTTTCTGCTTAAAAATTCAAATCATTGGGCTCATGCAAGTGAGGAAGCATTTACCTTCCCAGTAGCTGTTACACGGTCCCCGCTGTTTAGCTTGATGTATTTCTTGCTTCTCTGTCATCCATAAGATTTAAAGCATTTGTGAGGGAGAGATTAAGTGACCAAATCAACTAATCAAACAGAAACATATTTATTTATAAACCTTGTCCCAGTGGTATGAAGTCTTTTGTTTCTGCAGCCCACTACTATCATCTGCAGCTAGATCCAGAACAGCAGCGTCCAACCTAATTAATTGATCAACATCAAAAGATGAAGGCAGGGTTATTCTCCAGGAAGTGGAGAATAATAGGGATCGGAGCACTGGGATCCTTTATCTCCTTGCAGAAAATAAATACATAAACCCAATAGTAACAAAACTGCACGAGATTCATTTAGATTTGTAATCAGAGCACTGGGATGAACAACGAGGCGTTTGGGGGGGGGGGGTGTCTTCTGATCAAATTAATAGTTTTTCTGCACGAGAACACATGCTCTATTTGAATGAGTGTTTTTAAAGCCCTCTCATCCCCTTGAGAAATCCAAACCTTGTACATTATCCCTTCTTATTTGGACACCTATCTAGGATAAAAGTAATTTACTCTCCCTTCAATATTGGGAGTTGGTGCTGGAAGTTGGGACGCAGTAGCCACAAACAACAAACTTAATCTACATTTAAGTAAGTTTTGATTAAAAACGTATAAACTAATCAAAAGCGCCCTGCACCTACTCTATTGGTTACATAAATTTTCCAAAAGTGCTGTGCATCTAGAAAACCAGAAACATAGTGATGCAGGACATGTCAAAAATCCCAAAGGAAGTATTTCGGAGCAATATAATAGGCCTTGGAAGCCCATTTATTAGAATACTTGAATACTTTAGAATATGTTTAGTTATAATATTATTAATAATATATATATATATATATATATGGGTTTAATCCTTGTAATTTAGTAGATATTATTATTATTGAAGAATTATATTGAGTTGTTTTGAATATCTCTTGCAAGAGAACTTTTCCCATAAACCCTAATTATCCCAGAATCAGCCCCACCCCCATCACTCCACAGTATATTTACATAGACAATGAGCATTTAAAGTAAAATAAACAGACAATAAAGCTCTACCTATTAGCTTCAAACCCTCCTTTACCCTTTTCTGAAAGTCCGGCCTCGAAATGCTGAAATGATTACCAGCAAAGAGGTTAATAGTTTACTCAACAACTTATTCTAGCAGGTGGAATTGTAACAACCATCATTCCAAGAAACAAGCATGGATACATGAGAAACCAAATGACATTTTAAAAATGAACGCAGGCGATAGCAAGTTTTTGTCAAGCCAATAGTATAATATGGTTTTAAGTTATTTTCTTACCTGATTTGTTGGCACGGAACTTATATAGTACTCCTCATCCTTGAAGCTCTTTGCCTTCCATTTAGAACCAGAAACTAGTGAACCATATAACAATCATTAAAAAACAAAGAAGCTATACGAGCATATGTAATCCAAGTATTGCGACCAATTACACAAATATGACAATTTTAATTAGGGATTATAATTCTCATAACAGCAAACACATATAAAGAAAGAAACTATGAAGTTCCACTGTGCTCTTATTTAAGTTAAAACCACACAGAAACTCCTTTTTAAAACATCGAAAAGGAAGTTTAGACCTTCATAATTAAATTAGGCATATGGAGCTATCAGCCTATTGCAACAGAATAACCACATGATTACTGATCTTTCTCTATATAAATTCGTAACTAAACACATGCCTTGCACATCTAGTATTTCATGTTTTTTTAATGTCCTACTGGGTAGAATATTACCTAGACATGTTTATGACTACTATTCTTACCAAATTATAGTAATTGATTATTATTAAATGCCTGATTATGTTATCATGGCTACCGGCTACAAGAACGTGTTCGCAGTTCACTACAAGAACATGTTCGCAGTTCACTACAAGAATGTGTTCGCAGTTCACTGATGCCACATATAGACAAAGAAACTATGAAGTTCCACTGTGCTCATATTTCAGTATAAACCACACAGAAACTCCTTTTTAAAACATCGGACTGGAAGTTTAGACCTTCATAATTCAATTAAGCATATGGAGGTATCAGCCTATCACGAAAAGAAAGAAAAATCGCAAAAGATGTGTATTGTCCGAGGTTATTTGTTTATAGTTGATGACAATTTCAAACCAGGCTCTGCAATGTGAAAGTTCACCTAAATCTCCTAAATGTAAAAATTCCAATGAAAAATATAGAAGAGAATATAACAAAAAAAGACTGAAACATGCAATAAACAGGTAGCCAAAGACAAACCTTTCTTTTCACAGCCAGTCGTTAGAGTGTTTTCTATTGTGTCATCGTCCAATTCATCATCCTATAAACATACAAAACGGTTGGCAAATAAATTACGAGAGATCTAGAAATCTTTATATTAGATTTGGTCATGTTCCCATGTAGCTTAACAAGTTCACGACTCGAAATATCAACTTAGTTGAAGATATTTTAACATCGGCTGACACTTCGGTTTTATATTTAGGCCACCCCCTGGCCCAACCTGATCACACTACACGTTTGACAGGGATTCTAGGGGAAAGATCAAGCATATTCAGGCAAAACCATTCTCTATTATTATAAAACAAGAAGGATTAGGTATCAGACTCGGCTCCAGGTGAGACACAACTAACAACCTATATGGAAGACAAGTTTCAGAACATGATTATCTTAACTTCTGACTCTAAATTCTAAAATTTAACCCTAAAAATCAGTGGCAAAATAAGATTGTCTAACACTGTATTCCCGGGTATTTTAGATGAAGAAAAGAATTAAAGTTGAGGGAAAAGAAAAGGAAAAAAATACAGTTATAGTTTTCTTTCTTATGTTCCAAAGTTATTTTAAGAGAAGAAAAGAATGTAGAGACACGAAAAATATTCAATACATTTATTAAGAAATTGATCCATATTTTACATTCTTTTCTCTCTTTAAAAAAAAGTGAGGAATACAAGAGAAAAAAATAAATAATCACATTTCTTTCCCTTTCCCTCCAAATCCAAACTCGGAAACACATTCTAAATTTGCAGCATTTGCAAGCCTATCGCAACAACAAGATGATAATACAAACTCGGGAACACAGTGTAAATGTTCATGACATCACAGTTTACCTTTTCTGCACTCTCTCTTAAACGTTTCTGATGTACTTTATTAATGATCTCATCATGAACAGCTCTTTTCCTTTTCATCGCATCTACCCCTTGACGTGTAGACCCCTACAATCACAGACCAACCATCTCAATGCATTAAATATTTAAAGAATATGGAAGTCATTTCCAAATGGAACAAGCATTTGGTTCCTGCTCATAAAAAATACTATGAGGGATCAGTGTCCGTGTTGTACAACACTCCCCTTGCTCTTTTGGACACACCAACCTCAATGTATAACACATAAAACGACAAAAACAGTACTTTATCTAGAATGCATTGGGTTCCTGCTCATGGACAATTCTCAGAGAGCTGTGTGTCGCTGTCGCAAGACAATCTTACACTTTTGGACATTCAGAAGTATCTTTCTAGTTCTTTTTATTATTATTATCAGGCAATTGGCGTCTTATGCAAAAATGTCTAATTTGCACACAAGTATTACATTTTGAATATACTACCCTCTATCATTATGTGTTGCATATAAATAGAGATCCTGTCAAAATTTTAACAAGAACTGACTTGCTACTTTCAAAACTACGGAAAGCATGTCCATGCCTGGCAATAAAAAGACTGATTTCAGACCCCGTTTGTTTCCCCTTAACTTATAAGTTGAAAAATACATACATTTTTTATCTTATAAGTTACTTATAAGATAAGCCAAACGGGCCCTCAATTCTGGAGAGGAAAGTTGAATATCTGCTGTACTGATGCCTCAAATAAAAAATTGAGGCTAATGACAAGAACAGTGGTGGAACAGAGTAAAAATCCTTCTACTGGATACACAAGCTACATGGAGGCCTGTGTGTAACAGTATTTAAAATTTGTGTCATACCGCCTCCGCTCCCCCCCCCCAAAAGAATAATAAAAAACAAACCAAAATCCTCCCCAAACAAAACAGATGGTGCAAGTAAATATGTACTCTTTCTGATTTAATATTTAAAATTTCTTTTTTTCTTAATTATAATATTAGTCACATATTTGTATTCACAAAAAAAATTATAAGAATAAAAATTATAACAATATAGTTGAAGCATTTTGAAATGTGTGTTGAAAAGTAAAACGACAAATATTAAAAAACAGAGGGAGTAGTTTTTAATAGATTAGTATACCATTACCCTAGTTTCTACAGCGGGAAAACATGGCTTCATATAATAATACATACCAAAACTTCATACTATAAACTAAACTGTCATATAGCATAGCGAGAACCCATTAAAGAATATATATATAACCATAAACTACATATGTCTTTTTTTGCACATTCAAAGAGTATACATCACCATAGGAATTCATTCTGACAAAATGTAATCCTTACTTTTACATTCTTTGATTTAGCAACTTCACCTTCAGCTTCCAAGATAGTCTGCTTGGATCTGGTATACAACAGATTGATTTATTAAATTATTGTACACAACAATATTCATTTGAAAGACCTATTGACAACATAGATAAATTACCTGAATGTTTTCAAGCGCTCAATATAGGCAAGTGCAGTTACCTCAGTACTATCTAGCAAACTTTTGAATATTGGATGAAGTCCATCACGAGGCAACTTCTTCGCTCTTCTAACAGATTCCTTAGAAGGCTTTGCTTTTGTCTTGTAATATAAACGAAATGCTTTAGCACAAGGCCTCTCCAGTGAATGTAATTCGGTTGAAGAATCCAATAACTCCCGAACCCTGTCTGAGTAAATATCAAGTGTCCTCTGAGGGAAACGCCCATAAACTGTTTCTCCATTGGCAATTGCTTGATCAATCTTAGACATCAGATTATTAACATCATGTGAAACCTCCTCCTCAGTTGGAGCAGCCCTGATTGGCTTTGAGAGAAAGAGATGAAGATCTAAAACATGAGGCATATCTTCAGATGTGACAAAAGAAAATGCAGTACCAGTTCGTCCATTCCTTGCAGCTCGTCCTACTCGATGGACAAAAAGCTTGGGTCTAGGAGGGAAATCCCAATTGATAACATTGTCAAGCAAAGGGATGTCGATTCCTCTAGCTGCTACATCGGTGACAATTAGCAGCATAGTCTTTCTTGCCCTAAATTTTGATACATTCATTTTGCGAGCATCTTGGTCCATATCACCATAGCAAACAGATCGATCAATATTCTCTTCTTGAAAAAGAACATTAAGAAACTCGACATGATACTTTGTGGAAACAAAAATCAACGTCTGTTCATCAGATTTAATTTGCTCCCTAATTAAGTACAACAATGCAGCATGCTTTTCTTCCTGCCTTAAAGTGAAAAAGGCAAGCTTCAAGTCAGGGCTAATCTTAGTCTCCAAATCAAGTCGCACAAGCTGAGGATCTCGTAAACCAGCTTTAGCAAATTCAGCAAGGGCACTTGGTAAAGTTGCACTGAAGAGCAAGGTTTGGCGATTGTCATTAAGATGGGATAAAATTTGATGCAGCTGCTCAGCAAATCCCATGCTAAAGATACAGTCAGCTTCATCAAAAACCACGTACTCCACACTACGCAATGACATATCTTCCACCTCGGACAAATGGTGCATGAGCCTACCAGGGGTTGCAATAATGATATCAGGGTTTTGCGCCAACTCTTCAAACTGACTTTCCATACTATCCCCTCCTACTAATAAACTAATTCGAAGATCTGCATTAAATACCGGTATCATTACCAAGTTAATACAATGACTATGCTCCCAAAATGCATATTTATATACACACGCATCATGCTACAGAAACTAATATACTATGCCGGCCTAATTCATACATAGACGTGAACTTGTTCATTCTCTGTCTTTTTCCATTACTAACCTCATTTTTATAATCTCTAATTATCTTTCTAATATCCTATTTACATAACAGTTCAGACACTAATATCACACAAGAATCTTAAATACACATACACACAGAGACGGAGGCAGGGGGGTCCCTGGCCCCTCCCAGGATTTTGTTTTTTTTAGTATATATATATTATTTGGTTTTATTTTAGATTCTATTCTCTCCTCTGACTTCTCATATATCTCTCAAGTCTCAACCCATGAGTCACATACCACAGCGGCACAGAAAATTGCCAATTAAACTCTCAAGACTTCAAGAGGAATCATTTGTTATTCGAAAAAGAAGGCTGGGAAGGGATTAAACATTCTCATAAATAAGTAAAAAGGAAAAACCCCAATTTGTTAACCCTAACCCTAATTTAGTCTAAATTAATGTTGGTTTGATTTATTCAAATACAAAAGTAAAAGCTATGTTTTTGGCTTAATTCATTCAATTACAGATGATTAAGTTATGCCTATTGTGGGTTTAATACATCTTAATGTTTTCCGGTGCTTGTGCCTCTTGAGTTAATTTAGATTATACTACTGAGTAGTGAGTACTGAACCAACTTAGAACAAGAGGCTAATTCTACATAATTTATTGTTTTATGTAGTTGCAACAAAATCATTCATATGTTATTGAGCTAAGCATGGATAGATATGTTATTCGAGGTATGAGTAATGAGCCTGCTGGAGACAGAAATACAAATATTGGCGAATCGAGTGGAAAACGAGCAAGGACTGATACTAATGTGGCATCTGATGATATCGTTAGCGATTCAGCTTTATGTAAATCTATCAACGATTATGAGCCATAAGAGATGACGTGAAGAGGCAATATGTGCAAATGGGGCCTTGTAGACTGACTTCTCGTACTTTTCCTCGAAGCCAATGTGGCAACAGAAACAGATGTTTTCAAGCAAATTGGTTTAAAAAATGGGAATGGTTGGAATATAGTGCCATTAAAGATGCAGCTTTCTCTGCTTATGGTGTTATCTTTTCGGAGATAAAAGAGCTGGATATCAAGTGTTCACAAAAAAGGGATTTCAAAATTGGAAAAAAAGGCAACAGAAAAATTTAAAGATCACGTGGGACTCGAAGGATGTATACACAATAATGCCCGGACATTATATTTTGGTTTCAAAGATCAAAGACAGAGTGTAACGAGCTTGCGTAATATTGATGTTGGTAAAGTGGTAAAAGAAAATGCACCTGCAAATCATCAACTTACATCTCGAAGCAAATTGTTAGTGTTTGGGTGTCCGAAATGACAAAAGCTATAATATGTGATATTAGAGATAAGTACTTTTCTTTATTACTTGACGAAGCTCGAGATAATTCCGTTAAAAGAACAAATGATTGTCATTATAAGATATGTAAACAACTATGGGGAATATTTTAGAGCGATTCGTTGAAATTGTTCATGTTAAAGATGCCACGACACTTTTATTAAAGAGTGCCACTGATAATTTCTTCTCTAAACATGGATTGTTAGTATCAAAAATCAGAGGCCAAGGATATAACGGAGTTTCAAACATGCGATCAAACATGCTAGGGGAGCTTAACGATTTGAAGACTTTGATTTTAAATGAAAATCCATATACAAGGTACGTTCATTGCTTTGCCCATGAGCTGCTCCAAATGTGGTGGCTGTAGCAGAAGGAAATCAGTTTGTATGCGATTTTTTGATTATATGTCTCTGGTTACAAATTAAGTAGGTGCTTCCTGTAAACGCAAAGATGAATTTCGTCAAAAACAACATGAAAATATGGTTGAGCAACTAGAGGCTGGTTATGTAACCACCGGAAGAGGGTTGAATCAAGAAACTAATTTAACTCAGCGTGGTGATACACAGTGGGGTTCGCACTATAAAACTATAATTCATCTTCTATCCATGTGGTAATCGGTATTGAAGTGCTTACAAATATATACGGAGATGGGAGTAAAAGGAAGAGTAGAGGAAAGGTAGTTGGTCTGCTTGATAAATTAGAAAAATATGAGTTTGTTTTTATTGCTCATTTGATGAAACTAGTTTTGTGTATAAGTGTATAACAGATGCTTTGCCCCAATTTTTGCAACAGAAAGATCAGAACATCATTGAATCTACGAACTTTGTCAGCAATGTAAAAATAAGGTAACTTCAAAATTTAAGAGAAAATGGTTAGGACAAACTACTTGAAGATGTTTCCATTTTTCGTTCTAAACACAATATTCTTGTTCCCTGTACGGAAGATAATGTATCAGGTCGCATTCGTTGCAAACACGCTACAACATTCTGCCATTATTCTAAAGTTATTGATGGAGAACCGTTTCTCAGAATCAAATATGGAAGTGATTATGTGTTCAAATTTCTGTCTTTCTAGAGTAATTCGCTTAGCAGAGTTGTACCCTCGAGAGTTTTCATTACCCGATCAAATGGAGCTTGAAGAGGAATTAAAGGTATGGGTTTGTGAAATGAGAACAAATGAAAAAATTTCGAAGTTGATCTTGCAAAAAAGATGGTTGATGAAGAACTGCGTATCCTGTGCATTTTAGTGCGTGGATCAGTCTTGATAGTGGTTGGAGATGATGGTTGTGATTGTATGCAAATCTTATTACTAATGAATTAATGACCCCCTAACTGCAGTAAAGCCAGAGGCTGGCCGGAACCAATGGTGGTGGTGGTTGAATGTATCTATTTAAATGAAAAATTTTAAAATCACTAAATGTAACTATAGGAATCACTAAAATCGTGATTGTAACCGTATAAAATAGTGATGACATATTACAGATTGTCACCGTATAAATAGTGATTAAAATTGTTGCGAAAAAATCAACATTTACATATTATTAATTATTAATTAAGTTATTTATTTAATCTTAAATTTTATAATTTTACAAATATGTCCTTAGTTTCTAGAAAAGGCTAAATTGGTTTATATTGGAATATGACCATATATATATATATATATATATATATATAATATTTTTAATATTTGAGGTATCAACCCTGCCTGAATCCTCATATTTTTGAATTTGCCAAATTCCTGTATCGGCACTCATGCTTCTTAGGGGAGAAGAGTTCCTCACTGATTGTTTAATGTGCTACATTGTAAGGGATTGATAATGAAATAATTATTCAACATTTTGAGAATATGAAGACTCAAAGGGCTGACTAAACACTTTACATACTAAATAGATGTACCAAATTATATTATTATTATGTTCTGTTTCAAATATAATATTTTAGGTTTTCGATTAGTATATATATTGGACCCCTAAAAAATTACCTGCATCCGCCACCGCATACACACACGACCAAACACCTATCGCAAGTGCACAACGCAAAAACATATAACCAAAAAACTTAAGCACAAAACTCGCAATACAAATTAGTACCGGTATATCTCCCCAATTCCTGAGCAAATTTAAGAGTCTGAAGCGCCAAATCTCTCGTAGGCGACAAAATCAAAGCCCTAACACCACCGCATTCATCCAAATGATTACGCAACTTCTCGAACATCGGCACCAAAAACGCCGCCGTTTTACCCGAACCGGTCCGAGCCATAGCCACAACATCCGATCCAGAGAGTATAAGCGGCATCGTCTTGCGTTGAATTGGAGTAGGAACCTTGTATCCCTTACGCTTAACACCTCTAAATACATTTAAACTCAATCCTAGTGATTCAAATCCTCCTGATTTCGCTTTCTTTTGTTCTTTTTCCTTTTTCTTCAGCTCTGTTACTGAGCTTACGAATAGTGGAGCTGTGTGATCCATTGATGATTTGGATGGTGATACAGTTTGAATGAAAGATTTTGGTGAGGTATAGATACAGGGATTTGTATGTATAGTTGAAGACAAGAAGAGACTCTTAGGTCTGGGTGAAAACGGGTCGAGGGTTTTGTATGGTTTGTTAAACCCTTGTTAAACATGGCTGCCTTGTAAGCTTTTGCTGGGCTTTTAACCCGATCCACTTACAGGATTAAATAATATATATCTAGTTTAAACTTTAAAATGACGGACCAATTAAACCAAACACAATTTTTGTTTAGTTGGATCACATTGGTAAATTAGGCAGTGTCATATTAATATTAATAAAGAAGGATATCATTTTAAAATAAAAATCAAAATACATAGTTAAGTTATTAATTTATTTAAATATTTAAACCTAAAGATTTATATAATTTAAGGTTACAATTACAAAGAAAAATTATTTAGGAACTTAAACCTAAAATTTTTATAATTTAAGGACACAATTACACAAAATATAGTTGAAGGACTTAAACTAAAAAATGCATATAATTTAAGGATTTTTAATTAATTTTTCTTAAAAATAAAAAAAGAACTTTTGACTTCAAAATATTTTTATTATTAATCTAGAAAAAAAAATGAAATCTCCTCAAATATATTATTTTTTTAATATTATATCTCAAAACATGTAAAATTTTTGTTAATATTATATCTCAAAACATGCAAATCACAAAATTTTTACCAAACCGATATCTGTTTTACTTTTTACTGCACTCCCCGGCCCCGATCCCCGAACACTAATCTGTCTCATCATCCCTCACATCTTCACTCTCAAGGCCTAATGCATTAGATGATGTGGTTCCCTCTTTTATTTTTTCTTCGCCATGCTCAAGGCCCTCTCATTTTGTCAGGATCTTTCCCTACCTCTCAATTTTTTTATGCTAACTTTTCTCTTTTCTTTTTCTCTTATTTTTCTCTCCCTCACTCAACCTAGGTGTAAGGGACTGAGCAAGTACACCTTCCATATTTGATTTAGATTTTACCTTGTAAACTGTGGAGAGAGGAATATAATCACTTTATTGTGCCTCATCCATTTGTTGAGCTGCAGGAGTATGAGAGGTGCTGTTTGGATTTGGAGTGTTGACAACATCATGAGCTTGAAAGTTACCGTCAGGAGGAGTGACAGTAACTGTGTCATTAACAGCAACTGAAGCTATGACAGATTCCTTTAAAGGAATGTTATTGTTAGTTGTGACAACAACTTTTCTTGTGTCATTAACAACAACTGATGCTGTGACAGTAATGTCTTCTACCCTTTGAGTAGAAGGTTCTTGTGGATTACTTATAGCAGACTCATCCAAACTTTGAAATAAAGAATTGACATTTGGCTCCTTAAAAGTGTTGAAGTGAGAAATATCAGTGTTGAATGAGCCGTGTTCTACAGTTTTGGTCCATATACTGTCTTTCTTCAAGAGTGGGCTTAGGTCGAGTGTTCAACATGGTCTGCAGACTATGTACAAGATTTCGTGGGAGACTGACCAAGTTCATTAGATGCCCCCTGTTGAGAGGAGACACCTAGAGGTGAGCTATTGTCCCTATTAAGCTTTGTGTCCTTTTGAGAGAACACAAACTGGGCTACAGAGGTTGGTATCATTGCCTTCTTCCTCTTAAGCACATCAGGGCCCACTGTGGGTTCTGTGATCTGACTACCACCCTTATTTGCTGCATCTAGTGCAGTTTCACCACCTATCTGTGGAACAGTTTCTAACCTAGGGATTGATGTTCTCTTTCTTTTAGTAACCTGATCCTTTTGATAGGAACCAAACTCTTGGCTAATAGATTTAGAAACGCTAGAAGGTCCAGCTCATTCAAAAGGTTTAGAGTTTAGGTTAGGACTGGTGAGGTCAACATCATTCTCATCACTCAAAGTGAAAACATTAAAATCTCCCACAATTCTTAAATTGAGTAAGTTTATTATAGACTACATATGGTTAGTAATAAACAAACCCAATTCAGAATTTAGGGGTTTGCTAGTTAAAATGGAGTGTGTGTTTTTCTTTAAAATGGGGGACTCCATGCAATGTATATTATCAATATTAATTATGCCCACTACAGAGATGATAATAAACATAAAGAATCTAGGATAGTAGATTATCGGCTTTCTGCTATCCTTCTTTCCAAGCACTAACTTGAATAGTGGCATCAGGATCTGGCTCATATCAATCATGTAGTTGTGCACCAAGGAATGCACAATCTTCTGTATGTAGGCTGGGACCTCATTCCAACCACTAGTTTTTCTTGACATAGTCGAGTGATATCATCCATTATCATGCTTCACTCCTTCATCAAGTACTTTCTATCTATTTCACCGGAAGGATACCAATCATTAGAATCAGGGCTTGTCTTAGGTCCAGTATACCCAACCATTTTGAAGAATTTTTGCAAGTTGAGCTTCACTTGTAGGCTTCTGAAAGAACGAACCTCTTTCAGCTACCCAAGTAATAATAATAAAATCAGTGATTTGATTAAGCTTTTCATGAATAATGTTCCATGTAATATAATCCTTTTAATCTTGATATTATATATTAAACTCAAGGCATGTCTCATGTCATCCTCTTCATAATTTAATCTTTATTTTCTTGATCTATGAGTAGATTATTAAAATCAAATCAACATTTGAGCACGGCCGTGAATTTCATAGTCTCACTCAAACAAGAGGCCAATAATATCACTCCTAAAATTAGGAGGATTAAATCTCATCTAGATCATTCATATTTCTCATACGATTCATAATATACCCTATGTCCACTTTTATCATCACTCGGTCAAAGGTAACTTTTAATGTAATCAAAGTATATTAATTCTCGTATAGAAATATAATGATTTCATGTCAAATGATCATTACACCATTATCACAGTGAGATTTACTTATGACACTTATTAACATGTAGAATCTCACAACGGGTCATTCTAGTGTCATGTATTGAGACATGCACTTATGTTCTTGACTTTAGTATCACCATACTTATGACCAATGAGATATGGTCATTTGTCAATAAACATACTAGTCTTTGTGTATTATTATTGTCATTGAATAATAATACTCGACTAAGGAATTTTAGGAATAAGATATTATTCATATAATCTCAGTTTTAAGTCACATACTTAAATATATATATAATACGTATCAAAATTCCAAGGACATTTATTATGCTTTCAATTACTAACAATCTCATACTTACACTAGAGCCAATTACCCAAGTATCTAATAATCATGAAACTAGTGTGACTTTCGTGCTTTTGCTGCTACAAATCCTTAGTCAGTGGGTCTGCAATATTATTATTAGTATGCATTTTACATATAAGTATATCTCCTTGACCATTAATCTCATTAATTAGGTGATATCTCCTAAGTACATGCCAAAACAGCCTCCTTGACTGCTTCACAAGCATCAATATACTCAAGCTCTATTGTAGAATTAACAAATGTCTTTGTTGTGAACTATTCTAGCATACAACATCTCAATTTAAATAGATAAAACATAAAGCCAGACAAAAACACTAAATGATAGTTATCTGTCTAGAAACCAACATCACTAAAACCTCTTACAACTAGCTTCACATCTTCTCCATATAATAAAAATGAATCTTTAGTCCTCTTTAAGTACTTAAGAATATTCTTGACTCTCATCCAGTGACCATCACATGGATTAGACTGGTACCTGCTCTTCATGCTTAAGGCTTACGAGACATCCTACTAAGTAAATAACATCTCATACATTATAGAACCCATCACCGAAGCATATGGAACTTTACTAATACGATCCTTATCATCCAATGATTTAGGATAAATTTTATTTTGAGATCATTATCCCATGAGACATTGTGACATATCCATTTTAGCCACTTTGCATTTCAAATCGATGCAAAACTTTATCAATGTATGTACTCTAACTTAGGCCAATCAATCTCCTTGATCTATCTCTATAGATCTTGATCCCTAATATATAGGTCTCATCGCCTAAGTCTTTCATTGAGAAATTATTTCTCAACCAAGTCTTCACAGCCTGTAAAAAAGGAATGTCATTCCTTATTAATAATATATCATCAACATAAAATACTAGGAATGCCACATTGCTCCTATTAACCTTCTTGTAAACACATGGTTTATCTTCACTTTGAATAAATCCAAACTCTTTGACAATTTCATCAAAATGAATGTTCCATCTCCTCGAGACTTGTCTCAATCTATAAATGGATTGACACAACTTATATACCTATCCAGCATCCTTTGGATCAACAAAACCCTCAGGTTATGTTATGTACACATCCACATCTTCTTCAAGGCTCCCATTTAAGAAAGCGGTTTTGACATCCATTTACCAGATTTCATAGTCATAGTAAGCATCTATAGTAAGCAAAATCCTGATGGACTTGACCATAGCCACTAGTGAAAAGGTCTCATCATAGTCAATACCATGAATTTGCTTGAAACCTTTTGCCACCAAACGTGCCTTATAGGTCTATCGCTACCATTCATGTCGGCATTCTTCTTGAAAACCCACTTGCACCCTATAGGTTTTACCCTTTCTGGTAGATCAACCAAAGTCCATACTTGATTAGTATACATGGATTCCATCTCAGATTTCATGGCATCCAACCATCTCTTAGAATCTGGAGTGTTCATAGCGTCTTGGTAGGTGAGAGACTCATCTTCGTCCACCAACATCACATCACAACCTTGAGTCAAGAGAAATCCATAATATCTCTCGGGCACATGGTGAATCCTACTAGACCTATGAACAACCTGTGTTTCTTGAGCAATATTGTTTTCTTATACATTTTGCTCAGGTTCCTCCATTGGTTCAATGTTATTATGTGGGTCTCGAACTTCATTGAGATCTATTATTCTCTCACTGTCTTTCTCCAAGGAATACTGCAGTTCGAGCAACAAACACTTTGTTCTCGGAAGGATTATAGAAAGAATAACCCTTTGTTTCAATTGGGTATCCCACAAAGTTACATTTGTATGATTTAGGTCCTAGCTTGTCAGAAGTTAGATGTTTCACAAACGCCTCACATCCCCAAATTTTCATAAATGACATGCTATGACGTTTCTCAGTCCATATCTCATACGGAGTCTTCTGAACCGTTTTAGTAGAAACTCGGTTAAGTGATAAACAGCTGTCTCCAGGACATAGCCACAGTTATTGCACAATTTTTTAGGAGCATTAGGAATGTACCCATAATTATTCTTTTTATTTATTCTTAACTTTCCATTCCTGTTCTTCTTGGTCTTGATGACAATGGGTTTAGAAGTTACCGTCTTACTAGTGTTGACAGTAGGTTTAGAAGAAACTGTTTTGAAAGTATGATTTGATCTTACTATCTTGACAACAGCTTCTAAACTTACTGTCTTGCTAGTGTTGACATCATCTTCTAGACCCTGAGTATTGTCAAGGGCAAAGCTATCTGTCTTGGGATTTTTGACAGTATCTTTCAACCTATTATTTCTAGTGACAGTATCATTGTCCTCGTCAACTAATTCCTCCTTGAGAATTAAAGATTCATCATCAAATTCAAACTCAGCCATTTTGAACATGGGGTTTTTAACATTCTTTAGGATACATGGTCTGACAGTAGTTTTATCAATACAATCAGTTTCATCACCAACATGCTTCTTTCCTTTCTTCTTATCATAGTCACCCTATTCCAACATTTTGATGTTCAGTATTTTCTTCAAAGAAGAGGAATTCTTATAGGCCTTGATTTTAAGTTCATTTTCAGAAATCTATTTTCTGAGAATCGTTCAACTTGAGAAGCACACACAATCTTATTGTTTAGAATTTCATTTTCTTAAGGACTCAAAAGCATTCTGTCTAAACTCTAGTTCTTCATTCTTTCATCTTAATAATTCATTAGCACTAGTCAGTTTGACAGTTTCTTCATTAGCAGCTAGCATGCTAGTATGAATATTAAAAATTTCAGGACTTAAGCTTTCTATAGTTTTCTTATACTAAGATGCAGTCTTATGAACAGTAGTAAGAAAAGGTATCTGACTTGAAGAAGGAGACTCTTCTCTAGAGTTTGTCATGAGAGCTAGATTTTCATACTCCTCTTCTTCTTTATCGTCATATTCTTCCAAGCATTTGCCTTCAGCTACAAATGCCCTTTCTTGTTGCTTTTTGAGCAAAGCTTCATACTTTGATTTGAGTTCCTCATAGTCATTGTCATTTCTTCTCACTTGCTTTGGCTTTTTACACTCAGTTGAAAAATGCCCCATCTCATTGCAGTTGTAACATCTTATCTTTGACCTTTCCACCATTGCTGTCTTGTAACCATCTTTTCCACTTCCTCCAGGTTTTGAATAGTTTTCTTTATTAAACCTGGAGTTTTGTCCTTTGAGCTTGAAAGTCTTATTCTTCTTGAATCTCAATATTGAGAACTTCATTGCCATGTAGGCCATAATTTTGTTCTCCATGTTATCAAGTTAATCCAAAGTATAGAACTCATCTTCATCACCATCTTTGAGTTCAAGTGTAACACTTTCATCTTCATCAATAACTTCTTCAATCTGGATTTATTTTTGATGTTGAGACTCTTGTAACTGTATCATCTTTGGATCTTGAGCTACTAGAGTATTTGATGTGTTAACCATTTTTTCTCTTTGGCAAGACTGTGTAGCTCTCTTTTGTAACAGCTTTAGCTCATAAGTTTTGAGTATGCCATACAGAGTTTCAAGTGGGACTTTAGCCATGTCTCTTTCCTCTCTTATGGCAGCAATCTTATGCTCAAGATGATCAGGAAGTGTCAACATGAACTTCATGTTTACTTCCTTTTTGTCATAAAATTTCCAATGCAGTTGCAGGTCATTTATCAGCCTGTTGAATCTTTCAAACATCTTAGTCAACCCTTCACTTGGTTTGGCCATGAAGGCCTCATACAAAGACACCAGTATTTGTCTTTGGTTGTCTTTCACTTCTTTTGTACCTTCATAGAGTATCTCAATAGTTTCTCATATTTGTTTGGCACTTGTGTAGTTGACAATGTTGTTGTACATAACATTGTCAAGTGCTTCAATGATTATGAACTGCAAACAATCATCCAGAAATACTTTTTTTCAGTATCATTGTACTTTAAAACCTTTTTAGGAACCTAGTAGGCAGGTATTGTCTCACTTTCTATTGTGGTTTCGGGTACATATGGTTGAGGTATAAAATGACAATTTTCTAGAATACCGGGATAAAGTGGGTTGATTATTTTTATGAATAACATCATTTTTCTTTTTCAACAATTGTAATGTTCTTTATCAAATGTGGGTATTTTATACTGCTTACTTTCTGTGCACTTATATTGAATCTTTTTAGGTTAGATATGTTAAACCTGGCTCTGATACCAATTGTTAAGTAAGATAAGTGTTACAGAAGGGGTGTTAAATGCAACTTGATTAATTATAATAGTTTCTTGCTAACAACAAACAAGATTTATAATTAACAAGTTTAATATGCAAACAATCAAAGTAGATAAAGAAAATAGTATTTTTAAACTTTTAAAAATAATTTTATTATTTTTGGTTTGCTACAACTGATTAGAAATGGATTTCAGCTTCAATAAAAACAATAACAATGAATTTGTTAATGTTTCTATACTTGAGAGAAAATCTAGCTCAGTTGCATAAGTAAAAAAAAGTACTTATGAGATATGTGTCTTTATACTGAAACACATATTTCACTTACATGTGTACTTTTCCTTGGTTCTAGAACAAAGCTTTAAATAGAAACTATGCTTTTCTCGTTCAATCTTGTCTTCATACCATTTGTAGATAAAGCAGCTCTGAGATACGCAAAAATCTTTGACTTCTTGAGCACGCTTTATCTTTTGCTTGTCTTCTCCTAAGTTACAGTAGTAGACTTGACGGACTAGATAGACATGTCCAAATCATTCTTTTTGTTTTCACTGTCTTAGTCTGCTAATTGGAACAGACTGTCAGCTTCACTAGAAGTTTACTGTCAACTTTTAGCTCCTCTATAGTGACAGTATTTTCGACTCCGCATACTTTGTTGTCATGCTTTGATGGTTTACTAAAACATACTGTCTCCAAAGCTGCTATCAATTATCCCCGCCAATGTTACTATTAGTAAAACTTGATTTTTTTCAATTCTTCATTTTTCGCCAAGTTTACTGTCGAGGGAATAGTTGTTGTCGCATGTTCCATTATCCTGTCACTTGAATATGTTGTCATAGGTTTGAGTGTTGAATGTTACTGTAATAGATTTGAACCATGTTGTGCATGAACACTTTGTGAACTTCTACTTCATGGATCAAGTTATTACATTTGTACAAAACAGTAACTGTTAAACTTACTATCACCTATTTGGATTTTTTAAATATACTATTTCAAGTGACTATCTAAACATACTGTCAATATGCATATGGCAGTACATTTTACTTAGCTTATTATAAATTAAGACTAAATAACTTTTAGTTGATTACACTGTTAACACCACAATCCCTAACAATTTTAATTCATCAACTTGCAGACCTTTGGAAACCATGCGAGTTATAGGTGATGAGATATGTTATCATTTCAAAGAATGTTAATACAATAGTACAATTACATGTTCATTTTCCTAATGATGTCCATAATGGCTGCATTCATAAGATTTTGTTTGGTATACATCCAGATCTTACAATATCTCAGCTATTCACCTCTCATGCTGATTTGCCTAGAAATGTCTATACACATGCAAAAGTAAAGGTGTTTACGTTATTCATTTATATCCTTTCAAGTGTTTAATTTATTTTGTGGCCATGAACTTGGCATCTTTGTGCCTCTTCACATGTTTTTAGTCTAGATATAATTATAACATGTTACATCTGATAGGTTTCATTTTTCATTCCAGAAAATAAAACTCATGTTGATTGATGACCTCATAAAGGCAAATAATGGCATAATGACCCAGCTGAATACTGGAAGGTTATAGAGTTTTTGAGTTCTTGATACAAATTTGGTTCTGATCTTACACGCCCTCACGTTCCATATAAATAAAATGTAGTTAGATGATTCAGTCATGAAACATATTAAAATTTCTAAAGATGAAGCACTCAAGGAGTCGAGAGATATGATCTTGCGCATTCGTAGAAGAGATCTTTACCAGGTAATAAAGATATTAACTAGATGATGAGAAAATTAGTTTGTAATAAATTGATTTCAACTTGATAAGGTTAGCTGCGTTTGACCATAATAATGAATTCTATTTTTGCGGTTGTAGTTCTGCAATGAATTTACCGTTCCAAAGGATCAGCTGGAATACTTCAAAGATGTCACCCCACAAGATATTATTTGTTCACGTGTTTGTCTAATACCTTTTTCTTTCTTTCTTCTTCTTATTATGATCTTTCTTAAATCCTCTTTCTGGATGCATTGAGTTACTTTTGAACAGAAAGTTGGCGTTGTTACATCGAAGAATGAAGACATTGTGGTGAACAATATAAAGATTGATGTGTCACGTGGAAGGAAAAATCCTCTAGAAAGGTGCATAATAAATGTCATGATTATTTCTCTGCACATATTAAAAATGCCACATAACCTTCTTACAGATTTGATTAACAGTGTTTTAATCTTTTTTTGTGTGTTGCAATATCAATTTTTTCAAGGTACTTTTTCTATGGCTACTTAAAAGCTTGAGTTTCTTTGCATTCCATTATTTTTGTCATAGTTTAGGAGATGTTAAAGTGTACACCTGCATATTAACGTTAAAGAATCTGTTACTTTTGCACAACTGAAAAATCTTTTTCAAATTATGTTCTTCTACCGTCATTGTTTATTGCTTGCCAAGTATAACACTTCATTCTCATCAGGAGTAGAGTGCGAGAAAAAAATTCCCCTTTTTCAGATGGAAGAGTTAGTTTTTATTGCCCGACTATTGTCAAGATAAGATAGTCAGAGTGTACTCCAAGAAGCCTGAACTGGTTGAAGTAGTTTCTGATGCTTTTGAAAACTTTCTAATGAAGAATTATTGAATTAAGGATGTACCACTCAAGGTTTCTTTCTCTCTCTCTCTCTCACTCTCTCTCTATATATATGTATATGTAAATATACAGGACCGGCCCTGAGTTTTGAGATGCCACATGCCACTTAAAAAAATTTATCTTCCCCCATTACAGAATATTTATAACCAAATTAGTGAACTATATTCTCATTATCAAATACTAAAATCTCATGACTTAAAGATTATTCTTCTTGCATTTTTGCTAGCAAACTCATTAATCAAACTTTCAAAATTAGAATTTACTAGGATTTCCTTCTCGATCGATAACATAACTAATTCATTCAACCGTTCTTGTGACATACTAGAACGGAGATACGATTTAATCAACTTCAATTTTGAAAAACTCCATTCTATAGAAGCCACTGTAACCAGAATAGTTAACAATATTCTATAAGTAATTGTTGTAGTTGGATAACAACCTTCCATGCCCTTCAAAAAGTTCAACATATCAACCATCTTTTTTACTTCTACAGGTAAGCATTCTCTTATAATTCTTAGCTCGAGAAACAAGACATTCCCATCAATATTAGAAACAAATTCATGATTTATTCATGCAAGAAGCCTTCAAACTATCTTCGCTTAAGCACTTTAGTTTTGTCAAATTAAATAGAAACCCAAAAGTCTCCTCATATATTTGAAATTGTTCAAACCTGTATTGAAGTGATGTATCAACATGATCTAGTAAACATATGAAGTAATTCATTTTAAACAATTGCTCGACTGATAAAATGACATCTTCTTCGCCACATTCATCAAACTGTTTTCTTCTCTTTTCGGCCCATTTTTCACAAAAAATAGTATCAATCCCCAATTCAACTATAATTTTCTCAACTTCATTCATACCCCCCTCAAAACCATGTTTTCTACATTTTTTAAAATAAGAAATCAACCCTTTTAATTGTGTAATAACAACTTCAATGTCCATATCTTCTGATTGCAAGAGCTTGCTGACAGAATTAATAGAGAACAAAATATCATGCCAAATAATCGTACTTAAATAAAAACTCAAAAGTTAGAATTCCTTTCTTTCTCAATAAGGCTTGAGCTTCGCTACGTGTCTTGGGATCATCTCTTGTTTCAGTTAAATAGATGAGAGCATCTTTTATCTCTAGAATTTGGTACCTAATTGCAACTACAATACGACTTTCCCACCGAGTTTCAGACAATGATTTCAATGTGATCCCATGAAGTCCAACTGATTTTATAAATACAGCACGCCGCTTTGTAGATGAAGAAAATAAACAATAAACACACTACAATAATCCAAAAAAAGAGATATGCATATCACATGAATTAGTCATATCGTAAAGTGTAATGTTAAGACTATGACAACCACACGGTGTGTAAAATGCTCTCGAATTTATTTCAAGTAGTCTTTTATGTATACCCTTATTTTTTCCATTCATATTTGCTCCATTATGATATCTTTCCCCCTCACATTATCAATATTCAGGTCTAGCTTATTTAATGCATCTATAACTACATTAAAAAGTCATTCTCCTGTTGCAATGTTAACCTTCATGAATTGTAAAAAACATTCCTCTACTTTGACCAGAGTAGCTGTTATATCAACACAACGTATGACAAGAGTCATTTGTTCCTTATGACTAATGTCAAGAGTACAATCAAGTATCATCGTAAAATACTTGGTTGCTTTAATTTTATTAATGATCGAATACTTCATATCTTTAGCTAACATCTCAATTAATTCATTCTGAATTTTGTGACTAAGTAAATGATAATAAATTTCATTACCATGAAGGCGCCGAATGTACTCCTTGATCGGATCAAACTCATCTATCATCTCAATTATGCCTAAAAAGTTTCCATTGTTCCCATCACCAATCTTCTCATTTTCTTCACGGAAAGTCAAATTATTTTTTGCAAAAGTCTTGACCACTAGAAGTATTTTGTATAACACTTGACTCCAATAAAATTTTTCACTATTGATTTGTTTTTGGAGTTCTTTATCAATGGCTTCATTTTTTCGTAATATTCTTTCAAGTTCCTTCCAATCACGCATGCACCACATGTGATCCTGACTAATTTTATGCTCTTTTAGTCTCTTATACAAGTTTCTCTAATTATAAAATCCAGTGGAAGTAAGATGACTAGATTTTCTATGTTGCTTAAATAACTTATAACAAAAACAAAATGTCTTGTCAATGATTTTTGAATATATAAGTCATTGTCTATTTTCTTTTTCTCCATTATCAATAAATCGAGTATAATATGAATTTGGAAAGTGTCTATCAATATTATCGCGAGGATACTCGTCATCTTGAGTAACTTCCCTTATTGGACCTTTCTCTATTATAAAATCTCAAAATTTACTTCCAATGTACTCATCCCAATCAATCATAGGATCATTAATATTTGGATGTCCATAAGCCACATTTTCATTCTGAATTTTAGATGAAGTCATATTTTCATACTCTTCATTTGTATTTCCAACCTCAATTTCAACGGGAACTGTATTTATACCCTCTTTAGTTGCATTTTCACTCTCAATTTATACTTGATACATATTTGCATTATCTTAATTTACATTTTCCCTTTCAATATTTTTCTCAATAATTTTCACGGGTTTTAAAAACTTATGAAGTCCACCACCTTTCGCATAATTTTTCAAAAAATCGTTTGTTTCTCTCTTTTTATTCCTATTTTGAGCTCTAGATGCTTGCTTTTTCTTTGAAAGCATGATCCTCGTTCTAATTAAACAATTCAAAAATAGGATAAATAACTAATTAAATAATATACTTTAAAAGTAATACAACGATACCAATTCAATTAAATAAATTACCTAATAAACTATATAAATTAAACATTCAACTATCGAAACATGTAGACATGAAGTATAAACACATTAAAAACAAACCTTACACTAAGTGGGTGTGTTGGTTGAATGTCTAATTTTGAATGATCATTTGTGTTGTGCCTTTCCTTTTACTTTATTAGAATATATATGATAGAAATGAGGGTATTTGTGTAGTAGAACTAAACATGACATCTTTAATGATGAATGATGAGTCAAATATGCATTTTTTTCAATTTGTTAATTAAAAATATGTTAATCTCGGCAGAACATGATCTTTATGTGGATGATGAAGAAGATGAGTTTGAGCAAGAGTTCTTTGACGAGTAATCGACTAAAGAGGATGATAATGAAGAGAACCATAACATAGGAAAGTACGAGGTAACAGACTCCTCAGAGTGTCGACTCTTTCACTGACTACTCTGAGAAAAAGAGTGCCGACTCCTCCACCGACTAATCAGGAGAGGAGTGAGAACTGCTACAGGAAAACAAAACTTTTCATTTTACTAATAGTTGCACCAGAATCATCTAGTCAGTGAAATATTGGATGTAGTTCTAGGTTGAACTTGCGCCTGTAAGAGAAAAGAGGACGGTATTTTAAACTATTTTCAAGACATGTGTCTCTTTCATCTTTCATCAAAATAGCACTTGAGTATGTGAAATTATATGACATGCATAAATCTAAAGTATAACTATAAACAAATTTTGTACAAGAAACTGCTCTGATCTTATGTCTTCACCATAGGTCAATTCACTTGTTGGTAATTGGAAATTTTAGGTTGCATGGCATGCCTAACTGCAGCTTCAATAACAAAGTATCCTTAACTGGTTAAATCTATACAATAACAGTTTCCTCCTTATGTACGGACTCAAGTTTTTCTTCTCATATATAGGCCTTTTTTGGGATCATTAACAATTAATTGGAGTTAAAAATTAAGGATTTAGATTAATTATATCTTTGTATGCATGAGGGCGGATGGAGTGTTTGATTTTTGTGATATCAATAATTTGTTTAGTCTTGTTGTGTTTTACTTGTCTTACAGTGGTTATGTAGTCTAGCTTACAATATACATGTTACTCCAATTTAGCTTAAACTGGTAGTGTCTTGTAATATAGTGTTGATATTTAATGCATGAATTAACTTTGTTCATTCCAAATCTCTCCTCTTGTTTTGTATCAGTTTTGTCGTATTTACGTAACTTTCATTTTAATAGTTATTATTTAGAACATTATCAATCTGAATGATATTTGTAGGTCTCGTGAGTAAATGACTAATAAGATGGTTGACCACATTGTTGATGAGCACAATATCGATATTGATTCTAATGTTCAGAACAAAGTGAAGGTTAACTTTCCTGTGTTTGATCAAGATTTTGTACGGTTCATAACACTCCTATCTTGTTATCTCAGCTTTAAAACATGTTTTTTGACCAACTATTGGAGGATATCTCCTGAAAATGAAAATGAAGGTTATGAAAATGAGAATAATTATCCATTTAAATAAAATAATATTTTTATTATATACAATCAAATTATTAATATGTAAAATTGAAATTCTGATTTTTATTAATTGATCTCATTAATCAGAAACCAAATGTGAATAAATTCGTTTATTAATAACGTAATATAAAATTACGTTTTTGAATGATAAAAAAAGTCAGTTTTTAAATTGTGATATTTTGGGCCATTTTTCTCTCAATTGTGATACAAAGGAGAGGCCAAATTTCGAGAAAGGGTTAAAAAGTATACATTATTTCGCTCTGTAGGAAGAAAAGATCTGGATTCGAAACGGCGTGGGTTTGACAAAGGCCTGTGACTTTTAAAAGATACTCCAGTTGTGGTAAACGGCCTTATATAAATAGTACCAAGGATCTAGTGAGCAGCAAGTAAAAAAGAGTTTGTTGTCTATGGCTAGTCTGAGCTTCACATCATCTCCAGCTGCTCTGCTTTTCAACAACAAAGCAACCACTTGTCATCTTCCTCGTTTCCTTTCGGTTCCTTCCTTGCCCCACCACAAGGTACACACTCACAACACACCCCATGTATTTCTTTCTTTCTTTCTTTGTAAGTTGTAATGTTAGCTAATGGACTTGTATTTTGTAATTGAAGAGCTTCTGGAGTCCCCAATTGACTTTTCTTGATGCCAAGTGCTTATCCAACATACCCGATAAAGATGCAATCTTGGAAACTCAGGAGAACGAGGATGATGAAAATCAGGACAAATCATTGTCCAACCCTCTTAGCAGCAGCATTTCAGCATACAATTGGTGTGCTGGGCTTGGAGGCTTGGGTTTTGTAGAGACAACCTACCTGACTTTTCTCAAGTTGACTGATTCTGATGTCTTTTGTCCTCTTGGTTCTTCTTCTACTTCCTGTTCCAACATTCTCAACAGTCCATACTCCCTCCTTTTCGGTACACTCCCACCCCTTTCTATCATCGTATTGTTATTTACTTTAAGTAAATTAGAAAAATATTTTTCAAGTACAAACAAGATTGGAACATAGGGAATAATGTCTCCTCCACATCTCTATCATAAACCACATAATTCGGAAAGCAAATTGTAAATATCCCTTTTGGATTATAATTCATGTTTGTGACAAATGTAGGCTGAAGTTTTTCTTCGCAGTTCATTATACTCATGAAAGGTCAAGCTTTAGTTCTACATCTTTTGCATTATTGCATACCATGACGGTAATGTGACGGCTTGAAAAATATAATGATTTGCTATAGATAGAAGTTTGCCATCCATGCATTATATTTGTGCATATATATGGATTACCCGTTGTTTATGGTCATATAAGTATCTTATGATGGTGGCCTGTAGCTAATATGGGAGTCCAAGATGATGGCTTCCCTTCCAAACTATGGATGAGTGGCTATCATCTCTTCCAGTAAGGCCTTCAGCTCATATAGTAGTCAATATGTTTCTATCATCTGTTCTTTTGCAAATAAAACGGCATATGAAACTACAAGTAACTATACATAAAGTACTAATGATGAGTTTCTTCTTGTTTTTAGAACTGATCTAGCATACATTATTATTTTCAACTGAGCTAATTAATATGTTTTTATCATCTCTTCTTCTGTATATGAAACCACAAGTGGCTATAGAAAAATTATTGATGATCTTTGTATTTGTCAGGTGTACCTCTTCCTTTGATTGGAATGGTTGCGTATGGGTTGGTAACGAACCTTTCTTTGCAGTTAGCTGGTAAGGAATTGCCATTCAGAATTGATGACACAAATAGTCGTCTGATATTACTGGCTACAACTACTTCCATGGCAACTGCTAGTACATACTTCTTGTATGTATTGGCCACATCATTTCCAGGAGATTCATGTGCATACTGTTTATTCTCAGCTCTATTGTCATTTGGTTTGCTCTTCACCACTTTTAAGGTCTTATACCCTTGCTGAAAATATATTGTTTTTGATATTTGGTGGATCAGTAATAAAAAAAAGTCGTAATTGTTTTTATCGTTATTTTTTTGCAGGCTTCAGGTTTGCGAGAAGTGCAAAATTATGTCGGTCTGCAGCTAGTTTTAGCTGCTGTAGTTGTTACTGCTTTGAGCACCTCATATAGTATCTCATTGCCTGTCTCCACAAGGTAATTTCGAATGTTGAAAACCAAACTCCATTGCTTGGTCCTTCGCTACCACTCTATTATCTATTAGGAGCCATCCCATTCCCAAAAGTGTATGATACAAGCAACTAAACGAGGCCATAATGTACACTGTATCCAGTGACAAACACTACATTCATTGGTGACTCCCTTTACTATATAGTTTCATCAAGTTATTTTAAATTTGTTAAATTTTATATTCTGGTGTAAAACATGATTGAAATTCCCACAACACAAAACAACTGTAAACCCAGTTATTCATTACCTAGTTCACAAACTAATACGTAAACATTAACTGAATCTAGTAATGGATCCTTAACCTCATTATGGAATCATGCATCAAATAACACATATCCTTTATTAATCATCTATGCTAAGTAAAAATTTCTAATCATCACGTCAAATATGAACAAGTGGTCATCTTGCTAAACTAAGGGCTATTAAGTGGAATTTGGTGCACTTTAATAGCACCACAAAACCCAGTCTATCAGCTTTGTCAAGGCTATAAAGCCATCAAATTGATACAACTATAATTATTCTCAATTGTGGGATGAACAAAATGCAATTAGATGATCTAGTTACTCAAATAAGGGTGCTCTAGCCTCATTGGTCGGTTCTCAAAAACTAATATTTGATTACAGAATTAGCAAGAGTTAGGATATCATTCCAATTAACTACCTACAATTAATAGAGACTAAAAGATACAAATAACAGAAAAGAAAGGTAATCTAGAGAGTGAAATACGTGGAGCTTCTACTTGGCTCCAAAATTTACTAAATGATGTTTTGGGTAAGGGGCCTATCTACAGGCTTTTCCCCATATGAAAGGCATCCACCTGTCACGTAGGTGTCCCCTTGTGGCTTATGCCTGTTTGAGGTCTTTCTTGGTCAATAATCGCTTGGCCGCTCATATATTTTCCAATACAAATTAGAAATATGTCCTATTTCATATCAAATTGAAGATCTCGAAGTCTAATTTTCAACTGAAAAGATGGTTCATTATTCCAATTAACAAGTCAGAGATGTAAGTTCTAAAAGGTTAGCTGTCCAAAACAGGAAGGAATTATTGAAATGCTACTTTGACCAACTGTTAGCAGAACTTTAGGAATCCAAATTGAGGTAAATTCCTATAGATCAATCATGAAACAGTATTTTGAGATGCCAAAAGAGTTGGCAATCATTCGTCGTAAAAATCCAGAGAATAGTCAAGTAGGTAAGACGTAAGCCACGTAACTATCACCGATCAAACTCCAAAAGATTAACTTGTACGTTGAATTCTGCAAAGTAGGATACAGTACTTTGACTTGATAAAAATCAATATTTATAATTTTTGAATGCAACTTGTATTTTTTGTTGTTTCTTGCCTATTAAAATTTAAAGTCCGTTTGGGTTAACTTAAAAAAAGTTACTTATAATTTAAAGTATAACTTATTCGCTTTAAGTTATAAGTGATATTTTTCATTTTATGTTAGATGTATCCGTTTGGCAATTTTTACATAAAGTGATTTTATAAATAAATTTAATAAAATAAAATAAAATATATATTATTTAAATATAAAATAAAAGTATATACAACAAATACAAAATAAGTTAAAGAATGTCTCAAATGTGTGTGTTTATATTAGAACTTGATGTGAAAAGAAAATAAATTAGAAAAAAAGTACATAAGACGTACTTAAATTTTTTAAACTAAAACTAACTTTAAGCTAAAAAATTTAAGGGTAAACACGTCATACAACAACTTAAAGCATATTGGGTAGTTTTAAGCTATCCAACAGGCTCTTAAATTATTAATAAAATGATCCAAACTGATAATAAGATATAAATAAGAAAATGACTTTGTTAGTTCGGCTGAAGTTATGATTATAACTTTAGTTAACAAATTTCTTTTCTTAAGCTAACCCAAAAGGTCCTGGTTTGTGGTTTCATGGTGTTGCCATGTTTGAGTTGAACTGCTCAACGTTCCAATGTGATGCAGAGTAAGGAATTAAAAGAAATTATTTGTATTTATTTTATGTGTTATTTAATATTAACAAAGTTTCATGTAGTTTAATATATACAATATTACATAAGTATATCATAGGAAAATTTTAGGTATGACAATGGAGTAATTATATTCTTTATAATATATAGCTAGAGTCTATGTTACTCCGACTCTTCTGTTTCAGTCGCCGTACCCGTGTCGGATACTTGGACACTCGGACACGACACTTATTTCGTGTCGGATCCTTTGACTGAAATGTGGACACTTTGACTAACTTAAAGACCACATATGAGTCAATCTAATGAGTCAAGATAAATATATAAGAAAAAAGAAAAGAACAAAAATGAGATAAAAGTAGAGAATACGCCTAATTTGCAAAGTCCTTTACAAAATAGTGTTTAATATGAGTTTTATTGTTTCTATTTGTTAAGGTGTCTGCCTAACATACATATTTATTAATATATTGCATCGTGTCCCCGCACCCGTGTCCAAAAATTGGACAGTGTCCCCGTGTCCCCAATTTTTAGATTTTTCGAGTCGGACACTCGGATATGTGTCGTGTCCGACACTCCGTACCCGAGTCAGAGTAACATAGGCTAGAGTATGGAGGATTTTGGTAGTCCGTCGTAGGAGGGCGTTCAACCCTTTATAGATTCCTAAAAATTCAAGGGTTCGAAATTGAATTCTACATATGTAGTATTAATTTACTATTAAGAGAGGTGACCCTGTAAATTCTAAGTATCAAGGTTCGATTACTGTCTTCTATATGAATTAAAATAGTATTTATTTACTGTTAAGAGTTGACAATAGAGTTCAGTTCCTAACTGCATTGAATAACACAATACGGTCTGATTCCTACCAACTACAATACATAGCACAATAAGGTCTGGTTCTTAACACAATAACATATATCTAATTCTATGTGAGCTCTTCGAAATTATCATTTCACAATCACTGATATTAATATAATTTATCTAATTATTATCAAAAAATGATGAGATGTGAAATAATAAAAAACATATGATTAATATAGTAGTTGAATCATTTTTCAGAAACATCCAGAAATATATATATAATTGATTATGAAATACAAACTTAAAATATATTCATGGGATAGAGGCTACTAAAACATAGTTGTCAAGAACCAGAACCGGAGCCAGTCAATGCAATTACTATCACCCTAGTTGCGAAGAAAAATCAGAACTTATATTCTTAATGGCCACCACCAATGTTCATCAAAACAAACCGTTAGCCGTTAGTCACCTCAAAACCCTAATGCCACTCTAACAACCTGTTGCCATGTAATCTCCTGGAAAAGATCAAGACCATCTTTTTTTACCTCCTATGAACATGACCCTTTTGCCATGAACAACACCCCATATTATTAATTTTGTAGTTCATCCTTTTCGAGTGACATGAGAGAAGAGTAGTAGCTGGATCCACACAATTATGTGCAAGTCAAACCATCGAGCTTCATAAAGTTGTGCTTAATTCTATGGCGTTATAGGTGATATACTGATATATAACCAATTATTGGTCAGCTCATGAATATGTTTTACTTGCTGAAAAGCAAGAAACCCTCTAATATTTAGTTTTAAATCTGTTGATGCTTTATGAAATCTGTTGAAACTTGTGATAGTTTATCTTGGCTATGATATCCCAGTACACAATCCAATCTGATTTCCTTATGGTTGGTTTCAATATTGTCAAGACTCATTAAATAAAATTGAAAACTTTGCTGACTTTTTGGTGATACTTTACAGCATGGCTGACACTAATATGCCATTCTTCGCTACTGAAATCACCACACAGTCAAGTCCTTTCACTCTCTCTCTTGCAAGGCATCTACAATCCATAGGAGCTAAGATGTATGGAGCTTTTTGGTGTTCTCACTGTGTAGAACAAAAGCAGGTACCACTCTGCTATTTTTGCATAGCCACTTTCGCATTATAAACCTCAACATATATTGATAAACGTGATGACATTCATACTTACATGAGAAATCAATATCTAGCTCGAGCCAAGCTCACACGAGTCATGCAGTGTGTCATGGTAACAAATATTCTTAGGCCTCATTTATTTTGATGTAACCGAACCATGTAACTAGAAGTTCATGTGGAACCTTGGTTAGTTACTATGTTTGGTTTAATAAATTTTAAGATGTAAAAAGGAACTAGAAGTTCCTAGGTATTAAATTTAAGTTACACCGAAACACAGAAAATTAGTTACCTATGTACCCCATTGTCATCATAAGTTACATAATTATATAATTTTTAAATATTTCAGCTTACCAAAATTAACAATGTAACTTCTAGTTATACAATGATGAACCAAACAAATTTAATTTACTTTCCAACGAACTAAAAATAGTCAAAATTTGAAACACACGAGGCCTTAGTAGTTATGCATTCTTAATTTTAGACATAGTTGTCTCCATTTGATTTAGATACCTTCAGTTTACGAGCTATAGCTTCCTGTTGTATAATATGTCTTTGTTGTTTTTGCTTAAATTGTTTTTCTGTGCGGAAGTGTTAATAAACAGTGGAAAATGTGAGTGACATGTACATCCGTGAAGTCTCAATGACTTAATAATGGCTTAGTAGTCTTCTTCTTGACAATAGCACTTCTGTCTAAGCAAACTGTATATAGTCTATCAAAATGGTTTTTATAGTTTTTTTCCAAGCATTTGGCAGTCTCATTGGACATTGCGGAATTACTTATTGTTTCCTTGCTTTCCGGCTTCCACTTCTGGCATAGATGTTTGGAAGTGAGGCAGCAAAGCTTTTGGATTACACTGAATGCTTCCCAGATGGATACAGAACTGGAGTTAAAATCGACAAGGCATGTGCAAATGTTGGAATTGAAGGTTTTCCAACCTGGGTAATTAACGGTCAGGTGAGGAAGCTTTTTCAACATCACAGGTTTTGTTTTTTATCAGTTAGAAAATGCCAATATCTTTATATATATAATCTAACACTAATTTTCACTTTAACTGTAAAGATTAGAGTTATAAAAAAAATTGCTTCCAATAACCTTAATTCTGAGCTAATTTGAAAGAACTGGTAACTCATCACTCCAATGCAGGTTCAGAAAATTATGTTGATTGAACTTTTAGACTGTTATAACAAGTAACAAGAGTGCCTACTTATATGTCTGTAAGACTGTAACCATGTTACATATTTATCGGTTCAAGTAAACTTACATAATTACATGTTTAAAGATGCCACAAAAACTGTGATCCATGTACGTGAAGTTAATATTGATACTTAGAGAAATATGAATGTCGTTGAATAGACAATTATTCAAAACCCAAAAAACAATAATTTTCTTATATCGACGCCAAATCCTGAATCTAAGGCACACATATATTATTTGACTCTGAAACTAGAAAATAAGGGTTAAATTTTTCTATTTGAGAAAAAGATAAGTGTTGGATGTTTGTTGAAGTCAAAACGATGCAGTTTAATATAGTCAACTTTATATCCCTTTTACCTTGTATATATTATTAACATTATTTCTAAGGTTGTTTCCACTTGGATGGAATGGAATGAGGAAAGAATTGAATGAAAAATTAGGAACAAAATTTGTGGAGAAAGAAAGAATATACGGGGAAGTAGTGAACAAAAGTGAGGGTATAAAATGTTCTATGATGAAGATTGTAGGAAAAATGAAGGAGAGCGAAGCATTCCTTCCGAAATTGGTGGGTTAAACTTCTAATTTAAATTTTAAATTGTAAAAAAAGGAATGAATAAAGAAATTAAAATCATAAACATTTTTCTCAAACCATCACAAATATGATTATCAATCTCATTCCATTCTCTCTCCATCCCATTCCATCCAAGTGGACACAACATAAAGTGTTCTCCATAATCCAAGTGGACACAACATAAAGTGTTCTCCATAATGAAAGCTTCCTGCTTTGTCAATATTGATTGCCATCTCTGCCTTCTTAAGAAACCATTTAAGGGTTAATAAATAATATCTTAAGAGTTGGTTTTCTTGCAGGTTTTGAGTGGAGAACTAGAGCTATCAGAGCTTGCTCGGATATCTGGATTTGAACAGAATTAGATTAGTAATTTGATTAAAGTCTGTACAGCTCACATATATATCGAAAAATGTTAAACTTATTCTCTTCATTTACCTCATTTGTCCAACCTTTGAGAGTTTTGTAAACGAATTTTTACTTGGCCAAAATAATATATGAATTCATGAATGCAGTACTGAGGGCACAATGCAGTTTACGTTCATCTCACATTCTTCCTTGGTGAATAGTTCTTTTGTTTTTAGTCAAGAAATATGCTCCTTTAAATCAACTTGTTTTGTATGGAGTAATTCTGTGCGCACAGTAAATAGATAATCATTTTATTATACTATTAAAATTTCATGGTGCTTGTAAGGAGACAACATCGGATTATTTGTCTCCTATAGATGGAGACACCTAATTATTATATCATTGTATACTGTATCAAGCTGTATTGGAAAAGACAAGGAACTGAACGCTTATAAGCTTTATTATTGGATAGAATTGAGGGAAACAATTTGATTCGATTCCAAATACAAAGTGTATAATTGTGTACTCTCAACTTACAGTATCAAAATAGAAGAGGAGCAATGTATAAGTAGCAGCACGTTGGTCTTATTCATATAGACAGACAAGAGAGTAATAAACTAAGGCATGGCTGCCAGGCGACTGATATTGATGGGTTTCACGAATGCCGCAGCTTCACTGAATAATAGCACTCTAGCTGCCCTTTCGGAGGCAACCTGTGTTGGATGATACCTATCCCAGAACAAGTATTCATCTCGGTTGGGGCAGAGTTTAACCCCAATTTCACATGTAGTATTGGCATCTCCACAGCAAGGTGTTCGGATATCCTTCAAACCTACATATAAGTAAATGGAAATGCTTTACCAACGAGGTCAAGGAGTAGAAGTAAGATATGCGTACATCTTATCATTCCCAAACCTTTACGAGGAGAATACACTTGCCATTGGTTTGGTTTAGTTGTTAAAGGAGAAGCTTGATTTTATTAGCAAGATGCATGGTTTAGTAACTTTTTAAGCATATAAAAGAAAACCAAAATGAGAGGAAAGAATTAGTTAGACTAGTTAATTATTACCCTCTACAACAGAGTTTAGAATGGTACTCATGGTCATGTCATAAAGATTTCCAAGGGAGTACTGAAATCCTTGGAATTGGGAGCTGAATTGCTGCAACATTGACGAAATTACTGTGTAGAAAGCCTGAGCAACTTGGTTTACTTGACCAACACAATTGCCATTATGATCTAAAGCACGCATAACAGGCACGCACCCAAGTGGTCCAACGCTCAACACACCAAACTTTCTGGCACCCAAATTATACAATTCCTGCCAACCAATATACTCAATCCATGAAATCAGTGTTCAAAAGTAGATTAAGGCTTCACAATCATAAGCTTAAATGATTACGTGTTTATATGATATAATTACCTCCAAGTAACTCGTATATGCTTCGATGAGGTTGGCCATGAATATATCAGGCAAGACTGTGGCGTTTGCAGAATACTCGAATATGTCATTGCTTCCAACACTAATGATGTATATGGACTTGGAAATCAATTCATCAGCTTTAGCTTTGCCAAGTACCTCTGTGATGTTGGCACGGACAGTTGCAAATTGTTGGATTTGCTTTCTTAGAGGCACTACTTCTTTCTGTCATCCATTTCAATAATTCATTAGTAAAGTTCGTTTTTGTTTGCAAAGTTTGATCACCATGCAGACATTGTGTGTGTGTGTGTAGAGAGAGATGGGGAGATAGAAGAGTTGATTAATTACATATGTTATGTTCCCAGTTTCGTCGAAAACTCCAGAACCTCCAGATGCAAAGTTAACTCCACGCAGGATAGCGGACTTGAAACTTGACATCCGATTAATCAAAGAGAGGAAAGGTGGCGGACTCCTCTTGTATCCTCCCAAATGCCTCACTGCAATATAACACACACACACACACATTACACATGCACTTCACCATGTTAAATTACCAGCTCCCCGAGGGATCATATTATATTTATAACATCTACCACTACTATTACGTACCAATTAAGTCAGCAATATTATGACCATTGCTAAACCTTCCTGTAGGTTTAGAGAACTCGAAATCAATGCCATAATAAGGACTATCAGCCTTGGTACCACAATGTTCAAGGTGATTATTGGTTCCAACATCTACTGTTGAATCTCCAAATATATACACTGCCCGCGGCTGTGTCGAATAATACTCTTCCGGCAACCCCTCCACCAAATTAGTTGCAAATCGGTGATCAGACAATGCTAGCGTCAATATTACCAAAATATATGTGCATAGACCCCTCTCCATTCTTACACACATGCACCAGCTTTCCTAGCTATGTAATTAATGAGTTATAAACTAGCTTGAGTAAGTATTGTAATTTATACCGAACAACTGTGTCAAGAAAATAGCATGAAGGTAACGCCAACGGACAAACGAGTGTCACTGTACAAGCCTAGCTAAAAATGAAATAATCAACAAAGCTAATGCCTATTTAGCCTAGTAATAATCCACGTATAAGGAGTTATCAGTAAAATAGTACGTGACCTTTGGTAAAATTTCTAGTCAAGAATCACTACAATTCAACATGTCATAATTTTTCTTAACATTTGCCGTATTAATTGATTAATTAACTTTATTAGATATCACAGTTCTATTTGACAGTCCTCTTTTCAAGTACCCCATTAATATATTAATATCTACTCTTCTTGTGTTTCATTTCAATGTTCATTTGGGTGATAATTGTACCTTAGAGATATTCATGCTAATATTATTAATTAACCCCTACATTAATAAAGTTCTCTTGGTATATTATATACTTTCATCTAAGGATTAAACGAGTTCAGTACTAGGAACCGTCCCAAATTAACGGTTTTATTTGATTTTTTGAGGTCAATTTGGTTCAATTTTGATTAAAAATTAAAAATTATTTTTCTATGATTTTAAAAAACTAAAATATACATTTTAAAATATATTAAATATAATTTTTTTAATTATATATTATCTGTAATTTTCAGTCAAACTTTGATTAATTTGATCTTAAGGTAAGACATTCATTTAACTAACAGGGATCGGTTTTAGGATAATTGATAACTTAATTAATATCCAATATACATAACCTGTTTGTTGGGGACAAACCCTACACATATATTTTCTGTCGGTCCTAATTTATCTGTTCGGCCTATTTTTTGCGGTCAAATTGATTCAATTTTGATTGAAAATTTCATATATTATATTATATAACTGAGAAAAATTATAAAAATTATATTTTTAGAAAGTATATATAATTTACTTTAAAATGCAATTTTCAGTTTTCTTAAATTATAAATTTTTAATTATCCATCAAAGTTTGATAAATTTAACCCAAAAAAATCAAATAAGACAGATAAGTTGAAATGGAAGGAGTATTATAATAATAACCCGTTCTTACTAATATGCCGCATCTCAATAACTCGTTGCTCGTGATATAATATCTGTGCGTCATGTTTTTAATTATGTAATCTAAAGATCTCAATAATATTCTCATAGCACAATAAACCATACAGTTGTAACTTGTATGTTTTACAGCAGAATCTTCACTTCGCACGCATGGGATAGTATTTTAATTAGTATATACATATGCAGAAGCACGTTTGGTTTACAAATTATTCTACGACTAAGACTCTTAATTAGCTAAAGTCGAAGTAAACAGCTATAAAAAATTTTGTTATTATGGAATTTTATATTTCTAAAAAACCTAAGATGCTTCTGTATTGTTTACATCGATTTATCTTCTACCATATGTCGAGATCCCTAAGGTTTTTTTTGCCACAATTCCGTATTTATCATAATTCTATGAGTATGACATCTTTGCTTATGTATTTAATGTTGGAAAAAACTTAGTATTTTAGACTAAGTTGTGAACCATTTTAATATTCTGGTAAACTCTATATGTTACTGTTTTGTATTTATTGGATCGTATTCTACTATGTGAGTGAATTCCAACGCATATTTACACGTTTAAAATGGATAAAGGATGAATGAGAACTGATGTTCCAAATTATAACTCTTTAAAGTTGTATTTGAGAAGTGTATAACATCAAGAGTAGTACAAACATATTCCTTGTTTATTCTTATAAATACCGTGTACCACATTGAAAAGAATAATAAACTCATTCAAGTCTCTCCTTATAAATAGAGTCTTAGGGTTTCAGTTGAAAAGAATAATAAACTCATTCAAGTCTCTCTTTATAAATATAGTCTTAGGGTTTCTGTTTTATCAAATTGAGAAAATTATAGCCCTCTCTATAATTTTAATCTTTTCAGTTTTAAAGTTCAAAATATTCTGGTGATAGTTTCTAACTCAGTTCAAGTTCACTGAGAGTATCGTTGATTTATCGGTGGTACTGCTTTAAGGAGACAGCTTTTCTGGACTCGGGATTAAATACAATATATGTCTGTTTTCTCAAACTTTTCTCCTTATATTATAGTTAATTTTCTAATTGCATGATTGTATTGTTATGTTTTATTATATGGATTAACTATTATATACATGAATTATGATCTTTCATATTTGTTTCTTATATGACTACGGTAATTATATATGATTATGTCCATATCGTACAAGATTGACAACATTTAAATCTTACAAGAATATTCTGGATATAGCATCTCTTGCCCATTACATAATTTCAGAGCACAAATAAGTGCAGGGCCGTCTCATACAATTTCAGAGCACAAACTTGGATGAAGTAAATAAAATATTTTTAACAAATGTAAGAAATGAGATGATAATAAAAGTATATAGAAATAGTATATTAGTACAATATTGTGCAATTTGGACTCAAAATCAAGCATAAATGTATTTTTAACTCGTCGAGTTAACTGGCTTCCTATATTCTATACTTCTTTATCTCTTGAAAATCTCCCGTAATCCAGTAGTAACACCAAACTCGTAGTAATCCTTATATCACTGTTATTTATGAGCTGCTACTCATGTGCAGAACACGTACGCTGTCTGAAGACTCTGAACATACTATAGGAAGGCGCACAAGCCATAAAATCTCCAAAACACTAAAAGCATCCGACTATAGCTTGCGATCGCAAATCAACTTTTTCCTAACCTCCAATTTTGATATATACTACTTGTCACATTAGTATAATATTAATATAAGGGTTTTTTATTCAGTGGAGTACTATTAAATAGAGTACAAATTTAAAAACCATATATACTTTATTATGTTGCATAATATGCCGGGAATATATGGCATCTCAATTTGTACCCTGTTTAAGGTACTCCTTCTCAAATTATTCTCAAATTATACTCCGTCCGTCCTTAAATAGATGTCAATTTTGACTTTTTCTAGTTAAATTGATTAATTTTTTACTAACAATTAAAGATTATTTTTTTATAATTTTAAAAAACTAAAAAATACATATTAAAGTAGATTATATATACTTTTTAACAATATAAAATTTTAATTTTTTTAATTATATATTATATTTAAATTGCAGTCAAAGATGAATAAGTTTGATGACACCGAAAACAAAGGGGACGGGGGAGTATTTGCCTTTTAAGATTGTTGCACACATACCAATATCTCATTTAGTATTCTAAATGTTGGTGTAATTAATTTTTTATTTACAAAAATACCCTTAATAGTCAAATCATTTAAATACAACATTTATTATTTTATAGAGATATAGTTGAACTTCAAACGTTAATTACATCTTGAAAATGAAATAAAATCAAATATTTTGAGACAAGTCTACTTTTTAAAAAAAACAAATATTCAAGAATCGACGGAGTACTCTATATAACTTTTGCCACTAAGGGGGTGTATTCTCTACTGTATTTTTTTGGATTTAAAAATTCCGAGATTATTCAATTAGAATTTAAAATAATACGTTAAAATATAGGGGTATTCAATCTATATTTTAAACTGTAGTTTATAATCTGGGAGTTTTCAATCAGGATTTTAAATAATACTTTAAAATCTGGGAATATTCAATCTGGATTATTATTAATCTATTAAAATCTAGGAGTATTCAAAAACATATTAACATTGATAGATTTTAAAAATTCATAGATTTAGTTGGATTTTCATATGTATTTTTTAATCTTTTAAAATCTCAATTAAGGGGAGTGTATTCAATCCAAATTTAAAAATATTATTTATAATCCATGGTTTTTTATTGATTATATTTGATTCATGATAGATTATATACATAATTCATAGAGTCAACGTCGAGTTAACCATGAATCTAATAGAATCTCTCGTATTGAGTTAAGATTTTAAAACATAAAAAATATATAGTAAAATCCAACATAATTCATGGATTTTTAGAATCCATTAGTGATAATAAGTTTTTGAATACTCCTAGATTTTAATTGATTAATAATAATTCATATTGAATACCCCTGGATTTTAAATGATTAATTAAAATCCTGATTGAATACTCCCGAATTTTAAAGTGCGGTTCAAAATTCAGATTGAATACACTCAGATTTTAAGGTATTATTTGAAATTATGATTGAATACCTTCAAATTTTTATAATACAAAAAATACTACAGAATCCGCATTGCATAAATTTCAAAATTGAAATATGTAACTTTCATTTATAATGCAACCGCGATTATTGAGATTAAATATGATATCTACGTATACTCCAAGAAATATTAACTGCAGAACACTTCTTCCATTCTAGACAAGATATCGCTATTATAATAGTTCTATTACTGAATCGTAGTATATATGTTCTACAATTCTAAAATCACGATGTATGGTGTAACTGTTGCTATATTTTATATGATATAAAACATATATAATCATATCTTATTAAAACATATTTAAAAAGTAAAATAATTACTAATCGCATTTGATTAAAGGAGAATGAAGGATTTAGATACAGCCTTCCCCAAAACTATGACTTCCATTGAATTTTTTTCTAACTAATTATATATTAACAATATAGCATATATAACCAACATGGTTACAAACTATTACGACGAGTCTATTTAAGAATCATGTACCAATTCACATACTCCTTCCGTACCACCCATTTATTTATATTTAGATACAACCTTCCCCAAAACTATGACCTCCACTAAATTTTTATCTAACTAATTATATATTAACAATATAGCATATATAACCAGCATGGTTACAAACTATTACGACGAGTCTATTTACGAATCATGTACCAATTCACATACTCCCTCCGTCTCACTCATTTATTTATATTTGGGTTAAGCACGAGGTTAAGAAAATTATATAAAGTAGTATAAAAAAGAATGAAAAGTATTTATTTATATAAGAAAATTTATATATATAATATTTATTTAATTTAATTAATAAAATAAATAAATAAATATTTTATATATAAATTTATTATTTTTCTTATAGATAAATGTGTATTTATTTATATAATTATACTTAATTTTATAATCTTGTATGTAACAATGATACAAATATATATATATATATATATATATATATATAATATTTATAAAAATATATTTAATAATATAATATTTTAATATATTTATATTTATTTATATATTAATTTTTATTTAATATTAGACGAAAACAGGACACAAAGAGCAAAATACACCATACAACACGGAGAAATCGGCAGGTCCAGTAAATACACATTGGGCGGTGGTTAATGGTTAATACTGCTACTCAGACTCACACTGGTGTGCGTTTATAAAAGTCGTTAAAACTGTTTTGCATATGCATATATACATACAGTAATAAGTAGTACATACACACATACATATATAAATCTTGAAATTGGATAAGATCAAAAGAGGGATGGGTAGTAGTTGTTATTTACGTGAATTGAATTAATAATAAATATCGAATGTTTTGTATGTATGTATGACGACTATTTGGGGCTTATTCTGCCGCGGCGTCGAAGACGACGGTGACGACCACCGCAGATGCTTCCACTACTACCCATGTCTAACAGATCCTGGTTCTTATTTTACTCTTTCTTCTTCTTCTTCTTCTTCTTCTTCTTCTTATTATTATTATTATTATATGTGTTTGTTTATATGAATAATTTTAAATATTGAAAGCTATAACTAGTGTTTTTCTTCAGCTCAGAGATCTACTCTGTATCTTAAAGTGGCATTGGTCCTGCTTCACCTCGTTTTTGTTGGGCTTCTTTTTCTTTTCTATGATGATTTTCGGGACAAAACTCTAGTTAGTCCATGGTATGTAATGCTCCTGTTATTTATCCCCTCCTTTCTATTTCTTTATAATCTCTATGTCTTAACTTGTTTTCCTAATACTTCAACGGATTAGTCACTCACTCGAAAGCCCGTTTCTGGTAACCCGTCAGTTTGGGCTTAGTGTCCAAATTATATTGTGAGAAATATTGGGGAGGAGTGAATCATACTCGAGACCTCTCCCGATCAGAACTATGATAGTGTTACTAGTTCTTCTATTATTATGCAGACTTCCTAAAACTTAAATGGATTAGTCACTGGCTCGAATGCCCATTTCCGGGTAACCGGTCTTTAGGGCAATAATCAAATTTAGTGTGTGAGAAATATTGAGGAGTGAATTATACTCGAGACCTCTCTCAACTAGAGTTCTGATATTGTTGCTAGTTTTCCTGTTATTGTGAGGACTCAATAGGATCTTATATTATATTTAAAACTATCTTATTGTTTTTGTCCCTTTTTATTTTCTATTTAACATTCTGCCGTTGCTATAAACTAAACTACTTTGAGCTTAGGTGAACCAGCCCTTCCAAGTTTATATCATTGTGGCGGTCAAATCAAAATTAATAATCTACTTACTTCCACAACTGCCTTTTAAGGCTATTAATGGTGATGGAATATGTCCTATTTATGTTTGAGTAAGCTTAACTACTATGTAAATGTGAGAAAAGATAGATACATAAGAAAAAAGCATGATTCTGAAATACCAAACACATAATCCGACAGACCACAAAGATGTGATCCAAGGGTAGCAAAGATTAAGGAAAGATTACAAAGAATCTCGTTTAATACAATTTGCACCATAAAGTTCTTCCAAATTGATAATGTGCCATCTCTAGAAGAATGCAATCTGCAGTTGACAATACTTGGTTTACATTTTTCAAATTTTTATTCATTTACAGTCACTCATATTTCTTGAATGTTCCGTTACTTGCTAATACATCTACAACATTTTGCTACTTCAGGTATATGGCACTGTATCTGTTGTTGTTTGTGGCTACAATAGCACAGTATTTTTTCACCTCTGGTTCTTCTCCCGGGTAATTAATAGACAATGAAACCTCTTTTATATTGAAAGTATCGTGTAGACTATGGTTTGGAACTCTTAAATTATGTTATATTTCTGTCTAATGTGTTGCCTCTATGTCTAATCCTTTAGCTATGTTCTTGATATGATGAGAACGATTAATGAGACAAATGCCTTAGCAAGGACATCAGTGGCCTCAAAGTGAGTATTGTGCGGCCCTTTCAAGTGCTCCTCAATATTTACTCAGAAAAATTATTAGTTTATAAACTGAAGCAATCAAATGCATTACTTTCTTACATTTATTATGTAAATATTGTATGATATTTTAAAATATCTTTGTACTCATCTCCCATTCAGTAATTGGAGATCCTATTAACTAAACATGGAATTCTAATTGGCTTACGTTTATGTTACAATGATCAAGCAAAGGCAACCTGCTACAAGCAAAAATGGCAACATTGTTATCACTGTGGACCATAGAGAACCAGGAAAAAGTCTTTTAGGAAGTAACGAATTATCTTGGACAAAGCTGGTTATGGACATGTACCCGCCTGGAGCTTCTTGTAGGTAGGATACTTCTTGTAAAAATACTTTTAGCACCGTTTGTGGCAATAAGTTCATTATAATGCCCTTCCAAAACTAATTTTATACTCTTTCAGTAGCGAATGCCTCATAGTTTTGTCAAGCTAGTTATTGAGCGTCATTTGTTTGGAATATAAGTTGTACTAGTTTGATGACACTTGCTTATGCAGATATAATATATCTATGTAATAGTGAAAATATTAACTGCATAAACTTTTATAAATAAACTTACTGAACAAATTAAGCTCCTATTGTTACTTTACCTTCTCTGATGAAGCTGTAGTATAAGAGAAGTTGCACATGCTGGCTGTAAAACTATATTTGTAGTACCTTGTAACTCAAGTTGTCGAGCCTTAGTTGCAAACAGATTGCCTAAAATTATTATTTCAGGCAAGACCCCATGCACACGTGTCTTCTTTAATGTGACACCCGACCCGGGATCCAATATCCAGGCTGTCACGGTCCAATTTCCAATATTCATGCACTTGTAAGTCATTGATAACATAACAACAGTTTAATAATCCTTGAATTAAATCACATGCTGATGACCCCAAACACTTTAACACACGCGAGCCATAGGCTCAAGAAACGAAATTACATTAATTTACATGGTTAAATCATTAACATTACATTCCCAGTTATCATAATCTTAAGTTCATACTACTGATTACAACTTGTGCAAGAAACTATAACAGCAGTCAAAAGTGGATTAAGTTGCATTAAGTTACATATATTTACATAACCAGTATTTATAGATAAATCTAACTATCAAAAGCTGTAAATCTATCCTGCTCATTTTCCATACCTCGGGAATCGAGCTGAGGTCGATCATAAGGGGTCCTTGCCCTTCGCACACTTTTTCGCAGGGTTCGATGCACTAGGCGAGACATGTTCTTCAGTTGTTGTGTTTGGAAAGGTAAAAACAAACAAGAATGAGCTACAAATGCTCAACAAGTATATAATCAACAACATGGCAATAATACCACTGTTGTATTTGCATTTATTACTCTGATACACATACCACTGTTGTTTCCTTATTATTGCCATGTTGTTGATTATATACTTGCTGAGTATTTGTAGCTCATTCTTGTTTGTTTTGCCTTTCCAAACACAACAGTTGAAGAACATGTCTCGCCTAGTGCATCGAACCCTGCGAAAAAGTGTGCGAAGGGTAAGGACCCCTTATGATCGACCTCTCAGCTCGATTCCCGAGGTATGGAAAATGAGCAGGATAGGTTTACAACTTTTGATAGTTAGATTTATCTATAAATACTGTTTATGTAAATATATGTAACTTAATGCAACTTAATCCACTTTTGACTGCTTTTATAGTTTCTTGCAGAAGCTGTAATCAGTAGTACGAACTCAAGATTATGATAACTGGGAATGTAATGTTAATGATTTAACCATGTAAATTAATCTAATTTCGTTTCTTGAGACTATGACTCGCGTGTGTTAAAGTGTTTGGGGTCATCAATATGTGATTTACTTCAAGGATTATTAAACTGTCGTATAGTACAATAGTTAAGTAACCTTTTCTACTAGCAGAAGGATGATCCTCAACTGGTCATCACCCTAGGCAACACCTGGGCCTTTAAATGTTGGACCGTGCATCACTCGGCCTCTTACGCTTGATGGATTGTGCCGCACACAAGCCTCTTACACTTATATCTCAAGTTCCCTTTGAATAATTTAGAATTCAACAAGTCTAGAAGGGAATTTAATCCAACCTTCCAGAATAACAACAATCCTCTCTAGGATTTATTCATATCAACAGGTATGGAAGGGAATTTAATCCAACCTTCCAGAACAACAATAAATCTTTGTAAGATTTCAACATCAGATAATAGATTGGCTCCCGAAACGAAGTGGGAGTAATCCTGGAGTATGTGGGTTGACTCTCGGTCAACTAATGAATAAGATACAAATAATCGATTCAAGAAGACTCAAGAACACGAACGGGGAACCGCTAATATGAACTAAAATAAACCCCACGAAAATATTAATTTTTTGGGTAAGATAATGGTCCCTAAAGGCACCAGTATAAATGGGAAGAATGTCGGAGTCAGATATTCCTTCCCTAACATGGAGTTATCGACTCAAAATAATTACAGAATATTCGAGTCATAGCTCAGTATTTATAATTTAATGAAAAATAATATTTAAGAAATTTTAGATAACTCCAGAATATTTTTTAAAGATCAGATAATATTTAATTACTAATTTAGAAACCTCAAATAACTCTTAAATATTGATAAAGAATGTATAAGGATATATGATTAAATATTTAATTAATTTTAAAAGAGTCAAAATATTTAAATAATATTTAATCAATATTATTTAATATTTAAATGATTCAAAGTATCCAAAATATTTAAATAATATTTAATCAACATTAAATAATATTTAAATAATTCAAAAAGAACTGAAAGTATTAATCAATATTTAAATACTATATAAACTCTTTAAATAATATTTAATCAAAACTAAATATTATTCAAAATATTCAAGGCATATTAATCAAAATTAATTAATCCATATATCTTACTAATTAATAATCAAAATATATATTCTAGGGAAATTCCCTGAATAATATTGACTATTAGTTGAAGAGTAATAGACTACTCCCGGTCGACTATCGAGCACAAAAAAGACGTACTCAACACTGGATTCAGTTATACAAAACTGATAGGATGTGTCCTTTAACTTTTCGAGAAGTTCAGAGACGCGAACGAACAGTGCAACAAAAGTGTATAGTTCCAGCTGAACAGAATTTCAAACACAACAGAGCTTTATAACCAATAAGCTGTTATAAAGTCAAGAGTTTAAGAACTTGCCTGAGCAGTTAGCAGGGGTGGTTGTTCCTTGCTTGCTTCAAATTGCTACGAAACGCAAAATATAGGATATGGTTAGTTATATGAAGTTTTACTCTATTTATGAATGCACATTTACTTATTTTGCTAACGAGTTTTAGCCTGGTTCTTTAGCTAGTTATGAACTCATTACAATTCTTAACAACTTTCGTTTAAAGTTCGTTTTATAATCTAGCCTCGAAACCTTACTTATGTTTTTGTTTAGTTAAGGCCAAAACAACAAGTTCTACAAGGGTGTCAACCTGCATCTACTTGACTCCAACAATTTTCATAAATCGGATTTTAATCCTTTTAATCCGAAATCTTTTCCCAAGTCTTTCCAGATGTCCCTAGTATTTTAGTTAAAAGTTTCAGATTTGATGGAGTAACCTAGCTAGTGTGATCATAGCCTCCAAGTTAGGTAAAAACAGTTTTTCAAGAATCTGCACTACCGTTACTAATTAATTCATATCTTTTCGCTCGTAACTCCGATTGACATGAATTTTGCGCATAAACATTCTAGAGACCGCCCTCTACGCATCCATGCCAAGAAATGATCTAAGAATACAGGGTATCCCCTTCGGTTTCCCAGGTCAGTTATGGTCAGAAAAAAATGTCCATTACGACGTTTGTACGCTCATCGTTTCCAAATCTTTAAACTACTCAATGTTAACCCAAGCAACTCCAACACAATTTATACTACTACTTGAACATATAACCAATCAATCCCAAGTGATTTCACATTTTTACAATCATCCAATTGTTACCAATAATTCACCAAAAAAAATCATCTACCAACTCATCTCATTTTTAAAACAATCATACAACTTCATAATCAATCATTCATTCCATACCCTTAACATCCATCAACCTTAATCAACTTATCTCCACATTCTACAACCATAAACTACACAATCATCAAGCTTTAATTATGATCAAACTCAAGTCATGGCATACATAATGATACAATCATCATATAACTAATTCAAGCTTTCTATGGACTTGTATGCATAACAACAACTACCCATACTCCAAATAACACTTAACAATCATCAACCAAGCTTAAGCAATCATAAAACATGAGTTTAAGATTTTATTTTTATGAAAAGTTACTATTCATGTTCTTGTGTTTTATGAAAAATCAAGAGTTCTAGTGGATAACTAAGCTTAAGATTCATATAGAAGCTAGGTAAGGGTTATACCTTTCTTTTAAGCTACTACTCAAGATGATCTAGCAAGTATGTGATGAGCTTTAAATTTTTCTCCTCTTCCTCCTTTTATTTCAGCCGAGAGCTTTCTTCAATGGGGGGTTCTTGATATTTTTTTTTCTTTGTTATGTCTTAGCTTGGCTCTTGGCTCCTTGACTTATTAAAGGGGCAAGTCAACAAAAGTCCTCTTTGACTTAAGTCAAGCTTACTAGCTTCCATAACACATCAACCAAGTGCAAGTATTTGCATTTCTTTTCTTTTCTTTTAAACACATAAAAATCGGCCCATTATTAAATTAGGGGGGTTATTTGATTTTTCGCTTTCGTAATAATTCGCGACGATAAATTTAATCTCTAACTCGTTCTGGGAATTCTAATAGTTTGAATACCCACCTAAACATCATTCCTTAATTATTATTCCTTATATACTATTATTTAAGCTCTGTCCTATTTATTCAGAAGAGTTGGGATACGATTCTCCGGATAAAATATACTAAGGAAGTACTACGTATATTACGTAGACTAACTTAAAAATACGAACTACGAAACTCTAATTTTCGATACGTAAATAAGGTGACGCGGTCGCTTTCACTTATAACGCGTATTTACTATTCATTAACAAAAGTTTTAAAAGTACCTGGAAATTAGGAATATTACATTTAATCAACTCCATCCAGTTAGTTTTAATTTGGAGGTGCTACTCTGTTTTTTAACACTAACCAAAAACAAAGATACTGAAAATTGCATTTGTTCAACTTGAGGATCTTCAAAGTTCAAATCACTGGGTATTTCACAAATGGGGTTAACTGGAGTCAGAAAAAAATATACAAGTTATGACCAGTCCATAAAGCTCTTTTAGTGATCGATTTGTAAAGTATAAGTTCCGGTTGACATGAGAGAGTTCTTGCATTTCTTATCCTGGTAAAAAGGGTTTTCCAGTTGCAACTTGCATGAATTTACTTTTGAACCTTATTGCTGGAGAGTCTTTTATGCAACAAAGATTTGTCATTCAAGCAGTCTCGATATGAAACTACTGTTGGTGTCTTTCATCTGATGGTTTCAAATATTTTCTAGTTTACTATCAAAATTCCATTTTCTCATATAATACACCTTTCTATCCACCAATATGATTTACTAGAACTGTTCAACTGGGCACAACGTTTACTGTTCCATAATATATAAGATGGGACATATATTAAGAGGATGGATGAGAAAAATAAATGTGATTTCCTTACATGTTCTCCACGTGCTTGTCCTACCATTGACTGCTTCTTTTACTATGCAGAGCTTGGACTTGCTCCTACTGTAATGTTTTGCAGGTATTATTCTTGAATATTTGTAAGTTATAATTGCATTTACACTGACACATGACTATATAATCATGTTGTTTATATATATACAACAGCTATGAGTCTGAAATAAAAAGCCCTAAAGAGATATAGTACCAGCAACACATTAAAATCAAAATGATACTTGCTAGGTAATCAGAGTGTTGGTGACTGGTGTAGAAATCTGAATGAGTGGTTAGAGCTATGTATTCGATGCTAATTACATGCACATATGCCAATCATTTTCTTGCATATCTTAGCTAAAGGAAATTCATAATTTAGTTCCCTGCACTATGTTTCTTCTGGTTGCAGCATAATGCTGCTCCCCACTCTTTTCAAATTTAATATTTCATCAAGTTTCTGTTTTATGCTTCTCTTTTTTGTGTGTAAATTATTTGCAGCCTCCAAGAACGAAGCATTGTCATGATTGTGACAAATGTGTTCTTCAATTTGATCATCATTGTGTTTGGCTTGGAACATGCATAGGGCAAGGCAATCATTGTCGATTTTGGTGAGTGACAACCATTTGTCTTATTACTATGTTGATTTTCGTATTTTGTTTTATGCCTTTGATGAGTTTTTGGTAGCCGTTTTGATACTTTGTGGTCCCTTGATGAACTCCGTTGACTAGTTTTTCAAATATCTGTTAGAGAGCAAAATCCGAGAAAACCAAACAATCAAAACACACACAAAAAAATTATATGACACGGAAAACCCGCGTCTCAACTTGTATTATTAATCAAAACAGTTATCAATAATACAACAAATCAATCAATCACACCTCACGCTATTTCCAAACCAGTATTGCTAATCAGACCAGTTATTAACAACACAATCAATCAAGGATACTCAAGTCTAACACTACTCAAGCATCCGCTCTCGAAGCGATACCTAAGTTTACATATTTGAGCATACACATCAAACATATTATGACTATGTATATATAGTCATCGCAAACTTAGACATCAAGACTTACCATACTTGTTATACAAGTCTTCTCATACCTGTCATACAAGTCTTACCATTCTTGGTATCTAATTACCTATCTTTGTGACCAAAACATACCATCTATAATAATTGTCCAATTATAATTATTGTCATCTATAATAATTATCTAAATACAATTATTATTCTACCCAAATCACCCAAAACCCATACTACCATATTGGGTTTAACCCTACAATATCATGTGATAAGAGTATCAGGTTATTTAACATCCTCCTCTTGTAATGTTGATTCAGTCAAGATTATGTTGATGTAGGATAGGGTCAAAGACAAGGGTTGAAACATGGGATGTAACCTATATCAGAAGAGAATTGGCATAAACACAAATAAATCCCAATATTTATCAAATATTCATTGTCTTAAATAAAGAAGAGTACAATTGCTTTAGTAGATAACGTAAATTTGGTGAATAAGTAAACTTGCAGAATTAGTAAAATCCTAGTAGAAGGAAACTACTTCTAAGAGCAAGTCCAACTCAATGCTATACTTGGTTGCATTGCCATAATTTGGAACCAAATACAAAACTTCACCACTCCAAATCAATTTCATATTTGAACGCAATGCATAGATGGTTCCAAATTTGCAACCAAGGGAAGGCTATATGCATCCTTGCCACATTATCAATTAACTTGGATGATATGCAAGTTGGTGTACATCAAATGAAAGTTGAAAGAGTTAGATGAAAAGTTAGTAAATTTGGAATTACTTGGTTGCAAAATGCAACTAGCATTGGAGTGAAAGTCCTATTTTAGAACCTAAAACATTTTTTGGTGCCAAAATATAGCAATGGCTATAGCTATTTTGGAGTTAGCATTGGACTTGCTCTAATTAGTAACCGCTACATATTGCTTATGTACTACAGTATATATCTGAATTCTAGAATATTCTTAATTATATAATATAAATATTATTACAAATATGCTTATGTAAAAATAATAATATTTAATAAAAAAAACTAATGTATTTTTTTTTCTCCGCATCATTCTCCTCTCATGTGAAAAAACTCAACCATGAGTTTAATAATAAAAAAGAATCCATAATTCTTGTACGGGACTCCAGGAGGGTCACGCACGAATGTTTGGAAGCCATTGAGATAGATCATATATATACCTGTCTTCCTAAAACCATTCAGGTAATAAAGTCAATGTGAACTATGTGGAAAGTCTCTGACATCTTCAAGAAGAGTCTTAAAATCATTTTCATTTGTTTGTACTATCTCCCCCATCAACAACTTGTACCTTTTTCATGTATTGAAAGGAACATCGATCAAGGAAAAAACAAGTTCATCAATGATCTCCAAAAGTGTTCTCACTTGTAATAATACTTGGAGTTGTCACGTTTGATTCATCTACAATAGAAAGCTTTCTGGGATTTCGGCTAACTAATAATCAAAATCATGTAGATATATGGATATTATTTTATAAGGATACCTTCAACACTGCAAATTGTGCTTTCATCTCGATTAAGTGTCAATTATTTAACGAACTTCGACGAATGGGTGAGGCTAAGCATTTGGTAGAAAGAAAATAGTTATATAAAAAAAGTACCAAGAATTTTGGCCCTTGATACCACTTGATGTAGGTTATGCTTCGGATATGGGTGAAAATATATATATAATATAAACCTTTATCTGTAGAAAATCAGTAGAAACACCGATAAATCCTTAAATTTTCATTTTCGAATAATGAAGATTAGAATTGTTTAAATAGATATATTAAACTTACAAAATAACTAAATTTGGAGAACATGTAAAATCCTAGTAGAAGGAATCTAGTCGTAATTGGTAACTACTACCTATTAATTAATTACTACAATAATATATCTTAATATTTTGTGTAGACTCTGTAGTAATAATATTCAAAAACTTCTAAAGTTACTAAGTGGTCAACATATTCAAGAATGTTTTTAATATAATATTTTGTGTAGCAATCAAACATGTCTGTCAGTAGTTCATTATCACTATTTAATTGTTCCTATCATAAAATGGTATTTATAATACTCCCTCCGTCTCATTCATTTCTTAACAGTTTTTCTTCAATACTTGACACGCATTTTAAGGTGTATATAAAGTATAGTTCCATAACTTATTTTTGAAATTTTCTTTTTTTGAATAAAAATTTAAACATCAAATTTTTATTCAGAAGAAAAAATAATTTAAAATAATTTATGCAACTATTCTTTATAGGAGCCTTAAAATGTGTGTCAAAGCCTCTGTCCCAAAGAGGGAGTATTATTGTTGTAGTAAATATGAGCTTTTTATGAATATGTATACTATGGGTCAGGTTCCACTCGAAACCAAGTTAATTTTAGAACCTTAGAACTAATTTATGTTATTCTGCAGAATATACTATTATATTTTTTGAATGGTTAAATTTTTTAAAACGTTTTTATAAGAATGAGAAAAAAATTGTGTCATGCTGAGAAACAATTTATTTTTACTAAAAAACATTGTGTTCTGCGGAATAACACCATATTTTATACATAAAAACATTATGTCCTGCAAGTGGCAGCTGAACAAAACCCATTGTGTTCTGCAGTAGAATGTGTAAATATGAGTAGTTGATAAAACAAACATGACCAACCGTATATACGTATATATACAAGAGTTTTAGTTATCAAACAAGTGTTGAGGACAGCCTTTGAGGGTTGAAATATAAAGAACAATGTTCATAATTTTTGGGTAAAATTATAATGCAACACCTAGTATATATTAACTATGCAGATTTCTATGTCATTTGGTAAATTATATAAATAAACTGTTAAGAAAATTTAGTTCAGTTCTTACTAACTGACACCTTAGTTTGTTTTCCAGATGTCAGTTAAATAGCTTTTGTTTGGCATTGATTCTTCTTTTTTCAAATTAGTAATGCATAAAATGTTGAAAAAACTAACCTAATATTAGGTGAGCTGACATCTTGATAGAGTCAATTTTGCTCTGTCAACCTTCAACAGAATTAGATGTTTTGCAAGAGTAGACTGGCGCTACTCTATGATATATATTAAATGATAAATCCTTTCTAATATTCTAATTTTGTGAAGTAAAATAGGCTAAGTTGTTCACCAGCAGCATATACTTGAGTTAAAATTAGTGTAATTCTTTTTCATGTGTGTCTCCAGTCGTAGCTTAATTGAAACTGAATAGGTAGGCAGAAATCAAGTAGAACGGTTGTTTTAGATAATAGTATTAATGAAAAAAGAAATTTTGAGATGGATATTCTTGTATATCTCATTCTTTGTTGTTCCAATTGTGTTATTTTTTGACTAGTCATTTATTTCAGTATGATGTTACCCTCAGACTTATATACATGTGATGTAGATAAGTCATCATACACATCCTATCTAGCTTATTTACTTATTCCTTCTCATGTAAAAAAGTCTTTATTTTTCAAGTTATCCTTTTTATTACCAGGTGGTATATTTGTGAAGAAACAGCATTATGTCTGTGGACTTGCATCTTGTACATTGCATCCCTACAAGCCAATATCTTGAAGTCATGGTATGTCTACTTCCTAAGTTTTCAACCTTATATAGAAGACCCGGAACTAGAAAACTGATTGTGATAAAACCTTCTATATAAGGTAGGAATAAAGCCTTCTCATATTTTTCATATGGTATGTCACAATCAAACATGATAAAACCTAATTGAAAAATTATCATATTGTGACTTGTGTCAACTAATTTTTCCCATTAGTGTTGTCCCTTCTTGCAACCTAATACATTGGTTCACATATGTTTCTTTCTCAGGTGGGTAGATGTAATCATGATCATGCTGCTAGCTATTTTGTTAATTTTGCTGATTTTCCTTCTCCTCCTCCTTTTTTTCCATAGGTATGTACAAATCATTTCCTTGGGGATTAGAGAATGATGAAATGTTATTATCTACACATTTAAATGAAAGATTAACTATAATAATAGCCATGATTGTTAGTTTTAGCACATTAATGAACAATATTTTATTCAAAAGTCCTTGCTACAATTTGAAAAAGGAGGAAAAATTATGTACCCCTTCGACACTATTAACCCAATTAGAAATTGTTAGAATTATGCTTTAATTTTTTAAATTCTAATTATTTTAATAATTGGTTAATGTTGACCAAGTTTTTAGGATAAATAAGTTTAGGATTAGTTTTTTGAATATTTTTGAATTGGAGTAGTTTTTTTAGGGATAGGATGTTTCAGTTATATTTTGGCTTTATATATAGCACATCCACATAATAATGAATATATATATGCAAGTTACGTTATATTTTGTTTTCATCATCATGCTGATATATACACATATACACACATTTAAACCTACATATGGCATCAGAGCTCTCTTCTTGAGGGACCTGTGAAACACCAAGACCTAAATCATAACCCATATCCCATATCCCATAAATCATAACTCATAACCATAAAACATAACCCATATCATAACTCAATATCATAAATCTTGTTTATATTCAAATCAAATATTTGGGCTGCACGTATGGAGACATATATGGAAGCACCAGATCTTTGAGTTTGGTGGAAGAAGAAATTGATATTATTTTGTGTGGAAATCTCATCATGACAGAATTAAAAGCACGAGTAGACTACTATCCAGGAACTTGAAGATAGTGACTTGTTTTAATAGAAGTTTAAAAGTATCAAAGTAAGGAGGAGTGTTAGAATTATGCTTTGATTTTTTAAATTCTAATTATTTTAATAATTGGTTAATGTTGACCAAGTTTTTAGGATAAATAAGTTTAGGATTAGTTTTTTGAATATTTTTGAATTGGAGTAGTTTTTTTAGGGATAGGATGTTTCAGTTATATTTTGGATTTATATATAGCTCATCTACATAATAATGAATATCTATGCAAGTTGCGTTATATTTTGTTTTCATCATTATGCTGATATATACACATATACACACATTTAAACCTACAGAAATATGTAGAAGCTTAGCTTGAACAACGTTACAAAGAATTTAGTTCACTACTACTAGCGTCTCAAGTGCAGGAGAGACAATAAGGGTCGCAGTGAACTAAATACCTCTTAGAGCATCTCCAACCCATTACACTATTTTGGTGTGATTTTTACTCCAAAATAGTGTAAAAGTTACATTATATTTGAAACCTACTCCAAGCCATTGACACCAAATTTAACACTAAAAAGAATCTTGTTTGTCCTTTAAATATTACTTGATTGTTAAAAGTACAAAAGTTATAAAGTTGTTAGGACATAGATGGAATGAATTTGTTTTACTTTATGAGTATAAGGGTAATGTTGGAATTTTAAAAAACTATAAAAGTTACACTAAATTTTGGTGTTGCACCAAATTTGGTGTCGCACCAAATTTGGTGTTACACCAAAATGGCGTAACTTTTAGAGTTTGGTTGGAGTTGATTTTTACACCAAAATGGTGTAAAAGTATATTTATAGAGTTTGGTTGGAGATGATCTTAGTATTATAATGTGTCTTGGTCCATTAAGTTATTTATTTATTTGGTTTTCACTCGCCATGACTGATATAATCCCCACGTGTATTAGGAGACTTGATTGATGAGTCTTCTTTAATGGTTGTCATCTTTAATATTTTCTCCTTTATGTAGTTAGAGAATTTTGGGTTTGTGGTAGTGGATTTTCTGCGACTAACCAACACCAACGTATCTATTTATGTTACTCGGTTTTTATTTATTAGACACAGCGGACAGCTTTATCTGTTCGGTTACCCAGCTTGATGGCTTCACCGCTTCACTCTCTCGTCACAGACCTGATTTTAGCCCTTTCCTTTTGGCAGCTCTACCCAGCTATCCCAAAAGAAGGTTTCTTTTAAATACTCCCATGTAGGACTTCAACATAAGTCCTAGTAAAAAAAATCTCTTGTATGCTACTTTTGAAACAGCTAATTCTCCCTACGAATAAAGCTGCAACATACTAAACTCGTCCATAGTGCTAGTCATATATTGTTGGCTATTTTTTTCAGCCCTTATATGCTTCTGCTTATAGGACAGAGGCTTCCAGTATAAGTTTACATGCTTGGTATGGAGATTATATATATTAGATGAACTTAAGAATGAAGCCTCAAATTCATACGAATTGTTTTCATGTTCAAATGAGTCAATAATGCTCCTACAAGAGTTTACAAGATGTTTCCATGTTCAAACGTCAACCACGCCTTCGTTTTCATTTATGTAGAAATATTCTCATTTCTCTCCCATCTGACTTCTTCTTCATCCCTCCATTTCTATTTTACACTACTCCACCGCCACTTTTAATCAAACTTCTACATACATACGTACAAATAGATGTAGTTGTATATTTGTATACCTAATATGGACACTCGAGCAGTTCTCTCTGATTCAAACGATTAACCATGCAGTATATGCAACTTTGGAATCTAGTTGGTGCCGAATGAATTCTGTGTAAAGTGAAGTAAACGTACATGAACGATGCTTACAATCATGATGTGTTCTAAAAATTATAGTATCTTGATGAGGATTGAAGTATATTCAAAATTGTTTCTTGTTTAATATCATGAATATGTGGCTTGTAAGTACTGTTTACAGCAAAAGAAGTAATCTTTTGTCTATGTATTAATGAATCTTCTTGTTTGTTATGGTGGTTGTATGTCTTTGAATGTGCAATTCCCATTGTAAATTTTTGCGCTTTGTAAACCTATATATGAAAGTTGAAGCACGAATATCTTGCATCAGAACAAGTTATACTGACCTTCTCATCTTTTGGTTGCCCCTTTATTTTTTTCTTCCCCTTCTCTTAGCTACCTTATAATGACAAATCAAACTACTTTCGAGCTCGTTAGGCGAAGGCGTATTGCATACTTAAGGTTAGTTACTGACTCGCTTTATTGTGACTTGTATTTTGTAATTGTTAGTTGTCATAGATTCTGGTTTCTTCTAAAACAAGACAAGTCTTGTATGTACATAAATAGTGTACACATAAAATTTTTCCAGTACAGTTTCGGTGCGTGGTAATTGCCAATGGTCTGTACTCACCATTATATTGAAGAGATTGATGATTTAAACCTGAACTGATGCATGTAGAGAGTACTCTCAAGTCTCAACTGTGTGAAATTCGCTGAAAGCCTCTACTATTATATTTTAATACTGTTTTTAATATTTTAAGTATACGAAGAAGCATTGGAGAGTACTTACTCCATATGTATCTTAAGTGTATCAAATACCCTGAAAGCCTTTATTATTATTCTTTAGTACCGTCTTTAATATTTTGAAGTATACAAAGACGCACCGACTGTGGTCTCTTATTCTTATATTCCACATTAAAATGGAGGATGCAACAAGAAACTTGTTTTATTCAAAGAAATTATAGGATGACAAGTCCTTTCACAGTAGCGTGTGCCCAACTGAATGAGGCATTTATACATATGAATTGTCCAATCATAGAATTAGGCTGGAAGTGGTAGAATAACTTGCTCAGCAAACATTGTTAAAGTGATTTGATATACCGAACTGGCTGGGGGACATATAATGTAGCCAATGACATAGTAAAAATGAAATATCTATGCTTCTATTGATTTTAATCCCAACTTTGGGTTCCACACTTTTCCTTTTATCTGCAGAGGAATTCCTGGTAGGGTGTACCCGTTTAGTAAAGGGATTTGCAGAAATTTGTACAATTTCTGTTGCAGTAGAAACACCCTTTATGGATTGGAACGACTACCAACAGCACAGGAACTTGAAGAAAAGTCCAGACCCTACACATGTGTGAACATTTTATCTTGTCGATGTTGTTGCTGATACCTGGCATCATATATATTCTGATGCTCCATACAGATGCTAATAGCATTCGCCTTCCATTGAACATTCATGCATCTAAACATCAGGTCTATCCATAAAGATTGTTCCAATTATATGATCTGTGTGCATTATGTAATCCGTTTACCTAGGGAATGAATACCATTCGAGGTTATCGTATTTGTACTTGTGGCGCCAGATTGAATTTACCAGTTAGCACCAGCCATTCATGCATTAAGATTTTCTATAGAATCATTTCATGTGGTAAGTTAATCAGTTAATGTATGCTTTGGGTTTAAGGAGAGATTGTAATGGCAACGGTCTCTCGGACTGTATTCAGCGTTTTGTATATTTACGAGAGTGCTGGTTACCCTTGATGTATTAGTGATGGAATGAATATCCAAGATTCCAAGACATGGGTTCTTCATGGAGGTGTTATTATCTGTCAAATTATGCTTCCACCTAATTTCTTGAAGCCAATCTTATGCACACATTAGTAGTCTACAAAAATTCTCATGCAAGAATTAGCTGCATTTATTTTTATTTACCTGGTATACATGTATTTATCTTTATACAAAATTTATACAAAAGAAAGACAAGGATAAAAAGTAAAACCCAAAAAATGATTTGCAATTAAATTTTATGGGATTTTATAAAGAAAAATTTTCTGTCAGAAGAATAAGAGGTTATTTCACTAAACAAAGCAGCGACCTAAGCAAGAATCTCCTGTAGACCAGATAATTTTATGTATGGCACAGGGTATGTTTATCTATGATATGAAATGAATGACCCGTTATAAAAACCCGATTGCTCGACGAGGTTAGAACTCCCATAGCCTCCTTAACTCCTTGTCTGGCTAGATTTTAATCTATACTCGCTAGTTTCCTATCTTTTTACTTTCGGGTTGGGAAAAGACTCTCACCTCGCCATCTAATCTGAAATTCAGGTTAAATAATTAAAACATAATTGAACTCAAACTCAACTTGCAACTAGGTTACCAAACTCAAAAAACTTGCAACTGAATTATTAGAGTAATGATGACTTGCATTCAAGGCATATTAGTTAATCTCTTTATTAATATTTCTAAAATTTATAAATAAAAAAATATTAAATAATTTTTAACTATATAACTATTATAGGGTACCATGGGTTGCGATATTTTGCCATAGCGGTTGATTGCGTGAGGCGGGATGACCAATTCTCTGAAGAAATAATTCGTACATTGATAATTCTTTTGTGAAATCACTTTACATACTTGAAAAAAAAGTGATTATGATATATTTTGCGACAGAATTGTCGTGCAACTTTATATATTCTCGAAAAACTTATTGTTCTGGGCTTAATGGTTAATTATTTTACTGGCCTCTAGATCCTTTTTTGAAATGTTTTAACATTTATCACTCTAGTGATCTTGCTGAGAATTGCATTAGCTCATTCTTCTATACTTTTGTGAATTGATCACATAACTGTGTGAAAATAGTGAGATCCCCATAGCAAATAGGAAATATTCAAAGTTAGCTTTAGAGCATCTCCATTCTCGAAGATGGGTTGTGTTGCCAAACTTATGTGGCATGACACCCTTAGTTGCCTACCTATTAGAGTTGGGAGGTTGCCTACCGAAGTAACCAAAAGTTAGCAACCCCTTAACAACTTCCTAAACTAGCAAAAAGTCATACAAAACATCTAAAATATATATTACTCTACCCACTCTTATATTGAAATAAATATAAAATTAATATAGAGGGACCACATGGGCAACCTTTTAAAGTTGTTTAACTATTGGAGCAAAATTTTAATAAATGTTGCCAAAAGTAACATGGATGTGAGAGAAAATTAAAAATATATATATATATTTGATGATTTGTCATGGTTTTTTCCTATTCGCTATAAAAAATTGCGGACCAATGGTTGCTAACAATCGTCAGGACCAATGGTTGCTAACAATCTATAGAGGGGAAATATGTTTTTCTTACCGTACATATATAGTCTCCAATAAAAGGACACTCCGCATATAAGTTTTCCCTCTTATTTATTCGTAAATATATTTAGATAAATTACAAGAACCCCATGTGCTTATTCGCAATCATAGATTTTAATGATGTCAACAACCATTCTGGTGAAAACACTAGAATTTATAATTTGAGACATCAAAGAAAGATTTGTGTTTGCCATGCACCTCACCAAAGGAAAAATCAGAGAAATGAAGATGAAATTTTGAAAGAGATTAATCTATTGTAAATATAGCATGGAACATGACAAGAGGCAATGTGTATAGAAGAATAGATGGCTGGGTCGAAGGTGGGGTTCGGTTGCAAATATGGAAGTTTTGTATTGGTTTATAACATTGGTGGCTTTAGAATGGTGAATTTTTGCAATTGATTTTAAATTATAGAAGTGCAACCAAGTATAACATTGTAGGATAACATTGCAATGAACTTACTCTCAAGATAAATAAGTTGATACAAGGAAAAGTGACTCCTATAAGATCAACATTATGGGTGCTAATTCGCAATCACAAGTTTCATCAATGTCATCAACCATTGTAATTTCTGAAGATGAAAACACTAGAAATTGAAATTTGGCACCTTGAAGAAAGATTTGTGTTTAGCTTGCACGAAATCAGAGATGCACTTCACTAACACAGTGCTCAAGAAAAAAAATTTGAAAAACAGGAAAAGAAAGTGAAAGATTTATTTTCTTTAACTTGTTCCCGACTGATTTTTTTAGAAGGAAAGAAAAGAAACTTAAAGACGTGTGAAGAAATCCCTTACATAATTTGTCCCAGAAAAAAAAATTCCAACACTAGAAGTCCTACTCATGCTTGAAAGATTTGGAGATACAAGAAAATAACTCATTTTCTCTTCTCTTCTTTCCTGAACTCAATAACATCGCAAAGGGAAAAACATAGAAACGATGAAGAAATTCTAAAAGGGGGAAAGAAGGGAGGCATAAAGAGAGAGGCAAATATGAGAATTTAATTCCAAGAAGATAACTACATCTTTGTCCCCTCATCAAAATATAATGAGCTATAAGCCTCAAAGCCCTCTACTCATTTCTCACTTTTAGGCTTAGAAAGTTTCTTATTAAACCGAGGCGAGACTCTCTCTACATGTCTAAGGTTGAGGAGTTCGCAGGACAAAGCATCTAACTTATGGCCAAAAATTTTAATTATATAGTATTCCATAAAACCTATGTGAAAATGTGGTAAAAAAAAATGACCTAACATCCACCAGGAGCAAATTCAATGCATAACTAAATGTTGGTTCTATACCTATAATATTATATTGAATTAAACTAAATACACCACCCTAATGCATTATTATAATTAGGGATGACAATTGTTATCCGCCCGGAACACACTTCGGTAAAATGTGAAGTGGATAATACGATAATGGACGGATATGGATATTATTATGTCCTCTATTTGTAACCTACCGGTATCCTATCCATAAACATATTTTATATATATTATATGTAAATATACACTTACAATTATAATTACAAAATTGGAATATATATAATTTTATATGTTAAAATTTATTCAAATAGCATAAAATATATATATAAAAAGGTAAGAATGTGAAATATTAACTATAGACATATATGTATTACATTAAGAAAATATATTTTTATATAGATAAAATATGTGTTTTTAAAAAATAAAATAATAATAAATATTTAAAAATTAAAAAAAAATGATTAGTGGATGATACTCACTCCCACCCGTATTCGCATGGGTTTAATATAAATACATTATATCAATACCCGGATAATTTTATTTGAATGCAGGGCGGATGGACGGCAAATATTATAAATCCAGTCTCAAACTCTACCCATGGTCACCCCTAGTTATAATATGAAGGTAAAATGCATAAATGGATAATTGGTTTAATATTTACAATTAAAGATGGCTATAGTCATCCTTACCACATCATCAAATAACTAGAAATGAAGTGCAAGTTTCCCACTTTAGATGAAAATTGGAAGAGTTAGATAAAATGTTAGTTAAATTTGAAATTAATTGGTTATAATTTGCAACTAGCATTAGAGTCCAACTTCCATTTTAGCATCAAAAAACACTTTTTAGTGTCATATGGATGGTTACATCCATTTTCCATTTAACATTGGACTTGCTCTAATATAATGGGTTAGAGATGTTCTAACTTCACTTCAACTGCCCGTCCTCCCCTCCCCATGTTCACACGCCATCCTGTTCCAATTTTGGCGTGAAGGTTTTGAAATGAAACACATTCCTTCTCCACTACGGAATGTTCAAAACTCAAAAGCACAAATGAGAGTGAAAATCAACTCACTTTATCCTCTTTCATCTGTTTTCCCCCATCTATTTACAACTCGGGTGCAACTCAATATATTAACACATACATGGGGAAGTAACAAGAAGTTGTAATTCAATATATTAACACATACCTTACCAACGAAGATAAAGGAAGAAGAAAGGAGAGGTGGAGACAATAAAAGAAAAAGAAACAGCAGCAGTAACAACATTACTTCCACAAGTACAAGCATAGTATTAACAATAGCATAACAAGAGGTACATATCAGCCTCCTATAAGCATTAACATGCATTGCAAGTAGTACCACCAATTAGCTCAAAAGTCAATATTTACAAACATACTAACAGTACCTTCAAAGAAACATGGTCGAATGATATCTTCAAGGTTAAGCAGGCAAGCTAAGCACGTTCCTATTAGAGAGTAGCAAGCAACATAGTTCAAATTTCCTCCTCCCAGATGGTCATATTTTGGGCAACGGCATAATGTTTTCAGGATAACAACCCACAAGAGACACACTTACAGTACTGGCATTAATTTTTTCGAATTGTTCAACAAAATTAATCCACCTATACATACCCTTTCCCATATCACAACAAACAATTTTTGGAATAGACGAACCAGTATTGTGATTCAAGCAAAGAAAGAACTCACTAGTATGGCTACTGCCACAAGGCATAGCATGCATCAAGTTCCAATCATATGGATAATCCATCCTCTCCATCACCCATTGCTCATTCTGATAGTCCTTTAACACCCACATCCGCAATTCAACATCATCATACTCCAAAACAGCCAAGTAACTTCCAGCCTGAATCAAACAAGGCCACGCACTAGTTTCCTCTTCATATTCATCCTCCATATCAGCATACTCATCATCATCATCATCATCATCATCATATCCATCATCATCATCACCATGTCCCTGATCTAACAGGGTAGTAATACTAATACCATCATCCAACTTAATTAAACGGAACACTTCAAGAGCTAGATCAAAAGCAAGTATAACCCGTTTCTCCTTAACCAACCAATGTATCGCGCCATTAACACAAACCCCCGTTGTACAAAAATTAAAATTCACCGGAACAGCAACATTAACAATTCTCCAAAACTTATCAGTTCCACCTATAGAGAAAATCCCACATTCAACTTCCCCTGAAACACGTAACCCCGGACTCGAAACATCACAACAAATTCCCACAACCTTATACTCTCTATTCCCGACATCAAACCCAAAAAAGTACGAAATCATGTTAAAACTAATCCCAGGCCAATTCTTACTACTAGGGTTTGGTAACGGAGGGAGCGACAAGTATTCCCTAGTACTAGGATTAAATATATAGACATCATCAGTAGAATCTTCGTAAAAAGTAACATGCCGAGGAGGATAGATACAGAACATACCATTAACATTCTGCGAAACACAAAGCTCAGTTTCAGTTTCCAACACAGACAACAAACAGACAGGCCGCCTTTCGAGTGTTCCATCAGTTGTTGAGGAGATGAAATACTGATGTTTCAATGCCTGGTCGTGTGCTGTTAACAGCAATGAAGTTCCATCGGGTCGACTCGGTGAGTTTGCGAGGAAGCGGTCCACGAATTTAGGGTTTTTTATAGAGGAGTACCAGGATTTACGGACAGGTTTCAAACGAAGTACTGATTTAGCGGAGAGCTTTACGAATATGTCGCTGAAAAGTACATCTTCCGGCAGTTGTGTTTCTCTCTTTGTTTTCCTATCTCTTCGCGATACCATTTTTTTTATATTCCGGTTTCGGTTTCGGTTTGGTTTTGATTTTATCAACGCGTAATAAAAATTGCGTTTATATCCGACTCGCGTAATGCATCGGAATGCGAACACTTCCAATGCAATATAGAAGTACACAATTTTAATTTTAATTACACATAAATTTTTATTAAATTAAATTTTTATTTAATTTAATCAAAATTTATTTATTTTTAATATATTAAATTAATTAATTATATATATTTAATTTTTAATATAAATTAAAAATTATTTATTAAAATACTTTTATATATTTTATTAAATTTAAAATGAACAGGATAGAAACTTACCTCGATATCAACAAATACCACCTGCACTCAGCCAAAAGTACTACCCGTCCATAGTTTTGGTAAAGGTAGTGGTTTAGTAACGTTCGCGGACGTCCGTTTGCCTTATCTTATAAGTTAAATTAAAAAATAATATTAACTCTTATAAAACATACTTCAAGAAGAAAACTATAAAAAAAAATAAACTTACGCAGTGTTCTTTCGAATAATTTGGAATTTTATGTTAGCAGCGTGCAAATGTCACATTACCGCAAAATAAAAATTCATTCTCACATTTCAGTATAATTTTTCAGAACAATTAGAAAAAGCAAAAATTAAAACTTAAATGTTAGAAACTAATCGAACAGACTAGACAATTAAATATTTACAGGCATAGATAGAATTACTTGTTTAAATGACTATATATTTATAAAATTTGATCTTATCAATTTATAAATGTATGAACACTATTCGGAACTATATTTAAAAAAATTACAACTTTAACTAAACTATATTATGAATTTAATTAAATTATAAATTTATGAATATAATTAAATAATATTCAATTCATAAATATAATTACATACATTCGTCGATATAACTACATATAATACATAATGTTCGTTTACGATGTGAAAGTAGTACGCCAAAATTCATAATACATCAAAAAAATGTCAAAGATGAGTAGAAGACGTCGATTCCAAAAAAAGAAACAAATAATATTATGATCGTACTATAAAAGTAATTCATATTATAAATATATTTAATTTTAATATGAGCTGGAATTATTCATATATATAATATATAATATCCAAATCCATAATTAAACACATATCGGGTTCAACAACCACCACCACAGATCGAGTTACCAATTTGGTATATATTAATTGTTGATGTGTACTTATAAATGTCTCAAATATAGATGTTACAAACACTCTCGTCTTATTAGATCAACGTATCTGCCGAGTCCATGAACAAATTTACAGAATCCGGGCAACGCCTTAATATTTTTGGCCATATATAATTTTCTGATATCATTTATAACAACTCATATCTACAACTAAATACATATCGGATCCAGTAATCCATCACATGTCAGTCCGAAAAAAATTAATAATTTAGTATACATTAATTGTTAAAGATCACAAATACACTCATTTTATTCTATGTTTGATTATTTATAAATTTAAAAAATTATTAATTTATTTTGAAAAATCTAAATTAAATTATCAAAATTATTATTTAATCAAAATTATTAATTTACGAAGGTTAAGTGTATTTTCAACTCTACAATCCTGAGATTGAAAAGAATATGAATATAAACGATATAACTAGTTTATGTCTTTTCAAGGACTAATATTTGTTAGATTTTGTTTTGCCGTTGAAATTATTGTTACAATGCGTTTGGAGTTGTAATTTGAATTTTGCTCCCAAGTTCGAACCATTAAAGTTACAAATGAACTTTCATAAGATCAATATACTTGGTCTAAAATAAAAATATAATTTGAAAATGTTTGTTAAAAATGTTGGGATTCGGGCATATATACGCAGCGAAATTATGCTAAAATAAAAAAAAAAATCAATCACAAACGCAGGATTCGTGTATAATTGGCGAATGGTTATGGAGAATCAGATGTGTACCTTATTAAAGTTTTCTTTATGATAATTATAGAGGTCCAGAAGCGATGAATCACAACAGCCCTTCACAAAGATCTGCTCTCTATCGGTATCCACACGAACGTCGTATCGTCTAACGATCACCGGAGTTAGGTACTAGCATGTTTCTACCTTTTTGTCTCTCTCTTTCTCTAGCCTCTCAAAAACGTAGAGCTACTAGGGTTTTTTCTCAAAACGAAAATTATAAAAACTGTTACCCTAAACTATACATCTTTATGTATATATAGGGGAGAGAGGGACTTGGGTCAAAACCCTAATCTGATTGAACCTTTTAAAACCCATTCAGATTTTGGATTTATATTATTATTAAATTCTAATTCTAATATGTATATAATTAATCAAGTCTCACTTAATTAATTAATTAAATAAATTTGAATTAATAATAATAGCAGTATTTAAATTCATAATTTAAATAACACTATGTTTAAACGTTCTTTGTGTGTGACCCTTTAGGTCATTATTACGTTGGCAATAATTTTATTTTCTAATAATAAAATTATAAACAATGAGCGGCATCTAGTAATACATCATTGTTACCTAAGTAATAATAATAATTGGTGATTCAATTAAACCTTTCGTGAATAATATATAAGGTAATATAATCATTTTAACCTTATATTATAGATCAAACTCGAGACATGTATTGTGTCATCCTCTTCAACGTTTAATCCGGGTTTCCTTGATCAATGAATAGACTATTAATCAAATCAACATTTAAGCATGGCCATGCATTTTATAGTCTCACTCAATCAAGAGGTCAATAACATCACTCTTAAAATAGGAGGGTTAAATCATATATCTATCATTCATATTTCTCATACGATTCATAGCATACTCAATGTCTACCTTTATCATTACCTGGTTAAAGATAACTTTAAGTGTAATCAAAGTATATTAATTCTCGTATAGAAATGTAATGATTTCAAGTCAAAGGATCATTACATCATTATCACAGTGAGAATTTCTTATGACACTTATTAACATGTAGATTCTCACAGCGGGTCTGTCCAGTGCCATGCATTGAGACATGCACTTATGTTTTTGATTTTAGTATCACCATACTTATGACCAATGAGATGGAGTCATCGGTCAACAAACATGCTAGTCTTATTGTATTATTATTGTCCTTAAATAATAATACTCGACTAGAGACTTTTAGGAATATAATATTGTTCATATAATCTCATTTTTAAGTCAAATACTTAAAGATATATAATTCGCATTAATATTCCAAGGACATTTATTATGCTTTCAATTTATAAAGCAGTAAATAAATACATAATAAATATTAATTAAATAATCAAATAAACATAATCTTTAATTGTTTATCATAAAGTATTGTTTGTAGGACACCAATACTAACAAAAAATGCAATTTAATCATTTTTAAAAATGTTTTCTATCATGTTAGATGTTCATGTCAATTTGTGAGCATATAACTATTATTATAATTTATTAAAATTCGATATAAGATATTGAGATTATGTGACCGACGATAATTACACATTTTCATATTCACCTTTATCAAGATCCATTCGAGATGGATAATTTTTCTACATTTTAGAGATATTTGACAGAATCAGACAATTTACAATCCACCTAGATATTACCAAACTACCTCTATATTAAAAAAAATCCAAAACTATTACCCATCCATAGTTTTGAAAAAGGCATAGTCTTGGAGTTTGGAGTAATCTGACGCCGTTTGTTTTTCCTTATAAGTTAGTGGCATCGCTTTGGAGTTTGGAGCATCACTTCTGGAATACTCTTTGAGATATTATGAATTTAAAAATATAAGATGTTGCAGGCTAGAACTTCGATAAATAAATACGTTTAAGATTACGAATGTATATTTATTTAATAAAATTATTTACTAATCAATAAATGAATATTAATTTATTTAAATAATATTTTTAAAATTTTCTCATAATTATAATATTATATATATATATATATATTATATTCAAATGCATCTAAAATTCACGATGGTTATAATTTTTATGTAAATTTTAATTACATTGATTTTTTTAAAATTTTAAAATAGTTGTATTGTACATGCGTGCATAACATAGATAAAGTGCACATTATCATGTATTATACAAATTAAGGATAAGAATATAAGATCCATTGTGGTGGATGGAAGAAACAACCAATTTTAGAAGTATTTTTTAAAAAGATACGATTTGTTAATATGTTTTAAAATTATTATTGAATGAAATGTATTAAATCGGATAAGGTAAAATTTTATCATATAATTAAATTGCATAATTTAGAATTTAAATATATAAATTATGTAACATATTTCAATTTTCATATATTAAGTAAAATTAAGTGTAACAATTTAATAAATGTCAAAATGGTTGGACAGTACAGCATCCGTTAACTCCACTTTGAATCGAGACTCGAGAGGCAAGCTCATACCAATTTGTTATTATGCAAATCACAAAAGTCTTTTAGAATGAAATCAAAGCGTACTCTGATATTTCTTTCTTTCTTTGTTTTTTTATTCTTGTTAAAAAGGAATGATTTGAATAAATACAGGTCCATATCATTTTTTTTATTAATGAATACGTTTTTATGCATTTCGCGTCTAGTTGTATGTTGGTAAAAAGTTGATTTGTCAAATACATCATTATTATATACTCTTTCATATATATGACGCAATCCAATTCATAAATTTTTATTGAACTTAAATATAACTTGAATAATAAGAAAATTCCTCTTTAGAGCGGTCTATATTGTATATGTAAATCTTAGAATAAAAATATACGGAATTTGTCTAGAAAAAGATACAAAAAAAAGAAAATAAAGATAGAAATAAATAAATAATATAAGAAATTTTAAAAAATAAATTAATTTTAAAAATTATTATTTTTAACATTATTTTGAAAAAATATGATCTCAATATAAATATCCCTACCATGATATTTATAGAGTCTAGTGATACGGGGGTGGCTTCATTTTATTGTCTCAACCTCAAACTTAATCACTTGTCCGCTGTCCCATCACGACTTTCCATTAAGCTAAATTTTTTTATTAGGGTCTGTTTTTTGTTTAATTTATCTTATAAATAATTTATAAATTTTTAAAAAATATATTTTTCAAACTTATAAATTCCTTCTAAAAAATACCAAACAATGCCTAGAACTGCTCATTCCATGCAGTGGCGGAGGCACAATACGTTGAGGTGGGAAGGCACCCACTGAATTTGTTTTTACAAAATATACGCAATGTGAAAATTCAATTTAGGGCTCTCATTGAAAAAAATAAAACGCCTCCGTCAAAATAAAATTTTCAAATAAAAAAATGAAGATAAATATATTCATTAAGTGTAAAATGCAGATTATTTACCTGTAGTTTGGGTTTCATGCAGAGTGTGTACCTAGATTTTTAGAAATAGCAACTTGTGTACCCAAGATTTATAAAATAATGCATTTTGTTGGTTTATAAGCCGACAATACAATCTAGCTGAAAAACAAATAAACGAGCTAAACAAATAGTCAATTTGTTTCCCGATCGCTTAACATACAGAATAAAAATATTATTTAAACTAAATAAGAATACAATGGCTTCACGATAAATCTAACCTACACCATTTCTGAAATCAGTAGCATCAAAATTGACATTCACACAATTAATTCCAATTATAGTCTAATTTTCAGAATTTTCAGTTGCACCAACTGAAATTGGAGGAACTGATGCACTCATAATATGAACAATTTTCCGTTGTGAAAAGTGAGTTTTTACGATTTTCACCACCGACCCAACCTCGAGCAGGTTTGTCAAATCCCCAAATCATCAATTGAATCATTATCAAAAAGATAAAACAACAAACCAAAACAATTCCAGTTGTATTCCAATTTTCATAACTTTCAATTGCACCAACTGAAATTGGAGGAACTAATACTCTCATAATGTGAACAATCTTCCGTTGTGAAATGTGGGTTTCTGCGATTTCCACCACTAACATAACCTCGATTCGCGCTTTTCAGGTCCCCAAAACATCAATTGAATCATTGTCAAAGAGACAAAATAGCAAACCAAAAAATACCAAATAATTCCAGATGTAGTCCAATTTTCAGAACTTTCAGTTACACCAACTAAATTTGGAGGAACTGATGCCGTCATAATATGAACAATCTTCCGTTGTGAAAGGTGAGTTTCTGCAATTTCCACCACTAACAACCCAACTTCGATGCAGACTTTTTAGATCCCCAAAAAAGGATGATTATTGAAGGAAAAATAAGAATTACAGTGATTAGATGAGAGAAAGAAAAACGAAAGTGAATTTATGAGAAGGAAGAAGACTTAATTAGTTAAAAAAAGAACATATTTGCATTTTGTGTCGACTAGATAGGGTTGGAGGTTGACTCTCATTAATAGTATAAATCAAATCATTTTAATATAGATAAGGAGTGAAATTTTGTGAATATAAATTTTATTTGACAATTGTATCCCTGCATAATGTATTAATTTTTTTTATAACTTCAAGGCAATTATCTGTGATCATCTTCAAGAATATCAAACTCCTTAGAATTTTTATCAGATTTATCATAAAGTTATACATAGACCGTTGTCATGTATTTTATAGGTAAATTATGAAATACGAAATATATATTATTTGATATTTGCGTTGAGAGTTAGTTTATGTTAAGGAGTAAAACCCGAAATAAACAAACAATGCAAAACACACACAATAAAATTATATGACGCAGAAAACTCGCGTCCCAACTTGTATTATTAATCAAAACAGTTATCAATAATATAACCAATCAATCACGAATAATTAAGCCTACAAATACATAAGGATTACCTCTCACACCTCACGGTGTTTTCAAACTTATGTACGTGTAACAACCACATATCAAACGATACCTCAACCTGTATGTTTAAGCATACCCATCAAACATAATATGACTATGTATATATAGTCATCTCAAACTTTGAAAGTGTTTGACCTAAAACCAATCATGTATGATGAGTTAGGAAAAACTTTCTGCTACTCTTATTTGATTTCATTTGATAATAATAAAGTATTTATGTTACGGGCTTAATCTATTTGAAGTGTATTAAATAAGATGTTCCATAATTTAGAGCAAAACTTCTAGAATTATAATGAGATTGTAATAATGAGATCTAGAAGATAATAGCTTTAGACTTAAACAGTTCCTGATCATATGATAACTAATTGGAAATTGATAAATCCGTAAAGATCAGTACATACTATGCTAGCTCTCTTAGGAGGATGTCTGTTCTCATAGACATTTGTGTGGTGACACTATAGCTAGTATGTAGGTGCTTATTAAGGAATAAGTTCACTGAACATGACTCGATAAGTAGAACAATTAATGGAGTTTACTCACGTGTCGATAGTTGTTTATTAAGTAAATAGTTGTACAAGTATCCTTAGACTTGAGATCGTTAGAGTAATCTCGTACACAATGATTTATGTTTTGGTTTAGTCTTTAGTCTCTAGGACATTCATTAGGTCCATTATGGGTATAGTGATTTGTGTATGGAGATAGTTAACGGATCAATAAAGGATCTGCCCCTTCCAGTAAAAGAAGTGAATATCCTATGTTATTCTTAGATATGCAAGTTCAGGAATCTCTGGCCATAGTGAATGAAATTAGAAAGAGTTTCTAATTTGCATTAAAAGGAACTTTGCATTATGAATAAGAAAGCATATGATTAAATTAGATAGGCTTGACACGAGTTCCATGCCTTGTATTTAATCGGGATATTGAAGGGTAGAAGAAATTAATTGTACGGTAACTAATTACTGACATGTTCTAAGTATTCTAAGCAATGATTTTGTATTATCTGGATAGTCGCGATATGTTGAGAAGCATCACTCACGATGTAGAATAAATATAATTAATTAGATTAATTATATTTAATGAATTAATAGAATTCATATAAATAATAAATAAAATGTTTATTATTATTTATTTCTACTACCGGCTTAATATTGAATCTAAATAGTCACACCATAAAAGAGATTAAATTACAGATGAATGAATAATTAATAATAGCTAGTCATTATTTATTTATGAAATAAATAATTACTTAGCAAATTTTATAAATTAATTAAATGAGATTTAATTGATTATAAATTATTTAAGATAAGATCTTAATATTATTAATTAAATATTTAATTAAAGTAATTAAATATGAAGAGAGAATAATTTTCTAAAAGAGTTTAGAAAAAGGAATTAATGATTAAAATAGTTTTAATCATTAACTAATTAATTAATAAGATTAATTAATTAAAAAGGGAATTAATAATAAGATATTTATAGAAAATATCTCAGCTGAGATATTTGCCTATAAATATAGGATTATAAACCCTAATAAAAAAAACCCTAATATTTTGTGAGAAATATTTTAAAAGGGAGGCAACCCTAATTTCCTCTCTAGTCTCCTTCTTCATCTTTTAGTTTGATTCTTGGTGGATATCTTTAGAACACTCCACACTTGAGGGGTGATTGCAAGGATTGAAGAACAAGATCTTCTCTAGCTGTTGCCGGAAAGCAATCGAGGTATTCTTCAATTTATAAAATAGTTTTGTATCTATATGTATGTATACATAGGAATATATGCAAATAAATGTTATTCAATGCTTCCGTTGGTGCATAAATTCCTTCAAACTTAGCCACCAAGATTTACCATATTTGTTACACAAGTCTAATCATACTTGGTTTTTAATTATCTACCAGGTCTAATCGTACGTGGTATCTAATTACTTATCTTTATGAGCAAGACATACCATCTATAATAATTTCTCAATTATAATTATTATTATCCATAATAATTATCCAAATACAATTATTATACTACCCATATTTGTCTTGGATCACCAAAGCTCATACTACCGTATTGGGTTTAACCCAACAATCTTCCCCTTAAACCTCATACGGTTCCACAACCGAATTAACAGTCCATCAATGCATCGACATCCATTCGTCAATGCCTCTCATCAAACAAGAATCTCTGCAGCTTGTTCTTTCAATCTTTTAGTGTCGCTAAATTCCATTTATTGACCTCCAATTCACCGTTCTTCATCATAACAGTGCATCTCACAACAGTACATCCCAATCCGAAATCACGTGCATCAATCACAAATGTCCTTCCATCAGATGAGTCACTCGATCCTTGTTTCATCAATCTTTCGGCATCTAGAAGAACAATAATAGTCTCATCCAAATTCTTCACTTGGTTGATCAAGTCATTGAAACGATTCAAACGAACTCTTCCATCTTTTTCTATCTCGAACTCGAACATGATTTTCGGTGTAAGGCCCAACCGTATAGCCATGCCGCATGTAACTTCTTCATCATGCTTCACAACAATTCAATCTCAAATTTTCCTCCAACATATCAATTATTACAGGGTTGTGCGTTAACACTCGCACCCCGCCCCGTACGACACACTCTACGCACCTCAAGCGCGCATGAATGTCAGTGTTACGTCTCGAGACAACAATGACTGGTTTCGCCCTGTCTTGGGCACATCAGGGAAGCGGCTCTAGCTCCCGACCAGCCCTGCGCACTAACTAACATAAGCCTATTACAGCCTCCGCATGCACTCGCCCCTTGAGTACAACCATGCCTCCCCTTCAACATTAAGCACCAACTAGCCAATGTCCCCTTTAACAAAAGTTTCCCCGTTACATCAATCTTGAACCTTGGCTCTTGATACCACTTGTCGGGGAGTAAAACATGAGATAAACAAACAATGCAAAACACATACAACAAAATTATATGACGCGTAAAACCCGTTTCTCAACTTGTATTATTAATAAAACAGTTATCAATAATACAACCAATCATTCACGAATACTTAAACTTAACGATACTTAAATATTATCTCTCACACCTCACTGTATTTCTAAACCTATGTACATGGAACAACCACGTACCAAATGATGCATAAACTTGCATGTTTAAGCATACTCATCAAACATAATATGACTATGTATATATAGCCGTATCAAACTTAATCACCAAGACTTACGATATTTGTTACGTAAGTCTAATCATACTTGATTTCCAATTATTTACCCAAAGTCTAATCATACATGGTATCTAATTACTTACCTTTGTGACCAAGACATATCATCTATAATAATTGCCCAATTATAATTATTATCATCCATAATAATTATACAAATACCATTATTATACTACCCATATTTGTCTTGGATCACCAAAACTCGTACTACCATATTAGATTTAACCCAACAGCGTATTATTCATTTCTATATTTAGTATTTTTATTTTAATAACATTTTTGACATTAATTAAGTTGAGTCATCTGTCATTTTAATAAAACTTTTTATATCAATTTGATCCATCTACTATGACATATAATTGAGTTTCGAATCTTAAATTATTTATTTTACTATTTTTTATTAAAAAGGCTTAAATTTCTTTTTCACACAGACTCCAAACTCTCGAAACCGGCCAATGCAAATAAATTACTAGGGGTGTTCGCGGTGCGGGTGGTGCGGTTTTTCCTCAAAACCACGGACCAACCCGCGCATGCGGTTTGGTCATATTTTCAAACCGCGACCGCACCGCGTCACTTAAAAACCGCGTAAACCACACCACATAAATGCGGTGCGGTGCGGTGCGGTCTATGCGGTTTGTGCGGTCTACAATATAAATTTAAAAATTATAATAAATTGCAAAATTAAAAGTTGCAATAATATTTATAAGCCATTAAATATTTAGTTTCTTCATTCACTGGCCAAATAAATAGTGTAGTATGGAAACAGGAAAGTGAAAATTACATCAGAAAAATAAAATCTCAAAATCAACATAATAAAACAGAATCTGAATTACAATAACAAATGACAAGTACGGCAAAATGGCAAATGACAAGTATGGCAATGTCCAGTAGACCAGCATCCTCATCTTTTCTTTCTTTTTGCTAATATACAGCCTCCTCATGTTGCATATGTTGTTCCAATAAAATATTACAATGTTAACAACTATGTAAAACCTGTTGCAATATAATATATAATATATAAATATAATATATAAAATATATATTTTAATATTATATGCGGTGCGGTGCGGTTTGAACCACACTACCAAAATATAAAATCGCAACCCGCACCGCACCGCGCGGTTTGTAAAAAATCCAACCACCAACCGCACCATAAAAATTAAAAACCGCGTTTTGCGGTGCGGTTTGGTGCGGTGTGGGCGGTCCGGTGAACACCCCTATAAATTACTGCCACGGTTCACTGGATACGGGATACATTACATGTTGTATTCTTGTTCGGTTTTTTACTGATAATGCTAATTTGTAAACTTAAAATTACAACCACTCACCCATAGGCCATACCCCCTCAATCCTCCTCCTGTATTATGTATACTAAAAACGGTTATCGATTATATTATGAATGAAAAATTGAACGCAAATATAACATTTTAAATAGAGATAAAGTATCTGTACCATGAAACGAAGTCGAAGCTTTATTTTCGCCTGGGATGTTCACTTTGATGGTTGCAACTTGCACTCTAATGGTATACTAAAATATTAAAATAATGTTATTTTAACACCATTTTAGTATAAAATCAACTCTAATGTGACACTAAAATAGTGTCAAGATGATACTAAATAATTGGAATGACATCAAATTTGATGTTAAACATATATTTGGTGTCACTTGACACCAAATTTGACATTTTTCAAAATTCCACCTATACCCTCATATTTGTTAAAAAAAACAAATTTATTCATTTTAAGTCCCAAAATTTAATTTTTTATTATTTTAATAAGTAAAAGATTTCTTATAATATAGGATAGACCGTAAACGATTCCTTTTAGTGTAGAATATAGTGTAACTTCCGTTATAGTTGATTTTGTAAATTATGTCGTTTTGACACTAAAAATAGTATCAAAGTAACACTATTTACTATTTTAGTGTCATCCATTGGAGATGGTCTTCAAAAAAATAAGAATAAGAAGAAACCTAAATAGTTTATTTTCTGGTGATGTTTTATAAAAAGGGAGTATATGATGAATCTTTTGGGCTGGATTGGTCAATGATAGGATATTTGGGGTTGGAAATTTAGTTATTGTGTGTAGTGGGCTTTTTGGGTTATGGGTTAATATTTTAGCCTGGGCTGTAAATTCTATCTTAATAGGATCTATTTGAGGTCCAGTCTAAATCTAATGTAACCGCATTATCTAATATATTGGCCACTTATTTCCCCAGCTAAATAATTTTTAAATTAAAAAATAAATACATATTAAATATATATCTAATAGGTAATAAATAAATAAATTGGACGATATTCAGTTGAAAGTCAAAAGTCCAGGAAATTGAGATGGAGGAAAACAAAAATATCGCCTTAACTTTTGATATACATTTTTACGTAATTTGATTGTATAGTATAATATTTTTATGAATTAATATATTTAATCAAAATCTTAATTTGGAAAAAATAAATAAAAATTATAAATTTTATTTTAGGCTCAAAATATTTAAATATGTATGTAAAAATTAGAAGGATAAATATTTTGAAATGGATGGAGTAGGAAGGAAAAAAAGGTAAACGGGCCCGGACATAAATATTGAGCGGCCCAATGCCGTTGGTGCATAAGTAATTGTGTTTAGTGAGAGCTACAGGAGAGAGAAGGGGGGGAGAGAGAGAGAGAGAGAGAGAGAGGAGATAAATAAATATTTATTTACGGTTGAGTTTGGGGGTTTAGGGTTAGATCTAAAAAAACATAAAATACACAACACAGAGCAGAGCGAGCGAGCGAGGTTGATAGATGGGGCGTCGCCATTATAGAAGCAGCGATTCCTCAAGTGATGGTGGTGATGCTCTTAATAATAATAATAATAATGAAAAGAGCAGGAAGAGAGATAGAGAACAAGTTCATGAAGAAGAAGATGTTGATAAGAGAGGTAATGATGATGACAAGCTTGTTGAGAGGGGTGGAAAGCGAGATTCTGAGGTTAATAAAAGAGGTAAATCAACAAGAGAGACAGATAGAGATAGAGATGGCCGGCGCCGCCGGGATGCTGAGGAGGATAGATATCGGCGGCGGAGGGAATACGAAGAGGATAATAAGAATGGACGGCATAGCAGTAGAAGAAGAAGAGTAAGAGATGAAATTGATGATAGATCCAATCGAAAGAGTAGGTACTCCGATGTCGCTCAGATGGAGGAAGGCCAGATTCGTAAGACAAGGGATGGTGATGATGATAAGAGTGAGTATCGAAATAAAAGGAATGGGAGGGAGGGAGATGATGTTAGCGATTTTCAAAGGAATAAGGGAGCTGATGATTCGAAACAGGAGGGGGAACAAGGCGGAAAGACAATTGATGTTGAAGCACCTGCTGCTAATCTCAATTTAGGGAGAACGGGCGGGGTTTATATTCCGCCATTCAAGTTGGCTAGAATGATGAAGCAAGTTGAGGATAAGAGTAGTGTTGAGTATCAGAGATTGACATGGGATGCGTTGAGGAAGAGTATTAATGGTCTTGTCAATAAGGTTAATTCTACCAACATCAAGAATATCATCCCTGAGCTCTTTGCCGAGAATCTCATTAGAGGGAGAGGCTTGTTTTGTCGTTCTTGTATCAAGTCTCAGATGGCTTCTCCCGGTTTCACTGATGTCTTTGCTGCACTTGTTGCTGTTGTCAACACTAAGTTCCCCGAAGTCGGTGATCTTCTTTTGAGGAGAATTATTCTTCAATTACAAAGGGCATATAAGAGGAATGACAAGGTACCTCTATCGATTCTCCCCTCCCTTTGTTTGTTTTACATACATAACTAACTAAGCTTGTTTATTTATTGTTTTGTCTTGTTTTAGCCCCAATTACTAGCTGCTGTCAAATTCATAGCACATCTTGTTAATCAACAAATAGTTCATGAGCTTGTAGCTCTCGAACTACTTACAACATTGTTGGAGAATCCTACCGACGACAGTGTAGAGGTTGCTGTTGGCTTTGTTACTCAATGCGGGTCAATCCTTCAAGACCTCTGTCCCCGAGGTTTGCATGGTTAGTATCTATCCACCCGTTCCCTTCAATGCATCATGATGTAGACTTATTCATAATACATCGGGTTTATGTTGCAATAACTATATTATTACGATACTGTGAAGAGTGCTTTCAAGTCTAATTTTTAGTGCTAATACAATAATAAATAAACAAATTATAGCATGTAATTGATATATGTTGTGTTTTAAAGAGTTGAACTGCTGAAGGGAATTGAATGAAATTCGAGCTATATCATGGGTAAATGATCAATATTTTTAGTAATTCCTTCATTTCATTCCTAACAACCTAACCTTAACTAGAGCTCAAACCCCCATTCCTTCTTAATCATACCCATTTTCTACCCACATATTAATATATAATATTTGTATTCACTCATTTTTTCCTTTCAAATCTTCCCTCCTACCTTCTTTATTTTCCTTAAATTTCATTTATTCCATTCCATTCTTCGGTTCTTCCCTAGCAAATATATTAGAGTTGATTAAGCAAAACAGTACTCTATCTAGGGAAGACAAGACTTTCCGTGGTTTAATATATATATTTTACAGGAAAACTCAATACATACATCTCATGCACCCCACAGATGTGTGGATTTATGGATTATATCTAAAATTTAGTGTAGGACTTGTGCTTTCTCTATTACGCTTCCAACTTCTTTTTTAGAGTTATGGGCATAATGATTTTTTTTACATTTATTAGGGTGAATACTCGTATACATTTCGAGTCTTGTTGTTCTTAAGTTTTCGTCAGTCACGGTAATCAAAGACATTACATCATTTAAAACATTAGATATATGTAGTTTTGGAGACTACTATACTCTTATTTGTCCATCAAATGTTAAACTTAGCTTCCTTTTTTTCCCAATCTTCCCTTAAACCTCAATAATCCCATGTGTGTTAACATGTAGAACTTTATTCTGTTTTCATAAAACATTATTTTGAAGTGTGGATAAATATATGTAGAATGAAAAATTATGTATTAAAATTTATTGAAATTATTATTATTTTTTAAAACATTTTTTTTAAAAACTTAACCACAAACATAACTTTGACGAGTAATATTAATGTTATTGCTCATTTAAAATAGAGTTTTACATTAACAATTGTTTAAAGAAAAAAAATCTTTGGTGTTCATATTCATTGAGATTATGAGTGAGAGCCTAAAGTTTGTAAAATTGGTGGTTGTGCAGAGTGTATGTGATGCAAGACAATGGGTTAAAAAGCCTAAAGAAAGTATTTGGGAGCAATATAATAGACTTTGGAGGCCCATTTATTAGAATATGTTTAGTATATTATTAATAGTATTTATATATTAGAGTTTTAGTTTAATTAGGAAACTAGATTATTATATATAGGAGTTCAATCATTGTAATTCAACAGAGATTAATATTATTGAAAATATATTGAGTTGTTTTTTGAAATTCTCTTGCGAGAGATTTCCCCCATAAACCCTAAAATCCCCTGCCTTCCCCGTCAAGTGGTATCAGAGCCAACTTCTGCCATCTTCCGTCACCTAAATCATACCTATAAAACCTGAAACCTTCCCTCATCCATTTGCAAACCCTAGCTGCAAATACTCATCTCATTCAAAACTTTTATCAAACACCTTACTTACGATCTAACAAAAAAACAAAGCAGCCACCAGAAGCCGCCAACAACCACCAGCAGCCTTTGAAAATTGCAGAATAGCCCCTTAACCCGTTCTGAAAACTGTAGAACAATCCTAAACCCTTTTGAAAATCGTATATAAGCCTTAGTTTTACACAATGGTTAATGCATGGGAGGTAAATAGCCGTCTTGATGCACATATTGAGGAAAATAATAAGAGATTTCAGAATCTCGAGGATACAATAGCAGGATTGAGTTTTCAAATGGAAGACATGCAAGCCATGTTGAAAGTAATTAGCGAGAGCCGTGGGGTACAACCTCAACCTAAAACTCAACCTAATGCTATTGAACAAAAAATCAACATAGTGAAACTTGAAGTTGCAGAGTTTCGTGGAGATCAAGAACCAGAAAAACATCTGGTTCTTGCTGCGATGAAAACAATTTTCGTGGAGATCAAATACGAGCAATTCCTCTTAACTTTGCTGCGATGAAAACAATTTTCTTATCCTCGGCCAGATTATATACCACTGACAGAAGTTGTCAACACTATGTAGCCAATCCAGAAAAAACATGTGGCAAGATGGGAAGACATGAGAGCTGCTTTGGTTCGTCAGTTTTATGCCTGCAAATTACAAACAACATGCTTCACTTCAGTTTACAGAGCTTGTGCAAGGAAGTAAGTCAGTTGCAGATTACACTTCTCGAGAGTTACAATCCGAATTTCCTTGGGATGAAGATGTTCTTATTTCTATGTACCGTCAAGGCTTGAATCACGATATTTCTGGTCAAGTAGCCGGTAGTCGATGTTTTCTTCCGAAGGATGCCATTCAGATTGCACATTGTGTTGAGGATGATCTGAAAAGGAGAAGCATTGGGAGGAGTTCATTCTCTAATCCTTCAAGGAATGAACATGTTTTTTCGGACCTTAATCAAGGTCAACGAATAGTTACTAGCAAATATAACCATGCGTCATCTCAGGCTAGTAACATTGGTAGATGCGCTTTAATTGTCAGGGAATTGGACATAAGACGTTTGAGTGTTCTTCTCCTAAACAAAACAACCTTAAAAAAAGAGTCAATGTGGTGGAAAAAGAAAATTCTGACGATTTATATGTTGAGATGACTAAAGAAGATTTAGAGGCGGAAGATCATTTAGAAAAAAACAGCAAATCTTGGAGTTCTACAGGAGGGTGCGCCAAGTCTTTCACACTAGAGTTACATGTGCTCGTAAGTTGTGTTCTCTCTTCATTGATACCGGTAGTAACACAAATGTCATAGCCGTCAAGGGGGTCGTCAATATATTCTTTCTTGTAATCGTTCTCATTTGTCAGTTATGCAGCATTCTTTGGACTTTGGAGGCCCATTTATTAAAATATGTTTAGTATATTATTAATAGTATTTATATATTAGAGTTTTAGTTTAATTAGGAAACTAGATTATTATATATAGGAGTTCAATCATTGTAATTCAACCGAGATTAATATTATTGAAAATATATTGAGGTGTTTTCTGAAATTCTCTTGCCAGAGATTCCCCCCATAAACCCTAAAATCCCCTGCCTTCCCCATCAGTATGTATTAACTACGATTAGATCTTTAGGAATTAGAAACACAGTAGATAAGGGTACAGTAAGATGTATTCTTCTAGAAACAGCAAAAACAGGAGAAAAGCAGGTGTTTTGGACTGAAAACAAAACTCTAAAACAGCAGTTAAATTCTAATGTGATTTTCGGTGACAGCCTTTTTCATTCTGATTAATGTTTAGATGAACCATCACTTGTAATTTAATAGTACTCATATATCAATGTTAAGATGATGCCTGCTTCATTATTACTTATTAATATGTAAGTGATATTGATGATGGTGATGGGAGGCCTCATACACTTAAACCTCAATAAATGAATACCCCTGAAAGTAACATAAAAAGCCATTTATGCCCATTTGTCTTCTATGCATTTTGTCTTTTCCATTCTGATTAATGTTTAGATGAACCATCACTTGTAATTTAATAGTACTCATATATCAATGTTAAGATAATGCCTGCATCATCATTACTTATTAATATGCAAGTGATATTGATGATGGTGATGGGGAAGCCTCATACACTTAAATCTCAATAAATGAATACCCTTGAAAGTAACATAAAAAGCCATTTATGCCCATTTGTCTTCTATGCATTTTGTCTTTTGCTTTAGCCTGCAAAATTTGCTCTAGTTGCATCACTAGTAATCCTTATTATGCTACCAAGGAAAAATAAAGATTTCTGCTAACCTTGTTGATTAATCAAAATAAAAGAATATATAAATTTTATCATCGAGGTAAAAGGGAAGAGTGAGAAAATGAGGGACTGCAAATATTTTATGATGAAATGTGGGAAGAAAATAATTAGAATGAGGATTGAAGCATTCCCTCACAAGTTCTAGTTCAATTTGCTAATAGAATGGAGAAAATACATGGAAGTCATGAACATTACCCATATAAATTTTATTCCATTTCCCCCAATTTTATTCTTTCCATAGCCCCTATTTCATTCACTCCAATTAAACACAATTTTAGGATTTTTACTCCTTTATGTGTAAGGAAACATAATAAAGTTTCTTCTCTTGTTATGGTATGGGTTACAATCCAACAAAATTTTCTCCCATGGTGATGTAATCGAAGCTCGGGCAACATGGGCTAGAGGATTTTCTACGTTTAATCCATTCAAATCTTATTATTGTTTTAATTACAATTGATTTAGGTTTCCCCATCAAATTCTTAATTGTTAGAGATCTAGGGTTTTGTAGATAAAAAATATCCCATTCCTCGGTCCAAACCTAAGAGTTTTCTTCTAATAGTCGATGACTTAGTGGTCAAATGGGGAGAAGAAAGAGTAAAAGCATACCCTGAGAATAGTAAGTCACACATCCAGCACATTTGTAGAGTTGAGAAAATGGGTTGTTGAAGTTCATGAAGTTTAGTGTATCAAAACAGAAGGTGAATGGTGTGTTTGAATTTATAGTTGATGTGAACGAGGAGATTAACATTGACATGTTGGCATGTTGGGAAGTATTTATATATCATTTTCTTTTGAGATTGCTTTAAAGGATATTACTCGTGGAATTGAACTTCCATGTCTTCAAGTTCTGCCAAAAATCATCTTTAAGTCCTCTGATTATTAAATATTATAGAACTAGTTTACAAAACTCATGGACGGGTTTTTTTCCCAAAGGAGAGTAGAATGATGCTAAGGACTTAAAGTTGTGCCACAGATCATCATTTAGTCTGTTGATTATTAAATTTTACAGAACTAGTGGACCCAACTCTAGGGTGAGTTTTTCCCCTAAAGGGGAGTAGAATGATGATAAGGATTTCTTTCCTTTATTTACTTGTTTTATTATCTTCAGGTGTTACTTGATTAAATATTGGGGTTCTACTCATATAGGGAGATGTATCTTTTATTACTATTAGACTTTGATTATTAAAAGTGAGATTGTTCTCTAGCAGATCTAACCCCACCAAAATTAATATTTTTATTGTCTTCCTTTGTTACATTTCTTGTTCTGCATCAATTATATTTTTAGCTATGTTAGGAAAAATAATATATATAATATGTAGGCCATACATGCTTAGATTTGAGGGTACGCCATGGGTAACCCTTTTTACCACTTGCCACATAGCTCCACTTCTGGTTGTATATTGTAACATCTTTTTGTTCTAGAATGCTATTTGGCTTGTATGTCCTCTACCTACCACTTTTGCTTCAGTTGTGTTTGTCGGGGTTGAATTTTTTAAAATGAAATTTGTGTAGATTAAAGATTAGATATAACTCATTCACACAATTAGGGAATGCTGGTAAAATGTTTTGTATAAATCTGCAACACTGTATGTTTACCTGTTTACGGTGTAGGTTTATAATATATCCCTTTGTGAATTTTATGTAGGTATTTTTGAACGTTTCCGTGGGATTCTTCATGAAGGAGAGATTGACAAGCGGGTTCAGTTTTTAATTGAAGGTCTATTTGCCATACGAAAGGCCAAATTTCAGGTGCAATTTAATTAAATGCAATTTTGTTGTGATGTCTTTTAATGGTGATAAATGATTGATATGAACATGTCTTTTTACAAATGCAGGGTTACCCAGCTATTCGCCCGGAGCTAGACCTGGTTGAGCAAGAAGATCAGCTGACTCATGAAATATCACTTTTAGATCAGATAGATCCTGAGATTGCTTTGGGTAACTACCTGTATTTGACTTTGTTTATCATTTAGTGGACCTAATTTTTATGCAGGAGTCTAATACTTTCTTTATCATGTACATCAGATATTTTTAAGCCAGATCCACAATTTATTGAAAATGAACAACGTTACGAAGAACTGAAGAAAACTTTGCTTGGCGAAGAGTCCGGAGATGAAGCAGACTCGGATGCAGCAACAGATGATGAAGATGGTGAAGAGGATGAAGATGATGAATCTGATGAAGAGCAGATGAGAATAAGAGATGAAACAGAAACAAATCTTGTGAATCTTCGAAGGACAATTTACCTAACAATCATGTCTAGTGTTGATTTTGAGGAAGCTGGTCATAAACTTTTGAAAATCAAGCTGGAGCCGGGACAAGAGGTAAATTTATTAGTTATAATTCTCCTCTTAGTTTAATTGAAGTTGCCTTAAATATGTACAATATATTATGGTGAAATGTGCTTAGCTCATATGTTTTTACTGATTTTTCAACATTTAATTAGCAACATTAAGCATGGGTACTGTGGAATGTTAAAACTACACTAAATTTCTGCTTCTGTGTTGTCCAACTAATGCCTGAAGGTATTGTCCATTAAGAAGTCAGAAAAAATACCTCAAGTAGTTTATGTGAGTGTGAGTGTGTGGAGTTTTTTTTTTGTCAAACATGTGTGGAGTTGTTATAAAATATTATTTATGTTTGTAACTTTACATGCTTAGCAACCTGCAAGTTGGGTATGTATACAGGATCCACAAACTTCAAATTATAAACAACAAAACAGAGAATTAGAAGAACCTATAAATAATTCATAGTTTGTCCTAGTTACATGACAAATATGCCTTTCGACTCTAAAAACATTTCAATACCAGGTTATGACTTCAGTTTTCTTTATCTATTCTTTTGTACCTTCTAGTTTCCCTCTTGGGAATAGTTTGATCTTTGGTTCAAGTGTACGTTTCTTTTTTTTCAGTGCTCATGTTTCTTTGATTCGTTCTTGGTGTTCTAATTAGTTTGTAACCTGTAAATTAAACATTTATCAAGTGTTATGTTACTTATGCAGATGGAGCTCTGCATTATGTTGTTAGAATGCTGCAGCCAAGAAAGAACTTATCTCCGTTATTATGGTCTTCTGGGTCAAAGATTTTGCCTAATTAACAAGATTCATCAGGAAAATTTTGAAAAATGCTTTGTGCAGCAATATTCAATGATTCACCGGCTCGAAACAAATAAGTTACGTAATGTGGCAAAATTTTTTGCGCATCTTCTTGGCACAGATGCTCTACCTTGGCAGGCCCTAGCTTACATACGGCTGACTGAGGAGGATACTACTTCCTCCTCTCGTATTTTCATCAAAATTCTTTTCCAGGTAAATTTATAAATTTTGGAACAGCAGCTGAAGTGAATGCCTTGGAGACTAGTCTCCATTAATTTCCTGAATTAAATAATTAAATGTATTTAAAAAGGCAATTCTCCCATCTACTTAATTTGCAGTATTTCTTCATGGTTGTTTGAAATTCACTGGCATTAATTTGTTTTCCTTGCAAGTGTATATATCTTCATCTCAAATAATTTTTACTTTCGATATGATTTAGGAATTATCGGAGCACCTAGGGATTCGCCTTTTGAATGAGAGGCTCAGCGACCCCACAATGCAGGACACTTTCGAGTCAATTTTCCCGAGAGACAATCCCAAGAACACGAGATTCTCAATCAACTTTTTCACGTCCATTGGGCTTGGTGGCATCACTGAAAATTTGAGAGAGTACTTAAAGAATATGCCTCGCCTTATCATGCAACAGCAAAAGCCAGTTTCTGAATCTGAAGATGACTCTGACAGCTCTGGTAGTACTGATTCAGATGCATCTAGTTCTGATTCAGAATCAAGTTCATCGAGCTCCAGTGAAAGCGAATGTGATGACAGACAAAAGAAGCGGAGGAGACGATAAAGAGTGAGACTATGTTTCCTGAATATAGAGTGGAATATTGACAGGCTTTATTCCTGAATAAAGAATAAAGAGCTCCAGTGAAACTGTTTTAACCCTGGTCATTTTTAAGTCCTTTGCAAAGTCAAGCCATCTTATCACACTCCGGGGACTAATCTCATAAAAGTGGAGGCTTAGATGAAAGATGATGACTGTTGTCCTCCCCCAGTTTATTGTTTCAAGTGACTTGTGTGAGGTCGTATGCGCTGCATAGAATTAGCAGTCTGAAGTAGATGTTGCTCTCCCATGGAATCTCCCCCACCAAGTGAAACAGATGTATTGTGTCAATTCTTACAGCAGTTCCATTGTGATTTCTTTTTTATCAGAGTTGCCCTATCTCTATACTCTTCTTGGATTATGTCCAGTGTTTTCGTACCAGTTTATGAAGTTTCGAGGTTATGTACTGATGTATTAGTTGTTTTTGTCTAAGTTTTGCGGTCATTTTATATGCTGCCTGCCTGATAATTAGTATGAGCAGATCTAGGCTACTCCGGTAGCCCTATATTATATGCAATTTTTGATGAAGTCCCTTGACCATGTCAGGTTGCCACAAACAAAAATTAACGCCCATGGATCCATGAGTATTGGGTGGATGAAATTCAAAAAAATTCAAATATTTAATGATGTTAAAGATCGAACTTTAATTCAAGGACTAAAAATGAAAAAGTAAATAAATAATTGAGTAAATTGAGAATATATTTTCCTCGGATTTAATCATTTAGATTCCTCGATAACTATTACATGATCACATTGTTATTTTGCTTGAAGATTTGAACGGACCCCGTTGTTGATGTGATTGGCATGGCAGCGGATTGAGTGTTTACAGCCACACGACACAAATACACTAACAAATGGAACGTACGTCGGTAGACAGTGAATGTCATGTCAGATATATAATACTCCGTCCCATTCAATTTTATACACTTTTCTTTTTTGGATGTCCCTCTCATTTGTATACATTTCAAAAATAGTAAAGTTTTAATAATAAAAAATACTATTACACCCACTAACTTTCCTCCACTATCTCAAATTCATAATATAAAAATACTATTACACCCACCACTTTCCTCCACTATCTCAAATTTATTATTAAATATTAATAGGTCCCACCACTTTACTCACTTTTCATCTAACCTTACTCATTTTATAATGGATGTCTTGGTCTCCGTGCCCATGAGAAGTGTATACTTCTCAATGGGACGGAGGGAGTATAGTCTATACTATGTAGGAATTCAACTAACAATTTTTAATATAAAAATATCCAAAAATATTGAATAATTTATTTTTACGATTCAAACTAATCAAAAATCAATCCAAACGCCCTATATGGCACAAATTAGAGACAAAATGTCTAAAATGACACGATTTATAAAAATGATTCTAAATGTCATTTCAAAACCCAACATAGTGCAGTGCTTTTATTCTTTTGATTTTTGAATACAAAACGACACTTTTAGTGTCACATTTTCCCTTTTTGATTTTTATCAACACCATATTTTCTTATGTCTTCCTCCTTTAACCAACATTTAATGTAGTGTTTTTAATAGTAAAATAAAATTAAAACATAACCCCCAAAACCAAACACACCTAATTTAACCGTTTTTAATATTTTAGGGTTCATCAATTTTCTAATTGGGTTTTAGAAATATTAAACTTAAATTAAAATTTAAGTATTTGAATTTATAAGCCTATAATAGAATGTTCAACGATTTAGGGTTTAGGGTAAATCCTAATTAAAGTTAGGACCGTAATTTAACCGTTTTTAATATTTTAGACATCAATTCCCTAATTGAGTTTTAGAAATATTAAACTTAAATTAAAAGCTAAGTATTGAATTGATTGTTTTAGAAATATTAAACTTAAATTAAAAGTTGAGTATTGTTTTTCATTTAACAAATATTTTTTAAAAAAAATTATGTGCAAAACCCAAATTAAAATAACGTTTTACCCTAAAACTCTATTTCATCTTGCGTTTTGCCCTTAAACTCTACCTTATCTTGCATTTTGAACTTTAAAAATAAAAAAAAAAATTGCTCAAAACGCTTCAACATGACACACGAATTATTGTTTTAAAATGATTGGGGTCATTTCTCGTACATGTCCCATTAAATTTGGAAAAAACATACAGTACTGGTTTTATTCTGCATTTCGGACCCATGTAATATACAAAACGTGTTTTTTTTATAAACTTACAAATTGGGTGTTGAGCGAACATCTCCAAGACTCCAACTACCCTTCTTCTCATTTCCATGTTTGAGCAATAATCCAATCCGAACCGCAGTTGCAAAATGGAAGCCACCGCTGCTCATCTTTTGTGTTCAGTATCTGGCAATGCAAAAACATCTGCAGCAAGGCGGGGGCACAAGAGATATACTAGTCAATTTTATACTATATGCTCACCACCAACATCATTGATCGACAAGTGTGGATTAACTAGTAGTGATCAGAGTGCTTATTTACGTTCTAAGCTGGTTTCTCCTCACAGAAAACATAGATTTGTCAGATGTTCAAGCGAAGGAACCATGTTAGACATCTTTTTTCATTTTCTGTTTTACCCTTATTATTGTAGATAGATACTAGTTAATTATGCTCATATGATAAGCTCTCTCTGGTTTCCGCTATAAGATTATGATAAGTCGTCCTCGTAAACACCTTGAGGTTTTACGAGGATATTAGGAGAACTGGTAACATAACAGAAACAACATTGTAGTACAATCTCTTATGTTTTATTCCTTATATTGTTTTTTACTTTTGTTTGTGATCAAACTTAATTGATTATTGTTGTCAGTGTGATACCGGAACCTGCCAATCATGTACCACAACCTCCGAGTGTCCAAACTGAGCTTATAAGGCTTTGTTTACCAGCTATTGCAGGGCAAGCAATTGAACCATTGGCGCAACTCATGGAGACAGCTTATATTGGTAGACTAGGTATGTCGTATGTATGTGCTTCTTTCAAACATCACAACACTAAGTATTGTAACAGCTATTCAATACTCCAACACAGTCAGCAGCTGTGGATTCAATTTTTTTAACAATTTCACTAGTGCACTTGTGATAAGGGTTTGTGCGATATTACATATGTTAATCCCTCTGTAACTCCATGAAAATGGCTAGTACTTTATGCAAGAATCCTATAGGAAGCCCTCAAATTTATTACAATGAGAATAAGAGAACAAGAATCACCTTTTTATTTATTTATTCTTGAAATGGTCAATTGCAGCCTTCCACAAGTATATACTCACACGCACATACCTCCACAGAGGCTGGAAACCTCAACCTCTTGTTACTGAGAGAAGAGGGGTGTCCACTAGGCTAGCCAAGAAGATAAATTCTTTTCATTCTCCAAAAATTGCTACATTCATGGAGTCAAAATTTTAGCACAATATTATGCTACATAAAATTGTTTATTTTATCCTAATTTGGCCTCTATACATCACGTCTACATAGAGGTTTTTTGATTTTTGACAACCATAATGGAAAAAAAACTCTATATGCAACGAACTATCCAAACTATATTACCATATGAACTTGTGATTTTCCTAATCACCCATTATAATAAACTAACTCATTGCTACATCATGCTGGTTTCATGTTGCATGTAGCATGATCTGTAAGAGTAACCTTCTCGTTTTCTCTTATAAAAACATTGACAACAGTGATAATAGTATGCTTCAAATTTTGTTTACTCAAGATTTAGCTTCTACATTTAAATTTAGAATATTCTTCTTCTCGTAAAAAATATTTTTATAATATCATTCAGTTTGTTCTTTACTGCTTGAGGAGTCCTTATATTAAGGATTTCTGTTTATAGGTTCCCTGGAGTTAGCGTCAGCTGGCGTTTCCATATCAATTTTTAACATAGTATCCAAGGTATTCAATATTCCTCTTCTTAGTGTTGCAACTTCATTCGTTGCCGAAGACGTCTCTAAGCATTCAATCGAAGATTTTAGCTTAGGTAAAAGTAGTTCAGTCTTTTTAGAAAATTTTGCTTTAGAATAAAGTGATACAGGTTACTGCTGTATAGAGGTTAAAACAATATGATATGAAGTTGTTTGACAGATGAGAGGATGCAGTTGCCCTCAGTTTCTACTGCATTATTGTTATCTTTGGGAATTGGTATACTTGAGGCCACAGCATTATATTTAGGATCTGGAATGTTTCTTAGCATCATGGGCATATCAACTGTAAGTAGCAATTCAAAAGAAAAGTGATCATAATCAACCTATGTTTCCTTTGGCTATATCTGCTGCAACTTTTTATGTCATTAGATGTTCTCAGATTCATCTATACAGTTTAACATGGACTTGTCTGATTTAATGGGTGGCTTTGATTGATTAACCTTGATGCTCTGGACAGGCATCACCGATGCGCATTTCAGCACATCAGTTTCTTCAACTTAGAGCACTTGGTTGCCCAGCTGTTGTACTCTCTTTGGCTATTCAAGGCATCTTTCGTGGTTTCAAAGACACTGAGACTCCTGTAAAATGTCTCGGCAAGTATTTGTCAGATATCATTTTCCCAATATATGATTTACACCGTATTATTTTTTCCTACACATGTTAACTAATTATCCCGTATATTTATCTTAACATGAGTTGTTCCCAGTTCTTTTCTGTGTATTTCATCTTTGTACAACCACACATTTAGTAAATATCTTTTAATAACATTACAAAACAAGAGGTCTCGTACTTCAGCAAGGTAGGGTAACATACAGTTGCACACACATAATAAATAGACTTCATATTTTTTAGTTCCATCAAGCCAAAGGTAAGTACCTTAATAAATGCAATAATTAATTGTTAGGCTGATGTAGACCATTATATCAGCCCATTACCTTAGCACTACATTATCATCACTGTATCGTACTTAGGGGCCAAGTTTGTTCTCCTTCTTGAGTGCATATTCTCTCTTTTGCAAGACACACAAGTGAAATATACAAACTATACATCCTCTGCCCCTTGTCTCATTGATGTGATAGCTGATTTCTCTCTTTCCAAATTAAGAATGTATACATAGATATGTAGAGCCCCGCTCTAATGAAACTTGAGAACCGGTGATTTGTACAGCTGAAAGTAGTGATTTCGATGCAAATCACTACCGATTTATGCGAATATAAGTAGTAATTCGTATTCAAATCGTAATTACCGATTTGCATCCAATTCACCAGTTTAAATTATACAAACCGCCCATTGTTACAGTTCTCTTTATTTTAAGTGGTTCTCATTTAAGCACTTGCATGTATATATATTGTGAGATGGTATCAAAGCATGCTTCAAAATATAGAGAAAGGAGTGATTATTTCTTGGTGAAACTCGATGTTCATAAGGGACTTCTTCCTAGATTCAGTTTGTTGAACATTAAGCTGTCACGATTTAATCGTGACATAAGCATCTCAAACAAAATCCAACCCCACAAACACATACAGGTCAAGAAAGCCACCGGAAAATATTCAGGCAGCAAACTCTCACCCACATGCGGGCCACACTTTTTCAAATGGCAGTGTGCTGGCTCACTCATTCAGGGCAACTTGTTCGTCTCCTCAGACTGAGTCTACCCTTTTAATTTGGTGTCATTCTACTAAAAGTAGTGATTTCAGCCAATATTTGAGCTGTTGTGTGCAATAAATATCCTAAAAATTGTAAGGCTTGCTGTAAACTGAGACAAAATACATATTTAGTGGCTTGGGCTTGTTAGATCCGGTATATTTTGTTATGTCGGTTATTGTACTTACCTCGGTTACGAGTACGGTACTACCCAAAGTGGTGGTAAGACATGACCCAGGGGGACTGCAATTGTGATCCCAAAATTTGATGGTATTATTTTGGAATTGTCGGAATCATGTTCTTTGGCATTTAAATTGCATTAAATGATTAAATACATCAATGGGAGAAGAGCTATACATACAGTCAATCCGTTGGTAAAAGTGCTAAATATACGGTCAATTCACGGAAAAAGGTTGGGGGCATTTATGGGGGTATTTTTAAGTTTAAACCCTTGTCTGTTCAAGTATGTTAAATTGCAATATTTCGGGCTGTTCATTAAAGATATAGCGGGCCTTTTGTTTATACCAACAAACGACCATGTAAACATCTACTTTTGTTGCTGGATTATTTACTCAGTTTTATGTACTCCCCCCCCCCCCCCCCCCATGTTACTTAGCATGTCTAACTTACATATCTGCTTTCCAAGTAATATTAAATGACAGGACTTATTACTGATTCGAACAGTGAACGCGCAGGACTTGGAAATATGGCAGCAGTGTTCCTTTTCCCTATACTTATGTACGGATTCCACTTAGGAGTAACTGGTGCAGCCATTTCCTCAATTTTATCGCAGTATGTGCTGTTATGGTCACTCATTTATACTATTGCAATTGTGACCACTGTTATGAGGTTGATGTACCTGCAATTGATCATGACATTTCCCATAAATATTCTCAGATATATAGTGACACTTTCCATGATATGGCATCTTAATAAGCGAACTGTACTTGTACCGAATCTGGAAAAATTGCAGTTTGGTGGCTATCTAAAATCGGGTAAGTGTTTTAAACAAATTTCTACTTGTTTTTGGCCAACACTAAGTTGTATAATGGTATACAAAAAAATCACGGGCATTTTCACAGCCACAGCTTCTTTCATGTTATTTACTGTTAATTTTGTATTGATTAGTGCTTCCATGAATCAATGGTAGGTTCCTGCTGATCCACTTTTCATGGCACATCTTAAAAACTTGCCTTGCACTTATTATTCTTATTTGACTCAAAAAAATTAACCCTTAATCATGTTAATTAGCCAATATCTGAAAAATGTCAATGTATAAGGAGTAGGGTCTCAAAAGTATATCATATGCATCTGATGACTATGTAGCAGATACAGGTTTCTATTTTAATTCCTGCATTGGCATATAAAAATTGAAACTCTACAGTTGACCGGATAAAATTTGTAAAGCTAGCTTGGAAAATTATCACGATGAATGTTAACTAATATTTTGGTCCAGTACTTAACCATATCCTCTCGCCTCAACAAGAGGGTGAATCTAAAGGGGCTAAGAAGCACATTAACCCTGACAATGATCTTTTGTAAGGTAAAATCTATCACCAAACTTTGATGAACACTCCAAGACTCGACTCAATTGCATGATCTTGAGTGTGAAGTTCTTAGCTGTGCTATATCTTAAAAATCCCCCTCACCCAAAAGCCTAATTTTGGGTTGAGGGTGGATCACGAAAAGCTCATATTTGGGGAAATATTTGCATTAGTATCCAAATTAAATAATCGAGAATATTGGGGGTAGAAGGGTTCAAACTCAGTGACCTCAAATTAGTACGCAGTATTCTTCCACTAAAAAGAACAAACTATCCAGGTATTATGTCCCATGTAGTTAACCTCATTTTCACTATGTAGATTTCAATCGAGGTGTTGGCTCTATGTCACATTAGTGAGAAGAAATGCCCAAAATGGCACACATCGGAGAAATGACCCCAAATGGCACTCTAAAACGCTAATTCGTGTCACGTTTACTCAAAACGCTACATCGCGTAGTGTCTTGAGCAATTTTTTATTTTTTTTAATTTTGAAAGTTCAAAACGCAAGATGAAGTAGAGTTTAAGGGCAAAATGCAAGATGAAATAGATTTTTAGGGCAAAACGCTACTTTAAGTTGGGTTATGCACATTTTTTTTTAATATTTGTAAAATGAAAAACACAGTCCAAGGAGTTGAACCCTGGACTTCTAAATTGTAATAAACAAAACTTCATACGTGCGCACCTCAACCAACTGAGCTGGCATATATCGTATTGCGTTTTATATAAAAGTTTTTAAAAGATAAACGCCACACGAACTTGGGTTTAACACAAAAACGCAGCATTATGTTGAGTTTTGGGAATGACCAACAAGCCACTTGGAATCACAATAGATAAACAATCAATTCAATACTTAACTTTTAATTTAAGCTTAATATTTTTAAAACCCAATTAGGGAATTGATGAACCCTAAAATATTAAAAACGGTTAAAATAAGGTCATAACTTTAATTAGGGTTTAGGGTAGGCCCTAAACCCTAAACCCTAAATCGTTGAACATTTTATTACAGACTTATAAATTCAAATACTTAACATTTAATTTAAGTTTAATATTTCTAAAACCCAATTAGGGAATTGATGAACCCTAAAATATTAAAAACGGTTAAATTAGGTGTGTTTGGTTTTGGGGGTTATGTTTTAATTTTAAATAGAAAACGCTACACGATGTAGCGTGTATATATAAAACAAAAATGCTACACTATCTCGCGTTTAGGAGTGACATATAGGGTCATTCTACCCGTGAGTGCCATTTTGGGCATTACGTTATAAAATTGTGCCATTTTGGGCCATTTTTCTTTCAATTGATCCCTCCCTTAACACCAATAACGTGGAATGCCTTCTTACAGATTTTATTTTTCAGGTGGTTTTCTTCTTGGGAGAACTCTTGCTGCTGTTATGACTGTTACTTTAAGTACGTCAATGGCTGCTCGTCAAGGACCATTGTCCATGGCTGCCCATCAGATTATCTTGCAAGTATGGTTGTCTGCATCTCTCCTTGCAGACGCCCAATCTTCATCTAGTCAGGTAGCAATTTGTTCCAGTTGAATTATCGTCACATTAAATATTACAGTTTGTAGCATTCTACCTTTCCAATCATTTTATATTACTTGAATTTTTAAGATTTGAAGATAAAGATAGGTTTTTGTGATTAAGGCTTGTATATCAAGAACCTATTTCCACGCTAAACAGGGGATAAAAAGATTTATTCTGTTCCTATGTGCATGACCTGCAGTGTCATTGTTAACGTAGCAATGGAATAATGGATGATTCTATTATATTTATCTCAGAAGCCAAGATATGCAGTCCCTAAAATATATACTTGTTAGCCTCCGGGCGTGTAGCTGAATTGGTGAGAGCACTGGTTATTGACCAAAATATATACTTGTGGATCAAGCAAGTTTTAACTGGACTCTCCTTTTTTAGTATATGCTCTTTACTCTTTAGTATTTATTATAACTCAGACTACTTCGATTGAAGATTTTACAGAAGCCTCCTGTTTTTGAGTTCATGCCATGGCATGTCAATTTATAAACAGTCAATTACAAGAAGCTAAGTTGTTAATATATTCAGCGTTTCTGATTATTATATATAATATTTGCTTTTACATTTAATTGTATCTTTAGGCTCTTATTGCAAGTTCATTTGCAAAAGGGGATTACAACAGAGTTAGAGAGATCACTTACATTAGCATAAAGGTAAATCAATATTCCTCTCCCATTTTGTGCAGTCCCTTCTTAATTTTTTTCTTTCTAATTTGAATTCTAAACTTACTTTCACCTTTCGAAGAATTCTTCTTGGGTTCAATTGGAATATGTATTAATCCTTCTTTTCTTTTTTTATTATAGTTAAAAATAATAGACATTTTCGTTCTTGTATATTTTTTTTCAGTTCTTTGTTATTGGTTTTACTTTTATTGATATAAATTTTTACCCAGGCAGGACTATTTACTGGCATTTTGTTAGCTATCATATTGAGTTTGTCTTTTGGTTCGTTAGCTACTTTGTTCACCAAGGATGTAGAAGTGCTAAACATTGTTAGATCTGGGTTACTGGTAAGTATGCATATACTGCATGCGTAGGGTTCATTGTGAACATCTATTTGATTGTTTTGTATTTATGTTTTCACAGTTTATCAGTGCCAGTCAACCTATCACGGCTCTTGCTTATATTTTTGATGGTCTCCACTATGGTATTTCAGATTTCATGTTTGCTGCTTGCTCAATGGTAAATTTCTCCTCTCACTGTAGCAGTAAATTATGAATTGTTGTTCTACAACGCGTACTAACCTCTTATTTTCTATAGATGGTGGTTGGGGCATTGGCATCAGCATTTCTGCTATGGGCCCCTCCACTAATGGGTCTCTCAGGAGTTTGGTCAGGTTTGACTCTCTTTATGGCCTTGCGTACTGTGGCTGGATTGATGAGGTATTATACTGTCACATTGTTAAGATTTTATCTGAAACCTCGCGTGGAGATAATTTATTTATGCATCCCATGTATCTTGAGAAAAGGACCCTTCTAGCATAATTTGGAGCTAAAAGGCACAAAAAAGCACGATTAAAAAGAAGACCATTTGTGGCTTTAAAAAACATTAATATGTATTGTGTTTTTAAGAAAACTCAAAACAATGAGTGCGGGAGTTTGATTCCAGCGTGTTGCATAGAGTTTTAACACTGCCCAAACGGCCAAACACATCTGGCACACACATGTGTGTTGCACGTATAAAAGTCAACGCATTATAAAAATGTGTTTGATGTTCAACGCATTATAGACACTCGTTCCTAAAGTTGAATAACTGCAAACATGCTAATGCTAAATGCATTTGCTGAAAACGCATCCTTTTATATCATTTTTGCGTGCCATTTTGTCCTTTTTATTAATTTTATGCTGTTCTGGACCATTTTACTCCAAATTGTGCTAAAAAGAGCTAAACTATCAATCTTCTTTTTCTGTCTCTAGTTAAGCAAAGATTCTCAACCCCTATTTAGCAACAACAAAAAAAAAGATTCTCAACCCCTCACACGGCAAACTAAAAAAATGAAACAAATAAAATTCTATCAACTTAATAAGAATAAAAAATCATAATGGCTAGAACATTTAGAAACTGTATTTATTTAAATCAACCGTTAGGTTGCCCGCTTGTGAAATCTATTTTCCCTGTTACATTAGTTAGGGGGGGGGGGGGGTTGAATACTAGTGTGCAAGTTTATGCCTTCTCAAACTTTTCTTTGTAGGTTATGTAATATGAAAGTAATATGCAAAGAACAGAAATATGATTTAAAAAAAAACAGTTTGGATTAATGTTTCTGTTTCTGCAATCAATTTGATCCTATCTTGACAAGTCTTGTAGTCTCGGTCTCTCGGATTACTTAGTCTATGATTACAGATTCTGGAATCTTCATGTTCAAATTTGGTGAAGGACTTGATACACACTAACACCTGTACATAGAATAGTCGTCTATTCCACATCCTAAACTGTGAACATAACAATCCATAGTGTACAGAGACTAGTTTTACTTGGAGCATTTCCAGTACAGATGCTATCCCCTGATTTACATAAGGAATTCTTATAGAATGATTAACTATTTTGTTCTGTGCTATATACATCATCAAAACATAAGTATTCCTAATAGAATCAAACCAAGACGTCATAAAATTTCAATCAACTCTTTCACCATCAGAAACTACAAATTTTTTGTACTTATGTTCATTATTAGCTACTGTTCCACTTTTTTTCTCTCATACACTTTTTTCCTGTAGCATACTTTTTTGTTGGAATATTCAGCTTTAAATGTTATTTTTTAGTAATTTGGTTGTAAATTTATTTATTAAATTAAATTTGTATTTAGGATTATTTAGAATTATGTAATGTCAGTTTTATTTTAGGGTTATATATGGTAATTTGTATTTTATTATTTATATTAATGTCAAAGCAATACATTTCTGTGCAAATATGTGTCACGTTCTTTACAAATATGTGTCTTCTACCTGTCATATCTCTATCATTTCTTTTGTGCTAGCTCTGTAATTGAGCTTTACTTTTTTACTAATGTGAGAGGATATCATTTAATATTTATTGTACGCATATAATTACATGGCATGCTTGTTTCAAATAATTAATGCTCAAAGACCCAATTGTTCGATGGTGTAATGAGCGGTGAAGTTAGGATGAGTGTTATAGAATGAGGTATTTTGTTTTGTAGATGTTAGAATTGCTCAATTTAACTATAGTATCTATGAAAAACCTTGTGTGATAAAAAAATTGTGGTTGTATTTCTATCTTGATTTGAGGTATTATTTCTCTGCAGATGTTCTATTGTTTTTAGTAGTTAGAACATGTGCATTTTGGAGGTGTTTTCCCAACAAATGTGCCCTTTTTGAAAATGGGTTCTTCTCTTAACATTGCCTAAATATAAAAATATAGAACTCCTAACATCTTAAGATTTTATTGGTATTTAGGGCTCAAATTGAGAGAGGTCTCAAGTTCGATTTTATCCTACCTCACTATTCTCAAATATATTTTTTCGAACAATAAGGAAATATTGCCTCAAAGATGAAATCCCAGTGATCCACTCTTCACCTAAAAATGGGCTTTGGAGTGAAAAAGAGTGTTAAAGATACTCATCTTAACACCCTAAGTTTTTCTCACTGAAGCATGCCTGCTTCATGTATGTTTTTTTTAATAACAAAAAACCGACTAGAAGAGCCCATGTTTTGTTCGTTTCAATCTATAAATATAAATTTCTGATTTTCAAAAGATCATTTCTTGTCAGACTGTCTTCAAAGAATGGCCCCTGGTGGTTCTTGCAGGACATTCATGGAACTGAGGTTTGTTTTATGGTGTTCTATGTAGGGCAAGAATAACATTATGCTAGTTTGCTTGATCTTCTTGCTTCACTTAATGCAGGCTTACGAGCACACATATAATCTATTTAAAGTGTGATGATATCATGCTTGCAGGTTGCTGTTTGACATAAGATATTGGTCGATTGGATCAGCAACAACTGCACTTCTGCTCAGTAACTGGTACCGGTATATGTTAGGCTTATCAATGTATTGGGGCCCCTATTTGTAGCATAACTGATATCCATTTTTTTTTTGGCGACAATAGGAGAGGTCGGAAATTAGAGTTTTAGTGCATGCACGTTTGTGAGGATTTAGAATCCTAATTCTAATTGCGATCGGCAAGTACTCGAGAAGGAGATAAAGATATCCATATTTTTTCATTTCAGAATTCGTTTGTTTATTTTTATAATTAAACACTCGCCTTGTTTTTGACAATGTTCAAACCCTCACTCCCTTGAAGATACTGCGGGACAAAGAAGTAGACATGGCAAAATAGATTTGGATTCGGAGAACTGAACCGAAATTCATGGAACTGAATCCGAAATTATATCCAAATTACATAATTCAGTAAATATCCAAAAATCAATTTGATCCGAACCGAAAATTTAACTGAAAATAATCTGAAATATTAGATCCGATAATAACTTGAAACCGATTAAAACTGAATACACAATCATCTAAATCGAATGACTCGAAGTTCGAAATCAGATTCGATATAAATATAAATTATATTGAATTAGAAAAGAGATGATTGAATTTTAAACTAATAGTTATATTTTAATGGGTCATAGTTTATAGTCTATATATTAGCTCACTTTTTATTCACTAAATTAATCTATTTTTAAGCAAAATTCATATTTAAAATTATTTTATATCAAAAAATTAAAATGGTTATACAATCAGAAATGCAGAATTTAAAATATGAATTTATATCAAAAAATTAAAATGGCTATACTAAAATGCAAAATTTAGTAAAAAAATTCACAGTTCTCAAGCTAAAAAATTTGCAATGGAGTGTTATCCCCATATTATAACTAATATATTTAATAATAAGATGAATTTTTAAAGTCTCAAAAATTAAAAAACAAAAGTAGAAAGATAATGAATAAGTTATTATTTCATAAAATTATTTAACGACTTTTATTTTAGTTTTATCCTAATTAAAAACTAATCCAAGATGTATTTTATCGATCTGAAATGATCTGAACCGAATTTAATCTGATCTTAATCCGAAATTCAACTGATTTCTGATCCAAATCAGATCCGATCCAATTCGAACAGTACTCAAAATATATCATAACCAAAATTTGATCCGATCCGATCCAAACTGATCCGGTTATCCGAATTACTAGTTCCAAAAAGAAGCCATTTAGTATTTCAAAATTCGTTTACCTACTATTTAAATTATATCTTCTTGTTTTTATATTATTTTATTCATATCAACTCAAAAAATTAATCATTGACACTTTAAATATAATTTAAATCCAATTTAAAAATATTAGCACCTTAACATTTTTAAAAAGTATAATGGCTAATGCGATTATTAACTACTTTAAATAAAGTAGTGCGAATCTTAAAAAAGATAACCTACAACAACCAAGAAAAAATGTTTCAGTTTTAAATACTATTCCCTCCGTTATGTTTAACTTTTTACGGTTAAATTAACTCAATTTTAACTGAAAATTACATATATTACATAGTTTAGAAAGTATATTTAATTTATTTTAAAATGCAATTTTCAGTTTCTTAAATTATAAAATAATAACTTTTAATTAACAGTCAAAGTTTGATCAATTTGACCACAAAAAATTAAACAAGACAGATAAATTCGGACAGAAAGAATAATAAATTAAACTTACTTTATTTTTGTGGTTGTGAAAAAATGAAACATGATTTTATATATATATATATATATATATATATATATATATATATATATATATATATATATATTTACACTCACGCGAGATTCAAACCCTCGAATGATTGGGGTTGTAATTATTTAAATTTGAACTTGAGATAGCTTCAGAAGAGGAGGGAACAAATATGATTTCACAATGATGTGCCAGAGGATTTTCATGAGTATTAGACAACACCAGATCAAACATACCCGATCTCGCTAGGTGAGCAAGGGTTTGATATAACAAGGTGAAGTATCATATTTGTATATTAACAAGCAATACAAAATTCCGGCGCTGGTGTCAGCCCTCTACTGGACACCGGCATAATATTTACTGTTTTGTGAGCTTTTACTATCAACTCTACAATGTTTTGTAAAACGATTGTCCATTTTTACAAAGGATACAAGTATCGAAAACTGCTTTTGTACTAATTCATGCATCAGCAATCAAACCAACAAGCCTGGAGCAATTGCAACTGGTCCGATGTAGGAACATACACTTTGTTCAACTGAGTGTCACGAAAATGAGAATCGTGAAAAAAGTGAGAGCCCAGAACCTGTAGCATCAGTTGCTTGGGTTGATTGGACTTCGGTTGAGGATCGGTATGCTTGTTGACACTTTTGCATCTGTAGTTGAAATTAAAAATGTAAACATTCAGTATTCATTTCTAAACCAAACTATGGTTTTTGTATTCTTCAAGATAACAAATGATTGCTACTTCCGGATTCCCCAAACATCATTAATCATATTTTAGAGAGGCTTCAGTTTGAAAATCAGTAAAAAAGTCCAGAATAAGTTTTTTATTCTGGACAAATTCAGTCTGGGTTAAAATTCGTAGCCTGGTATCTCAACTAGGGTCATGTGCTACTAAGATATCAAATGGCAGATGGTGGATAAAATACCACTCTCTCTACAGGTAACAGGCATAAATTTGACAAGGACAATTTTGATTAGCATGCTTCTAACATGCAGGCCTCTTACATATTTCTGTAAAGATTTCACATGACATAATTTTTGTTGAGCTAAAGTCTGCCGTTCCAAATAAACTGGCTGTCATATCCACTAATTACATATACACAAAATAAAATAAAAAGATACTAGTTAGTAATGCACCTCTTCAGGACTAAACTGAAGGAGCATTGCAACCACCGGTAGCAGAGCACCCACCTCACCTATGAACAGAAGAGTTGTGATTTAAAATTATCTCATAGGATAAACCAGATTCGATGTTTTCTTGCTTTATGAAATCTTAAATGGAGAAGGGAAAACAACTAATTCGACCATTTTCCAAGACTTTAGCATATTACAGGTCTACCTGTTTCAAGAAGCTTTACAATAACATTTTTAAGGTATGTCATGTCTACTCCTCCCCTCTTCTGCATTCTTTCCATGTTTCGCACTTCTTCTTTCAACATAGCTTCCTGCACTCGTGGCAAATTAAGTCCAAAAAAAAATACGAGAACGGATATCTATCAAGTAAAACATATAGTAAGGATGATTTTTTTTTGAATTCTATATATCTGTTAATCATGGAAATGAGTAATACTCATGGTTTTTTACAGATTTCGTACTTCTGTATGTAGAATTTTTTATGCTAGAGAACTAGACAGCAGCCAAAAATTTCAACCACAACTGAGATCGTACTTTGCCAGAGTAAAGCAGTATATGCTGGTAGGTGATGCAAAACTGCTTATAGTTACAATACTAAAGTTACGCTAAATCAAATTGCAGCAGATAACTTCCCCTACCCAAGTAACGAATAACAGATATCGCAACTCATATATACCTGTTGGTTGTGCAGACGGTTTTCTCGTTCAAGCTCCTCAATTTCCTCCTGAAGAAAGAGTACATTAGTACCTGCCAAAGAGATACAGCATATAATAAAAATCAGTTACCTGAAGTACAAGAATGTGTCTTTGGGATTGAGCAAGCTCCTCCTCTCTCTGAGCTTGTTGTCGTGCCAGAATCTGTTAATGTAAAAAAATTAACATGTAAAATTAGATTCTCAACTTGTGGCTTCTAAGCCATAACTAGCCAGCTGCATGTAGGACTTCAGCACTAAATTAGAGGCATATAGAATGTAATATAGAAAATTAAGTTTATAAAGCTTCAACGAACAACCGGATAGCACCACTCCTTAAGGGATGCAACAAGCCAACCAAATCCTAAATATTATTGATCAGACTGAAGGGCCTGACAGGCCAGCTTTCTACATAAATAAACTTTTTTTTTGGCCCATTAGCTTAATAGACAACTGGATAGAAAATGTTAACCAAACAACTGGACAATTATGAACCAGGCATACAAGTAAACACATGCTCAAGGATGAAATTCAACAGATATCCTAATCCTCAGTAATTCATATTAGCGGTAGTCATTGACTCAGTCACCATTTTTTTTATTAGCAAATCAACCTCTGAACCAAACAAAAATAAATGACTATATTGGTGCTACCACTTTGAGGATATTAAGTTCACACCACTCTCTTTTCTTAGTTTGATAAATGACCTAGAGAAATAATGTCATATGCAACTGAAGCTGACCGAAGCTCATCTTGACTAATCAAATTGATAAATATCAACTGACCAGCCTGGCTGGTTTTTGAATTGCTAAACCAAGAACCTATTGGTCCAATTCAGCCTACTTCTCATGAAAAAAAAAGCGGAAAAGTGAAACCTATAATAAGCAGCTTCTATAATATTTTGAAGTGTTTTTTTTCACTTTTCTTTGATATACACTAGGAGGTATAACATTAAGATAGTGATTATACTATGCTAGGCATAAGTATTCCAGATTCTATGTAACACATAGAGGTCCTGCTTGAAGCACTACGTGATCTACTAACATCACCACATGAGGGTTGTATGTAGGAAATTTATTATAGATTTTTTCATGATTTGGATGTAGAAAGGATTGACCTAGTACTCCTATACAAGTCTATTATTAGCATAACATTGATTTCATAAGTTCAGTTCAGTTTCTGGTTATAATTGCTAGAACCTCATAGTGGTGAAAAATCATCTATATCAACATGTGTGCAGCAGTAGGTAAAAAGAGGACAGCCTCCTAATAGTGATTAAGAGAAAAGTTGCGTCCATCGCCTCATCCAATATGTCCATCTACAAATATCGTCTATTCTCTTCAGAAAACGTGCCATTTAAAGAATAATATACGCTCCAATTTCCTTACAGGTTAAAGCCATGTTATTAGCTTTCTATTTACCCAAATGTGCCCTTTGTATTATAATAACTGAATAAAACTAATAATAGTTGTTTGTGTCCCAGGTATTTGAACTTAATTATGCAATGAGCCAAAACACAGATCTCAAGGAAAAAATAGGCCTTCATAATATATAAAAAAGATATATACTGGCATACCAGAATCTGATGTTCCGCAGCTGAGGTGTTTAAGTTCGGTGAATCCTGTTTTTGCGGAACTGTAATATACACAATGTAAAACAGATAAGTATGATGGCAAAGGACAGTCCCTGTAATCTTTCTAACTATCACACAAGACTATGAACCTTCAAGTATAATACTACTGAAAAAGTTAGGGTGCCATAAAAGAGAATTCATACCTGTGTTCTGGTTATCAATGCTATTGACCTAGAAATTTTAGCAAAGAGTCAGATCGTTTTTTATCTTCATGAAGAAAGCCAGTTCCTACAGAACACCATAGGTACACATGCACCCATGGGAATCCACATGCACATATGTATTCACTCACATGTGAATGGGTAGATTGGAGAGAAATATACCAACGTTTTCAAAGCTAGTGACTGATGAAGGTTCTTGTTATCGTTCAAAAGCCTTGAAATTTCTGTGTCTTTCTCTTCAATCAACTTATCAGCGAGATCACGGAATGAATCATGTTCTTCCTACAAGTAACAACGCCTTTTAACACACAAAGAAGAGAATATTGATATTACTTATCAAAGTTAACCTTCGTACTTTCAACTTTTTATAATGCAACTTAAGGCTCTCCATTTCTTTCTGAGTATTTTCACCAGAGGCCAGCTGGTTTTGAGCCTTCAATGCTTCATATCTCACTGTAAAATTGCATCATCACATTACAAATGCTCTTAGAGCTTTCAGTTTAAACACTATGTACAAGTATATTGATAAATGGGTAGGAAAAAATATAAATAGAACATAATGTTAGTACATCTCCAAGCTTCTTCTAGATTTTGCTGGTTCTTTTTCCACATATCCTTTTCTGATGCGTGGCTAGAAAGGAGAGAATTCAGTTTTGTTTCCATGTTCTTGATCTGCTGCTCTGCCTTGGATAGGGCTAAATCTCTGGAAAATTTTGAAATTTAACCTAATTAGAGTGATTATTAAACCAATCCTAGTAAAATGAACCTAAACTGGGAATAAGTACATGTATAACAAAACACAAATAAATGCAAATATTATACTCCCTCCTTCTCAAATTAAACGTCCTAATTTTTTTCAAAGTTTTTTTACGCATTTCCACGCAAATAAAAAATATACTTGTATATATTATTTTCTCATTTTCTTCGTTTTGTATTAAAGTTTGAACATCTTACTTTTATACAAAACAAAAAAAAATGAGAAAATAATATTTACAAGTATGTTTTTTATTTGCGTGGAAATGCGGGAAAAACTTTAAAAAAAAATTAAGACGTTTAATTTGGGACGGAGGGAGTATTATGTATCATAAGCCTTCGATTTCCGTTACCAGAAAAAATATTTTGAGCAAGAATAACAATACAAAACACATCTTATTACCTAAAAATTATTAATTCCAACTTGTTTCCTGTCTCGTGATATTTCTACTGATAATATTACCTTGAAGAAAGTTCCTTTTCATGATTATCCAGAGCATCCTTTAGATCTTGAAGTGCCTTATCCCTCTCAGCAGATGCCGATGAGATTTCTTTCTCCGCCTCCTACAGGAGAACAGTATAGCAAGTATGAAATGATTACAAAACCTACAGAAAACCAAGCAAGCTTACATATTAAAAGATAAATGCCTCAATAATTACTTTTAATGCTTCTTCCTGATCTCTGAGCAGTTCGTTATCTTTTGCAGCAGCCAGATCCGCATCTTTTCTCTGTAGAAGTGCATGTGCACGCACCTTGTAAGATGCAAATTCACTATCCAACCGGGTGATCTGCAAGTTAAAATCATAAGACCATATACAAATAAAAGGCAGACTAGAAAAGTATATTTCATCACATCAATATACTGTGCATAGCTAATTCCAGTAGCACATTAAAGTTTTTATACCCAAATGGAAACTGTGGTTAAAGAGCCAGATCTCAATGGTTTGCAGACAAACTATTAAGTATAGAGAATTTCTTAGCAAGTGGGGAGACATATTTTGTCTGACTAGTAGTGAAGAGGTTTGTTCCTGCACTATGTTTTAAACTGAAAGGAGCTAGGGTTATACAGAGGCTCAAATGAAATACAAGTACGTATATGGATGAATAATGTAACCTGATCGAAGTATTGGTGGGGGGGAGCTCCTAGGTGTAATCAAGGTATGGTTTCTTTGATAAAGGACAAGGAATTAAAATTATAAAAGGATAGAATTAGGCGGGTGGTTTAATCACAGAAAATCCATTAGCCTTAAGTTGATCGTGATCCAACCGGAGAAGAAGAACCACTACCCCTAGACTTTTCACTAGATCGTGAGACTTATTATATAATATATCTATTTCTAATAATTATATATATATATATATATGAATTATGGCGTCCGCCTTGTCGACGACATGGCGTCATGACCCTTTACTAACACTGGGTCGCCGAAGCGCCATATAAACAATGATTGTAACTTGTAAAAAATAAAGCATTTAGCTAATGGTTTGAAAGTCATAACCCCGTGAGATATTACAAGATGTATAGCTTCACATGTTGGGTACAAGATTACACCTTAAAATTTTAGGCAGAAATTGTTAAATATGAAGTTAAGTGGCCAAAAATCGTTGTGTGCTTAGCTTACTATGTTGAGCATGGAATTTCAAAATGATTATTTTTTTATATATATTTTACCAACTCAGAATTGTAATACTACTATTATTCTCTTATGTTCCAACTATATATTATTAATTAAGTTAGCCATTTACAAAGAAAAAACAAGGAAATGAGATTTAAACTCGAGAAATCTCTACAGGATGCACACACATTTTCTACTTTTCGTTTTTCAATTCGTTGGTGTGAAGAATTTGAACAAAGATTCTATTAGATATAATTGAAATTGTCAAGTTTTACTTAAAAAGGGGTAATCCAATCGTTTCCGGACCTTGAATATCATTGATTCTACATGTCCCTACATTGGACAGGCGTTAAAAACGATTGTCAAATACTTCAAACCTGAACTTTAACTATGAACATTTATAATATATGACATGTAATTGCTACCAATTATGTAGCTTAATATGGCCACAAGGGCTGAAATATACCTCCACTGGCAGTAAATGATGTGCCTTTATCATGGTTCATTATCGGATATTGTTGGGGTTGCATTGTACGACTATTCATCGAGCAGTGCAGGGTGTATGTGTATCATATTCAACTTAACTCTTGAGAGATTTTTTTGAGTAATCTTCAGTATGTTTGTGAAAATATCCCATTCTGTCCAGAACTTAATGAAGTTAATTGTAATGTGTTCACTTTGAGATTTTCAAATGCCATTAGTTTGCAACATGAATCATTTCTTAAGTGTAAATAAAATAAATTATAGTAAATTGCTGCGTATTATTTCGCTCATTATATTATTTTATTCACAGCTAACAGTGAATATGGATTTATAAATGAGTCTCGAGCAGGGAGTTCGAAGGGAAAGAAAATATCTACAAAAGTAGAGTTTCTCATGCAAAGTTTTAATTTGTTAGTGAACTAGCTATACCTCATTGGATAAAAAACCGGCACAGGATTCTGGGAGAATTTACCTAATATATATAATGTGTAATATGTAAGCCTAATTCCTAATATAAAAATAAAACTACTTCTCATCGATATCCACTTTCCAATACTAATCTTATACCATAATTGAATAAAAGAAACGAATCCTCTTAAACTATTACCACATTACTATAAATATAATAGTTCCTAATTATCTATCAGTCTAACATTATCAAAATTTAAATAAATTATATTTAATTCTATTCCTAAATAATAATATGAAAGTAAGAAAATTAATAATTTGATTTAAAATTTGATAATAGGAACACAAACATATCACCCAAATTTATATTTTAAAAAAATGAAATAGTCTTCTTTAGAATCTACATACTATGACTAGGAATGCGGTTCAAGGAATTCTTAACACTGAATAACTAAACCAGCACAAAACCCTTGGATAATTTAATTTAAAAGGCGGACCTCGTACGTCCAAGTATTAGGAACAGGGGATTAGCATCCTGTTCAGACTACTCCCCTACCTCCTAATCTATAAATTTAGAAAGCTGTTATGTGTTATTTAAAAGGAAAAATAAGAAGGTATTACATAATTGGCAACAACAAAATGAACATAGCTACCATATTGCAGTCAACATTGGCTAGCATAATATCTAAAATAGTTGGATACCTCCTCTTTTGCAGTCAGTAATTCATTTTCTCTCGTGCTTAGCAACTGAGTCTTGGCAGACAACTCCGATTCCAGCTGACCTGTCAAAGAAAAGAATTACACCTCAATTTCACTCCAAGAAATAACACAAAAGATTCAGTAAAATATATAGTACTTTTCATTTTAGCTGCTTCAATTTCAGCACGAATGCAGTTACTCTCTGCAACCTCCAGCTTCCAACTAAGTGACTGCGAGGCGGCCTGCCAACTCTCTTTTTCTTTCTCCTGAATATACATCACAGTAATGTATTAAAACTGTAGAATTGTATAGTGTAACATCCTTTGATTACAAGTACCCAAAGAACTTTTTCACTGTTGCACCATATAGAGCTTTTATCAAATAACAACATTTGGTTACTCACTCTGTCAACGGGTATGTACTAACAGAATTTTTTTAAAAAACTTATAAGGTTGTACATATTTTCACTTTGTACTAAAATTTTAAAATTATGTACATATATACTTAGTATAACTGTATAAGTTGGAAACTCAGATGAATTTTAGAAGCAATTTTCACTGCTCAACATTTAACAGACCACGGTAAACATGGGATAAACAAGGATATCAATGTGTCCTACCAGGTGATCATTAGCTCTATAGGCGATTAGGCGGTAAAGAAGTAGAGCAGGCATAAAACTAATAACTCTCAAAGAAGGTTCTTGCTTTCAAGAAAGAAGAAACTGGACATGAATAAGACTATTTGAAAGAATTTGTACAGAAGTAAAGATTAACTGCATGATATTGAGTCTAAGGTATCCAGTTCAAATGTCAACCCGAGAAATAGGCTAAGGTTATGGAAAGTAGGTGCATAATTGAATTGGTATGATGTCAATAATCTCAATTCGTAAATGCTTGGGTATGGGCTGAAGTCAGACGAACATAATGGGTAAACCTTAAATCTTCTTATTTAGAATAACAATTAGCAGAAGAAACGGACATTGTGTCACAAGAGGTACCATACTCTGATCCTTTTCCTGCACAACTTATTACCCAGAAACAGCAAGTATGCCAACATAAATCCGGTTAACATTATTAAACTAAAAGAACATATAACGAAACATTTGGAGACTTGGAGCTATAATAAAATACAATCATGTCAACTAGTACTTGAATACTTCATGACGTACATGTTCTTGATTAAGCTGAATAAGTTCACCCTTCACAGTTTCCATAGCAGCTCTAAGTCGTGCTACTTCACCGCTTGACGCTGCATCCATATCTGCAATTTTTGACTCCCTCTCTGCAACCATTTTCTGGATGATGAAAAAGTGCCTTCATTTAGATCTTGTTGATTAACTCAAAATTCAGAAGTACTAACATCTTGTGCTGATACACTACAAATCTAACATGAATTATGTAAAGAGCGTAACTAATAGTTGAGCAATAAGGTTGTGGGCCTTGGGGCATGTGTTCATGTTACTAGTTCACTTTCCACTTATTTCTGAAGTAATAAGCATAACAAAACTGATAAGGTGATAACATCTTATACCTGCAGAGAAGAAATAGATTCAGTTGCTTTGCTTCTTTCTGATACCATATCAGCAAGCTGAGCTTCATAACTTTCTATATGCTGAAAAGGCAAAACAGGAGAAGGCGTATAAAGATTTAACACCAGTAGATTCCTGGTATTAAAGGCATAAGAACCATCAAGCCTAAGCCGAATTCCAAATATAATGTAATTGACCATTTACCTTCCGGTGTTTAGAAGAGAGTTCAGCCATTGAAGCTTGCCTTTTCTCTTCTGCTGCTTTTAGTAGCTTTTGCATATTTTCCAAAAGCTGAGGATGATTGAGGTTATAAATTTGCTAAAGTTATTAAAATTCATACCATAGATCGTAGATGTGATTTTTATGTACGAAAGGCTTTAAATATTATTTATATACTAGATCAGTCCCTAGCAAGATTGTGAATAAACTATTATTTTATTTTAAATTTTATTTAGAAGATATAATCAATATGTTATGTTCACATCTCTTTTTAATAGGAATAACATTTGTATGTTATAATTTTCATCATAGCTATTTATCATTCTAAGAGTCTTGCTCTAAAGTCTAAACAATAAATATGATATATTACATATGGTCTGTATAAATATATACATGCTTATAACACGTGTGATGCATGGGTCTTTTTTAAAATTTTATTATATTACATTATAATTATTATATATAGTTTTAATAAAATTTTAGTGTAAAAAACTCATTATAATTTCTAATTAAAATAAAACTGAATATAATAATATACAACCAAGCGTAAAGTACCAAGTGTTATATTACCTGTTCTTTTTCAAAAACTGAATTTTGTAACATTAGAATAGTATCTTCTTTAGGTTGAAGAGAACGGCGCAACTCTTCAATGTTATCTCGAAGCCTGTATATCAAGTAATTAGAATGCATATTGGAAAAACAACATTGAAGAGAGAAATGTTAACTGGAAACAAATTAAAAGCTATTAGTTTCCTTTCATATCTATTGTCAGCACGATATGATTCCATTTTTTTAGAGTCCTGCCTAATAATAGAAAGTCTCTATGGTTGGAAATTTTAAATGATATTTTAAACAATAAGATGCATGGAAAAACAAACAAGAAGCACAGACACAGACCTAAATATTGGACTTCCAATAGAGGCTCTAGACAAAAAGTGGAGGTAGCACCAGAGTTGTGCTTAATCCAGCTATTATACATAAAATGTCATTTCAAGTACAAGTATAACTCTGCATTCACACAGGTTATGCATATATAATATACCTAGCCAAGCTTTGTCACACACTTGATATTATGAAATGTTTAACTAGTGTCTAGTAGCAGGGGTATGAAAGGGCATCAATGATGGGATGCATGCCATCAAAATTATCAGAATAGATTCAGGTGTCATAGGCATGCTTAAATGAAACCATATAAATGTTTAGGCAAAAATTTAATCAATTCTGATAGTATCTAGAAGCTGTACTTATTGTTTGCACTTCTTAATTGTTGCCTCTCTATATCCATAACTTTCAGTGTTTCATTAGCTTGCTTGTGTGTGCGCTCCAGTTCCTCCTGCAAAGTAGACTGTTGCAACAATGCCCGCTCAGACTTTTCATTGACATCACGAAACTGAGCTTCAAGATCTTCTTTTTCCTGGAAGGACAAACTCGTAAAACCAATTCAATTTTAAAATAAGGAACAAAATATAGTGTTTCCGCCTTTAAAATATACAAATGCAACTAAATAATCAAAGAGAATAGAAAAATGAAGCTGAGGTAATTCCCCAAGTGTCAAGATGCATGCAGTAGCAGCTACATAATATCTTAATTGAGTGTTTTTGTATTTCAGAATACAAAGCTGAAGCAGAAAAGAAAAGATAAGAAACTCAATTTGAAATTGGGGATTGAGTTTTTATCAGACTAAAGCCTTATGGGAAGGAAGCTGTGGCATCAAAAAAGAACCATAAAATTGACTACAAGTTTGTTAAGACCCCTTTTTTTTGGTAAAGGTCAATACAGAAATTTATGTACTCACACAAAACTGCCTCGAACCCTCAACCACTTGTCACCAAGAGGGGTATCCACTGGGCTATAAAGCTAGGCATAGTTGTAAAGGCATCACCTAGGCGACAAGGCGCTAAAATTTGGGAAGGCATCCACAAACCTAGGATTTAGTAGTCTAGAGTCTAGACGACGCCTTGTGTGATTGTAGGGATCTAGGAAATGCCTATTAAATACATATCAGTCCCTAGAACTGATATAGAACTATTGTCAAAGAAACCATAGTCTTCATTGCAGATTTATATTAAATACATATCTAGTCAGTTATTGGTAGTTATTAGGACATGTTACTTGCCATTAATCAGTCCCTGGTGGTCACTAGCAGTTATTATTAAATATTAATTATGCAAAATAATACAACCTATAGGAGGTCGCCTAGTGTCTTTAATCAGTTAACTGTGACAGGAATGTCTAAATATATGTAAACACTAATTGTCCTGCTGATTTATCATGCTATTATCAATAAAAATACAGACCCTTCGAGTCTTTGTCAATGTTTATGTTTATTCTAAACTACTAAATAAGAATTGTGTGACGTTGATCGACAATTCAACACTTCTGCTACGCCAAAAACTTAACATAATTCTTGCTGCTTTTATTTAATCTTAACCTCACAATAGTTCATTTATATAGATATACATATATATATATATGGATTCACAAATAATATTCTTTTCTCAAAATTGCTAATATTTTCTATGATCTTTAAAACTTGTTTTCTTCTCAAATATTTTTTTCCTTTCTTTCTTTGCTGCTTTTACATTCCTTTGGGCTCACAAATGACTTTTTTCTATATATATAGGTACCTGCCTAGACAATGATATAATTGCATATGAAACATATTTGTCAGTGAAGAGCAGAATAATCAAAATATTTTTATTAAATGCCTAATTCATCTAAGTTGTTTAGACCTTGCCAACTTAAATCTTCCTTCTCCGAAGTACACACTAATTTTTATGTGTCTCGACTAAATAAACATTTAGGAATACCTATAGCTCATACTTTGCTTCCTCAAGTGAAGGCTTCATGTGTTTACATTATGTTACTGCCTGACAGCTTCTCAATAATTTATTTACCAATCATTGCTGACATAGAATGAGATTAACTAAGTCGCCCAGTTACTTAAATACCTGTGAGTATAGCATGGATTAAAACAAAAGAGTCTTGTATAGCATGCCCTTTAACAAACTTGCAATATATACCAGTTGCCACAATTCTAGAATCAACTACAGACAATATACTTGCTACATCATTTTACGGGTAATAGAATTGGTTTTATTTTAATGTTGCTCCTTATTATACATGAATTCAATATTGTATCAAAAAGATGGCATATTGTTAAAGATGAAAGATCCGTTAGCAGCTTCTCCCAATAACTGAAGGGTTTGGGAGAGCTGATCATCTAACCTGGTATCATAGCTGAACCATAGGTCTGGTGTTTGAATATTGCCACCCCTAATATTCCCAAAATTTTAATTTGGATGCTATGCAATTGTTCTCCCAAAAGATGGGCTCCTAGAGATCCACTATAAATCCCAAGATAGGGTTTCAACTTTCAAGAGAGAGGGAGTGCTAAAGATTTAATAAGATCCATCCGGTGAAAGTTTAAAATTTGGGAAGAGTTGGTTATTTAACACATATTGATATAGATGCATCCAAACAGTATTTTCAGAGCAGCAGTACCATACGAAGGCATTCAAATTGACACTTTCTCCCTTTTTCAGCTTTTTTTTAAAAAAAGGACTGAAAATATAACTGTGGTACAAACAGTCAGGCTTGATCTTTGAGTTAATGGTAGAATGGTTAGGTTGCATAAAAGGAAAGACGCACAACGTACACATTGAGATATACAAAACCATATTACATAGTTGCAAGTAACAACACATTATAAGAAAACCTAGAACTGATTTACCTTTTGAACCTCTTGAATACGCTGTTTAGCTCGTTTGTGAAGCCTACTGAATTTGGAATCAAGGTCAGAATACTTTACATCTCGCTCTTTTAGTTGTTCATCCATCTTCAGTTCAGCTAGAAAAATGGAACCAAATATAATTCAAGTTCAGAAGAATATAATGTAGTCTCAAAAGCGAACGGAAACTGGGCTTGTGATTGTAAAATAGAGGGATGCAAAACCTTCAGCAAGTTTAGCAGAAAGCTCTTGTGACTTTGCATCTGCTTCTGAATAAACAGCTCTAAGATGCTTCAGAGCCTCCTCAGCAGCACCTCGTGTTTGTCTTTCTTCCAGAAGTTCTCTATTTAAAGTATCTACCTTTGCATGTAGTGTCTTCACATCCTCGTACGCCTCCTCATCCTGATGAATTTCTCTCTCCACTTGGACAGTATTTAACTGCTCAAAGTGAGATTTCATGTAATCGATCTGAAAAGAAAGTTCTAAAACCATTTCTAGAAGTTGATCTTGCGTGTTGATATCATGTGGTTTAGTATCTTGTAATCCATTCTCCTTGGATGGACGTGCGTCATTCTTTTGATTCACGGCAATTGATTTTTTCTCCATCTTTGTAGCATCTTCTACAACAGATTTGTTCTCTGTGAGTAGACCAGCATCATTCTCACCTTTTATAACATCTTCCGCATGACTTTCATTCTTCTCGGGAAGATGTTCAACATTTTCATTATTCATGTCAACAGAATCAGAGTCTAAGGAATCTTTTACAGGCATTTCCAGCACCATACTATCTTCAACTCCCCCCGATGACATAGTTGCAGTCTCTAAATCAAAGAGATGCCTCCATGTTATCTTCCCCGTGTTTTTTCATCAACCAATAACTGTAACCAACTCACTAGCAGGACTGAAGAAATAAATAATTGTTAGTCGATTGTGAGATAAGAAAGGTTTATTAACTTGATAGACGAGTTAGCCAGACAACCTACTAATCAAGTGAACAGTACGAGTTAGCCAGACAAATGTGTAATCAATTGTAAGCCCTATCACACTAATATTTGATTGACATAAAGTTACACAAAACTAAAGCTTAATTGCTATTAGCACCTATTGTTTCAGTTAAGTTAAAGTACAATTTCAGTTAAGTTTATTAATTTCAGTTAAATTAATCATCCTTTTACGCAATGACGTGAAGTAAAAGGTTAAACAAGGTGCTCGAAAAGAAAAAAGAGGACAAAAAAAATCATAAAATCTATAATGGATGGATTAATAACATATATAGTTAAGTGCATATCCAGAAACATGACTACATTGCAACAGATATTGAAAACACAACAATTCAGGTGATTGAGAAATAATAAGCAAACATATCAAGTGTGCAAGTGATTAAAATTACAAGAGAATAAAGAAAGAGGGACCTTTCTTTTGAATAACAGTGTATTCAGATTTGAGTAGATTGCTTGATTCAGGAAGACTTGCTCAAAGCTGCAGATCTATCTAGCGTTATGTATATATATAATATAATTAATGAGAGAGATCGCGAGCGGGAGCTGTGGTCTCTCTCTCTCTCTCTCTCTCTCTCTTGTTTTTTAACTGGTGCCGGGTAAATGCCCAAACTACTGCACAATTTGGGAATGTCGCTTTATATATGCTCATCACCATCAGTGTCGCTTATTTAAACTTTTCAGTTGCTTATTGTTTTTTATTACCAATTTTTTAAGATTCTTTTTTTAATTTTAGATTTTATTGGTTTGATTTTATATTTTAGGTGATTGTTGACGAATAAAATTGAGTTGAAATGAATGTATTTCATTTTATTTTTAAAATTTTAATAAAAAATTAAAAAAAAAACTATTATTGTCTAATATTCATATACCTGAATTTCTGCTCATAAATAAAAAAATAAAGAGTATAATAAAAAAATGTAGCTCCAAAGACTCCTAGTGACTCTTAAAAAATTTAGGAGCCTCTTCTCAAATATTCATATACCTGTATTTGTTTGAAACTCTTAGAGTATTTCCAAAAAACTCTCTAAACAAACTCTTAAATCAGACAAATAAATAGTATAACAAAAAATAGAGATCTAAGAGATTTCTACTCGTTCTTAAAAATTTTAGGAGCCTCTTTTTTCTCTTCTAATTTAAGAGCTACTGCATGGCTCCTAATTTTTTTATATAAATAAAATATTCTTTTCCTCCAAAACATTCATTATTTTTTTCATATTTTTGTCATAGTGAGGTCCATATGTTAATAAAAAATAAAATAGAGAGGAGATATAAGGAGTATTGTTGGAGTTGACACTCCTAAGAATATGTTAAATGACTAGGAATCTAATATTTTATATTATATTTGGTAGTTAACCAGAAGGCTATAAGAGATACTCTTATATATGTAACTTTTATGTGAAATGTATAAGAGCAAGTCTAACATCATCCCTAAATGATCTCTTAAACTCAAAAATAGGGAATGTGATGTAAAATATAACTTCAACAGTATCTCAGTGATTCCCTAAATCACTAGGATATTCTAAATTTTACTAGTCATGTCCTATTAATAGAAATCCTCTGAATATCCTGGTGAATAAAAAATTCATTTCCCTCCCTTTTCTCACCTCTTTTTTTTCTCTTTCTTCCTTTTTAAGACTAACTAAATTCAAATTTATTATTATAATAATAATAGAGAATGAATACAGATGATATTGTTGGAGTTGACATGCAAAATAGATTACCTAAATCACTAGGATGCATTATTTTATAATATTTATAAGTAATGAACTAAGGGGTCATTTGACAAATTTGAATAATTTATATATGAATGATTAATATTTCTGAATGATTTGAATAAATCAAAAATTTGAATTCTGAATGAATAATATTTTTTGATAAACTTTTTAATAATATCTGAATGGTATTTCTTTTTCCAATTTCACCCATATAATTAAATAAGGTTGTTTCATAAATTTTAAATATATTTTAATATAAATGTAACAATAAAAAAGAGTATAAATTGAAATTCAATCAAGTGTTATAAGTATGAATAAATCTACGAGTGATCAGCTCAAAATCTTTATAATTTCCGAAACAAAACAAGTATCAATTAAAAATATAAGAAAAATTATATAATTTTAAACCTTTATATAAAATATACATATATATGTTGTAATATGGATGTCTAGAGTTTTCTAGAACAAAGTCTCTTGACTTTCTAAGTTCTTGTAACCTATGTCTCTTGGCTTTTTGACTCCTTGTAACTCACTTATAGAGAGTCTATATAAAGACTTCATGATCTACCTTGTATAGATACTTGAAATTAATAGAGTTCTTTCTCTCAAACATGTTCTATCTATAGTATATTTGTGTTATAGTATATTTGTGTATACTTTCATCACGTTATCAGCACGATGCTAAAGGAAGAATAAAGCTGATAGGTGGTTTAAGAATTGCAGGCAGAATAGTAGAATAGCACGCAGAGAAGAGCTCCTTGAAACGCTAAAAAAAAAAAAAGGAGAAGAAGAAAAAAAGGTGTTGAAGGAAAGCTGTGATATAATTCAAAATCCAAGTATCAAACCGATTAGTAGATCAGTAAGTATATGTCATCTGTTTTAGTTTATTCTTTTATTCACTATATGACTACTTGTATATGCACTGGATGATTAGGTAATTTTGAGTTGCTCTTTATTTATGCATAAGCTGATGTTTTTTAGTTGAGAGGTTTTGCTATAACATGTGTAGAAAGATTTTGATTTTTGATTTTTTCTGGATTAGATGGTGTCTATAATCTTGTTATCCTTATATATATTATATAAAAAAAAAATTAAAATTCGAAAGCCTTGAACTTCACTAGATATTAAAACCTACATGTGTGCTATGCTTTATTATTATTATTATTATTATTATTATTATTTTGTGGTGATTAATCTGGCTAGTTCATATCATTCTGGTTATTAATATAATATTTTATAACATAATGTTTTAATTAACATGTAAAATTTAGTAGCAACCACAATATCTTGTTTTAATCTAGATAACTTTATAATCATTTTATGTCTAACCTGGGATTGAATTTATATTTATATGTGATTAATTGCATATTTGTATTATCCTTTTAATTTATTTAGATTATTTAATTCAGTTTTATATATTCGTAAAACTCATGAATAGAAACTCAATCTTTGTGCCAAAATTATTTTACTGCTCAAATTTTTATATATGATTATTTTTAAATATTCTTGTATCAAGGCAACCATTATTAGGACAGTTTAAGCACTAAAAATGTACTACTATTATGGCATGAGAACTTATTTTGATTGCTTCCTGTATAAGTGTGTGGTGTATTATACTAACACTTTTATATTTTAATAGTTTATAAAAATGTCGAACTTTACAAAACTTGAATTTGAGGCTCTTGATATTACGGGAAAGAATTACTTGTCGTGGATATTGGATATCGAAATTCACTTGGCCGCACAAGGTCTTGGAAATACAATTAAAGAGGGAAATCAAGAATCTGAGTCAAACCGCGCAAAAGCTATGATTTTTCTTCGCCGCCACCTCCATGAAGCACTTAAAAGTGAATATCTTACAGTAAAAGATCCGCTCGAATTATGGAAAAATTTAAAAGATAGATATGATCACAAAAAGACCGTGATTCTTCCAAAAGCTCGTTATGATTGGATGCATTTGAGGCTACAAGATTTTAAAACCGTTAGTGAATACAACTCCGCACTTTTTAAAATAACTTCTCAATTAAAACTATGCGGAGAAAATATCACTGATGCAGATATGTTAGAAAAAACTTACTCAACTTTTCATGCCTCAGATGTACTCCTTCAGCAACAATATCGTGAAAAAGGTTTTACAAAATATTCAGATTTGATTTCTTGTCTTCTTGTTGCTGAGCAAAATAATAAGCTTTTGATGAAAAATCACGAGTCTCGCCCAACTGGATCTAGCCCTTTCCCTGAAGCGAATGCGGCAACATATAATTATGGGCGTGGACGAGGAGGTGGGCGTGGACGTGGTTATGGACATGGAATACGAGGTCGTGGATCTCAAATCCAAAAACACCCATTTTTCAAGCCAAATCCCAACCAGAAGTTGGAGAAAAATATTGACAAGGAGAAAAGAAAAGGGCCAATTGAAAATGCATGTTACCGAAGCGGAATGAAAGGACACTGGTCGCGTACCTGTCGTACGCCAAAGCACTTGGTTGATCTTTATCAAGCATCCCTGAAGGATAAAGGCAAGAATGTTGAAACAAATTTGGTGGTTGAAGATAAAGAACATGCAGACAATCTACTTAAAATGACATATTTGGATGCATCTGATTTTTATGAGACTCATGATGGCACCACTACTCCAAATGATAATTAATATACTTGTTTCCCTTTCTTGTTCCTTATTTTCATGAAACTCATTATGATTGTATGTCTTTATTATGATTATAATTATTACTAATTACATATTTATCTATTATTGAAGCAATATGGACATTCCTAATTCACGCATTGGATATATTACAAAAGAGGAAGACATTTGCCTTGTAGATAGCGCAACTACCCATACTATTCTTAAAAATGAAAAATATTTCATCTCTTTAAACAAACATGAAGGCAATGTATGCACGATTTCTGGAAGTATAAAATTGATTGAAGGCTCTAGAAGAGCTAGTATATTATTACCCGAAGGAACAAAATTTATTATAGATGATGCATTGTTCTCTCCAAAGTCACAAAGAAATCTATTGAGTTTTAAGGATATCCGTAGAAATGGATATCATATTGAAACAATGAATAGAGAGAACAAAGAGTTTCTTTACATCACAAGCATTGTCTCGGGTAACAAATTTGTTAAAGAAAAATTACCAGCTTTTAAATCTGGATTATACTATACTGATATCCGAAATGTTGAGGTTAATGCCACGGTAAACCACAAATTTCTTGACAAAAGTAATTTTATTATTTGGCATGACCGTTTGGGACATCCTGGATCAATCATGATGCGAAAAATAATTGAGAATTCACATGGGCATAAATTGAAAAACCAGACGATTTTTCAATTTAATGAATTCTCTTGTGCTGCTTGCTCTCAAGGAAAATTAATTATCAAGCCCTCTATAACAAAAGTTGGAACGGAATCTCCTAAATTGTTGGAAAGAATACAGGGTGATATATGTGGGCCCATTCACCCATCATGTGGACCATTTAAATATTTTATGGTATTGATCGATGCATCGACAAGATGGTCACATGTGTGCTTATTATCATCTCGAAATTTGGCATTTGCGAGACTACTTGCGCAAATAATACGATTAAGAGCACAATTTCCGGATTATAATATTGGAACAATCCGGTTAGATAACGCTGAAGAATTCACATCAAAAGCTTTTAATGAGTTCTGTGCATCAATTGGTATACGTGTTGAACATCCTGTAGCTCATGTTCATACACAAAATGGTCTAGCAGAATCATTTATTAAACGACTCCAACTAATTGCCAGACCATTGATTATGAAAACAAATCTCCCTCTTACAGTTTGGGGGCATGCTATTTTACATGCAGCAGCACTTGTACGCATCAGACCTACGAGTTATCACAAATTTTCTCCCTTACAATTGGTCTCTGGAAGAGAACCTGATATTTCTCATCTTAGAACCTTTGGGTGTGCGGTATACGTCCCAATTGCTCCGCCACAACGTACAAAGATGGGTCCCCAAAGGAAATTGGGAATATACGTTGGTTTTGAATCCCCCTCAATAATTAAATATCTAGAACCAATGACAGGTGATCTATTCACTGCAAGGTTTGCTGACTGTCATTTTGATGAAAATATTTTCCCAAAGTTAGGGGGAGAGAATAAAATATTCCCAAAACCAGGGGGAGAAAATAAACAGGTGGAAAGAGAAATTTCATGGAATGCATCTTCATTGAATAATTTTGATCCTCGTACAAATCAGTGTGACCTAGAAGTACAAAAAATAATTCATCTACAAGGTATAGCAAATCAGCTGCCTGATGCATTCACCGACATCAATAGAGTAACAAAGTCACATATTCCAGCTGTAAATGCTCCTGCAAAGATACAAGTCCCTGAAGGACAAATTGTCAAGGCAAATGAGTCAAAACCTCGCTTAAAGAGGGGTAGACCAATTGGTTCCAAAGATAAAAATCCTCGAAAAAGAAAAGGAGCAAACACTCAAGATACCCAAGTAGAGGAAATAAAATCTCCAGCAGAGACTTCAGAAGAGACCCGTGATATGATAGATGATACTCCTGAAGAGGAACAGGTACCTGAAAATGTTGACATTGAAGAGATCTCGATAAATTATGTTGTCACGGGAAAAAGATGGAACCGAAATGATACTGCAATTGACGAATATTTCGCATATAATGTAGCGCTTGATATAATGATGGATCCCGAAGATCTTGAACCAAAATCCGTCGATGAATGTCGACGCAGAAAAGATTGGCCACAATGGAAAGAAGCAATTAGAAAAGAATTGAGCTCACTTAATAAGCATAAAGTTTTTGGACCTATAGTCCAAACCCCTGAAGGGACTAAACCAGTTGGTTATAAGTGGGTATTTGTAAGAAAAAGAAATGATAAAAATGAAGTTGTAAGATACAAAGCACGTTTGGTTGCTCAAGGTTTTTCACAAAGACCAGGCATTGATTATGAGGAAACTTATTCCCCTGTGATGGATGCTACAACTTTTCGTTATCTTATTAGCCTATCAGTCATTGAAAAGTTAGAAATGCGATTGATGGATGTCGTGACAGCATATTTGTATGGTTCCCTTGATAAGGATATATATATGAGGATCCCTGAAGGATTTCAAATGCCTGAAGCATCTAAGTCACATTCTCGCCATATTTATTCGATTAAATTGCAAAGATCCATATATGGATTAAAACAATCTGGTCGAATGTGGTATAAAAGATTAAGTGAATATTTGTTAAGGGAACAATACAAGAATGATCCTATTTGTCCATGTGTTTTTATAAGGAAAACAAGATCTTCATTTGCTATAGTTGCTGTGTATGTTGATGACATAAATATTATTGGAACTCCTGAAGAGCTTCAGAAAACAGTGGATTATCTCAAAGCAGAGTTTGAAATGAAAGATCTTGGAAAAACGAAAATTTGTCTTGGGCTACAAATAGAGCATCTACGAGATGGAGTTTTTGTGCATCAGTCAGCATATACAGAGAAAGTCTTAAAACGTTTTTACATGGATAAATCACATCCATTTAGTTCTCCAATGGTTGTTCGATCACTAGATAAAGATAAGGATATCTTCCGACCTAGAGAGAAAAATGAAGAAATTCTTGGTCCTGAAGTACCTTATCTTAGTGCTATCGGTGCATTGATGTATCTTGCTAATAATACAAGGCCCGATATAGCATTTTCAGTAAATCTATTAGCAAGATATAGTTCTGCTCCAACTCAAAGACATTGGTCTGGAGTAAAACATATTTTTCGGTATCTTCGAGGTACAACTGATATGGGCTTATTTTATTCTAACAAATCCAAAGCAGTTTTAACTGGCTATGCAGATGCAGGTTACTTATCTGATCCAGATAAAGCTCGATCGCAAACAGGTTATTTGTTCACTTATGGAGATACAGCCATATCATGGCACTCAGTGAAACAATCTTTGGCCGCTACTTCTTCTAATCACGCAGAAATTCTTGCAATTCATGAAGCTAGTCGAGAATGTATTTGGTTAAGGTCAATAATTCAGCATATTCGGGAGTCATGTGGCATATATCATAATAGAGCAATCCCCACAGTAATGTTTGAAGACAACACAGCATGCATCCAACAATTGAAGGAAGGCTATATTAAGGGTGACAAAACTAAGCACATATCACCGAAATTTTTCTTCACACATGACCTTCAAGAAAATGGAGAGATTGAAGTTCAGCAGATTCGTTCAAGTGACAATCTTGCAGACCTATTTACCAAGTCATTGCCACCAACGATTTATGAAAAATTGGTGCATAAGATTGGGATGCGTCGGCTTAGAGACCTCAAATGATTTTTCAAAATCGATGTACTCTTTTTCCTTTACTATGATTTTTTTTCCCAATAGGGTTTTTTCCTAGAAAAGTTTTAACGAGGCACGATTATTGAAAATTAGACATCCAAGGGGGAGTGTTGTAATATGGATGTCTAGAGTTTTCTAGAACAAAGTCTCTTGACTTTCTAAGTTCTTGTAACCTATGTCTCTTGGCTTTTTGACTCCTTGTAACTCACTTATAGAGAGTCTATATAAAGACTTCATGATCTACCTTGTATAGATACTTGAAATTAATAGAGTTCTTTCTCTCAAACATGTTCTATCTATAGTATATTTGTGTTATAGTATATTTGTGTATACTTTCATCAATATAAATATTTAGATAAGAGTAAAGATGTTAACGGTTCATGTTACATTACTCATCTTATGCTTTTGTGGGTTGTCTATTCTGCGGGAGAAAAAGTTGCCTCTAGGTAGAGTTATATATGTAATGAGGGTGTTTGACTTAGTTTATAAGTAATAAGTTACTTTTTTAAAAAAAATATTTTCATTTTTTTTTTGAAAATTAATATTTATTTTAGAAATTTAAGACCAAATCTTATTTCCAAATTTGAAAATAAGTTACTTATTTTCAGAAAAAGTACATATATACCAACTTTTTCAGCTTATAAGTTGATGTTTACATGAATGGTTCATAGAGAAATTTAAAAAAGGAACGATTCAGAAGTTTGAAGATTCGCTCGGTAATGTTAATAGCAAGCCAAACAATCTGAATAAGCAGACTCGGTCAGATAAATTTCATTCAGATTTATTAAGAAGTAAACAAATGGGCTCTAAGGCCCTGTTGGACTTGCTCTATCTACATTTTGTGTAAATTTATTAAATAATATCAAGCTTACAAGGGATAAAAATTAATAAACAATAAACTAGAAACAGATAGTACAATTAATAAAGTCAAATTATCAAATCAAAAAAAGTTGCTGAAATTTTGACAAAAATAAAATAAATTGCTGAAATAAGTATAAATTTTCTATTTTTCAGAATTTAAAACTCATAAGTTATTCATAACTTACTATGAAATAAATCGAACAAGCTGCTTAATCTACTTGTTATTAGATAAAACAAAACAAGCTGAACTGAGAAATGCAAAAAAGACCTGGAAAAAAGAAACTTCTAAATTTTCTCATGTGGTCATCTTCCTAAAATTTTATAAGATAAGGGGAGTTTCCCAAAAGTTTCTTGCCCATAGAAGAAGAAAGTTCGAGCTGGTACAATTGGTACATTAGATGAATATGAGGGAACAATAATAGGTGTAACTTGTAGCTTCTTGTGATCTATTCTTCATAATTAGAGAGTCGCGATATACGTTGCAATGGAAGATTGTGCTGGTATGCCTTTGCTGAAATGATATGTTATGTTCATCAGCATGCACTGATTTCTCAAGTAGTCAAATCTTGATCCAGTTATGCAAAAACTGAATCTTTTGCAGATCAATTGATAGAGGTATCGAGATTCCGACAGTCCATCCTGAAAAGAGTTGATAGGCTATCACGCTGATGAGTCGAGCTTTCTATCAGAAAAACTTCGCTGCCTGGGGAGTAATTTTATCAGCTTGATCAGCTCATATGTATGTGTGTCTTGCCCAGAGTAGAGGCAAAGTTCAAGTGGGGTTAAACCTTCCTGAAAAGAAAATAAGTACATATTTAAACATTTTATACATTTTATACATATTAGTTTACACCAGTTACTTCCACTTTAGCAGGCTAGCAGTAACTGATATACTTCAATATACTAAAATAATATGGTGCAACAGTACAACACCAAAACCAGAAACTATGTACAGATACTATGTGGTGCTCTAACGCTATAGCTAATACTTGTTGCTCTAACATTATAGGTGCATTAAATAGTCATACAAAGGTCTGGCCTGTATAAACAGCACACGTTCTGAAAAGTCTGCCACACAATCCCAGCGTAGTTTAACTTTATGTTTCTAGGCTCGAGGCACAAAACAAGTATCTTTGAACCATCTGGTAAGCTTAAAGAGAATATATAACAGCACAAGGGAGGTCTCAAAAAGAAACACAGAGTATAAGCAGACACCATTTAAGAGCCAGGAAACTTAGTCAACTGCTCTAAACAATAAATTAAACAGACAAGTACCTGGTTCTTTAACGTTTTGTCAGCTCCCTTTATTAACAAAAGCCTCACAATATCTGTCCTGCGGGATTGCACGGCCAGATGTAATGGCGTCCAACCATACTGCAAAGGCCACGAGAAGACACTCATTAAATCACAGGTATGCTCATGAACACATTAATTAACAGTGGATATAGAGAAGCAATCGATAGTTACGTTGTCCTGGAGGTTAATATCAACATTGTATAGGAGCAGAATTTTTATCATTTGACTTGATGCTGTGCGTACAGCATAATGCATAAGTGTAGCCCCCTCCTGTGCAACGAAGAAGTTGACATTTGAGAAAGAATAATAGCTAACCAAAAATAAGTTATGCAAACAATTTCAGTCAATGGATGCAGAACCAGTATGGTTGCATTCTATTCCATATTCCACAAGTACTGTTAGATAATGATTGACTTGATCTACAATAGCATCCTTTTAAAAAAAAATAGAGTCTCTTTCAAAAGTTTATAGTCATTGTGGCACTAACACTATGGCAGCATAGAGTAGAGCATGATATTTGACCAGTACAAAGATAAAAGAGCCTCTCATCTAAATATAACACTTGCATCATGAGTCAAATGCGATAACAAAAACGGCTGACTTTCGCGGTTAACAAAACAAGGGAACCATTATTCACATAGAAAAAACTATAAAACTGAATACTGGCATAAATATATTCAAGATGACCACTCTTTGGAACATTTTAACATTGTGAGAAAAAGGGGAAAAAAAAGAAGAGGCAAGTATATGAGTTACTGTTCATCAGCACAAGCAAAGAATGAAAAACAATTAGTCAGTGTGCACTCACTTCATCGTGAACAAAAGGATTAGCAGATTCTCTGAGAAGAATATTAAATATTGCTTGCTTTTTGCCAAGTATTGCTTTGTGGATCGCTGTCAAACCAGTCTGTGATAAAATAATTAATCAGGGCTTACAATAAGCAGTAAAAATATATAATTAATATCTAGTATTCTGATAGTGTCTGTAAAACTCAAAGCATAAGGTAGTATATTAAAAATAAAATATGTATAAAAATGTGATCTTGATTCCAACAGACCTTATCAGGAACATTGATATCAACGCTATGCTTCAACAACTCACTTAGAAGGTAAAACTCTCCAGATGCGGCAAGTGTATGTAGAGGCTTCCATTTCCCCTGAAACCATTCCATTAAACTTATAAACTACAAGGCCAGACTGGCAGATGCAAAAGTCCTAAATTTATAATCCACAATAAAAATTGAGGTAACACAAGACTAGTTATCAATCGACTTTCAGAAATGCATTTGTTGCTCTACTGGGAGGAGCAATGGGAAAATGATATTTAAGTCAAGACGTCACACATCTGATCAGTCAATGGGTTACAATGTCCCTTTGAAAGCCAAAGATATTACATATTTACTAGACATAGCTATAAAACCGATTGTAAGAGATGACGTGAAACTATTTTGACTTGCACTTACAGAAGTAGCAGATGCCAAATCAGGAACCCGCCTATTCAGTAGGACTTTTTCCTCCCTTGTAAACAGCTTGCGAGGACCTACTCATTTTGAAAAAATACATAAATTCAAAAATCTCAAAGCCTGCACAATATGTATGTTAGAGAAGAAAATCTAGTGACAGAGCAAATCAACAAAGTAAAATAATAATGACTAAAAACAGTTTTAAAAAGAAAACATTTCAGTTTTAAAAGATGGAGTCTAGCATGATAGTCTACATCTACAGTTCTGTATACCATGCTTATTACGATATCAATGCACAATAACAAATAAATATATATAATATTCAGACACTGAGGGTATAAGCATTACTTTACTAATTTTCGAACTAACTACATCCCCAGTTTACATAATCAAACACTTGGGAGTTGGCAAGTTGATTTATATTTCCATAAAACTGGTACTGGTTTCAGGTTTGAACTAAACGTCATTGAAATCCATTACGTGGGACCAAACAACCAAGCTAAAAGATAAGATATCCACATTTGTCAATTTGGAACAGATGGAACAGCCCATGCTCTTTTACCATATGAAACTAAACTAACAGTTGCAGCTTCTTATCGTGCCCTACTACAACCAGGAACCTTGCAACTTGAGCCTAGGTCTTAGAGAAAGCACACCCTAATGAATTATAGCTTTAATAGCAATGGACCAAGAAACAATATAAATAACGATGAAAAAGTAACATTTTCAGCTAAACCCTGTTGATTTAAATCACATGTAAGACTTTTTCAAGATCGGTCGATTGCTTCATCATCCACAGAATATATTTGTAAGTAGCAAAAGTCATTGACCTTCAATGAAATGAACGTATGTGCATCAAATTGTCTCGACATTAAAATTAGTGCTTAGGAAATAGACATTCTCTTAATCTGCATTAAGGCAATTATAGACTGTCCGATACAGATTAAAAGAAAAGATACAGCTAACAAATTATATCTGCAATTACTCATATATAAAGTGAAGCAAGTGCCGTAACAATACTGTATACCAAAGTAACCATAGTTTAATTGTTATCAAACCAGGATGTTAAATGAAGCCCGGGGTTAACTATATAATTGAAAATTTTGTAATCAGAGAATCAGACATGTAAATATGGTAACTTTATCACAAGGCACACAAAGATTTAGAATTTGTAATGTAAGAAATCAAGTAATAGTATTAGTAGCTGCAGCAAATTTACCATCTGAATTCTTGGGAGCAGAAGTAGGATCATAATCCCCACTATTCAAAAACTCAGAAACATCATCCAAGCTTCCACGATATACATCCAGCCTAGGATTCCTTGGCTTCGCTCTACCAGTGGTTTTATCATCTCTTTCCATACTGAATTTCTCATCATCATCATCACTAGTATCACCAGCATTGTGATTATCCGAAAAAGTAGGATTATCGAGAACAACAGGGTTCAATTGAGCAAGCTTAGCATTTCTATAAACCACATACTCATTCTCCAATTCATCATTAGTTTGGATAGGCTTAAGCAATTCTTTCTGCTTAACTAATTTTCGACCGAATTGAAGTTGTTGGGCAAGCTTCCTCCTTTCTTGCTTAGTAATATTATAAGCTTGGTGGGCTTCTTTCCAATCATCAGGAATCAAATTCTGCGGTTGAATTAGGGGTTTAACAAGCTTAGTTTTTTTAGCAGTGGGTTGTTTATCAATAAAAGTAGAGGGGTTTTGAAGATTAGGGTCTTCGAAAATACCTTCTTCGAAAACAAGACAATCTCCAATAACATGTTCATCATCGTCATCATCAACATCATCATCATCGTAATCGTGTTGTGAATGTTGGTATTGATGAAGGGATGATGAAAAGGGAGATGGGGAAATGAAGAATCTTGAAGAAGGGGGTGGAGAGAAAAGTGAAAAAGTGGTAGAAGGGGTAGTGTAGAAAGTGGTGGTGTTTAATGGGTTGGATAGAGTTTTGGGGTTGAGTGATTGTAGCAGTAGCAGAGGGCTTGGCAGGGAGGAGAAGGAAGAGGACATTGTGTATTTGTAGTGTGTGACTGTGTGTAAATCACTCCTACACTCCTGCTATCTTCTTGTTAGTTTTTTACATTCAGCACTAAATCAGCAACAGAAACACAGGGCTGTTTGGTTTACCGGGGCTGAGCCTGGGATGGTTTGGACTGTTTTAGAGCTATTCCAATAATATATTATTTTTAATATTTTCATTTGAAAAACGTATTTTAATATTGATATTATTATAAAAATGTTAATTTCTTTAATTTATATTTTATTTATAATTGGCCCCGTAAATTAAGTTAACATCATATTTTATTAAATGACAATTTTTGACACTCTACATTAGTAACACTTTATGAATAATAGAGTGCTAATAACAGGACATTATCATGTTAAGACATCGATTTGCATTAAATTAAATTCTAATAAACTATGAAATTAAGCTTAAACTAATCCGATTGTCATAAATAATTTGATTTGATCGTTTTTTGACTTGATACTAAAATATTTAATTATATATATACCTTTTCCTATAAATTTTTTAATTAAATTAAAATATTCTCTCTATTTTAAGTTATGTTATTTAATCTTTTATGCATATTTTAAAATATTTTAATTACATAATTAGAATTATTATTATACATTTTATTTTATAAAACTAAAATATTAATTATATATTATTCATATAAAATTTATATAATTACATAGAGTCGGTAATTTCTATATATAATAGAGTAATGCTAGAGGTCCTGAATTAAATCTCAAAAAAAATTACAAGTTACACATGGACATGATTTTACTGGTAGGACGTATATTAATGCACACGAGTTTCATATTATTTTTCATAAAATGACCAATAATATATTTGTTGATATAATGATATTTCAAAATAATGTAACCAATATTTTATATTGGTAGATATATATTATTCTCCACTTAAATGAATATTCTATATTATATATTTATTAGTTATATTATATTATATTATATATATGTACATATATATATACATTGGGAGTTACATGTTTATCAGATCTTTTATTTTTGATTTTAATTCCTAAAATTGATGATTCATTATGGGTCATTATATGTGAGGAGTTACAAATCTGATCTTCTTTTTCCTGGGTATAGATATATATACAAATGGTTTTTCAGAGAGAGAGGACACCATTGAAAAATTTCAAAACTTTCTTTCTTTTTGGGCACAAGTTTGTATAGGCTCCAAACTATCACCTAAGAGTGCACTTGTGTGAGAGTGTTGAGTAAACCTTAGGGAACGGATCGGCGATACGATTTAGCACCTCGGTCGCGCCGCATATCGTTTTCTAAGGCAGTGGATTTTCTTGCCACGACTCAGCGATTTCTTGTTTATTACCTTTGTCGATTTCAATATTTTGTAGCCTTCAAATTATCCTTTTATTCCTACAATTGAAAACGATATGTCTACAATGGCTACAATTTTAAACAAGACTCTACCTGATCTTTCTAAATTGGAGCCTCTTGATGGTAACAACTATAAGAGGTGGTCTCAAAAGCTCTTGATATTCTTTGAACAACTTGAGGTTGATTATGTTCTGTACCAAGATATTCTCACCGGAGTTATGGAGAAAAGTACTGATGTTTCGTCTCAGACTCAAGGATCGACACAACCCACTCTCTCTGAAGCCGAAAGATTAGCTGCGGAAGAAATCAAGAAGAAGTACGAGAGGGACAACAAAATGGTTCGGGGACATCTCTTAAATCACATGTCTAACACGCTGTTTGATCTTTTTGTTGACAATAAATCAAGCAAATCGATTTGGGAAATATTGGAGAAAAAATATGGTTCTGATGATGCAGGGAAGAAAAAGTATGTGGTTGGCAGGTGGATAAATTTCAAGATAACAGATGATAAGCCTATCATGGACCAGGTCCATGAATATGAAAATATTGTAACTGAGATATTGAGTGATGGCATGAAGATGTGTGAGACCCTTCAAGCTAATGTTCTCTTGGAAAAGTTTCCTCCTTCTTGGAATGATTATCGCAATATTTTGAAACATAAGAAGAAGGACATGACAATTCAAGAACTCATAAGCCATATGAGGACTGAAGAGGCTAATCGTCTCAAGGATAAGTTTGAAAATCTCTCTCTTAATTCTGTTAAAGCTAATCTAGTTGAATCTATTGTTCCTATGACAAAAAACAGGTTTAATGGCAAGAAGAAGTAAGGCAAAGGGAATTTCTCCAAAAATAACAAGATTCAGAAATCCAAGGCGGCTTGTTATGTGTGTGGAAAGACCGGACACAAAGCCTTTCAATGTTATCATCGACAAGCCGGGAAGTATGGAGATTCGAAGATCAACAACAAGACAGCGCCACAAGCTAATATTGTTGAATCATCAGATGTCATTGCAGCAGTAGTTGTTGAAGCCAACTTGGTGGAAAACAAAACTGAATGGATCTTGGACACAGGAGCATCAAGACATTTATGTTCTAATAAATCTATCATGAAGGACTTTGAGGATGCAAAAGACGGTGATCATGTCTACATGGGAAATAATACTACTGCTGGTGTTCTTGGTAAAGGGAAGACACCTTATGATGCTGGTGTGGAACTCGTCAAAAATAATGGGCCAAGTGTCTCCCAAAAGAAATATGCTAAAATTATTGGGAGTGTGATGTTTCTAATGAATTGCACTCGTCCAGACATTGCATATGCGGTTAGTAGACTCAGCAGGTATAATCATAATCCTAGTAGTGCTCATTGGACTGCTCTTCATCGGTTACTTAGGTATCTAAGAGGTACCATGGATGTTTGTTTGCATTTTTCTCAATTTCCAAATGTTTTGGAAGGTTATTCTGATGCAAATTGGGTAAACGATAATGATGAAATAAACTCTACTAGTGGTTATGTTTTTGTTTTAGGTGGAGGTGCTATATCATGGAAGTCTTCAAAACAATCATGTATAGCTCGCTCCACCATGGAATCTGAATTTATTGCTCTTGAGTTGGCAGGACAAGAAGCGGAATGGCTGAGAAATCTCTTGGCAGAAATTCCATTGTGGGGGGACGTACGTCTCCAGTATCTTTACATTGTGATTCTCAGGCAGCTCTTGGTCTTGCGACTAATAGCAATTTTAAGGGTAAAAAGAGGCATCTTCGCATAAGACATGGTGTGTTGAGACAATTACTCAGAAATGGAGTAATCTCTCTAGATTATGTGAGGTCCGAGAAGAATTTAGCAGATCCTCTGACGAAAGGTTTGCCAAGAAGGCAAGTTGTGGATATGTCGAGGGGGATGGGGCTCAAGCTCAAAGAGTAAATATTATGAACATTATTTTTACCTCATCCCTATGGCAATTGTATTAATAATGCTCAGGTGAGGTTGAATTATTTCTTTAATTCTTAATGGATTTATACCCACGAGGTAGGTGTCACTAAAGGCATTTGTGAAATCCACCGTTATAATTGCTTAGGTTGAGTTTTATATGACTCTTAATGAATCAATATTATTTTTGGTGCTATTGAGAAGCACATGAGTGATTCACCTACGTGGACGTGGAGACTAGTCATCTTCTATGGAAAATATTGGGCAATTTTCCTAGAGCGTCCATGAGTCCTAAGGTTGGCGCTTGGCTTTAAAATAGCGCAGGATACTATTTGCGGAGCCTATATAGATTTTGGGGTTGTATGTGTTGTGGGGGTCTCAGTCTAAATCTTTGAGTTCAATACTAGTTTACTCTTTGATCAAAAGTCTTATGGGTTTCAAGACTAGTTCACCCTTAAGACTTGTAGATTGTTGCCTCATTTCACTAAACAAAAGATTTCAATTATATCATTTGTTAAGTACATATCTCCTCTTGTGCCTAAAAGTTTGTATTTTTTTTATTTCTGTTTATTTTTCAAAATCATTAGTGGGGGATTGTTGATATAATGATATTTCAAAATAATGTAACCAATATTTTATATTGGTAGATATATATTATTCCCCACTTAAATGAATATTCTATATTCTATATTTATTAGTTATATTATATTATATTATATATATGTACATATATATATATATACATTGGGAGTTACATGTTTATCAGATCTTTTATTTTTTATTTTAATTCCTAAAATTGATGATTCATTATGGGTCATTATATGTGAGGAGTTACAAATCTGATCTTCTTCCTGGGTATAGATATATATACAAATGGTTTTTCAGAGAGAGAGGACACCATTGAAAAACTTCAAAACTTTCTTTCTTTTTGGGCACAAGTTTGTATAGGCTCCAAACTATCACTCAAGAGTGCACTTGTGTGAGAGTGTTGAGTAAACCTTAGGGAACGGATCGGCGATACGATTTAGCACCTCGGTCGCGCCGCATATCGTTTTCAAGGCAGTGGATTTTCTTGCCACGGCTCAGCGATTTCTTATTTATTACCTTTGTCGATTTCAATATTTTGTAGCCTTCAAATTATCCTTTTATTCCTACAATATTGACATGTCATGATTTGAGAAATGTTTTGAAAATCAATTCGGGACCTCTAACATTATTCGTATATAATAATAATGGAGGAAGAAATATAATTATGTAGAGTCAGTGACTCAGTTTATGTATATGTCATATTTTGACTAGTGATTCTACTTGATTTATTTCTAGTTTATCTAACTAATGTCATCAAAAGCAATAATATATTACACATTTTCCTTGCGAACTCAATACAAATTTGACCAAAATCTTAAGTTTTACTATCACAGGAAGATATGGTCTACAAGTATACGAAAACGGAGTCCACTTAACAGCAGTAGCACGAGTAAATAATTTATTTAATATTAAACATAGGACTAACACCCTTTTTTTGCTAAATAGAACTAACAATTTTAAAATCTATAAATTAATGTTCAACTAACATTTATAGTTACTAGCCAATTATAAAGATTAATATACGTACACATCATTTTTCATTTTAATAATCATTTTTCATTTTAGAGTAATTGAGTTACTGATGGTCTAATCACTCACGATTATTTACATAACGCATGGAAAAAAAAGATGAATATGATTTTAAAATTTTATTTTATTAACTAATATATACTATATCTATTTATATAAATATAATATATATAATATTCGGATTGGATTTTTAGCCGATCGTATATAATTCATATTTATATTTATCGGATTGGATTTGTATTGGATAGGATTGGTTTATATTTCTTTCTTAAAATATATATAATGATATGGAATAAATAATATTTTGGTCTGGGTAAGATATTTTACAAAAGAAAAAAGAAAGAAATCTCTCATTTAATTATTTAATTGATTTGGATTATCCTCGTATAAAATTTCTTTATAAATAGAGACCATAAACTCAAAAAAAATATTCATCCCGCTCTCACTACTTATTGAAAAACAACAGAAACTTAATCTTTACCCTATTTCCAATCCAATAATTAAGGGAGTAGATGGAAGGAAACATGAAGTATTTAACAAAATTGTTGTTGGTCATGGTACTCATGGCTATCATGGTTTGTGCGGGAGCTATCACAACGCCTCCCAGCTGCTGTCCTGATGTCATAGAGTGTTGCGGCTATATTGATGGTGTCAGGAAAACGTTGAAGCCTTAAAGAAATTTTTTCGCATTCCGCTATCTTGTTTTCTTTCAAATCTATCATATAATAAAGTTGAGAAGTAGCCATTATCTCATGAATGTTATAAATTAAAGAGTATCGATTAAAGAATATTGAAATGATGAGTTTGTCAAATTTTCTTAATGAAAGCAAATTTATTATTGTTCAGTTCCTGTTTCTGGCTCATGAATTCAATTCGCATACTCTAATATTTTAATGCATGTGACTTCTTGTTTTATAACTTATGTTAATTGTGACAGAATACATGCAAATGAAATAAAAATAAAAAAGACTATATAATCACCTAATATATATATATATATATCGGTAAATAGCCTTGCAGTTGTACATTCATAGCCAACACGTTATATATACATATATATTGAGATTTAAATCTGAATTGATCCACCAATTTCTGCAACTGATTATATATAGTGATATGCAACATTTTGTTTCCAAGTTAATTGTAATATTAATAATATGTTTATCATAATTTTATATATCATATGATGGTGAAAATATGGAAAAAAAATGCATAAATTACACAACTTTATAGTTAGGACACATGGCTAACTTGAAATTAAATATGTGATTTCAATTCTCACAAGATAACTCTGTCACTAATCTGTTTTTGTTCAAAGAAGACAATAAAATTTTGATAAAAATTGCTAAATGCATATTAAAAGGCGAGGAAGATTTTTTAATGATGTTTTTTTCTTAATTATTTTCTAAAAGATCGCTGGATCTCTTTCTACAAAAATGTGGGGAGTATAAAATATTGATGTATGTGACATCTCTTTCTAAAATCATTAATCCACGCATTTTTAATATAAGAGTAGCATGGTTTTTTTATTAGTGTTTGGAATATTTATTAATATCGGTTATATATATATATATATATATATATATATATATATATATATATATATATATATATATATATATACATTATATTATTATAATCGAAAGATTAAAAGTTTTGGTCGTTGGTATGGTACCGGGTGACTGGGTGAGCCATAGAAAAAATATTTACCGTCCAATTTTATGTGAACCATAGAAACAATCATAACCATTGAATTTTAATAAAACCATAGAAAAGATTTTAACCGTCTAATTTTATGTGAACAATAAAAACAATCATAACTATTGAATTTTAATAAAATATAATTTAAAAAGAATATAATCATACATACAACTATAACTCCAGTAGTCCTCCTTTTTTTACAAGATAGGATAATAAAATAAGATAATATTATATTATATTTAAATTATATTCTATATTTTTTTTAAAGAATCCTACTTATCCTATAATTTTTATTTAATATATCATTAAAGTTTATGATAAACAATATGCAATTTTTTAGTTTCCATCTATTTCTCTATTTTAATCGCATAACACAAATTATTTATCAAAACATAAATTCTACTCAAATTAAAAGAATTTTTCTCAAACTAGAACAACCAGTTCCCATCAATACGTGTATATTCAAATTAGAAGACCGACATCAACACCCTATATACAACTCTAATCACCGGTAGTCCTCATTTTATACAACTCATCAAGGATAAAATAATATTATATTATATTTAAATTATATTATATGAATATTAAATTAATAATATTTTATTAACATTAATTAAATTTTATCACTATGTTATATCTATATTATCTTTACTTTTATATTATGTTATTTTAAATAAAATTCTCTTTTAATTAAAATATATATTTGTACTCACAATCTATTAACATATTTTAATTTTTCTCATCGCTCAAACACTTTAATTTATTTAAAATTGTAATTTTATAATTAAAATTATATTATATTTTACCTGCATTAAAATATACTATTTTATTTAAATTTTAATTAAAATATTTCTAATATATTTGTAACTCTTTTATTAATAAGAAATCTATACTATATTTAATATTATTAAAACCGAAATATTAAAAGTTTTGGTCGGTATGGTACTGGGTGAACCATAGAAAATATCTCAACCGTTCAATTTTAGGTGAACCATAGAAACAATCTTAACCATCCAATTTTAATAAAATCTAATTTTTAAAAGGATATATATCATACATACAACTCCATCCCGATAGTCCTCCTTTTATACAACTCCTTACGGATAATATTATATTATATTTAAATTATATTATATATTTTCTATTTTAACAATCATACTTATCCTATAATTTTAATTTAATATATCATTAAATTTTATAAATATTAATATATAAATATCATTCCTAGGTGAACATAGAAAAAATACTAACCGTCCAATTTTAGGTGATTCATAGAAAAGATCCTAACCATCCAATTTTAAAAAAAAACTTATTTAAAAAAAAAATATCATACATACAACTCTATCACCGATAGTTCTTTTTTTATACAACTGCTCACGGATAATATTATATTATATCTAAATTATATTTTCTATTTTCTATTTTAAGAATTCTACTTATTCTAAAATTTTTATTTAATACTATATTATTATAACCAAATAAGAAAACTTTTTTTCAACTCAATTTCATCACCTTTCAGACTCTTTTATTTATTTAAAATTGTGACTTATAATTAAATTTTATGAATATTAATATATAAATAATATTGTATAGAAAAATATAAAAAGAAATTAATAATAAAATAAATTACCATATTAAATTAAATATTTTAATTATATAAAATAATTAATATATAATTTATTAATATCATCCGTGCTTTGCACGGGTTATAAGCTAGTACTTAATTAAATTTAAAGAAAAGTAAAAAATTTGGTCAATTGGTCGTCCGTCCAAGAAGTCCTTTTTTTATACAATTCTTTTCATCATCTTTAAGTTTTATTTTTATACAACTTTTTTATGCAATTATGATATAATTATAATTTAATTTTAAAACATATATATATATATATATATATTTTACATATAACTCTATCATGAATGAGTATTTTTTTTGTACAACAATTTAATAACACATCTCACTTCACTTCTACTTGAAATTACCACTTATTAATTAAATCTCATGAATATTAAAACTTATTAATTAATTCTCATGAATATTAAAATAATATTATTATTTTATTTATAAATAATTTTTATTATATATTATATTATTATAGCCGATATAATAAAAAAATTAAATTATATATTTAAATCATATAAAATAATTAATATATAATTTATTAATCACGCGCGTGCTTTGCACGGGTTATAAGCCAGTATATATATATATATATATATATATATATATATATATATATATATATATATATATATATATATATTACTGTAATATAGAAGAGAACTTAACCCAAAACATCGGGATAATAAAAAAAATAACTTTACCACTTAATTTCTGGAAGAAAAAACAAAATACTTTTGTTAACTGCCTTGTGCTTTTAATAAGTAATGATGTTATCCTCTTGGTTCTCTCTCTTTTAAATCATAGTCTCTATTAAAGATTTTTGAGGGGCTTTTCATTGGTTTTCACCGGTGAAAAACCTCAATCCCTTTATTTTTCATTTTCTTATTTAAAATCTTATTTTCCATTAATAAGTTCTCAATTTATTTAGATTTTGTTAGTCTTTCATTCCGAGAGTTTGATTTTTGTTTTGTTGTGTTCTTGCATTCTCCATGACCGAGGTTATAGATCAGCATAATTTTCATAGATTTGATTCACGAATGAAGGTTAATATGGGATCACATCTATGATCAATTGCACAGAACAATCGGGTGAAAATAAGTACATACATTTACAGTCGGGTGAAAACAAGTACATACATTCAAATCATTTTCAAATCGTTTTCTTGCCTTTACAGGAAGGAAAGATTCAACATTAATATCCTTAAATGTCGTCTAATTTCGATTGTATTTGTAGATGTCGTATAATTTTTATTTAATGAATTGATTCCTTTTTTCAAAAAAAAACTTTTGTTAAAAGTATTTATTTCAGGAATAATTATAATTTGTAATTTTACAACAAAGTAATTTTTTTCAATTTATCAAAGATTTAATATTATTATTTTCAAATTAAAATAACTTTTATTTTGAATATAATTTATAAATAAATTAATATTAATTTTTCAAACCTTGACATTCAACATTTAATTTACATTAAGAGCAATTGCAAGAGCCACTTTATTCATTCTCTTAAATCAAATTTTAATGAAAATGAAACAAAATTCAACTATAACACTCTATTAATCCCTCGTTAAAGCATCTTCAATACTCCACATTACTTACTTATATTATTATCACATAAACCATTATATGGATTTGATAGCAAAAACTTAATTCTAACCATATATATTCCTATCAAAAATTTATAGATGAGAAAAAGAGTTTCCTGACTTCAAGGAAGGGAACTTTAAGGAAGGAATGTGCGTTACTGCCTATTTTTTCCTTTAGTTTATTCTCTCTCTCTTAAAAATTTTCCCTTTTTTTATTTTTCTTTCTTCCATCTAATTAAATATATTATCTTTTAAACTATTTTTATAATAATATATATTTATTAGAATGCAATGCAGTGAAATACATGGTCATTGCAATGAAGTACACGGGCATTAGAGATGGAAAATAAATTAAAAATATAATAGTGATAATTTTAAGGAGAGTTGTCAGAGACTCGGAGTTAAACTATATACTTTTACATTTTAAAAAATTTAAGAAGTTGTTTGGTTCGTGAAAAAATATGAGATTGGATTGAAGAATCTAATGGGTGGCCAGAGATTCAAGTATTATATCTCATTTTATGTGTTTGCATGTGTGTTGAATGAATCTATTTCAGTTAGAAATAAATGATTACTGATATCCATGTGTCATACCCACCTCCCATTTATTATCAAAAACTCTTATCTTATAAATTTAAGGTATGAGTTTTAATTTTTTTTAACTAAACAACAAGTATGATATTGGAATAACAGAAACTCATACATATACCCAAGAATTTATATAATAATGATTTTTATATAGAGTTCGTCAATGGGTTGCTTTTAATATTATTTTAGCAGCTCTCAATATATATTAAGAATATCTCCAACAACTTTTTAATTGAACTCTTTAATTCAAATTTTAAGAAAAATCTTTTTAAATCAAATTCTAAGAGTCTTTTTAACCTCTTTTCAAATTTTTAAGAACTGCATTTCATTTTTTATTAGTAAAACTTTTTAACCCACTCCTAAATAATTTTATATTAATAAATTTTACTCATCTATTTTTTTCATTCTTTATTTTGTTTTCTTGTCAAATCTTATTGTCACCGTAATAACAAAATAATGAAGAAGGTGCTTAATTTGAAGAGATTATTGGAGACAACATGCAATGTTAACGTATTAAGGGGTATATTCAATTGGGATTGTGGAGTATTTTTTTTATATTTTAAAAATCAGAGGTTATTTAATCAGGATTTTAAACCGTACTTTAAAATCTGGGGGTATTTAATCAATATTTTAATTAATGATTTAAAATTCAGAAGTATTCAATATGGATTATTATTAATCAATTAAAATCTAGGGGCATTCAAAAACTTATTAACACTGATAGATTTTAAAAATCCATATATTATGTTGCATTTTCCTATATATTTTTGATATTTTAAAATCTCACCCTAATACAAAAAATTATATTGAATTTATGATTAACTATGCACGAACTCTATGCATTATGTATATAATCTATGGAATCTTAAATCAAACATAATCAATAAAAATCAGTGGATTATTATCAATACCTATAAATTTGGATTAAATACATCCCTAAACTTTTAGGAAAAAAATTAGTTGCTTAGAAATGTTTTTAGCCCCACCATTATGTTAGTATTTATCTTTTTGTAGATGATATTCTGATTACTATTTATTTTTAGTTAAATTTATATATTTTATATTAAATATTAAACGGGTAATTCCTAACAGAACTATACCTACTCTTACGAAGTAGTATAAATCATATTATAAAGCATAAAGCGTGAGAGCAAGTTCTTTGAGTTTTTTGATAAGATAAAAGATATTGAAATCAATATCTAATTAACAAAACTAACTATCGAAGATTACATGATAAACCTCCCTCCTGTTCCATTTAATTTTTAGTCCGGCACAAATTTACATATAAAACTAACTATCGAAGTTTCATAATTTTTTTAAAATTTTTTTTATAATATAAATTTGAACATTAAACTTTTATTTAAAAACAAAAATTGTAAAAATAAATTATATAAACTATATTTTATATGCTCTTTAAAAAACGCGTCAAACACTTTACGACAAATGTTCTAATTACTATTGAGTAATATACTATATACAAATAGAGGTCCTGTACCCAAGAGCGAGGTCTTAAATTCAAGCAGTCAAACATATTATTAGCTTTTTAACGAGAAGTACTTCGGTACATATTTCATTTACGTGCTGATAATTCGAGTGCAATTGAGATTTCGGATGATAAAATCAAAATTTTATTAGATATGAGAAAAAGAACCTGAAGTTAATCTTATGAAAAAAAATTAGGTACTTAAAAAATAAGTTTTAAATTTCACATGCCCTGCAGGGTTAATTAATGACATTGAACGTGCTTAACTAATTTTCTAATTAAATAATTTTGTGTTAATACAGTGTTTTATGAAACTTTCCTGAGGTTAATCTTAGGATCACATGCTCATTACATATTCATATTTAAATTTATACTTTCATACAATGATAGAATTAGAACTAAAAAGCATAGATATTTCAAATTTTACATTGCAAGAAATATTATTGAGTAGTTATAGGGGGTGTTTGGGGTTCCTTAAACTTAAAATAAGTAGCTTAATTTTTTTTTATACATATTTTCATATTTTTTTTAAAGATAAATATTTGTTTTAGAATTTTAAAACCAAATATGAACTTAATTATTTCTGGAAATAAGGGCTTATTTCTGGAAAGTACATACATCCCTACTTTTTTCTGGAAATAAGCCCTTATTTCCATAAGGTCTGTTTTGCCAAACAGCCCCATAGTCATTCAATCGTAATAATTAAAGTCACAATTAACTTGATAATTAACAGAATTTTATTAATAAAATTATATAATTCAAGAAACTCTACATAATCTAAACTCAAAATTAAATATAGAGAATTATAAAAATCAATACAAGTAAGTAATTACATATTTTTCGCTAAAAAATCATTATTAATCTCTTAAACTATGTTATTCCTTCTAAGCTGAAAAAACATGCGACTTTAGTACCCCTTTAATTCCGTAGCCGAGGCCCCGTTTGGGGTTTTTCTAAAATAATTACTAAGTAATTTATTTCTAGAAAAAAATTCATGTTTATATATATTTTTTTGAAGATAAATATTTATTATAGAAATTTAAAATTTTATTTTGTTTTATTTTTTCAAAAATAAGTACTTATTTTTGAAAAAAAATACACATATGCGTACTTATTTTTTTAGAAATAAGTAACTTGATTTGAAAATTAGGACTGCCAAACGAATATTTCGTATACAAATATGCTTATATTCGAATCCTAATCTGAAAATCTGAATTCGTATCCGAAAATTATATATCTGAATCCGAATCCGAATCCGGCGAATAATATCATGATTCGGATAATATCTGAATCCTATTTTACATCTTAAAAAAAATCATTTTTAAATATTTTTTTTATTTTTAAAATTATGAATTAATGTGATATATATGTATAATAATTATGTATCTTAGAAAAATATATAATTTTCAAAATAAATAAATAAATACATATATTTACAACTTGAACCTAATAAAATATATATTTATATTATATATTTAAATTCAAATTCAAATATTATCAATATGAATATACTTATATTCGTATTCTTATTCGAAATTGTTAAATTCGGAAACCGATCATATTCATTTTATCTCGGATACGGATAAACTATTCTGTGGGCCTACACCATACTCTAAAGTTTTGCATATGCAAAATGTATTTTCCATATTTGCCAATGTTGTTCCCCATCATAGTTTACGAACCATTAGCACATGGAAAATATATCATACAGCAAGTCACCAACAGCGAATGTGATTGAGTTGGGACTCTGGAATATACACCAACAAGTAATATAAAATTTAGATTTGCTCGTAAAGTGGTTAGTTAGAAGTGAAAAAGAAGTAAAAAATATCGTGAAACATATTATACAAAGACTTTTTCCTTTGCAAGGCAAAGCAAAAAGTATGCGTATTGTATTAGTATTAAATTCTACCCAATTTCATGTTATTTACTGTAGTATGTTTGATTTTAACATAGTTATTTAGTATTTTTAATTTTAATTTTGAGACTAAATTATTCACTTAAATTGATCATATTAAATTCAAATATATAAGTGTTTATAGACCAAAATTTAATAAAAACTCTTAAATAGAGTATTAATAAACCGAAATACAGTGGAGGATATATAAATTTCTAATTAATACTTCATTTAAGAATTTAAGGGTATTTGACCGAATATAACCCAATGTTTATATACGATAATGACTTCCAACAATTGATTATTGCTATCATCTAAGTAAAATTGCACATAAAATTAGCATTAATTTTTTATGTGAATATAAGTGTTACATTAACAGTATTTTAAAAGATGAAAATTAAAATTAGTCACTAAAAGTATCTGACAATAATTAATCGGAACATTAATCAAACACAACTTAATTTAATAAATAATAATTATATTTAAATATCGTCAAATTATCATAAAATTTAGTATAGAAAAACACTACATATCACTATTCTATATTAGATTTACGTGTTAAGATTTACGAAAAATACCATATATATTTAAAATGTATACTAATTTTTTTTTTTTTTAATGATTAAATACTCCCTCCGTCACAAAATACGTTTCCTGTTTTGACTTTTTACACTGTTCATTGTAAGCGATTGACTATTAATTTACACATAATTTATAAGACAAAATATAGTCATGAGTGATTTTGTTTGATTCGTATTTGTGAGTACTTTAATACAGTAAATTTTTTATATTTAATACTATTAGAAAATTAAAGATATTAACGATTAAAAAATGTGTATTGGCAAACGCGCACATGATTAACCTGAAAAGTTTTTAGAGACGGAGAGAATACTAAATAGCTATCTTAGGCACGATGTTTGAAAGAAAAAAGTGAGAGGCAATCATGGAGGAAAGAGAGCGTGTAGTGACAGTTGGGAAATTTCAAGAAATAATTGGGTGGCGTTGTACCCCATGATTTCTTATTGTCCATCCATCCCAATCTCTAGTCTCAACCTACAACAACTGGATTTAATTTCTATTTACTACTGCTACTACTAGTCTACTAGCACCGCACCTGTACTTCCTCTTCACTTTATTCCAAAACCCCACTTCTCCCTCTCTCTCCCTCTCTCTCGCGCGCGCGCTCACCACTTCTCTCTCTCTCTCTCTCGCTCGCTCATAAACACCACTTCTCTCCCTCCCTCTCTCTCTCGTAAGTCTCTCTCTCTCGCTCATAAACACCACCTCTCCCTCTCTCTCTGTCCACTATATTATTTCACAATGGCAGATAGTTCATCAGACAAAATGATATACCTCCACGGAGACATGGAATTAAGAATAATCGAAGCACGCTCACTGCCAAACATGGACATGATCACCGGCCAAATCTCTCGTTGCATCTCTCTCGAATCTTGCCGCCGTCCTCCCTCCCACGCCGACCGCAAGATCGGTCACCACCGTAAGATCATCACCAGTGATCCATACGTCACCGTTTCGGTCCCTCAAGCTACCGTAGCTCGTACACGTGTCATCCCCAATTCTCAATCCCCTTATTGGGATGAACGCTTTCACATCCCTCTTGCTCACCCCGCCGTCACTCTAGACTTCCAAGTCAAGGATAATGATGTCTTCGGTGCTGAAATTATCGGAACTGTTCGTATTCCGGCTGACAAAGTGGCCTCTGGTCAACTTATTAGTGATTGGTTTCCGATTATTTCGTCCTCCGGGAAGCCTCATAAGCCGGACTCTGCGCTTAAAATTGAGTTGAAATTTACTCCTTGTCACGAGAATCCGCTTTATGAGCACGGCATTGCAGGTGATCCGGAACATTTAGGTGTTAGGCACACTTATTTTCCTGTTAGGAAAGGTTGTCAGGTTCGATTGTATCAGGATGCGCATATCACGGATGATATTAAGTTTCCGCGAATTGAGTTGGATGGTGGGATGGATTTCAATCAAGGGCATTGTTGGGAGGATATTTGTTATGCCATCTCCGAAGCTCATCATATGATTTATTTGGTTGGTTGGTCCATATATCACAAGGTTAAGCTGGTTAGGGAACCCACTAGGCCATTGCCACGAGGAGGGGATTTGACCCTCGGAGAATTGCTCAAGTATAAGTCCGAGGAAGGGGTTAGGATCTTGATTTTGGTTTGGGATGACAAGACTTCCCACAAGAAGCTCTTCATCAACACGGTGAGAATTTTTATTTCTGTCGATAAATGAATAAGTTGAATCTTCACCTGCTAACATATTTTTTTTATGCTATTGTATGCCTGAATTATAGTTTTACAGTTCTCATTCATATGCAGTCTTCCCTATTTTTCATGTTATATGCCAAAAATTAGAATATAGCAGACCCATGATTTATGTTGGATGGAGTCACTTTTTAGGATCTCTTCTTCCCATCATTTTAATTGAAGCATCCTGAACTCTTTGCAAGTACCTTTTGACGTAAATGAATATGATACCCCATCGCCCCACACCATCTTCTAAATCCATTGCTGATCGCTTTTGAGTATCCATCAAAATTATACTAGTGGAAGTACTTCCTAGAGATGCCATCTAAACCAAAGTCATTTAAATGCCGCATTCCGCCTTATGTGAAGGGCCATCTTGTGTATCACGGTAGCATAGCCCTAACAAAAATAAAGCTTCCTAAATCAAATATCTCATTTGCAGGCACAGGACTTTGCCTTTCACCATCACTACTCCGCTATTTGTAAACTCGTATAGTATAGGATCTCATTCACATATTATTTGGTAAAGAAACCAAGAACAGCGACGACTTTTTGCTTTTGCACTCTGCCCTCATTACCATCACCAACGTTGTCACCTGCCAAGATAAACCAAAAAATACAGAACTGTGACTAAATTGGATACTTGCTAAATATAGGAGCATAAAATATAATTAGACTTAACATTTTGTGACTGGATTCACATCTAAAATTTGGATCCTGACTAGACACATGTATTATTTGCCTTAGAAAAGTTTTTTGATTTGGAAATACTCTAGAGTAGGAAGAATGAAGAAGAGAAAATGTGGAGGTGTATTACATGACTATTCTATGGCCTGCTTAACAACAGATCTCGGTGACGGGACTGCGTTCCATCCAAGTATTAATATTATCTTAATGCATGATCTTATTAATCTACTGGATGATTGCACAGGAAGTTGGTCATATATGTAGATGAAGTATGTGAGTAATAGTCATTATATATTATGATCCATAACACATGAGGCATGTGTCACATAAAATACCTAAACTAGTAGGTAGTTCTACCTGTTATCTGATTGACAAGAGCTGATATGGCTCTCCTCAATCCTTTTCAGTTTAGTCTTACATTCTTACTTTATTTTTCATAAAATTATTTTAACTTTCATCTAAATAGAAGCATACTTATTTACATGCCACGTACATCTTAAAGTATAGTTTTGCAACTTGCACTTATTTTTTTGACTCTGGTTGTGGATATGTAATACTGTACAACTCTGAGTCTATTCAGCATATATTAGATGATGATTTGAACTGACAATGCAGGAAGGAGTGATGCAGACACATGATGAGGAGACCAAGAAGTTTTTCAAGCATTCATCTGTGACTTGTGTGCTTGCACCTCGTTATGGAAGTAGTAAGCTTGGCTTTCTCAAACAACAGGCAGGCCTAAATTTTGTTTGTTGATATATTGACAATAAACTATGTTATAGCACCTTTTTCCTAACATATATATGTTTGTGTGAGGAAATAGTTTATATGTAAATGTACGAGGACAGTATTTGTTGTAATAATCTTGTATCTTTTCTCTGTTGATATATCTTAGACACAGTGACCTTGTTGTGATCTGATCTTATCAGTAGCGTATCCATCCCTATCTTTAGGAGGACTCTTTATACTTCCCCTTATATCTTAATTTTATCTGTTAAGAATGTTTCTAGCAAAAATTAAATTTGTTACGTTAAATTTAAGGTAACAGAAATAACGTTTATATATATTGTTACGATGCAACCAGAAGATACTCTTATCATGGTGAGATGGAGGGGTGTACATAGAATTTCACATAATAACTATAATATGATGGTAGATGTATGTGTAGGAGCTTACAAAATGTAATGATAATACGATAAATCTAAGCAACACATCTCTAAATATATAAATTTCGGTTCACCTATTATAAATATGTTTCATGATTTTAGACTAGACCGGCATCGTATAAACAGCAATTGTTAAATAATCTGTTATAGCTTTCTTTGTAGGTTGTTGGAACTGCATTTACACACCATCAGAAGTGTGTGCTTCTAGATACCCAGGCATCTGGTAATAATAGAAAGATTACAGCATTTATAGGGGGTCTTGACCTGTGTGACGGTCGGTATGATACACCCCAGCATCGCATATTCAAAGATCTTGATACTGTATTTAAGGGTGATTACCATCAGCCTACATTCCCAGTAAGTGTTTACCCAGTAACTAATTGGAATATCTTGTGTTTTGTTGGGATTTGATGGTCAGTACATGATCATGATTTTACACACTTTTCATTGTAGTGTACTCTAATCATATTGTGTATCAAGATGTTTTGCTTCAATTTTTTTGTTGTGCGGACTTTATTAGTTTTCATGTCCAGTGTTTGCTCTAAGATAATAATGATGACAGCATTATCAAAATAAACAATAAAAATCTTTTGTGAAAATAAAATTCCACTATTTAGGCCGATAACAAGCTTTCCGGTTTCCGCAATAATATAATTTAACTTGCTCATGATGTTTGTACTTTCACATTGCTCTGACAATCACTCTAATTTATTGAAATAATTGCTTTTAACACCTTGTCTTGTAATATGTTAAAGATTCTGTGTTGTCTTTACTAGGCAGGAACAAAGGCTCCAAGACAGCCGTGGCATGACTTGCACTGTAGAATAGATGGTCCTGCGGCATATGATGTCCTCTTGAACTTTGAGCAGCGTTGGAAAAAATCTACAAGGTGGAGGGAATTCAGTTTGCTCAAGAAAAAAATTGCTCGATGGAGTGATGATGCTCTGATAAAGATAGAACGTATCTCATGGATACTCAGTCCATCTATGGCTGTTCCAAAAGATGATAAACACACAGTCGTCCCTGATGATGATCCCATATTACATGTTTGCAGGGAAGATCATCCTGAAAACTGGCATGTGCAGGTATCGGTACTTCCCTTCTGTAATATTTCTATTTTCCTACTAAGCATGTGTCAGTTTTACTGGAACCTTATTTTTTTCTAATTCTATACAGATATTCAGATCCATTGATTCAGCATCAGTGAAGGGATTTCCCAACACCGTTGATGTTGCTCAGGAACAGGTTGCTATGTGAACTGTATATACTTTATCCCCTTTTGTGCAATGGTGTGTATATTCACATGCATGTGCAAGCAGCTTGTTTTCATTACTATCTTTTTATTATAGATGTGTGTTTAATGCTTCTTGATGTTGGTACGTAATTGGGATTTGTAATCAGCATAATATTAAATCTGTCCTGACTAAAGTGTTTTTTACACATGTAACTTTATTGCAGAACCTTATCTCAGCCAAAAATCAGGTGATAGACAAAAGTATTCAAACAGCATATATTCAAGCAATTCGATCTGCTAAGCATTACATTTACATTGAAAATCAATATTTCATCGGAGGATCATATGCATGGCCAGCATACAAAGATTCAGGTAATTTGTTTTGCTGCTTGCACCTTGCAGTTGTGTTACTCAATTTTTTTTGTCTCTAGAACATGTGATTCTTAAAATCTTGTAAGTTACTTTTTTTTTAATTACCATGTCTTATTACAAGTGGGACTAGTTTCCTCTGAAACAAAACATTTTTTCTGGTATTAATCAATCACAAAAATTTAAATAGTCATGCACACATACCAAGGCTCTCAGCTTTGACCTCTTATTACCAATGGAAGAGAGATATTTGTTAGGCTACAATGTTAGAGATACTATGTTGTTACTAGATCCAGCGCATAGTCTTTTCTTGGTACCATGATGATCGATATGCTCCTTCAATGAAAATTTATATCTATTCCTGGAAGACATTTAGGTTGTTGCCTGTTTTTTTGTTTTTTTTTTTTGGTTTTTCGTAATGGTCATAATGACAAATTTCATCATTCTATAGTGCACACAGTATAACTTTGTATTATAGTTCTATTCTGAAGATAAATTTTGCTTGCTGTTGTGCGACCAGGAGCTGAAAATCTAATCCCCATGGAGTTGGCACTAAAAATTGCTAGTAAAATCAAAGCTAAGGAGAGATTTGCTGTATATGTTGTCATGCCAATGTGGCCTGAGGGTATTCCCACTACTGCCACTATGCAAGAGATTCTGTTTTGGCAGGTAATGGATTTTTTTTTATCTGGTAGCAATCGACATAAATTGTGGGACGAAATAATTTTTGATTTCATCCAGTGTAATACACGGCTCGATAGCAGCATTATCCCGCATACAAATATATTTTGCATTTTTTTATTTATATTCGTTCCGACTGGTATAGTTTGAGATAAAAGGCCTGTGCTGGCATGTGTAGCACTATCACACGGACTACAAAATCTCCTCTTTTAACCTATCTGAAGCCCCTAACTCAAACCTCTGTGTTTTATATTAAATATAATATTGTTTTTAAATGCATTTTGAGATTTATTTCCTGCATTTTGTAAACATCAGGATTGATTCCTATCTTAGTTTGTAATTATGAAACTGGCAAGTAGAATCCACTGTAGCAAATCTATATATCTCTCAACACTGTTTTTATTGGTCTGGGATTGTGTGTATGTGTGTATATATAGGTATACACACACATATATAAATAAATACATCCTACAGCCCAGGATATACCTAGATTTTCCTGTTCAGTCTGCATGACAAAAAGTAACACACTGGAGTGTCAACAACACAAATCCAGATATATTTTTAATAGGTACACGGTTCTGAGTAAATTCAATGTGGTTTCTAATAGATATATTTGGTCCAGATATATTTTTAAACCACTCTTTTTTGATATGTATACAGCTGTGTTCATTGCTTTTCTTCATATCTGGAAAGTGCTTCAGAGGGATCACCTTATAAGTTTCAATGTGATTGCAGAGTGCTTATCTTATTTTTGTTTCTGCTACCAAATGAGAAATTTAGGACCAGATATCAAGTATACTGTCTTCTTGATAAATATTACATGCAAGTATATATGTATTTTAATATATAACAATGTATCACTCTTGTTGTGATGGGGAAAGAAACATTCTGGTATGTTGTATGACCCCATTCTCATTATTTAGGAAAAAAATGATCATTCTCATTTCTAGTAAACCAGCTTTATGTATAATATTACTAAGAGAAATAATTTGCAGAGTCAAACAATGCAAGCAATGTACTCCACAGTTGCTCAGGAACTTAAATCCGCACAACTTGTGGACTCCCATCCATGCGACTATCTGAACTTCTATTGCCTAGGCAATCGGGAGGAAATTCCGATGGAAGCTAGTCAAAATTCTACAGATTCTAATCAGGTATTGCTAGATAGTTTTTCATATTTCAGCTTATGCCAATATTTAAGTACGGAAGTATATGGAAACAAATATAGAAATGCACTGATTTAAGTGTTCAATTATTCTACTAAGATAGAATACTAATTTGGAAGATTCGGATGTTCGGATGTTCTAATTTGCACTGTTTAAAACAAACATGTTCGGATGTTTAAAGAATTTTTTCCCTGGGGGGTGCTGGGAAACCACGTAACTCTAGTTTTTTCATGAAACTTGGAAGATTCATATGTGTTCAATTATTCTGTTAAGATAGAATACTAATTAAATCACAACTTAGTAACACATCCTAATTGATTCGTTCAAGTAGACATGGGTCAAGAAAATATCAGCACCTATAGTTCCTGAAGGACTAAAAAATGTATTTTAATTAATTCTTAAATATGAAAAACTCTATCTAGCTTCATGATAAAATAATCAGATTAAAGTTTTTCTAATAGCATTATGATTTTATGCCTCTCGGGTATTCAGTTTAGCTAGGACAATCAGTATGGCTAAGGTAGCTAAGACCACTAAACAATTTTGTTAATAATGGATTTTCCACACAAAACCTCATGTTCAAGGACAGATCCTATATGTATATATATAACCCTACAAGCACATTTTATCAGCCATCGGTGTTTCGTGATGATTGTAGACACATAGGCTGAGCAGAACTGCAGAACAATATTTTCCCTGCATTATGATTAAAACCTTGCAACTCCTTAAAAGTTGATCTTGCTTGTGTCTTTAGGTTTCCAGTGCACAGAAGTTTCAGCGATTTATGATTTATGTGCATGCCAAGGGGATGATTGTTGATGACGAATATGTGATTGTGGGATCTGCTAACATTAATCAGAGATCTTTGGCTGGTACAAAGGACACTGAGATAGCTATGGGTGCATATCAACCCCATCACACTTGGGCTGCAAAGAAGCATCACCCCCACGGCCAGGTTTGCCTTTCTTACTTGTTTGAGCAACAATATAGTCTTAGCTGTCCTCGCTTTTCCTTTTGGGTGGGGGGGTGGGGGGGGTGCTGAATGATCGCCTTTACTATAAACTCGATCCAACATGATTAGTTGGCTGTGTCACTCATCTATTATTTTCAGAAGTCCATAAAACCACTTGAAGTTAAATCACATTGTGTTCTTTAAAACTTTTAGAGATGATGTAGTATTGTAGTGATAGTACGCCTCTTTTTTTTCCTTCATTTTAGTTTAATGTCACTATAGAACTATCTGAACATACAAAAGTATCTCTCATTTAAACCATGACTAAAATTGTATTACTAGGAGCAAGTTTAATATGCTTCTTGGCTGTCAAGCCCTCTGCATAATATATTACTATCGTCGAGCACTGTAAACTTCCGGCTTGTTTTTGTTCCTGCTGATATGGGTACCGTTATCTATCCAGGTATATGGATACAGGTGTTCACTATGGGCTGAGCACCTTGGAATGTTAGATGATTGCTTTGTGACTCCGGAAACTTTAGAATGTGTAAAGAGGGTAAATGAGGTTGCTGAAGATAACTGGAAACGGTACACAACTGAAGCCTTTACCCCGTTGCAAGGCCATATTCTCAAGTATCCTCTTCATATTGATGTTGATGGAAAGGTGGGTTCTTTACCTGGACACGAAAGCTTTCCTGATGTTGGTGGCAAAGTTATTGGAGCTCATGCCACTGGTATCCCGGATATTCTTACAACATAATACAAATCCCACCATTCTATATGCGTTTGAGATTTTTGTTAATTGTTTAAGACAGTGCTGGATGATGTTGAATATATAACTCTGTCCATTATTGCAATTTGTGCACAGCTTTGTACATCTTGGAGCTGAAGTAGAGATGTAAAAAATAGGGTAATGACTGGTAGATGAAATGTTTGATCCTCTTTTTATGAATTTTAATAGGCAGATTATGGTTGATTGTTTGTAAGTGAGGTTTCTCAATTACTTGAATTGCAAGTTGTTGACTAATATCATTTCTGGTGGATTTAGTTGTATCTCTAATGGTAATTTATCTCGCTTTGCCATGTAGTAGTTTTAAAGCAAAGCATACAGTTAACCTTACATGATTAGTTGTCCATGTTCGGACGTTCTATTAACTTTCTCAGACAGATTATAAAAATGAACTTCGTCAGTAAAATTCTAAAATATGTAATTTAATACAATACGCCTGGTTTTATCTGTCGAGTACAATCTCAAGTAGCATGGCTTTTTAAGGGGATCACGGTCTAGGGTGTTATCATATTACTTGAATGTTTGACCCAACCTCAATTAAAGCAAGGAAATGTAGAAATAATGATAAAAATACCCATTTTTGAGTTTAAAATGACAAAAATAACAATTTTCAGATGTATGGTTATTTTTAACGGATAACATTACCAACTGTTAATTGAATATCTCATTTTGTATAAGATACCCCAACTCATAAATGTGTATCTTATATAAAATAATATCCAATTACCAGTTATTGGCCATCCGTTATAAATCACTCATTACTTTCAAAATTGTTATTTTCACAATAAAATTTTAAAAAACGGGTATTTTTGAACAAAACCTGGAAATGTATATTCTGAAGCGTATTTTAATGAGTTTACTGTTTACATAACCACCAAAAAAGACAATTAATAATAACCCTGAAAGAAAAAATGTTGTAATAGCCACGACCATTTTTATGGCTAATTCTGCTGGCAATTTAATCCACCACAGACACATTAATGTAAGGTTTTTCATCAAGACTGCAAACTAGTGACAATACCCTAACAACGTCTCGTTTTTACGTGCAAAGTTTGGGACATGACCGTATAGTTCATAAATTATTAGAAGGAACTGTGTGGTTCTCGAGTGTTTTTTCTTTTTTCTCGAGAAGGTTTCTATGAAGGCATCTTATCATGATTCATGAATTTATGATTTCATACATATATGGAATATATGGAGTTCTTTCTACCGCCACAGTTGAATAAAATTAATAATCAAGCCAACCCATCTCCTATCATTAAAAAAAAAAAACGGCCAAGATTAAAAAAAAATTAAAGCTTACGCTCTATTAAATAGAGCGTATGCTTTAATTTATTTTTTCTTCCCATTTTTGCCCTTACTTTGCCACGTGATATTTATTGAGAAAAAAATTACAGCTTCTGCACCTACGCTCTATTATAGAGCGGATGTATAAAACTTGGAAAAAACCTAAGTCAGAGAGAGGATGTTTAAGACTTGGACATATTGTAGAAGGTTGAGATAACGATGACAAGAAATGAAGACCAAAATATCTAGACGAGATCAAAGTGAAGACAATTCCAAATGGCCACCGCCTCATGAGGAATCAATCCAAGTACTTACTTTACTATATAGAATAATAAAGATTGGTACAAGGACCAAGGCAACAAAGTGGTTCACAAGAAGCTGGTAACCTAGTTTCAAGTATTTGAACTTTACGGAACTTACTTGAGAAATCAGGCATTTTTGTTTTAGATATGTGTTACTGTGTATAAAATATAAACGCAAAATAGATTAAGAGAATTGAGATGTTCAAGTGTAATGGGAGATATAAACTCAAAATAGATTAAGAGAATTGAGATGTGCAAGTGTAATGGGAGATGTAGAAATTTAAAGACTAACTATTGGAACATATGAGATAATGTGACAGAGTAACCATGTGCAGTTATGCTCTATTACAGAGCGGACATACGCAGTGTACATATATGCCTAACGAAAAAACTAAGGCAAATTGATTCTTTTTAAAATATTTCTCTGTAATTACGCTTTATTATAGAGCGTATGTCCGCTCTATAATAGGGCGTATATTTTTATTTATTTTTAAACAAATTTCTGCTTGTAACATACTCCAAAATACCATAAAATTTGAAATTACAATAAAAAATCAAGATCAAATGTTGAAATCTTAAAGAAATCGAATCTTCTCCCAAAATCAAAATTTATAAAAAATGGGTATTAGATAACTCAAAATATATTGGGTTATGAAATGTGTATGAATTGGGTTATGAAATGGACAAAGTTGAAATAGGTTTTAGAGAGTTCACATAAATCTCTAAAAAATGGTATGATAAAATAACAAGTGTGTTTCTGGGAGATAAGAGTGTGTATTCTGGGGAGACATATAATATAACATAAATTTAAAGGGTAAAATAGGAATTAAAAAAATATGTGTTTTTTTAAATCTCAACCGCTGATTTATTTTTTTCATGGTAAGAGATAGGTTGATTGGATATCAAAAGATATCCACCTGTGACAGGTGAGCAGTTTCTTATATATATATATATATATGCATGCAGTAATTTAAATATTTAATTTATTCTGCTGGAGGCTGGAGCATAAATGCATAATCATAACCACCATCATCATTAATCGTAATCACCAAAGCTAAAATGACCATATAGTCCATACTCACCAAATAATTTTGCCAACAGTGGAAACTTCTGGCCATCTAGCCAAGTACTCAGGTTACCTCTACCGCTCTAGTCTCTAGTCTCTACCGTGTATACTTCCCAACCCTGTAAAATAATAATAGCCTACATGAGAATAATCAATCTTTAAGCTTGTGCATCCTTCGGATGCGGCAACAAAGCAAGATCCATATTTACAATTCACATGTCCTCAACTTGAAGCGTAGCTGAGAGGTTATAAATAGACCATGTGCTAGATTGTGAGCCTTAACCCACCGTTTAGTTGAAAGGAATAGAATAAGTTAGAAATGGAATGAGAAAAAATTATGATAGTTTTAACTGCATAATTTAAAACAAGAATTTTGTGGAAAAACCACTTGCATCACATGATAAACGAGCTCCAATCAAATACGTCCCTAATTCACACACTAGAATCCAAATTCGTCACCAGAAACGATAGAGAGAGTTGAACTAATACAGACGCTATATCTCACATGTAAAGGCGTGAGTTCAAAATGACAATCAGATATAACTAACTTCATAGTAGTAACAGATTTTTAACCATCTGAACAATAGTTTAAAATCCATATCTTCATCTGAACACCACATCTCATCAGCCTCATCTGCGATGACCATAATTTCTGTCCGGGCTATAAGGAGGATACGGAGGTGACCTAGTACGATCCCTTCTTGACTTTCTACCAAAAGGAGATCGCCTAGGAGGAGGAGAGTAGTCTCGGCCATGTCGATATGGTGAGCGCCTTGGGGACCTCCTGTACTCATCACGGCTAGAACCACCTCGATATCTGCCACCATCACCGCGTTCGCCGCGAGAGCCTATGATACAAGAAAGATCATGCATGAGAAAATAGAACAAAAGTGTCAAGAAAATACCAGCGGAAGTCCAATCAAACAAAACAAAGCTCGGCAACTTACTACTGTCCCTAGCATTTTTGAGGCCAAGATAATGACCAGGTGTAGGAGTTCTGGGGCGCTTTCTCCGGGACTGAAATATATATATATATATATATATAGCAATATCAACACAAAATTCATTTGAATCGTCACCAAACACAGTAGCAACTATTCAAATACATGGAAATACCCTTTAACACGGAAATAAAATAATATTATCATAGGAAAATAACATAGAACTAAGGTAATCCATACACTCAACTCTGCCGCATGTATCATATATATAGCATGGGCACATACTTAGTAACCATCAACTTAAACCAGACTTCATCAAGCTTAACCAAAAGGAAAGACTTGATGTCAGGCATGGGGTACCATAAAAGCTCGAATAGAACCGTTGATTAGTTTGGAGTTGTAAGTAATTGCTGAGGTTGTATAGTTGTTGACAATAAAGATGCCATGTTGCATGTGAAAAGCTGTTTTTAGCTGGCCATTGATCAAGCTGTTAAAATGTTGCAATGGATGAACGCATCATCTTTGATTGCTGCTAACATAGCTGATACAATGTCTTCTGAATATAGCCAAAAACCTCAAAGTAAGAAAAATATGGCCTATAAAATCAAATATGATAATTGCTGCTATCAATGGATACATGAATTTACCCTTTCCACGGTTATGTATCGCCCCTCCAGAACTGACTGGTTTAGGTGCTTGATGCAACGGTCAGCATCCTCAACGCTGTCCATTGTTATGAAAGCAAACCCACCAGAGATGCGTGAACGAGGCTCCACAACAAGAAAGCACGAAGCAACCTAGAGCATAATGCTACTATTAATAAGAGAACATATTAAAAATCATGCTGCTAGATGAAAAGTTCATCCAGTGCACAGCATTGTCACAACAGTGTCCAAGGTTGAAGCCACAAACTCAACAACATGATTTCTAAAAGATATCACAATACAAAGACATACATCACAGCATATAAGATATCAGCACAACATAAAAGGTATCAGGTATCGAGTACATCAACTAACTTTTCCTTCCTTGTTAAAATGATCTTCAAGCTCTCTCTCTGTAACTCTTGTAGACAGGCCAGTCACGTAAAGTGTGTTTCCAGGGATATAAACCTCAGTTGGCCTGATAAATTTATAGAGAAGATTGTAAATATCATATACACGATGGGTGAACTGAACCACAGTTATACAGCGAAAAGCAGCTTAGAAAAAATATATAATAATCAATTATCAACTAACCTTCCATGACCTCTAGATACTGATCTGGATCTAGACCTGGATCTTTCCCTGCCCCTTGGTCTAGACCATGATCTGGACCTAGAACGCGACACAGAACGGGAGATTGACAACCTAAACTGTTCTTCATAAGGAGGAGACCTTGAGTACCTGAAACATGACGAGGAAAACTAATCGAATAAACCTTATACACGGATATTGATGGAATATCGTAATTTATTATTTTAATTAATTGTGGAGACTTGAGATAACTTGTAAAGCTGTAAATAATTCAAATATTTTAAAAGAATTTATTAACATTATCAGGATTCCATATTCAAAAACACTCTATTTCTGGATGATTCAAATTTAGCCTATGTTCCCGTTTTGTTTAATTAATTCGCCATGACCTTTCCTTAATTGTTTTCCTTATAGTCCCTTACTCCCTTGTTCCCGCTTTTGTCCTAGGTCAATGACAATGCATGCATAAAAATATCACAATTGTATTTCCATAATAACATATGTGAGATCTCCAACTGCTCTCATGACCAATCCATCAAGTTTTTAACGTGCAGGGCACAGTACAATACCCATCATCTGCAGTAATGCCTTGAAAGAAAAGGGTCGATCATATGTAACTTAAACCTAACACAATTTTGTTCACCCTTTATGACTTTATCCCACTCAAACATTAGCTTGTACCCGACCATGGAATTTGATTACAAACATTGAAGTATGACGATTGTCTCATTGACGGACATATAAAATAGAGCGTATTGCAAATTTACAAGTAGTTTTTCAGATATAAAATGACAATAAAAAGAAAATTAAAAATTTACGAGACAAACACTGGGGTTTACCTGCACATCCAAGTCACTAACAGTATAATGTTACCATTTGAAAGTAAAGAAAAAAGAGAGTATCTATTTGATTTTTTTTTAATGGAGAACAAGAGGGACGGTGAATCTAAGACACATATTTCAACAAAGGATAAACAACAATTAGTTGTGAAGAACAATATTTATATTATGGAAAGAAAAAAATATAAAATACACTGCTACTTGCACTTACTCTTCATGCACATAAAAATAATTCCTAGCACTACAATATATATAATCATTAGTTCCAAATCCTTAACTAATATGCAATTAGTATGGGACAAAGTCAACAGATGACGTACATTGTGTGAAAAATGATTTATGTGTAGCAAGGTTAATTTAGAGACCTAGCACCACTATCTAATTATCAATGTCCTAAAGATGCATTTGGTTGTAAGGGATGTAGTTTAGGCCAGAAGGGAATGGAATTTTTAGTTTCCTTTTTATGGGTTTACATTCTTTAATTTCATTAGTTTCTTCATTCCATTCCATCCAATCCCATTCCATTCATACATACACACACACACACATATATATATAGACACATATATATACTGGAAAAAGAGAATCTAAAGTCACAATAGAAAACTTTTCTATTAGCGCGGCTCAAATCTACTTCATTTTTTTATTTAATTTAAATTCTAACTATACAGATGTGAATATAACACAATAATAAACAAACACGCAATTTTTCAAATAATTTTGTAATTTGGAGCAATGTGTTTATAACAAAAATTGTATATTCAATCTATGCTATTAAAATTATATAAGAAAACAATATCATTAGAAAAATGAAACTCCACAACTCAAATTTAAATAAAAATAATTTTGCAAAAATATCTTCACAACATCTTAACATCCATACGGTTGGATTGTTAAAAAGTCACTATTAAATATGATTAAAAGCCCAACTAATAGAAAATTTTCTATTACGGATTTAGAAACTACATGCCCTATGTGTGTGTGTATTCACGATATTCGATCCTATTTCCTGCTCGTTTGCCATGCAAACCTCAATCATACAAATAAAATAAAATAAACCAACTTGTAATTTGCTCCCTTTTACATTACATGATAGACAGTTGTACACACCTTTAAGTTTGTTGATATATTTAAATATCATTCTTAGCAGCAAAATGGAGTAGAAAAGTGTTAAACAAAATAAAGCATGTAATTAAATTAGGAAGCGAATGCAACCTAATAGTAGCTTAAATTTGCAAAATAAGGCAGCAATAAGATTAACTTCAAATTTCTTTGTAATTTATTTTTGTTTTTTCGATACTCGAAAAGGGGGGGGGGTGTAGCAAAAAAAAGGGCAGATTGAGAGGAAAATGAGCTATGAACATAGAACGAGCAGAAGAACTAAAAGAAGTAAACATGAAATAATAATTAAAAGAGAGAGAGAGAGATGGGGTTGCGACAATATAATCAAGATGAGAAATTAAGGGATGGGATGGGGTGAGGGTACCTTTTTCGGGGAGAATCGGCCTGTGCAAATCAATTGAGATTGAAATAATTAATAAATATATACGACTGAATGGATGTATGTAAGTATGTAAGTATAGATTAGAAAGAGTAGAGAGAATGAATAACAATACCATTTAAGCAGCAGAGCAGGAGGGAGAGATGATAACGATGATGATGGAGATTGAGATGATGTTTATATATTCAAACATTAAAAACGTCTATAAATGACACAATAGTCATCGTTGAGGGTGGAAGAGTGAGGGACTCCTATATGGATGAAGGGTTATATCAGAAAAAATTATAATATTTTTTTTAATAATAATTTTAAAATAATAAATTAAAAGTTTATAATAATCCATAATAGACGAATTAGTTAATATTTAAAAAATATATTTTTAATGTTATATTTTATATTTTTAATATAATTTTATTGACCTGTATAAATCTAACGGATTTTGGATCGGTTTTATATTTATCCAAACCTGAAATTTTAATATTGTTACCCTGTATTATAGTAGCACTCTATAGCAGACTAGTCAATTTAATTTTCAACCTGAATTTCAGGAAAAATAAAATCTAAAACATAGTCTCAAACTTCAAAAATTACAAATCAGAATTTTACTAGATAGACCTACTTGCCTACATTCAAGCCTACTATCTCATGCCATAAAATTGTTGGGCTGAAAAAATATTACCGGATTAAGGCTGCATCAATTGTTGGGCTGAAATTACAAGGAGTAATTAGCCCACATTTGGGCTGCTATATGCCGAGAAAGAAATCTTTTAAGTAACAAAAACCGCAAGTGCATGGGTGTACGTGAGTACAAAAGCAAGTACAGGTCGAACCACAGAGGACACGAATTAAGTTTTTAATCTATAAAACAAATTAAACTAGTACTCAAATATATCAATAATCAAGCAATCTAAAGGACGAGTTCATCGGCTTAACACATAAATATCATGGTGTAATTTAAATATTAATCTTTATTAACAATTAAACACATAAGCATTCGGAATAAAGACAACCAATGATTCCAAATCAAATATTATTTAAAAGTGGTAAAAACTACTTAGTAAAATCTTACCAATCAAATCAATTCTCAAAATCATATGGATCCTAACTATACGAACTCACAACCCTACTTGTGTGGCTCGCATGAAATTACTCACATAGACATGATATTGGAGATAACTAATAAGATAAATACATCACAATTAAGCACATACACCACGAGATTCATGTATGTTCAGCCCGACTACTTCCGCCCTTTAGAAAGGGACTTTCAGCCTAGCATCATTGAGACAATCATGATAAAAGTGAAAAAACTCATACCAGTAATTGAAGATGAAACTTGGATTTTATTGAATAAACTTCGAGTACATGGGAGAAAGAACAACTATGCTAGAGAAGAAGTAAAACAATACAATGCAAAAGATTTATGCTACAAGAGGCCTAGCCTATCTATTTATACTAAAACAATTATAATGGAAAATTAATTACAAAGATATTTTTATTTAATTAAAATATTCATTGTGGTTATTTGCTTGCTCAACTTTTCCTGAATAAATGATTCTTGCTTGATTTATCACGATTTACTGACTCATCATGATATGTTGTGATTTCTTGATTTCAGTGCAAATATCTCCTTTTAATAGACAAGTCTTTAATATTTTTTTAATATCTGCACAATCAAAATAAACACAAACCAAGCATAAAAAGGGAAAATAAACTTAATAAATATATACAATTATACAATAATATTATACTAATAAAATGTGTTATCAAATTCCCCCATATCAAATCCAAGCTCGTCCTCGAGTAATAAAAATAACCTAAACTCACTGTCGTAGGCATCACGGGTACTTTTAGGTGTACCAACCCGTTAAACTTGTAGATGATCTCTACAAGAGGAGTTTTGTCTCCTAAGGGTTTACATAAGATATATCCATAAAATCTTTAAACTACATTAGCCAATTTGCAACTCTATTTTTTAGTGTTTACTGGTGCTAACATGATAATTTTAGAAAAATATCTGCCATTAAGACTCTTCTCCTAAAGAACGCCTACTTGCCCTACTTAGATGTTGTCAGGAGTTCCAAGGTGTGCTTGTGAAATCGATCAATGTTGTTTTAGAAGTGGATAAATCATTTTCTCTTTTTCAACCAGTATTGAACCGACTCAATCTCTATCAAAACAATGTTCTAGCCAATTTTGTCTTGCTTCTTTTTCTACTACTTTTTTTTTGACTGTGCAATGTCTGTTTTCTTAGACTTTCTAGGTTACTCATGTAACAAGCTTTGGGTCAATGACTCCCAAACCAGTTGGTCTTCAGGAATTAGGTGTTGATACACCCCTAAGGACTTAATAACTCGAGTAACAAAGGTCACAAAACAAGACTGGTCAATTTTTTTGTGCTCATCATATATATATATATATATTTTTTTTGCACAAAGATTATTTTTATTTTCCCCCCCTCTTTTTTCTTCTTTTTTTTAAGCTAAAGGTTTGATTCGACATTGTTCTAACATGTGAGCTCTCTCTCAGGTATTGAAAATTATCTTACCCATCTTCCCAACAAAGACCTTGTGAATAATGTGCCGTCTTGGAATTCTAGGCAAAATCTAAGTATGTCACAAGTTTGCGATTAATATTCAAATCGTCTAGAGGCATTATATATATATATATATAATTTTGAAAACAATTAACATCAGCTAATATCTAAGTTCAAAAGTAGACAAATTAACTAAACTTCCTAAACTACCTGATTTTTTTGGTATTTTATCTTTTCAATTATTTTTTTTTAAAAAAATAACAGGACTAAAGCAAGCTAGCTCCCCCATATCAAAATCTACATTGTCCTCAATGTAAAATAAAAAGATACACAATAGAGATGGAGATGTACTATTCTTCCATCATGCTGAAGAAGGAGAAAACTTGGAAGCCACTATCAATCCTGTTTAAAATAAGTGAAGAAAAAAAATTGTACAAAACAGATTATACAATTGTACATGTCTCCCCCATATCGAGTCTTGACTACTATCCAACCCCTCGCTTGACTAGGCCGTGAAGTCCCACCCAAAATTTATGCTTACACCTTACAAGAACTTGTACTAGGTTATGTAAGTAGTCGTCTAAAGTTTGACCTAGAATGTAAACATCAAGGCTGTAAACCTTGAATAAACATTCTCCCTTGTTAGATGTCCTAAACCAAGTAACTATTTCCTTGTGTTGTTGAAACTGATTTACTTGGGTTTTTCGGTCATGAACAAGAATGGATGAATCAGTGTCATAGGCATGTAAGAAACTAAATTCATAGGCGGGAGGGAAGAGTGAAAGCCTATTAGACCTTACAATGAAAGGTTTGTCAATGATCCTAAGCTAAAGATAACTCTCCTCACATTGAGTTTGCCACTTTGCTGTAATGTCATTTAGTTCCTCAAGCATTTCTTCTGATGACATGTCCCTAAACAAACTCTCAAGTTCCTTATTAGTCTCATGTTCTAAGGACTCATCTTCGATAAGATAGTCAGTGTCGGCTTCTATAGAAATTTGAAAAAGATCTAAATGAGACTTATGAGGTGTTTGTTTGGGATTAAGAGTTGGTGTAGTGTAGTACAACAAGGAGGTGAAACATCTTCCATGATGGTGTATAAAATGTGTTTCACTAGCTAGAAGACTATTGAGTGTGTGAGTTAAATGACCGCTAATACTTCTTTTCCAATGGTGCATACACCAGGAAGATTCCCAAATTACCTAGCAATTAGCACAAAAAAAGGGGGGAAAATCACTCAAAAGAAAGAGAAAAATAAAAATTTCTAATCTTAAGTTACCCTAAAAAAAATCTAGATAGCTCCTAACTTTCGGTCCCATCAAAGAGTCTATAAATCAAGAATTATTCAAACTGATTTGGCCAGATCGGAACAAGCATTGCCAAGAGGCTAAACTCCTTTCTTAGAGGCTAAACTCCTTTCTTAGACCCCAAATCTTAATCAGTCAGGTAAGTGATGCACTTGCCTAGACACTGAAAGTCTGAATAATTCAGAATTTACTTTCTCTTTTAGGTATCTTCCTAATTGAGCTCAAATTCCTAGAGGCCAACGTTTAATTAATTTTAAGGAAATGAATATGCAAGATGACGAATTTAATGATTTTTGGGCTAAGAAAAGGGTGATGAAATCTCCCACCTTATCTTGTGATGTGGTTTAACCGTTAAAATTAATTAGATGAAAATGCAGCACCCAAGAGTTAATAACAAAATAAAACACATAAAATGATTTACACTAGTGTGGTACGTACCTCGGTCCTCCAGCAATCACCACAAATAAAAAAAATAAAAAAATAAAATCCTAAACAAGATGTGCTCTAAGTGTACATGAAATGCATGATGCAACACATAATTATTATCTAATTAAATTAATTAAACTAATATATTTATAACTATAAATATATGAATAAATTAGGTGAAAAGAAGAGTACCCGAAATAGCGTAATAATTAATTCCGTGAGGAACTAACTCAAGCTAAAATTAGGAACCTGCACCTGAAAAATCAAAATAAAACAAGTCAAATAACAAAAATATTTTTATTTTATTTTTATTCAGTTACGTTAACACGTAAAAGAAATAAAATAAAATAAAAATAATTAATAAAAAACAAAGAAAATCCTACAAGTAACTAATGTCACTGCAAATGCCAACTGGCCAGGGGTTCATAGAATGTCACGACGCGTTAACTAATTAAACAAATTTACTATATAAAAAACTAATTAAACTAATAATTAAAAAAACAATTAAAAGCTAGCTAATTAATATACTAAATATGTGACTACCGCTAATGCATGTGTGACGTGACTAGTTGGTGATATGAGAAGATTAACAATAAACAAACATGTAGCAACAGTGCAACAATTTTTTTTTCAAGTCTACTTTTACGAAAGCAGCAAAAACAATATTAAAAAAAATGTTTAATAAACTAAAAACTCAAATAACGCATTCCCCGGCAGCGGCGCCAAAAACTTGTCGAGAAAGAAATCTTTTAAGTAATAAAAACCGCAAGTGCACGGGTATACTTGAGTACAAAAGCAAGTACGGGAAGAACCACAGAGAACACGAATTAAGTTTTTAATCTATAAAACAAATTAAACTAGTACTCAAATATATCAATAATCAAACAATCTAAAGGACGGGTTCATCGGCTTAACACATAAATATCATGGTGTAATTTAAATATTAATCTTTACTAACAATTAAACACATAAGCATTCGGAATAAAGACAACCAATGATTCCAAATCAAATATTATTTAAAAGTGGTAAAAACTACTTACTAAAATCTTACCAATCAAATCAATTCTCAAAATCTTATGGATCCAAACTATACGAACTCACAACCCTACTTGTGTGGCTCACATGAAATTACTCACATAGACATGATATTGGAGATAACTAATAAGATAAATACATCACAATTAAGCACATACACCACGAGATTCATGTATGTTCAGCCCGACTACTTCCGCCCTTTAGAAAGGGACTTTTAGCCTAGTATCATTGAGACAATCATGATAAAAGTGAAAAAACTCATACCAGTAATTGAAGATGAAACTTGGATTTTATTGAATAAACTTCGAGTACATGGAAGAAAGAACAATTATGCTAGAGAAGAAGTAAAACAATACAATGCAAAAGATTTATGCTACAAGAGGCATAGCCTATCTATTTATACTAAAACAATTATAAGGGAAAATTAATTACAAAGATATATTTATTTAATTAAAATATTCATTGTGGTTATTTGCTTGCTCAGCTTTTCCTGAATAGATGATTCTCGCTTGATTTATCATGATTCGCTGACTCATCATGATATGTTGTGATTTCTTGATTTCAGTGCAAATATCTCCTTTTAATAGACAAATCTTTAATATCTGCACAATCAAAATAAACACAAACCAAGGATAAATAGGAAAAATAAACTTAATAAATATATATAATTATACAATAATATTATACTAATAAAATGTGTTATCACTATAGAATCTCTAATAATCTCTCCTCTTTGAACATCTTCGTGTTCACTTTTATGCGCTAAATGTTCTTCTTTAGGAACACTATTTTCAATTTCTCGATCAACTTCAACAAGTATCACAGGATCGGGATCTTTGCTAATTAAGTAATTGTGCAGAATACAACAAGATAAGATTATTAGATTTTGGGTTTTCATCCTATAATTTGGTTCGGTGTCACTAGCTATAATAGGAAATCTTTTTTTTAGCACACCAAATGCACGCTCTATCGCATTACGCAAAGAAGAATGCCTATGGTTGAACAATTCACGTGCAATTTTAGGTGGATTTCCAGAATATTCTTTTACCTGCAATTTTAGGTGGATTTCCAGAATATTCTTTTAGATGATAACGAACTCCTCAATACGGTGTAATAAGCCCACTCTTCAACATAAAACCAGCATCCACAAGCTAGAATTTTCCAAAAAACATCATTATTAATTTATTATTATGAAATCCATTGCATAATATGAGCTTTTAAAATGTTAAACACGTAACGAGCTTTCAAAATAGTAGACAAACCAATAAAAAAGGCATACTAGTTGACATTTTAAAAACAAGATCAAATTGTTTATCCAAATTTGAGAACATATGAGAAATAATGCACTTTTAATATACCTTCTGGGATGTTAAGACGATTATTCCTAACTAATGCACTTTTAATAATTCTCCAGTCTGATGCAGTCCCCTCCCATCCAGCTAAGACGTATGAGAACTTTAAGTCAAATGTGCAAGCTGCTAAAATATTTTGGGTTGGATAGTCCTTCATTCCCCGATATTTAGGAGCGTTGATAGATGAGACTTTTACACGAATATGAGTACCATCAATTGCACCAATACAATCCTAACAAAAGAATTGCAATTAATAATACATCTCTTTTTATAACAATAAATAACTCTAAATGTTTGTGATATGACATGTACCTTAAAATATGGATAAAACCTAGTCTTAGTGATGATTTCCGAAGGAATTTGTGATCCATCTGGTTGGATGAGAAATTTGTCCTCCAATTCTATGATTGCATTTAGTACATTATGGAAGTGACGGCTCACTGTCTCGCCAGAACGACGAAAAAATATTGAAGTTCACATATAGTAACATTATGTCCTAACAAGTAAAGAGACTTGATAACTTGTTCCTCGACAGTTGCTTTTGTACTTGGACAAAGACCTCCTTATTCAATTAATATCTTACACAAATCCAAGAATGCCCCTGGACTCATTCTTATGATACTATGAAAATAATGAGTATTAGAAAATAAATGAGTCAAAAGCTCGCATCTAACACTTTCACTCTCTAACCTCAAACTTCGACTAATAAAATTATGTCTTTGTAGACTTTCACGATTAGCAATTGCGCACGCAACTAATATCAATGCATGAATTCCCATTTTTCTACACTTTTTTCGTCGAACTTCTTCATCCATCTACATTAACAATAAAATGCAAACAAACACAAACCAACCAATCAGATATTTAGGTAAAATGTAGTCTTTAGATGTAAGTTTGATTAGCAACAAAAAGAGAAATCAAAGAATTAATTTAATTGATAAAATGAGAAATCAAAAAGAGATATTTAGGTAAAATCCGTTTGAGAAATCAAAGAATTTAGGTAACAACCATGGTCGCAAGAGTACAAATCAAAGAAATGTTGCCAAACAACTTACGAAATCAAATAGTAATGTTACAAAAGACACCTCTGCTAACTGCCAAAAATATGTTCACGTCACCAGCATTTGCTTTTTAAGACTCTTTACCATTTTAACATTATAAACCACCATTAAAAGTTCCTATATATAGAATTAGCGCTGGCATATATGTTCACAACAATTACATAGCATATAAACCACCATTAAAAGTTCCTATATATAGAATTAGCGCTGGCATATATGTTCACAACAATTACATAGTATATACACCCCTCAACTGACAATTTTAAAAGTTACGCTTTCAGTAAGCAAATTTAAAATTGGGCTAATGAAATTTAAAGAAAGAAAAGTTACGCAGCCCTTATCTTTATGTCTAGAAGTAGGAAAGATCTCGACTTCAATAAAAGAATGAAAGCATAAGAACAACATATGAAAGGCGCAAGAGACAGTAAATAGCAATCAGATCATACACTAAATAAAATGTAACAAACACGAAAGCTCATCAATAAAACCAATACATCACAACTAAAAATTTGAAGACACCCAGAACTGTAACATCATACATACCAATTATCAACAAGAACATCAGACTCAGTCCACAAACAACTCAACCCACATCGACACGAATACAAATTATCCAAAAATTATCAGGTAACCAAGTCCACCCTTTAACCAAAATACCAACATGATTCAATGATCCCAGGATTGACAAACAACAAGATACTATTTTATTTATGACTATATATTTTGTGATTCTGCTTCGGTTTGTCTCAATTGAGGTTTTTATTTCAATTGTACTACTCTAGTATCGACTGTTCTTATAGCTACGACAAATGAGTTTTGTTTATAGCTATGGCAAATGAGTTTTGGAACTTCACTGTTGCCAGTGCTAGGATAAACCATAACCCATGTTTAAATGACTATATAAAATATACACCAGCACCTGCAATTTTCAAATTTTATCAACTAGGCTTATAAAAAGAACTCAAAAAATACTACACATCTCATAAACATTTCATCGAGCATGTTATGAACATACATTAATTTGGTATATATATATATATATGAATCATGAACATAAAAAGATAAAACTTTACAAATTAATTTATGTGTGTGAAAGACGGAATATTATCGAGAGAAAGAGAGATTATGTGCATCGAGAGAGGGATTGTGTGTATCGAGAGAGAGAGAGAATATGTATCGAGAGAGAGAGAGAGATTGTGTGTATTGAGAGAGAGAGAGAGATTGAGTGTACCTTTGATTTGAGATGTTAATATCGGGGGAGAGAGGAGCGGAGTATAAGCTGAAAGTGAGGGAGAAGATAAGCGTGAGTGCGTGACTAACACCCTGATTTGGGGTGTTGAAATTACTCGGGTTTTACGCTGGATACTAATTCCCTCCGACCCTTTACTAAACCCTGCAACCCAACCCCTGTTTTTAAAATATTTAACAAATGTGGTTTCTTAAAATCCAACCCAATCCAGCCCCTCCCAACCCCCGTCCAAATTTGTCGTAAGGGTCGTGTTTTCGTCTTTTCTATGGAGAAATGACCCAAAATTGTATACTTTTATGAAATAATATCCAAATTATCATTTATAGGTAATATGACCCTATAGATTACTCCAAGACTCAAAATAGTATAGAGTTTTGCTCTTCATTTATTTTGAATTCAAATTTTAAGGTTTCAAATGCATATTTTTTAGTTAATATATTTTAAAATTAAGCATGTACCATAATTCAATGATTTTTAATATTTTAGGGTTCAATAAAACCCAAAATGGGTTTTAGAAAATATTAAAAATATAAATAAAAGACATAGCAATTAGGGTTTCTAAATCCTAATTTAAGCGTGAACCTTAATTTATCAATTTTTATTATTTTAGAATTCAATAATTCCCAATTTGGGTTTTAAAAATATTTAAAAAAAATATGCGCAAAACTCAACTTAAAGTAGCGTTTTACCCTAAAACTCAACTTAAAATAGTATTTTAGCCGGAAAAACACAACTTTAAGTCACGTTTTGACCAAAAAAAATAAACGCGACACGATCTTGCATTTTCAATAAAACTCAACTCCATGTAGCGTTTTGAAGTGACATTTTGGGTCATTCCATCCGATTGTGCCGCTTTGGATATTTAATTTTGTAATAGTGACACATAAGGTCATTACCCTTTTTTATGTCACTTTTTAAATAGAGTCATGGTCTTGACAATCGATTGTCGGAAACCGTTTACGCAACAATAAGCATTTTAACCATTGGATGAATAATTCAACGATCAGGATTATAACAAATCTTTTTATCACTTCTCGGAAAAAACTAGGCTATTATCAGGTAATATTTTTCGCGGAGCGTGGACTATCCTAAAAACTCTCACTTCACTTCTCTTTCTTCTCAATTTCTTTTTTTCCTCTTGCTACTTTTTGCGAGGGATTGCCCCTCCTTTTCAAAATAAATGGTCGAGTTAGAGCATTCGTCGTGGATCACAAAAAGGCACTGAAATTTTTAAATGATTGATTATACAAGGAAATAGAACATTGAGTTATAGTAAAAAAAGATGTGAGTGTTGGATGAAATGGGTAAGATTGATATGGGAATCAATGGTTTTTAATGAACTTTTGTGTATGTAATGAGATCTTATGTATTGTGTGCATAGATAAGAGAGAGATTGAGAGAGATTAGTTTATTTATACGAAGATGTGTTGTGGGTTGATATGGACAGATCTGACTTCTTCTTCTTTCCGGCTTTTGACTTCATCATCTTCTTCTCATTCTTCCGAAGGGAGAAGAAAATGTAAATGGATGGGTTTTCTGATTTCCTACCATCAGCTCTTTTTTATCGAGGAGTGATTATTGCAAACTCATCGTTCCGCGGAAAAATATTAGAGGATGGTAGCTCTATCCTCGGTTTTTCCCGCGAAAAAATATTAGCGGATGGTAGCTCTATTCGTGATTTTTTGCTGATGAGTGATAAAAAGATTTGTTATAATCTTGATCGTTGAATTATTGATCCAATAGTAAAAAAACTGATTGTTACGTAAATGGTCCATGACAATCGATTGTCAAGTATGAGGACCCTTTTAAATATATGATTATAATAAATAGTATATTATTGTATTATTTAAATATTGAAATATAAATAAAATTATTTATAGGATAAAAATTACCTTAAAGGTATATTAAAAAATAATATGATTAAAACAATTATAAAAATAATTTAAATCGGTAAAAATTATTTTAAAATATTAAGAGTGTAGTCTATGAATTAAATATATGAATTAATAATAATTATAAAATGTTATCATATATACATTATTTTTTATTATACACCAAATCAATAATATTCATAAAAATAATTTTTTTTATTATACACTATATCAACGTGATATGGTTAGATATGTGTTATTTAACGTACTTTGAACGACGAAAATTTCACATAAAAAACTGGCACCAGTCAATTTCCTTACCCCTCCCCGGCTAAGGATACGAGATCAAAACTTATATCCGCTCATGTTTTAGTTTATAGTTATAATGAGGAAAACATACTTACGTCGATCTTAGTGGAGTATCTACCTTGAGTGGACTTGATATAAACATGATTAGCTGTGTAGAGATAATTAACATAATTTTATGCCATTTGCTTTTGATATTTTTGGATTCTCGGCTTCTAACGTTGTTGAATTTTTTCAGAGAATTAAGAAAGTCATAAATAAAAATGTTATGGTTGCTGAATATGTATTTCGTTAGATAGGATTTACAATTTAACGAGGATAATCTATTATAATTATAAGATACCCTTGTTTCATGAATTACTCTGTTTATTCGAATGATCAACAAATGGCAATTTTTTTTTATTCAACTTGTTATCCGTTTATCTCATATATATGTATTTTAAAAATGTCAATAATAAAATTTTTATTGGTATAAATAATTTAATTTAATGATTTTATGTACATCTTATTTTTACCTTGATACGATATGTTGAGTATATTTGGTTTGATATATACTTCAAAAATCTCACTCATAGATTAAAAATATGAATATTTTAAAAATTAAAAATACAAAATGATATCAGACAAGAAAAAAACGGATAAATATTATGAACAATTTTCCAAATAAAAATAGATAAATCAAGTAAAATTTAATTCTTAAATGTGTATTTCATTTGTTATAAATTATTCATGATTTTTAAAAATATATATTTTGTAATAAAATTTTTAAAAATAATTTATTATCATATCTATACCATACTTGTTATAAACTTGAAATATTAATAATTTTATAATTATTAATAATATATTTAAATTTAATATTTATAATATTATGAACTGGATATAAAAAAATAAATTAAAAATAAAACAGTACAAGATTGTGACACCTCTATACTAGTAACGAACCCGGTGTTTGACCTATCAACCAAATCGGGCAAGTTTTTCAAATAAATAACACTATTATTTTGACAAGGCAAATTGGAATTAAATACGTATATCTAACAAATAATATTTATTTAACTAAACACACATCTACCCCATCTTCTTGTTTCATTTCATAACCAAACGTATTTTCAAGAATTCAACATAACAATGGCGTCGAAAGGGAGACACACACGAGGAGCTTCAACGAGAAAGAACTCATCTTCTTTATTTTCATCATATAATTTAATGTTTGGTGCCCTTGTTATATTTTGTTTCTTCCTTATTCTTCTTCTTGCTTTTGGTATTCTTTCTATTCCAACCTCACCTTCTTCTTCCCCTTTACCCCACTCTCGCAAAGCCCAAGATCTTACCACCATTATTCACGATTCTATTAACAGGTTTTGTTTTTAATTTTGTGATTTGTTTTGGATTATTATTTACACTGTGATCTGATGTTGGCTACCTGCATTTTTTCACGTGTGTTTAAGTGATGTTGTTGATGATTATGATGACCGAGCAGATCAGTGGGTTGAGGTCATTTCTTGGGAACCCAGAGCTGTTATTTATCATAATTTCTTGGTGGGTCTTTTTTATTCATCTCTCTCTCTCTCCCACCCTCTCTCTCTCTCTCTCTCCCTCTCTCCCTCTCTCCCTCTCTCTCTCCCTCTCTCTCCCTCCCACTTGGTTATCAAAGAGTCTACCTTTGATGTTTAATTCACATATGCTTTCATACTTGAGATAATTTTTGGTTTGATTGTGCTGTAATCTTTTATTATTTCTATGCCTATATTATATGCATTTCTGTTTTTGGATGATGTTGGTTTCTCGGAGAGTGATTTGAAGGAGGAACATGCTATGATGGAACATGCTTTCGTGAATTTTAATTGTTAGATTAATGGGCAGGCACTACCTGTGAGTTTGGAATGAGTTGCATTTTTTGAATGTAGGATAAAATCCGTTAACTCATAAATAATGCATGCTTTGGAAGTGTTACCCTTAGGCGTTGGAAATCAGATCTGAATATTCTTAGGGTTTTCATATCCTGCTTAGATAGACTGAGATTTTATTTCAATTTTTTACATATGGCCTTAATGATGCTAATTGAGGTTTACGCATCTCACATGTTAACGTTTGACGTGACAGCTTAAATAGTAATATTTAAATCAGCTAGCTATAATGAGCGTGCTTGTTTTGCCAAGTGTTAAGAACATGACATTATTGTTTTTTAATATGTCTATGGAAGTGTATCTTGTTTTAGCCTGACTACATTTAAATTGTAATCACCTTCCTTGTGCAGTCAAAGGATGAATGCGAGTATCTAATAAATCTTGCCAAGCCTCATATGCACAAGTCAAGTGTTGTTGACAGTGAAACTGGAAAGAGTAAAGATAGCAGGTCTGCATTTCATTACTACGTTGCATCTTTTGATATAATTATATTTCGGATGCTCAAGGATATACATCTCTACCACCCTTTTTCATGTCTACTTATTTATATTCTTTATGCTTCTGATGTAATCTCTACATTCAGGGTGAGGACAAGTTCTGGGACATTTCTTGCAAGAGGGCGTGATAAAACAGTACGTGAGATTGAGAAACGGATTGCAGATTTCACTTTCCTGCCTGTTGGTATGTGGGTTGAATTACTTTTAGACCATTTTCTTCCTTTTGTTTTGTCTCCTTCATTTATTGTTTTCTCTATTTGTACAATGCTGTAATTTTCTACCTGCCTTTATTTGCTGGGGTATTGGCCTGTCTAAAACTTGGACTGGGCATTCGATTACTTGCGGCCTATGCGCTAGATGCCCCCCTAAATGCACCGACTCGTGGAAAATTGTCTTTGTAGGCGTTTCTTTGATAATCGGGAAAACTCGACAATCTTGGAAATAATCGGCCTACTCGATCATCAGAAAACCACACGCGCAGGTGGTAAATCAAGCATTTCGGAGCACCAGCACATCTATATGCTCACCTTTGTGTGTCCTAGTAGCGATTATTTTACTTCAATTCGGATAGCTGATAAGTTCGATGATGATTTGTGAGAGGTAAAGTATGGAAGGGGCCAAGGGTGATGAATAGATGATTTACTTGATCGTTGATAGAGATTAAACAGACAAGAGAAGAGAGATGAAAAAGTTGACTACAGGCCAGAACATGCAATACAGCTAAGCACATAAATAAGGGAACTTCCAAGTTGCAACATAAATGAATATAAACGTATAGGAGTCATATACATGACCATTGAATATAGTTCCACTTGTTGTTTTAAGGGGATTTGAAATGTACAGCTGTCTAATCATAAAATAAGGAGGGTAGAAATATGGAGAGAATAAATATTAATAAATAATTGTTTTTAATTAAAAATAATGTTAAAGTTAACTCGATTAGTGATCCAATTAATATTCCATACCCGATTAATCGCTAAGACACTACCCCTGTTGCCTAGACCTGCCTACCGATCTTTAGTTTGTCTACTGCATCAATTATTGAAGGATTACTTGAAATGAATTTCTTGCATCTTGTAAGATTAATGTTTGTATTTTTCATTAAAATCTAGACTAATTCACATATACTACATGCTAAACATGTATTAACATTGAGAAATCAACAAAAAGCTTAGATAAGCTCCCTGCAGATTCTCCAAAGCATTGATATGCCAAGAATTTAATGAATGAATTTATGCATAACACGGGCTTTTGTCCGTATCTTCTGTGTGACCGAAAATGGTAGGGTGTAACACTGTAACCAAACACTCCAATTCCAGCATTAACAATCACGTGAGGCTTTGGTTTAGGTGTGATTGGCCCAAATTGTATAGTGTCTTTCTACAAGTATTGCTACTCATAGAAATATGATATATAAACTATAAGATCAGTGGATCATTTCGTTTTTACTCTTCTTTCTATTAATTAGGCTACGCCTTCCTATGGATTATATCCACGGATTACAGTTGTGGTATTTGATTGTTTCCCTGTTTTTTTGCTAGTTAGATTACAAGTTTCTACTTTAAAAAAAGAACATAAAAGAAAACGATGATAAATTTCTTATGATTTTACAACAAGTATTCATCTCCCTGATAATTAGGATTCATTATTTGATGTGTTGTCTTTCTTTTATGTTCAGAACATGGGGAAGGACTTCAAATTCTCCACTATGAAGTAGGCCAAAAGTATGAGCCTCACTTTGACTACTTTCTTGATGATTTCAACACAAAGAATGGAGGCCAACGTATAGCTACCGTACTTATGTACCTGTAAGTATTGTATATCCCTTTGGATCCTGCATTGCAGCTTAGCTCATCTCTCTTCAGTCGGACTTTTCTTTCTGTCAGACTCGATCCATGCCCCTGCCCCTCTCACTAGATGCCGTTTTTTCACAGATCAGATGTTGAAGAAGGGGGAGAAACTGTTTTCCCTTCAGCTAAAGGTAATTTTAGTGCTGTTCCTTGGTGGAACGAGCTATCTGAATGTGGGAAAGGAGGATTATCTGTAAAACCGAAGATGGGTGATGCATTGTTATTCTGGAGCATGAAGCCTGATGCAACTTTAGATCCTTCAAGTTTGCATGGTTAGTAATAGTTTCTTACTGCCCCAACTTTCAGTGTGTGCACAAAATTACTGATCATATTAATTTATTGGATGGGCTTCTTTATGCTTAATATGCTACTGTCAATCTAAAATATACCACATGTTTGAGTGCTCCTTGTGCTCAAAACAAATTTTAATTCAATTTTTTCATTGTTAGGTGGATGTGCTGTTATCAAAGGTAATAAATGGTCATCTACAAAGTGGATACGCGTGAATGAGTATGCGGTTTAGTAGGTAAGTTTATACTTGGTACTGAAATTTAAAAATTTTAACACATGGCGCTTTATGGATATGTAATTAGGTGCAGTAAATCTGGTAGTTCTTCTTTTTATATTTATAAATTCATGTAATCCCGTGATCACGATGGCATTTACTAGCTGTCACATACTAATGAAATGCTTGATGCCTCTTAAGGTCATAGCATTTGCTTAGTCCCTTCCATTCTTAAATGTTATATCTGCCCTTTCAAGCGACCACATTTATTTATACGAAAATATATAAAGTATTCATTTATATGATTTTGGTTCAAGATCGAAATGCTGTTACTGGTCCACTGGAACTCATTTTGACAAATATGTTATGCTGTAGCTACAATGAGCAATGTCTGTATTGTGGGCGGACAATCGTTTTGAGCAGCGTGCTTATATCTATAGTATATTCTATATAACTTGTCAACCCATTTGTTAATTACCCGTACTTGGCAAATTGCCGGGTGATATATGTAAATAACTTTACATGATTTTCCAACACGGATAACGTTGCCTTCTAATGTTAATTCCTGAAAATTTTGTATGATCTGCGTAATTACACACGACTCATCATCTATGCCATCTATACTTATTTCCTGTACATAAGCAAGTTCTAGTTTCCCACTTATATAAATGTATGTTATCTTATCGTAACAGACTTCATAATTAATCTTCTTGCAGGTGGCTAATATTGTACACTACCTGTAGGCATATGTCACAGATTTTTCATGAGGAGAGAGGTCTACAAGTAAGCGCGGAATGAATTGCTGTATTAAACTAGTTGCTAAATTATCTGATCTGTCTTGCCTTGCTACATGACCAGATATTGTAATGCAAAATACTTTCTACACTACCATTTGGTGCATATTGTTAACCAATCTTTGTTCATATCCACATATAGAATAAGGTTTGGGTGATTTCAGTTGTATTCATTCCACCAACAATTTGTAGATGATAATTAGCTTTTACAACTAAACTTTATACGTCTGCCCAGGAAGTTTTCTTGATATTTAAACCATACATATTTATTCTTCTTAGTCTTGATCACAGTTATTAGACCTGAGTTTGTTGTACATTTATTGTGTGCTTGATAACATTCGTGCACATCTTATAATTCAAATTGCCATGGTCAATTCATTTAATTGCTTGTTAAGACAACATCACAAGGTTTAAGCGGGGTTCCTCTTCATTGATATAAGTTTTCTTCCGTTTCAATGCTTGCTACGTACTTTGAATTAAAACTAATCTATTGCGTAGCAAAGCAGTAATGAGTTAGCCACTTTGTTTTTCATCTTTATCAACATTATATGTTTAACCAACCTTGCCAAATGCAACATAAGTTTACTCCATGTACGTTGCCTGCCCACAATATTATGCTAAACAACGTCCAGCGGATAATCGTAAGATGTGCGTAAATTTTATTTTTATTTTTCAAACGGAACGGAGGGAGTATTTTTTTTTAATGTGAACTGATTTCGCGTATAACGCGTTTCGAAGATGAGGAAAAAAGAAAGTCGCTGCAAAGAAAATTTGTGAACAGAACCGCACAGAAAAATCAATTTTAAAACCACCGAAACGAGTAATTATAATTGTGACGTTCTACTAAAACTGCACAAATTTAATACGTTGCTTAATATACAAGAAACACGACTCTATAAAGTTTGAATATTGTACGATTTAGAAAAGAATATTATTCAACACAAATATCTTAAAATGAGCCAGGCAGCCAGAGCACATAAGAAATCAATTGCTACTTAGTACTACATCATATTACTCCAATGTTTATTACAAAGATGGGCCACCAAGGCAACAAATATCTACTCAACCACCCTTCTCTCTCTAGAGACTTTGCAGTAATTTTTAGAGAGAGAGACACACACACACAGATGAAAGGATCAAGAAAAGAAGAATGAAAGAAAATTTGTGGTTGATTTAAAAGCCTCCCTCTTTAGAACTACACAAAATAATAATCCAACAAAACCCAACCTCCCTCTCCCTCTCCCTCTCTCTCAGATTATCTCTCTCAAATTATATACAGTACTAGTGTACCATAGAAAAAGATTCAAACTTTACAAATTTGCCAGCACCCCACAAGTTTGATTGATGGATGCATATACAAGTATTTAAAAAAAGAAACAATTTTGATCTTGATTTGATGTGTTTACAACTTGCAAGCAATTTATACAAATTCCAAGTGTTTTGTTTTTGTCAAGGACATACTTAATTAAGAAGCAAGTCCCTTCTCTTTTGTGTGTGTATATATATATTATACATACATCATTTCTGTTATCCAACTAACAAAATCTCTTTCCTCACAATAAACGCCTGAAATCATGGAGTTTTATGCATACCCATCTCGATCTTTGCCTTCTTCATCATCATCATCTGCACCAATTTCATCTTTTTCTATTTCTAATGTGGTTTTGAAGGTTAAAGAATATTTTAGCTCTGCAGTTTCTGTTATCTTGGGGAATGTCTTCTCTGCTATCTTTACCTTTTTCTTTGCATTAGGTAAGCCTCTCTTCTCCTCCCTTCATTTTCTGGTAGATAATCTTCATATCATGATATGTGTGTGTGTTTTGTGATATGGGCTTGTTATGATATTTGTATTGAAGTCTGCAATTTTATTGTTTTCTTGGAGGTTGACTGGTTTTTTAAGATGTTGGGTTGTGAATTTTGTTTCAAGATTGTACCTTTTTCGAAGATAAGAAGTTGGATTTTTTATTGAAGTTTATTGCCTGATAATTGGAGTGGCTACATTGCAAATGAAGTTATAATTTGGGCTAGTAGTTGATGAAATAATATGATTGTCTTGTTGCTGCAGTTGGTACTTTATTAGGGGCCATGACTGGAGCTTTAATAGGCCAAGAAACTGAGAGTGGCTTTGTTCGCGGGGCTGCGGTGGGGGCCATTTCGGGTGCTGTGTTCTCAATTGAGGTCTTCGAATCATCCCTTGTTCTTTGGCAATCAGACGAATCTGGCCTTGGCTGTCTTTTGTACTTGGTAAGCACCTTACCTTACTGCTTTGCATTAGCAATTTAGGCTTTAGTTTGATGAATATATAGGTTCTGAACTGTGAGAAAAGAATATTAGGATCATCAGCAGTTGATGGATCTTTATAGTTTTCTCTCCATTATTAATTATAATAAAGGTCTATGCATAGTTGATCAATATGTGAAGAATTTACAGATAGGCGTTCTTTCACCAAGGGCTAGGCTTAATTGATCACTTTTTTATATCTTTTACAGATAGATGTCCTTGCGAGCCTTTTAAGTGGCAGACTTGTTCGTGAAAGGATAGGTCCAGCTATGCTAAGTGCGGTGCAGAGTCAGGTAACATGCCATTTTGTTCATGACATGATCCTTGGCTTTCTAAACCACATTTGCCTAAATATGATTGTTAATCAATTAATTAGATGGGTGCTGTTGAAACAAGCTTTGAGGATGTGCACAACATATTCGACATCGGTGGTGCTAAGGGTTTAGCAGGAGATTCTGTTGAGAAGATACCCAAGATCAGAATTACCAGAGATCACAATGTAGATGCTTCTGGCGAAAAAATCTGTTGTTCAGTTTGCCTTCAGGTAGCTGCCACAACAAAACTTTTATTATCCATATTACCTATTACTTCTGATCTAGCTTAAGTCTCCTTGGTTTATTTTAGACATAAGAGTAAATTTGTTTGGCTTTATTCAGGATTTTCAGCTTGGGGAGACTGTTAGAAGTTTGCCTCAATGTCATCACATTTTTCACCTACCTTGCATTGATAAATGGCTGGTGAGACATGGTTCATGCCCATTATGCAGACGGGATCTATAACTGAGGCTTCATCTGTAAATAACAATATGAGAAGAGTCATTTTGTTTGTTTGTAATTTAAGTGGTAGGGGTTCTTCCTATGTTGTCATTTACACGCTCAGCTATACCAGTTTTCGAAATAGTCATTTTGTAGTTAGTTCAAGAATTCACTACCACGAGCTTGATCAGTGCACTGTATAAAATATAACATTTACTACTCTCAATTACTGTTGCATATTGGACTAATTTTCTGGTCGAGTACCATTTGTCGGGTAAATTGCACTGCATCCTCAATTTTTTGCAATAGTCAATTGCAGACATTATCTTGTTTGAACGGCAGTTGATGCAATGTATATACCCAAACGTCAACTTCTCTTCTGAAAGTTTTAACTATCTACCTACTATTACCAGGAAGATGCGGGATTATACCCCATCTTTGTGCTTAAGCCACACGTTTCGTCTGAAGGAGGGATCATTAGGTTTTGTTGACAATTGTTAGCATTGTTTGTAGTTTGGAGTTACTCCATACCTTCTTGATGTAGATTGCATTCCCACAGAATGTGTAAGGTTTCTGGCTGTTGACCATCATTATGAAGGAGGCTGAATGGATTGACAAAGGGATTATTTTGTTGCTCATTTGTGGCCTTCCTCTACATTTCCTACTTTTAGGTGAGTTTGAGATGTTTAGATCAAATTTAATATAATTGCACTTGTTTCACCGTTTCAGCAGACCATCAAGTGTGTTTTTGCCAAGGATAGGTGGAAAAACAGCGACTTGGCATATGGTTTTGTAGACTTTTTGTTCATATAATTTGGTGAAATCTAGTCAAAATGGCCTTTTACAAAATGGTTTGTGCCCACATCACATGATGATATCCAAAGTTTTGGCCTTTGAGGGCCAAAATATAAATACTATTAAGAATAAAACTAAGAGGTAGCTGGTAGTTTGACATTAATTGTATGGTACAAGGAGCAACTACCTCTCTATACATTGCCATTATACACATCCCTCCTTTCTTCTCTCTTGGGTTCTATAGAATTTAATAACACTCGTCTAAAAATATCTTTCTATTTTCACAATTATTATAATACAAATTTTATTAAAAGACAAGAAAAGAAAATTACTTATCATCGAAATGGGGAGGCAGTAGACATGGAAATATGAACTCCAGTGGATAACATTTAAAGCAAGGGCTGGTGGGCTTTTTGTTGTATTGATGGGAAGCTGATGCAGCCTGCAGGTGGGGTGAATCTTGGCTAATATAGAGTATATACTTCACTATCATGTGGTACCTCCAAGGACTGAGCTACGTATCCTCAACTATGTAGCATTCTTAGTAGTGATTACTTAATGGCTCAACAAGATTAATTATGTGAAAATGAAATGTGTCGACTCTTTTTTATACAGTATTTTGTTTTGTAATCAACGGTGCACTTAAATCAAACCAAACATACTCAGTACTTTTCCACTCAAAATATAACGTCGGTAAGAATAAAATGAATGCATATCTTATATCTTACCCTTACTTCTCGAATCGAGAGTTGTTTATGAGAAGACCATGCCTTGAGTTGGTATAACATATAACACGACATCATTAGATGGCTCTTTCACATGCAACATGAGGCAGAAGTACAGAACTACAGCATGCAAGAAAAGCGGAAAGCTTGAGCCTTGAACATTACTATGAAAAATGTGGAGGGGACTACCAAATTGAATGCTGCTCCAGGAATTAGATTTCAGCAGCTACCATATTAAACTCGAAGCAGGTAATAAATCCGAACTTGGTTCTCCGTATAGCCATCGCGGAATACAGGATCCACGCTTGCCCATAACTTTGAGACCTAGAATAACTTTTTGATCTAACCAGTAGCATTTTATTAATGAACCATTGATTTGTAATATTAATATAACCCCGCACGGATAGTGCACTTGAGGTTAAGCTTTGAGGGTTCGAGACTCAACAGAGAAATTGTGTCGCATTGATATCTAATTGTGTAGAAATGACTATTTCCAAAAGATAGCTTCAGATTCTTATACAGTTCTGAGATGTCATCCTGTGACTAACTACAATGATTATTTTTATGTAACTAAGACACATTCACAAAATCAACGACTTTGAATATAGATCCTCATATTAGCTAAAAGTTGTTGCTTTTGGGCACTTGTCATTGAGCTTCAAGCCTTGAACCCACTAGCTAAATTTCTCCATTTTTTTTCCATGTCCCTTCGATCCAATCCTTTAAAACTGATTTTCGATAGTTCCCAATTTGTTCAAAACACCTTGAATTTTAATTTCAAAACATTGATAATCGAAGTCCAGGGTAGGCCTTTTAGCAGGCAATTTAATATTCTCCGTTGGTGCCTTGGTATTAATACTCTTAGTTCATTCCATTCTCCCTCATTCCATTCCACCAAAGTGAACACGGCCTTATTTATCAGCAGGGACGGATCCAGAATGGGAACATTAAGAAAAGGGAATAAATATATTCACTAAGAAAACTTGTTAAGAAAAGAGTATAAATATACTGTACTTTCTATATTCAAATTCATATATGGAAAGGTTTGCGCAGACTTCCGGATATTATGTATGTTTTGTTTGATTGGGTTGTAACAAGACACCTGAAGCAAAAACACTTTAGTTTTTCTTTGCTTGAAAGAGTTGTTTTTAGATATTGATGAATAATATAGTAGGAAATGAACATATTTGAAGTCCTGTATAACTACAATTTTATCATAACTAAAAGTGTTAGATGGGGTTGATGTGTAGATGATCTAGGCTAGGTCCACAGAAACTGATGTTACATCAGTTTCAGAAAGAACTATTAAGGCTGCTAATAGTTTCAGCAGATGTTACCAATAGAGTCTGGTGCACTGGAAATGTTTTGATGTACACAGAGGACCGGTAAAAATACTCATAAATCCGCATATTTATATTGATTGGGCCTCTGAAGACTTTTTATATTGCCACCATATGTTACGTTGGGTGTTTTGACCAGTTGTTCTTCATCATGTCTATGTAAGAAGATTGGATGCAGATGGAACAATAGCATTCAAGAAAGCGCGTGCTGAACAGAAGCACTAATTTATTTAGAAATGGTAAGCAACAAAATCACATCTAGAGAAGCAAAATATTACTTCAGCAAGTTATCACAAATGATCGAGGCTATACTTCAAGCACTAATTTGCAAAGGTTTAAGAATTTTGTAGTTGTAAAATCTGGTTCCACTGGTGATCCATCACATGTTAGCAGTCAGATCAATGGGACACCAGGGTCCTTGACTCTCCCTATTGTTCTAGTTTATATTCAAGTCTATTTAGCGACGTCTAAAGTTTTGGAGTCATACTGTCATACTATAAAAACTTGGGTGATTTGAAGTTGAAACAACCAAAATGGCTCTATTTATCATAAAATCCAATGTGTGGGAGTATATTTGGGTTGCATTCTTTGGTTCTTAGGGATGTCAATTATAAACAAATATGGCTAGTAATACAATCAGCCGATAATTATTCCAACATTGACATGCAGGTAATGCCTAGTTCAGAAAAAAAGAGTGTACTGGATTCTTATCTTTTACAAGAAACATGCAACATGTAAATGATGCTGCAAATAGGCCTAAGCTGTGTGATTAAAGTACTGAAACAGAGAACTAAAATGCTTGAGATGTCTGGATACTGGTGCTGCAAGTATCGAACATCAATAAGGTTAGCTCGAAAAAGATTAGACAACAAAAAAGCACAAGTAGGGATGAGGAATCAAGCATTCCTCGTGATAAAATGTGTGCAATGATAAAACATAAAAAATTATACCATCTTCACTATTGCTCCCATCTGTCGGAGAGTCAGTCCTTTCTTTTGTACGTGAGCAGAAATTAATTCAGTCAGTCAAGATACAATCTGTTTATCAAAGTGTATCTCCGATTGCTCAAGACATCTCTTTTCATATATATAATCATTCTTAGACGAATCTAGATTGTGTTTGTAATCAAGATTTCTATTTATTCTGCCTCAAATATGCTGTAAAGAGTGAAAATAGGTGTATTCTACTAGACTGTTCTTATTAGAATGTGAGGATGTTAGTTGAGCTCTATATTCTATTATCTGTACATGTAAAGGAATAGAATCTGGCCTGTGTATTGCAGGGCTGATCTGAGATAAAGATGTGAAACAACATAAGCCTCAGCTTTATGTTATCACCAAAAGAAATCAACCTTGTGGACTAGTATTTGAATGCAGTGTGCCAGTGACAGGAAAAACAAAAGTTCATTTTGACATTCTGCTTGTTATAGTGTTATTGTTATTCGTTAATGAAATTATCCAAAAATCCAATAAACGATACAAGTTCTCAATATCCAATAACTTACAATTCAAAAATAAAAGCTACAACTTAACTATACAAATTCAAATCTAAATATAAACTTTACAACTCCTCAAAGTCAGCAACTCGCACTTTTCCCATTAATTAGCCCACCTAACCTGCCGGAGGTAACAAAGAAATATAGACCGGCAGTGAGCGAAAGGCTCATATACGGATATAAAATTATGCAAAGAGTACAATGGTTAGAACGATGACAATATGAAAAATAAAATATCTGAATAAAGAATGTTGAAACAATCTGAAAGAGACAAAAGATACTGGTCATACTTAACTCACGATATAAATAAATAAAAAGATACGATAGATACTTATCTTACAATCACAACGTACATACTTTTTAATCCCAAATATTCTTAATTTACTTACTGATATGGGAGACAATCTTACACTTACAGGATGTCCTACATTTCGGTTCTCCAGAATATGTAGTCATCAAAACTTACAGGGGCTTGCATAGAACAAATCAAATGCTACCCAAAATCTTACAGGGGCTTGCACGGTACAAAACACAATGCTACCCAAATGGCCAAACAAACATACACAATAGTCATGACTCTACGTGTCCCATAACTCCGGCGACACGCCCATACAATTTAAATACACCGTATAGGTGGTGCCAAAGCATGAGATTATCCACTCATGACGGATTCTTACAATATCTCCCAAACCATACATATATCACAAAAGACCTGAAAATATCTTACTCAAGATATTCACGCCAAATATCATACAATATAGACTATTACAAATAAAATCAGAATTGACCAGTCTGAAAAACTATTAATTTACTCTATCAAGATGACCTCAAATGTAGGGGTATAATTCGAGTCGGGTTTTTTTGAGCTCGACTCGAGCTCGACTCGATTAACTCGGCTCGACTCGACTCGAACTCGTTATCGAGCTCGAGCTCGAACAGGTTTTCGGGCTCGATTAAAAACTCGAGTCGAGTCGAGTATTTTTAGGCTCGACTCGGGCTCGACTCGATAAGGCTCGAACTCGAACTCGACTCGGCTCGAGCTCGAACTCGATTAATTTTTTTATAATATATAATTTAATTTATTTAAATATTTTAATTAGTTGATTTCTAAATATATAATATATTAAAATTTGTAGTGTTCTTGAATTTATAAGTTATTTATTTTTTAAAAATTTAATTTAGAAATTTGAGACCAAATCTTATTTTTAAAGTCATTTTTCATTTTGAGTTAAAAAAATGTCTGTTTGTGTAATAAATCATCAAATGACTTACAATTGAAAAAATTATGTAATTTTATACCTTTTTTAAAGATTAAAATTTAATTTTAAAACTAGCTTATAGCCCGTGCAAAACACGGGTGAGATTAATAAATTATATATTAGTTATTTTATATGATTTAAATATGTAATTTAAAATTAAAATTATAGATATAATATAAAAGTATAGATAATATAGATATAACATAGTGATAAAATTTAATTAATGTTAATAAAATAATATTATTATTTTAATATTCATAAAATTTAATATTCATAGAATATAATTTAAATATAATATAATATTATTCTATCCGTGATGAGTTGTATAAAAGGAGGACTATCAGAGTTATAGTTGTATATAAGGTGTTGATGTCGGTCTTCTAATTTAAACATACGAGTATTAATGAAAACTGGTTGTTCTAGTTTGAGCAAAGTTCTTCTAATTTGAGTAGAGCTTGTGTTTTGATAAATAATTTGTGTTATGCGATTAAAATAGAGAAATAGATGGAAACTAAAAAAATGCATATTATTTATCATAAACTTTAATGATATATTAAATAAAAATTATAGGATAAACTTTAATGATATATTAAATAAAAATTATAGGATAAGTAGGATTCGTAAAAAAAATATAGAATATAATTTTAATATAATATTATTCTATCTTATTATCATATCTTGTATAAAGGGAGGATTAATAGAGTTAGAATTGTATGCATGATTATATTCTTTTTAAAATTATATTTTATTAAAATTAAATGGTTAAGATTGTTTCTATGGTTCACATAAAATTGAACGGTTAAGATATTTTCTATGGTTCACCCAGTACCATACTGATGACCAAAACTTTTAATTTTTCGATTATAATAATATAGTATAGATTTGAGACCAGATCTTATTTTTAAAATAAAAAATAAGTTATTTATTTTAAAAAAAATTAATATATACTAAGAGCCAATTTAAAGTCATTTTTTATTTTGAGTTAAAAAATGTATGTTTATGTAATAAATCATAAAATGACTTAAAATTGAAAAAATTATGCAAGTTATAAGTAACATATAAGTATAATCAAGGTACCTAAATATCTAATGTAATTTCATATTATTATTTCACATTTAATGTTCAAATTAACCAAATTGACTAATAATTAACAAAATTTTTTACAATTTTGAAAATTAAAATTTTAAAGTAAATTATATATACTTTTTAGTAATATATTAGTATAACTTTTAAATTTTGTCTAATTATATAATATTCGGTTAAAGTTTAGTCAATTTTACAATAAAAATCAAATAATCCATTTAACTTGGATAAAGCTATTTTTTCCACAAAAAAAAAAAGAAGAAAAAAGCTCAATAGGCTCGAAGCTCGATTAAAGCTCGAAGCTCGATTAAAGCTCGAAAACTCGAAAACTCGTTAAAAGCTCGTTAAACTCGAAAACTCGTAAAAAAGCTCGTTAAGCTCGAAAACTCGCGAGCGGCTCGAACTCGACTCGAATACTACCCGAGTCGAGCTCGAACACATATTTTAGGCTCGAATAATTTTCGGCTCGACTCGACTCGACAAAAAAAAGCTCGAGCTCGACAAAAAAAAGCTCGAACTCGGCTCGACTCGGCTCGAATTACAGCCCTACTCAAATGAAAGAGTACAGAACACGAAACTTGTAGACGATTCAAAGATCTTTCCAGAATGATAAAGTTCGTCAAAAACGGATAAGTAACGAATGCAGAAACAATTAAAATGCGGACTGCCATAACAGAATCAGGCTATGATCACAGTAGTATTTTGAGATTTAAGACATCGAAACCACAGAACTTGACAGCGGAATGTAAACAAAGAACGAAGGTCTCGGAAAGACCTTTTCAGAATGATATTACACATGAATATTGAACAAATATTCAATTTACTATGAATTTCTGAAGTTACAGCAAAATAATTCCAATAACCAATCAGATTATAAAAACGGCAGATTTTAATAAACTTACGAACCGAATTTTAGAAAACATAAAGAACGAAAGTTGTAGATAATTGAAATACCTTTCTAGGTAGTATAAAATCACAACAATCAGATAAAGAACGAATGAGATACGAATTTTATAAGAATCTGAATGAATATAAACTATACACAATATACATACGAATTGAATAACAAAACAAAAACAAAGAGATTGTTACGAATACAAAGAAAGTGTAATGAAGATATCCGTACACTAACAATACGAGAACAAAGAGAGAGTATAGAATGTATCTGTACCTTAAACCTCCAAATACATGAATGATCTTCTATAAAAATATAGACATCCCCATCACACGAACCCTAATTTGATACAATAACCCATCTTCTCAAGATTTTTCTCCTTCTTTTTCTCAATCTTCTCCCTCCCCTTCTCTTTTTCTTTCTCTTCTATTTTCCCTACGGCTTCACAACTTTTCCTACGTAACTTACAAAACCCTAACCCTTTTTCTTTTTCTTTCTATTCTTTTTTTTTTATTTCTCTTAACCAATAATTTCTAAATAATATCCTAATTATAAAATATCTATATTCATATTCAAATAATAATATTAGTAATAATTCACTAATATTATTCTTAATAATAAATTAAATAGCTTAATATATTATTAAAAAATATGGGATGTTACATTCTTCCCTCCTAATAGAAATTTCGTCCTCGAAATTAATCTTGCACAATTCTACTTAAAAAAGTGATAACGTACATGAACCGTTCCTCTAATCTCGTAAGTAGCTTCATATTGAAGGCACATTTAACTAGAATCATGGTCTTCGTTGATAACTAACACTAAAAGTCTTAAGTCGATCGCAACTTGACGATTATCCCGAAAGTGTCCTCTATTCCCATTATGTGTTGTCGGCCTCTTTCCATCGATGCTAATTGAGTAATACGCCAAAATACGTGATAACCACAATTAAATCTAACAAGAAGTCACACGTTAAGTCGAAATTGCTGAAGATTTCCATGATGTTCTCTTCCATAAAATTAATTTTTCTTGAAAAATTTGCTTGCGGTTGAGTCTTCACGTTTCATCTTACGGTTAAGCATCGCACGAAAAAAAATGATTCTAAACGATCACAAAAATATATCCAAGAAATACGAACCCAATAATATTCTTAACTAACTAACAAACCTAGTGTCTACCCATACTCACAGGTCGAGCCTAAAGATAAATCTCAATAATCCTGAAATTCTATCTTACAACAACCTAAATCTCACAAGTCAAACCTAAAGGCAAGTCTACAGAATCATAAAAACTCTAGCTCTGATACCAACTTTAAAATCATGAACTTATTCTCTTAAATGAAATTATCCAAAAATTCAATAAACGATACAAGTTCTCGATATCCAACAACTTACAATCCAAAAATAAAAGCTACAACTTAACTATACAAATTCAAATCTAAATATAAACTTTACAACTCCTCAAAGTCAGCAACTCGCACTCTTCCCATTAATTAGCTCACCTAACCTGCTAGAGGAAACAAAGAAATATAGGCCGGCAGTGAGCGAAAGGCTCATATACGGATATAAAATTATGCAAAGAGTACAATGGTTAGAACGATGACAATATGAAAAATAAAATATCTGAATAAAGAATGTTGAAACAATCTGAAAGAGACAAAAGATACTGGTCATACTTAACTCACGATATAAATAAATAAAAAGATACGATAGATACTTATCTTACAATCACAACGTACATACTTTTTAATCCCAAATATTCTTAATTTACTTACTGATATGGGAGACAATCTTACACTTACAGGATGTCCTACATTTCGGTTCTCCAGAATATGTAGTCATCAAAACTTACAGGGGCTTGCATAGAACAAATCAAATGCTACCCAAAATCTTACAGGGGCTTGCACGGTACAAAACACAATGCTACCCAAATGGCCAAACAAACATACACAATAGTCATGACTCTACGTGTCCCATAACTCCGGCGACACGCCCATACAATTTAAATACACCGTATAGGTGGTGCCAAAGCATGAGATTATCCACTCATGACGGATTCTTACAATATCTCCCAAACCATACATATATCACAAAAGACCTGAAAATATCTTACTCAAGATATTCACGCCAAATATCATACAATATAGACTATTACAAATAAAATCAGAATTGACCAGTCTGAAAAACTATTAATTTACTCTATCAAGATGACCTCAAATGAAAGAGTACAGAACACGAAACTTGTAGACGATTCAAAGATCTTTCCAGAATGATAAAGTTCGTCAAAAACGGATAAGTAACGAATGCAGAAACAATTAAAATGCGGACTGCCATAACAGAATCAGGCTATGATCACAGTAGTATTTTGAGATTTAAGACATCGAAACCACAGAACTTGACAGCGGAATGCCAACAAAGAACGAAGATCTCGGAAAGACCTTTTCAGAATGATATTACACATGAGTATTGAACAAATATTCAATTTACTATGAATTTCTGAAGTTACAGCAAAATAATTCCAATAACCAACTAGATTATACAAACGGCAGATTTTAATATACTTACGAACCGAATTTCAGAAAACATAAAGAACGAAAGTTGTAGATAATTGAAATACCTTTCTAGGTAGTATAAAATCACAACAATCAGATAAAGAACGAATGAGATACGTCAAGTTCCTTTATAGATGCTGAGATGGGTAGTAGCCCCAGTTTCGTTTGGCATAGCATTATAACAGCTAAAGATCTTGTTTGTTCTGACAGCATCATAAAGGTGGGGAAATGAGATACAATTAATATCTGGAGTGATCTCTGGATTCCAGATTTGAATAATCCAAGAATTTCTTCTACCATTCTTCCAAGTTTAGAGCAAAAGAAGGTGAACAACTTGTTTAGATCATAGACAAGAGAGTGGGATCAAGACGTAATCAACGATATTTTCAATGAAAATGATGCCAATAGAATTCTCAAAATCCCACTGAGCTACACAGAACATGATGATTTTTAGATATGGTTAGAGGATGAAAAATGTATGTACGCGGTTAAGAGTGCGTATAGACTATTATGCAGAATAGAAGTGCAGCCCCAGAGTATGCTTGCGAATAGTAATTGGCTTAAAATTTGGCCTCTCAGTATCCCTCCCAAGGTGAAAAACTTTATGTGGCGAGCATTTCAAAATTGTCTTCCCATTCTTAAAAATCTCAAAGAAAGACATGTAGATGTTAACTCATTATGCCCAGTTTGTAAGACAAGAGAAGAAACCCTCGATCACATATTCTTTTATTGCCCATTTACACGTAGATGTTGGGAGATAGCACATTTGTTCACACAAGTTTATGAGGTTATCAATAATGGTCAAGGAATTCTGAGCTTACTTAATAATCTCAGCACGAGAGATCTGGAGATTTTCTGCACCATTAGTTGGAACTTGTGGTTTCATAGAAATCTTGTGGTGTGGCATAAAAGGTTTCATACTCCTCAGATAGTTGTTAATGGTGCTAGTTCACATTTATTTCAGTGACAACAAGCTCAAAATACTCAGCTTTTTTATAATGCATCAAGTCAACGCGAGGATGTTCTAGCCTGACAACAGCCTATATCAAGATGGGTTACTTGTAACATTGATGCAACTGTGTTCGAAAATAAACACGTTAGTACATATAGTTGCCTTATAAGGGATGAGAATGAGGTGTTTTATGCAGGTTCCAGTGGTCAATTCATGGGGATTGTGGACCCTAAGATCGCTGAAGTCATGGCATTTCGAGAAGCATTATCCTGGTTGAAGGGGTTGACAATTTCAAAAGTATTCATTGAACTTGATTGTTTGGGTGTTATCCTAGCTTTTCAACATAAGATTAAGGATACCTCTTATTTTGGAGCTATTATGCTAGATTGTCAGCTTATTGTAAAGGACTTGAGATCCAATTCGGTTTATTTTGTTAGGTGTTCAACGAATTCTGCAACCCCTACTCTAGCTAGAGAGGCAGGTTGAAGGTCAGATAGCAAGGAATGGTTTAATAAACCTTCCTTCCTCATTGATGTCATTGATAAATATAATAAATAAATATAATAAATAAAGCGTATTTTTATTTTTTTAAAAAAGAAAGAAGAAGACGACAAACAAAAGGGATCATAAATTGACAGGGTGTGTTAAAAAAATGTACATAAGCCAGGCCGGCACCATCTGCTCGGCTGTTTGATCAAACCAACACAACATCCTCCTCCTCCTCCACAAGTCTTTTCCCCCAAATCTTAAACCCTAATTTCATTATCAAATCAAATGCTCCCCCAATTCATATAAAACCCTAATGAATTTCACAAACCCTAGATTACTAATCATGCAAACCCTCACCCACCCACCTCAATCATCCCCAGTCTTCTCCAATTCAATCTCACCATCATCACCACACAACAACAACGATGATGATAATAATGATTTCAATTACGCATGGTACGGTAACATACAGTACTTAATCAACATCTCTGCTATTGGTACTATCACCTGTCTTCTCATCTTCATTCTCCTCAAGCTCCGTAGCGATCATCGTCGTTTACCCGGTCCCACCGCTATCGCTTCCAAGCTTCTTGCTGTTTGGCATGCTACTGGTCGTCAGATTTCGCTACATTGTGGTGCTGATGCTGCTCAGTTTTTACTGATCGAAGGTGGTTCTTGTGCTCTTCTTGTTTCTCTTGCTTTTCTCGATGTTTCGGTTTTGCTTCCGCTTAATATTTACGCAGGGAATGCTCCCATGGCTGATCAGTTCTCGAAAACTACGATTACTCATATTAGTAAAGGGTCCCCTTTGTTGTGGGTGCATTTTATTTTTGTTGTTATTGTTGTTGTTATTGTGCATTTCGCTATTAATTTGATTGAAAGGAAGCTTAAAGTTACTAGATTTAGGGATGGGTATGGGAATCCTAGTGATCCTACTGTTAATAATTATTCGACTGCAATTTTTACTGTGATGGTTCAAGGGGTGCCTAAGAATTTAGGGTTTGACAAGACTCCTTTTGTTGAGTATTTTCAGCATAAGTATCCGGGGAAGGTTTATCGGGTTATTGTACCTATGGATTTGTGTGCTTTAGATGATTTGGTTACGGAGTTGGTTAAGGTTAGGGAGGATATTTCTAAGTTGGTTAGGAGAATGGAGTTGCGGGATTTGGGTGAAGATTATAGTGAGAATGAGGAGGGGTTACTTGGTTTCTGGAGGAGAGTGAAAGATTTGTGGGGTGGGTTTGTTGATGAGTTGGGGTTGTCTAATGAAGAGAAACTTAGGAAGTTGCAAGAACGTAGAGCTGATTTGGAGATGGATATGGCAGCTTACAAAGAAGGAAGAGCTAAGGGTGCCGGAGTTGCGTTTGTGGTGTTTAAAGATGTGTATACTACAAACAAGGCTGTACAAGACTTTCGTAATGAGAAGAAGAGGAGGGTTGGGAAGTTTTTTTCTGTTATGGAGTTGCAGTTACAGAAGAACCATTGGAAAGTTGACCGAGCACCATTGGCAACTGACCTTTATTGGAATCATTTGGGTTCCACAAAGCTTTCTCTGAAATTGAGAAGAGTGTTTGTGAACACATGTTTATTGTTATTGCTTTTGTTCTTTAGTTCTCCTCTAGCTGTCATAACTGCCATCAAGAGTGCTGGGCGTATTATTAATGCAGAAGCAATGGATAATGCTCAGATGTGGTTTGCTTGGATTCAAAGCTCAAGCTGGCTCGCGACCTTATTCTTTCAATTCTTGCCCAATGTGCTTATTTTTGTGAGCATGTACATTGTGATCCCTTCTGCTCTCTATCATCTCTCCAAGTTTGAGAGACATCTTACTGTGTCTGGAGAGCAGAGAGCTGCACTTTTGAAGATGGTTTGCTTCTTTTTGGTAAATCTCATTCTCCTTAGGGCTCTGGTTGAATCGTCGCTAGAAAGTGCGATATTAAGCATGGGGAGGTGTTACTTGGATGGTGAAGATTGCAAAAGGATAGAGGAGTACATGAGTGCTTCCTTCCTGACAAGATCCTGTCTCTCGTCTGTTGCATTTTTGATTATAAGCACTTTCTTGGGGATATCTTTTGATCTGCTAGCTCCAATACCCTGGATTAAGAGAAAGATTCAGAAGTTCCAGAAAAATGACATGCTTCAGCTTGTACCCGAAAACAGTGAAGACTATGCTCTGGAAAGTCAGGATACCGAAAGCCTTCAGAGGCCACTTATGCATGATGGAACATTTAACCCAACGGTTGGGAATGGGGGGTCAGTTAATGGTGGTGCTGGATCAAGTGAAATTGATTTACCTGGTCAGGATCTTTCCGAGTATCCGATTAGCAGAACCTCACCGGTCCCAAAGCAGACGTTTGATTTTGCACAATATTATGCATTCAATTTGACAATATTTGCTTTGACCTTGATATATTCTTCATTTGCTCCACTTGTGGTTCCTGTTGGTTCTATTTACTTTGGGTATAGGTATGTAGTAGATAAGTACAACTTTTTATTCGTGTACAGAGTGCAAGGTTTTCCTGCTGGCAATGATGGGAGGTTGATGGATACTGTATTGACTATTATGCGGTTTTGTGTCGACTTGTTCCTCCTTTCTATGCTCTTGTTCTTTTCAGTCAAAGGAGATTCCACGAAGCTGCAAGCTATTTTCACTTTAGGATTATTAGTTTTGTATAAAATTTTGCCTTCTGATAATGATGGTTTCCAGCCTGCTCTATTGCAAGGCATGCAAACTGTTGACAATATTGTAGAAGGACCAATAGATTATGAGGTCTTTTCACAACCCAAATTTGAATGGGATACATATAACTTGTGATTATGATCGACTTGTATTAGTTTATACAAAATCCTTTTGTTAGTGTATCCATACATTTTATCTATAAAATGTTCTACTACATGTATGTGTAATTGTGTATGTATGTATGTATGTAAATAGTAACATATGTATGGTTGTTGTGCAGAAATTATTTCCCTTCCATTGGTTATTTAATTTTTACCCGCACCGAGTCTAATTTTTGGTTTAGTTGATGTATAATTGCTTAAATGGACTTCTGAGCTTTGGCATTTTTCCTGTTAAAGAATACCTTTCTAACCAATGTGGATAGATGAACACAAGCTGTTATTGGCGTATGGTGTTCGGAAGCATACATGTTCCTTGAAATATTTTCTGTGTCTGGTTACATGATTTGTCCAACTTTGGTAAGATCAAAAACCAATGAGTGGATAAAGGCAGAAGTGCAGGTTTGTCCAACTGTCAGAAGAAAAACAAATACACAGAAGGGATTGATATATGAAGGCTGCGACGGCGGATGGGGGTGGTGGACAGGTTGAGCAAGAGAGCCTGTACATTTTCTTCTTGCCTTCTTTTTCCATATGAGGAGTTTAAAAGATTATTTGCTTGTGCCATTAGTTACAATGCTAGAATCGTTAGGTTGAGCAAGAGAGCCTGTACATTTTCTTCTTGGCCTCTTTTCCTCCATATGAGGAGTTTCAAAGATTATTTTCTTGTGCCGTTAGTTACAATGCTAGAATCGATTTAATTTCTGTAAGTTTCACCTATTTTTAGCAGTCAGTTAATATATATTTATCCAATAATGGTAGATTACAAAGAGCAGTATGTAACAATTGTCTCCACTCTCATTGTGCCATTGCATTGCAGACAACTAGAAAGTTAGTCCACAATTATCTGTTAATTGTAATTATGTGACTAAGATAATTAACCCATATTAAATATTTAGTACAGTCAAGGAGTTGGGAAATTTGTACTTGGACCAAATGAATTATAGGCAACAAGAGAAATAGAGAAAAATTAGGAATCGGAACTAATTGAACTAGTCAAGACCAACCCCTATAACTACTCTCTGCCAAGCATATAACTACTCTGTGTCCTTCACTGTAGCAGCACCAAGTTTGTCTCAATGTGATTCCACTCATCAGCATTTGGTACTTTCATCTCTCTCTTTAATATATGTTGCTAATGTTTAGATCAACATATACTATTTCAGTATTTTAGTTGAAGTTCCAAGGTATAACTGGACAGGAAGAGTGAATACATCAGTCACAAGTATATCACTTGTGGCCTTATTTCACTTATTATCTGGAGAGGGGAACATATAGAAAGGAGGAGTTAGATGCAACATCTAGCCAATACGAGTTCGGAGACATCCAAACTGCGGTTTGGAGGTCATAATCACCCAGTTTGCCCTAAGCCTCGTCGCCTTGGATCAGCTGTTCCTGAACTTCTCAAGCCTCTCAGATGCAGCAAACACAGGTTCATTAATTTTATCAGTGCAGCAATAGATCTTATATAAAAAGTTCATGCACTTAGTAAGTAGTTCTGATTGAGTTATAATTACTCTTTCTACTAATTTCAGCCAGCTGAATCCTGATGACAGATCTGGAATTCTCGGTGTGATTGCTGAAAAGGTATACAGTTTACTATCCAGATATACAAAATCTTTTTATATGGAAAGATTGACAGAATGAAATTGGATCCACGAGTATACTAGATTCAAGATGAATGATCAGTAGCATTTAGCACTACTGGTTTAATGATTATAACAATAAGTAAATAGAATTCAAAATCTGTCTCCTGGACTTAAGTGTCTAACATTTACATTGCCAACCTTAGGGAATGCAACTTAAACCTATACCCCCTCCCCCTCTCCAGGCCCTCCCCCGGGAAAACATAGGATTACATATGAGAAAATACAAGATTGGTATCCTTTTAGATGTATAGATATCTTGTATGTGTATGTATGAAATGGATGTATATGTGTATTGCAGACAGCAGAGGGACGCGAAATCATATGCTCAGGATGCTCACCAACATGCTATGCAGGCTCGCCTCCTAGCAGAACAGATAATCCATTAGTTCATGACGTGCAATTCATTCATCAAATGGAGCCCTTCTCACCATTATCAGCTCCAAGAAGGAATCTTTCTGATAAATTTGGTTTCGCCTCTGCCTCTCCAGCATAATCCACTCTTTATTTAGGTCCTTGAAATCAAGGATGCTGTTCAAGAACAAGAAGAGGATATTTTTGTAGCAGGAATTAGTATAATCTTTAAATCTCTTTATACTTACATTTCTGTTTGTCTGTCTTCAATTCAATTGTAATTAACATGATCTTTAAGAATGAATGTATTTCTGTAAATAATGTTAATTTTGCAAGTTGTTTACCGTAACTTGGCAACAACAAAAAAAAACCTTCAGTTCACTCTGAAATAATGAATATATTGTTCGTTTGTGTAACATAAAAGATCCATTTTTTATTAAATTAATTAGTATAGAAAAATTAAATTTAATGATAACAACACCCAACTTAATGTTCCAGTCATTATTTTTACTAATATTTGGTAACATTCGTGACTTAAAATCATGCATGCATGTAAATAGAATTTCATGAAAATAAAGTTTCAGATGTGCAAATATTCTTACTATGTAAATATCAGGGGACTTAAACTAATGTTATACGCTGGCTGATAGTCTGATACTAATCTGTGCTAACTTAAATTATGCTTCTATGGCATCTACAAACGCCATTGGCATATCACCAGCAGCAGCTTAGTTAGCTCTTTATTCACATTCTCTCTATATCCCCATGTAGATTCATCATATACATGTATACGTACAATATCTTGCATGCTATAGAAAATGTTAACTTGATAAGAATGGTAAGTGAAGCATCTGTAATTTTCTTAATTCCTATTTTTCACAGGCAAAGCTAATGAAAACACGGAGATAATAGATAGCATTAAAAATAAGGGTGTTGGCCCAATATGACACAAATTGGAACTATAATGCTCCCAATGACACATTTGGGAAAGATGGTCTCAAATAGCACTTCAAAGTGTTTTGACTTTACTAATTATTTTTTTTGTTTTTAGGTATAAAACACAAGATGATCTTGTGTTTTGAGGGGGTTTGGTTTTATTTTCACTTTAACCACTTTATGTGGGGTTTTAAGTTCCTTTAAGACCACTTTATGTGATGTTTCAAGTTTTAAAACAATAAATAATGTAGCATTATCGGTTTAAAAAAAAAAAGTCAAACGCTATATCGTGTAGCGTTTTGATTACCTTTTCCAAATGTTATAGGATGTGGCATATTAGAATGCTATTTGGGGGTCTTGTTTTCCTATTATGTCATTTTGGTCATTTTATCTAAAAAAAAATGTGTCATATTGGTCCTTTTCTCTAAAAATAATGAGATATTAGAGCACACTCAGCATCATGGGTCGGATGTCATATAATGCAAGTACGAACTGAATTTTATGGGCTGCTGGGATACAAAAGATGAGTGATCAAAATCTTATACAAACAGGCATACTATATAGTTCTCACGGGATCGAGTTGGAATTTATATGCTCGTCCACAGTCCACTTATTACCAAAAGCAAAAGAATATCCGTTACAATATGCCTAAAACCACATTGTCTCCAATAAGGTTAATACAACAATGTATCCCGTTTGATATATACAAGAAGTAACTTACAAGTTGAAATATGTACGTCAAAATGTTTCCGAAAGCAATGTTAAGGCCGGCAATGACTTTGTGCATGGAATAATGCTCAACTACTCATGAAAATGACTCCCAGCCTAATACTCTACATGCTTGCTTGAATAATTTATGTTAAGAAATGAGGCTCCCCAGTCATAACTTTTTTATTCATATTATCACCAATACTTGATGACTTTGATAGAAGACTTTTATGACAACAAAAAAAAGATCTTCATAAAAAAGAATGATCATGCTTTCTCAAAATAATAAAATGTTTGGGACAAATAAACCTCAGCGTACAAGTGTTCAGAAGACGAGAATCAGAGATTTAGAACATAATAATCCTTAACTAAGCCGGGCGAAGTGAAGATAGAACTACGTCCTGCAAAGAACTATCTCTTTTCATGGCTGCTTTAAACTCATCAAAAGTAACCTTTCCATCCCCGTTGGCATCCATGAGATCAAATATTTCGTCAAGTTTTCCCGGTTCTGTGATATCTAGTGGTAGGCATTCATCAGGTAAAGCCTGCAAAATAAAGAGGCATTTTTTTATAGAAAATATTTATTTTGGATATTTATTTCGTTGCTCGTAAAACCAAAAGGCAAGAGGATTTACTCTTAGCATTGAAGCTACTTCATCTTTACTAATGCAACCAGATCCATCTGTATCATACATCTGAAATTGGAAAAATGAGAAAGTCTTGAGCCAGCATTTAAGTTGTCGATTTCAATCATACTCGCGATTATAAGTTGAAAAAATGTTGCTCGTATTAGGAGAGGAAAGGTATTGTTGCGCACCTGGAAGCAAAGACGAAGTGCATCATCTCCCTGGGAGTTCCTTAAACTAGAGAATCCACAAAGTATCTCTCTCATGTCTACAGTACCATCACGATTGTTGTCAAATAGATCAAATATGCGTGGTGCCAGAGGAATCAGTGATGACATTTTCATAGCTTTCAGAACGTCCTCAAACTCTGACAGTGTGGCATTCTCGCCATCTGCACATCTGCAACTCAACAGAGAGGTTGTATGTAGTTATATGATTGGTATGTGTCGGTAAAAGAATTCAACAGAGTAACATCTATACCAAATAGCTTGATACTTACATTTTCCTGAAATGTGAATTGAGATTTTCAAGTTCATCAGGCTTTAGGTCGTAAGTACCTACTAAAGTTTTTAGCCTCTTTGTTCTCAGAAAAATGGTGCTACTCCACATGCTAGCTATTGCAGCTGCACGCAGCTTTCTTCGTGCATTGAACCTATGCAGCCGTGTAACAATCTCCGGATCAATATCTCCTTCATTAGCCGAATCTCCAATGACCCACGAGTGCTGAAGAACCTGTTTTATAGATGTGAAAAAAAATTAACCATAGCGAATCCTTTATATGTTTACATTTATTTCTAGAATAACAAATATTATGGAGCTCAATGTGCTAGTTAGCTCATACTTCTTCTGCAGTGGGTCGTCTTTGAGGATCAACTGCTAATAGACTAGAAATTAAATCCTTTGCTGACGATGAAATGTTCTTCCATGTCTTCTCATAAAAGCTGAACTCCCCCTGCATGTATACATGGAATTCATATACAAAAATTTGCACTAGGCATACCAAAGAATTCCTTGTCCTGACCCTAAATATTATCAAATGTCTTAAAATGTGATTCCACTTTAAGATCAACAAGATTGAAGTTTATGTTTAAAGATAAAACAGTAGATTAATAGGTCAGTTAGGATAAACATACTGCCATTATCATTTGTTGCTTCTGTCGATTTGATTGTGCAATAAAAGGAGGATATCTGTGAAAAAAAGATGAAAAACAAACATATGTGAAACTACAAGAAAATCGCACTATTTTTAGGATAGTAGCAAAGATGATACTTACCCTGAGAGGAGGATATACAAAATCACACCAAGCGACCACATATCGCTTTTAGAAGAGATTTTTCCACGTGAAAGAGCCTCTGGTGAAACATAATCAATGGAACCAAACAAGCCAACAACAGGGTCGGTAAACTCCTCCGCAGAACTCAATCCAAAGTCCATGATTTTCAGTGGAGAGCCTTTAGAATCGTTCAAAAACAGACAATTCTCAGGCTTCAAATCTCTATGGATTATATCAGCTTGATGAAGCGCAGATAATCCACCTGCAATTTGGCGAACCACACCTGCTGCTTCAACCTCGGTGTACTTTGACTGAGCTACAATCCTGTCAAATAACTCGCCACCAGAGCAAAGCTCAAGTATGAGATGAACTCCAGTAGGATCTTCACAAACATCGTATAGATGGATAACATTCGGATGAGGCGAGACATCTTCCACAATTTTCCTCATTACCAAGATCTCATTCGTCAGCAAAGCATCCGAAACAGAAACTTGTTTGAAAGAAGGAAAAGCTCGATCATTTCTTTGCATCTGCCCCGAAGAATCTGATGATTTGATCCTTCTTAGTGTCTTGATAGCTACATGGCTGCAATCTGCATCAGTTGCAGACTTTTTCTTTCCTTTCCTCACAACAGAAAATCCACCTCTTCCCAATATATTTGTCACTTCATATTCATCAGTAAGTTTTTTTGTTTCTTGTCCCATAGTTCCACGAAATCGAAAAATTCTAACGCGAAAGAATGGAGAGAATTAAACCCCTTGAGTTAAGAGTTGCAGGCAAGCAAAGTAGTTGAAGAAAGCAAAGAAACTTAGCCAACAAATCAGTTCAATTATTGGGAATATAAGACTTAATGTATGACACTAGCCTAACGAACATCTTGTTATTATATGATTGCTAACATAATATTAATAAATATAAATGATGAATGCTGAAGCAGAAAGCTACAATAGAATAAGTCATTAGAGATAAGAGCTGTTGAAGAAATGACAATGACCAAGTCAACAACTCAACTAATTACCAATTAAGAGATGGATTCTAGACAACATGCTTTCTCTTTGCACTTGCCTAAAAGTTTATCAAACTCCATTTATATACTCTGTGTTCATGTTGCATGATCATTTGGCTTGTGGATCATTTAGATTTTTTATAATTTGTTACAGGCTTTCCTTTCTCATTTCTTAGGCTGTCAATACATCGAGGTTCATTTTTTCAAGCGAGGTTGATCCTCTGGGCGAGGCCTAATGTCAAAGAATCAATGTATCATGAATTATGTATCTATTCATTACTTTTCTCCCCTTTGGACGAGCCTATGTTGAAATAGTGAAATCTTCCAATATTCATGGGCCTATGTCAATATCAATAGGCGAGATTATTTGTTTGGCGAGGTTGCCTTAAATACAAAGAATGCAGATTTTGCCTATAACAACTACCCATAGTGTCTTGTGATTCTATTGAATTGTAAGAAACTAATTATTACTCTTCAAAAATCTGCACTTCTTCTGGGGGGAGCTCATTATTATGTCTCTGAAATTGAAGTTTAGACGACATATACCCATTATCATTGTCTATATAATCTTTGAATAATAATATTGTTGTCTTCATCTTTCCAAACGAGTATTAATAAACTTGTCTAGGAGCCTAGCCTCTATCAGGCGATCGTAAAAACATTCGGGGGTCGAGCCACTCTTAGGACTTGTAAAATTAACTTCTGGGGGCCGAGCCACACCTGGGAAATGTAAACAGATCTAAGGGCCGAGCTTTTCAAAAGATTTCGTAAAACCAATCATCCGGGGGCTAGGCCACACCCGGGTAACATAAAGTCGGCTGGGGGCCTCGCCACACCCAGGAATACGTAAAATCAATCATTCAGGGGCTAGGACTCACCCGGGAAACATAAAGTCGATTGGGGGCCTCGCCACACCCAGGTACAATATAAATACAGTTGGGGGCTAGACCACTCCCAGGTATATAAACACATCTGGGGCTAGGCCACTCCTAGGTAACTAAGCACATCTGGGGGCTAGGCCACACCCAGGAACTACATAAACACATATGGGGGTAGGCCATACCAGGAACAACATAAACACATCTGGGGGCTAAGTCATTCCCAGGAACAACATAAACATCTGAGGGGCTAGGCCACACTCAGGAATAACATAAACACATCTTGGGGGGTTAGGTCACTCCCAGGAATAATAAACACATCTGGGGGCAAGGTCACTGCCATGAAACATAAACACATCTGGGGCTAGGCCACACCCATAAAAAACATAAACACATCTGGGGGTTAAGCCATACCGAGGAATAACATAAATACATCTGGGGGCTAGGCCACTCCCAGAAATAATAAACATATCTGGGGGTTAGGCCACTCTCAAGAATAGTAAACACATTTGGGGGCCTCACCTCTCCCAGGAGCCCATAAATTGATCATCCAGGGCCATGCCACACCTGGAAAATATAAAGTCAACTAGGGGCCTCGCCTCACCCAGGAATCCGTAAAATTAGTCATTCGGGGATTGGCCACACCCGGGAAATATAAAGTCGGCCGGGGTCTTGCCTCACCCAGGAATAGCATAAACACATCTTGGGGTTAGGCCACTCCCAGGAATAATATGTCTGAACAGGCCTCAATCAAAACATTCAATTTTGCAATTCATAATGAAGATGTGGATAAAGAATGTCTTATCTGAAAAAATCGAAACATGGTCGCAAAAAAAATTCTAGTTAGAAATTATTGTTCAACATGTAAGATATCACCCTCCTATTTTCAATTTTAAATAATTGACGTTTAATTTTTTTTTTAAGAGTTTTGACTGTACAGTAAGAATTGTGATAAAATAATAATTATTGTATAGTTATGTAATTAAAATACTATGAGATATTTTTCTATCAAAAAATAAAATACTTTGAGATATATACATAAAAATTAAATTACTAAGTACGAAAAAATAATAAGTAATAAATATTAAAACATACTACTGAAAGTGAAAACGATATCAGTTCAGTATATGCAGGAGGAGATGTGGTGTTGAAAAACTAGCCCCTGGGCCCAATAACTTTCTTTGATCCAAATATTTCTGGGCCCATCAATAAACAAATGGCAACTAATTTCTCTAAGAAAAACCAAAATAAATAAAAGAGTAAATCACACAAAAAACTAATTAACTTTGATATTGTTAATAAAAAAATCATCTAAAAATATTTTTGATGAATTAACACAATCAACTTGTATAAATTATGAAAAAAGTAAAAATTTTAATCATGATTAAGTTAAAATATCATATTTATCATTTAACTTTTAAATTATTAACAAAAATATTATTCAAGATTATTTTTAAAAGATTAACACAACCAACTTATATACATTATGAAAAATATAAAAATTTAACTATAATTAAGTTAAAATATCATATCAATCTTTAAACATGAAATATTTATTTTATATTATATATTAAAAAATATATAACTCAACTTAAATAAATATGTATGTGCCAATTTTTTTAAAAACGTAAAAAACTTAAATAATTATGTATAATATTCACATAAAATTTAATAAAATGTAACTTTATTAAATTTAAATTATAAAATATAATTTAAGATTTTATGAGAATAATAAATTTATTTTTATACTTTTTTGGCCTTTATAATTTGAAATACTCATTTTCTATATCAACTAAATAAACATTTTCAAATTTTTTTTCTTAAAATATATTATTTATCCACAAATATATAATAGATATATTGATTCGAATTATCTACTATAAGAATATATATAATTAATTAGTCATAAACACATATACTTTTAGTTGTAATCAAGATTTTAATAAAAAAGATATATAGAATATGCGATAATTATTAAAATGAATATATTTTTTATTTACTAATATTTTCAAGTTTAATTAATTTAAAGTTATATATCACAATTTATAAACAAAACATGCTACAAGAAAGTACTATTTTTTTTATTATTCTCATAAAATCTTGAATTTCATCTTATAATTTTAATTCACAAAATTATATTTGTTAAATTTTAAGTAAGTATTACACATAATTGATAGACATTATATTTATAGATACAAAATATATAATACAAAATACGTGTGATATGTGTATAATACTCCATATATATTTATAGATATTATATTTTAATATAATCATAGTTAAATTTGTTATAATAATTTATAAAATGTTGTTGTATTAATCAATCAAAAATAATTTTAAAAATCTTTTTTTCTAATAATATGAAAGTTGAAAGACAAATATAAAATTATAACTTAATCATGATTATTGTTTTTAAACTTTTTTCATAAATTATGTAAGTTCGTTGTGTTAATCCATCAAAAATAATCTTGAATGATTATTTTGCTAACAATATCAAAGTTATTTGATTATTTGTGTGATTAACTCATAAATAAAACTTACCGTATGTCATATTATAATAAGTTATTTATGTGTTTATTTATATAAAATAAATTTATCATGCTTTCAGCCATTTTTGACCATTTGAAGGTGGCTGGCCGCAACCCAGCCGGAATTGGGTAACTACCGACTACTGAAGTCCTATGGGGCAGTGTTAAACTATAAAAATTAGTACTGTATATTTTTTATTGAGTTGTACTATATTTTTAAATTTTGGTACAAATATTTTTAACATTGTAGATACTTTTAAATAATTAATAAAATATTTTAGTCCCACTTCGAATTTGAACATTTATTATATTAAAAGTTTTATCTAAATTTGACTTGTTAAAAAATATTAATTACCAACACATCTTTCTTAAAAGTCACTGCTCAACAAAAACTCATAATTATATCAACTTATCATCGCGAAGAACTTTAATCACAAACTCGTTATAAGAAGTGAAAAGCACGTATGCTATTAAAAAATTACTATATATTAATTATTTATATAATTTAAATATTTTATTTAATATAATAATTTATTTTGTTATTAATTTTTTTATATTTTTCTATACAATGATATTTATATATTAATATTAAAATTTAATAATAAGTCATAATTTTAAATAAATAAAAGAGTTTAAATGGTGATAAAATTGAATTGAATGTAAGTAAACTATATTAAATAAAAATTATAAGATAAGTAGGATTTTTAAAATAGAAAATATAGAATATAATCCGTGAGAGTTATATAAAAAGAGGACTATTTGTGTGTATGATATATTTTTTATAAAATTAGATTTTATTAAAATTGGATGGTTAAGATGGTTCACTTAAAATTTGATGGCTATGATCTTATTTATGATTTATTAAGATAATATATTCTTATTTAATTATAATAATATAGTATAACTTAAAATCTGTATAATACACAAGAGGTCTTTGTAATATATTTTTGTGTGTAAATATACCATTGATCTTTAATTGTTTTAATTATTTATTTTTATTTCTATTTTAAAATATGTACATATATATATATATATATATATAATATGATGATATTATTATTGAGATCTTTTCATTAATTATTGTCTTTACTTTTTTTTACTTGTATTGAATGAATAAAATTAATTAGATTTATTTTAATTTATAATATTATATATATATGAGAGTTTTTTTCCTAATTTTTAACTAATAGTGATCACAAAAATTGTTTTTATATAGGACATAATTAATTATATTAGTTACATGTGTATATATTTAAGTTACATGTATATACTTTGTCAAAAAAAAAATTCATGCTTATAAAATAATTTTACTAAATTTAACAAAAAACAATAAATTAATAAAGAAAAATAATCTATAAATTTGACAAAAAACAATAAATTAATAAAATAATTTGCATATTAATTGATTTTATTAAAAAAATCAAATAAGAAATTTTAGATTACATGATGTATACGAGACAGACAGCTAATAAGTTGCGCCAACCATGAACTATATTAATGAATTTGTTCATGTGAATTTTGTTGATAAATTTGCTCATGAATTTTCAAGCTGAATTATATTACGCTTAATTTTATTAAATTTTATAATTATGTTTAAATCTGAATCATTTATAAATCATGTCAAATTCAATTTAAACTTTTTTCAAGTTAAATCACAATACATTCTTATAAAAATTCTTTTATTTAAATTAAAATAAATAAATAAAATACACTCTTATAAAAACTCCTTTTATTAGAACACATATCTATACAAACTCTTTTAATTAATTAAAATTAAATATAAAAAACAAAAAACAAATATAATATATTATTATAATATTTAAAACGGATTTATGATATATACAATTCTATCACCCGTACTCTTTCCTGCTCACGAATAATATTATATTATATCTAAATTATATTCTATATTTTTTATTTTAAGAATCTTATTTACCCTATAATTTTTATTTAATATAGTTATACTTAAATTGAACTCAATTTTATCATCATTCAAACTCTTTATTTATTTAAAATTTTGATTTATAATTAAATTTTATGAATATTAATATGTAAAAAATATTGTATAAAAAAACAAAACAAAATAAATAATAAAATTAAATATCACATTAAATTAAATATTTAAATTATATAAAATAATTAATATATAATATTATGACGATTAATTTTAAGTATAGTAGGCTAAGAATAGCAGAGTAATAAAATATATAGAAGGACAATTCGGTCCAAAAAAGGATAAATAAGGTATCTTCGACTAGGGGAAGGAAAGTATTGGGAAACGGGAAAGAGGAGGTGGAGAGGGTTTGGTATAATTTTACATACATACATATACACACATAAATCAATTTAGTCTCTCGCTCTCTCTCTTCAGAGCGCCGATCGGATCCTCTTTCTGATCCGACCCGAGAAGAATATTTGAATGGCATTATTCCAGTTGATCGATATTTTTGATTAATTCGAGAATCGATCATCCACCTTGTATAAATTAGTTTCCATAATCATCATCATCATCATCGGAATCACAATCATAATCAATTGAATTGAATTGAATTATAAGAAACCCTAAGTTTAATGGCAGCCAATGTTTTATCTCCTCCCTCATCCACCATCGCGGCAGATACATCATCTGTCTCGGTGATTTCTGTTGGCGGTGTTTTAGTTGCTCCGGTGAATGAGTCTGATAATGGTGGATTGAAGCAAGTGTGGGGAAAGCCATTGAATGGTAATGGAAACAGTGTTGCTGTTACGGCTGCTGCTGTTGCTGTTGCTGTTGTTGATGATGTTAGTCCTGTTATGGATACTCACTCCTGGCCTGCTCTTTCGAAAGCTCCTCCCAAATCAGCTTCTTCCGATTCGCTTTCCGAAGGATCGATGCCTGCATCTCAGGTTTCTCTTGCATTACTCTTTTGATTGCTAACAATTGTTTCATGCCATGATTAAAGGGATATCTAGAATGTTATTATTAGTTGATTCAAAAGTTGAGCTATTTTCAAGTTAAATAGCTAGAGATTCCATAATGGGTTTGTATCAAAGTTTAATTTTGATTTTTGTTCTAACACGTTGAACCATCATTTGTTAACAATTGAGATTTCAACTTTGATACAGTCGTATTATAATTATTATCCAAATGAACCTTGTAAATGAACCCTGAGATGGATTCGGAGGAGGGAATAAGATTGAGATTAGTATTATTATTATTATCATTGGTGAGATGGTTTTAATGGAATTTTATCATAGATGAGAGAATTCCACAGCTTAGAAACACATATGCATCAACCAAGAGATTTAGTAGGAAGGTAAGAGAATATTTCATAAGCTAAAATCTCTTGAGGAACATCCTCAAGCTTCATGTTATCTAGTTGTCTCCTTTCCCATTTTAGCGCCAAAAGCACACTGAGAGACTAGAGAATGGATCAACTTTTAGATCAATTAACATTAATGTTGTAAATATGCCTTTAGTCATAGATTCTTTACCTACTTGGAAAAAAAAAATTTAATCTCTGAGTCTTGATCCCCTTAATCTTGTATTTTCTATATTGATTGTTTAAATTGCTGCAAGATTATTATTGATAGCATCTTTTATAATAAATTGCCTGTTATATAACAAAATTTTATTAAATTTAAATTATCATAAGAAATATGATATAGTAACATATACTAACTAATGAATATTTAACTGAATAGAACTGATAAATTATTATATTATATATATCCAAATACTTAAATATATCATATATCCTTTGGCTGTTTGTTGGATTTGCTGATGTACGTGTAAGTATTTTGAATGATTCTATGTTTTAGGGTAGTGGAATGGGCTCTATATCTTCAAGTAAACAAGTTTTAGCTAATACTTCAAGTCCTAATTCAAATGTGAATCATGTAACAAATACACGCCAAAGGTCTATAAAGCGTGGTACAAACAATGGCGGCTTTATACAGCCATTTTCACCGCAACCACAGGCTCCAGCTGTGGAAGTGCCACTAGGAAAACCTGGTAATGCTACTGGAGAATCTTCCTCCAATAAGGAGGGTGGTCCAAAGGGGGGATTTGGGAATGATCACCAACCCCAGCGTAGTAATTCGTTTAACAGGCGAGGAGGTGGTGGCCAGCATCCACGTGGAGATGGTTCTTATTATCATAGTTATGGGGGAAGACGTGATCAGGATCGTGGGAATCAAGATTGGAATCATACTCAGCAGAGTTATGGTAGCAGAGACAACTACATGCAGCAGCACAGAGGTGCTCATAGGGGCTATTCACGAGGCCCACATGCGGCTCCGTTTATTGCTCCTCAAGCTGTGCCTGTCCGCCCTTTTACCAATCACATGGTTTTCCCCACAGGTAAGATGTCTTATCATTGATGGTATCATATATTAGACTTCTGCTCTAATTTATTGCTTTGTAACCAACATTTTATATGATTGCAGATGTTCCACAGCCTGTATTTTATGTTGCAAGTCCGGAATCTCTCAGAGGAGTTGTGCCTATCATGCCACAGGTGGCAGCTCATCCTATGTATTATCCTCCCATTCCAGATCCCCAATTGCATGTTAAGATAATGAATCAGATAGAATACTATTTTAGGTACTTCTTCGTTGTCTTTGTTAAATTTATAAAACTATTTCTGGCTAATCGATATGTTGTTAGTTTTGTTGGGAACTTAATAGCTATTTGACTTTCGACTTTTCTTTTGCAGCAATGAGAATTTAGTTAAAGATACATTTTTGCGGCAAAACATGGACGAACAGGGATGGGTTCCTATTAAGTTAATAGCAGGCTTTAAGAAAGTAAGTTTTTACGAAATGTGTGTGCGTGTATATCTATTTGTGTGTTATGTTTACACCTTTGTGGTATTTAATTTTCTGCTTATTGGAATGAATTTTTTGATCATTTTCTTATGCCTTATTCTATATATCCAATATTCTATCTGTTGTAGAGCTTCAATTTTACTTTTGGACTTATGGTAGTCCTCAGAAAAATTATGCAACATCATAAAGTTTTGCACCTTACATGGTGTGATGAACTTGTGGAATTGTCACATTTCTTAAAATTTCTTCTTCGTTCTTGTGAATATGGAGACTAACTTGCTACAGTATTGTGGTGCTTTTGTAGTGTAATATCTTATTTTGTTGATTCTCTTCTTATGATCAATGCTATTAACAAGTTGGGGGGTGTTTTGATTTTCTCTACATACCCTCCCTACTCTATAGCTTTAAGAAGGGGTATATTTTGAAAACTTGAAACTGGCATAAGCATGGTCTTCTTTCGAAACAGTCATGGCAGCATATGTCATGTAGAATAGTTTTCCATTTTATTAATCCACTTGTTGATTGTTCTTGGTCCATTTTTTTCTTTCTATATCTTCTCTTTGGTACTATTTATTAATACTTAATTATTTTATTTTTGTTACTTATTATTTTTCTTTTATAACTGTATGCTGCCATATGAAATTCAGTTCATATTAGCTTCGCTAGATTTGGAAAGTGACCTTTTTAAGTTAGGTAAGTTGTTTCAGCTTGTAGCTGAAAGCCTGAAATATATACTTCTTCTTGATTTATTGTCTTTTGATTATCATTAACTTGAGCCAAGTATTGGTAAAGCTAATTTGCTCAAATTAACAATTTTGTTCATATTGCTCAAATTCCTAATCTGTTGACCACCCAAATTGGACATGTGATGTGTCGTAACTATAGTTTATTGAATTTTGTATCATTGTTATTTACTACCTCCGTCCCACCCAAATGGTTACGTTACAGAGAGAAGGTCCGACACGCATTTTAAGGTGCATATAAAGTATAGTTCCATAATTTATTTATTTTAAAAAAAATTCTGAATACAAATTTAAACATTAAATTTATATTGTTATGGAACTATACTTTATATGCACCTTAAAATGCGTGTCGGACCTTCTCTCCGAAACGTAAACAATTGGGTGGGACGGAGGGAGTACTTCATATTGTTCTTGAGGTGTACTTTCGAACAAAGCAGTATAACCTTCGTATCTGAAATGTAGTCCGTGTCAAAAAGGTTCGTGTTTTTTTTATAGAACATACATAGTTATGTACTCGTGCATCTAGATGAATTTATAGTCATGGAACTTGACCCTGGGGACCTTTTGTCTTGCCACCAAAGAAGTTATTTATAATTTGGAAGTAGATTTTTTGTTTTTTTCATAATCAAAATTAAGTTAACTGTTTGGACAGTCTAATTTTTGAGTCAGTTATGTGTTTGGTAATTTATAACCTACAATTGATCATAAGTAAAGATTCCACAAAAAAAATGTACTGAAGGTTCCATTTTGATATAGATTTATGTCAGAGTCAAGCTACAAACTGAAACAAGGCCAAAAAATAGTTGCATTAAACTTACAAGTATCTTATAAGCTCTAAGTTATTAGTATTTAGTTAAGTGATTTTTGTTTCCAAACTTTCCGCTAAATATATAGACAGCCTAATTTATTGACACTGCCGATACAGGGTTACATGGTCGTACATATGACCAGTATGAGTTGTTACTTGTTAGCTTACTTCAATATACTTTTATTAAAATGTAATATATATGATCTAAGTTATCATTTTGTACCTGTCTCAGATGTAATGATCTGATAGCTTGGTTTTTTTTATCATCATATTTGTTGTGCATGCGACGATTGTATCTTGTTATATGATTATGATAAGTTACGAATTCCTTTGTGAATGAGCATGGGTATAGTAAATGGCCTTGACGTAGGTAAAAATAACATCTCATGGAAACACCTAGTTTTCATCACCTCTTCACTTATGAAATTATATTGTCATCGTGTATTCCATGTTTTGTCATTTGTTCTGCGCTTTCTAAATAGTAGAATCATATAACAATGGGCACTCCATGCTTTACATGCCATTTGTTTGGTCGCCTTCTAGCTTATTAGGAACTTATTGCCACACTGCTCATTTCATATTTTAAATGTCATTTTGTCTTCACGTAGCCTTTAAAATGTCTGTAAATATTGGCTTATTGTTTTCTGGATAAGATATCAGTTGTATTTCTAGCCTTTCAATTTATCTTCTTTTGCACATGTTAATAGTTTCATACTTCTCAATGTTCTAAATAGTAGAATTATATAACAATGGGCACTCCATGCTCTACATGCCATTGCCTTTAAAATGTCTGTAAATATTGGCTTATTGTTTTCTGGATAAGATATCAGTTGTATTTCTAGCCTTGCAATTTATCTTCTTTTGCACATGTTAATAGTTTCATACTTCTCAATGTAATTTTTTCTCTTAGCAGTGTGCGGTTCATCAAAATCTTTATATCATATGATTTTTCTTAGTAGTTATGGTCTTCATATGAGTAGATATTTTGCATAAATATGGTTAATGGTATACATTGTGATTACCTCTGCTGCAGTACTGACATGTTTGATGGAAATATAGATCATGTCCACGGTGAACATTTGTTACTCGACCATATTCTTCATCACAGGATGTCGTTTCATTGTCTAATTTAGAAAGATCAATTGGAAATAGTAAGAATATTATGAATCTCATTTTACGACTTGTTTAATTTGAACTTCCAATGCTGCCGTGCTAATACATTCTCTCTTTTGTAACTTACAAGGCAATGTTGGTAAACAGTTCGAATATTTGCAATTCAGTCCATTTCCATTCTCATTCAGCTCAAATTAATATTCAATTATATGTTTTTTGATATAAAACCCCTGAAATACTTTTTGGTGTAAATGGTGATCTGCAGCAGAGAGATGAAGCTTTCTTTTGCATGTAGGGAAGTTGGTCATATCCAAAAAATTATATCCATCTGTATCTTCTCCATTGCGCTAAATATGCAGTCCTTTTCCCTGAAGTTGCATTCTTACCTAGTTTATATTAAAACATGTTATAATGTAGAGTTACAATTTTGGTCCAAGTGCAGTAAGAATGACTATAAACCTTTGGATTAAAAAATGAGAAAGAAACGGGACAGTCGAATTGTAGCGCATATGGAATTAGCTTGGTTTCCTTGTTTGTAGAATATGTTGCATCGAAGTGAAAGCTTTCAATATTGACGGCACGAGGCAGAAATATTGTTATGTTGGTTGTCACCCTTTCTTTGATATATGTTGATTATCTTTCTTCTCTTTTATCATTTGATGAACTTTTATGTCAAATGTATATCGTTTCCTTACGCTCATTTCATTGAAGTTCTATTTTCCTATCAAAAACCTCCATGGGAGACCAGTAGTGCATCTGGTGGTGTTTCCCAGGCTAGTTATTTTGGTAGGAGATTGCCATATGTAATATGTTGCACTTGTGACCATTTATTTTCTCTTTTGCAGGTTATGAATTTGACAGACAATATTCTTCTCATATTGAATGCTGTTCAGGCGTCGACTGTTGTTGAAGTCCAGGTATTCATACATTGATTACTTTTTTAGAACAAAAATCTTTTGCAGGTGATATGATAGAAAACATTTGGATGTGATAATAAATAAATCATTTCTTGTAGTACCAACGTAAATGACATGAGGCTTGTTTTTGAGGTTTAGTTTGCATTTTGTGTTATATGTTCTTTCCAAAGTGTAGAACATCTCCTCCCTCTCTCCCTCCCACCACCGCCACCATCCATTGGCAAACACACAACTGAACCCCCATCTTTTCTGTTAATTTGTCAAGTTGAACTGTTTAAAAAAAAAAAATTAGTTTGTGTTATTAATAACTGGCAATTATGTTCAACTATGCAGAATGACAAAATTAGGAAGCGAAATGAATGGATGAAATGGATCATGCCTCCTGGCCCATTTTCTCCTGTATCAAGCCCTCAGGCTCGTGCAAAGTCTGGTCATGATATGCTAATAGGTCAGTTTCAAGGTGTTACTTTGGATGAGAAGTCGGTGCATGGCCACAGCGGAATGTTTAAGAAGTCATTATCTGGAGAATTCAGTAGCCAATTGCAACAATCGGGAAGTGAAGGTGATGTTCAGACTGGTTATGAGCGCAGCAGTTCTGCAGGAAGTCCAAGTAAATGATCGCAGAAATCTGTCATGGCTAGTCTAAGTGAGAGAGATGGAGTACTTTAATGACGATGACAAACATTTTAAATCTGCAGGGTTGTCTATGTATCTTAACGGTTGGTGATGGTTTTGTGTCTTGGAGTGGCAAATAGACAAAAACAATAAGGGGGGAGAAAAACATAAAGAATAAACATAAAACTCTAATAAAACAACCAAAAAACAAAGAATATTATGACTTTAAGGAAGTGTTTGAGAATTTTGGATTAATGTTTCTTAATGGTTGGGATCATATTGTTTTGTTTTCTATATTTATCATTTTGTGGTTTGCTTGTGTATGTTATTGGGGAATTTTGTTCCTACTACCCCCGAGGTTTACCCCTTAGCTAGTTTTTGAAATTCTTTGGGGTCTTAATATCTTCCTTTGTGGAAGATTATGAATAAGTCATCGAAAGCCATTGGTGTGTTTTAGCAGATGAATGCCATAAAGCTCATGGTGAATCAGATTCAATGTGGCTTCATGTGTTAAAGACTACAATTGTAGCGCTAATATTTGATCTGCGATTAAGTATTTCATTTCTGTTGATGTTGATTCTATTTACTATGTGCTTTCATGGAATACAATTTCAATCGAATTCAGATTTATACTTTCTCCATCTATTAAGCTTATTTCGAATATTTATTAGTGTTTTTGTGTACAATGTTTTGGGTACGATATGTACCTGAACTAGGTGCAATTTATGCTCAAACTGAAAACTGGCTATGCAAAACCATCAAACAAACTTGCGAACCTGTATAAACGAGGTTGACACCATATATTTGTTGGCTGACACCTTGTTTATATTTCCTCGGGTGATGTCTGGGGATCATGGTTTCGTGGTTCTGACATGTACGAATTTTCTTTGTAATGTAAATCTAACCTCATTGAATTACACGTTTATCATATTCCCGCGTGGGGCCCCTTAATATATTGCTCGTTTGTATTGCATAAGGTGATGTTGGGACTTGGGTGACCATGATTTGGGTGTGCAGGTACATATTTTAATTTAAATTTTTTTGGGGAATGTAAATCTAACATCTATCTGTATTGTTAGTTTTGGGTTGGGTTGGGGAATTACCAAATGATTTTGGTTTGGGGTTTGTCGTTTTCCATATAATATTTGGGCAGGGTGGGGTTGATTCGGAGAGTTACTAACTGATTTTAGTTCGGTGTTTATCGTTTTGAATATAAGAATTCAATTTCTTGTGAACATATTTAAAGATAGGACTCTCTCCGTCCTAGAGTAGTATTTTAATGTGCATAGAAACGATAGTTTTGTAAATTATTTTTCGAATTTTCTTTTCTTGAATAAAAATTTATGGGATATAAATTTAAAGATAGGACTCTCTCTCCATCCTAGAATAGTATTTTTAGGTGCATAGAAACGATAGCTCAGTAAATTATTTTTCGAATTTTCTTTTCTTGAATATAAATTTACTATTTATATTTTTATTCAGAATAAGAAAATTTAAGAAATAAATAACGGAGTTATATTTTTTTTATCTTAAAATATATGCAGAAAGTCAAAATGATTACTAATTTAGGACATATGGAGTAAGGGGTAAATATAGAATCTACCAATAAATTTTAACAGAAAATAAATTAAATTTTCGTGTGTTTATTGTGATGTTGGGACTTGGGTGACCATAGTTCGGGTGGGTTCCAAATACATATTTTTTTTAATGTTTTGTGAAATATAAAAATAGTAACAAGTTTGGGTTTGTCTTTTTGTATATAAGAATTCAATTCTTTGTAGATGTAAATCTATTAACGTGTAAGGATAGGAATGATCAATAAATCCCAACTAGAAATAGATAAATTATTGCTTGTGTTGTCCATTGTGATACCGGATGATCATGGTCCATGGATTCGTGGTTCTTGATTTCAAATATATAAATCTAACTTTACTTCTTTTTTCCCGCTAATTTTTGTATATCATATTATAAATTTGGATCAAAGACAATACAAAGTTCGGATCTTAAGCTTTAAAAACGTAAAAGGGACTTAATTCTTGCAACGCTAGAATTAAAGATAGGACTCTTTCCGTCCTAGAGTAGTATTTTAAGGTGCATAGAAACGATAGTTCTATAAATTATATTTTGAATTTTCTTTTCTTGAATACAAATTTATGGGATATAAATTTAAAGTTAGGATTCTCTCCATCCGAAGGCAGTATTTTAAGGTGCATAAACACGATAGTTGAGTAAATTATTTTTTGAATTTTCTTTTCTTGAATACAAATTTACTATTTATATTTTTATTCAGAATAAGAAAATTTAAGAAATAAATAATGGAGTTATATTTTTTTATCTTAAAATACGTGTAGAAAGTCAAAGTGATTACTAATTTAGGACATAGGGAGTAAGGTGTAAATATAGGATCTACCAATAAATTTTAACAGAAAATAAATTAAATTTTCGTGTGTTTATTGTGATGTTGGGACATGGGTGACCATTGTTTGGATGGGTTCCAAATACTTTTTTTTTAATGTTTTTTGAAATGTAAAAATAGTAACAAGTTTGGGTTTGCCTTTTTGTATATAAGAATTCAATTCTTTGTAGATGTAAATCTATTAACGTGTAAGATAGGAATGATCAATAAATCCCAACTAGAAATTTAGAAAAACAATTTAAAATTTAAAAAACAAAGAAAACTTGCTTCAGGTCATGTGCATCCAACCACATATCAACGGTCATGTGCAGTAGGGCTGTAAACCGGATAATTCGGATACGGATCTGTCAATATCCGTATCCGAATCCGAATCCGAATCCGAATATCCGTATCCGAATCCGGAAAATTTTAAAGGCTAATATCCGAATCCGGATCCGACGGATACTATCCGGATACGGATAATATCCGGATCCGATTTTTAATAATTTTTTAAATTTATATTTAAAATTCAAAAAAAATTGCAAAAAAAATAATTAATTTTTTTTATTGAGTTAAGAGTTAAAGGGATTTAAGCCTATTTTATTTTTAAAAAAAAATAATTTTTATTTATTTTTTCAATCTAATTTTGTTATCTTAATAATATTAAATTCAAATGATATTTTTATATATGTCTATAATATTTTTACAATTATATAAAATTTGTATAAATATATTATTTAATGAATATATATACACACTACAAAACTAATAGAATAAATTTTAAATTGTATATATATATTATTTATGTGATATATGTGATACGATTTAAAATGCATAAAATACTATAGAAATATAAATTGATATATATATATATTGAATATATATTTTAAAGTATAACCATGTGTAGTGTATATATTAATTTATTAAATTAAAATAGACATTAGAGTTGAGCTAATTAAAAAATATAATTGAATCAAATTAAATGAGTTTATAACTATAAGTGTATATATAAAAATATATAAATGGGCTTATAACTATAAATGAGTTTAAAAATATATAATTATATATTATATATATTTAAAAATATATATATATATATATATATTTAAAAATATATATATATATATATATATATAATTAATTTCGGATACGGATATTTTCGGATACGGATGTGCTTATATCCATATCCGTATCCGGAATCTTCGGATTCGGATACGGATAATATCCGGTTTCTTCCGGATACGAATACAGATATTTCGGACGAATATCGGATTTTTTGGATTTTTTTGACAGCCCTAATGTGCAGTTCCTGCACCTCGATCATCTTCAACTTGAACTTGAACTCATTATCATCAAAGTGTCCTACATTAGCGAATTCAAATGAATGACTATCATATCCACGTGTTACACTTTGCATAGGTGATGTCTCCATCTTGCAATAGCCACCAACTTGAATAAGGGAGATAGAAAGCTCAAATTTCTTGTCAAGGAAGGCTGAGTTTATCAACAATCGGCAAGCATTAGCTTTAGAATGGTCCATCTCCAGAAAGACAGGACCTCTAATTACACGACTGATTCTCGAATGTAAGAAAACCATCATCGTCCATAACCTGATCCATGAGGAAAAACTTCTTGTTTGCACGTCAGTTGAAGAGCCAACATCTCTAGCGGAGCGATTCACGTAAGTTTTTGGCAAGCTTAATCCAAAACCCATCTCGTGAACCGGTGATAACTGGTCAATTGCAGAAATCTTAACCTGCTCGGAGTTCATGAAAGTCATAGCGCCATCATCCTTGATAAACACAACCTTAGAAGGAGGAAATTCTTCAAAAACAACATCCGGGAACGAGAGTCGAAGATAAAGATTCGATTTCGAGAAATTAGGAGACAAATGAGAGATCTGAAGAGGTAACAAGGTGAGAGGCAGAGAAGATAAAGAAAAAACAAGGCGATCATTAGGGTTAAACAAGAAGGGGGGAAAGGGGAGAGAGAGGTGAGAGGGAAAGGAAGAGGGAGAAGAGGGAAGAGAGAAAAATCGACTTTACTTGATTTTTCTGTGTTGATGTAAATTTAAAGATATTATATTGAAACTATATTATAATCTTGGTCATAATATGTAATTTTATTACTACTAACCTCTCTATTATTTTTGGAGTAGAGATCATGTATGCTTTATTTGTGCAGTTGATGCCAGTTCGTGTGGTCGTTGCGATTTTTTCTAATGGGTTGGTCTGGTTCAGGCTACGTTTCTAATTTTTAAACCCCTAATTAGCACTAACATTTAAACGGTTTGTACGGATTTTGAATCGGCTCAATTTAAACCGAATTTAACGAATAATATAACGAGTCGGGTCCGGTTGTCCGAACCAACCAGCACAACTCGGGACCTCTAACTATGATACATAATGATTATGGAGAGTGGTGGTTGTTTGGGTTACCAATTCATTTTGGTTTGGATTTGTCTTTTTGAATATAATAATTCAATCATTTTCGAATGTAAATATTAAAATATTAAGATGGAGGGGTGCAGTGGAGAGCTAACATCTAATATTCCTTGTTTGTAATTGTGGCCTTGTGTGATACTAGACGATCATGGTTTTTGGCCTCAAATACATAGATTCGATTTTTTTGTAAATGTAAACTTGAGTACTTGCCAATATTAAATTCGATCTATGTTATAATCTTGGTTATATATAATCTTATTACTCCCCGGGGTCCTATATATAAAACATTTATAGCCTTTACACATATTAATAATTTTCTAACTTCTGTAATATTTATTATTAAAATCATTATTGAAAACTGCAATCCAGTAAAAGACGGCTCGTAGTCCATAGTCCACTCACACATCACACCCATTATACATATATACTAGTATTATACATTACAGTAATACTATTTCATATTTTATTCTTTTCTCATTTTCTAAAATAACAATAATTTATATTTTTAAGATACTTTTATCATTTCATTATTTTATCATACTTTACTAATTAAAAAATATAATTTTTATTTACAATTCTTTTCATAAAATTACCTAGATATGTTATTAAATATGAAAACAGATAGTAATTAATTTAATATGATGTATACAGTGATTGCAAAAACAAAATAAAATATATATTATTTGTGTATATTCAAGCATTTAATTCTAAACCTGCTAAAAAAATATTAATTTTAATACAATTTTTATATTTAAATACTAACAGTTATAATTTAAATTAGTGTATAAATGACACATTTAAAATCATAGATATTTAAATAAATGTTCAATCTAAACATTTAATTAAAACAAATTATAAAATTAATGTTAAATTAAAGTAAACCTTTTTTTAAAAATATTTTATCAAGTAAACTATATTGTACCAATTAAATATTTTTATAATAAAATTTGAAATACTATAATATCATATGTATAATAAAATATACTATTTCTATTTTAAATTAACTGATGTTAAAAACGAATAAAAAAAAAGATAGAAAGATAATGATTTCTAGAATATGAGCTTGTAATTCATACATTTAATGATAGTTTTGAAAATAACCCTTTTCATCCTTATCAATAAAAAACACATTTAATATTACTTCTTATTTAATATTATGGACTAGAGGAAGTATTATTATTATTATTATTGATGTAGAGATAAGACCTGCGTATTGAACAGAGATAACGTTGCGTATACTTTTTTTTTTCCCCGATAATAAATTTCTTCCTGAAGAATGTTGAATACCGATTAAGATAACATGTAATGCGAGTCCTAATATCTTCTAGTGACTGTTGCAGCTGCAGTAGACATTGGAAATCGGGGCTAAAGGGTGCCCAATGTCCCGCGGTTAATAACTGATGGTTAACGACTTATTTTGTTTTTTAAAACAATTGCGTGAGGAAGGATTTGAACCCTAGTCACTCCCTTTTGCTTTCCTAATACCACACTCCAACCACTTGGGCTACCTGATTATTGTGTTAGACTTAGACAGGGAAATAATTAAAGATAACTTAGTGATTTCTGCCGAAGCATGCTTTATCTCACTTTGGCTATATTATTATATTATCTTGATAGAATGATAAACATGTGTTTCCAATCTAATACGGGGTAATATATTATTTTCATAGCAGGACCACATGCTTATATTTTATAATTACATATAAAAAATATATTATATATAATTAATTTCGGATATGGATATTTTCGGATACGGATGCGCCTATATCTATATCCGTATCCGGAATTTTCGGATACGGATAATATCCGTATCCGCTTTTTTCCGGATACAGATAATATCCGTTTTTTTCGGATACGAATACAGATATTTCGGACGGATATCGGATTTTTCGAATTTTTTTGCCAGCCCTAATCTTATCTATTATTAGAAGAGTCTTTAAGGCATGTATTTTCCTAAAAATCTTCTTTTGTTGACACCGATGAACGTTATTGATAGAGTTGGATGCTTGCTAGAATATTTCACGGATTTTATGGGTATATCTTCTGTAAACCCTTAGGAGACAGCACTCCTCTGGTAGCGATCGTCTACGAGTTTAACGGGTTGGTAAACCTAAAATTACCCGTCACGCCTACGAAAAGGAGCATAGGACTTTTATTTTTTTTTTCTTTTGATTTTTCTCGAGGACGAGCAAAAGATAGGTATGGGGGTATTTGATGGGTCCATAATTAATACATCTTTAATACCTATTTTATGTTTATTTTCGTAATTTTATTAGTTAATTAATTATTTTTATTTTGTTTTGTAGGAAATTAATTAAAATCAGAATTGTAGCATAAAAAGAAAAATACAAGGAAGGAGATGGAATTACTTAGAGGCAAAGCAATTAGAGATAAAATCGAATGCTTGTTGGAGAAGAAAAAGGAATAGAAGGAAATATTTAGAATTCAATTTGTAATCGATATAGAAAATCTACATTATTTCTCCTATATATATGAGTCTCCTCTCTTGTATTTCAAGACCTGAACCTTGAACCTTAACTTTAACTTTAGTTTTCAATAATTAGGAGTAGGAGTAGAGTACTTTTATTTTCTTGATCTTTCGATACAAACTAGTTTTTATCTTTCAAACACTTTTTATGTTATTCGTTATTTACATGTCTTATATTAGTTGTTTTGTTTTCTTCTTCAAGCATGTCTAGCTAATTCTCTTGCTCAAGGATGAAAGTGAAGTTAGCTAATTCTCATAATTTTAAATAATTTTAGTATTTGTTTGTTCCTATTATTTGATTCTCATAATTTTTTTAGTGCTTAATTATTTAATTAACAAAGTGATTTTGATATATTATTGTTACCAAATTTATTTTTCATAGCCTATGCTTGCTCCATAAAGTTTTGATGGGTTATTGTTAGATAATAAGTTTCATAGTATATGCTTGTCTCGTTAATTGATATTTATTTGTTGAAAAAAGAGAATTGATTTTTAAGGCAAGTTGGATATTAATTGTGATTAATTGATGAATTCGGATTCCTAGGTTTTCCATATTTATTTGTTCTTATTTGTTTATTAGGTTAATTAAATATCTCTCATAACTATTTGTCTAGTCTGCCTGATTTATTTATTAGGGTTTGGAAATTTCATAGTCTCCGAGGATCGATCTGTGATTGCTACAATTAAACACCGTGCACTTGCAGTATTTTTACACATCACTATTTCATATTTTATTCTTTTCTCATTTTCTAAAATAATAATAATTTATATTTTTAAGATACTTTTATCATTTCATTATTTTATTATACTTTACTAATTAAAAAATATAATTTTTATTTACAATTCTTTTCATAAAATTACCTAGATATGTTATTAAATATGAAAACAGATAGTAATTAATTTAATATGATGTATACAGTGATTGCAAAAACAAAATAAAATATACATTATTTGTGTATATTCAAGCATTTAATTCTAAACTTGCTAAAAAAATATTAATTTTAATACATTTTTTATATTTAAATACTAACAATTATAATTTAAATTAGTGTATAAATGATACATTTAAAATCATAGATATTTAAATAAATGTTCAATCTAAACATTTAATTAAAACAAATTATAAAATTAATGTGAAATTAAAGTAAACCTTTTTTTAAAAATATTTTATCAAGTAAACTATATTGTACCAATTAAATATTTTTATAATAAAATTTGAAATACTATAATATCATATGTATAATAAAATATACTATTTCTATTTTAAATTAACTGATGTTAAAAACGAATTAAAAAAGATAGAAAGATAATGATTACTAGAATATGAGCTTGTAATTCTTACATTTAATGATAGTTTTGAAAATAACATTTTTCATCCTTATCAATAAAAACACATTTAATATTACTTCTTATTTAATATTATGGACTAGAGGAAGTATTATTATTATTATTATTGACGTAGAGATAAGATCTGCGTATTGAACAGAGATAATGTTGCGTATACTTTTTTTTCCCCCGAGTATTGAACAGATAATAAATTTCTTCCTGATGAATATCGAATACCGATGAGATAACATGTAGTGCGAGTCCTAATATCTTCTAGTGACTGTTGCAGCTGCAGTAGACATTGGAAATCGGGGCTAAAGGGTGCCCAATGTCCCGCAGTTAATAACTGATGGTTAACGACTTTTCTTGTCTACTCAAAATCTTGAGAATCATCATCACATATTCACACACACCTATAACACTTTACTTGTGTGTGTAGTATTTAGAATCAGAATATCTGCCTACTGACTCAAATCTATCCAACCACACCTTGTATCTGTTCATTTTCTTATGAATACAGAGAGATTGATGGTCACTGGCACTGTGGGAGTGTTTAAAAAAAAAAAATGCTAACAGTCAAATCAATTTTCTACAAAGTGCATGTGTATTTATGTATGTATATGTTCATGCATGTTATTCCTAAAAAAAATATACATGTACATGTGTCTCCAAAAACTAGTGCATGAGCAAACTAGCTAAAAAAAACCGGGTCCTTGTTTCAGCAAACGATAACCATATATAAATAGTATTAAAATTAGGATTTTTGTGAATATACGGGTTACGTTACTCTATTTGTGCGAACAGATAGTTGCTAACGATAGCTTGTCAAAACTAGTGCACGATCAAATATATGTACAGCCGTACAGGGGTCTAGAGTGCACAACAGATGTTACAAGATGTTAGATAAGAGAAGTGCATTAAGAAGTGATTGCGGTAAGGATGAGTGGTCCTTAAGTATGCTGCAACATTGATATAAAAAGGACGTGGACGTGTTTGTATAATTGTAAGAATAGATATATGCACAAGGACTTTGAACAAGTTGGGCAGGTGAAGTTGCAGAGTTGATACGAACTTTACAGAGAGTACTGTGAGCAGGGCATGTTAGCAAACGACAACAGGATGTTGTGTAAATTACTGAACATTTAACATAAAAGAAATAGAAACAAGGTGAAGGAAGACTGAAGAATGATTACATACGAAGATCTTACACAATTATTTTCTTTGTTTCTTTTGACTTGCACTGTAGGGTGCATATATACACAACTCACGACTTACACTTGTCGTATTTATTGAGATTAGACTGTTCTGTAAACTAAGATATACGAGTACAAGTATACTCTCTCACACACACATCTATATTTGTCTCTCTTTCTCCCTCTCACACACACATCTATATTTGTACTCGACAAGGAAGTTGATATCCAAGTAAGTTGCTGATCCAAGTTAGCTTCCTTCTCTCTGGTTTAGAGGAGTGGTAGTCTAGTAAACTTTTTTGCTCTTTCTCCTTGTGTTTTCTTTTCCCAAAAGGTGCATATAATATACTTAGATATATACAACATACATCATACATGTGCATTTTGTATTAAAACTCCGTGGGTAATCCAACTATTTCATAAGTTTGTTTGAGTTCGATTCAGTTCAAGTTTTGATAAATTTGGTTTGATATTCGAGTTCAGATAATAAAATTTATTCGATTATATTATTAAACATCGGTTGATTCGATAAAAAATTACTCATATTCAATAAAAATTTAAATAGTTCAAATTCAGTTCGTTTACCGCCCTTACTTTTTTTCTTCGGTAACAATATGGCAAGGACATGGGTTCGTGAGACTATCCTATTTGGAACTCCTTAAATATAAGTTGAAAAATGTATATACATATAATTTTTTAAATATTTAAAATGTATAATTATTAAAATTATATATTAATTATTTAATATATATTTTAATATTTTAAATTTTATATGGTATTAAGTGTAAATAATTATTTTAATATTAATTACAATTATTAGTCATTTCATTTTCTGGAACAGAATCGGAGCCGATATAACGAAAACCGGGTTTTAGAGAATTCTCAAAGGGACACTACGCAAAACTTTGTCATAAATTGAGTCGCCCTGTTTTATGAATATTTTTATATATTTGTGTCCCTATAGATATAAGAAATTAATTTTGACCATATTTTGGGCTCAAAAGGTAGGTATATAGGGTTCAACTATGAGAAGAAAAATGGCAAGAAGCATGTAGTAGAGGAGAACACTACTCTGGATAAACCTACTGTCAGATCCTCTCTACTTAAGAATGTCAAGAATTCAATATTTAAAAAGGCTGAGTTTGAATTTGATAAGCAATCTTTAATTTTTAAGCAGATTCTAAATGATGAGGACAATGTTACTGTCACAAAAAAACTCTAGGTCAAAAGATACTGTCAAACTTCTCAAGATAGTCAATTTTACCCTTGACAATACACAGGGTCTAGAAGATGTTGTTAGCCAAGAGCTAAGGTTGTTAGCCAAGAGCATGTGTCCTCTCAACAGGATCAGGTTTCTACAAAGAGAACCTCAACCTCTAGGTTAGAAACAGTAACTAAAATTGTTGATAGGAAATCCGTTTAGTTGCGTCGTTTGTATAATTGTATCCCAAAATTTGTACATACCGTGATTTTTTTCTTAGACAAACATTACCTATGTAAAGCAAAGAGTTTGATAGGCTGCCTCTCACTTGTGCTCCTATGTATGCAAATAACTATATATCCCAATTAATTTCTATTCTAGACGTGTGTTGTACAAGCGCAGTCACTTTTATTCCTCTCCTAGCCCCTACTCCCCTCTCTCTCCAAATTTTAATATTGTGATTACTGATTAGACAGTGTATGGAGGTACATTGCATTATAAACACAAAGCTTTGAACACTTCATTAGTTCCTATATAAATATATCTAATCTTCATTAAAAAAAACACACAAATTGTGATCTTTGAAAGAAGAATGGAAGAAATTTGGAAAGACATTCCCAATCTCTCCTCTTTGCAAAACCCCAACAATAGTTTTGAAGCCATGAATCTCCAAGATTTTTTGGCTAGGCCTTTTATGTACCCAAACTACAACCTCAACCTCACCCCTGTTTTGCAATCAACACCACCTGCAGAAACAAATCTCTTTCTTGCTGGACATGCATCAACTCCTTTGACCAATAATAATGTTGTGTTGTGTAGAGCACAAGGAAACTCATTGTCATCTCATTCTTATCATCCTGTTAGTAACATGAGTACTTCAACACAACAACATTTGGGGTTGGGCATGCAGAGTAGTGGTGGTGCAAGGAAAAGAATAGCTGTTCCCTATGAGAATGATGATCAAAATAATGCTTCTCGCTGTTACCAGCGTTTGATCAAGAACCGGGAGTCTGCTGCTCGATCGAGGAACCGAAAAGAGGTATGTACACAAACAAACACAGTTGATAATGCATCAAACAATTATTCTTAAGATTTGTAATAGGTTGTTATTGCATTTGTGTGAAATGTAACAGGCATATACATCTGATCTGTTAGATACAATTAAAACCTTAAAAGCCGAAAATGCCAGGCTCATAAAAAAGCAAGAGGTACCTACATTTATGAACCCTGTTTTGTTTTCTTTCATTTTGAATTTCACAACTCAGCTTTGAAATATGTCTTCCTTTGGGTGCAGTTACATGCTGCAGCTCAAACTTGTAAGAAGAAGCAAACTCTTAATCGGTCATCAAGTTCTCCATTTTGACAAGTTTTTTAGTTGTGGACTGAGGGTACTACTGTTTGTTAATGTGGTGATATGTACCTGAATGCTTTACATGTTTCATGAGACTTTTAGTAAGGAATGAATGTAATTTGCCAACTCTTATTTATTTTAATTATGATATTCTGGTAGAAAAAGTAACTTCTTTGTGGGCATATATACATTCGAGAATTTTTTCCCAAAAAGGAGTTCGAATTTGTTTTTTTCCGATTTTGAGGCAAGTCCTGCTATCCAAGTAAAATCTACAAATTAACCAAACACCCTCTGAGTCTACTAATATTTTACTCCATCTACAAGTAACAAATTACTCCGGCCAACATGTGAATCTTGAAGAATGAGGAAGTGCAGCCTGGCTGTAGTTTGGCTTAAATGCCATATATAAAGCCAATGAATAGTAAAAAAAATATATACCCCTACATTTGATAGATACCATTTGAATACCACAATTAATTCCCCACAAGTGTAGTGTAATCTGGGATCCATCATCTCATTGGAGAAACACTTTATAGTTTAATATAAATTCTATTCGAAACATAAATTCTGATCCTAATATGAGTGAAAATGAAGCAGAGACTAAAAACTGCAAGAATATTCTAGAAAATGGAATTCAATCCACAGCTGGAGCCCAAAGCTGTATATCTAATTCCACATGGCATATAGTGATTCCTTAATGGATACTAAATCGCGATAAACATGTTCCTACTTTTGTTTGATTAATATGAGATTAAAATGAATGATGGGTACACCGCAAGTTTACACTGTAGGAAAGATAATAAAAACCTACACATGATCATGTTCATCTCAGTAGCAAGTTTTTACATTTGCAGATTGTACAATTATAATAATAAGGCTAAATCTCAGATACTAACGAGTGACATTAGGCACATATGCAACAAATGTTCTGTGTCAAACAAGAAACAGATGCAGCAGCAGGAAAAGTTCTAATTCATTCACCATCGTAAGATAATCAGTAAGCTCTAGACTGTCACTAGAAATTAAAAGCATATATATTTGAATATGTCACAACTACACAGAAACCTTTTCTTTCTCCTAAAAAGATAAACGAAAGATGATATGAAATTATCAGCTCTCATCGCCATATGCATCGTCTGCAATTATAACAAATCGGGATAACAGAGATACATCTTCTATATCGACATATTATTTTAGTAGCATACTCTTTAACTTTCCCTTTTAGAGTCAGACGAATCTACAGAATCATTGGGCATGGTTGTAGTATCTGATTCAATTATCTTACCATCATGAGGCACCAGATGCGGAATCCCGTTCACTATCTATTAGACGAATGAATAAAGTAAATGTCCACAAGAACACAAAACCAACCAAAAAAATCATGATATTTTGGATATTCATTTGTAAAATAGATTTTTAGTTAACTTTATGGCACATTTTACCACATTTTGAGGAAGCTATGCCCAAAATTACACAGTAATCAGATGGAATCTGCATTTTTAAGAATGTGTCATCTTGTTCAAATGATACGCATATATGAGATGCAGTATCTTGGGAAACTTCTCTAGGAGATGCACACTTCGTATACATGCATAATATCAATGTGGCTACTATAGTTAGCATAATATCAAATTCGTCAATGATGGATTCAGGGTCTCAATTTTACCATTATTAAGTTAAAAGGCACACTTGGTCAACTTTTTAACGGAAATTTCGAATTAAATGTTAGCAAAAAGGTTATAAATTCTTGTTGGTTAAAAATAATTGTCAAACGAATGCCTTGCCCTAAAAAGTTACCTTTTGACTAACTTATAATTCCAAATTTGCATTAATAGTACAATTGAGACCTTGAATATATCAGTAATTAACTTGATATTATGCTATTATGGCCACTTTGATATTTAACCATATATCTACGCATTTGGATATGCATAACCCTCACATGCGTAGGTCAGAAATGCAAATGTCTATATACTGTGTTAACAGTAATTTGTGCCCTCCTCAAATTGTTTTGTTTCGGGTCATATGTGTCTGAAACTATGGTATTGTAGGGATTATTTCTTGAAAACATTCTTCATAAGCAGATTACTTGCATTTCGAACAAAAACCATTCGGATTACAATACATTTTATAAAATAAATGTATATCGAAAAAAGATCTGCATATCATTAATCATAGAAGCTATATCATACACAGTAAATTTCTTCAACAAATGTATTGCAATTAAGCACACTCGAACCCAGAGCTAGCTGGTTCTCCCCGAAATGCGTTGAGGCGCAGCAGTTGACTGGACATGCAGAGAAGAAGTCACAGGATAAGACACACCAATAGCATCACTGATAAGTGAATTTGATTTCTCACAGAACCTAAACAACAAAAAGAACCCAAAATACAATCTTTAAAATTCAAGAAAATTATGTACAACACTAAAAAGCTTAAAACTTGAAAGTAAACAAACTGGCCTTAATGGCTGTTTAGAAAGTGGGCAGACCATTATTTCAATAAGGGTCTTGCTGATTCCATTTTTCAAAAGAATCTCACCATTTTTTTCATTTACCATCAGTGCCTGGTTTTTCTTATTTAGGGTTCTTAGAAAAGACATATGGGATCCTGCAGGTGTGCAGGAATCTGTTTGGCTCCATTTTTTTCAAAAATCTTTACCAAAACTGTATATGTCTGTTCCATTTTTAACACATATTTCATTTACTTCCTTCATGCCTGTTAGCCTAACTGAACTGTTTCATCGATTCTTTTCAATTTTATATTTAATCAAAAAGTGTTATAAAAAATTAATAATATTATACCATAAAAGAAATAAATTTAAAATATATCACAACATAATTTTATCATCATAAAATTACAAGTAAATGTATACTTAAATTTCAAATTAAATACTACAATATTACTCGTATTAAAAATGATACGAAAACAACAAAATAAATAAATAATAATTTCTATTAATATCAAAAGAAATAAATAATATTGTTATTTATATTATAGTTAACTATAGTACTAAGTTTTGTACAATAAATAATGTATTATATATATTTATATTTATATGATAATATTTAATTATATATGTAATATTATATTAACGATTTGGTTTAACCGTTATCAAACCGTTCCATCGATGCGGTAAAGTTACAGTTTTTTTTCCATTAATTTCAATTTTTTTAATTTAATTTTTCGATTTTTAATCTGATTTTGGTTTGTCGGTTTCTTTTTACTAACCCCTAGGAACGTGTTTATTTTTACTTTCTAGTACTATATTACTTTGGTTAAGGTACCAAATTATAATTGCAACAATTTATAATTTTTGTAAGATTTCAATATTAATTTGTAAAATCAAGTGGAAAAATTCTAAATATTTTTAAGTATAAAATATTTGTAAAGCTAATTATAAGAAATTTCTCAAAGTCAATATATTAAAATATAATATTTTTAATATCAATTTACACTATCTAATTATATAAAATACAATATTTTAGTTAATACGTTTTAAAAAGCACGTTTAAATACAAAGACAATTAAATGTATAATTAAAATGTTTGATTATTAACTAGAGAGAAAACTGGCCTCATGGTGTAGCCTGAGGTTATAGTACAAATTCTGAGTGGCAGTTTTGTAAATATTAAAATGATTTTAGGAAATTTCCTCTAATTAAATTTAGGAATATTTTATTCAATTTATAAACTATATTTGATTTTATTTATGATGTATATATAAAAACTTTACTGAAAATTTTAAAAATAATTTCTTACCTACTATTATAGAGAAATTTGTAATAAAGCAGTAAAAATATAATTTACTATGATAAATAAACATGAGTTCGTTTTTGTAGTTGGGATTTCGACTCAAAATATATGTATATTGTAACAACACTTTCTGAAAATAACAGAACAAGAATTATACGGTATGCATGTAAATAATTTTTTGTAGCTGGAACCTTGATGAGAAGAGGTTCGATAACAGATATAAGTGCTGCCTAATAAGCTTTGTGAATACTTAAAGTACGAGTTGTGTACATGGATGAGGTTCACAAGTGCCTGAGATTCAGAAGACCCACTCAGAAAGTTGGCCCACACGCAGTAGGTGGCTACTCCTACCTTTGGGTAGTAACAAGTTTTTGCACTGCATTTTGAGCCAGAAACAATTCAATTAGATTAACAAGTGTATTTAGACATTTGGCATATATTTACTGTATCAGATAGGTCTTGTTGTAAGAGTAGTTTAGTGGTTGGCTTGTTCACTCTATATATATGTGTTACATTTTTGAAGTAACAAGTAGCCTTCCGAGATAAATTCTCTGTCACCTATAATTTTTCTCATCCCCTTCTCTTCCCTTCTCTCTCTCCTCGTGTTCTTCCCCCTTCTCTCTCCCTCTCGATTAAAATTTCATTTTGAATCAATTTTATGTATTTTCTTATATAATTGCTTTGTTATTTATATACTCTATAGTTATGGGCTTTAGCTTTCGAATGAGATTGGTTGGTCTTTATTTATATGTAGGTGATTAAATGAATATCGGTACTTGCTAAATTCTTAATGACTTTAACGAATATATTTGTGAATATTTTGTCTTCTCCGATCTAAAACTCTTTTTTTTTCTCTTTCTATGTTTTGTGTGTCTCTCTCTCTATATATCTTTTTTAAAGAATTTCCTTTCTTGATGAATTGTAACGAAATTTTAGATTGAGATCATGTAGTTTGATTGAGTTTGTCCTTAATTGAGTCTTGGATTTTATGAAATTAGATAATATGAATAAATTCTTGTGGTTCTTAAGTTTCAATATATTGTTGGTTTTGTACATAAACTTGTCATTATTTTGTTCTTACAATTAAAGTTCTTGAGGGTCTTGTTCCTATAACTTTTGCTTTAGTATGCATGTTATGATTGTTTCCTTTCATGTATTAATTTGATCACACGATTAGTTTATGTTTTTAAATTGGAATGACTTCAGCTAATTCTTGGTCAATGATCGCTTAATTTATTTTGTACCATTATTGACGGCCATGATTGATGGCTTATGTTTGGATCTTTAAGAGATAATTAAGTGCCATATTTAATGGCTTATCTTTGGTCTTGTTAGAAATAATCAAGGTCATATTAATGGCTTTTCATTCATATGTGATTTTTGAATTTAAAATTTGAGGTTATATTTCTAATAGATATTATGTGTTAATAATGTCAACTTTTTCATTTTTTTAATTTTATTAGCTAAATTGTAGTTATGTTTTTATTTTGTATTAGTACGTTAATAGTTTTAAATGATTTTAATGAGTATAAGTTACATATATTCATATTTATTACTCTTTAATTGGTAGTTATTACCTTTTATTTATTTGATTTATTTTAGCTTGGTTTAAAAAAATTTGAATTTTAGACAGATAATTTTATTCCATTTTGTATCTAACCAAAGGGATTTTCTTTTGTTTAAATTTTCTCTTTTAAATTAAGTTGTAATATTGTTATTTTATATGATATTATTATAAAAAAAATATGCAATAGTATTTTGATCTTATTTTAATTTTTGACTTATTTATGATTTATTTGTGATTTTCAGGTACATAATCAATTATCTGGACAGGTAGAAGTATTTTGGAGTGAATATTGATGGAGACAGGTTTTATCAAATTTCATAAATTTATTTGTAACTTATATTGTTATATGGGTGTTTTCTTTTCAGACTTTAATGTTTTATTGTCTAAATTTTCGGAGACATTTTGCATGTCTTTCGGTTAAATGATAAACTTTTTAGAATGAAAGAAATCTCCTCCTCTCTGTATTGTATCATTACACAAATCATAAATGAAAATGTTATTTCAATCAAAAAAAATTATTTCTTCAAATCATAATATACACTCTCACCTCTATTACAACTATATAACAACAGTGGTTGAAATATGCCATCTCCTACGGTTCGGAAATGACTCTTTTTCTTCGAAATACTCCCCTTGAAACAAGGGAATAACTAACTCCATATATTGAAAAGATTATTCTATCTTGACAATTATGCTTCTATTATAATTATGTCCTCGACGTGTTAATCTCATTAATATATAATGAATAGTTTGTTGAAAAATGTGAGTTTAAACCCACATTGTCAAGTCCTTTTCTTGGATTAGTTTAGTTATTCTCTGTGAAATTTTTTCAATATATATTTAAGTACTCAAAACGATTATGAGTTAAATGAGATATAATGATTTAAAATATATCACTTAGTAGTGAAAAAATGGTAATAGAAATGAAAATCCCAACACTGTGTTGGATAAGAACCTTTCATGGATTTATATAGCAAGGTCATAGTTCTTGTTCGATTTTACTTTAGTAAGCGTGTTGTTCTTCGATTATACTTCGTTAATGGTGTTGTTGTTCGTGATAACGTTGTAATTCATATTTTGTCCTCGAAGATAATTTCACACTGAACTCAAGATCTCTTTCATTAATAGTATCCTTTTCATTTAATTATCTTGTTCATAGAATCATAGTTGTACATTTGTTTCTGTTTGTTGCTCGTATATACAGTCACTCCGTAATATAAATCTCTATTACATTACTTTTGAGACTATGACAGTTGATAAGTTTTGTGTTTACAGGGAACAATCTATCTGAAATTCACCATTTTCCAGAACTACAGTATAGTAATAGACCACGTAGTGTTGAACAAATATACAACTCAGATCCTAATACACACATTACTCATATTTGACTTTTTAACACACATTTTTAGGAGTTTTGATTACATGATTAAAATTATTATTTTTAAAATTTTCTTTTTGTGAATAAAAATATTAAACTAAAATTTTTATTCAAAAAAAATTAAAATAGTAATTTTAACTATGTAGTAACTCCTAAATATGTGTACCAAAAAGTCAAACATCAATTATTTCCAAACATACGTCTATTATTTCCAAACAGATGGAGTATCATGTTAAACCTAATTATAAATGTATTGAATTATAGTGATTGTTACAATTTCTAGGTTTTGGTTGTCTTTGCAATCTTCTCTCTTCCTCCAAGGTAATTCACTCTTGCATCTTGATATTCAAAGTCTTGCGTACGCAAGCATCATTTCATGTTAGACAGAGATAAACAGTCAAGTCCTGAAGACTCTAAATATGTAGATACATTAAAATTATACATGTAACGATGTAGCAGCTCGTGCGTTGAATGGTTTGTTCAACTAGTATTATGGAAATGAAAAGTGCTCATGTCATCCATATCCTCCCCAGATACATTTACGAATAACCCACAATTTTGAAAAGTAAAAGCAAATAAGAGGCATACTTTAATGGGGGCGATGACATACTAGTTTAGAATTCCTGGAATCACAGAAAAGCAACTTTACACACAAATTATCTGTACGTTATGCAGTGTAATAACAAGATCAACAGCACCTGGAAGATATAGCCTATAGAGCTTATAACCTATAAAACATATGCTTCAGCTTTATGATTCCATATATTGACATTGTGGGGGGCTTGTTTTTGCCTTCTCTGGACCTGCAAATTTCACACATGATGAATAAAATATGATTCGAACTTGGATAGTTTATTATTGGTTTGGTTGTAGATATCCAGAACACCCCAGTTGACCCTAGTGAAATGTACAAAGACACAAATGTGACAATGTTTTCCATAACATTCTGAGAACAGCAACATTATTAAATTTCCTAGTGGTTTCAGCAAAAATAACCTAATTTTTATTTGATTATGCTGTCTGCAAGATTCTAGATTTTTAATCGTGTCAAGTTTTGGTCAACATTTAAAATATTAACATTGCTAGAATATTAAAGTTGGTTATAATGCTGAATCTTACACGATAAGGAATAATTTAATTCACATAATATTTGAAACCTAGATTTCTTCTAATGTACAAGAACAGCATTCCAATAAATTTATGTTGAACAGAGTACGATTGTGCTACAGAGCCGATGCAGCATAAAGGTCTGTAAATCTATTAGGACATTCAAAGACATACCATGAATCCCACGACTCTCTACTTCTCGCCATTCTTGTACAAGAGCACAGCAGCAGCACATTAAATGTGAGAGAAAATCATCAAAGAAGCCTCCCTGTGAAAAATGGATAAACCAATAAATGAGATATCAGGTTTCCACTGCAATGGAATCTAAAAATAATTTAGGGTACTTTCAGATTCCAATATACAGATAAAGAATGTTGCAATCATCATTATATTTTGTGGTTACATCGGCCTTTGAAATATAAAGTACACTGTTATAACGTATACAAGCTGCATTACTGTTGGTATTTGCTAATCTGAATTGCCTAAACACCTCAGTACACAGGTACGAGAAGTGCAAACAACATGAACATGTTATTAAGATTATTATTTTACACATTTAAACTAAAGTAATGACTTGCACCATTTAAAATATATATATTAGCTTACCAGGAGATGAAAAGTTACAGATGAAACATAATCAAGAGAATGAAAATGTAGTAGTATTTTTTTTTTACTTAATATTGTCATATAAACTTATTTAAGTAACCTAAATCCTAATTGTTTAGTTTAGAGACAGAGATTGATTATCGCCAATTAAAGAGGTATAAATCTTTGACACGGCAAAATACCATATTTTCTTTAAACATATAGCAGCATAGAGGCAAAGTCTAAATGGCCATAACATATTCTTTTTAAGAAGGGGAAGGAAAGTCACCAAGTTCAGAACTGAAACAAGTACATGATTTTGCATCAGGAATGTAGAAGTCATACCGAGATCTTAAGCGTCTTCCGAAGCTTTCTTCTGACACAGCAAGTATAACAGCAGCATGACAATATCAATGAATAAGCCATCATTTCATTACAGGCTTCTGCAGAAGCTACTCATCAGAGACACCAAATTAGTAATCTGTAGACTCTAGTCCCTATATATATGCACGAAATAAAATGACTTGCTGCAGATTAAACTAAAAGAAGCAAGGAATGTTACTCTATCTATATATAGGTAAAACGAGGAGAAGATTTAGCGAGTTTGGAGAGCCCTTTTCACACATTAAATGTCTCAGTCAAGAAAAATGTGCCTCCTTGTTCTCAAGAAGCATACAAAATACATTGTGATCTCATATTGAAGAAGCTTGTAGTATACTTCTCCTACTAGATAAAAGAAGCAGATGAAGAACTTACAGTGGGTAATACATAATCTGTTAATCCTATTAATGAGGTAGATTGTTTAGGTTATAAATATATTATTATAATCACATAGGGGAGCTTTACGTAGAGCCAAAGCCCAAAGCCATAACTGAAATATTTTATCTTCATAAAAAACTACTACAATTCAAAATTATTCAGAAACTAATCCTAAACTAATAATCCATTAATCCTAAAGATATGGTCAATATTGACCAATTATTTAAATAATTTAAAATTTAAAAATCAAAGCATAATTTCAACAAATTGAACAGTTAAATTTGATCATATATTCACAACGGTCCTCGATTGTTCTCAAATTGTAGCCATGTGTAATATACAATAAGAAGAATTAATATCATTCCAAGAGGTGCAATAACACACACATAAATATAAATGAATTAAACAGTAATCAAATTGCTCAGCAGCCATTCATTATAACAAAGTTATATGTAGCAGCTTACATATGTGTCTATCATTTGCCACACTCGCAATTCTTGAAAATGTGCCACAAGGAAAGAATAATGTTTTCATACCTGGAAGATACAGAAAACAAGCTTAGCAGACAGTCAAGTATATGGGTAACAGATTTATGACACACATGTCTAGAGTGTAGAATTGTCATGCACAAAGCGACTAGAGCAACAGGGAATAGAAAAGGACATGAACAAATAAAGCCACATAATCAAGGAAAGAACTCTTTGCAGCCATTGATGACAGACACTTGTAATACTAATCCCATACTTCTCAAAATTTTCCAACAAATTATTGCTCAGCTTGCATTCTCCCCCACGGCCCCACCAAAATGCAGAAGAATTAAAATAGATAGATTACACATTCATGTAAGAAAAAAAATTATTACAAATTAGATGCAACCAATATAAGGGAATAAGGGTGCAGGTAGTAACCGAATAGAACATATTTCATGAATTAAGGGTTGGACATACACAGAGCAGGTTCTGAACAGCAGCCAAGTAAATCTGAGTTCCAATCTTCATTTCGCTGTGATCCTCTGCTAGACAGCAAATCACGTCCTGATGAAACTGAAGAAGTGTTTCTGCACAAAAACCGCATGGTAACATGAATCCATAGTTAATAGCTTAAAGATGAAATGAACCCCCTGCCTCATAAACATAGGCATCGTTGATCTTAAGCGGCCAACATAGATAATAGTTAGTCATAGATATTTGATGCAGGTTGCAGAAATTTCTGAGTTATGAGGTCAATCTACATCTAATCACCAGTATGTAGCTCTATAAGAGACAACTTGCAGTTTACAGTACAAGATCATGTTTCATGAACAATCCTCGATGAGAAAGAGTAGATTGTATCATAAATTTACAAAACCTTGTTACATCTTCTGCATGAATATTTTCCAACATGAGCTTACACATGCATGTACTACAAATGCTACCATACAAAAGTAGTGACAGGTTATTACTTATAGGCTTAAAGCACTATTGCTATCCAACAGCTCAGGTACAAGAAAACCAACCTCGAAGTTGAGTGTGACTCGGTTTTTTTGAGATACATATCATTGTAATGATCCTTGACACTACTGACATTTGAATAACTAGGCTCCAACGCCGTAGACTGTTTGACAGGTAAACTCTTCTCTGGCGGAGAACTTACTGCAACTGCTTCTGTAACATCAATCAGATGCTGAATTACTTCACATTGACTCACATCCAAATGAGCTTGAGAATGTTGTAGTTCTAGATGAAGCTTTTCGTTTTCTTTTTTAATTGCTTCTTTGAAAGGCATGTTTGGGTAGGAGCACGAAAGTGTTTTCTTCAACACAACAGTGTCATGTTTAGAGGGTTCTGGTTTCATAATGACATCTTGAACCTTTTTGTCTTCCTCATCCAGCGTGTATTCACATCGGTCCATGTGTATTACTTCCAGTCTCTCCTGCAATATTTAAGTATAAAAATTTGTTTGAAAAGGAGATTCTATGGAGGAAGAAAACTACAGTACATTGAAGTTGCATACACACACACACACACTTTAAACTAAGAAAATAAAACAAAAACATGGCAACTAGGTCCATATTTATACAAATGTGGACATAACTGTATAATTGACATCAGATAATTTTGATCCCCTGTATCCTTGTTTCTTCTAGACTTGACGCAAAAGACAACAATAGTTGGCCTAAGGTTAGCGGCTGAAGCTAGCTGGATGAACGAAGACATTAGTTCCACAGGTTATGTTTTTCCATAAGGATCTGTATCCTGTCGGCATACCATTTATAAGAACAAAATCGCCGAGCAATTTTACATTTTGAAAACAGACATGGTGATGGGGTGATGGCGGAAATAGGCCCGTGATATGCATGCCTGTAAGAAGGTGACACTAGCAAAAAATAACTACCCAGAAGTGCACCCAATTACCTATTTTATATCATTCTGGTCCGATACCCATAAAATTCCCTCAAAACTACCCTAAAGAAACGGCTAATACCATCCAAACAAAGATTGGTCCAACTAAATTATCCTAGCTTCTTACCTCTCCCGCCGTATTAAACCGAACAGTTCAGAAGTGCAATACGGCAAGCACTACCAAAAAATCTATCTAGAATGATCTCAAGTACCGTAAACACACACAGCTGACAGCCCCCCCCCCCCCCCAAACAATATCGATCTTAATGTAGCACCCAATGTTTCTATACTTCTTTCAGGTCAACTCGAGAACTGGGTTTCCTTTTATTATAATATTCATATAAATGTAATGGAGGATGACTTAACATCATAACTTCATTCAATGAATAACAAACCAGAAAAAAGGTTTGGGAAAATACCCTGACTCGAGCATTATCCACTAAAGTGATGAGTGGAATAATTTTCAAGTATTGGTCAATTTCATTCTGAGCCCTCCTGAACTGATACACTATGTTCCAGCCCATGGCAAGCAAGTACAGATAGCTTCGGTCTTGACAACTATTAACCAAAATGTATGACCTCCTCAATGCATCCTCAAGATACTCCAGTGGCTCGCGCGTCTCTGGATATCTTTTCAGTTCTGAAATTTTAAGCTGCTCTAACAAGTTGCCTACCAGTTTCAGATGCGTAGCAAACTGCCTGCAATTCTTTTTGTGCATCCGAGCTGTAGCAGCTGCGCTAACAATCAACCCGATTAACCGGACAGCATCAAGACCAGTCAGCTGGGCCACATTCGCAATCTCCCCGAAATGTTCCCAAGAATCTGCCATCCTTGGTCCTTGAGTTATTCACCTACTACTATATCAACGTCAAAGGATACCCATGCTCGCAATCAATGAATCCAACAAAAAAGCCACAATCTTTAAATGGCCTTTTAAAAGTTTTACTAATTCTCTTCAATGCTACTAGAAATTCCCGGGAGAATCTTGTGTAATTTGCACTGTACTTACCAACACTCGTGTATCAACTCTCACAATTTTTACCAAGATATCGACAGTACAACATTGAATTCCAAATTTCCAATACAGATCTTACAAGAACTCAATATGAATTTGAGATCCCACCCTTAAGTCAAAATCATCAAGAGACTTGTGGAAACTGAAAATTAAACTGCATATGAAATATAAGAAGTTAATCAGTCAATAACCATAACTTCAAAAGATTATATTACAAGTTTCTCTTTTTCTTTCTTTGAGCAAAGCCAGTAGATACTAAAGTAAAGCAAGATTGTATTAGACCCCATCTTTTCACCTAAATAAAAGCATTAAAATAAAATAGAATAAAAACAAAAGCTGACCCCTTATAGCTTCAAATTGAGATTCAACATTGACCCATGTATCAGACCCACTAGTTGAGTACATGAAAGAAAGATGAAAGACATGTATACATACATTATATATACACATATAAAGCTGCAGATATGCAATGTAACACAACTATAAAGATAATTATCCACACAATATATATATATATATATATATATATGTATGTGTGTATATAATGGAGACAAAAATGGGGTTGTAGATTTTACCTGTGACAAAAATGGGTAGTGGAGAAAATGTTAAAAATGAGAGTAATACATGAGATTTCTGTAATGAACAGAAGGATACAATGCTTCTTTCGAGGCAGATTTCTCTGAAAATATACACAATTTTGGCCCTATATATGCAACACACACACACACACACACTTTCTTCTCTCTTTGTATGTATATATGCAGAGCTCACCTTTGTTTTTGCAGAGAGACTCTCTCTCTCCCTCCCTCCCTCCCTCTCTCTCTCTCTCTCTCTCTCTCTCTCTCTCTCTGTTGAGTGTTGAGATGTTAATGTATGTCTATCTGGAAGTTTGGCTGCAGAAGTGCAGCACCATTTAGTGAGAAGGTGATGATGAAATTACAAAATTAGCCCTGAAAGGTTGTGTTTATTACAAAACTGCCAGCGATGTTCACGGACGGAAATTGAAAGAATATACCGTATATGGGTTGGTGTAAATTGAGGAAAACTCCCCACTCAAATTCTAATTATAATTATTTAAAAATATACTCCGTAATATTTATATGTTTTGTTTTAATGTATATTTTATTTGAAAATTAATATTTAAAATTATTGACTAACTTCATATTCAATCAGACTACTTAATTTTTAATTTTAATAATATAACAAACTTATAACTCGTATCATACACGAAATAACTAATATTTAAGTAAATTAATTTTTTATTTATATTTTCATTAATATTTAATATAAAATTTTATAATATTAAGAATTTATGTTAATATTATATGTTATCTTATTTTATATAAATTTATTCTATTTAATATAAATATGTTATATTTTGAACTCGTGTTATAATAAATATATAATTAAGACTAAAAAATAAAATTTTAGCCTTTTTTTATATAGTTAGGGCCCATAACATAATAAGTAAAATTTTATCTAATGAATAAATATTTTTTAGGCCCAGTGCTGTACCGACTGACCGACCCGACCAATCAAAATTTTTAATTTTTTAGTTATAATAATATAGTATAGATATATATTTCATAACTTATATGCATTTTCATTATTCTAAAAAAGTTATTTAGTATTATATATATAAATATTCTTATACGTTAATGATAGATATTTGAAACTATATTTGGGAAAGTAATAATATAAATATTAAATTTTAACCAGAGCTAGCCTTAGAGTTTGAATCTAAGGTTTCGTTTGAGACTAATGTTGAAAATTATTTTGTTATGAAAAAAATTGCTGGTAAAAAAAGTATTATTAGAAAAATCAGATTATGGTTTGATAATTTTGTTTGATTTGTGTATATTTTAATATATAAAATATAAAATTAATATTTTTGAAAAAATTTGATGATAAAACTTGTAATTACTTCTTGTAAAAGTTGAAAAATGATTTTTTTGAAAAGTATGGGAGGACATTTTTTATAAAAGCTTTTATAGACTAAAAACGTTTTTACAAATATCAATTCTTAAATTTTTTTAAATAAATTTATAACAATTTTTCGACAAAAATCTGTTATAACAGTCCGCAACTTAAGACGGACATAAATTTTTATACATATTTTACAGCGAATGGTGGAGAAGAAAAGTCCACTGATGGAGTAAAGGGACATTTATGTCATTTGGTGCTCAAATACCAACGGAAGAGGCATTCATTCTATAATAATGATCTATAGCAACTGTCACGTGGGCTCCCCTCTAGTCGATGTGAGTACAACGGCCACGTGTACCTCCTCCCTTAATCTTTCTCCTTTGCATTTAGAATTTAGATCAATTTCTCCCCCGATTTCAGAAAAAAGAATTTCACGAAAATTATTTTAGAAAAGTAGTATTTTTTAATTTCCATGAGAAATGAAAATAATTATTTTCCTATTTATTGTATAAATGAATGAGAGAATGTCAAACATAACTTTTTACGTAATTTCATATTTAATTATTTTTCATTTGACAACAAATTGCACCGTAAATCTTCCTTGAATTATAAATCCTATCCGACAAAATAAATATTAGCTGAACATCGGCCATAATATTTTTATTCATGACTTTCTGACATATCCAATGAAACTTTAATTCAAAATTTTATTATGATACCTTATTTTGCGAATCGAATTTTGGTAAGTATGCAAAATTTGCGGTAAAAAAATTTCCCATATTTGGTTGCATCGAAACAAATCTTCTACTCACCTATCCCGTTTTATTTAACTGAGTTTATATTTTAGTTCGTTCCAAAAACCTGTCGTCTTTTCTTTAATATAAATATAGATTTAAGTTCCACTTATAGCCTTATTAATTATGCATTGGTAATATACCATTTGTATTATTCAAGATAAGAACTCAATTTTTATACTTATATATTAATGTAATTATAAATGTATTATAGTTAAAATATAGATAAAATTTATTTTTTCTTCATATGTACGCAAAAGTCAAATAAGTCGGGACGGAAGGAATATTATTTTACCTATTTTGCATTTAAGACGATTTAAAGTAGAAAACGCAACAGAGTAATTGGCTTTTATTTCTTTGCAGCACTCCCTATTTACTACGAAACGTAAACAATGTCACCGACAACCAACACCTGTTCTTAAAACCAAGAAAACTTCATCAAAAACTCATTTATATTATATTTTAAAGGTACAAAGGTTCATTTTTATCTGTATGACATTATAATTCATAATAACATGATTATTATCATAAGAAACTCTCACGTTATTATTGAATAAAATCCATTTTATGACATTAATAAAAAAGTATTCAAACATGCTTACAAGTTACATACAAACATATAGGCTTAGGGCAAAAATTAAGCAAATATATGAAAAACATCAATGCTGCTTTTCACATGTCCGACACCATGATATGCACAAAACGCGAAACTGTCTCCCTCTCCCATCATTATTATTTTTACTGTTTCATTAATTTACTTGCCTTTTTTTCCTTTACGCTAATAAATTAACTTTGTTACTCCTACGTCTCACCCAATTGTTATCTTTTCGTAGAAAATGCTCGACATGCATTTTAAGGTACATATAAAGTATAGTTGCATAATTTAAAATTAAAAATAAGTTATACAACTATACTTTATATGCACCTTAAAATGCGTGTCGATACTTCTCTCCGAAAGGATAAAAATTGGGTGGGACGAGGCAGTAATTTTTAATCTTCACTATGAATGCAATAAGTGCAGTAAGGTAGAAGTTGTTTATGTCCGTAGAAATGTTAATAATTTCGATTAATTTGTTACTCCCTAATAAAGAGATTGCATCGATATATGTTCCAACTCGAACATTATGCAGAGATGAAGATATCTAGCTATATATTGAAATATATCTTATAATGAGTAGTGATTTTAATTTTAAGAAAAATGGGTCTAAGATTATTCTCGGGCACATTAGCTGAGTTTATGTGAACTTTCAATATAATGCTAAAAATATATTTTTGTAAATATAGCATTCCCATATATTTATAAAAATAACAATCTCATGTAACATTCTGAGATCATTTTCGGGTTCACCAATTCCTATTTTAATTTTATCTTATTCTTAAAAATAAATTACTGTATAATTTGAACTCATCTTACGGAATTAATAAAAAAATATTATAAAATATTTTAACTATCTAGCTTTTCGAATTTTGAATAGTTTTTATAAAATATTATAATATAAATATATATAAAATGGATGTTTTTCTAATTGAAACTTGTGACACCAACAAATCTTATCTTCATTAATGCAGTGATTTAGAATCTGTTTATTTTGTGTGTACAAAGACATGCAAATCAAACATGCATATATATATACATATATATAACCTTTCAAATTAAAATGTTTATATACAAAGATAAAATATAGTTTAGGCAGTTGGTAAGTACGGAGTATTAACTAATTAAGATAGAATGTCAACATAACGCTAATCATTCTGAATGGAATGTTTTATCTTTTATTAGCTACAACGTACGAGTCTTTTTCCTTCTTTTTTTATATAAAAACACAAAAATATATTTGGCACTAGTTAACAGTGTGTTATTGTGGGTGTTTGGGGTTCCATAAACTTAAAATAAATAGCTTATTTTTTATTTTATTTTACATATTTTCATATTTTTTTTAAAGATAAATATTTGTTTTAAAATTTTAAAACCAAATATGAACTTACTTTTTTCTGGAAATAAGAGCTTATTTCTGAAAAGTACATACATCCCTACTTTTTTCCGGAAATAAGCCCTTATTTCCATAAGTTGGCAGTTGCCAAACAGGCCCATTATATGACGACGCATCTTTAAAAGTGGACAACCAAAAATACATGTGAATATACTTCACTATTTTTCATTAATACTTTTTTTAAAGTATTTATCGTAACGGTAACAATAATAATTTATAATATATACTATATGACGGATTTAAGATTGTAAATTAACTAAGGCTTAGTTAATACGGATGGGGTGGGATGAGATGGGTGATATGTTAATTCTTGTAAGGGTGAAAAATAGTGGAGTATAATAAAAATTTTACAAAAATGTAGGACAATTAAGTATGAAAATAAAAATTTATGCAAAATGAACAGCCGCCCCTAATATTTAGTACGAGGCTAGCTGAAGATCTGAAATGTAGTACTGTAGCTAGTACTCGTATAATTTTGATGCACCTCCAAGTCATTAATATAATATATAAGGTACCCACACGGGTCACCTCAAACACGGGGCTGTAAACAAACCGAGCTAATCGTTAGGCTCGATTCAACTCGTTTAACTCAACTTGACTTGTTTAATAATCGAGCTCGAGCTCGAACCAGAAAAAAAACTCATTAAGTTTAACGAGTCAATCCGAGTTTTGTATCGACTCGTTAAGCAATATACATAAAAATTTGTAAAATGTACATATAGACTGTGTGCAAGTGTAAGACACTTAGACTTAAGATTTTATTTGTATTTGAGTCTCATTTGGTCCGTTAAAAATAAATTCAAACAAAAAAAAAATAATTAACCAACTCGAACTCGACTCGAGTTCGACCCAACTCGAAAAGTTCGTGAACAACTCGAACTCGAGTTCGAACAACAAAATTTGATCGTTAAGATAATCAAGTTTGGCTCGACTCGTTAAAAAAAACTTGAACTCAAACTCATTAGCAGAAAACTCGACCCAACTCAGTTGGTTTACCACCCTACCTAACACATACAATAATGAGTAATATAGTATGTTGTGGTCTTCTTTCTTGTGGGGAACGGGGTAATGTATAGATAAATATTGTGTGGATGGTTGGTTGTCATGCATGAATAGCTACAACTTACCTATGTCTAAATACTCTAGCTCCGTCGTTTTACAATAATGCTCTCAAGTTGAATATGTTAAATTAATATATTTCATTTATATCATTATTATGCAACTCGATCCCAGAAATAGTGCACACATATAGTTAATTAATTCGATCCAGTTTTGCAACTAAAATCTATGGCTGCATGCGACAGAGTGACTGCTACAAATCGTCGGAATTATCTCTCGTCCTGGATTCCGCTTTGGTTATAAGTTAAATTATTCATTTTTTTTAATCTTGTATATATAAATATAAAAAAATATTTAATATATATGATCGGATCTCGAAAATTAATTTTAAGTACAGCAAACTTCATAACGAACATTATTTTCATAGGAAACACATAAGACAAGTGTTATGCACATTCCTCCGATATAAAAGGGGAGTCGTTATACACACAACTACACAAGAGACAAGACAAGTGTTATTCCCTTGAAAAGCAGGCATGGGAGTTGACAGTCAACAATACACAACTAGTTGCTGCATGCTCTACCATTTTTGATAGTGGCTTCACCACTTGTTTAGGTGGTGTTACTTGCACCCCCATGCGCATTGCTATTGTTTTTCTACACAATTAATAGAAACACTAATTCGATCACTTATGCGCACATGAGCTACTAAAGTAATCTCTCAATGAAAAACACTTGTTTCAAAATTAAGTTATGTTGTAATTACAAATGTATCTTAACCTAATTGTCAAATCTACCAAACTAATCCCAATACAAATGGACAACTCAGAACCGAATAAAAATTGTATTTAAAGCGTACGGCACCCTATTTTATTGTAAAAATTCAATGGTAAGGACTGATGATTAGAAGTGGAGGTTTGTGCGTATATATAAAAAAATTCACAAGTTTCTTTTCGGACTTGTGGTGTTTCATGTTTGTATGCACTGAAACATAATTTTTTTTTTTATTTATATAATCATTTGTGTAAGATTATACATTGTATTAATTATTAAGTTTAGATCCTAACAAGAAAGATTCTTCCCATCACATTTAAACTCTTGATTATTATAAAGTCCATGTAGTGTGACATCCTTTTATATATATATATATATATATATATATATATATATATATATATATCTGTGTGTGTGATGATACATGTATCAATTTTATTTTCACTGATTAAGTTCGGTCTCAATGATAATTATATCCTTAAGTAAACAGGGAAAAAATTGAAGAAAATTTTAAAACTGAGAGTTTATGTAATCCAACTTGTGTACTTGAAATTATATTAGGATATAAATTGATGGGGTTATGATGCATTATTATGGTGCTGCCTGCTATAGAATTTAGACCCTTTACCAATTATTAACTAAATTTATTCGATAGGTAGAGAGGAATATTGTATCATAAACATTTTCTGACAATGTTACTGTATTTTATTATTTATAAAATATTGAGTAACAAAAAGGAAAAAGAAAGAGCCCAACTGAAGAAGATGCAAGTCATGTAACGTGAATTTGAAGAAGAGTTGTTGGGTTGTACACTGTTAATGACACCAAGTAAAACAAACTAAACAAATTGTTGGACTTTAAATCTACGAAATGAAATATGCTATAACCGGGCTCGGCCGGGCCTAGTTCAGGACTATATAATTACTTATTGATTGGGCAGGGTGGGTTTTACATTTGATTTATTTCCAAGACTTTACGAAGTACAAAATGGCCAGAAAATTAGTAAACGAAATAGTGGACACATTTTAACTTTACCGGTCCTAATTACCCATCCGAAATTCGATCCGAACCCGATTCATTCGATTTTTAACCTGATTTACTTGGATAAAAACCGAATATGATTTGCTTAACTTGCGTTTTTAAAATTTCATTTTTTATTTGAATATTCAGATTTATATCATTTTAACTTAATCCAAAATTAACCGGTTTATGTAAATTACCCAAGTCCGAAATGGTTAGTCATATTTAAATATATACTAGCTTATAACCCGTGCAAAACACGGATGCTATTAATAAATTATATATTAATTATTTTATATAATTTAAATATTTCATTTAATATGATCATTTTTTATTATTAATTTCTTTTTATATTTTTATATATAATGATGTTTATATATTAATATTTATAAATTTTTATGATAAGTCGTAATTTTAAATAAATAAAAGAGTTTTTGAATGATGATGAAATTGAGTTGAATGTGAGTAAATTATGTTAAAGTTGTATGTATGATATATATCTTTTCTAAAATGAGATTTTATTAAAATTGGATAATTAAAATCGTTTTTATTGTTCACCTAAAATTGGACGGTTAAGATATTTTCTATGATTTACCTAAGTGATTTAAAAAAATAATTTGGTTAAAATAATATAGTATAGTTGTATATATGATATATATTTTTTAAAATTAGATTTTATTAAAATTGGATGGTTAAAATTGTTTTTATGGTTAATCTAAAATTGTATTGTTAGGATCTTTTCTATGGTTCACTTAAGTGTTCTAAAAAAATTCTCTAGTTTGGTTATAATAATATAGTATATATATATATATATACAGTAAAACCTCAATTAATTAATAATCGATAAATTAATAACGTACAATAAATTAATATTTTCACTACATAATTTTGATCCTAACATAATAATAACAGTACATCTTTTAACTCAATTAATTAATAATATCAATAAATTAATAAAATGTTTCAGTCCCAATATTATTAATTTACTTAGCATATTTAAAAAAAATTAGGGGTCCCAATATTATTAATTTATTTAGCATATTTAAAAAAAATTAGGATAATTTTTTATAGTAACACAAAAAAGTTAGAAAGAGGAAAATTTGTGAATAAAAATACAAGAGAAAAAGGCGTTGGAGTTGACATTGTACAAAAACAAAGGCAGTGTACTGCAGTAAATAATAGCGTGAGACTGGGCGAGGCGGAGACCAGTGTAGAAACCAAGTACTTGTAACAATTCAGATTCATTCACACTTTGAGAGAGATTGAGAGAGAGATTGAGAGAGAGAGAGAGAGAGACTGAGAGAGAGAGAGAGGACAGAGAGAGAGAGAGACTGAGAGAGATTGAAAGGAGAGAGATGATAGGAGACGGAGGAGTAGATGAAGAAGAGAAATATCTAGCCGCTGGAATCGCCGGCCTTCAACAGAATGCTTTCTATATGCATCGTGCTCTCGTATGTCTTGTTTTTCCCTAATTATATACATACATACATACATACATATATTTATTTTTTAATTTAATTAATAATCTATACTCATATTGTATCGGATCCATCATCATCCAGGACTCTAACAATCTCAAAGATGCACTCAAATACTCCGCTCAGATGCTCTCCGAGCTTCGCACTTCCAGGCTCTCCCCTCACAAATACTACGAACTCTGTACTCATACTCCCCCCCTTTCCCACCCTATATGCTTTGATCTCGCCTCTTTCTTTCGATTTTCCTAACTCCTTTTCTTAATTTACACTCACCAGATATGCGAGCATTCGATGAACTGCGGAAGCTCGAGATGTTCTTCCGTGAAGAAACTAAACGCGGTTGCTCCACTATTGAGCTTTACGAACTTGTGCAGCACGCTGGTAACATTTTACCTAGGCTGTAAGTCCCCTCTGCTCAATTTGTATTCACACTGTTTTCCATGTAGGATTTAGAATAACGAGTTGACTGGATGTTTTCTGCACTACTCTACCTAAATGTAGTATAATTAAATATTTAAGTTCCGATATACTCCATGCCTAGGTCAGTGTTTTGTGGAAATAATTGTTTATTTTCTGTTTTCCAAACATAATTCGTACTTTTAAATCATAGATTTCACTCCCTGGACTACCAAAAAGCTTCTTGTTGCAATGTTATACCAATTTATATAACGTGTCCAATTTAACCAGAATAGGAGTTTGCATGTATCGGGTTAACTTAAAAATATATATGAATGCTTGTGAATTGAATAATAATCTTTTGCATATTATTCAAGGGGGCCTGTTGTAGAAACTGCGACTTCATACGCATCTAGCTATATTTTCAGTGGCTCGATATAACTAATCTTTATATGGCCTTTACTTATATTAACCAATCTTCGTATATACTTCTTGATTCCAATATGACAACATCGAGTCCCAGAAATAGCGTTTTGCTGCCCCCAAATAGGAGTTTTTCCTTCTTCCAAATGTCATTGCTGCCCCCAAATATTGAGTCCCAGATGCTTCCTTTAACAGTTGCGTGTCGGATTATGAACTAAATAGTATTAGCTTTTGTATAAGTCAAATCTTAATGCTAAATAAATCCATGGTCTCTTCTTTTTCTGCATCAGGTATCTCCTCTGTACAGTGGGATCCGTGTACATCAGGTCTAAGGAGGCTCCTGCTAAGGATGTTTTGAAAGACCTTGTGGAAATGTGCCGGGGAATACAACATCCTCTACGTGGGCTTTTCCTTAGGAGTTATTTGTCCCAAGTTAGCAGGGACAAGTTACCTGATATTGGCTCTGAGTACGAAGGGTACTAACATCAACTTCTTATTAATTCCTTCAATGCAAATTCAGTCAAAGTGATCTATATGTATGTGGTTCAAGAAATTGCTTCTCAGTTATATGAAGGCTGGAGTGATTTCTTATATGTTTTAGATACTATTTAAATATTGGAATATAATTCCTACGGTCTGAACGAGTGATTCTTATCAAACAAGAAACGACAAAAATTCGATCTAATGGGGTGAATGGTGATTGGGGTCCAACTTAGGCTATACATATATATTATATACATAATTAAGTAGCCACCTTAGAACAAACTGGACTGAACCTTTATAGCTGAAGTTGACAGGAATATTTAAATAAATGTTAATCTTGAAGATTGCAAGCTCTACTAGTATGTTCAACTAATTTTTTGGTGTAGCTCTTTGCTAACTGTCCTATTTTAAATAAACTCATAAATCTGTAGAATATACTCCCTCCGTCCCACCCAATTGTTATCCTTTCGGAGAGAAGGTCCGGCACGCATTTGAAGGTGCATATAAAGTATAGTTCCGTAACTTATTATTTTTTTTCTGAATAAAAATTTAAACATTAAATTTTTATTCAGAAAAAAAAAATTAAAAATAAGTTATGGAACTATACTTTATATGCATCTTAAAATGCGTGCCGGACCTTCTCTCCGAAAGGATAACAATTGGGTGGGACAGAGGTAGTAATATACTATATAATTATTATCATTACAAGTAGTATATATCTTGTGCCTTCTTCCTGTATTAGCTTAATTACCACATGTCTATACTTTATTACCGTGTCACTTGGACTCGATTTCCTAGACTCAATCACAAGGACATGCGTCCAAGTGTTGGACTCGGCGATACTTTTAAAATTTTACATGTTTTGGCCTAAATTAGACTGTTTGCTGTCCATACCGTGCAGGAGTATTGACTATTGAGTGTTTCACACACATACGAAAGGTGAAATAAGGACTCCAAGTAAAATAGATGTTTTGTAAGTCATATATCAACATGTAGACAGACTTCATAGGTGTCAAAAAGTCACACAGCCTGGGGACGTCAAAAAGACACCGACTAGATTTACATCACCTACATCACCTACTTGTATAGTTGCGTTGGGACTTAGTTTGTGTTGCATGTGAAGCTCAACAAGATCCATCTAAAACTCGTGCGTAAGCTGATTTATTGTGTGTCAGTTATAGTTGTTATAATGAATTCAATCTGGAATAAAATAGTTTAAGTTTTTCTTAGACCTACTTCCAGCATTTAGTAGATTAGGTGTCACCTATTGCATTTATTGAACATCAGAAGGTATATCCTTGTATACATAGACAGATAGATAAAGATAGACGGATAGATGGACCAAAGCAGGATTTAGGTGCTTTGACTCCATACTTGTGGCAACAAATCTGTTGTATCCTCGACATTGAACACCATTATTGGAGTCATGGCAGTGACCTGATGTCTATTTGTTCCCTCAATTCTTGCAGTGATGCAGACACAGTTTCAGATGCTGTAGAGTTTGTACTTCAGAATTTCACTGAAATGAACAAACTTTGGGTTCGTATGCAACATCAGGTTAGTTGTAATGTTAATTATGTTATATGCTCTCCCACTTGGACGTTCATGAGGCCACAATGATCATTATTTGTGGTCCTACACCTGTTATTTTGATTGTCAATCATTCTTACTATTTGATGATTTGTTATTGAGGCTTGCATTTGACCTCTATGGGCTGCAGGGACCTGCTCGCGAAAAGGAGAAAAGAGAGAAGGAAAGAAGCGAGCTTCGTGATCTTGTAATTATCAGTAATCTTAGCCCTTGGGTTGTTTATGTCACTTGAAATAAGCTTAGAATCGATTTTAATTTAAGACTTATCAGAGGCTATTTTTCTATCCCATGTTTGGTTAGGTAGGGAAGAATTTGCATGTTCTTGGTCAGATTGAAGGTGTTGACCTTGATTTATATAGGGACATTGTGCTTCCAAGAATCTTGGAGCAGGTAAGTGTTGCTTATCTATAATTTTTTATTGTAGAAGCTGTAGGATTTACGAGGTTGTTCTCGGAATATATTTTGATGAGCTTTATGACGAACATGTTTTATAGGTCGTAAATTGTAAAGACGAGCTCGCACAATACTATTTGATGGATTGCATCATTCAGGTGTTCCCTGATGAGTATCACTTGCAAACTCTTGAAATAATATTGGGTGCCTGCCCCCAGCTTCAGGTTGGTTGGATGACTTCTTTTGCACAACTTATTATATAATTGCGCAATGTTTCTGAATTATTATGATATATGTCGAAATACAATACGAGTGCTTCATGAAATATTAAATTTCAAGCACATTGCAGCTTCTAACTCTTTCTAGTTTTTGAATACTAATAGCTGTACTTGCATGCATGTGATAATTTCAGGATTATGATTTATTTAAGTAGAGTACTCAGCAAAGATTTATGTGATAACATGTCCTTGACTTGTTAAGGATCATTCAGTGGTTTCAAGCTCCACCTGGATAGCAATATACTGAATAAACATTGATTCTAATTATATCTAAATTGGAATTGGTGGTAGAAGTTTCTTTCAGTATAAAGTATCTATATTTTGCTGTGATCTCACATATAATCGTAAATAATAATTTATTGAACTTTCTAGTTTATTTGTATGATTTGTTTGTTTCAGCCATCCGTTGATATCAAAACTATTCTTTCTCGATTAATGGATAGGCTCTCAAATTATGCTGCTTCAAGTTCAGAAGTGAGTAACTTGTGCTTTTAACCAGGAACTAGATATATTCCAGTGCCTAATAATTTTTTCTGCAGGTTTTACCTGAGTTCTTCCAAGTGGAAGCTTTTGCAAAACTGAGCAACGCCATAGGAAAGGTAATTTTCAGTAGGTTAATGATCTGTGGGTAGAAACTTTGTGATATCTAGAAATGATGTCGCATTCTTAACTTCAAATAGTTGTTTTCATTTGAATGTTAATGGTCGAGACACATGGATACTCCTTCAAAGAAGGTAAACATAATGAATTGACTCCCTCTCTCTCTCTCTCACGCACACACTTTTTCTCTTTCTTCTGTTAAACTTATAATTACCATATCGTTCTGTTACCAATATTAGTTTCGTTTGGTTTCATCGTTCATATGTTCAATTTCCTAAACTCTGTTTTTTATTTTTAATATTACTCTATTTTGTCTGTCTGTTAGTAATATAATTTATCTTTATTGATGTTAACAAAAACTTTTTATCTCAACTGCAAGTTCCTCATGTTATTTTTTCGCTTCTAGGTCTACCTTTTTGAGCTTTTTTGTTGATGCAGGTGATAGAAGCTCAGGCTGACATGCCTATTGATGGAGTTGTAACATTATACTCTTCGCTGCTGACATTTACTCTTCATGTCCACCATGACCGTCTTGACTATGTGGATCAAATATTGGTAGGTTTTGCCTTCATTATATATCAATATGGAATATCATGATATTTTTTGTGTAGCCTTCTGAATCTCTTTATTTAGGATTTAGATCCAAGTTTGTGAGTCAGCTGCGTTATTGCAAAATCTCTCTATTTTCTTGTGAATAATAAATAGCTGCAAGTTTGCCACGTCATTTCCCTTATGTGGAATTTTAGCTGTAAAGTAAGAACAGGAGAACAGATATAATAAAACTGAACGGCAAATTTACATTAGTGATTACTATGGGTTGTAGGTTTAATCTTTAATATATGATAAAGCATGTGTTTAAACTTTAACCATATGACTGGCATTCTGGCAAGGGGCAAGTCATGATTATCCTGACCTAGAAGTTATTTGAAAATAAAAAATTTAATTACTCACCCGTGGTTGAAACCTGAGCACAGGAAGTTTATATCTTTTATAATCTTCAGGACTGAGTCAAACCCGATTAGCAAGAACTGCATATTAATTGCTTGGACATTCAACTAGCAAGTCATAATAGCTCCTGCAATTTTAGTTGATCTGGATCTTGTCTTGGTTAAGTCCACTGATCTCATAATCAGGTTCCCTGGTCTGTTTTAATAGTGGTCGACTCAAAGCCAGTAATTTTCAGTACAGGAAGGATCTAAGCATGATTCATGACTCTGTTCCCACTCCTCCCAAATGGGCATATACTTTTTTACATAGCAGTCCTTTGTAATCTATATCAATATATATGTTTAACTTTATTTGGATTGCTTAACTCATTAAATTTTTCAATAGGGTGCATGTGTGGGGAAACTTTCTGTTGTTGGAAAGCTAGAAGATAGTAAAGCCACAAAACAAATTGTTGCTCTTCTAAGTGCTCCTTTGGAGAAATATAATGATATAGACACAGCATTGAAACTTTCTAACTACCCCCGTGTGTTGGAGTTCCTAGACCAAGGAACTAATAAAGTGATGGCTAATGTTATCATACAAACTATCATGAAAAACAAGACCTGCATCTCCACAGCAGACAAGGTCAGTTTCCCATAATTCATCCAGTTTCTTAAATTTGCTTTTTCATAACAGGTTTTATGTTTCGCTGTAGGTTGAAGCACTTTTTGAACTAATAAAAGGACTTGTTAAAGATTTGGATGGAAATCTTGATGAGGTGATAACTAGAATCATTTTTTAGTTTACTTAATAATTGTTCAGCCTAGTAGAAGTCAGGACTTCGCATTTTGCTTGCTGAGTTGAGATATTCCATTTGAACTATTTGTTGATCCATCTTGGTCATGTGTATTGGTTGAAAATAAGCATGTCTTAAGCACGTTTTCTCCCAAGCTCAGGTTGATGACGAAGATTTTAATGAGGAGCAGAATGCTGTTGCACGCCTTATCCAGATGCTATATAATGATGATCCAAAAGAAATGTTAAAGGTAATACTAAGATTTTGTATGTGAGTATACTAAGAAATGTTAAAGCTCAACCCATCATATTGTATGCTATATAATTTTATGGAGTTGACAAATATGTATGCGCTCCTTGCAGTGACTGCTCGCTCAAAATTTTAAATTGATATCAGGCTATCAGCACGTACTTGATGCAAGCAAAGATATGTGGAATAATCAAGAAACACAATTTGATTATAAATTTTACATAGTCAAAAAACCAACTTGAGATTTCATAGTGTACCTTTATACATATTCTGCACGCCTGAAACTCATTGATTCGACTCTTGAGGATAATGGATTTTTTTTTAAATAAATAAATAAGCGGATCTAGGTCATGAAACAAAGCCACATTAGTCTTCACAAAGGACTTGTATTACAAGTTATTCAGCTTCTTCCTTACCTCGTAGACCACATTCCCTGAAAAAATGGTCTCTTAAGTTCTTCCGTGCCTCTATATTGCATAGCAACATCTCTATTTTGCATAGGCCCTTTTGCATGTCTGCATAGTTCCTATGCCATAGTGTAGCTGTCTCCGTGAGGTAGAGCGTATAAGTGCATAACTTAGTTGACTCTAATACTCCCTGCACAGGCTATGGATTGTTATAGATCCTATATGAGATTATCAACTTTCTCAGTGTCCCTCTTGTCAAACGTTCTTGGCTTGGGAATATCCACCTTCAGAATCGCCCTTGTCGTGTTTCTTGCAAGCATCTCATTTATTTTTGCCTCAAGACGATCAACACTTTCCTTGTGTGCCAGTGTTTTTAGGACAAGAACATCATCCTTGATACTATTGAGCTCTTGTGTTATACGATTCTTGGGAATAACAAATTAAAGCATCAAGTGGTCTAGATGCTTGATTATGTTAGACAGTCTACGCTTGAGGGTCAAGATCTCTTCTTGGACGTGTAAGTAGTGAATTCTAGACTTTGCATAGTTACGAGACTTACCATGGAGTCGGGCCGGTATTCCTCTCATGGCACTGAAATTGCCGGCATCACACTGAAAACTCTCTCTCTTGTTGACAAGGTGTCTTCTTCCAAATATTACCCTCTTCACAACCAGGCATTTATACTAAATTGTATTGGACTAGGGATTCTCCAAGGTGAACTTTGTTGGCCCTTGGCACACGCCTCTTTGTGGACTGCTAAATGAACTTAACCCTCAAAGTTGAGTACAACAGAAGTGAAGTCACCTAAGAGCTCTAAAAATGAATGTTAAAATACTTGTATTGGCAAACACTGCCCCACACTGTTTTTTTACACTTAATTACTTGATATATGAAGGGTTTTCCCATTTATAGGTCCCCGCTATTTAAATGGTAGGTTTTATGACCTAATCCACCTATTCTTTAGGAAGCTTATACTACAAGTGTATTATGTACATTTCAAAATATATGCAAGGACTTAAATGGTGTTTGATTAAGCTTGTAAGTGGATTTTGAACCAAAAATTAAAGGGTGTTTGTTTAAGCTTATAAGTGGACTTTGAACCAAAAATTAAAGGGTGTTGTTTAAGCTTATAAGTGGACTTTGAACTAAATATCATGTCTCCAATAAGTAAATAAATTCTTGATGTCAACAGGATCTCTGATAGGAAAGCATAGTAAAGACCACAAACACACATTTTTTCATTGTAACAATTACAGGAGAGACTATAACATTTCGAAATTCCTCAAATAATAATCAGGTAAACTAGACAATTAACTTTGAGATGAGTTTGGTTTTAACTTAATATCAAATGAGACAAAAGACCTAGGAATCTGAATCTATGAATTAATTACAAATAATATTTAACTTGTTCTAACCTTTAATTCTCTTTAATAAAAATTATGAATATTATTTAACGAGACAAGCATATACTAAGAAAAATATTATTTAATAATAATCTATCAAAAATTCTATAGCAAGCATAGGCTATGAAAATAAAGTTTGTTAACAATAACAAAACAACTGTTAAAATATTTGTCAAGCAATCAGGCACGAAAGAAAATCATGAGAACAATTAATTAAACTACTAATCCAGAACGAGAAGATAATTATTATAATTTAATAAACTTCATCAGTTCATCTTCATCCTAGGCTAAATTAAATTAGTTTAACATGATATATTTAACAACTAAAGAATATAATTTTTTTTAAGTATTGAAACTACCGAATACTAATCGGACCAAAATGAGACAACATGATGAGTATATAGAAATGAAATAAGATAAACAATTAAGGTAGGGACAAAATTTGAAAGAAAACATGAAAACTATGGTTTTGATTTATTAATAATTAATAATGTACTAAACTAGACTAGTACACTGCATACTTAATGGCCGAGTGCCTATATATTATGTAAAATAAGGGAAACAGAAAATAGGGAGCATGCGGCGGTATTAGGTGACTACAATTAAATTCATATTCGTTTAGTTTCATACTTCTTTATATTAGGTGTCTACTCTAGGAGTTCCAGTATGCTTTTTCTGGCATGAATAGTTAATTCCTATGCTGCTTGAATTTGGCTGAACAGCCTGAGCTTGCTCCACTTAATGGTGTTTGCATCAGTTGCATATCTCAGTTGTCACGAGTTACCTTACAAATTTCTATATTTTACAATAATTTTATTGTGCGTACCATTATCTAATTTGTTTACTCTATATAACCATATGTTCTGAAATAATATAAATATTCATGTCAGATGACAAACCACACTAGGTGTGGGGCTGGTTAACTTGTCATTGCAAATTCTGTTTTCAGTGTAATGATTTTGACGTTTGATCTCTATTTCTATTTGAGTTTCAGATCATATGTACGGTGAAAAAGCATATCATGGTAGGAGGAGCAAAGCGGCTTCCTTTTACTGTTCCTCCCCTTATTTTTAGTTCTCTTAAGGTAAGACTGTTTACGACCTTTCTGTATTTCTTGCTTATGATTTTTTTACCTAATTGTTTATTGTGACAAAGTTCTGGATTATGAATGCACAACAGCAAATAACATCAGCAGTTACTTACTCGGGATAAATTAGAGGGTATCTAACGTCTCATGTGCTAAATAGAAAAAATTTTGACCGGCCCTTGTATCTTATAGGTTTTGCCAACTAATATCACTTGCCACGTTCTCTGTCTCCTGTTATGCTGTTTCATATATGCAGTATGATGACAACTCAATTATTCTACATGCAGCTGGTTAGACGGCTGCAGAGCCAGGATGAAAATGCTGGTGAAGTAGAGGAAGATGCCTCAGTGACTCCAAAGAAAATATTTCAGATACTGAACCAGGTAAAATCTACTAGTTTAGAGATGATTAATAATTGTCTGTGCTACAAGAGGTATCATGGTAAACTCAAATACGTACCTTTCAGTTATTTCTAGTACTCGGTTATGGGATACACCACTTCCTATATGAATATTGATTAGATATCTTGTCGACCTCAGCTCTACTCTGATCATCGTGGTCCGAAGAAAAGTATAAATGTTTTTTCTCCCTGCTCCTGTTCCTAATCCTTTCCGGTCTATTCCAAACACCGTTTCATATAAATCTTCCATTTTTGCATTCAGTTTTTAAATCAAAGGCTAGAATTTTACTACAATCATTTTACAAGTGCTCTTAATATGTGGGGTAATGTATTGCAGACGATTGAGGCTCTATCTGTCATTCCTGTACCTGAATTGGCACTGCGGTTATACCTACAATGTGCTGAGGTACAATCATTCTATACCTTTACGATCTTCACAAATTGTTAATTTTGTGTTCTTACTTTACCTGCTCTTGCAATGCTTGGTTGATTCTCAGGCAGCCAATGACTGTGACCTAGAGCCTGTAGCATATGAATTTTTCACCCAAGCGTATATACTCTATGAGGAAGAAATTTCGGTATGCGGTCAAGATTTATTTTCATGAACAGTTAACTTAGAAACCTGAAAAGAATTGTCATGTTATGCTTACAGTGTATCTTTTTATATTTTAATAGGATTCAAAAGCACAAGTGACAGCAATACACCTTATAATAGGTTCTCTGCAAAGGTTGCATGTCTTTGGTGTTGAAAATAGGGATACCCTAACACATAAGGCTACTGGGGTAAGTCTACCAAATTTTGTTTTTGTTTGTCCTGATAACGAGGATTTATATAAAGTTTTACTTTTTCTTTCGGCAGTATTCTGCAAAGCTTTTGAAGAAGCCTGAGCAGTGTAGAGCTGTTTATGCCTGCTCGCATCTCTTTTGGGTTGACGATCAAGATAGCATCAAAGATGGGGAGAGGTGCATTACCGTACCCTTTAGCATTTAATACGAAATTGTTGAGCTTTCAAATCTACATGACCTTGCTATCATCAACTGCATATCTTGTGGATCTTTTAGTCATGGATATGATATGTTTATGAAATTTAAGATCCTTTTGTTCCTAAATCTCTTATTGTTTGTCTTCCTGAAGCTAAATTTCCAAGATTTTTTGGGCCGTGGATGGGCTCAAGCGTCTCTAGTTTTTTTTTTTGTTTTTTTGTTTTATACCTAAAATTCCTCTGTTGGATTATTTATTATCTTTGATCTAGGGTCATGTTTTGCTTAAAGCGTGCCTTGAGAATTGCAAATGCTGTTCAACAAATGGCTACTGCAACACGAGGTAGCAGTGGATCGGTCATGCTCTTTATTGAGATACTGAACAAGTAAATGATTTGAGTATTCTATTCACATCTCTAGCTACTCTCCACTTTGAATTGAAATTGTACTTATTTCTTTTTTCTTTTCTTAAAACTCAGGTATCTCTATTTCTTTGAGAAGGGGAACCCGCAGATCACAGTTGCTTCAATCCAGGGACTGATTGAATTGATCACAACTGAAATGCAAAGCGACAACACGACTCCAGATCCAGCTGCAAATGCTTTCTTTGCCAGCACAATGCGGTACATTCAGTTCCAAAAGGACAAAGGTGGAGCAGTAGGAGAGAAATATGAGCCCATTAAGACATGAAACTACTTGATGACTTGATCCATTGTGGAACATTCTTAAGGTTGCAGCCACATAAAATTTTTACTCGTTTTAAAGGTATGGGTTTGATTCCTTGGTTTTACTGCAGGATTTATAGATATTCCATGTTTCTATTTGAAAGAATCTTATGTGCAGTGCTATGTAATACTCTAGATAGGTGCTTGTACATTTGAGGAAAGTTCTGTATGTTCAGAAGGCCATTAGGGCTTTGTAATTTAACTTCACAAGATTAATATAAATGAACTGATACATTGCAAAGGAATGCATAAGGTTGACTTTGACCTTTTTAAGCGAATGAAGTAAAACATTTATGATAAACACCGATTTGTTTTTTTTAAAACGTTTGAGGACTGTTACTTTCTTTTTAGGCTTTCAGAATATATCAGATCTAGGAAGCAAGGATTCTTCCCTCACCCGCCGCACTGCGCACCCCTTCTTGGGGATTCTTGGAGATTTTTATTGGTTAATTAATCAAGTAATTAGTTAATTATTTAGTCAATTAAACACTTCATAATGCATCACTTGTGTTTTAAAGTAATTATTATATTAATAGTTAAGGATAATAAACTTATTTATATGACTATTTAGTTTAATTTCAATGCAACTCTTGAAATATATATATAATATATATTTAAAATAATTTAAAATTTGCCGAATCCCCCCTCACCCGTATCCCCATATTTTTTGATTTGCCGAATTCTCGTATTCCCGTATCACGCACCCCTGCACCCGCACCCGCACCCATGCTTCTTAGTATGAGATGATATGGTGCTGTCTCATGGGCATCTCATGGGCAGTTAAGTAGTTTGGAAAGATTTAGTTGATTTTATCAAGTACAATCATGTATGTCAGATTAAACATGCCTATGCAATAAAAACAAAACAAAATACAATACAAAACAATATGAATTCAACTATTAGCTCTTTTTTTTTTTTGAAAGCACTATTAGCTCTTAAATGACACCAATGATGTGTCAATTGTAACATTAGGTGGGAAAGGTTGGTATTTGCTTTGTAGTAGATACTAGTGATTGTAGAGTTGTCAAGTGCTAAGCTAGAGATAATACCATTAGCAATGATAGTCCGATAGGTGGTCCATGGACACATGAGCTACTACCCAATTAAGCTTTGAGTCCAGTTGCTTCTGTAGGAAACAGTGATAAGTACTTTGTATGCAAAGCCCTGTACAAGATATTTGTAAAGAATTGAGAATATATGTTTCAGCCCTATGAATGAAGAGTTGAATGGTAGTGGGTTTGATATTGTGATTAAGTTCACATTTTTGAGTATCGCAATTTGTATTATCATTAATACATGTGAGTCTTTACAACATTCATTTACTTTTAAAGAGGTGAATTTAGTATAAGAGCCAATGAGTTTGTAAAACACAACGTGCATCTTGTTCCAAACTTAATACTATTTTTGAGCAACAACGCAAACATTCGTAATCAAAGCTGTTTTAGCATTTGATTAATTGTTAGCATAAATAGAAAAGCAATTACATCAGATATGCATCTTATGTAGATATTATACAGCATGGCAGTTTCTGCCGCAGTTGCAGTAGAAAGAAAATGATGATATTATTAAGAAGCTGAGAGAATACATATATCTTTTATGACAAAATTATGCATTATTATTAGCACTTTGTATGATTTTATAGTATGATCAGCCTGGTTCAGAACATTGCATATTTCTGAGTCCAACTGCGCCCCATGGATTCGTACTTGTTCTTGTCTGTCTTGTACATGTGAGCTATTTCTGGAACTAGAGGATCATCTGGATTAGGATCAGTTAGCAGCGAACATATTGATAGTAAAACCTGCATTATGCAAATTATATAACATTATTGACTTGTTTGCGGTCACAGCAATATGAGAAGGGAAGAAAGAAATATATATATATACACTATGTATAAATGACCTTTGATATGGTAAGTGCAGGACTCCATTGATCTTTGAGTATATCTAGACAGATGTTGCCATTGTTGTTTATATTCGGGTGGAAAACTTTGGTCCTGAAGGCAACCTGCCAATACAGATCAATTTGATGAAAAACTGAGCTATGTAGCTGATGCAAGTAGCCAAGTTTTGCCAATGTTTATGTTAAGTTTTAAAGCTTACCTTGGGAGGTTTAAAAGGATAGTCAGGTGGGAAATGGATTGCGACCTGGAAAACACCACCAGAATAGGGGCTATCATTCGGACCAATAATGGTTGCCTGCCAATGGAACATGTCCTGTGCTACAGGTCCTGAAATTCATACTCGTCGTTATATATCAAAATTTCTCAAAATTATGAATAATCCTTGGTGCAAGATCATGATCAACGAAGTTATATTGGAAAAATAAAATTAGCAACTAATTATGTATAAACCTGCACTGCACGAGGTTGGCGGATCTCGTTGCAAGTCCTTGAGCTCTTTGAGAATTCTTCTCGATGCCATTTCAGCAATATTGTTGCTTGAAATTGTATGTTGAGTATGTTATGTAAAGACTAGAAAGATATGGTATATGTAGTGTATGAGGAGTTATATATAGAGCAAGAGAGTATGAGAAATTGAGGATTGATATATGATGACAAGGGGAGAAGTGGGCATAGAATATTAAGATGATCTAAATAGAATGTAATACTTTAAAGACTTGTGCGATTGTCATTGGTTAACAGACCATAAAGGTTGACAGTTGACAATGAACCTACAATTGAGTTTATTTAGAATCGAGCAATTAGCAGGGTTGGATTCCGGCTCTTGCCGAGAATAAATACTCATTTGTAAGATTGTAAGTTAAAATATTCAAAAATTTTATAGAAATTTAGATAAAATAAAGTTAAATTCAAACCTAATTTTGGTAAAATAAAATAATAATAATAATATTTTATCACCTCTAAAGTCTTTTTTTATTATGAAAGCAAGTTCAATGCAAGTTGTAAAATGACTATAGTTATTGTTAAAATATGGCACTAAAATATGTTTTTAGTGCTAAAATAGAAGTAGCATGCCAATACTAATTCTATTTTGCAACCAAAACATTTCAAATCTAATTAACTTTTGTCCAACTATTTCACTTTCATATAAAAGTAGAATAATTGCACTCCATTTTTAATTAATTAATGATGTGGCATAGATGACTATACCCATATTTGATTCTAAATATGCAATTAATTATTTATTTATGCATTTTTTTATTCAATTATAAATATGTATTGAAGTAGTATTTTTATAATTTTAATTCTATATTATAATTATACAACCAAATATAGCTCTGCTTCGAATTTGCTCAAACGAAAACAGAGCAAGAAAGTGTTCAAATCGTCTGTGTTTAGAATTCGGAAAGTAAAGCTTTTTATGAATAGCCTCTTAGATATTTAAACCCTCCATCGAAAGGAATTTTAATTTAGATTTGTCACTGCACAAGTTAATGGTTCGAGACACTAGTCTCATTTCGGATTAGTCGAAAATCATGTGGGAATACTGTATCTAGTTGGCTAAGTGTTGTTTTCGTATACGGTAACTGACATTACCCGTATTCCAGCAACCCCTTATTCTAAAGAATCTGGAAAGTTGTTATGGTGAACATTACTATTGGCTTGAAAGGGTGATGGTGTGTGTAAGTAATGCCTTTGGCCAATTTGCATCTATCCAAATATGTAAAGAATCAACTTTTCATGCCATCATTTTTCTCAGCTTCCATCGCTGTTATTCTCAACTTCACAAGATGCCTATTGCCATTTTGCTGCTTTTTAAAAGAAATTAAGCACACCACACGCACAAGCCTCTGCTAGTTCTCAACTGTCATCTTCTTGACTTTTCAAAGAACATTTACTGCTTTTTATCCCTCTCCCTCCCTTCCAACGAAAAAGATGATTCTCCGGGGTAGGGAAAACAAATGTCGAGGCAAGTGTGTAGAACGTAGGTGCATGATAATAAGGCTACCTTTAGTAGCAAACAAATACAATAGCTACTCTTTAAGATCACACATACGAGCTAAATCTTCCACCGAATATTCAATATGAACTGGTAGGGTTCATATTAGCCAAGCTAGGTCAGTCTTTTGAGAGTTTTAGAGTAAAAGAACAAACACTAGCCAGATATACAATTAAGGCATACACATCAACAGAAACAGTTGCAGTAATGCATTTTGAAGTAACTGAGTTTCTTAACTACACATTCGGGAAAATATTAAAACATCTTAAACTATTTGTAATAAAATAAAGTAGTATTAAATGCATGAAAGACAGTTGTTCTAATTGGATCACGAGTCAATTAATACTTGAAACAAACTTAATGCGATATACTGAGATGCAGTAGTACTAGGTAGTGTTACTCGAAAAAAGGTTTACGATCAGAATAATACGCATTCGAGAAAAACCAGCTGATTCTTCGCGTTGATCACTATTACTTCAAGCCGAGAATCATCATATCATAACCCTTTTAACTTCCTTCGAGACAAAGGGAACAGAAAAGGACAAGACTTCTAAAAGAAACAAGAACAGAGTAGCAATTATCTTCTCGATCCTATATGTGATCACAATATAGAGCAAGCTCCCTTTCCCTTCTTTTTCTTTGCCTTGGGAGGCTGGAGCACAACTTTAATGGCAGCATCAAAAACTCCCTTTACGTTCTGCAACAGCAGTGTTACGAGCAATCAGATGTCGAATAGAACAGCAGCAGAAGAGAAAACTATATAATCTATTAGCAACTTAATTTAGAAGAGAACATTAATAATACAAGTCCCTCATCCATCAGTCTCAGTTACCTGCTGTGTTTTTGAACTACACTCGATGTAGGAAGGTGCTCCTATCATCCTCATTAACTCCTCTCCCTTCAAGTCAATATATTCAACAATACTAATGGTAAGATGTAAATTCAAATTAATTTTATCTACTTTCAAAATAATTCCGAAAAATTCTAACCTGAGCTTCAGTAATGGGCACGGAACCAGGATGGTCAACAAAGAATTGCTTATCATCACGAAGATCTGAGACAAATTGGCATTTATATATACAGCTTAGTTAGAGCTTCATGATAGTTAATGATTAACAAAACGGTCTTTTTAAATAGCCTTGAGAATAAGATAATTAAACATGAAATGCCAGTGACAAAATAGGAAGATGCAGTAACCAGTCTCATATTATTAAATCCAAGAAGAAATGTAATCAAACTTTAGTATCATTTGGGAACATGGTATCGATAGTTTTGGTGATCCAGTATGCACTTGATATGATACTTGGTGAAACTATGCATTTGGCACATAAGGATCCCTGCTTTAAATGGAACCAAAAAGCTGGAAGGACAAACAGTTAAATGCTGCCTTGTGCAAATCAAATAAGAGGATTCATTATCCCCAGGAAGGCAAGGTATCCTTTATGGTACAACAACTAATAGAACTGATGAGAGAGCAAAGTTCTCACCAAGTTTAGTTCCAACAAGTACTATTGGAACACCAGGAGCATAATGTTTCAACTCGGGGATCCACTGAAAATGGCACCAAAACAATGTTAGAAGAAAGACCACATCATCACTCATATTATACACGCATCGCTAAATGAAGAAAAGCTAATGTCAAAACAGAGATCAGAGACAACTAATTGTAAAATCTAAAAACCTATATTAAATATAATAAATGAAGTCTTGCCTTCTTGGAAACATTTTCATAGCTAGCCTTGCTAATGAGAGAGAATGCCAAAATGAAAACATCTGCCCCACGATAACTCAAAGGTCTTAACCTGTTGTAATCTTCCTGTCCTGTTTCACAAATATCATTTCAAGCACACAAATTATAAATGTCTACATTTATCCAATGTATAAGATAAAGACTCAAAATATATCTCATATATTTACCAGCAGTGTCCCACAACCCCAGATTAACAGTAGCCCCATTGACAACCACATTTGCACTGAAATTGTCAAACACAGTCGGCACATAGTCCTGTTTTGCAAGAAATTGAACAATCAATATATCCAATCACGAACCTATACAATGTACATTTAATTAATCATTCAAATAAATGCCTCACAATGTCACAAAAAATGTACTTAAATATAATGTCATAAAGGGCAGTGATCAACAACAATACACAATTTCCTTCCCCATTAATGAAATAACCATAATACAAAACACACACACATATAAACATTTATCGAGCCCGATAGAATAGTACTAACAGTGGGGAAAGTATTGCTGGTGTAAGAAATCAACAAGCAAGTCTTGCCAACAGCACCATCACCAACCGTAACGCATTTGATGAACCTGGAAGCACTCATCTTTCTTGCCTCAGATCTTCTCGAGAAGACCTGATAATAGTTCAATCAATCTCTCTCACTTCTTGAAATGAAAGCATGGAATAGTAATACAAAGCTATATTATTATTATTATTATAAAATACATATAATTAACAATGTTGGTTCCCTAAACAAACCCTAACTAACCCAAAGATGAGAAATTGAGGAGATGGGGTGTCAAGAAAAGAGGAAATGTATGTAGGGAGGAGGGTGAATGAAAGATTAATTAAAGATGTAGAGAGAGAAACTAGGGAGAGGGTAGAGAGAGAGTATTAATATATTAATATATATGTAAGAGTGTAAGTAATGTTGTAAGTATAGAGGGGTTGAATGAGTGTAAGATACCTGTATTTAGCCGGGAAAGTAGTTATACTAGTGCAACTATGGCTGTTGAATCGTTCTCGCTGATGACCAAATCTCTCTCTATCTCTCTCTCTCTCGCCGGCAATAATAGCTATGGTAGTTTTTTTTATGAGGCAGTAATATTTAGTAACTAGGATAGTTTTTGTGGGTAAAAAAAAAAGTAAAATTTAGCAAATCTCGTAAATGAGAGAAAATCGTTTATGAAAAATTGCATAATTATTTTGATTAGTAGTATATAGGATTGATAAGTGTGGTTTACGAAATATTCGATTAATGAGATTATTGACAAATTTGGTAATTATTTTGTGATCATTATTTATGTATATTCATGTTAATTCATGCTTTTAAATAATGAGCTTTTTGACAAACTGAGATCACACATTTTTCGATACTTATCAAGTTCAAACTTGAATTCGAGAATTCTATGGAACTTGATTTTATAAATCTAATTACTAATCCAAAACAAGTTATTATAACTATGCAGTATCATCATACTACTTTATGATTAGAAAATTCTAAATATATGTTAGAGAATAAGGATATTAAGGTTAATTTTAGCATATTTTTTCAAAATTCACAATAAATGTATACAAACAAATTCATCTTATCATTTATTATTAAATATTATTAAATTAAAAAAGTAAATAATTAGATAATTAATATAATACACTCAAATCATTAATTACTATAGGAAATGTTCCCGAGGTCTAACTTAGAATATTTATTCTCTATATATAAATTCGTAATGTTTTATAATCTAGGGGTTGGGGTTGGGGTTGGGGTTGGGGTTGGGGTTGGGGTTGGGGGGGGGGGGGGGTCCATGGCTTCTCCTGAAATAGGTAAGTTCTATGTGGTAGCATCAGTGGCGGACGCAGGATAATTACCGAGGGTAGGTCAAAATACACTATAATTCCAGCGACCTTCTAACCAACCGATCGAGGCTTGGTTCTAACATATTTTTATTTTACAACCAAGCACAACAAACAGAGAACATGGCTGAAACCTTGATTCCGATCAAATCAGATTATAGTTCCGGTAGCCGGAAACTCCGGTTAACACAAATTTTAATCGGATTTGAACCAAGATAGTATCAAAATGAAGCTACAGACACGAGGATAATTACCGAGGGTAGGTCAAAATACACTATAATTCCAGCGACCTTCTAACCAACCGATCGAGGCTTGGTTCTAACATATTTTTATTTTACAACCAAGCACAACAAACAGAGAACATGGCTGAAACCTTGATTCCGATCAAATCAGATTATAGTTCCGGTAGCCGGAAACTCCGGTTAACACAAATTTTAATCGGATTTGAACCAAGATAGTATCAAAATGAAGCTACAGACACGAGGAAGCTATACATGGCAGTGAACATATAAACACACAAGCAAACAACTCATGACCCGACCGGAAAAGAAACGGCGGCCATGGAAACCGGTCACAATCCGGCGACTCAAAACATTACCAAAACTTAAAACTAATTATGCTAGCAGATTCATAGCAAAGCAAGTAACAACACCATATAAACGAAATCAAAAACCGAGTTCTACAAAGCCAATTCCGGCCAAAAACCGAGCACCGGTCGTAAAAGAAAATAAAAAATAGAAGACTTACAAAATCCAGCACAGGCCAAGGGGTACTCTGGCCACTCTGTGTGTCCGCCCCTGGGTAGCATAGTTCATAATAATTTTTTAGTATGAGATAGAATAGTCGGTAATTTTGACAAGTTTTTCGCATGCAATTAGAGTTCGAATTATTTTATTTTTATATTTTAATAAAGTTTTTTTATATTTAAAGGATAGAAATTAATATTATTTATTGTTTTGATTAATTTATGTGGTATTATAATTATTTATTTGATAATTTTTTTTTAAAATTACAAAATTAATTTCAAATAATTTTTTAATAAATTTATAAAAATATTATAAAACTATTACGAAACACAACTTTATCTATTAATTAAAGATATAGAAAATTTGAACCCCATTTTGCGTCCGTGGCTGCCCTAACCAACTCTCCACCAAACGGACAGGTGCACAAGATCAGACAGTAAAAATTATTATTTTTAAAATTTTCTTTTTTTGAATTAAAATTTGGAATCAATATTTTTATTCAGGAATTTTGTTTTAAAATAATAATTTTTATTATCCAGTCAAAACACATAAACATGTGTGTTAAAAGTCAAAATGACTCGTAAAAAAAGGAATAAAAAATACAAGTGAAAACTCCAGGCACATGAAAACGTACATAACCATACCAAAAGAAAAAACAAACACATTTACCTCTAGGTTTGACAATTTTTTAAGGTGGACTACGAAAATTAAAGTAACACATTTCAACTCTCGGCATCTTTTTACAAAATTTAAAGGTCAATTACGAAAATTCAAGCAATACATTTGAACTCTCAGCGACTTTCTACAAAATAAGGATAGTTCATTTTTGTGCATAACAAGACTATGCATGTAATACTGAAAACGAATGGACTATTCAAACTTCTACACTAATTACAGTGTAATTGCCCAAAACAAAATCATTTACTGAGATCACAAACTTTTTAACCATGAAACCACATAATACATTAATTCTTTGAGAAAATATGTCAGTATATATGAATATCTAAGTCCATCCTATTTACCCGGATGAGCAGGATTGCAGTGCACATGTGCATCATACATGCTTCGCAAGCGACTATTTACAATGATATGTTGCATAATTTCTTACCCATATTTATGTTGTTTTGACATTTATCAATGTGTAAATTAAATTTGTGTTATGTCACATGTATGAGTGTTGTGGTGGTTATCTTCCCTGGAGTGTTTGATGCGGAGAAAGTAAATGCCCTGAATTTGTGTTTTTGCATTGAGGTAGAGGAATTGTCTTGAAAAGTTTGTGTTAAAGAAAATTTTGTCTCCATAGAACTTTTGATTGTTCTAGTGGAGTAGTCTTTACAATTATTGTAAGGATTTGAGAACATTAACATACCAAATAAGTAGAAGGACATTGTTATTTCTTTCTAGACATTGTTCTTATTTTATGTTATGTAATTCATAAATTTAAGTGAAAGGTAATGAATAGATTTTTTAAGAAGTATGTTGTTAAATTTACTAATATCTACTTTTAAATCAAGGCGCACTAATCGTTTCCTAGATGCATTGAGCATTTCTTGGATGATATGAATTCTAATATTACGAAACTTTACAAGTCTTCCTTTGCTTTACAAATTTTGTCACATCAAATTGTTTCCTTTTACAAGATCAGTTTAATATATAGTCAATGAAATGTGATAATTGCATCATTGTACTCTTTCTCTACCCTTTACTTGCATAGTTACATCCCCCTTCCCCATGTCTCGTTCTAGCAAACTAATTTTTCTTTCGGAAATACAGGCTTTCATGGTTTGTTTTCAACAACTAGCATGTATATGTTCCCTTGTCGCAATGATGGTTGATAATGATGAACTATCATAGACCTCTCAGTTGCTCGATTGCTTCTCTGATATGGTCTACTGTACGTAAGTATTGTTCCTTAACTTCCAGATTTAGTATTTAGCTTAAATAACATTCATAAGGGACCAAGAATTATTCTTTTCTTATTTGCTAGGGTGTGTGCATGTATGCATGTATTAAATTCGTTACTAGTCGATTACTTTTACATGTTCTACTACCAATATTTTTTGTCAATATATCATTAAATGCTTGGATGACACTCCTAAAATCAGGAAAATTCTACTCAATCCTTACCTAGCATTTTTATTGCTACATTTGTGTCATTCTTGACTAGTATTTGATCAATTTATTTATTTTAGATATAACACAAAATTGAAATGGATAAAAGAGATGGTCTATTTGGTCCGGAGCCTATGACAGTACCCCCACCTCATCAGATGCCACGTGTTGATAAAACATCTCCAGACAATCGTATACAGAAAATCCGGAATATTGGTATTTACTGGTTCATGCATGTTATCACTCTTATTTCTATAATGAACAGAAACACTGATGCCAAAGGAATTCATAAAGCTTAAAGTGACATTACATTGCAGAGACAATCATAACTCAATTGCCCTGTGTTTTACAAGGTAGTGAAGGTACTTACCGTGTTCTTATATTGCTCTCCATCTGGCAAGATCACACTTTGAATAGAGGCATATATATGGATTGCTAACTATTAAGCCATTATTGCGTTAATAACCTTATTCAGATACCACAGAGCAGCTTTTGTGTTAGTGATCACAAGAACTCTCTTTCCATAATCATGCCTGCAACATATCCAATTAATACTAGCGTAGATCAATTTAAACGAGATCAAAGGAACTTTGTTTTTTACATTCCTATGTCTACCATATATGCTTTATTTACAATATTTGACCAGAAAAAAATGGAAAGTTAGATAATTATACAGAGAACATATTAGACCAACAAAGCAAGCAAAACTAGAGGGTCAATATGTCCAATTTAAACAAGAATTGTTGGTCCCTGATATTGTAGAAGGTGGTTGAATACAATATCTAAATTTACTAGCGGAATTTCGGATTTAAAAATATTATTTTAATTAATCACGAAATATTAATTTTAATGAAATACTGTTCAAATAGAAGATATGATTTTTAACTTGAAAAGTATTATAAAATTAATATGATGAAAGTGTAAATAACTATTTAAAATTCTAAAACGATTTTGACATGAATTGTTCTAAATTAACAATTATAATTCAAACCAGCACAGAAAGTCTGTGAATATTATAATTAGACAAATTACTGAATTTGAATGTTTTCAACAACGAAAATTATAAACCCTTTGCCTCTTATTTATAGAGATAGAAGCTGATAAGACTTTTTTAACAAGACTTCTAAAAGATAATTAATTAACCCTTCAGACTTTTTCTAAATCAGTGGGCAAAATATTTGAAATTCGGTAAGACTTCTTTTCAGCTCGGTAAGACTTTTTTTCCATTTGCATGAGCAAGACCTTTTGAAGTGTAAAATTCGATAAAACCTTTTGGTTGGCTTGCAAGACCTTTCTTTAATCCAATTTCGGTAAGACTTTTCTTGTTGCTCGGTAAGACTTTTCATCCAAGCACTCCAAGACCTTTTGAAGTCTTATTTCAGTAAGACTTTTCAAATGGGTTGCAGCAAGACTTATTTAAATAAAATGTTCTTTTAACTTAATTAATTCCACCAATTTTAATTAAATAATTTATAAATTAAATCAATTCATCATGAATTAATTTAAGTAGATAAATTAAATAATTAATTAACTTTTGATAGTAGAATTAATTAGTTTCTTCACTGCACAACCATTGTTGATTTGACTTGAGTCTTTCCATCTTCACCGTACCGTATGTCTGAAAATCACTTGTACTAGATGTCGAACCTTCATCTAAATAGTTGACACACAATATATTGTCTGGTTCATTTGTGTTACACTAAAATAAATGTCCTTCACTGTTTTGACATTAAATCTGTGATCTTCTGTCTTGTTCTCGCTTCTAGTTTTAACTCTATAATTTTCTTTTCATGGAATCTTTCTGTAGTAGTCACTTGAAATTTTCTGTATTTTCTGAACTCTTCTGAAATACTACTTAATTTTACACCGATACTTCTTTATTTCACTTGTACTAGATGTCGAACCTTCATCTAAATAGTTGACACATAATATACTGTCTGGTTCATTTGTGTTACACTAAAATAAATGTTCTTCACTGTTTTGACATTAAATCTGTGATCTTCTGTCTTGTTCTCGCTTCTAGTTTTAACTCTATAATTTTCTTTTCATGTAATCTTTCTGTAATAGCCACTTTAAATCTTCTGTATTTTCTGAACTCTTCTGAAATACTACTTCTTTATTTTACACTGATACTTGAAAATATTAATGAACTTCTTCCGGTATATGGTAGCAACCTCATCAAAATATTTCTGATATTGGGATTCTTTGTGTCTTGTTGACTTTCTTCGTTTTGATTCATATTATCATATTTATTATTTACTTCCTTTTCTTGTGTGAGTTGAGTTATCATCTAATAACAAATAGGCCTGATCATGTGCCTTTCAAGAATCTTAAATGGGTGACTACGGAGCTTGTAATCAGCACTTGCACGATCTGCTCAAGTCCAACAAGCAAGAAAGTCAGTTTGAGGGAAAGTTCTGGTTCTGTAAGTTTACATGCATATTGGAATTGACTGTGTAGCTGATATGGGTGCAAGCAGTAATATCTTATAAATGACATCTTTGACATAGTCATGCACAGGGACGGACCCAGAAATTTAAAATTACCTGGACTAAAATTTTTAAGACGGACATGTTTGAAAAAAATAGTGTTTATAGTATGCGTATATAGCAGTTACATCAAATACAGAAGAAGTTTAAAATTAAATTATCAATAAAGGAATTATTAAGTTAAATTAATATTTTTTTGTCAAAAAAAGAGATAAATTAATATTTTTTAGATCCCAATAAAATAAAAATAATATATTTTAATCTTAAAAATGAATAAGACGTTTCAACCAGAAAGATAATTAATAATTTATTGATAATTTACTACATAACCTTAAATTTTTGAAAACTATTTGAATAATTTTAAAGAATAATAATTATATGTTTATATGTTACGAGCTCTTAAATTTTATAAAACTAAACATTAAATATAACTCTTTCATAAAAAAATAATATCTATAAACCAATAATTAAATTAAATTTTATAAATTAGAAAAAGTAAAATAAAATAGCAAAAGAAAGATGAGAAAATTGAATACAATAACTTAAAAAAAGATTAAATTTAACGAAATAAAACATAGATTAAAAAATAGATGCAAAAATTTAATTTATAGATATGAGTTAAATTTATTCTCGACCTCCATCTAAACCTGAATTATCATATAGTATTGCACAATTTTTATAAAAATAAAATAAAATCCTATATAGAAAAGAGTTTACTCCTGATATAGTCCTAGAGACAATTTTTGATAAGTGCATGTGTATACTACGTAATAATAACCAAAAGAGTTCCCGTAACCCAAATAATAATCTTTTTAAATTTTAAATTTTATTTCACTATTTCTGCATTCAATTTAAAAAGTTGGGCTAATTAGATAATAAAATTGACCGGGCTAGATGTCATATGAAGCCTCATAATACTAGTAATTTTTGGGAAATGGGTGAAGTGACCAGGGCTGGAGCCCACCACAGCCCAGCCCAGCCCCAGGTCCGCCCCCCATGCACGTCAAGAAGGATTAAAGGGGTACAGAACAATCCTACAATTGTTAAAAGAGTTTTAATATATAAGCTTAAAGCATGAAACAGTTCATTCGCTGCTTTATACATCATTTGTTTAAGTATACAGAGCCAAAAATGTTGTACAGAGAGAGGAACAAACAAAGCTGTGGAAGAACTGATCAATATGTAAAATGGGGTGGTGGATTTGGTGAGGGAGGATGGTGGTATGATTTGGATAGACAGAGAAAGATGATGGTGAGATTGAGGAGGAGGTCATTGGACCCTTATATCATAAAGTTTTGATATTTTTTGTGCATTTCAACCAACATTTATCAAATTTAATGAGCCTTATGATATATTGTCTTGGAATATAATTACCCTTTCAACTATATTTATCAAATTTAATGAGCCTTATGATATATTGTCTTGGAATATAATTTAAGAGGCTTAATGTTCGTTTCAACAGAATGATTTGGGAATCATTTCATAAGCATTTATTACATTCTAAGCCTTCTCAAGGAGGAGATAAATTATAAAAAAAGAACCGAGTTAATAAACTTCTAAAACCAGAAAACGGTGACTCCCATCAGTACGAGAGCGAGGAGTCAGAGGAGAAAAAGATCATCTCCATCCTAAATAAATCAGTCAAATAACCCTTCCCAATAGGCTATTATCATTTCTAAATATTAAAATTATCTTCATCATGTCCTCGGGCTTAAAGATGGAGCAATTTGTTGAAACACCTTAAGCCTCTTCTTTTCAACCTTCAAGTGAACTTTCCCTACTTCACCATCTCCGTTTTTCATGTCAAGTTTCTTCTCATGTTCATCACTAACAGAACCCAAAACTGCAGCAAGAATTGCATCCTCAAAATCCTTGTTATCGGGTAATGCCAACTCTTTCCACTTGTCACCTTTTGGAGAATTAGGCTGACTTTTGGTCTCCATTATAGGAGGCTTCCACGATTGTCCAAACTTGTTTCCTACAGTCAAGTTTACATTAGCTGCTGTACCAAACTTGTTTCCTACCGTCAAGTTAAAATTAGCTGTGCCATCAACATTAGCTGCTGTACCAGCAGCATTAAGTGACCTTGTTCTCTTAAGCCGATCCGTCATTAACTGGTTATCAGGAGGCGGTTGGGGGGCCACAAATTTCGATGAAAAAAATGGTTGTGCTGCAACGTTAAGTGAATTCCCAAAAGGAACAGTTGGTTTACCAAGCCCTTGAGGATTTGGCTGATTTGGTATGTTATTTGAATTCACATTTTCATCAGCAAAATCATCTTGGAGTGGTCTAGCAGGAATAACAGATGGATTTGGAGCAGCATTGAGTTCTCTACAAGGCTGAGGTTGCCAAATAGCAGAAGAACCCAAAAATGCATTAAACAGCTTACACTGTTCGATCCTGTCACCGCCCTTGTTCATCATTTCGGACTCAAGGTCCCTCAGCATCTGTTGTGCTCTCTCGTAGGCCTTAAGATGTGAATCAACACCTCTCTGCCCATCAGCTACAGCTGGCGGCTTAACTCTCCTGAGAGTCTCTTTAGCCTCAGTAATCCTTCCCTGTTTCATCAAACAAATCCCCAAATTGCACATCTTGTTACTGTCTGGTGCAATCACTAATGCCCTTCTATAAGCATCCTCCGCTTCAGTGTAGTTGTTTTGTTGCATAAGTGCCCATCCCAAATTACCCTGTAACACACACATTAAGAAGGTCACTTCCTAATTGATTTCTTGCTAATGAACAGTGAACACATGAGCTTTTAGACAAAAATTACCAGTAATCTAGTGGCTTCTTGCTCCACAGAAACTTGAAATTTCTTGCCTTGAGATCGAGCTGTCTTTGTTCGCTTCCCATTAAAAGCCATTCCTTGTTGAATCAAGAATAATTTACGCCTCAACAACGCAATTTGGTCATCCAATCTCCCACATCTCTGTACAAAAATCAAAAATCTCATTAGTATACAAAATCAAGAATTACAGACTCAGACTTTCAACCCATTTGATCTAAAAATATAATAGTACCTTGTAAAGATCCAGTAGGATGTTATCAAGAGACTCCTGAGATTGATCGGAACATCTGGTTCTCAACGACTTAATGGCCTCAATGGCTTCCTCGGATCGATTCTGTTGTTTCATAACAATAGCCATATCTTTCAAAGCACTATCCACTCTATCTCCTGAATTGATTGCTGCCCAAAATAAAGGAATGGCTCTTTCTGGATCCTTCTCCACCAACTGATGCAATTTCGTAACACAAACATAAATTTCAATCTTTTAACACCATAACTCAATAGCCCATCAACTTAATAATCAGTCTGTTGCATCACAAGTACCCATTTCACAAAATTAAAGATCACTAAATTTTTCATTTCACAAAATTAAGCAAGAGCACCCAATTCCCAAACCAAACTCATCACCGATAATAAATACGATAAAATCAAACTAATTAATGATAATAATTCTACTAAAATCAAAATCAAGAGTACCCAACATTCACAAAATCAAGATTCAAAAGCACCCAATTCACAAAATCAAGATCACTAAAACAAGAAAATAGCAAAAACAATCAACCACAATTGTGAGTACACACATTCATATATATAAATGTAAAGAGGCTTACTTGAACATTTTTGGCCCTGACATAAGGAGAATCACCAACAGGAACCTTATGAGTAACATGAAATGAATCGGAACGAGTTCTCGAGATCCCGAGAGGCTTAGCAGGTGAACAAGGAGCAGATTTTGTGGGTCTAAAACCAGGAGGAGCATTCCACATTTCTTGCATTTTTTTATTCTTCCCCAACCGATCAAATCAAAATTTTATCAATGAAATGGGATAGATTAGAGACAGATAGTGAAGAACAGAGGGCGTTCGTGTGCTCAATATTTATGTGTAGAGTATCTTTTTTAAATTTATCGACCGTTGGAGGTACTAGCCGTTAGGGTCATTATATGTAGGTATCTTTCTTTCTTTTTTTGTGTGGGCTAAGGGAATAATTTGCATATTAGTGCCTCAAAGTTTGTTAAATATTCATAGTTTACCGTATTGGGATTGTATTTTCAAGGTGTTTTTTTATGTATATCTGAATTTCCTAATTGGGCTATCGGGGGAATCACAAGACTAATTTAAAAGTTGTAATCTAATGTAATTAGCATAGGGGTGTTATCGTTTTAATTAATTTTCTTTACTCTTTTGTAAGAATAATTTATTCGGATAAATTATACGTGATAAAAGAAAATCATTCGATTGGTTTCTACTATAATTTTATAGAAAATATATAAGATGCAGGGTCAGCCCTGACAGGGGCGGGGGCGACCGCTCGGGACCCAAAATTTTGGGGTACAATTTTTTTAAAAAAATTAGTATATATATATATATATATATATATATATATATATATATATATATATATATATATATATATATATATATATATATATATATATATAGGGTGATGATCCAGAGAGGAACATTTTATATAGAGGTCTGAAAAAAATCATTTTATTTTAACGTAAAATTTCATAAATAACTTTAAAATTAATCATATTTATAATTAATAACGAATAAATTTTGATTGTAATGTAACATACAAACCATGTATAAGTTTTACAAAATAATTTAATATTTAAAAATTAAGAAAAAAAAATATGATTTTCAATTTGATTCTACTATAGAATTCTGTTATAAGCAATATGATTATGTTGTAGAATCATTTTACTATTTGTACATTATCTATTTCAGGTGTTATTACTTCTTTATAAGTCGATTTTTTGAGTTTTGATTTATATGATGTTACCTAAAAAACAATTATCTGGATGTGAAACGAGAAAAAAAGAAAACGGTCTAATAAGTTAGAAGAGTTACAAAGAGGAATTATGGATAATTTTGTTATAAAAAAGGTAGACTCTTCTGGCAAAATTGATAAAAATAAGTGAAGATTTGGAAGAATGTTACGTAGATAATGAGGATGAAACTCTACCCAGTTCAAATGTTTCAGTTGCTTATCGAATTCTATTATAAATACATGTAATCGTGACATCAGCTGAGAGGAGTTTCTCTAAATTAAAATTATTGAAAAACTACTTGAGATCATCTATGTCGCAAGAAAGATTGAATGGTCTTGTTGTATTATACATTGAGAAAAACATGTTGGAGAACATTGATGCAAAAACCATTATCAATGACTTTGCATCTAAAAATGCTCAGATAAGTTGTTTTTTGTAATATGTAATTTTATTTTGTTGTTTACTTATATTACTGATACTAATGAGATCTTGTTACTTATTTTCTATTGTTTATATCATACGATTTTTTTATAATTGCGATGATTTTTTTGAAGGGAGTCCATTTAAAGTTTTTACCCCGGTGCCTCCTGTAAGTCAGGAACGACCTTGATAATGATTTTTAAAAATATACTTAAATAGGTAAAAATATACTTAATTATATGAGAAAAGTCACCCCTCTCAAAAAATCTTCCATTCTGCATGGTGATGATGAAATAATTTCCACATTATTACCTCAAAATTTGTTATAATTTTCATACCATGATTTTTTAAATTGTTTTTGGAGTTAATCATAAGATTAATTAAAAGTTGTAATCTAATGTAATTAACATGGATGTTAATATGTTATTACCTTTGGTTGATGGGTCTGATTCCCTGACAAACGATTAATTCATTCATTTATCCACGATGTTTTATAACGAAGAGAATTAGAACTAGATTTTCAATGTAAATTCAGGAGCGACGTTATTTTATTCACGTTTTTTCTTATCCGCAATTTTTTATAACGAATAGATATTTACTATATAACGGATAGATATTTATTGACAACTGCTGGTCACGTGGTTGATTGAATGTCATACTTTTTTGCTAAAAAATATATATTTATAAAAATATACCGTTCAATAAATATTATGATTGAAAATTCATAATAGCCTCTCTCATCCATTATTTTAAACAGTGAAATACAATATTAACCCATTTATATAATATTTATTTTAATATGAATTCATTTATAGACAATTATAAGTATAAATTTATTATTAAAAAAATACTAAAATAGTCAAATTAGATCTAATAAATAATAAGTATAACAAGGATTTTATCCAAAACATTATCAAAGGTCAATTTTCAATACTTATTAAAAATATATTTAATTCTACTATTTAAATCTCTAAAATAATAAAATAGGTAATATAAGTTTTTATAATCAACAACACATTAAAATCCCTTTTTTACTAAATCTAAAATTCGAACATTATTAACAATATATTAAAATCTAATATTTATATTATTATCCAATATTCTCCCAATTTATTATGTACACAATCGGCAAAATTATTGCTCACGAAATGAGTGTCCGTGATTCACTCTCGACCCAAAAATGAGATTTCGAGTGAGGAGGATTATTAGAATACAATTAAATAGTTCTTCTGAATCTCGAGATGTTAGGAGATTGACTGATTCAGGTATTATGAGACTGACTTATCAGTAGTTCCCCTCAAATCTCGAAGTTTTAGGAGAACAACTGATTCAGGTGCTATGCGACCGACTTACAAGGACCCTCAAAACATCGACGAGGTGTTAGTAGCCCCTTTGATTTGATTTAGTGTAGGGAGGGTGGAAGCTCTAGGTGACCCACTTACGATTTATGACTTACGTTAAGGTATTATGAGACCGACTTACAAGAATCTTATAATATATATATATATATATATATATATATATATATATATATATATATATATATTCTAACATTGCTCCTATATCCATTTTCGTAGAATGAATGATAAAATGGTACTGTAAACCTACAAGAGACTCAGAAGTTTCTTAAATCACCAAAGCCTCCCTTCCTTTTTTATTTATAATATAATAAAATATATAATTTTTGCACAAACATTATAGTAAAATTAAAAATAAATTAACGTGTGCAAAACTCACGTCATATTGCTGATTATATAAAAGCTACTCATTCCTTCCTCTCGCCATCTACGTACAAATTGTTTATTTCCCAAGCACAATTAGCAATGCTTTGGTGGATCTCTTTCAATGTAAGGATCTATAGCTTACCTACAACAATACCCATACAACCAGAGAAAATCGTGACAAATTATGCACAACTCATGAACTTTTCTCCAGTTGTTTGAATGCTTTTAATAAGGTAAAGCAATAAAGAATTAAACAAGTCGGTAAAAAGTAATATATTTAATGACTTCAAACATGCTGGCACACAGGTAAATATTGTATGAATGATGAGAACACATAGAAATTTAATCCACTGCAAGTACCAAGAACATGGTTAGTGGTTAGATTGCGACGGAAAGTGGAGCCTTGGGCTGAAGGATAATTTAATATTTAATCAATAGCACACTACACATATGCGGATCTCTTCCACCGTGAACACAATTCAAGCCAGTAGTGCTCAAAAACTCTCATTTTTATCAAGTTGCATGCCCGAGCTTGATGCAGTCCCTGCTTCAGGAGAACCAGAATTTTGTGAAGAATCCTTGAGAGAAGTTGGCATACCAGAGATCTCCTAAAATATATGTTCACAAAAAAAACACATTGTCTAATTATAAGGTTATTATAAAAGATCAAGCCCGCTAATCATATTATCAAACTATGAAATTAAACTAACAGTCACACCAGATACCAGTTTTCTAATTAAACACAAAAAATGCAAACGGAAAATTCATCATGTGCCCACATGGCTTTTAATACTAGAATATCCTGTGTAAAATTTCATCATTTAGGACCATGTAACTTACTGGTAAAATTGTGAGAGAATTGTTGCAAGCCTATCTTGTCCTTACTAGCAACTTGCCTATCCCTCAAGGTATCTAGTTATAGAATAATTACATATATATAGATGAAAATAGTAGCATACAAGTCACGACTAAAAAATATATAACATAATTATCTTCATTAGATGCATCCTTAAGTCACAAGGTCGCACCTGATTTCCAATACATGTCATAGCAAACGATGAATAATTAAATAGAACATCTGCGGCAGCTTGCTTCTTTCCTTCAACCTGCAGAAGTACAGTTTGTACATGATTTACCAATTACGTGATTAAGATGCATAGCATACTAACCACCCTAAACATTAGTAGTAACACAATCAACATATACAAAGTCTACAGAAAATGGGGAAATGGGCCTTTCTTTAAATATCCTAATTCTCACACAACATCTACGATTTACTTAGTGTAATAGAATGCTAATCATGCAAGCATGGTTTCTTATATATGCACAAGAAAACGTTTTCATAATCTGCACCATTGGAATGTAATTCTCTCTTTCTAGTGTATCAACTGTTACATGACATCTAGGATGTGATTAGTGTGCACAATAAAGCATTTCAATATTCTAACAGTAAAATTTGTCGACCAAAATTACACACAATAAACACTGACCAACTGATAAATTTCAGCTCTAAAGAAATCTGTAACACTGCTAGAAGTGGAACCCAGTTCACGCACAGACCTATAGCTTTAGGTAAACCGGACCCAACCTTGTGCAATAAGTCAACCATGTTATTGGCTAGGTCACAGGTTCAAAACTGTGGACACTGTCTCTTCATGAAAGATAAGGGTAATGGTAAGACTACGCGCATCCGGGACCTTCCTGACCCTTCCCTTGCATTAGCCTGGTGCACTTGGTCATAAGATTATAACAATAGCTAAAATAATGCCGAGACTAGAATTGCGAGCATACCAAGAAGAGCACATATTAAAAACAACCTTCCACAAGGTATGTTTTCGGTCCAGATAACTAGGACAATCACAGATACTTAAACAAGTGCACATAACTAATAAACGAAGAAGAAAAAGGTTTCTCATAATCAAAGCAAAGACTAACTTAAACAATAATTTTAAAACACCAAAAGATTTAAATATCTACAAACTAGTCAAAATTCATCTGTAATTGCATTGCATATGGGGTCAATCAAGAAATAGGGAAATTGTATTAAAAAGCCATGAACTTTGAGTATATTTTGCAAGAATAATTAGGACAATAATCAAGATTTGACATAAAATCTATAATTAAAAAAAACACATAAGAATATTATAAGCATCATTAAATCAGAAAGCACATTAGTTGATTGAGGGTAGTGAATGATTATGCATATAGTAAGTTCTTGGTTGAAACATAAAAATGGATACACATGAAACAAAAAGTGTGTGTGTGTGTGTGAATAAGGGAAGAAGGGGGTACCTCGTAATCTTCTTGTTTTGCTTCGTTTTTGTTTTCTTCCATCATCTTCAATTACTCAGATTTGCTGTATCTCTTTCTTCATTTTCAATTATATGTTTAATACCTAAATAAATTAATACTTATTCATCTGGCCTATTAGCTCAGCTGGTTAGAGCGTCGTGCTAATAACGCGAAGGTCGCAGGTTCGAGACCTGCATGGGCCATTTGTTTTGTTTTTTATTTGTTTAATTTAATCATATTAGTAAATTAAATTTAAATTTTAGTATGGCTTTCAAATTATTAGTTTATATATTTTTTAATAGGGTCCGGATTCGTGATTGTCACGTACATTTACTCGCAGTTTTATTTTGGATAAAATTAATATGTAGATTCAGATGATCATATTATTTATCCATTTTTTCTTATTACAAATAGAATTAATATATAATTTTTTGTGTGAATGGGGGGTCACATTTTTTCTTGTTATGAATAGAATTAATATATCATTTTTTATGTTAATTTAGGGGGTTACATTATTTATCACATTTAAAACAATTCTTTTAAATTTGTTTACCTTTTTGTTATAAAAAACGTAAAATAATAATTGACAAAAATTATATACTTAAACTTTTTAAATGAGATATAAATATAGATTAAACACTTGTCGATAATTATTTGATACCGACTTCCCACCCTGTTAAAAACCACACACGAATATTATATATATTTGAGCAAAATAAAGGAGGCTGTAAGCCTGGTATGAAAAAGTACTTCAACCGGGCATAATTCTATGGAAAGTGATTTGCCATCAAGCCCAACATGCGACCAGACTTCATAGTTCCTTACCATTGCCCACTTAATCCATATTAATATGTTTATGTGGACATGGGCATGTGCGTGACAGTTTCTCATCATCTTCATACTGCGATTTCCCATATGAATTAACCATGCGTGATCATTTATAAATCAGCTGGGATATGGTTAATTTTAAGAATTTTATTACGTAACCGTCATCAATGATTCAAGAGTTCTACAAACATTTTGTAACATTTCAATTCTTTTTTGAATTAGATATACATGTACTAGATTTTCATGTAATAAAAAAGTACACGTTTCTTGACTCTCAAAATTCATTTATATTTTACAATCTTGATTGCATAAATTATTTTATTAGTTTTCGAATTATTATATTGATATATATAATTTTGTGTGCGAGTAGTGTTTGTTATATATATATATATATATATATATAATTATATAATTATATATATAGTGAGTGACAATATATAGTGAGTTTATATATAATTATATATATAGTTTATATATATGACAATATATAGTGAGTGATATATATATATATATATATATATATATATATATATATATATATATATATATATATATATATATATATATATATATCACTCACTATATATTGGCATGCACTAAACCCTACTTGAAATCTCACCCTCTGAGCAACATATACTTGCTATGTTTGATTTGAGTTTGTCCAATTTTGACTTTCATTTATATGCCTATTAAAATATTTATAATTTTAAAAATGAAAAAGAACTACAAAATTTAGTTCTCATGAATATATATAAATTAACTACTAGAATGGAGAGAGGAAGTATATATAACAAGAGGCCAGTCCCTTTTTTTAAGTAAAGACCTGCAATCTTTTTCTATAATAAGATAAAAGGACTGTACTACAAAATGCACTTAAAAGTAATTTTCTAAGACATTTCTGCATATGCTTACATGATAAAACAAATGACATTGCATATATCAGTAGGAAGTAGGAAGTAGGAAGTAGGAACCAATAGATAGGACCCCAATTTTCATAATATTTCCTGCAATAAAGGTAACTAATTTGCAAGCTTCATACTAGTCCAACAGCATAAAAAACACGACATACTAAAATGTAAATCCCAACGCACAATGGCGAAAGTTCATAATACATGTTCAAAATGCGCAACATCAATAAAGGGTAGAATCAAGTCTCCTTAGAAGGGCCCTTCTTTGCAGCCTCTGCAGCCTCCTTCTCAGCTTCAATCTCTGCCACAATGGTGTCAATTTCAGCTTCATCAAGTTGACGAAGACCCTTATCCCTTGTCATGACTGCAACTTCTATGTTTTTTCCTCCACTCTCCACAACCTAGATTCAAAATAGAAGAGGCATAATTAATGTGATGATGTTATTGAGCTTGATATTACTAATTATACACCTGGGCAAATTAGTTACAAACTAATTATCATCTGAAAATAATAGACAGATGTTAATGAGAACGACGACATTGCCCAAGTTAAAAACAGCAATATCAATATACAATAATACCCCCATATAGCTAACTTACAACAAATATTATCAATAATTACATTATGTTAGTCGTTAGCTGTAATGTGACAACATTTTACACTACTTCCACCCTTCATACCACATATTTTATGACTTGTATAACTTCAAATATGTTATATACTGACAAGTAACACACGGCTTATTTGACTATAAACATTAATCTCATTACTTTTATTTAATATTCAGAAGAAGGTTACTAATGATTTCAATAGCGATTGCAGCATTGACAGCTCTTTCAAAGATACAAACTTTAATTAGATACAGAATGCGATAGAGGATATAGGTCTTCATTTCACACTTGCACCATTCTTGGCACCTGTTTGTGTTGCACCAGCTATAGCATAAACTAATAGAGAAATAGTATTGTTTACTGTTTAGAGCATATAATAGTAATATTCCATCAGCATTCTCAAAAACAAGTGCAAGTGATACGAATACAAACAGAATGTATAAAGGTGACATGTCATATGTACTTTAAAATAGAACCAGTTATATCATTTACTTACTTCAAGCAGTGCACGGATAGCAAGTTTCAAGGTTTCTTGACCAGACGTCTCTGTATAATTCTTTTCCAAAAATTCTCTCATTGAGTTGGAGTTTCTCCCAGTAGCGTTAGCTTTCCAAGCTGAAAAGGTCCCTGAAGGATCAGTCTGGTACAGTGCTGGCACACCAGTGTGTGGGTCAAATCCAACAATTAAAGTTGAAAGGCCAAATGGCCTAACACCACCACTTTGTGTGTACTTTTGCTGAAGACCAGCTATGTAACGTGTAATATATTCCACAGTAACTGGATCTTCAACAGTAAGCTTATGGCTTTGGCATTCAATACGTGCCCGGTTAATAAGAACTCGAGCATCAGCTTTAAGCCCAGCACATGCCAAAGCAATGTGATCATCCAGATTTACAATCTTCCTGACAGATCTGCAACAACGAGGATACATACATAGCCAAGCAATGAAAAATGTGTAGGATGTGATTAATTGCAAGAAAAATGTAGCTCCTATAGGATCGTAACAATTGACAAATCTGGTTGAGACAGAAACTAGTTTACGTCATTAGTCACCCTAAAACAGCAAGAGAAACTTTGCTCTTTGTTAGCAGTACGCAATCAGCATAATATCAGAGAAACAGTACTTTGATTCCTCTCAATTCAAATGGCCCTCCATTGCTCATCTATAAAAGTTTAACCTTTGATGTATAGCAAACTTTCCATATTTTTATATAGTTAAGAGTCGGAACAAAAAAGAACACTAATGTTCATAATGACATGACATGACATCCCATATCTTGCACAAGTATTGAGAGGTTCAGTTACATTTCACCTTCAGACAAGGCTGGCATATATTTGTATTAACCTCTACAAGACCAACCAGTGATCTGTAACAGGAACGTTAATACGTTATTAGAAACCACCACCTAAATCTTCGACAATAGTACAATACAGGGGGGAAGGACTCTTAAACACTGGTTAAATTAAGTTCCAATTCCAAAAACAGTAAAACAGATACTGTAACCCATTTAAATTCCAAGGAACTTGTATTTACATAGCTGAATTACATCGAAACAAACAGGGGCTTAAACTGCTCAAGCAACAAGGATACAAGAAAAATAAATTTCAAAAGCCGAGCAAGAGAGTGATAATAAAATGTGATCCAATAGTCATTACTTGGATATTGCCCTTTTCAAATATAATTAGTAGCATTTATTCTTATAGTAGTCCACTCCGTTAATAATACTCGATACACTAGGTGCCATTCAATCGAAACAAGCATAACATAGAACATAATTAGCATCCAGTAACTCTTAAATATCGAAAACTCGAGGTCTAGATTAAATAAAAAAGCAATAAAAAGACACATTACAGGGTTCTAATCTGGTAAACCCTAACGAACATAAATTCCCCCAAATCAAAGGAAGATAAAAATCATATATATATATATATATAGGATAGGATAGGATACCTAGAGTCTTGAAGTTTAACAGTGGACTTTTTCTCAACACCGAGAACGATAGTATCGGTACCTCTAACGCCGACGGCGGCGTTACCTTTACGGACAGCTTCCAGAGCGTATTCAACCTGAAATAGATGACCGTCCGGCGAGAAAACGGTGATTGCTCTGTCGTATCGTGCCATCTTGATCTGCCTTTGCTTGTGTTTGTTGTTTTGTTGAGAGAGATCGAGAGAGATCGAGAGAGAGTATAAAGAAAGAAAATACAGTAAAGAGTTGGAGAGATATACGATCTCGCCTTATGCAACAAGCCAACTCCAACCCTTCTAGTATTGATTTTCTTTTTGCCCTTTTTAGTGTAATATTTTTATATTATTAATTTATTATTTATGCAAAAATGGCACCATTATTTAAATAATAAAATAATTCCTAACTTAATTATTATTAATTATATTTTATATATAATTGGAGCAAAGAGTTTAATATGGGGGTATTGGTCTTCAATTGGACTTGGGGGTTGGAGTTATAGATAATTTGATATTTAAAATTCCACATATATCCATGTTTCAATATCTTTCAAGTAAACATGTCTATTACATGTATAATTATATCATTTTTAAATTTTAAATAAGTGAATTATTATTGATAACTAATTAAAAGTTCAATTTTTATATTGTTATATTTTTAAAATAAAAAGTTAATAATAAAAATAAATACTAAATTTAAAAATAAAATAAACTCAAATTCAAATATAAAATTATAGTATAAAATAAAATAGATATTATTAAAATGTAAAACATTCAAATTATTAGCCTACAATATTATATATGTTTTTAATAATATAAAAAACTAAATTACATTAAAACACTCATATAAAAAATTACTCATTTATGATATTGAATGAAAATAATAAAATTTAATAATTGAAATTGCATATAAACTTCTTCAGAAAACAATCAAAAATATAAAAACTTCTATTTTAAATTTAATACTATACTATAAATTAAAATACTAAATATAATTATATGAGTATGAAAAAAATACATATTAATAAAATTTAAATAATTAAATTATAATTATATATATTTAAAAATAAAATAAATAATATATTTATAACGTAGATGCACGGGTATAAAGCTAGTATATAATAAGAATTATAAATAAAATTCATTTTAACGTGTGTGTGTGTATATAACCATAACTTTTATATAATTTGGATAATAAAAACTTGTACTTTTTAATCACTAATTGGGAAAAAAATGGTATAAAAAATGCTTTGAATAAATTATGAGAACGATCTGGAATAACATTCGGACATAAAGCAAATGTTGCACCAGATCGGGCATTCTTTCATTGTACAAGGTGGTGCATAGTTGAGGGAATCACACTATTAACTTGAGTCTTCTTCTCCTGCCATACAAATTCATTTCGTGCTTTCCAAATCGCCCATCATATCATAGCACCATTTATCTTTATTATATGAATTCAAATAACATTAGTAAACCTTGTTGCATCTGTTATGCCCAAATTTCAGCATGTGTTATTTTTTATGGGTCGGTATTTATCATGTGGATTATTGTTGCTTTTATTGAAGGCCCTCCGGGGTTAATCATTAATGAAGGCCCTCCGTGGTTAATTGTTGAAGGCCCTCCGGGGTTAATCATTAATGAAGGCCCTCCGGGGTTAATTATTGAAGACCATTGCTCTGTACTCCACGAGTTGTCCTCGGCGGGGAGCTTTGGGTTGCAGCTGACCTCAGCTTGGAAGACCCTTTCCCTGTACTCAGGCGGGTTGTCCTCGTCTGGGGGCTTAGGGCGCGTCCTGCATCCGGGGTGGATCTAGTGCTAGCCTCCAGTCAAGGTATCCGGGAAATAGCTGTAATGGACCGACTAGAGCCCAAGGTTTCCGGGTCAACGTCGGATTCATGAAGTCCTCGAGCCTTATACTGGGCTTTGGACTATCCAAACAAGCCTCCATGTAGAGACCTCTTCCAACTAGGTTTCGATGATCGAATAAGGGGGTGAATAAGGTGTTGAATAAGGGGGTGGATAAGGTGGACTTTTCTTAACGGGCTTCTACTTCAGCAAGAACTACGTGGGCTTGATCCCCTATTATAAATAGGGGTACGTAGGCACATTGTTAGGGGTTGGACGTTGAGAGCCCCCACCAATTAAAAAACCCTAACAATCTCAGCCCCCAATATTCAACAACTACCACACTCCGACGACTTTTCAGGTAAAAAAACACCACCCTAGATCTTGATTATGGCGATGGACCTCAAATTTTGTTGTTACCAAATTCCTCCATCAACAAATTGGCGCTAGAAGGAGGGGAAAATCCACATCTTAGGAGGAAAGATGTTACATCGAATCTAGGGTTTTAAAAGTTTTCAAGATGGACATCAAAGGCGGCTATGGGAGACATCGAAGGGGGAGATATTGAAAAAGATTTGTATGGGTTGTTGGCATTCAATAGGCTATGGTTCTCATCATGGTTTCAAGTATATGGTCTCATGTATGGCTTAATGGTTGATGGGTAATCGATTTTGGAGTAAGAATAGAAGAAAATTCGTATGTATTGTACTACATGCGTTACATACACTGCTGAGGTAATATCTTGAGTTCTAGAAGTCGGATTTTGACGATTTTACAGCCCACTCGAAGCTTATTGAATTCTCTTTAATTCAGAGGTGAAAAAATAAGAAGAAGACATCTGGTATCAGTCCGAAACTGGAGAGAAAAGACAGTTGCGAATTTCAACAATGAATTCTACTCAGTTCAGGAAACCTACTGGCAATTGGTTTAGAATATTATGACGAAATCCACATCTGATTTGGGGAAGGAGGTTACAGTTAATTGAAGAACAAACACATGGAGAAGGATACTTGCACATGAGACACGATTATCAGCAGCTACATCTTCATCTCACAAAGCGCGTCTATTAGGTAAACCCTAACGTTTTAATATTTTCTGTTATTGATTGAATTTTTGCAGGTAGAAAGTCACATGAAGACAAATATTTGAAGATCATTAGATAAAGGAAAGAATTGAGTTTATTTTAACTTAAATCAGATGAAAATTCGGATTTATGGAAGATTTTGCGCAACAATCATTGTTTCGGTTGTAATTTGAGTTCCAGAAGTCAGAATTGAATGATTTTACAGCCCATGCGAAGATAACAGAATTTCCTACAACTTGGAGATAGTCCAATATTCTATTTTCAAGTGGAAAATCCCAGAAAAAGGCCTGGACAGCTGAGTTTTATGAGGAGATGAATCTCCATCTTCCAAGTCACGCCTTCCAGGTAAAAATCTAACTTTCTTGATATATTTTTGTTGTTGGTTGAATTTTTGCTGGTAAGAAATAATGTTATTGAAGACCCTTCATGGGGTAAAATTTTTGTTGAATGTCTTTCATGCCATGAGATAAATTTTATTGAAGGCTCTAGGAGGTTAATTTTTATTGAAGCAGAGATTAATTTTATTGGAGGCATGTTGAGGTCCCATGAGTTTAGTTTTTCTTGAAAGGCTCAGGAGTTTAGTCTTTCTTAGAGGTTCCATGGGTTTAGTTTTTCTTGAAGGCCTCATGGATTTAGTTTTTCATGAAGGCTCACATGTGTTTAATTTTTCTTGAAGTCTCTTTTGGGTTAAAATATTATGGAAGGCCCTCTGCCTCCAAGGTTAAAAATTTTATTGAAGTCCCTTAATGGATAAAATTTTATGGAAGACCCTTCATGGGTAAAATTTTAGTGAAGACCCTCAATGGATAAAATTTTATTGAAGGATTTTTCATGGCTTAACTTTTATTGATGGTCCTTCACAGGATAAAGATTTATTGAAGTTCTATCATGAGTTAAATTATATTGAAGGCCTTTAGAGTTAAAATTTTATTAAAGACCTTTCGAGAAGAATAAGGGATAGCATATTGTTGTGATTATAGGACCTAAAAATTGGAGAATAAGGGGTTATGAATGATTTTGGTGATGATGATACTAGTGATCTAGAAAGTGGAGAATAAGGGGTTAGGAATGATTTTGGTGATGATGATACTAGGGATATAGAAATTGGAGAATAAGGGGTTAGGAATGATTTTGGTGATGATAGTACGATGGACCTAGCAACTGGAGTATAAGGGGTAGGAATGATTAACGTGATGGGGATTTTTATGATGTTCTTAGTTCCTCGCGGGGTGTTTCCATGGCCTATTGGACTCTAATATTCTAATATTTTTATTCAATTTGAGTAATTATTATGTGAGTTCACGGATCGCACGAAGCCTTATCATCGAAATCTCACGTGTTCTTAGAAGACGCATCAAACTTTTTGTTATAATGATTTTCTCAAATTTGAGCTCTACCGATTTAAAGCGTTGTTCTAATGGACTATTCTTATGTAAATGTGAATTACTTGAATTTTAGTGAGTACCACTTTCTCGTTAGGGCGATACCCCAAGATAATGAATGGAGCCATCTATGTAGCAGTAATTAATTTCTATAAGGATGAGAAACACTCATCATCAACTTGAAGTCATACATCATCTCTCAATTCTCTTAAGGCACACCTTCCAGGTATAATCAATTTTTTTTGACATATTTTTGTTGTCGGTTGTGTTGTTGCACATATTGATTTTTGTAGGAAGAATGGATGAATAAGGGGTATGAATAATTTTGATGATGGAAAATTTTATTTAGCATGATAATTGGAGGCCTAGTAGTGACATTGTGAGGGGCAGTGATAATGTTTATAATAAAGCATATGTTCATAATGAATGGGGGTTATAACAACGGAGGTTGGTTCTAATAATACCTTTGGGGGTCGACGCCAAGGCCATTTCCTTCGCCGTAAAAATGGAAGAACTTTGTGAGTTCAATTTTATTTAATTTTTATTGAAGACCCTCCATGGGTAAATTTTATTGAAGACTCTTCATGGGGTAAATTTTTTATTGAAGACTCTTTATTGGTAAATTTTTAGTGAAAACCCTTCATGCCATGGGGTAAAATATTATTGAAATATTATTGAAGGCCCTTCATGTGGTAAAATTTTATTAAAGCCCTTCATGCCATGGGATAATAATATTATCGAAGACCCTTCATGGGATAAAATTTATTTTATTGAAGGCCCTTGATGAGTAAAACTGTATTGAAGGCCCTTCTTGTGTTTAATTTTTATTGAAGACCATTGATGGATTTAATTTTTATTGAAGACCCTTCATGGGTAAAATTTTATTGAAGATTTTATTAAAGCTTTCATGGGGTAAAATTTTATTATAGTTTCTTCCCCTCACCGAGGGTCGACGGCAATGCAAAATAAGTTTCAAAATATTTGTCTCGATATGATATGTGTGTACAATATGGATCGGTATAAGTATCAGTATAAATTACCCCAAATATGTGATTCTTCTCAGGAGGAGTATCAACTCGAGATTCCCCGTTATTACATATTTTCTAAAGGATGGTTCTGTGTGGGATGCTTGTTGTGGAGATACCGATCATGGGACGATTATTGGAGGTTAGAGTTAATTTTTGCATTTAAATTTATCACATTCATTGCATGCATTACACTCGTTGCATGCATAATATTCTTTGAAGGTAATATAAATATTAAGAAAACTTGAAAAAGGTGATTAATAAGACGATGCATTAATATGTTGAAAATTAGAAGAACTGGTTGTATACATACTGCGTATATGTATTTGTATGGTTGTGTTACTTATTCTGTGGAGATAAATATAACTATGACTATACACTTGAAGAGAGTAATGTAGAGTTTTGGGTTGATTGCGAGACGCGCCATGGTGGTTTATGGCCAGTAATTAAAAAAAATGTGTATGTGATAATGTGAATGTGTATTATTGCAATATAATGAAATATGATAAGCTGTTGTTGAGCTGTTGGAGGTTGTATTGTATTTATCTTGGTGTTTGTGAGGAGTTTGAAATGTAAAACGGCGGGTGCTTTTTGTGGGCTAATTGCAGCAATATCAATTTATATAGTAGTAACTTCAAGGGTTAAAATTTTGTTGAAGACCTTTCAAGGGTTAAAATTTTGTTGAAAGTCTTTCATAGGTAAAATTTTACTGAAGATCCTTCATGGGTAAAATTTTGTTGAAGACCCTTCATGGGTAGAATTTTTATTGAAATATCTTATGTGATAAAATTTTATTGAAGGTCTTTCACGGGGTAAAATTTTGTTGAAGACCCTCCATGAATTAAAATTTTGTTGAAAGCCTTTCGTAGGTAAAATTTTTGTTGAAGGCCCTTCATGGGTAAAATTTTGTTGAAGGCCCTTCATGGGTAAGATTTTTATTGAAATATCTTATGTGATAAAATTTTATTGAAAGCCCTTCATGGGTTAAAATTTTATTAATGGTCTTTCATTGTTTAAAATTTGATTGACGATTGGGGGTCCGAGGAACTATGCTTGTTGATGGAGTTACTTAAGACGTGCATAATAAAAAGAAAAAGGGAGGTATGTTTTCTCAATGAGTTTGTTTTAATTGTTTCTATTATCATCTTGACGTATCTTAAATATTAATGTGGAGATTTAGTTTGATAATGGGATAATTATGATGGTATGAAGAAGCATGTAGATACATGGTATGCCTAAATCTCATAGTGCGGCCTTATTAGGCATGAACATATTATATGATGATACAAAGGAGTTACAAGGGGGGTTGTTTTTACATGGCACGTCGCAAAAGTTATTATTATGCGTGAAATATTTGAAGAGTGTGTGGAGTACATAATTTTGGAGGAAACGAATGAAAGATGTAGAAATATATATGTTGATGGTAATATTGTTATGTCGCGCTCTAGCATGAAATTTAGTGATGAAAAAGTTGAATATTTAATTCCTCTTATATTTACAATATTGCAAGGAATTGGGGGGTAGTTGTTATGCCCAAATTTCAGCATGTGTTATTTTTTATGGGTCGGTATTTATCATGTGGATTATTGTTGCTTTTATTGAAGGCCCTCCGGGGTTAATCATTAATGAAGGCCCTCCGGGGTTAATTATTGAAGACCATTGCTCTGTACTCCACGAGTTGTCCTCGGCGGGGAGCTTTGGGTTGCAGCTGACCTCAGCTTGGAAGACCATTTCCCTGTACTCAGGCGGGTTGTCCTCGTCTGGGGGCTTAGGGCGCGTCCTGCATCCGGGGTGGATCTAGTGCTAGCCTCCAGTCAAGGTATCCGGGAAATAGCTGTAATGGACCGACTAGAGCCCAAGGTTTCCGGGTCAACGTCGGATTCATGAAGTCCTCGGGCCTTATACTGGGCTTTGGACTATCCAAACAAGCCTCCATGTAGAGACCTCTTCCAACTAGGTTTCGATGATCGAATAAGGGGGTGAATAAGGTGTTGAATAAGGGGGTGGATAAGGTGCACTTTTCTTAACGGGCTTCTACTTCAGCAAGAACTACGTGGGCTTGATCCCCTATTATAAATAGGGGTACGTAGGCACATTGTTAGGGGTTGGACGTTGAGAGCCCCCACCAATTAAAAAACCCTAACAATCTCAGCCCCCAATATTCAACAACTACCACACTCCGACGACTTTTCAGGTAAAAAAACACCACCCTAGATCTTGATTATGGCGATGGACCTCAAATTTTGTTGTTACCAAATTCCTCCATCATATATTTATACTCCCTCCGTCCCGGCCAAATGTTTACATTTGGTCCGGGCACGGAGACCAAGGATAGTGGGTGTAATAGTGATTTTATTGTTAAAATAAATGAAGTAGTGGGTGTAATAGTGTAAAGTGTTGAAAAAGTGGAGTGAAGTAGTGGATGTAATAATATATTTATTGTTAAAAGTTACTATTTTTAGTAATGTAAAGAATTGGATGGGACGTCCCAAAAAGGAAAGTGTAAAGAATTGGTTGGGACGGAGGGAGTATTTGTTTACAAATGCCTGTCAAACAGTTGGCAAAGAAAATAAAAATACCTATCAAATTCTGCAGACGAGAGTGCTAAACTGGACCATCTACAACAAAACTCATTCATCCGTTCTTCGAAATTGAGCCAAAGTGATTATGCAAATTCAAACAGAACATCCAGCCAGTCATTGTGTATATAATTAAGTGTACAAGTGCATTAAAATTATTCCACTATAATGTGCCTACAAAAAGGTATGCTTTGTTGTATTGCTTCATGCTTATAATGCTTAATATTACGAAGATCTACAGGACAAATTGTGGTTAATTGGTCAGCCTAAACTAAATTATACTCTTCTAAAGTAGCAATCATGCATTTCTCTTTATCATTGACAGGATGGTGGAAACCATCAACTTTCGATCAATCGGCTTTGTTAGATAGGCATCCATACCAACTTCCAAGCATTTAGCTTCATCGGATGACATTGCGTGGGCTGTTAGTGCAACAATTGGAATGTGTGAGCTGCTCCCTAACTCTGATCTTCGTATAGCTTTTGTTGCTTCATAACCATCCATCTTTGGCATCTGTATTGATGTAATAAAAGATTCTGTTGTAAGAATGCATTGTATTGATCTTTGAAAGAATGAAATAATCTTGATGCCAAATTATTCTCTTTTTTTTGCCTTTACTAGAAAATCTTTTTTAATAAAATGATCCTTAAAAGTAACCAAAGAAACTAAGTGCTCGCAGTTTACCTGACAATCCATAAGAATCAAATCATATGTTGAGTGGTCATATCCTTTTGTACGATTGTTGTTGATCCCATCTTCTCTAGAAGATGCCTTGAGATACTCATCTGGACTAGGCACTATTTTTAGAGCATCCACTGCCTGCAACCCATCTCTAACAACTACAACTGTTGCACCTAATTTTTCAAGCATTATGGTTGCAACTTTCTGGAGTAGCGGTGTATCTTCTGCCAGAAGTATGCGTACGCCTTGAAGGGATTTATGTTCATCTGTACTCGTTGAGTACATACTGCCACTTGGATTGTCAGAACATGTTCTGTTCACATTTTGTTCATTTCTTCTCAACTCATTTTCTTTTGCTTGAACTTCAGTTAACTCAACAAAACAATTATTAACTGCCTCATACCGTGACAAACAAGGGTTACTGGCATGTTTTTGTTTGTTATCTCCCAATTGCGACCCAATCCAACTAGGGTTTTTCAGTTCTATCTTGTCAAACTCACTAGAGCTGCTATTATCAGAATGAATGTGATTCATTTCAAGACATTCATGCATCTCATCACCAACTATATGTCTCAAGGAATTCATATCCTTTTGCATTTCAACATCACACTCTCTTATGGCAGATTCCATTATTTGGATCATCTTTGCTTTGTAAAGTGGCCGGTTAACCATCAGTAGATGCCCTTTTCTACGAAGCTCCATCTTAATGTTATTGGAAGTGTCATGATTCAGTATCCATGCAAACTTGGCTCTCCTAGAAAATTTATCCAAGTAAATTAATTGTTCCTTCCATATATCTGTGCTCAAGTCAAGTAGCCTTATATCGATAACTATGATAGATATTGAAATCCTCTTGTCTTCTGTGTTAGATTCTTTGGCTCTTGAGCATCTACTGGGTGAATTTTTCACATAATTTCCACCCTGAAACAGTTCCTGAAGTCTTTGTGTTAGTTCATTCCACTCAGAAGCTTCATAGGTGTGCATTCCATATCTTTGTAGCCACCTGGACATAATCAATCGACCCATTTTTCCGCCAAGTGCAAGCAATATCTGCATTTAAACTTTCAATATCATGCTAATCTCTCGAATATATCAAATAGATCACGGATTAATTAGTAGTTACACTTGCCGTCAGGTTGTGCTGTGCAAAGTTTAAATTGTTGGACCCTCTTGTTTCATCTACAGGAGCGCTGAGAAGCAAATATAGTTGCATGAGAGTCCCTGGTCCATCTTTCTTAATAACTCTAATTTCTCCACCCATTTGATTCACCTGTAAGCATAAGGAGTTGGTACGTTGTTTTATACTGATACAATATAAAAAAAAAAATTGAAGTATTTTGTTCAGTTCAAAATTTGTGATACCAAAGTTCGCACAATGCATAAACCAAGTCCAGTTCCACCATGCCTGAAAATTACAAAACTCTCAGTATGACTTGGGAATTCTAGCATCCCGCATAAACATGAAACAACTTTGCTCTTACTGCAGAGTTCACATAGATAGCTTACAGTCGAGTTGTTGAAGGGTCAGCTTGCTCAAAGCTTTCAAATACCGAGTCCCATTTTCGTGGATCGATTCCTAAAAAACAAAAGTCCAAATAAAAAAGCTGAATACTTGTCATGAATTTGTTCTGTAGTATCAAGGTATACTAAATTTGTACCGCAGCCAGTGTCCTCAACTTCGAAATGTAGAATCATTTTGTTGTCTTTTCTGCAGAATCTTTTGTCATGGCTTTTTAATAGCTTAAACTTCGTTGCACGCGTAGATCTTGGATCCTTCTGATCGAGGGAATACTTCCTTGTACTAAAGGTATTTGGATTCTCACACCATCCTCGCAGAACAATGTAGCCCGCTGTGTGCCATAAGAAAACATGAATATGCATATAAAAATATTTTAAATTGTCTGTTGGCTCTATTGAATGATTAATGCTATCTCATAATCTCAATGAAGGGGGTTTGAAAGGGTAGACCTTTTTCGGAATGATTTCCTACGAATGTAGAGAACCTAATTCAAGGCTATTATACTTAAAGTGCATATTATGTGAAGTGCAATGATTGTATGAGATTATGGATGGCGATTTTTTATTCTAGTGATGATCTGTTAGCTCTGCTCAAGCATAATTAGAGTAAGAACAAGAAGCCAGAAAAAAAATTACTAAAGACCTCGGGAAGTAGGAAGGTGACTTACTTGTTGTGAACTTGATAGAATTGCTTATGAGGTTGGCAAAGATCTGCACTACTCTGCCAGAGTCACCTTGAACTAATCTTGGCATATCATCTGCATATGCAATGAACGATAACATTCACTAAAGTTATATAATTAGATTATATCAGAGACGGCAATGCAAGTATATATCAGGGATTCAGATACTACCAGAAAGATCTAAAACAGTCTCAACATTGTGGTTAATGCACTGGACAGAGAACATATCAACAAGTCCTTCGAGTTCTCGCCCCAAGTCAAACTCAGCTACTTCTAGAACCAGCTTTCCAGATTCCACCTGGACAAAATGTTCATTTGACAAAAAAAAAATTGATGCTCCTTAAAGAATTACCTAATAGCTTAAAATTATTATTTGACGAAAAATAAATTAGTATTTCCGAACTACTATGTCTAAACGTTAACAGGCAGTTTGGATGAAAAAAGCCAAGAGAGATGTAATATAAATATGAAAGCAGAGTATGTGACTTATCGACTATGAAGATAGGTTACACAATTTGAGTATTATCCGCATCTAGGGATGCGAACTGCAAAAAGTTGTATAATTTAGCAATACTGTATCACTAGTAAAACAACAATTCAGTGAAATACTGATATTTAGCACCTTACTGAGATCCAAAATGTTGTTAAGAAGCCTTAGTAGTGCTGTTGAACATCTTCGGATCTGGGTAATCGTTGAATACTGCTCACTTGTGAGACAATCGTCACACATTAGAATGTCCAGCAACCCAATTACTGCAGCCATAGGTGTTCGAAGTTCATGACTGTTGCACCAAAATAGGAAAATATTACAGTAGTAAACATATTGTTAGTGAGACACTTCGAGAACTAATAGAATCTTTAGAAATATTGTTAAACAGTTATAGCAGCTACTAACTACAAGTACACAATCTATCCAAATCTGCAGTTGATTCACAGTAATCACAATTTCAGCTAACATAGATGTAACTATCAGTTCCCTTGATTTTCAATCGAATTTTATTCCACAATGTTAAATCACTTGATTACATTACGTACACTTCACATGTCATTTATATACTTGACCAGTAATTCTGCATGTTTCAATTTTAGAGTTAATATTGTTACTCACCTCGTGTTCGCTAGAAACTGACTTTTGTAGTTGCTGGAGGCCTCTGCCTTGCGTCTTGCATCTAAATGGCTTATCAGTTCTGCTCTTAGTTTCATTTCTTTTGACACTCCATTTGTCAATATGAAAATGCAAACACAACCAATAACAAGTATACACAGAGAAGCGGAAATCAGTATTATCAATGTTTTGATTGCTCTCTCATCAACCTTTCCCATTATGTATTTCCTTGGAATGATAATAACTCCCACCTGTAACAATCCGAAAATTCAAAATATGTTATCAGGAGCAATCAATATAATATAATTATATACTGTAGTAAACAACAAAGTGTAACATTGGATCAATATAACCCCAAAAAACCTTTTCCATTTGATTCTAAGTGGTTAATCAACAAAATATAATTATATGGTAATCAATAGAATTCAAGCATTGGATCAATATGATGTGAAGAATCCCTTCACTTGTATCTATGTGGTCTTCGACACATATAACCAAAGCCCTTGAAACTGTATGCAAAAACAGGGGTGTAATATAGAAACTTACCATTGGAAGTCTCTTTAAGTTAAGAAAAAACGTGTCTATGTAATATAGCTGATGCCCGAGCCTGATATTTTCGATGTGAACCCCATGATTCGTAAAAGTTGAGTTGCCAGCGGTTTTCTGTAACAAATCAGCTCCTGAGCGTATTACATGGTCTTCAGAATCTGCAGCCATCATAAGTTTTGGTCCTGTTGTGGTATTCATCAAAAGAGGAGTGTTTGTGGAAGTAGCCAGCAACCATCCCTCTTGTGAGGTCAGATAAATGTGTCCAGTGTGAAATTCGACAAGTTCCTTCATCAACTGGCCAACACTATAAAGTGCTGTTGTAACACCCACAACAGCCACTATGCTTTCCTTTGATGAGTCTAAAACTGGTAATGCTGCGGAAAGCAATGGTGACTCACTGTACTTGCTTACTGCTACATGCCATGAAGCTGCACCGTCAGGTACTCTTGAAATCCCTGCAATATATATCAAATCATCTGGCAGGATTGCCCTTGATTTTCCTATTTTTTCACCAGTCACAGGATCTAGCGGTTCCCGGTACCAGATTGCAGAGATATTGTTATGCACAGATTGATCATTCCAGCCTCGACGAGACGAAAGCATGTTGATATTATAAGAACCACTGATTGAATAGTTGACTAGATCAGAGTATATGTAAAACGTGCTGTTACTTTTATGATCTCTATGAAAAGCCTGTACGAAACCATTTCTGTAATTTATGGTGATGGAATTGAGAGCTTTGTGGCTTGCAAACAGTGCCCAGGTCATGTCCCTCATAACTTGATATAGCTGGGAGTCAAAAGCCTAAATATTGATTAGAAAATGTTCGGCAAGCAATTTCCGAAAACAAACATATATTAAACACATATGAGCTGTTCAAAAAAGTATAAAATTAACCTCCACTTGTTCTGCTTGATCGACTGGATTACTGTATTTTTTCATCACAAACTCTGACATCTTAACATGCGCTGTTGTGATCTCGATAGTGGTATTAAAGATGTTCCACATTCGCAGAATGGGGCGTTGTAAGAGCTCATAGCGAAGGCCATATGCTAAAGTATCTAATGATTTCTTCGTGTAGACCCTTGTAAAATGCCAAGTGAGCAAGGTTAAAAGCCCTATCAGAATTGCTAGCATTACCTGCAGAATACCATAAACAAGCCGGTTCTTATAAACAGATGACAGAAAAGTTCTAGTAGTTTTTGTGATCTCCACATACGGGATACAAAACTTAAGATATCACCAATAACTTGATTTCGCCAAGTCACCAGAAATAACTTAAAGTATCTATCCATGATCTATACTTTAATCATGCAAAAAAAAAAACATTACCACATTTCATCATTTAATTTCCTCACTTTTTCTTCATCAAAATTAACATGAATCAGTACACAGTTGATGTAAAAAAATGTGCATACCATCATGGCGAGTCGAGCAACAAAAACACTGTAGTATGAAGATAAACAATGGGCTCCAGCACAATGAAGGTCTTCTTGTTCAACATCTCTCTGAAAAGTAGTTCTGTTTCTAGGAGATTGGATGCTAATGTTATGTCCCCAAGAACTTGGGAACCCAGGAACTGTTTTGAAGACCCTTCTTAGCAAAGATCTCATTGGTTTGGCTGTAGCTGCTGAAGATTCACTACTGATTGATGGTGTTTTGTTTGTTTTCTCCTCCATCGAATTCTTTCATTGTTAAGTAATAGAAGTTTATAATATAAAACTCATCAGCAACAAGTTGCAAAGCATACATAGACTTTTATATGTGTATGTACAGAGACATACACATACTCATAAGTTCCTCTTACAGTATTACTATAACTTCCACTTTTTTGAAGTGCATACGAGAGTTGGTTAATTTTCTGATGAATGTATTAGTTTATATTGTGTGTGTGTGTGTGTGTGTGGTGTGATAGTCACTTATTTCTCATCCACAGCTCCCTCCATTTTTAACTGTTTTTTCCAACATTTAACTGTTATTGATCTGGCAATCAAGCAGCAGTAGAATTACAAAATTCTCCTCCATAGAGTCTACTGACAAGGACAGGAATTCTTGACACCCCATGTTTACTGCATAACTTTTAAGATGCAATGGGGGCATATATATGTGACTTCTGAGCTTTGACACTGTTTGACTTTGATGTTTTAGTGAATATAATCAAATGTGACAATAAGTCGATAAAGCAAGATCACTATTATTCTTTCAAGTAGACAGGCACATTGTTCACAAGATTGTGATCCCCTCCCAAATCAAGCATAAGCAAAATAAAATGACAATACTTTGAAATCTGTTCAAATTTTAAAGCCTCTTGACTGACATTTCAGAATTTACACGGGCGGCATTCAGTTTTCTTAAACAGAAATTACTCGTGTCATGACTTGCGACATATCGCAGAAATGCAACTACTTGCTCCGCTAATGAAGTACAGTAAAATTGATAAATATTTCATAAAACTGAAAGTACGAGTTCAATCTCGATTATTCCATAAACTAAACTCACAATTTGGACTGACAGTTCAGTCTGGCTCTACGAGTGCAACTTGGGTTAAAAAAGAAAATGTACGCCCACTGTGCAATGGATGGAAAGTTCTCATGATTAGTATATAACTTAGTAATTAATGAACACGCGTCGCACACAAAATCAAGATTTTGATATAATTAAGCTGATATCAGAAGCTTATCTCTTCATCTTAAGGCATAAATGCCGAGGGCGGCTATAATTTTAAATATAGCCGGCAAACACAAAGTCATGGGGCGTGCACTAATGAGATTAACTTGGGAATGGCTTGTGGTTCATCCTCTAAGACCATTAAGTAGTGACTCCACCTCATATATCCATATAACTCAAGAACACTTTGTGGTAGCTTGTGGTTTAATTAACACTCTCCCACTGATATCTCTTTTTTATTACTCAAGGGAAAAAAGCATATACGGGTATTTTTTTTCTGGAAGTCGAAAAATGAGCGATCGACTACATGTTAAAATGCTTCCACTAAACCACAAATTTTTTTAGTAGCTAAACTTGTGCTGGATTGCATGAATTGCTGCGAATAAAACACCACTTTTCATATTTCTATTGCTTATCATCAAAGAGAAGAAAAGGTATGAGAAAGCATTTCACTTGTGTCTTTATTCTCACTTCGTACAGGTGACTCGTTCTTTGTTTAGTATTCATGCTCATCATACTAAGATACATCACTTTCATGTGCATTGAGCAAGCTATCGCCTCAACCACTCTCAAATAAACTAATCTCCCCCCCCCCCCTCCTCTCCTCTCTCTGCATACAGACTTGTGTTCGAATACAAACCATTTCAACGCACTACGAACAACAAATTAGTGAACTGTGAAGGTATTGCACGTAAATTTTTACACATAGCTAATCGTGAATTATAAACTAAATTTTTATAATTGAAAATTTCAGTTTAAGATAGTTTTGTTTGCCCTTTTGTTTCCTTGAGCTACAAGACCCTTCCTCTGACACTCAAAACAAGGGGAATATCTAAGTATGCTTTAAAGTGTCACATTGAAAATACTTCAAAGCAATACTTGCAAGATTCTCTAAATAAAAAATACTATTGAGAGATCTATTAAAGATCTAGTGTGCAAGAACTTCCAAATGGAATACGTATGTGCTGTTCTCTTTATAGCATTTGCAGTACATTATTTGCATACAGAATTTTAAGTAGTACAGAGACCAATACTTGTAAACATAATGGTACAGAAACTAAAAGAGAGGGAACAAGAACAAACTAGCATGTCCAATATTGGTGTCTCAGTACAGAAAACAAGATATATGGAATCCAATAATATATATCTGAGTATCTGACCTAAAATAATGCAAGACAAATTAAAGGGGCTGCATGGTTCACAAACTTATCTTGAATTTTTCTGTCTCCAGTGCCATCACCATAGAACTTTTCTGGGCCCACCATTTAAATTTTTAGAGGATAAAAAATAATATAGAAGGAATAATAGAAAGAATTAGAGAGGTGGCAATGAATAATTGGTTGGAAACAAGTGTTGCTAATCCACCCAATAATCAGATATTTAATGTAATATAGTTATTGGTCAGTCCAACTACAGACAGGAATCATATGGCTTAAAGCAATGAAGGAGCAATTAGAGAGGTGGCAGTCAATCAAGTTAGGTTAATTAATTGGATTATAGTAGCATTTCTTCTCACTCATATAATTTATGTTAATTGAGCAGCCCAAGTAGTAAGAACTTATCCGAGATATAGGAGATTGAACTATACTTGTAAATTATAAGCTCACTTGTTTCTAAAAAATTATTTCATATTTAACGGTTATTAAATATGTTTATTAACATTAATAACATTCCTAAACACAATGGAAAATGATGTTTACCAGACTATATGTAAACATAATGCGAATTCAACAGTGCCAACAAATTGTGAACCAAGTATTTTATACACTTTGTCACATACCACCTTTACGTGACTATCGTTTCATTACATTTTGATACCAACCAAGTGTTTGTGATTTAATTAAACATATAGTACATGTACAACTAACACAATTAAACATTAAAAAGCAGACAAAAGCTCTCACTCCCTCGATAAATATTTCATATCACCGGTGCCCCAACCCAAGTTCCAACTACTATAAAACGCCATATGTTGAGCATTTGACTAATAGATGATAAGAATCCACCAAAAAAAATTAAATGGATTATAGGAGAAAGGAAATAAAAATTTCAGCCCCGGTTTGAATGGGCGAGTCGCCAAGTAAAATTGTAACAGTTCTAAAATTTTAACTCACAGATGCAAAGCTCGAGTAAAACCAAGTCTGCACGCAGATTCATGTTTATGATAGACCATACTATTCTTGTCGATGCTCAGTTTATAATACAAACTAATATTTGACAATATAGGAAGATGCTCAGTTTAATCTGTTGCCCTTCAGTTTAAAATCAAATCTAGTATCAATATCTCACCACCCTTGTAATACAAGAGATACTTAAAGTTACTTTTATATCTATCAAATGGCAAAACCGAATTACAATATCCTTACAATTCCACAAGGTGACTCTTATAAGAAAAATCGTTGCAATTACAACAAAGAAGAAATGATTCTGGATTATTAACTGAACTATGAAACTTTTGCCCCCACTAATCCTACAATTCGTTTGGAAAAGAACCATAAAGATAAAGATGTTGAAAAAAAAAAGTTTGCATTCTTTGTCTATGCTTCCATAATGTATCTTGAAGGTTGTGCATTTTTCATCAATCACAGGAAGAGGTGAGCATGTCCTGCAAAATTTCAATTTGCCATGTGAGATGATGTATGTCAATTGTACACGGAACAATAAAAACAGCAATCCTGTACTATTAAAATTAAACAACAAATTGATGATTCATTCTTACAAATTCTAGGTTTCTAGCTCAATAATCCTTTTGACAACCAAAAATTCAGATATTTGACAAAAGAATAAACAATAATTAAATACAGCCATTCAGGAAGTGCTCTAAATTACCAAGCATATTTCACAGCTTCAGAGCTGAGAGCCCTCCCCCACACTTTTTTTATAATCACAAAATGCACACCTTACATGCATCTTACTTCTTGTACCATACTCCCTATGTAGTATGTACAGGCTACATGAAGTGAGTAATATAAATAGATACTAATATATGACATCTAAACCTAGCAGATACCCTCTCCTCTTGGTAACAACAGGTCTTGAATCCGGAACCCCAGTGGAGGGAGGCTGGAGGGTGCATGTGTATTTAAACTGTAACTGACCTTTACCAAAAATATTTAACATTTTATGTTGCCCAGGTATGCTTTTGTGCCTAATGCATACCACACCCTTTTTACAATTGTAAATTCTACAAGTAAACTGTTTGACCAAAATATAAGTATCTGACATCGTGACACCATTCACTTGACTTTTTAAAGAAACTAATAAGAAAGAATTCCTAGAAGAAATGGAGTAGCATGTTTACAAATTACCATGGTTATTACGGCGTCAAGTCGAGGCTTGACGCCCAACTACTCGACTAGTCGTAAAAAGTCGACAACTTGTTCATATACATGTATTTACTAGATTTAATAAATAATATTGCTAAACACATCAATTTCACAATTTAAATAAAAAATAATTGAGTCATAAGTTCAAATTAAGCATATTCACTGCATAATATCATGCAAGTACCAAATATCAAATATGTCCAAGCAAATAAACGACGAAAATCAAGCAAAATAATCCATCTCAATATTAAGTTCATCTCTATCCCTTTCTTGTGTATTGTTATTGATCGAATCGTGCTATTATACACCATAATCATCGTTATCACGGCGTCAAGTCAGGCGTCGAAAAGCCTCGGCGCCCAAGTACCTTCGTGTCGACTAGTCGTCTTCGTAATAACAATGCAAATTACCATATCGAAACACAATGCACGTATTTTATTTAGATATGTGAAATCATACAAATATAATGTATTTATAATGGCATATTTATATATTGCTTGCAGGTTGCATGTATGCATACATAATTAATGTGAATGATACCTTGAAAGGAAATATAGTATATACAGATAAAAGGACCTCCAAGTTAGGCTTGTTAAATAAACTTGAACCGAGTCAAGCTGGGGTGAAAGAAAAAAGGAAAGGAAACAAACGTACTCAGTATATCCCGCTCGTAGAGCACAGTCTGGGGAGGGAAAGATGTACCCAGTTTTACCTTTACTAAAGAGAGTATAGAGGATGTTTCCGTAACAGACCCTAAGTATTTGAACTTGTGATCTCTCATAAGCGACAGACCATACCACTAGACTATCCCGTAATCAGAAATGATCGATCAATTACAGCACCAGGAAAAGAGGATTTTATAATACCCATTTTAGACCATGATTAATACTTTTTGCTTATATTCCCCTCTACTGCTTATACTTTTTAATAAATATCATATAGAACAAACCAACAATGCTATAAAATTTGTGGTTTCCATTTCCAAAGTAGTCTTTTAAGAAAGCGGTTCACATATGCATCTAAAACCAAGGAAGTTCACATATACCCAAAACCAAGGAAGTTCCTACAGCATCCACATAAATCAAGGCAAAACAATTTGTAGCTTTTGCCTCATGTCAAGTTGCAGGGTGATGTTCATGCATGATATTCAGTCTTAAATTCCAGGTATCACATTAGATTGAGATGTTGATCAATACAATTACAACATTATTACGGCCAACACATGTGGTGATTAGAATAATCAAAATGTAAAAAATCCCAAAATTGAATTCTCAACAATATTCTGCCTCGTTGCGCACAGGGAAGTACATGAATCTAATGAGTAATTAAAGTTTTTCACGAATAACTTTTTTCTTACATAAGAGTGAAGACATGCAAACTTACTTTACTTCCATGAAGCATTTCTCATTCCTCATCACTATCATACACAACCGCCATGCGACGATGTGCTGGCGGTTTTCTTTTAGGAGATTCCTCGTCTGACTCTATTTCCTTGCGCTTGAAATTTCGTTGCGACTCTTTAGCCTTGTAATTTGGCTCCTAAATTATTCCCACAAAAAGAACAACAGAAGTGAATAATTTGATATTTTTGACCGGATATATATATATACACAAAACACACCAGTATTTTCTTATATATAAAGACGGTTAACAGATACTAACAACTAAATCTACGCTTCACTTTACAGATGGAAAACAGCAATACATTAAATACCAAGGCATTACTGCACGAAGGGTGACTACTTATAAGAGCAGTGGTAACTACGTCAGGAATGTACTAAACCCCACTGGGCCACGCGGATATTTTAGGACCGGATGTGTCAAGATTAATTAAATAAGTTACTGCATAGTTATACTGATGCATGTACAAAATCGTAAAGCACGTGCCAACAGAGATTTTTGATTGGATCGAGAATCCAGTGATTGTCAAATTTTCATAAGGGGGTTTCTTTATAAGATTCACTTTTAAGCTGTTATTAGAGAACGTTACTAAGCGTGCACAATTTCACTTTACGTAGTTGCTCACGAGGATCAGTTTGGTACTTTGTAAATTATACATAGAAGACAGAAGCAGATCTAACTCTTTAGTGGCATACAACATCAGATTTGTTATCGTATAGCTCACTGTGGAGTAATAGAGTGGAAGACGTGACATAGTTCCTGGAAATGGTAAACCCACTTAAAAGGACACTCAACCAGAAATAAAAGAATCGACGGCCAAGAATACCGATATTTCAGTAAATAATAACACAAATACCCGATTTCAGAATAATGACCAGAACTACCCGCTGCATACGCATTTCCAAATCACGTATCTTGGATACGCAAAAGACAAAAGCGTATCTTGTATATTTTCCATTCAGGATACGCATTTCAATCATGCGTATCACTCGATAAGCTTTTCGCAAATGTGTATCACTCAATAAAATATATGTATATACCTATAAATCGTATATATATAAAGGAAAAGAGGATGAGATGTATGAGTTAGGTTTCAAAATTACGGGGAAGATTGTGAGAATTGGGGTTTCAAATCATGTGATATGTAGGTTATTGGAATAAGCAAGAGATCGTAAGTGATGTGTTCGTGGGTTTATTATTATAAATTTTTGTTATTTAATGATAGCTACACAGCTGCAGTGATTTAGGTATGACATATGCACTTGTAAAAAGCATATATGATTGGTTAATATGAATGCTAAATTGAGCGCTCAAGATTAAAAAAGAAGTATTATTGTCATTTTTTCAATTAAAAGTCTGACTCATATTTCAAGTTTTACTTGCTCTAGAAAAAATACAAGTACAAAGTGATTCACAATTACCTCCCAAGTCAGATGCTTTCTTTATATCCACATGCGTACCAAGAAGGTTATAAATATGTGCCAGTTTTGAATTCCAATCCAAAATCAGCCCTTTAATGGGTCATTTTAATAAAAAGAACGAATAAATAACATATAACCTCCATCAAGCAAAATCTAGAGATAACACTCGCAACAAAAATAAAAATTATTAACATATAGACCAATGTTAGTGGACCATATTTGATCCTCTTTTTGAAATACTTCTTGTTACTATATAGATTTAGACGATGTTAACATATATACGCTAATCAAATTTTGAATGGTAGTATGATACTATATGTTTGAAATCAACGTCCAAAGGATGACCATACGAATTTAAAGGATAGTTATTTCGTAGAAATGCTTCACATATACTGGTTGTCATCAAATTCTTTCCGTGTTACTTTTACATTACTATTGTTAATATTATTATATATACATATATGTACTATATTTCGTATAAAAGCACAAATAAAAATGATATAAAAAAGTTCTAGAAATTGCTGTAACATCTCCGTCACAACTAGTTAACACTTTCTGAGTTAAAGCAAACCCAGTCCTTAGAACAAATATATTAAAAAGATAAGAAGAATGCAAAACAGATATTAGGACTATACTTTGCATCCTGATAAACAATACTTGAAAATTTGGGTAACCAACGAACGAAATTTCAATGGTTCCACTCAAGAATGAAACTAGATTAATCAAACATAATTACAGATCAAATGATCTTTACATATATAGAAGATAAAGGAATACAAGGCATTTAGCACATAGTAAGCCATAGTGTTCAGTTTTAATATACGAAATGGGATGCAAATGAAAAGATTTATTAGGCAATTTTGTTGAATTTAATCATAATATCTTTTATCACCTACACCATATCTTCACACAAATCTCTTTCTTCTTCATCTCCATAATATCCTTCACACTTATATTATATTATTACCGGCATCCATCCCCTATCATTTTAATTCCTTTACAGCCTTATTCCCATTTAATATCATTCTATTTATTCTAACTAAATGCAACCTCATTTCACTATGTCAATAAAAATGTTAAGCAATGTCAATAAAATGATAAGACTTATTAAGAACGTTGAAGGTCCCTCATGGTCTGACCTATACACGGTCCGCCCCCTTGAATATGTGTGTATATGCAGATCTATGGAAAATGAAGAGATGGATGTGTATGTATGTATATATAAATGGTTAAAGAGAGAGTAGATCTGAAAATTGAGAGAGAGATCTGCATTGATGTATAAAAAAACAATCTTCCACAAAATGACCAAAATCAATTCACCAAGCAATCAAGCATCCATAAATGTACAGAGATAGTTTCATTAGATTGACTTCTAAAACCATGAGGGGCCAGAAGCCACTACCAAATTCTAAAAATGATCATTATGCCTTGAATTTCAATAAGTTCATTATTGGTATCTTTAGTTCAATAAAAGTGACACCCTGTGGAATAATCTGACCAGATTAGCCTCCAGATTATGATCTTCTGTTAAACTAAATAAGTGACCATTAAAGCAGAGTAACCATTACTAAATACAGAAATGAATTCCACTACAATCTGTTATCAATGATTAACCCACTCCAGTAAGTCAACAGGCACCTTATTGGTGTTCACAATATATATAAATGTACATCATTTAATTTCATACCTCCTCCTCTGATGCTTCATCAGCAGCAGCCTCCTCCTCTTCGTAGTGCTCTTCCTCTTCTTCATCGTCCAATTCTGGATCCCCGGCTACCCGACGTGTAGGTGATCTATATTCTTCCTCCCCATCAGTTTCATATTCAGACTCCTCTTTCTCACTATCTGAAAAGTCAACTGGGCGTCGGGATGATTTTGAAGCTGGAAGTGAAGACTTGCGAGGTATATCTTTGTGCCCCTAAAAGATTAATAAACACATAACACAAGCTGAAAATAATATATAATAATGCATATATGGTCCATGTAACAACTCAAATAGATTGCCTTCTTTGCATTGATGATCCGTTTCTCTGCTCTAGCCTCCATTTCCATGTCATCATCAAAGTGTCGTCGTGGAGCAGGATGTCGAGATTCGTAATAATTGGATTCGTCATCCTAGTCAATTATGATCAATGAAAAGAGATTATGTTTATGATAAGTAAACAAATAAATAAATATATTAATAAGAATCATTCTAACTGCAGAGTACATATACGAGTTCCACAACTTAGCATTAGAATTAATAGATAACACTTGGTAATAAGAGGTCAAGGTTTCGTACCCTGGTGGGGCCATGGGTGCCTGTGTATTAATGTTCATTAAGTTTACCTTTATCAAAAAATAGTTAACAAAAACACTTGATGAAGTAACGATTCAGTGTGAAGGACTGAAGGTGTGTACCAACAAAGTCGGCATACATAGAGTTATAATACTTGGTTTTGTTTTTTAAGACAAATCTGCTCTAATTATCTTGATAACAGGAAACTACTTTTCATGGTAATCAAAATTCAAAAATGACAGAGAAGAGAGCATATATGACAGATAGATATTGCATCTTTTGACAAGGGCTGCGATGAAAATAGATATAAAGCATGCCTCATTAAGTGCATCTTCCAAGAAACCAGGGGAAAGTTGGCGCTCCCTGCGAACAGTCTGTGTATACTTTCTATTAACCTTTTCCTTCTTCCGATTGAGAAGCTCATTAGCTCTTATTGTTTGGCTTTCAGCCTACAAAATGGAAAATATTAGAAACTAAATCAATCTGCTAGAAAGTTCATAAAGAAAAGAAGCAACAATAACTGATTACCCTCTCCTTTTGCTCCTTTTCTCTTTCAGGGTCAATGTCTGTTACACAGTTTTTGACTTTGTAAACCTTTTTGTGCCGCGAATCAACAAGGGCGGTCAATAATCTGTGAGACTTGGATGTCAAGGAAGAAGGCATGAACCTCATCTTTTGCAAAAGTCTTCCTTGTGATTGCAGAATACCCTACATGGTGCGGTAGAGCAAGTAGCAATAAAATTCTTAATTAGTTCTCACAGAAAACATAACAAAAAAGATTACCAAAATATAGGTATGTCAAATTGATTTTCAGTTAATATACAGATGAATGTCTTTAATTAAGTGTTTCCACTGATATAGAAATGAATATCTTAAATCAAGTATTCCTTGAACTCGCAACGATGTAACATAACACAGAGTCTACTTAAAGATAAGTATTAAACCAGAGATTAACTATATTGAAAATATACTTACTGTATCAGGGTCATACTAATTTTTGAAATGTTATGAATGAGAGACAGTACTACAGTGTGGTAAATGGAATTTGTTGTTATAACATATAATACTTGATAGTTATGAAAACATATTTAGCATCTAACCTTGTCATGTCTAAGGAAAAGGTGTGCTTGATCATGTTGCGCATCTTGCACAGATATGTCAAGGACTTCATTACCAATTTGTAACTGTAAGCTGCCATCTGACCATCTAATAAAACGGGCATTGCTTTCCCGCTACAGAAAAAAGAAGTTAATGTTTGAAAGATTAAGAAGTGCAAACAACTAGTTTCTTACATAAACGTGTGCACCGCTTGAATCAACAAATCAGACATTCTCACAAAGGCAACACATCATTATGGTACAATATAATTATGGTACCAAATTATAGTGTTGCGTATAATTTACGCAAATATGCAAAACATGCATCCCATAATGCTACTTACAGTAACTGTGCCATCAGGGTTTTTTACATTCCTCCATCGCACAATGTTGTTTTCCAAGCGAATACGTTTTTTAGATCCAGATTCATCTGTCACAAACTCATCCTCTTCAACATAAGTCTTGGGATCAAATGGTTTGGGATCAATCCCCATAATATTTGAAACTTTAATCATATTCATCTGCAAGAATATAGGACAGCAGTCAGTCGGAACATAACCAATGCAAGTCTTTCTTCACTGAAACATGATATAAGTGTATAAAAGATGGAGCCTGTACATATTATGCTAATCCAGTATTGCAAAACCATACTGAATAGCGGAATATGTGCACTATACATCATTTGTGAATGTGAAATGTCTCGGTTCATCCATTTATCATTGCTCTTAAAAAAATAGTCTGACATTAATTTGTTAACCAAATGTCAAAGTAACCAGGCTAAGAAGTCAGAAGATTTGTGAAAAACAATATGAAATCAAAGCGTGTAGGAAATATGGCAGTGATGGAAACCTTCTCAGGAGGAGCTGGAGGGTGATGCAGTGGAATCTCTAGCTCCAGAGGTGGGCCAACTGGTCTCTCCTTACGTTTAGACTCTTTATTTTCTTCCTCAGACTCATATTGACCCTCTTCATCAGCTAGCATATCCTCTGGTCTGAGCCCTTTCTCAAAACTTCCCTCCTCATCAATAGGGGATCTCTATAGTAGATAAAAGTATGGTCAGTATACTTTATTTGCTATAGATACAGCATAGATAGCACCATGAGATAAATGAAATTAGATAGAAAAAGATAAAACTGGAATCTCATACTTACATTAGAATCATGGTCAATTTGATTTCCAACTGCATACTCTGGTTCCTCGTCATCAGAATCCCCAAAAACATCACGAAGCTCAGGCGCTGTGTGTGAAATGTGAGCTTCATCTTCTTCCTCTACAGGCGATCTACCCCAAATCCAAAATTTTAAATACAGTCAGTATACCAAAAAATCAGAATAATTGCAGCTGGTCAAAAGAACATGGATAAACATAAGAGTCCACATTTTAGTGCATCACTAATCGAATAAATATCAAATTATCTATGTAGCAGACTATAAGTTAGATATATTGTTGAAACTTGAAAGTAACTAAAGGAAATAAGTTCATTGCATGATAATAGACGTTATAATGACATAGCTGACAGTAGGAGATAACATTAAAGGTTACCAAACCTGTATGTTTATATAACAAACTTTGGATCACATAAATTTGTTTGCATATTTTTTGGGGGTCACCTTTGACAAGTGACAGCTATCCTAGTTTATTGCTTTAAAAAGCAGCTAAAGGCTGTTCCGACTACTACTTTTCTCAGCATTACTGGGACACAATATTTTGCAAGGGTAATACGTTATGTGCTACTTTAGTAGAGCATAGAACAATGACCTATTCCAAAGTAACACTATCTGTAAGCTCACATATAGTTCAACCCTGAGGGTTATAGATTTGTTTACATACTGAATGTCTACATCTCTTTTCTTTCAAGACAGTGTAACAGCAAACTACTCTTAGGTTGTGTGTTGTATAAAAATCATGAAGTATATACTACAAAACATAACAAACAGCATTAATCCCACATAGTAAACTAAGTGGTTGCATGATTCAGCACAATAATATGGGAAATTGGGAATGCTTTATGCCAGAAATCTTGAGCAATAGTATATACATAAACCAAAGCTTTGATCTAAATGAATTTTCTCTTAACCATGACTATGACAAGAAAATACTTTAAACCTCTCAGTATCAATAAAAATGATGATGTGTAGAACCATCAACCTTTTGATTGCACATAAGTAACAAAGGATACTGTAAATATGCAATGACAACTAGAACAAACAAACAAACAATTTAATGCGGTGTTGGGGGATAAGATAAAAAAGTTTGAAATAGTGTAATACCTCTGAATTCTAGTCTGATCGACTTCTTCATCTTCATTTTCGGCATAGCGGTTCTCCTCAGATCTTTCAGATGCACTTTCATTGACATCCCTCCGCCGGCTTGTTGCAACTCTTTGACGATAGCCTTCCTTCTCATCACTCTCAAAATCTTTAACTTCACTTTCTTCCCTCTGGTCACCAACTTCCACTTCTTGGGAACTTTGATCCCTTCCGCCCTCCCTCTGTCCATGAACCCGATCTGCATCATGTAAGTCACCATCACTCTCCATTTCTACCTCGACTTCCCTTGGACCTTCTACTTCAGCCTCACCTTCAACCTCAGGTTCCATCCCTCCATCCCCTTCATCCTAAACAGACATCAAGACAGACAAAATGAATCCATCAACATAACATCATAAAAAGGTGTGTGTGTGTGTGTACACAATGTCACTTTCAAGAACACTCTAGAGTCTAGACATTATAGTATCAATTTATCTGTCGACTACTGGGTAATATCTGCAAAGTAAAAATCTCCCATTAACTTCATAAAACATATAAACATAGAAAGTTTAGATTATACATTAGAAATTGTTTATGGAAAGATATCTAAGAAAAAATAAAAATATAAGCACGCAATGCGAACTGAAGCACAGATGCATCCGAGAGCATAAGCTCAACCACAGTATATAAAAACTCAATACACACACACACACACACACATAATGCTAAAACATAACAAGTTGTTAAACAATAATATTCAGAAACAAACCACAATAAAGATAGCTTAATTAAAAAGAATCAAGATACAATCTGTATTTATAATAACAAAAGAAATGGAACAACTTGTATTTGGATCCTCATCACCCACAAATTCAGAAACATAACAAGTTGATAACCATATAAGCACGCTTTAAAAAAACTATGAATACAAACAAGACCATTAGAATGAGGACCTCACAACCACTGTTCAGGTAAAACAAAACGAACATAATTGTTTATAGTTGTATAACATGCAACTTAATACCACTGAATAGTAGGAGTATCAAAGAAACAAGGTAACCGTGCTTTATTGCAAAAACAGTGTCAATAAAATTACGTAGCTGAATACATTCAAATCCTGTTTCTAAACACCACCTTATCTTAATAAATCATAAAAACCAATGATCAAACAAATGAACACTAACCTATAACACAAAAATAGAAACAATAACTTAAAAGGTTCAAAGAAAGCAAATTAAACCCCACCATCAAGAAAACAAAATAAAGAGGACTAGATGCCTTAAATTATTAAAATACAATTCCAAAATTTGCTTTCACCAAGATAAGTTGCACAAACTACAATATCCAGTACACCACACATAAAATACAAATCCGACTATAACTCCGAAAATTTCCCAAAAAGGGGTTTAATTTCTCACTTTACGAAATCAAAAAACACCTACTTGATACAAAAAAAAAAAAAAAAAAAAATCATCAGTGTCACGCCAAGATTTCAAATGACCCACATATCAATTCACCTCAAGAACATAAAAAAAACATTAAAATCAGACAAGTGGCCAATACCCACACAAACAGCAACATAATCAACACATATCCAATAAAATAAATTATTATCATCATAAAATCAAGAACAAATGAAGGGAAACTAACTAAAATTAAAATTAAGAAAAAGGGTGAATTGTAAACACAAAAAGATTTAAACTTACGGAAGCATAATCGGGTTGTCGATTAGATTCATGCTCCGATTCAATCTCTTCTTCATCTTCTTCATCATCATCATCTTCTTCTTCTTCCTCCTCTGATTGGTCACCAAATAGATTTTGCATCATCTGATGCCTCTTCTCTTCCCCCACCATCTTCTTCTTATTCTATATCTGTGTGTGTTGTGTGTGTATCTGCTGCTCCAAAGCTGATATGTGTGTGTGTGTGTGTGTGTGTGTGTGTTCTCCGTTTATAAAGCCCACCGAACTGAGAATTGCAATTTCTTTTTTTGGCTTTAAATTAAAGAAGAATAAAATAGCAAGAGCACACATAATATTTCGTTATTATTTAAATAATTAAATTTTTTTATATTTAATTTTCATTTGCTTCTATCTTATTTTTATTTTGGAAAAACACACGTTGTACAAAATAAATTAAAGAAGAATAAAATAGCAAGAGCACACATAATATTTCGTTATTATTTAAATAATTAAATTTTTTTATATTTAATTTTCATTTGCTTCTATCTTATTTTTATTTTGGCAAAACACACGTTTTACAAAATAAATAAATAAATGTAAATTTCTAATTTCTTGATTTTTTATTAAAAATTTTGAAATCTATACTATATTATTAAAACTTTGGCTCTCTAAGGTCCTTGATCAGTATTTGGGCCGGATAGTTATTTTGGGACTAATTTTTAAACACTAATTTCCTAATTAAAATATATTTCATATTAATCAACTAAATAAAAAAACATCTCTAAACAAATCACACAGATATTATTTTATTAAAATCCAAATAATTCTAGTAACAAGAATTCAGGATATGCTGGCGGAAAAGATGGACAGTCTGGCGGAGTTGTAGATGGAGAGAATCAAGGAAATAATTTAAAATCAGATAAGTCAATGCCAGATCAAATGAGGAGTAATCAAAGCAATTTAAATCCCAGGATTATAGAAAATGTGGAAAATAATGAATTACTTGTGCTAGACCCAAAAAGACGCAGAACAGATCAGCACATTAGTAATGGGCCAAGAGAGGAAATAGCCCAAGAAGATGACATTGTTATGGACACACAAGATACAGAGACAGAGAACCAAAAAAACTTGCAAACGGCGGGTACTGCATGGCAGGCCCGCCGAGAATTATAAGCACATTCAGTTGGAACTGCCAGGGTCTGGGTCTGCCCTGGAAAGTTCAGTTCCTATCAGACGTGATTCGTCAGGAGAGGCCTACATTTGTGTTTCTGTGTGAAACTATAAGTTCTAGAGAGAAGATGGAGTCGATTCGTGATAAACTTGGCTATGAGGGATTGATAACAGTAGAGCCACAAGGGAGGAGTGGCGGCTTAGCTCTTTTATGGCGTGAGACAGATCAAGCAAAGTTATTAAGCTTCTCAATAAACCATATTGATGTTGAAACAAATGTTCGTACCATGTGCCATTGGAGGCTTACGTGTATTTATGGTGAACCAAAGAGGTCTAAACGAAAAAAGGCATGGGAGCTTCTAAGGAATCTCACAAGGGATTCAAATTTACCATGAGCATTAGTTGGTGATATGAATAACATTGTTGCACATGCAGATAAAAAAGGAGGTGCTAATTACCCTTAGTGGCTGGTTGATGGTTTCAATGACACTCTTCAGGAGACGCATTTAATTGACATGGAGCTGTTAGGACACCAGTATACTTGGGAAAGAGGACGAGGCACTGATGAGTGGATGGAAGTTCGTCTTGATAGAGTGTTAACAAATAATGACTGGTTGGCATTGTTTCCGTATGCTAAACTCTACAATATGGAGGGTTCTCCGTCAGATCATAGCTTATTATACTTAGACTTGAGAAAACCAGGTGAAGGAAATAGGAGAAGGCGATTTCGTTTTGAAAACGTGTGGATTTTAGAACCAATGTGCCACCAGGTCGTGAAGGATGTATGGGATAGCAATATCGAGGCCAATATCTTGTGCAAAATCAAACAATGTGGGGAAAGGCTGGATGTTTGGGGGAAGGAGGTGACAGGGAGTTTCAGTAGACGTATAAAGAACTGCAAGGCACAGTTAAAAAAGCTTCGATGCAAAAGTGATGCGCAGTCCATGGAGAAATTTAAAGAAATCAAAAAGCAGCTGTTCTCGATTCTTGATCAATGAGAAATTTTCTGGAGACAACGATCAAAACAGTTATGGCTTAAGTCGGGAGATAAAAACACAAAATACTTTCACGCGGCTGCTACTACCAAAAGACGTACTAATCAGATAAATCGCTTGAAGAATGAAGATGGGATCTAGTTTGACTGGGAAAATGGCTTATCTGATATCATCTTAAATCACTTCGAAAGGTTATTCAGCTCAAATCATACAGATAGAGACGAAGTTATTAACTGTGTCCGTACATCTATCTCTGATCATCAGAACAACGAGTTGTTAAAACCTGTGTCGAGAGAAGAAGTAAAAAATGTTGTGTTTGATATGCACCCGGACAAGTCCCCCGGGCCAGATGGGATGACCCCTGCGTCCTACCAAAAATACTGGGCAGTTGTGGGAAATGATGTGGTTAAACTGGTAGATAACTTCTTTCGAGATGGTGTTCTGGATACGGAATTGAATGAAACAAACATTGTTCTGATTCCAAAAAAGAAAAACCCGACTAGTGTAGGAGAGCTTCGACCAATATCCATGTGCAATGTGATTATGAAAGTGATCACAAAAGTCCTGGCCAATCGAATGAAAGATTTGTTGAATAATATTGTTTCAGGTACTCAAAGCGCCTTCATTCCGGGACGTTTAATCTCAGACAATATTATGGTCTCATACGAAATTATGCACTACTTGAAGAAGAAGAAAGTAAGGAAGGATGGTTTTATGGCTCTAAAACTCGATATGAGTAAGGCCTATGATCGCATTGAGTGGGAGTTTCTGAGAGAGATTTTATTGAAGATGGGATTCAGTAGCTGGTGGGTCCATTTGGTACTACAATGCGTAATGTCAGTATCCTATTCTATTATCCATGGGGACAAGGAAATGGGCCCTATAGTGCCAAGCAGGGGAATCCGTCAAGGAGATCCCTTACCGCCTTACCTTTTCATCATTTGTGCAGAGGGACTATCTTCTTTGATTAGAAAGTACGAAGAAAAACAATGGATTCATGGGGTTAAAATCAGCCGAAAAGCTCCAACTATATCTCATATGTTGTTCGCAGATGAGAGTTATGTGTATTGTAAAGCAAATATGAACGAAGGTTTAAAAGTTCTGGAGCTACTGAATATTTATGAGGCTGCCTCGGGCCAAAAGGTTAATTCCTGCAAGTCCTCTGTCTTTTTTAGCTCTAATGTTCTTGATTATAACAAGGAGAGTGTATGTCAAACATTGTCTATGATGGAGGCAGATGGCAGAAGCAAATATCTGGGATTACCAAACACATTGGGAAGAAACAAGCCAGTAATTTTGGGTTTCCTAAAGGAGAAAGTGAAGAATAGAATTAAAAGTTGGAAGGATAAAACCTTTTCGAAACCAGGCAAATAAGTTTTAATAAAGTCAGTGATCCAAGCTCTCCCATCTTTCGCTATGAGTGTATTTCTTTTACCTCAAGAGATCAACAAAGACATTGAAAGGAGCCTAGCAAAGTTTTGGTGGGATGATTCAAAGACTGACAAAAGAAAGATTCATTGGATGAGCTGGGATCGTCTTTGTAAGCACAAATCAGCAAGAGGGTTGGGGTTCAGATGTTTTCGGGACTTTAATGTGGCGATGTTAGGCAAACAAGCCTAGCGATTAATCACTATGCCTGATAGTCTGACCACAAAGTTATATAGAGCACAATATTTTCCTGATGCAAGTTTCTTTGAAGCAAAATTAGGCAGTAACCCGAGTTTTATATGGCGCAGCATATATGAAGCCAGAGATCTGATCATGGCTGGTATTAAATGGAGAATAGGTTCAGGGGAGAGCATCAATATCAAAGGACAACCATGGCTTAATGATGACAATAATCCATACATCGAAACGGAAATCCAGGGACTGGATAATCAAAATGTGAAATCTCTTTTGTGTGTGGATCGTAAGGAATGGGATGTGGATCTTATAAGGGATATGTTCGAAGGTAGAGACCAAGTCTGTATTCTTAACACGCAGCTGGAAACAAATATTGATGGCGATGTGGCCTACTGGAGCAAAGAAAACACAGGGGAGTATTCCGTCAAAAGTGTTTATAAACTTCTCCAGTCGACTAAAAGGTACTGGCAAGTGGATGACAATGATAAGTTATGGAATAAGCTCTGGAAAATTAAGGCTCCAGCCAAAGCTCTTAATTTGGTATGGAGAGCATTGAGTAACTGTCTCCCCACAATGATGAACCTTAGTGAAAAACAGGTCCAAGTACCTCAAACATGCCCAGTTTATTTGGTAGAAAATGAAACGGTTATGCATAGCATGGTCACTTGTGACTTCGCTTTGAAGTGCTGGAGAGTTCTATTAACAGCTAACCACACAGTGATTGAAAATAATTTTCCGGAGTGGTTGTATAATGTGTTATGTAGAGCGAATCAGGATGTGAAAGCAGAAATTGTCTTGGTCTGCTGGTCGATATGGAAAGAAAGAAATGAGTTTGTGTGGAATAAGAAATCCACCTCGGTTAATTGAGTAGTGGCATTGGCAAAGCAGCACCTTATACAATGGAAAACAGCCCAAAGTAGTTCTACAAGTGCTCTTCTTCAGCCGGGTTATGATGGAGATGGAGCTAGTGTTTGGGTAAAACCACAGAAGGATACTATTAAGGTGACAGTTGATGCATCTGTTTTTGAAGACCGAGAGGAAGTTGCTGTTGGGATGGTAGCTCGAGACTGTAAAGGTGAATTAATTCAAGCACAAACCCGAGTATACAAGGGTCTGAAATCTGTAGAATGAACAGAAGGTATGGCAGTAAAGGAAGCGTTGAGTTGGTCTGACAGGGATGAATGGCTAAATGTGGAAGTAGAGTCTGACTGCCTTATGGTAGTGCAGGCCATTAGAAGTCGAGTCCGAATGAGCTCTCCTTTTGGTCATATTATTCAAGAATGTCGGAACTTACTACGCAAAAGAAACAACGTTAAGTTGCAGTTTATTAAACGGTCTGCAAATGAAGTTGCCCATCGATTAGCTAGGGTAGCTTATTTATATCCAGATCGTAGTTTTGATAGGTATTCTATTCCTATCGATGTGATGAATTGTATTGTGGAGGATTTACAACATTAATAAAATCTTTCATTTCGTCAAAAAAAAAATTGATGTTATCCTTTACTCACAAAATAGATTTATGTTAAATACTCTTCTATTCGATTACACATCTTCTAAAATGAATATTAACATTTACGATACACAACTCTACTCTACGAGAAAAGACTCTGCAAGAAAATGGATTGAATTAGGATCGTTTTTAATATAATTTTTTCTTCATTAGTTGAAAACAATTAGTGTGTAATTCCTCAGAACAATGTCAATATGTATTTGTAGAAGAGGGAATTGAATACAAATACTACGACTTTTTGTGTTTTTAGTGTTTTTTTGAATGGCTTGAGAGATGTATGTAAGAACAATAATAACTGAGATAAATATTGAACAAGATATTTAAAAATTATTGATTAATTGATTTTTCAATCGGTGTATATATTTGCTCAAATAATCTAGCCTAGTTGCTTTTTATAAAATTAGAAAAATAAATCAATTGTTCTTACAAAGTGCTCTAAGGCTGAACAGTTGATTCATAATGATATTCTAACTTGGATACTTTCTAACAAATCTACCACTCTTGTTTATATAATACAAGAGTGTTTATGATATCAAGAATAGAGTACTAACAAAAATACATATTTTAGGAATGCTAATAATCTATCTTTCCATTATGTCTTTTTCCATTTTGGAAAATGTCTTGAGTCTTGAAAAGACAGCTTCAATTTGAGTTTTCACAGTCAATGTAGACTGTTTTCCATAAGTGTGCTTTAGTCTGAAAATTCCTGACATTTTGTCTCTTTGTGTAGTTCCTATCAATTGATAATTTGTTGTTAAATGTATTAATTGATTTTTCCTTGTATCTATCAAATGATATTTTTCTTCGACTGATCTTAATATCCATTGAGTGATAATAATTGTTGACTTATCAATTGATAGATGTTATCAATCGATATATTAATCGATGGTTCTTCATATCAGTTGATGGTCTTCAATCTCTTACTTGACTTGTTATCAGTTGATCATCCGTACATTGATACTTTCATATCAATTGATTACCCTTCACTTATATAATTTTCTCGTCTTCAAATAATTACAATTTGATAGTCTAAATTATAGATCAGTTGATGACTTATATCAGTCGACTCTAGTATCAATTGAGAATATTATCAATTGACTTAAATCTTATCAATTGAAATGGACTGAGTACACCTATGCTACCATCCATATTATCATTTGATTTATATAATCATTTCAATTAATAAACGGTTTCCTAATTAATTGATATTTATAAATATCATATCAGTTGATCAGTTATAACAAATAATTTTTTTATGATTTTAAGGTTAAAGTTATCATCAAGCGTGCATTGATTCCTAACATAGTACCACTCATTTTATTCATTCAATTCCAAATACATTTAAGGAAAAATTGAATTGAACGCGTTTTTACTCCTCGATAGTGGAGAAATTCGTTTGAAAGGATTTGATAAAATGTTTGAAAATTATTAAATACGACATCATAGAAGTCTATCAAATCGTCATTTTATTTTTTCGACTTAAAAATAGTATTTTTGATATTTTAAATTATATATATGTCTACCAAGTTATTCAGACGTTAAAACATAATTAAATAACTTAATTATCCATTTAAATTTTAAATTTTCGAAAATTTCAATAACCATAATAATTTACCACATTTAAAATATTATTATCCATATATTTAAACAAAACACATTTTAAAAATTCAAAAAATAGTCTAAAATATATAATATAAAATACAATTATACACACAAAGGCTTGCAATTGAAATTTCCTCGTTATTTTACTCCAATCTACCCGACAAATAAAATGATATAAAATATATATTTCATTTAGTTTATCACATATTTCAATTTTTAAAATTTATTTAAAAATATTTTCTATGATACTATTATCTTATTAGTTTTTCTAGCCATCATATGTCACTAATTTTTGTTGACCCCACATATAATAATATTTTGATACTTAAATAATAACATTTTATGATATACATGAACTTTATTAGTATATGAACTTTATTAGTATAAGAATACAAACGCCAATTAAAAACACAAAATCACAATGTACGGGAAAAAAACCCAAAAGCTAAAAATTAATGTTTAGAATTTCCCCATTTAATAAATCTCTTAAAATTTTGTTTAAATGCAAGTTTCAAAATCCACACTTTCAAGAATTACAACCGCAAAATTTTCTTATATAATAGTATTTTGTAACTACTGTAATATTTGCAATGTGTACTCGGTTTGAAATTTATTAGTTTTCTCACAGTAATAAAAAGAAATTTAAAAATTACTTTATGTTTTTAACCTCTAACTAGCTCTAAACCCCGTACGAAACACGGATATACTCTAGTAAAAATACTGTATATTCTCATGATTTTTGTAGTTAACATGTTATTTTTATAATTTTATTTATAAATATCCTGTAAATTTGTTGATAAATAACTACGACGTGTATATTTGAATTGCTGCAAACTTATTATTATTGAATAAGACTCATTGTAGGTGCGTCTAATCTTGTTGCCAAGGTCCTGCAAGTGTACAAAGCAGATTAGGATTTAATCTTCATCATTCTGCAATAGTCTTGGTCTTCATCATTCTGCAATAGTCTTGGTATGCTTTCAATCTTTGTACAAACTCACAATAAGCAGAATCCTGCAACCCGTTCTGTCCATCAACAAGGTAAAACTGCAATACCTATCATCCGGTATAATTTAAATCATTGCTCATGTTCAACCAGGTAAAGAAGCTCGTGAATTGTCACATACACTGAACAAGTAAGGATTTCATTTTAAGGAAAAATCATGCATGATGTACCTGTATAGCACCCAGTCCAAAAGTAGCAACATTGCTTGATGATATCCCTACAATTCAGTCAAACTCTATGATGAAATACCAATTTTGTAACCGGAGAATAGTTTCCATAAAAGCAAGGTAAAAGTAGTATTTACAGCATTATTTGTAAACACCAAACTTTAAAAAACACTTAAGGTCCAACTTCTATAATTTTTTAAAAATAGTGTCCAACAGCTACAATATACAATGTCATACTTCACGTCTATGACTTGAGGACTAAATAATTCATATTACATCATAATGCTGGAGACCTGCACAAACAAAAATGCACTGGCTTGAGCATAAAGAGAAGGAAAAACTCACCGGCAGATTCAAAAATTGTACTCGAATAGAAAAGAACACCATCGATTCCGGTTAGCGGTTGAAAGAGAAGCAACCCAATTCCTATCTGCAAAATATAATGATAAGTAGTTGCATGTATATTCTATTCTATCATTTATCATGTTAGCTGAAATTAAATACCACAAATGAAATTCTTACTAAAACATATAAGGTTCTGCAATTACCATCATCATCATCAGAGGAACCAATATTTTCTTTGTCTGAGGTCCCCAAAACGGATTGCATTTCTTCTACTTGTTGATGCCACAGCCCTCTGCCCATTAAAACTACCCATAAATAATTTATTTTCTTTCAGAGAGAAAAACAGAAACTTCTGACTTGGAGTTTTATATCGCAACCGGTTCTTCACTGAGATATGAACACCTTGATACCAAAATGGCCTGATTATTTGGAAGATTGCTTTCTCTCGAGTAGAAGTACATGCATCAGTCAAGGTTGGCGTCTTAGCATGACGTGTTCAGGAAAAACCCACCTTAATTTCATTCACTTCAACAAAAAATGTCATTGTCAAAACCACGAAGAACTTGCAAAGAAGATTCAAAAACATCTATCATACCCATTTTGGCCTGGATTTAGTTAAGAAGTGATTCAGTAACTACAATAATAGATATATTTGAATTAGCATGAAAGACAAATAAGTCCTGATAAAATCACAACCAACGCGGAGATTCTGGGATAAAAAGAGTCCTGGAATCAGTACAAAAACAAGGCAAATTTCTTGCCATAGACAAACAGTGTACTCGTTTGACTCAAAAGTCACAATCTCCATGCATAGAGTAAGCAAATCTAAAATGAGGACAATGGTGACTATTGCAGACGTAAAATATTCGGCGAAAAACAAATAGAATATATAATCTATACGAGGGAATAAATTCTAGTAGAAAAACAAAAAATGTGTCCTATAGATACCTAAAAAAGCAAGCACTCTCCAATTAGCAAACAGTCCCAGCAAATAAGACAACATAATTCCAATTGTAACTGAAAGCTACATAGCAAAAAAACCAAGAAAAACTTACTCCATAAGTGAACATGACAGCAACACATACTTGTACATCACGAGATTGAATCCACACACCTGGTTCACTGATCCCAGACCGTGGAACAGAAAACTAATTACAAGTAGGTAAAACTATATCATGATTATATGAAATGTAAATCCTAAAGGAGACATGACTGTTTTAAAATCACATGAAAAGAATTTATGTCCGCTTTATTTCACTGTTCCATAACAAAGAAGCTTAACTGTGTGCAGTTAAAGTGCATCATGAGATACTATAGTACCTAGGGTAATATATATTCATTAACAAAAGCGACATTAATAAGCAAAAGAACTCGCAAAATTGTTACAAGTTACACCTATTTTGCAATTATTGTGCTCCGCAAATATCATAAAATGAAGAAGCCCTGAGGCATAGATTTCAGGAAGGGAAAGTAGATTGAGAGATAAAATATTGTATGCTTAACAAAAAAAAAATAGATTTGAGATTCAGTAAGTCATTCCAATTAAAATAAAGGATAGTACCTGAAAAAGGATAACAAGGCAAGCTAGAGGACCATTACAGATCTTGTGGGACCAGAAGCTGTAAAATTATGTCGATCTGTATTGGTGATAATATAAATTTAAAATTATATACATATAGATTTCTGCCTCTTTATTATTTCTTAAGTTTGTTTATCTATTCGTTGTATGTTTTTTCCGAGGGAAACTTGCTTGAATTTTTCTCTGACGACTCCTAGCTGTCTTGGTGGAGATAGGACTGCTTCTTATCGACAGGTTGGTTTCAAAGATGTGGTTGTGCTGGTGACTCAAGACAGTTGAATTGAACTCCTAATTTTTATTAATCCTGTTACGCACTCTGCTTTTTCTAGTAGTAATCAAAAGCACACATAGACAAATATAAAATACAGAATATGCAGTAGAGTGAAGAGAGAAATCATTGGCCAGTTGCAAACATATTTTGAAGCAGTACAAGATTGCCATAGTTTTGTGGATCAAGCTCAAACAAATTTGCAACTGCAATCTTTTCTAATTATGACTTCTTATTTAGCAATTTAAAAAATCATGGCTTCTCGTTTGCTCTACAAGTTCCTAGACCCAGAAGAGTTCCCGAACTGAAACAACAAGAAAAATAGACCTTTTTTTTACAATAAGGTTGCAGACGAGGTTTACCATTACTGCCGTCTCTAACATGTCGGCAACTCAAGTATAATGCTTTATATTCACATATGAGAAATTGATATCAACATATAATAGATTTGGAATCAAAATTATAAGATGTGATGATACTCATGTCTCATGGACTTGAATGCAAGTAAACAAATATTTTTACTTTTTTAGGTTGCAAGAGACCTAACCACTTAGTAGTGACCTAATAAAAGCATCACCAAGACAAATGATGTCCACCCTTCCTACATATTTAAGTAAACAAAAATCAAAATACTTGATATGGCAGAGTAATCAACACAACACAAGGTTGGATATATTTAACCTTATCAACCAAAAAGTCTAAAAGTCAATGCATATTTTATATGAATATAAGCAACAACTCAAAACTTACCCAGAAATCTCCCAGTAACAGTCATATGTTTTTTCTTTTATTTAACGATGCAATCCAAACTAAGCATGAGTATAATACCAACAGCAACAAATGACAAATGACAATAACAAGTACCATCTGCATTTTATTCTCATATTTATCATTATATATGGAAAAAAAAGATAAATTCAGCCGAGTATAATTAATTTTGAGGGAAGCAATATCAGTGACAAGATCAGAATTCCCATATACTCAGAAAAAATAATAAAATTTTACTAATATGATAGAATCATATCTTACTATAAACAATTTCAATAACCTCTGTAAACGCTATTACGAAAATAAATGTATTTTTGTCATACACTTGACAAAAACAAATATAGACACATAATTTTATAGAAAGAAATATATAGGAAAACATAATATGTGTATGTGGATACCATTTTACAAAATTTCTGAAAGATCAAAACAGATTACACGTACAAAACAGGTTTCTCTCCAACTGCTTCCTCACTCTGTAACTGTCTCCGGTCTTGAAACTCTGCTCCATAATTTTCTACACTATCTCGAATTCTCTACTGCTATACACTGCAAAGCTAGTCCCCAACGTAATATTGGAGCTTAAAAATTGTTGAATAGGGCCATAGGCTATTGAAGATTATGCGCTACAAATATACATAAATTATGATATATACGATGGTGTGCATTAATTTCTGAACCAAAGTGTAATAAATAATAATAATCCTAAAAAACTCAAATAGTTTATAAAAAAATATATTTTATATACCTTATGCAGAGCAGACAATAGTGACCAAGTCCTATGCCCGGAAACCTAACAATGTGAGAATTACAGATTGACAAGGAACAATAATTTCTTCCTTTTTATATCTGCAAGAGCTTACATTGCTATAAATAAAATATGGCTAGCAGTCCTGCTTTTACAGCTTTAATATTGCATGTAAAGAATTTTACTCAATTAATTTTGCATAACCTATAGAGTTACAGTTATGCCTATACAGCTTATAAGAAATAGCAGTATTTTCAATTTTATTTGATCCGGTTACGAGTACTATAATCATGGTATAGTTATCGAGACTGTAACATAATAATATAGAGCTGACTGTTTGTGAGGAAAGCAGAATAATAATGAATTATGAAAAAACAAAGTTATATGTCCAATTTAATGTATTTATCTCACACCAGAAATACCTGACGGCATTCTAGTAGCCAATCTGTAATAGCGTGCTATATGCTTTCTTTGCCTGAAATAAGTTTAAGATTTGATAGTACAATTTTTTCCACCTTACAATTCGTAAGGTAAGCAGCAAAGTAAAAAGAATTTAATCCCAAAATGTGGGAGAATAATGCACTAATATGAATCTTGTCTAGAAATGAAATAGATCTACATTGCCTCTTACAACATTGACGAGATAAGTCACATCCCTAAATACCCGCAACGAAATCTTTTTTAGGTAAACATACACACACACACTGATACATGTAAAACTATAAGCATATAATGAAACAAATGTCAATGCAAAATCATGTTGTCTATGTCACAAAGCTGCAACCTTTATACATTATACATGCAATTTTACACTATGATGCACAAGAAGTGAACTTAGCTCAGAATAAAGTTGACGGTTCACATTAAGCTACATGTGCTACTACAGCAAGTAAAAAACTGACCCTCAACAAAGGAATGTGGATACCAGCCAAAGTATTGTTTGGCGGAATCAAAGCCGTTTCAAACCCCTTCGCAGAGAATTATGCCTTCATAATCAAAAGAGACCTAAAAACCTACACAATCCCACAAACACATGCATACAACTGCACGGATCAAAGAAAGTAGCATAAGAGCTACTACTACACTGGCAAATATTGTGAATGTAATGACAAATCCTTCCATTACTAATCTATTTCTTCAACTTATGTTATTCACACATGTAAACCAAGAAAACCTTGTTAGATGCTAGTGTGCTTTATAATTAATATATACGCAGAATCAAGCTTGAAATTCAATATAACGAAGCTTACTACCAACATATATCTTTTTTTTGCCGGTTAACAATTTTGTTTTAGTAGGTTTCTAGTTCAAAGGAGGCCATCAACTTAAATCAGCATACTTGAGATTAAACACTAATACACGTAATGAGTTGTCATGGTTCCGTTATTTCTGTATATAATTTGAGATTATTTTGGTTGTGACCTATAGTCCACCTCAACATGGTAATTATTATATATATATATATATATATATAATAGAGCTGTCGTGGCTGATTACATGGAGTAATAGAACTGGTGTGGCTGATTATGTGGAGACTGATGTGGCTGATTATGTGGAATAAATTGTCTCATGTTGGCCTATTAGACAGATAATAGATAATAGATGTAGTAACAGAAGACAAGCTTCTACAAGTTCAGACTGTTCAGTACAAAAAAACATAACAATAAATTAATCACCTCTTTCGTTATATCTGAGGAAGTAGCAAAAGTCTCAGCTGATCTCCTCAGCTGACTCAATGTTAATCCTGGAAACTCTTTCCTGCATCAGTAACCATATTTTGAACATTATAAAAACAGATAACTAATGTTTATACAACTGGAAATTATTTTAATTATGTTCGCAGATATCTTAATTAGAGACATTCTTGAACCAATATGTTGGCAGGTATCTTACAATACAAAGAGCAGGGAGCATTACCAGTTCGTTGGGAGAGTTTCTTCTTAACCTGTGTATCATTACAGAATTTCTGGTGTAAGTAGCTTGTTTAGATTTTACAGAGTTCCAGGTCCCCATTTCTATCTTTAAATCTTTATATGTGATGCTTGCAGTCAGATACATAACCATTGAGTACGTTGTTAGAATCTAACAGTCTAGAGAGTGAATTACAGATAATAAGTGAAACTAAAAGTTGAACGCCGAAAAATAATCCGAGTAATGTAAGGTCCAGGGTGTAAAATATGCTGGCTGAGGACTATCATAATGTAATCGAAACATTCACATAATCGTCTACGATATCTACACATTACTCAATTTGTTCTCGCATATTTCCTCTGAGTTAATTTCATCATTCTCTAGCTTTTGCTTGCACTGTTTTATACAACAGTTCTACTGCCGGTTCTCATTTCCATGCATTGTTAGGCACTTTTCGCAGTATGAGATTGCATACATTTACCAAATTCTCACACTCCCAAGGTCAATATGCATGCAAAATAGTGCTGCTAGAATGAGAAAGTACATGCCTATAACCCCCCCCCACCCCGGATACAAATATTATTGTCCAATTGTTGCTGCCATCAGTTACCTTTCTCAGCAGGCCCATACACTTAAAATGGTATACCAATCCAATGAAAGAAATTTTCAACACATTGCCTCGAAATGGAAGCAACCCAAAGTTTTGGAACAGAGCTTACTATTTAAACAATAGAAGAATGATCACGAAACTTGTTGTTCTGGTGACAAGACATATCAGAAGTTTAGTGCTAAGTTAAAATTGAATAAATGGTGGAGACCTATAAGAGTATGCATCTTAAAGTATTTCATGAAAAAGTAAGTTATATCAGCCAGCACTGGAAGACCTGGAGGTGATTTCTAATAATGAGGAATGATAAAAATCATAGTGTTCTGCACAAATACAATGCATGTGACTGGCTAAATACACCCTTTCCATATTGATGTGCTGCAGATGATCCCTGGATTAAAGTTCTTACTACAGATCCGGAGTTTCAAGTAAGCATGGTAATCATCATCTTACAACAGTGAGATAGAAGATGTGAAGACCGCAAAAAAAGTTTAATGAGCGTACTTCTTATTTGATGGCCTATCTTGTGGGGTAACATGATGATTCGTGTCCTACAAATTTACATTTAACAAAGGCTTAGAACAATTCTTTATCATACATGGGCCTGGAGTAGATATATGTAGAAAACCGAGTACCTTTGATAGATGGAATGCTGAGATGAGCTTTTGGTTAACGATCTGTTGGCTGCAAGCAATTTCCTGTGCATTGTTATACTGAAAATGAATTTGTAAATAAAAAAACCTACAATTACCAGCTAGAGAGCATAATAACCATTTCAAGATTACTCATATCTGCATTTCTTTGCTGAAACTATTACAGACATCATTTTTTTAACTTCTGCATACACAATTCAATCTTCTCATGTAAATCCGTGAGCAAAGAGATCATATCATGTGAACTTTCTTCATATATGCATATTGGCCGAGCTGATCGCAAATTGTGTTCACAGCCCTGTTAAGGTTAACTTTGACATCTTCTTACCCCTAGTTTGAAAATTATACATTAGCCATATTAGAGGGACCAAATCCAGGACGCTTTATAAAAATAACTTTATTACATATATAGGAATGTAGCGTTAATACCAATAATTGCAACATATTGTCACTAACATTTAACTTCTGCCGAATGCTTTCCACTGCAAGCGAATTAAGAAGGAGTAATGAAAAAAAATTGGTACATTTACTTCTCATTTTGAAATGATTAAAACTAGTTGAGTATTCTAAAGCCCTGAAAACCTCTTCTATTTCCTGTCCTTGACCTGTGATTGACTGATTGTACATATGGTATATAATGTTTTAACGAATTACAGATATAATACTTACTCTCCAGTGCCAGTTCCTTTCTTCCTTTGTTTACTTGCATTATATCACTTTGAATGGAATCCAAGATCATCCCAAATCTGCTCAATGAAGTCTCCATCATCCCAATCCTGTATTCAAGCTCTTCGTTGATCTGATCTGATATGCCAAGAAACTAAAATAAGTAACTAATGCAAGAGTAAAAAGCATGCTTCATATTTTTACAACTGGTTACAAGAAATACCTTCACCTCAATCATATCTAGCAACAGGAATTACAGTTCTGGGCTGCAAAGAAGCTAGATAGCAACTAGAGCATGTAGATTTACTCCTCTGTTCTGGAGCATGCCATTTGCACAATAAATTTGTAGAGGATCTTGCAATTTGATTTTGACTCTCTTCACATGTATTATTGATTGGTGACAATGAAGACAACCTTTTTGTTGGGTATGGAATGGGAAAGGAAAGTAATAAAAAATTATAAACAAATTTTGTATACAAAAAAGAATATAGGAATGAAATCTTAAATCAACATGAGAGAGTCTAAATTTTCTATGATGAGAATTGTAAGGAAAATAATGAAAAAATTGAATGGACCATTTTTTCCAAAACATGTAGGTAGAATTCTAGTTCAAATAGTTTATAATAGAATGAAACAAAGAATGAAAATTATAATCATTTTCCCTTATCTGACCCAAATAAGAGTACAAATTTAATTATATTCCATCGAATTAAACATCTGGACTCTTTAATCTGGAGCTGCCTGCTCTCATCTGGGCCCTTGAATCTGAAACCTGAACTATCTATAGGCAGTTAGGCACGGTCACTTCTACGCATTTTCCTTCGAGTTTCGCTTCGTTTAATCATCACTTTGAGTCTTTGACATAACCAATGTCATAAAGCCGTTTTACGTACCTTAGGGATAGAAACTTGAACTATAATTAACGTGTGCTTAATCAAAGATGAGTTACAATTAGCTGCAATGGGCCTGTCTGCACACAAACAAACAAGGGGTAGCCATATACTTAGCTTATAGCTAATCTTCTGCTCCTATTAGATTCAACATCACTCTTTATTCGAGATAACTATATGTTTTTGGTAGATTAAGTAGCAAGTTTAGTAGTTGTTTGTAGTAACTGAACGTACTAGTACATCACTTCTTCAGACATTTTTTGTTATAGGAACAAAGCTAGCACAGTCATGTAAAGTACTTGTTTCAGCAACACAAGGCCTGTCACATTTCCGTTAACCATCACCTTCATCAATCATTACCACCAAATTAAATTAAATAATCAAGAAACAATGCAAGAATATAGTCATTTTATATTACACAACACAATAACAAATTAGAATTAATAAAACATATAATACAAAGTTTACTAACAGGAAGGATGAAATTCATCCAACATTGTTAATCGGGTTTTGTCTATCAACTGTATGGCATAATGAAAATTCAAGCCAGTTATATAATTTGATCCAAGAAAATATAGTCAACTAAAATTTAAATTCACAGGAAACATCCCTGGCAATTCCAATCATCTCCAAATCCATATAAACAGGAAACCCAAACAACAACATGACACACACATAAAAATCACAACTAATTTTAGAAGATTACATAATGCCTAATCAATATAAGCAGCCAAAATTTTACATATAGCATCATACACACAATCTTATATGTATACTACGTTTGAGAGGGGTGTATTGATCACTATACAAAGAGATGATTGCTAGTAGCTGAACACCACCATCCACTGGTGGCACCATGTTACCATTGGCACAAGGCTACCAGTTCACTACCATGATTCCTAATCTTACCAGTCAGAAGAAAAACCCCAACCCATTTAGGATCAGTTCAGCACGTTGAGGAAGAAAATTTGTTATTAAAATTTGACTCACGAAACAAGTTGGGTGGAGATAACCTACACGAGACTAACAAGGAATAACTACTACACTTCTTGAAGGGAAAAAAACCAAATATAAATAGAAACCATATATAGACTATAAGAAGCATCACCAGATTCATCTAAAATGTATATCACTAATTCATATTTATCCCAACATCTTGATTCAACATTCTTACATGTACCAATTTAAAGGGTTTTGTCGAGTCTAAGCTCTAATACTGTTAAGATATTAACCCCCACTCCCAATCAAGCCTCTTAAAATCCAGTGTGAAGGCCTCCAAAAATAAATTTAAATTTGATATATTGCTTCTGGTTGGTCTACTTCTAACCCGCTACAGCAGTTTTACACAAGGGTAACATTCATTTCCTCCCCAACCGAAGTAAATATTTCATCCACCCTGATAAGAAAATAAAGACAAATACCCGTAGTTAATTAAAATGTAAAATCCAAAATAATGACAAAGAAAATGACTTCTGCAATAAGCAGGTAAGTTCTTCTATTGTACATTTGGATCCTAGTAGTCGTATTCATCGAATTCATACAAATGCGAAATGCAACCATTGGGGAACTTGGATGATTTTCATGCTAGTAATTTGTGGGAACTGAGCAGTTTGGTTGCACCACAGACAACTAACAACCATTTATTATTTTACCAAAACCTGAAAACTGATGACGGGGGATCATAGTCAGTAATCAAATTATTGAAATTTTAAGGAATTGGAATTGTAGCTCATATTAGACCCTAGACAAAGACTCAAAGAGATAGTAGACAGTCCTTTAAGCTATGTTACTCGGACTCTTCATTTTACCTTCGAGTACCCGTGTCGGACACTCGACACTCGGACATGGACACTCGGACTTGGACACTTATTTTAGGCCAAAAACATGTATATTTTTCAAAATATTGCCGAGTCCGATACTTGGACACGTATCCATGTTGGACACGTCTAGCCGAGTCCGAGTAACATAGCCTTTAAGTAATGCTTGACCTATAGCCTAATCCCAACCTCAGCAAGGTGTGATAGCATATTGAAAGATGGTGGACAAGAATTAATAAATATTTATCCGGTGTCTAAGGACTAAGAGCTCAAAATAATGACCAACTTTCCACAAAGCACCATAGTAGATTGAGTGTCAGTCTTCATACTATGTCACTATCATCCTGACAGTACTTCTACTATATATGATTAGCTACCTATCAGACTATCAAAAAAAACCGGATTACATTTTTTAACCAGAACAACTGAATAAACACAACAATGGCCAAACTTCTTGCATTACAGAGTATAAATCCAATATGATAGCCTAGTGTTGGTGTTGTACAGATATCCATTAATGTCTTTCTCATTACATATGATGCTTTTCGTTACTTTTTTTTTTGGGAAAAAAACAGAGTTATTAACAATCTGATTGTTATATTAAGAGTAAATTGCAAAAAGGTGGCCGAACTTTACACTCATTTTCAAAAAAGTGGCCAGACTTTCAATTTTGTAAAATGGTGGCCAGATTTGCCTTTTTCCTTTCAAAAAGGTGGCCGGAGGCGATTTTCAGCTTTTTGGCAGGGGTAAAATGGGGAAAAAATGCTAGAGACCCTAAAAATTATCCAAAAAAGAGTAAAAAATTATCCAAAAATTATCGAAAAAATCCCCAAATTAATATGTGTCACCTTATGATTGATTATATTCATAATAATAATAATAATTCGCCTCCAGCCACCATTTTGTAAAATTAAAATTCTGGCCAGATTTGTCTTTTTCCTTTCAAAATGGTGGCTGGAGGCGAATTATTATTATTATTACGAATATAATCAATCATAAGGTGACACATATTAATTTGGAGATTTTTTTGGATAATTTTTAGGGTCTCTAGCATTTTTTCCCCATTTTACCCCTGCCAAAAAGCTGAAAATCGCTCCAGCCACCTTTTTGAAAGGAAAAAGGCAAATCTGGCCACCATTTTGCAAAATTGAAAGTCTGGCCACTTTTTTGAAAATGAGTGTAAAGTTCGGCCACCTTTTTGCAATTTACTCTTATATTAACTTAATACTCATAGCTAAATACCAAGTCCATTCCATATAATTCACATTGTTTCACTCCTTACTTTCAAGTCTGTACACTCCCTTGTCTTATTTGTCACTACATCATTTCCTCCAATCTCATTTTAATCAGCTTCTCTAGTCCATCCCTAGCCCCTACACTACCCTTCCATATCATCCAGTTCTATTCAAACGACCATATAATATGAACAAAACAATATTTAGAGTTCATGGTTTGATCACTTTGATGCTTTCAAATTAAAAACAAAAAGAATTTTGGTTTAAAAAACCAATATCTGGGAAAGGTTAATACATATCCATTTGTAAAGATAATTCATTTTTTTCTTCATCTATTTTAGGTTAATATATGGGTACAGTATTACCTGTATTTATCTATATTCACATCTGCAAGCCAAGTTGTTAAATACACCTGCAAGACAAACACTCAGTTGTTCAATAGAGTGTATATACTGTATATATATACTTAAAGAAGTGACGAAGTATACGAATTTAGCAATATTTTTATTAAATTTTCAGGATAATAACCTAAGCTTCGAGCACTAACTTAGCTTATACATAGATTACTATCAGGATTTCCTTCTGTGCTATGAAATCTATTTGAGCTTTATTGTAATGTATTCTAAAACCTAAATATAAATATGTATTTATTAAAGTTTTACAATAATGGAACCTAATAAAAGAAACATATTAAAAAAAAAGGTTTCATATTGACATAGTTTGCTTTCAGTTGAAAGGTTAACGTAGTTATAGTATTGAACTTTATCAAAATTAATTAAAGTAATATACAATTTAGCATGTCAAAAAGGTTCTACGTCATAATGAAGTGGGACTCTTGTTGTGGAAGTAACATACTAGATTTTATAAGAATTCAGATGGTAATATTACCTGTAAAACATCTGCATCTGGCTGGTGTTCTTCTTGCAGGTTTCGTTTATCTGGTTTTCTACCCTCTAACTTTGGAAGAAGTGGTGCACAAGCTTCTGTTGAGTACAAATTGCATTTGCTCAGATCATCAAACTCGCCTGAATAGAGTTCATCCAGCCAACTCAGTTCAATATTTTGTCGATCATCCTCATTACTGATGGAGATAAACTCTATAACAAGCAGTCGCTGCGGTTCCATAGAAACAGATTTAACACCCCAAAAGAAAACAACAGTCAACAAAAAGAAGGATAAAGTCACTAAACCACTCTAAAAAGGAAAGAGTAATTTCTTGCAGCAAAACCAAAGGTGCAATATACCTTTAAACTGAGTTCAAGAATAAACATTTGTATAAGCTCCTCTGCTAATTTCTCTGTAATAATAACATGAATTAAGCCAAATTGATCAAAATAATAAGAGCTTTAGTAATGAGCTACTTATTCATGCTACCATTTTAGATGAGTTGGACACAGTGTATTCATTATACTGACAAGTAAAATGTCATGCCTATTTTCTCCCTCCCATTTTAACTGTAAGTAATTTCGTATATTAAGACTCTGGTACTGTATAAGTAATATAGTAACATGAAGAACTAATAACAGGAGCTCTAGAGTAACTGCCAGTACTTACAGTTAAGGAACATACCAAAAGAAGAAATTGACCAGAATGTAAACGCAGGGATTCCCCCTCCATCACCAACGTCATTAGTATCTATAGACGAATTTGAATATTGTGAAATTGAGCTATTGTCAACCCCTTTAGAGAAACATCTCATTGAAGCACCAGCAGTCACCATTTGATTTACTATAGCTACCTGTAGATATTTACACAACGACTAAATGAGTATACATGTATTGCCTTCTACCAATTTAGTTAGAAAAAGATAAGATATAGATGTATATATGTATAAGAGAGCATACGACCCAAAGGCAAAAACGATAGACACGCTGTAGAAATGTATGAAAATGAACAAGAAAGTAGAATCATCATCGAATCATCTAATCTCAAATTACAAGATGAAGTTACATATATATATGATTAGTTCTAACAAACTTTTAACTTTCCTTCCACCTACAGTCCTACACTATCAACTAAAGAATGAGATTACATTTACACTGTACAACTAATTACATTGACTACTGACTCTACTATGCTCAATATCCCCCCTCAAATTGGGAGGGGTGAATATGCTCAGAGCACCCAATTTATCTAAAAGAAAACTAGTTCTGGAAGCAGTTAAAGCTTTGGTGAATAAATCTGCAGGTTGAAGCTTAGTGGGTAGATAGTAGATACTGAGGTTGTATGAAACCTTCTTTAACATGATCTCGAATAAGATGAAAATCAAGCTCGATATGCTTGGTTTGTTCATGCAAGACAGCATTTTCAGTAATACTGAGAGCGGATGTATTGGCACAAAACAGGGGAATTGGTTTTGGAATTTTAAAATGTAGTTCAAGATAATAGATTGAAGATCCACTTGACTTCACAAACTGTATTGGCCATAGATTTGTATTCTGCCTCTACAGAGGATCTAGAAACAACATTTTGTTTCTTGCACTTCCATGATAAAGAGTTACCAAGCATGACACAAAATCCAGAAACTGACCTTCTAATCATAGGGCAGGAAGCCCAGTCAGCATCACAATACACTTTCAAATTGTCGCAACTTCCCTTTTCTTTACCATACTATATACATCGGAAATGTGATAACTGAAAGTATGATTTATAGCCTATACACTATTGATTATTGAAGCAAAAGCTCTAACCACACAATTTGCATATACACAATCACGAGATAAATAATTAAATTTCCACAATCACGAGATAAATAAAAGGTTAAAATTCCCACATTATCAATACAATTCCGAGTAAAGAATCTGTACCATATTCTTATAAGAAGCCAAAAGCTTACTTCTATGAACCTCCTGCATAAAAAGATTCACAAAACACTAATCAGAAAAACCAAATATACAATAAAAATCAACCCTTTAATTCACGGGAAATTTAAAAAAAAAGTAATAAAATTAAGTTACCTGCTGCTTAAACAATTTAAAAGAAGCTTTCTTTTTAATACCAGGCATATCAGTCAAAACACCCAAATCTCTTGCATTCATATACCTAGATAAAAAGAACAAAACAAGCTCATATACATACATAATACATTAAAAAAAAAAAAAGAAATGGGTATGATGAAATAGGCTTATAATTGATAAATACCTCAAGGAGAGTGAAGAATTAACAAGAGAGGTGGCATGGGAACGAGCAGAAGAAGAAAGAGTGGCCCATTTGTGTTTAAAAGAAGATAAGTTGGCCCATTGGTTTCTTAGGTTTCTCTGAGCAGCGGGCCTCCATAGCCTTGATGGTGATGCTGATGGTGAAACAAAAGTAGAAGAACAAGTAGTTGTGGTTTTTTCCATGTCTTGAACCAACAGAACCACAAAATTAATTCAAGTACGTATATATATGAGACAACATATACGTATGATTATGTAACGAATGGACTACTTTCATAGGCTGAGCTTATATTGGGCCAGAACTCAGACCGGGCCTTACAAGCCCACATTAGTACTTTGAAATTATATATATCCTGTTCAAGGAGGGAGAGAAACTTATGCGAAGAAACAGTTGTCTTTTCTAGTTCAGTTTATTTTCTGTATTTCATTTACGTTTGTATTTCAATTTCGTACTCTTTCAAGTTTAGTTCCGTTGCTGCACTTTAATTCCAGTCTATCTTTCTAGTTTATCAATTTCAGAATATTTTGTTATATCAGTTTTACAAATTATCTCATGGATGATTGTACTTATTATGTTGGGAGCTATTTTAATGGTGGTCAATCAGATGTTAACCAAGCAGTTGGTTACAAGTGGTATCAGAGCAGTCTTTCCTCGGATAGGGTGAACCTGGATGTTGTGCCGGCTTCCCCATGCTCCTGCGGTTGTCAACAGTCGTTTCTCCGAAATCTGGTTGATAACCCTAATATGTACTATCCGGTGGAGTATAGACCACCACCCGCACCACCACACCTCTTCCACTCTATTGTACCACCTTCACCAGTGTCAAAATTGTTACCGGAAATGCCCACACATCAGGTGTTTGATAAAAACTCTGAAAGAAACCCGGAAATTGCTGGTGACAATTACACGACTGGTATTGCTAGCTACGCTCCACCTTTCACTCTAACGTGTCACACTACTCTATCTACTAGTCAACCTTATTACGCCCTTGAATCGCCTACTTCCGTGACATCCACTACTGCAATGGCTGATGCTCTAAGCCTTAAAGATAACCTACCTACCGATAACAAAATGATGATTACTGGTACTACCACTGCTAAGGGGAACCAGTGGGAAGACAAGCTTACTCAAATGATTGCGTTGATTGAGAAGATGCAGGACAATTTTGCAGATATGTCGAATGTAGTTGACAAGAAAGTACAAGGGAAGGCAATGGAAGTTGAGGAATGCACTTTACCGCATCAGTCAGAATACATTTCCACGAAATTATTAAGTCCAATTTCTCAAACTGATTCTGCTGTTATTGTCGAACTTGATAATTTGAGTACAGTCGGAACTAAGAATTTAGAAAGTGCATCCGCAATTGTTCATGATGATGCTAAGGATGATGGATTAAGGGAGGAAGCTTTAGAAATTAATAGCTGTTTAAAAGAGGTGGTAGAAGATGGTGATTTGAGAGTGAAATTTCCAGAAACTAGGCATGGAGAGGAGAATGGCAGTGAAGAAATAAACAGTGATGATGATGACTTGGTGATCAATCAAAATCAAGATATTGATTGCAAGGAAGTAGAGGTGAGAAGAATAATTGATCTGTTTATGAAAATAATTAAAGAGGGAACAGATGCTTTTAACGCGCAAAGATTAAGCATCATCAAGAATGAAAAGTTAGATAAAGCTGTTGGGATCATGATTGATACTCTGCTTCTAGATGGACGCAAATCTGGTATGGGAGAGAAGAACATCCTTTGTTTGACTGCAGGATGGCTTCTTCAGCACATGGGTGAGACTCTAAATACTAAATGGTTGCGAGGTCTAGTCCTTGACAAAAGAAATCAAGTACTAGCGGCAGGCTTTAAAAAAGCTTGTACCTGGTTGGCAGCAGCTGTGTATGATATTACAAGCCGTAATGTACTAAGGTGGAATATTGGACACCAATCTAGAGGCTTTATGACGCTGTCAAAAGACAGCTGTTTGAAAGTTTATTATTGTTGGTGTTGTTCACAGGATTACCAACTGACATTTATGTCCAAGTTTAAGGTTTCAGGGGTTAAGAGACTTGGTACTTGGTATTGGAGTGTCAATATATTAGTTTTTGATCCTGGAGATTTCAGTTGCTACAAAAGTGTTGTTCTAAATTCAACAAGTCTAATCAGTGAAGGGTTGAAATTATGGAAGCAGTGGAATGCTAAAGTTTTAAAACATGTTATCTTAACTAATCTACCAGTTCGTGGACAAAGTTTCATTAAAACTCTTATGCTTACTCATGTTAATCTACAAAGTCATGCGTTATTTGTTGCAGTATTGAGCCACTTGCATCTTCCAATCTCCAGGAGTGATGATGTTGGTGGGAGTACATTTGGAAGAGTAGTGCCTATGGATTCAGAATTCTGGTGGAGTGTATTACTTGGAGCATACAACAGGTCGACTGATGACAATTTTAATGTGCTTCCATATTCTCTTCTTGAATGGCTCTTCAACTTTGTGCCAAAATATGGTGGTTACTATATTAGGAATTTTGGTCATCTTGCTATGGCTATAACCACACAATCACAAAAGAACTTCGAAAGCTCATAGAAATGTAATCTTGAGTTGGATAAAAGTATTGACACTGGTCTGAATGAAAGGGAAGTGGGTTTGGTTTTTCGAGTTATACAAGATCGTTGGATTGTTCTCAACAGAATGCTTAGTAAATCATGTCATATTGCTACTAAAGTTGCCTGGTGTTGGAGTGAGACAAGACTAATATCTGATCCGGAAAATGTGCTTGTTTGTGCTATTACTCTGGTGAAACTTGTAGCCCTTGCAATGAAGGAGCAGTGTGATTTGCGAAAGTCAGTACAACGTGAAAGGCTTGCTATGTGTCATAATTCCAACCACATTTCTTGGAGCTTGGAAACAAAATGGGAAGATCATACTTTTATGCGTTGGAGTGAGGTCTTAGAAAATGGTATCAAGATAAATGCACTTGCTTGGTATTGGACTTCCATTACTTTGATATTTGATCCTGGAGGTATTGGTTGCTACCAAGAGGTTATTCAGAATTCAACAATCCTTGAGGACAAGGATTTTGTAAGGGGAATGGATTGTAACGAATGGACTACTTTCATAGGCTGAGCTTATATTGGGCCAGAACTCAGACTGGGCCTTACAAGCCCACATTAGTACTTTGAAATTATATATATCCTGTTCAAGGAGGGAGAGAAACTTATGCGAAGAAACAGTTGTCTTTTCTAGTTCAGTTTATTTTCTGTATTTCATTTACGTTTGTATTTCAATTTCGTACTCTTTCAAGTTTAGTTCCGTTGCTGCACTTTAATTCCAGTCTATCTTTTTAGTTTATCAATTTCAGAATATTTTGTTATATCAGTTTTACAAATTATCTCATGGATGATTGTACTTATTATGTTGGGAGCTATTTTAATGGGAGCTATTTTCTTAGGTTTCTCTGAGCAGCGGGCCTCCATAGCCTTGATGGTGATGCTGATGGTGAAACAAAAGTAGAAGAACAAGTAGTTGTGGTTTTTTCCATGTCTTGAACCAACAGAACCACAAAATTAATTCAAGTACGTATATATATGAGACAACATATACGTATGATTATGTAACGAATGGACTACTTTCATAGGCTGAGCTTATATTGGGCCAGAACTCAGACCGGGCCTTACAAGCCCACATTAGTACTTTGAAATTATATATATCCTGTTCAAGGAGGGAGAGAAACTTATGCGAAGAAACAGTTGTCTTTTCTAGTTCAGTTTATTTTCTGTATTTCATTTACGTTTGTATTTCAATTTCGTACTCTTTCAAGTTTAGTTCCGTTGCTGCACTTTAATTCCAGTCTATCTTTCTAGTTTATCAATTTCAGAATATTTTGTTATATCAGTTTTACAAATTATCTCATGGATGATTGTACTTATTATGTTGGGAGCTATTTTAATGGGAGCTATTTTCTTAGGTTTCTCTGAGCAGCGGGCCTCCATAGCCTTGATGGTGATGCTGATGGTGAAACAAAAGTAGAAGAACAAGTAGTTGTGGTTTTTTCCATGTCTTGAACCAACAGAACCACAAAATTAATTCAAGTACGTATATATATGAGACAACATATACGTATGATTATTAATGTGAAACTAATTATTCCCGTCAATCATCTTTTTTTATAATTATTACGGATAATTATTTTTTATAATGGATTATCTAACGATCGCTGGTTAGACCTCAATTCCCAACTAATTATTCTCAATTTTTTGCCCTTGTTAGTTTTTGTTTTTTTTTACACTCTGTTTCTTAATAAAAAAAAATAAGTATAATAAAACAAGTTTCCACCCGTTTATTTACAAATTTTAAATATATAATATTATAAAATTACTCTCTTTATTATTGAATAATTATTATTTTAATAATTTGTACATACTTTAAAAAAGGTTAGACGCACAATTACAATTATTATTTTGATATTTTTTAAATTATAAATGAATTAAATATTTTTATTTAAAAAAATTAAAAATTAATTATGAGATTAAAATCCATCAAAATATATGAAAAAATATAAATGTCAATTACTTAAATAGAGAGAATCCTTTAATTCAAATATCACATTTTAATTTCACATATTTTAACATCGTATTTTATGCATAAAGAATTTAAATTTAAATACTACATTACATATATTTATAATATTTTATTTCTTTTACCATACTAAATTTTTTTTATTTCATGTCATCAGTGTAATATAAAATTAAATATTATAATTACATTGAAAATTTATTTTACTAATATGATACTACTTTTTCTATATTTTAAATTTAAAAGCTGTTATTTTAATTTTATAGGATTTGAATATAAATAATTGTCATGCATATTTTTAAAAATAAAATATTTATTAATTCATTTAATATGTGCGTTGTGTCATTGTTATTATTTTGAGAAGTATAAGAAAATGTTAGATTTTAAACCAAATAAATGAAAAACTATTAAATATAATGCCTAAAAGTATCATATATTTAAAAATTTAAAGTGGCATTAAAATTCTAGAATTCCAAAACCATCAATTCTCTATTAAAATTTAATATTTAGTAGTTATAAAAATAAAATTATTATATATATATATCATTTTCGGGTTTTTTTTGCATATTTATTCTTTTTTTAATACCGGAGAATTGAGTAGATGTGAAGGTAATTAGCAGTCACTTTCATGTTTTTATTTTTTATCTTCTTGATAAACAAATTTACTTTTTTGTTAACATAAGGTGATAAAAAAAATGGTTGTGCTTGAACTCTATCCTGTGTGCAACTCATACAATCAGAACCGAAGCCTTTGCTACAACACTCTTTGCTTTAGTTAAAGTGGAACAATAAAAAAAAACATTGTCATTCGAATCATGAATCCACTGTTTTTTTTTTGAAGAAATGAATCCACTGTTGTTTAGGACTAAATAATCAACTTTTCTGAGGTTTGATTTTCTGTCTACAAAGTCTGTAAGACAATGGAAGAAGCAAAAAAAAAGAGAGTAATATGAAATTTCATTACAAAACTAGCTACTATGTACATTTCATAACAAAATGCTTACTGAACTTGGCGACCCGTCCAAACCAGCAAATTTTTGTTAAATAAGTTTGAAATTTATTTCAATAGTAAATATAGTACTAAATAGACAATATGGTAATTTATATATAAAAAAGAATAATTAAAAGAAGAAAAACAAATAAGTGTCTTAAAAGGGGTATGGGTGATGTGGTGACCATATAGTCTCTCATATAATCACTATCTATGAATTTGGATTGCATTTCTATCCACAAACTATGTGGACAAGGGAAGAAATAAGGGTGCATTCCAAAATTTCAGAACACAAAAATAGCTAATAGCTATGCACTCTACTGCAAAATGCCTTCTAAATTCCCCAGCAACACCTCCAAACCAGCAAATTCAAGCATTGCCCACTACATCTCCTCCATGCCCTCCTTGCATTATAAAGAATTCACCAAAATTATCGCGTCGAGAGCTAGCAATTTGCACTAAATCATCACTACTACTTGTGTTAGGTTCTCAAGCACAGCAACAATTTCAACTGCCAAAGGCCAGAGCAGAAGAAGAAAACGCCTCAGCCAATGAAACAAATGATGCTGCCTTACTTGAAGCAGATAGTTCAAACAATCTTACAGATGTAAAAGAAAATCAAGTAATGTCTGATCCTGCAACTGAATCAAATGCCGCATCACAAGAATCAGATGATGATTCAAACATTCCAACAACTACAGAAGAAAATCAAGAAAATTCCCCTACAATTGAATCAAATGCTGCACCACAAGAATCCGATGCTTCAAACAATGCAAAAAGTATAGAAGAAAATCAAGAAGTTTCCCCAGTTAGCAAAACAAATGCTACAGCAAAAGAAGTAGATAGTGTGAACGATATCGTGACTAGTGATGGCTGCAGTGATAGGAGAATAAAAAAGCGTGCATTTTTTGATGTATCAGTTAGTGGAGAGCCTATTGGAAGAATCGTCATAGGACTATATGATAACAATGCCCCAATAACCACTGGTAGATTTAGTAACATTATAAGTGGTGCTGCTGGTATTAGTTATAGAAGGAAAGAGTTTGTTAAAATTCTGCCAAATTATATACAGCATGGAGGAATAAGATCATATGGTGTAGATGCTGAACTGGCACAGAAAACAGGCAGCAGTCTGTCAAATGACAGGCTCATTGCTGAGCTAGAGAAGGCTAATGAGAGTTGTCCCGGAACCAAGAATGTGGCTAAAAGTGTCAGCATTATTGTTAGGGATCCACTGAAGCCACCTCCAAAAGTTAAGCTGGTTGCACGAAATGGGAAGCTAGAGGTTGATGAAGAAGAAATCGGAAAGGATCCGAATGGGACTGAGTTTGTTATTTCCACCAAGGATTCACCAGAACTAGATGCGTCTGCTCTTGTGGTGGGAAGAGTATTGGAAGGCATGGAGGTTGTGGAGAAGATTGGACAAGTCAAGACAGTGCAAGAGAACACTAGTTCTCCTTATTTCAGGTATTTGCTTTATCCTGAAAAATATCAAGTACTTGGTACGTATACCATGTTATATGTCAATAAACACCTCAGTGGGAGCTCTGGTACTTATTAAACGACCAACTATCCTAAATCCAATAAAAGGATCTCATAAATCTAACTTGTTACGACTTTGTTTTTCTATTTTTAAAGTTAGATAGCATATTAATTTTTGAAACTGATATTTTTAAAATTATGTAGCAGTGTGTAAAGCTGAAAGTTTAGAAACTTCACCCGATCCTTTTCATTTATTTTACTGTGAAACAGGACAGCAAAATTAATTGGAGATAAAAGAGCTGTTGTTGCAGAAAGGGGGTTTAATCGTCCATACTCCAAAGTGATTGTCACTAATTGTGGCTTGATGGAATGAAAATGCTGTTCAAATTCTTGTTTTCTTCATGTTTTGATATCCAAAATAGAGTTATGAAGCAAGAGTAATGTTTTTATAGACTGATATATTCCTAATCAAACAGCTTTTGTAGAAGCAACATTTTTTTTTGCCACTGCAAGGTTTATTGCGACAAACTCTTCGGTTAATTTCTTGAAAGTTTATATCATGTTCATACTTTTACCATTATCTTTCTCTGCAACCAATCTAAAGATAACTTAAAAATATTCCCCCGTTTTACAAGTCTTACATTCACAAGAAATAGCTCTTGATTTTTCATGTATCATGTTATTTGCTTCTTCTACAAAGGATATGTGATAAATTAGTTTTTTTTTCTTGCAAAAATAGCTTATTTTGTACCACGAGATTACTTCCACGTGTTGAATCTCGGCACTCACCAATTGTATCTCATTTTGTACCTCGTGACTGATCACTGCATTGAAATCGACACCAACTAAAAATTCTCCAAGAACTCCATTCATATCATGTTACAGAATTCATCTTAATTCTTTCCCCAAACCCAACTTGAATCTGAGGTCGGATCCAGTAAATGCAACGTTCCAACTTCCAACCATAGGATCAATTGTCCTATGCCTACCTATAAACATAAGCTTTCCTACTATCATTGAATATGTTTGAACTATTTAAATCTCAAAATTTATTCATTCGATAAAAAAAATCGCATATTGGCATACTTTTTTGACAATCGAAATTATGGCCAACATATATAACCAACCCAAGTTTGTAACGAATATGCCACAGCTACACTCCTCTCTGTAATTAACATGAAAGAGAAACCTATATCGAATCAATTGGTTACTTTTGTTTCTTCTCATTGCAAGCAATTCACATACATATGAATACTGATCATTTTCGAGTAATTTAGCCGCTTAACGTTCACTCTTAATATAAAACATTTCAATATCACTGTATAAAATGTACGATTTGTAAAGGAAAGTAATATATCATAACCGAACAACCGAAGCAACTTGGGCCAATGAAATATCCTCACGTTCCCATGCCATTCTACAGGTAGAATCTAATTCTTCAGCAAATAGCACTAAGTAGTGGTGTTATACATATACTCTTATAATTGTGCTGAATCATGTTCTGATATCCTGAATCCTATCCAATTTTACATCAAGTGGTAGTTGAACATCGAGTGATGAATGCGTTGGATATTGTTTTAAGCCAATCTGGAAAGTTGTTACTTATTGACCTTGCAGGTTCAGAAAGAGTTCTAGATACCGATCAGAGGACACTTAGATCGCTTAAGGGTGCCAACATTAATAGGTTCCTCCTTGCTTTGAGTAGCTAGATAATATGATGTACAAGCAACTATTAAAAATGACGGCTAAATAATATAGTTCCAAACTACTATACATATTATTGTTGTCATGTCAATAACCGTAGTTAAAATTGTATTCTTGCATTAATTATGAATTACATTCAGTACTACTAGGTTACATTTGATGATAATCGAATAACTGGACATACAAGCAATTATATCTTATACTTGCACTATTTAAAGTTGTGCCTTAATATTACTGAGATCTAAATAAGTGTGCAAAACAATTTTAAGTATGAAAGTAAACAACAATTTATAAGCAGGCATTTTTTTCTTGATAAAATTCAGTGTTTGCATGTTTAATTAATCTACAAAAGGGTCTATATATGCCTGTGTAAATTATAGAAACTCGGTTTAACAGGGGGAAAAAGAAGAAACAGAAAGATTAGAGACACATCAATGTAGAAAGGAGATATCTCAGAGATAGTAACGCACCTTGATAATGATGCTATTCCCAGAAAAGACAGCAGCCAGCATCGGATTAAATATATTATGAAATGGGTAGTTCCATAAATCTATGGTACAAAACTTCAGTCATTTCTTCTCTTCTTATTGGAAGGTGAAGGCTGATTCTGATCAGTTAAGATTTTCAACACTTTTACCACTGCACGGAGACGATCCCAAACATTCAAACCATATAAAGCTTCAACAAGTGACTCTTGAACCATTGGCTGCAACAGGATACCAGAGATACAAAAAATTGTCAGATTATGATATGGTTATTGAGTTAACATCTAATGTAGAAAATAGAAATAGTCAAAAAGTACCTGAATAGGCTTTAGTATCTTAGTTTTGATTATTAGTGGCCACCATCTATCTTCCACAACTGATGGTACCCCAGGCACCCGAAGTACATGTGATTAACATAGTATCCTAAAAGATGGTTATCGTTTCTGCAGAAACTAGATACAACAACTTATATTGTTATTCATTACTTATGCTTACTTTGTCAACAACCTGAACGATGCCAATACAAGGTTGATAGATTAACTCTAAAAATCGCACACTTAACAATAAAAACAAGTAGTATGAGATGCTAACTTCATTTTCCTCTTCCCACGGTGTCAAGTTGTGGTCAAATGATATTAGAATTTATCATGATTCATTAATCGAGAACGTACGTTAAAGTGATACAAACAATATTTATATACATTTATACCATCTCGTGCAAACATCCACAATAAAAATAGAAGTAAAATCTTAGGTCTTAAATATCATATTTCTATGTATTTATTAAATAAAATTGAATCAAGTATCAAGTTCTCTCTCAGATTTACACATAATAAGCACGTATATCCTTAACACGTGAATGTTGTCCAAACACTGAATGTCTGAATCAAATAGCACAGAGTACGCAAAATATTATATTTTAACTGAAAATAAAAAAAATTCCTTCGTAATTTTAAAAAGTTGAGAAATTTATTTTCTAATAATATAATTTTTAAATTTATTTAATTATATAATGTATGTAGTTGTAATTCACTCAAAAGTCGAACACGACAAACTATTTTGAGATGGAGCAGTGTGTACCTGAAAAGGAAAAGACAAATGTTCCACCAACTTGTTTACCTCCTTGGAGGCAAAAATATCTGAGTGCATATTTTACATAGCAGTTGAGGGTTCAAGTTTCCAGGAGGCAATTGCTTTTTAATTATCAAATAAAACTATGAGTACCTAGTCAAGGTTATGGCAATTGCTAAAGCAATGAATACACAAAATTACGATAAGATTCAATGTGCATTCTAAACAACTTGTTCACGATGTTTCCAGTCACAAGATACCAAAAGTACTTTAAAAATTTGAAGTGTCTTCGTCTCATCAAAATTCAAATGCTACATCAATCAACACACAATAAAACTGCACCAGAAATTTGTAAAAGCAGACTATTCTTCCATGCGATTTTCTTCTGAGTGCTGGGAAACCTTGACCTTGCTTTTTGGTAATGCAAGGGATGGATCTTTTTGGAGGGCAGAAGGAGCTTTGACCATGTGAATGCTCTGTTCCAGCTCCCTTGCATCCTGCTTGAGCTTGGCAGATTTGTTTCCTTTCATTCTAAAAGAAAGAAGCTCAGTAAGTAAATACAAGATTTAAAGAATCGGTAAAATGACAATTATGACAAAATAAGAATTGGCTGGAGTAGAACCTATTCAAAATGTGCTTGCTCTCCCTATCAGCTCTAACTTTAACAATCTTCTTGATGGCCTTCAGGGTATTCTCAGCAAGATTCCTGTCGTATCTCTCTGGCCTGTTACGCTTCCTTTCGAATTCGAATGTGGAATCCTTAATAAATAATACATATAAATACGTCAGTAACAGTAAGCTTAACATTAAAAAATGAATAACTGTCGTCTAATTATACAATGATAAGTTTCTTCACCTGAGTCATGTCCTTCCCATGTAACCGCCTGTATGCCTTGGTCCATTTAACCTTACGAGGGTTCCTCTTCATCTTGAAATTCTTATGGCATTTAGACCTACAAAATCGGAAAATCTGCAAATGGGAAAACATGTTAAAACTTGCATATATATATATATATGTACTATATCCAAAATCCATTCAACAGGATTATATTTGAAACGGAAAATTCACCCCAATCCAACCTTCCCCAATTTCTTATCATGGATAAACTCTGATAGAACTTTCCTGTCCAACATTCAAAGTCGGGATTCGACTAACGATTTTAATCATACATACCATATTTTAAAAGGAAAGTCATGATAACTATGAGAGTGTAAAGTGGTGTTCCCCCAGTGATGAAAATCCGAGAAATATTTCACAAAATTCAATGAATAAAACCGTAACATCCCACACTCGAAATTTTTAATGATAATGTGGATTTTGTAAGTAGTGATATAATTGCAAACATTGGAGCAGAGAAATAAATTCACCCCAATCCAACCTTCCCCAATTTCTTATCATAGATAAACTCTGTTCAATAAATTAGAACTTTCCTGTCCAACATTCAAAGTCGGGATTCGACTAACAATTTTAATCATACATACCATATTTTAAAAGGAAAGTCATGATAACTATGAGAATGTAAAGTGGTGTTCCCCCAGTGATGAAAATCCGAGAAATATTCCACAAAATTCAATGAATAAAACTGTAACATCCCTCACTCTGAAATTTTTAATGATGATGTAGATTTTGTAAGTACTGATATAATTGCAAACTTCGGAGCAGAGAAATAAACGAAAAGATACTCTACTAATTGCAACTTAAAACCTAATTGATAAATCAATAAATTCAATACAGTACTCTACTAACATCAATAAATCGAAAAAATACATATTTTCAAACAAATAGTATACATCAAATGGAAATACACATCGTCATTTAGCAGAACAAAACACACACACACACAAATATAAATATAAATAAAAATACCTTGGCATCGTTGCGGACAAACTGAATCCCATGACCAGGGTACACAGTTGATGAACAAAACCAGCACTTCTCCAATCTCATCTTTACTCAACCGATATAAACCCTGATTCAATCAAACAAATCATTCAATTATATAGATACACACACGTATATGCATACATATTTACACAAACAGATATATAGAGAGAGCGGGAGGGAGGGGGCGAGAGAGAGAGAGAGAGAGAGACTTACAGAAGGAGAAGCAAAGCAAAAAATGCTTCAATTGATAGGTCAGGGTTAAAGAGGGCGACTTGTAAATCAGGGTTTAGGGTTTAGTTATACTACGGTGTCGTTTTAATTTTCATCTGTGGGCTGGAATTTTTAACTTTTTGGGCCAATAAAAATTGTCCCAGTTTTACAGGAAGATATGCAGTCCAACTACTGATATGTTAAAGGCCCAGTATAAGTCGGTTACCTCAAAGGCTCGAATCAAAGTTTAAACAATTACTAAAAGTTAGATATTTTTTTAACATAAATAAATAACATTTTATGTGAGAGTGTAGATTAAGGCTATGTTGTCCTCTCGGAAAAAAAAAAGTGTTGTTAAAAAAATTAAATTACTATTTAATGATATTTTCTAATTTGTATATATTTTAAGGTATAATATTAAAAATAATATTTTTTTGAAATGTTTGATGGTAAAATATGTATTGCTTCTCGTAAAAGCTGAAAACAATTTTTTTAAAAAAAAAAATACGGGAAGTATGCAACTTTTGAATTAAAAACATTTTTTCAGAAAGTTGGTTTTAAATTTCGCCAAACATTTTAATATTTGCTTTTCCAAAAAATGCGTCCGATATTAAATAAGGCTTAAGGTTATCAGAATGTTCAAAAATTATTGTATTATAAGAAAAGTGTTGTTAAAAAAATATTTTTACAAAAAATAAATAATTATTTGATAATATTTTTTTGAGTATTATATTCCTTAAATCATCCTTAGGAAATTGACTGATGTTATAAGATTTTTTTGGAACTCAAGCTTATTGATGGAAAGACCAATTTGAAGGATGATGTCGTAGATGATAAAAAAAAATTGACCAAACAGCACCAACAAATTATGGGTTTGATTATGGAACTGGTGTCCCGTATGATTATTGTATCACATTGTGTATCATATGTGTATATTTTTATATGATTAGGATTTGCGAGAAATAATTTAGTGTGTGTATTTGTGAAAAATATTTATTTTATACTTATCTTTTATTCTACTTGTTAGGAATTATATGTTTTTAATGATAACATAACACTTAAAATGACAAGTTTATCCATGTTTATGTAACTAATTAATGGTAATGTGTCATATAAATATTCATTAATTTGAAAACCAGTTATAAATTGGTATCATTTTCATTAACCAATAATAAGGATAAATAAATTTCTATCTTTAACAAGTAGTTTCAAGTCAAATATCTATTGATGTTCTAATTGGCCGATGGATAATTTTTTTTTGGAATCAATGAATGTCCGATAATAGTTCATCAAATGATGTGTAATATAAATTATTTAATTATAAATACTTTAATACATATTTATTCACAAGTGAATAATTTTCAGAATGATGCGAGAATAAAATGCAAAATGTTCCCGAATAAATTATTACCATTAAGTTTTCTCACCGTGATAATAATGTACTTATATCAAAATCGTAATTTATCGACCTTTATTTATAAAGGAGTGATAGGTATCATCGTATCATAAAAAAACATCGAATCAGTAAATATAAATACTAAACCGAAAAATTGAAATATCTTACTTATATTTGGTTTAGAATTAGTATTTACAAATATATACGCATGTATAATCACTTAATGCGCTATTTTAACTTTACTTTTTTTTAGATTGCAGTGAGTGATTTTCAATTTTAGATTGTGGTTATAGCCTAAAACTGAACCTCGATCTCTGTACTAATAATACATCGAATCACATTCTCTGTACTAATTAAATTGTATGATGTATCATTAAATAATTCTATCATTGATGTGCCATGATGATGAAAATAGTGATCAACTGTTATATATCATTGCTGTGTCATGATGAAAATAATGATCAAGCACTAAATTTGGCATCTAGTTATATTAGACTCTTACATCTTGTCTTGTTTGCTTGTACTGAGAAAAGTTGAGGCTATAAGCTTCTATTCATCTCCTAGATGGTGCATTTTACTTTATGAAATTGTGTTTAGATGCCACTAATCTGCATCCTTATTCTATTATTTATTACTCCCTATGTTCCTTAAAACATTTCCTGTTTTGATTGTACATGTTTACCAACGCAAATTTTTTATCGTTAATATTTTTAATTTCGTATTAGTATTAAATATAAAATTTTAACTGTATTAAAGTATTCACAAATACGAATCAAACAAGATCACTCATGACTATATTTTATCTTATAAATTATGCATAAATTAGTAGTCAACCGCTTATAATAAATAATGTCAAAATTCAAATAAAGAAAAGAAAAAAGGAACGGAGGGAGTAACTTTTAAGGCTAAACATCATATGTTCCATATAGGACAATGGCTGGCCTTACTTTTTAATCTTCAAAAACAATTTCATATCTGGATTTACCTTAATAATTCACTTCTAAGTTCTACCTCTCTTCAGAACAAGTAAAATTGAAAAGAAAAAAGATAAAAAAAAGCTTCCGATGAATGTCCTGATCTGTCTTTTCATATTTGTTGAGTCCCTGGAAATGTTTTAGCTTATTAGAACTTCAAACTGAAGCACCCATTGAGCATTGCAACGTAAATTTTTATCGTAGCCGGTGAACAAGACTCTCGTATGATACATGTGGTCACAAAAGTCCCAACCCTCCGCATCATAATGTGCAACCTAGCAAGTAGCAACTATTTATTTTTGTATTGTGATTTGCTCAAATCATAGCAGAAGCTATTGCCCCTATTATTTATTCTGAGCAAACAACTTTTCATCTTTGAATAATGATGAGAAAATGATGGAATTCATTTAGCTCATTCATTCTTTTAACAAAGAAACCTCGATTTCGGTGAAGGTAGTAGACTCAAGACTCTCATGGATCTTTTCCTTCTCCATGCTGTAATACATTATCCACACACCACCATTCCCTCTTAAATGGACCCATTTTCTTCTTTACTTTGTAGAAAGAGGAAAGATATGAAAGCCTTGAAACAAGGATAAAGATGGTGGGTATTCTTTCATAATAACTGCTGCATTTTATTTTCTTATTTTCCTTGTAATGAACAAAACCAACCTAGTCTCTTATTTTATGGTTTCACCAAGAGTTCTTCTATGAACGTTATGTTTAGCGCGATAATCAAGTGTCTGCTTGCTAATCATCGTGCGTATTACTTAAAAATAAGGCCCCGTTTGGTATTGTCTGTTGCAGACAGTTATAACAGCTTTTTGTGAAAAACTGTCAGTAAAGTGTTTGGTAAAATCCAAAAATTACTTTCTGAAAAAGCGTTTTTGGTCTAAAAGCTGTCTGAAAACATGTCCCCCATACTTTTGAAAAAGCTGTTTTCAGCTTTTGTAGAAAGTAATTACAAGTTTTATCATCAAATCTCTCCAAAAACATTATTTTTATATATTATAGCTGAAAATATGCACAAATCAAAAAAATTACCAAACAGTCGTCTGATTTTTTTAACAGCACTTTTTCCACCTGCATTTTTTCTCACAGCACGGCAGTTTTTAACAGCAATCTCAAACGGACCATAAGCGTAAAACTGCACTGTAAAGAGTTTCTGCGATAAATTCATCTTCATAAACAGGAAATACAAGTAATCAGACATCTACCGAGGAAGCTCAGTTTGTTCAAGGAAGAATCTTTTAGACACATAGAACACCGAGAATTCATGAGATATATAGTAAGAAAGGACTAGCAGTGTGTGTAATAGTTGAGTCAACAAAAGGGGCAAAAAATCTTGGTACTACATAGCATGTCAGGATAACAAATTTCCTGATCACTTGCTTTTTTAGGATTCCCATGATTATGGTATTTATATCATGTTTTTCTTTTTAGGATTCCATGTTACTTTGATCAAAATCCACATCAAGATTGATGATTGGAACATCTTATCATTGGATCAAATGACAAATTATAATTTAACACCTAGCTGCTAGATTAGAAACACTGGCAGCTCTCTTTCAAGATAATCCTAAGGAAAAACAAGGCTAACACTCCAATATTTCAGAAGTTACTAATTTATACATAGGGTTGTACTACTACTTGCCTAAGAGCAATGATAGTCCAGGACATGTTTTAAATAAAGTATACCCTTCACTAAGGAATTCTATGAGATTTACCGATAATTATCAAACACTTAGTGCATGAAAGATTTCTAATTAAAGAATATATTCGACGAAAAAACTCTACAAACCAGCTTATAACCATAGATCAAACACCACAAATCATCAGTCATACTACTCTAAATTATGTTACAAGACTACAATTACTGATCTCTGTAATACGAGTCACTAGTTTGTAGAGGAAGGCTAAATTAATTTGTTGAATATGTATATAGAGAGAGGGAATATCAGCTTTGGGATAGAACAAGATTGATAACTTGATGAGATGGAAAAATTATACACATATTGCACGTCACTTCCATTCCATGTCAAACATGAATCACGGCGAAACACCATCAAACCATCTTCTTGATAAGGGAAACTTAAAGTTATATAGTAGTGCTGCAACAAAAAGAGATTTCCAAATAATAGGATATGTAAATTATATATCTCCATTTCACCCCATACAGCTTTAAATACCAAAGAACTTACAATTACAAGTTTATATAGCAGAAAGATGAAAAAGATAAAAACTGAAGAGAGACATAGTTAAAGCCTTCTTCAGTCCTCGAAACAAGAAAAGGAAAAAACATATAAAATGAAGAGATACGTCTCATTCCATGGATGTTTAAACTCTGAGCAAATATAAACTAAGTTCAGGGGCTCCGTTACTATCTGGATTCATCATGTAAAATGCCTCCGAATCTCTAGACCCCACAACTCTTTCAAACTTGGCCCTCATATACATGATCTCATCTGCTTCTCCTTCTCCTTCGCGCTCTTCCTTTTCAGCTGGTAGAACACCTGCCCCCATTGAAATAGGCTCCAGAGCTTTTAAAACTTTCCACTCTTTTGGACCACATTCCTTCCTTGATGCAAACCCGCTCTTCTTCCCATTACAAAAAGTCCTCCAGATTGGTTCTTCCAACAACCGGCATGTTCTCTTCTCTTCATTTGCTTCCTTGTTGCACTCCAGTGCAATCCGAACCAATCCAGAAGCCATCTCCTGCACCAGCCCGGTTATGGGAGTAGCAAGTTCAATCAGAAAGGCTGGTGTGGAATTTGGTTCCTTTTGGAACACAAAATGCACATGTCCTCGACGATATCCGAAAAGGGTGCCCACCACTCGCGATCCAAGGCTTTGCTGTAATTCCGTCCGGTTCTTCGCAAATGCAGTAAGAACAGAGCGCCACCTAGAAACTGCAACAGCTTGCAGTTTCTTCCTTGTAACTGACAGCCGAATTCGAGATTCTGCAGCTGGAACCTGCAATTGATCCTTCATCTTTTGCTCCTCGCTAGTATTGGAACAAGATTTGAAGGTTGAAGGAGCTTCTTCATCTTCATTACTAACCTTGTTAGTCCAGTGGAAGTGCCTCTTGGAAGTTATGTCTTGGGAACTCTTTGCCATAATTGTCTTTATCTAAGAAAGAAAAACAAAGGTGGGCTAATACTTAAAAGAATGTTAGCAGAGGGAAAAAAAGTAAAATTATTCTAATCTTGTTTTCCTTTATAGATTTATGAGTTCCCATTTCCCCTTTTTTTGTTTCTAGTCCTATAGTGTAGAGCAAAAGAATCCTGACAAACAAAACATAAGTTGCTCCCACCAGTTATATACTAACAGAGGTGGGGAGAGGGGCTTTGTTGTTGGCTGGGGTGGGGGTAGAGTAGAGAAGGAGATTTTGAATAAAAGAAAAGAATCCTGGGGAACAAGGTTATGTGTTACCTCACTTTTTCAGTTTATTGTGGGGTAGAGAGTTAAAGGAGTGGTTTGACAGTCTCTCTTTTTGACCTGAACCAGAGCCTAAATCCAAAAACCCACATACAGTGAAGCGTGAGGCGTGAGGCGTGAGCCGTGACCATTGGCAAAACTAGGGATCCCCCAAACACAAAGTTCTGGACTTCTGGCTACTGTTTTTCTGGTATTTAGGCGTGCTCCAGATCATGTTGGGTTTCAGCAAAATTCAGACCCTCCTCTGGCCATATACTCAACATTAATAGACTTGTCTGGCCATATACTCAACATTAATAGACTTGTCACACCTCTCAGCTACCACCAAGAATGATTCAAATAATAAATTTACATCACATGACTCCTTTACAATGAATTTTAACACCTGAAGAGATGACCCCTGACTACTTGGTGGTGGGTTCCACCAGGCATAATTTCAGTTGAAAGAAATAATGAAATACACTGATGAGGTCGGGCATACCCAGCGTGTCGATACCTCAACGAAATGAGAAATGATTACAATGATATGATGCGGTTCAATTTATCCAGTGCACCTCCAAAAAGAAGAGTGAATGTCATTACAATGAGTATTGTTCATGTAAACAACAATGACGAACTAAACTTATCTTTTAAAAAAACAATAATTTTTATACATATGAACTGAACCATTGGTACAGCAACTCTTAAGATTAAGATGGAAGGGAGCTATTAAGCAAAGACTTGTGCCAAAATTAATAGAAACTAAGAAAACATAACATTGAAACATAAGGACAACAAGGCACAAAGTTGAAACTTACAGCAATATGTAAACACAATTTCCAGGTACATATTAAACATTAGTAAACAGGTGCATGCGCACTAACCAAGGGCTTTTGTACATGAACAAAGAAGAACTGTTTCAAGGGTCAAGGTCAAAGATGCTTGCCTATAATTTATAAAAAAAAGATGTTCCTAATCTAGCTATCCATACTCGGCTCGGGTTCTGGTTCTGGTTGTTTGGGATTCACTGTCGTTCCATTCATTCGTGCACGTGCCTCAGCGAACATTCTCTGCTGCTCTGCCAATGCTTCTTCCTCGGTCATCTCAGCTCCGGTAGTATATTTACTGCCTCTCACAGTGTCCTGTCAAAAGCATATATAGAATGAACACTTAATTGAGCAGTTATTGCAGTTCACCAATATTAAAACTGTCACAAAGTATAAAAAGATTCATTTCAAGTTACCACTACCATTGAAAGATAAACTATTACCATAGTTTCGAGTTTGTGTTGCTCATATGCAGAATAAACTTCTTCAATGTACTCCCCAAAGCCAAGCACCTGAAAAGATTATTCGTTCCAAGATCAATAACATGTTCATGTTCTTGGATTACCAAAAGTGCCAACTATTATATATTAATAATCAAGAAAGAACAAAACTTAGAGCAAGATGCATTGCATGTCACGAACTCTTCAATCATGATTGACAAAACCTCGGGAAACCTTGACATGCAAATATAAGACCGGTCGAAATAAATGTTTATCATGTCATCTTTTTGACCGGTATATTATCTCTTTGCATGCAAAAGTTGTTAAATGTAAATGCCAATGATAATTCAAGTTAGGAAAACAACAGTACAAGGTTACAACATCGATATTCATTTTTGGTTAATTATTAACCTCTAAAGCTTTTAACACATGTTCTGGTGCAATTGTTCTTTTGTCTTCTCGGCTACAAACTTCATTTGACTCTGATGATATTAGATTGATGAACTCTGCGGAGCATGAAGAAAGAGGGATAAGTTTCGTTGGGGTAAGAAACACAAGCTGAATCTAAAAATGTACAAAATATGCAAGCTGCAGATACTAAAGATTTGTAGGCATTGTACTCGGGCCCATTGTTTGCGTCAAAGAAAACAATCTGATTAGAAAACAGTTTTAAAAACAATAATAATAACAAGCACAAATTTGCAGATACACGCATAATTAATATTCCAGTAGGTAGTACAACCAGGTAGTGATAATTGAAAGAATATGTGGCCATTATCTTACCTACACAGCATTCGATTAGGAGATCTTGAGCATCTCTGGCAACTCGAACATCTGGAGGCAACATTTCCTTGATGATCTTAGTCATGGTTGCTGTTATAAATCATAAGTTGCATTAATATAACCACCATTCAACAATATGTTACAAAGACAATTCTATAACCTACCAAGAGAAAAATAAAATTCTGCAACCTTCATCAGCAAAAAATTGACCAAAAAAATAGAGGCAAAGTTAATTACATAAACGAAAACATAACTCCCCAACTTCTTCTTGAATACTATATTCCATACAGTACAGGGATAACTACAACTCCAACCCATGTAAACATAAAATTGAACACCAGATCCAGTAACCAATCTTAAGTTAAACATATATCCGACATTCTTTTCTTATCAATTATTCATCCATAAATTCATAATTCATTACGTAACCAACACACACACATACTAACAAATTCACCTCCAATCATCTTAAAACCAAACACAAACTTAAAAAAACAAGTTCATCGCATCAAATCTCCCAAAAAACACGTCATCTCTAGCAAGATCAAAACTTTACCAATAAACATAGCATCAAACAATCAAATCTATGTAAAAACAACTCCAAAATCAAATCTTTCCCATAAAACATCAATCAAATCACAATAAAATCACGAATCAAACGAACCTTTCGGAAGCGAAGCATCCTCTTTCGTTCTCCCAACTATATCCATAGGCTCCATGATTTCACTATACACAAACAAACGCACATAAATACATACATATACACACATACATGTATCTATATATGAAAAGATAGCAAGTATAATAAAGACTGAAACTTTAGATCTAATGGAAGAGAGACGAACCTGGATCGCAGAGATCGAGAAACAATCGGCGATTCAATCGATGAAAAAGAGAGATCGGAGACGAGCGCGAGGTAGATACATAACGGGGGCGATATAGAGAGAGGCTTTCGCAGGCGATTAGGGCACAAATTCTATAATCCGCGCGTGGTGGGATGCCTCACGCGCTGAAGGCGAGTGTGGGAGGGGGATGAGGAGAGTGGGGTGAACGCGAGAGGAATGCGGGGCGCGGTTGATGAGGGACATTTGAATATTTATATAGAGCGAGTGGATGCATGGCTTATAAGGAGAAGAAAAGAAGAGGCGTTTGGAACTTTGGATAGAGATAGAGATGGTAACGAACAGGTGGTGATTGTGAATTGGTTTAGAGATTGAATGCGAAAGTTTGAGCGAGGATATGTCATAGGCCTGCTACGTAATGATGGGCCTGCCTTGTTTCATAAGGTCACTTGGGTTCTTCTTACTCGACATTTCATATTTTGCATTATTCATTTGATTTAGGCTAGTTTTTTTTTTTTTTTTGAAAATCATAAGTAAGTTTTACTCATTTATCTTTATCAAGATAACAAGGAAGGAATGTGTATTAAATCATTCATTGCGATCGCACTTTCACGTTAATGATTTGTACCAAAATATTCTAAAAAATAGAGTTTTTCATTCAACAAAATTTATCATCAAACGAAAAGACATGCAGAGATGTCTCTAGAAATTGAGACAATAAAATTTTAATGTCTGAAAACAGAACACCTGTTATTAAAAAAATAGAAAATAATTAATATCCATCTGGATAGAATATAAAAGATAAAATACATAATGCAACTATTACTTAAAAAACAAGATAAAAATTAATTAAATGGAATTAGATAACTAAGAATAATATATAAAAATATCTACAAAAAATAAATAACTAAGCTTTCTAATCTGACACAAAATCGTCTCAAACAACCTATAACAATTGCGATAAATGACCAAAAGTCATCACATATGACACTACAGTTGATAAACAAGTAATGTAATATATACATACCTAAAATATTTATTCAAAAAATTCAATTTAAACGGTTACCACACTTAAAAAATTGATTGTTAATAGCCATAAATATAACTTTAATTTAGAAGTAACTAAATATCAATTCCCAAGAATAAAATTAATAATATGCATTAAAAATAATAAATAAAATTAAACTAGGCATCTAGAATTAGAAACTAAAAAAATAAACCGAATAGGACATTAAATCCTTTACAATAAATTAATAATTTAGCAAAATAGCTCCTACGTAAGAAATTACCTTAACCTTGTGCCGAAAAACTTGAACACCACCTAAAAAATCAAGATTAATGAGTACTTTTGAAACTGCTAACCAATTCAATCACAGGATAACACTTCTCGAAATGCCATCACTTTTGGTATCTTAAAGTCCAAAACCTGCCCAAAACACCCCATTCTTATCCTTTATCAGGCAAACATATGTACTAAAGTATTTGTTTTTAACAATAATACAATCCATTTATGAATCTTTGATAATTTTTCTAGAACTAATAATATAAAATTTTAATTTAATATATTATTTATGAAATTATTCATATATTTGAGTTATAAATATTATTTTAAATATTATTATTGATAACTGTTGAATCATAAACCCGAATACGTCTATTTTTACATACTAACTTTAAACTAAACTCGGTGCAAAGCACATTTATTTTATATTATATATTAAGTTAATATCAATATTTTATTTATATTTATACCTTGTTTTTCTTAAATCTCTCTTATTATATATAATATTATATGTGTGTATTACTCCCTCCGTCCCAACCAATTCTTTACACTTTCCTTTTTGGGACGTCCCACCCAATTCTTTACATTACTAAAAATAGTAACTTTTAACAATAAATATATTATTACATCCACTACTTCACTCCACTTTTTCAACACTTTACACTATTACACCCACTATTTCATTTATTTTAACAATAAAATCACTATTACACCCACTATCCTTGGTCTCCGTGCCCGGACCAAATGTAAACATTTGGCCGGGACGGAGGGAGTATATACTAGCGTAAAAGATCGTGCAAGTCCGCTAGCTTGATTTCCTTTGTCTTCATATTTTATATTTTGATTGTAATGTTTTTTGAAATTTGATTATCTTTTTAGAATTTGACTTTTTTATCCAACTATATTTAATTTAATTTAAATTTTAATTAATTAGTTAATAAGATATCATTGTAACATTTTAATGGCTCACCTAAACATGTGCAGATTTTAGTGTCGCATTAAAACATATGCGGACTTTAATTTATATATATATAGCACAATATTATTACCAAGTGTATCAATAAATTATGTTCTTTTAGTACGGGTATTCAACTTTTGTATTATCCAAATTTTTGTTTTTGGGTTAATGTGCTCTGAACTTATTTGTTATAAGGATTTAGGACTTAATCTGATTTTGAGAGTTCGCTTTGATACCATATATGACAACCGAGTCAAATCTCGAGTCTTTTTTGAAACTAAATCAAGTAATCCTATCACACATAATGTTAGAGTGCACTGACCTCAAATATAACAATTTGAGTAATACACAATCACATTACTTGCCTCCAAAAGATCCAGATTCATCGTTACACTTGATAATAATACTCTACTTTAAAAACTGATTAAAGTGTTCTCTGAACCTCGGACTATTATATGATAATACCGTCGATCTTTGTATCCCAACTTATGATAACTTGACCTAAATACAATAATTTGGGTAATCCACAAACTAATCACATGATCCCGGAAGATCATTATTTATTTGTATACTTAATAATATATATCTTATATACTAAAATAAAATCTACACATGTATCGATGTGGGATCGGGGTACATGTTGCAATCCCTAATTTTAATTTTTCATAAATATATTTCAATACTTAAAATGCAATTTTCTTAATAGCATATATATGACATGTTAAATTTGAAATTTAATTTATTTTTAACTCAATTCTTGTCTCTATATCTAAATTAAATTTATAGTATTTTGCTTTAAAATTTTCATTTACTTGCACAAATTCAAATACCTTTTGTATATAACACAAAATCTATATTTTGAATTTGCATTATTTACATATACAATAATCATTTATACGATTTGTTGTTTAAAGTTTACTTATTTTACTTATGATTATTATATAAAAATATGAATGATTATTTTATGAATTAGAATATTTAATATACAAAATATAAATATAAATTTAAATTTGTATATTTATTATATATAATAAATTTATTTATTATAAATAAAATCATAAAATAAAATTATATGACTTGTAGTTTAAAGTTTCTACACTTATATTAGTTTTATAATAAAGTTATTAAGATTAAAAGGTATTACATTCAATGCACATAATTAATAAAATAACATGATTTTTATTATTTATATAATTAAGGGTATAATAGTCATATTATTACTTGAATAAGACGACTCGTGATTTTTTTGAAATAAAATGACTAAATCACTACTCCTTCTCCTCTTAAATTATTTTTTATTACATATTCAGTTCTATTTATAATTTTATAATTTAAATTCAATTATTTTATTAAAAAATCGCTTTTTAATCTAATTATATATTTTAATTTTTTAGAGTGTGTCTAATAACGATAAAAAAGTATTAAATTGATTTTATTCATAAATACCTTTCTAATATTTAAAATGTACTTGTTTATAATACATACATAACATATATTATGCAAGATACTAATTTAAAATTTGAATATTATTTTAATCCAACTTCAATATTTCAATTTTAATTTATTAAATTATCATATACACTATTTAGGTTCTACTTTGAAATTTCTATTTCCTTAATTAAATTTAATTAAGTTTTATAGATAATATAAAATTTATTTTTAAAATGATGGATTCAAAATTCTATTATTTTAAGTGGTTTGACTTTTATCTAATTGATTTTAATAACAAATAAAACCATCATTCATAATTTTATCGACAGCGGTCTAGAACAAGCGATCGTTCAAAACCATCATTTCTCGAGGAAAATAAAACTCGTATAAATAGTATTTGGATAAGTGACGTGTCACCTAAATTAATAAAAAAATTAAATATTAATATTATCCATAATAAAAAAAGTGCATCATTTACTTATATGCGAACTAAAATCAAATCAAAACCATACGTTTAGCCCACATAATTTCACGCTCGCCGTAGCATTTGAGTTGGCCGAGGTGGGTAGTCAACTAACTAGTCACGTTTTCTTGTTGCATATGATTTGATAATTGTACGTAAATTATTAAGATTAAAAATATAATAATTAATTAATGAACCGATAAGCATTGGTATCAAATCAAGTAATCAACATGTAGTATGTATATACAAACTTGTCCCTATTTATAGGCCATCTCCGTTATGAAAAACTCAGAGGAGAGATACAGATACACACGTCAAATGGGTAGTGGAAAAGTCCCCAGATTTATATACTCTCTGTCTTTACACTCTTTATCTTGTTACACATTATCAGATCCATTTACTATACACTCATAGTCAATAAGCTTGTTGAATATAGCTTCATAACTATGTTTTTGACTCTGTTTTGCTGATTCTTGAGGTGGGGTTGTTGGATCTGAGCCATATACTCCTGTTTATTGGCATATATTGTTGAATTTGTAGTCATTTTTATTTATTATTATTTTTAAGTTCAAGAACTCTATATAAAGATTGATTATGTTTGTTTGTTCTATCACATACATGTGTATATGACATGTCTTTTTGATTAGATTTTAAAGATTGAATTGGTTTGTTTAATGTCTTTTTTAGATTAGATTTAATTTTGTGGTTAGGGTAAGCTTTTCTTGTAAAGATTGATTTTTTAAGCTTTAATGTTGTTGTGTTAGCTTGGTATTAATATTGGTGGAGGGTCACTGGATACAGCGGTTCATCGATCTATTTTCTGAGCTGATGATTTTTCTGTTATATTCAGAACAGGAATTGATCGATAAACCTCTGCATCCAGCGCTTATCCCTACTCTCCCTGCATAATTTTATGTCTGTTAGTGTAATTTCTTTGTTCTTTTTCTTGCAAGATTTTGTTACATGTTCGTAATGTCAAGTAGCCGTGTTTATGAAGATTAAGTTTTTAGGGGAGTCGAGTCGAGTTGAATTGTATGATGTATGAAGCGGATGCAGGAATTTTATGAATAATGTCTGATATGTTTCTGGTTTAGGGAATAGATGTTTCTTTTAGAGCATATTAGCACATTTTATAAGCTTGCTGTTTTCGATTAAAACCTTATTGATCTTTTTTTTTTAATTTATAAATGTTACTCCCTCCGTCCCGGCCAAATGTTTACATTTGGTCCGGGCACGGAGACCAAGGATAGTGGGTGTAATAGTGATTTTATTGTTAAAATAAATGAAGTAGTGGGTGTAATAGTGTAAAGTGTTGAAAAAGTGGAGTAAAGTAGTGGATGTAATAATATATTTATTGTTAAAAGTTACTATTTTTAGTAATGTAAAGAATTGGGTGGGACGTCCCAAAAAGGAAAGTGTAAAGAATTGGTTGGGACGGAGGGAGTATATATTACTGGCATCTTTTGAATGGAACCTTGTCAAAACGATGTTTGCACTGTTAAAATCTCGTTAGAAGCATGCATTAGAGCACTATATGAATGAGAGACTTCGACTGGGAGGATAAGATGTACGCACATTTAATCTCTACTTGCTGAACTACAGAAAACTTTATTTAGGTTACTATGTCACCTTATTGTACAATTCGTAATCATGACATAGTTGAGGATAATTATTATTCCCTTTTATCTTCAAATGCTTTAGTGATAATGAAGGCCAGTTTCTAGTGACAATGATAACCATTTCTAGCAATAGTGATGGCCATATTGTAATACAATAGTAATGTCTTATATTGCTTAAATTCTGTATTACCGGTTGTCATTGTCTTTTATGACATACAAGTCATTGTATTGAATGGGATTGTGTTGCTAATAGATTCGCAAGATAGAGTCATGGTGGCTTTCATTTCCCGGACTCCATTTTTGGATTTGCATTATAAGGCTAAAAGCCACACAAAGTGTTATAGTGTTGGGATTTTACATTATTCTTTCGAGCTGAATAATCCAGTGAATGAAGGGGTCATGTTTAAAGTTATGCTGCCTACTTTTAGAACCAAACATAAAAAAGATCTTACCTATGTGCTTGTTTAATTGTATGCGAGTATTTATTTCTAATGAAAGTTAGTACAATACCTAGTTTAATTTCGTTATCAAGTTCCTAGTAAGTTAAGAAAAAATGTTTAGACGTGAATCAGGAATTTTCACTTCTTCGGAAGTGTAACTCAGCATGGGAGGGTGGGTACACAATTTTTTACTTCACATTATCGTGCTCACTCTGCTGTGGGAATGATATCTCGATAGTTTTTACTAGAAAGCAAGTCAACAAGGCAGCCCATTTGATGGCTCGAGTTTCTTGTTTGCTAAATAGCATTTCCATCAAATTTTTACTATCAGTCTATCAATTTAAAACTTGGAGAATACTAGTTGAAGTTATATCAGATTTACTTCATTTTCGTATCTTATCATTCCATTTGTTTTCGTTTGCAAAAAATATTCGGGAGCAAGGTGTAAAATATTTGACCTGTTTTTGATTATATTTTTGTGCACGCTCTTGGTTCAAGAACTTGAAAATTGAAATGCATAGCCATTGAGCAGTTATATCTCATAGTTCTGGTGAAACTGAAAGAAGCCAGCCAACAGTTTGCCAGAGAAAGGGTGAGATGAAGCTTCGGAAAAGAAAAAAGGGGATATATGTAGAAAAAAGTAGAAAATTTGGTGGTGGCAAATAAAACTTTTTTAGTTCAAAAAAGAGTTATGAAATCAAGGCTGGAGTTTACCAAATAGGAGAGAATCTCGGTTAGTGTTTTGCTTTGCTGATGTGAGTTTTTCAGAATCTTGGAATCGAATTCTACAAAGCCGAAGTTGAAACTATGGGAGTGGAATCAAGTCAAGAAGAAATGATTCTCCGTACAATTATACACAAGATCCCAAGGCAGTGTGCACTTGGAGATAATACCAGAATGAGAAATAAATGAGATGAAAATTATAAATTAAATTTATAGATAAAAAAAGTGAGAAAATAATGAATAAAATATGAGGGAATAGAAATTTTCAATAGTAGTAAGAAGTAGAGATGGTAAGAAAATTGAAAATACGTTCTCTCCAAATTTTTGGATCTGAAATTGTAAATAAAATAAAATAATGATAAAAGTTAATAATATTTCTCTCTGGTTATCTTAAATAATACTCCCTCCGTCTCATATCAAAGACTCTAATTTTTTTCAAGATTTTTTTATACGTATTTTCACCCAAATAAAAAATATACTTATAGATATTATTTATTCATTTTTTTCGTTTAATATGGAAGGGGTAGTAAACACAATTTTTTCAAAAAAGAAAATAGTAAACATAATGTAAGTTCACAGTTGTGTATATCAATACATTTAACTCGGAATGTTCAAGTAAAACACTATATTCGATAAGTAATGTCAAGCAGCCGTGTTTATGAAGATTAAGTTTTTAGGGGAGTCGAGTACTCGAGTTGAATTGTATGATGTATGAAGCGGATGCAGGAATTTTATGAATAATGTCTGATATGTTTCTGGTTTAGGGAATAAATGTTTCTTTTAGAGCATATTAGCACATTTTATGAGCTTGCTGTTTTCGATTAAAACCTTATTGATCTTTAAAATCTTTTGAATGGAACCCTGTCAAAATCTCGTTAGAAGCATGCATTGGAGCACTATATGAATGGGAGACTTCGACTGGTGGGAGGATAAGATGCACGCACAATTCATCTCTATTTGGTGAACTAGAGTAAACTTTGTTAAGGTTACTACGTCACCTTATTGTACAATTTGTAATCATGATATAGTTGAGGATAATTATTATTCCCTTTTATCTTCAAATGCTTTAGTGATAATGAAGGCCATTTTCTAGGGACAATGATGACCATTTCTAGCAATAGTGATGGCCATATTGTAATACAATATTAATGTCTTATATTGCTTAAATTCTATGTTACCGGTTGTCATGGTCTTTTATGACATATACAAGTTATTGTATTGAATCAGACTGTGTTGCTAATAGATTCGCAAGATAGAGACACGGTGGCTTTCATTTTCCGGACTCCATTTATGGATTCGCATTATAAGGCTAATAGCCACACAAAGTGTTATAGTGTTGGGATTACACATTATTCTTACGAGCTGAATAATCCAGAGAATAAAGGGGTCGTGTTTAAAGCTACCTTGTTTTAGTTTTAGAACCAAAGATAAAAAAGAGCTAACTATGTGCTTGTTTAATTGCATATGTGTATTTTTTTTCTTGGGAAGTTAAAAACAACTTTTTAATCTACTTGTTAATCATATTCGTTTCCATTTAAACCTTTCTAATCTTAAAACTCGGAGAACACTAGTTGAAGTTATATCAGATTTACTTCATTTTCTCATCCTACCATTTCATTTGCTTTCGCTCTCAAAAAAAATTCGGGAGCAAGGTGTAAAATATCCATCGAGTTTTTAATCTTATTTTTGTGCACGCACGCTCTTGTTCAAGAACTTGAAATGCATAGCCATTTAGAAGTTATAGAGCAAGTCCAATACAATGTTAAAAAAATGTGTTATTTCTATAATATAGCATCAATCATAGAACATATCACTCCAATACAATGTTAAAGAAGGTGCTAAAATACAAAAATGATATACTTGGTTCCAAATAGTTTAATATTTAGAACCAAGTATAAATCAGGAATATACTGATTTTTAATAGGCATGGGAAGGTTTTCCAAAAAAAACTCTGTCCAGCTCTTCTTCTATTGTTGGTATTAGTTTGTTCTCTCCACCAGATGTCCCTGAGCTGCAGTCGAATTAAAAATTGACAAAGTGGTAGCCATTAAGCTACATGCAGCACAGAAGTGAGTATATTAAAACTTCAAATTATGTATGCGTATACATTGATACTGGCTGGCATCATTTTCCAAAGGAAATTAAAGGAGTATAAATATTTGAGCTCTAATTTATTGTAAATGATTGTGCAAAATATAGATAGCTACTCTTTTTTTCTTAAGAGAATAAGATCAGGGTATCAGTTTCTTTACGGTTTTGCTTAAGCTAGGCCTAGCTACCTTGTTCAAATAAGACATGTATAAAGCTAGTCAAGTAACCTTTTCAATAACTCTAAAATAGGGTGAGAGCAAAGGATGGGAGACTTGTCACCACTGGCGATTCTGTTGATATCAGGTAGAATGTCCTCATAACTGATGACAGGGATCAAGTTTTTGAAACTGCTGCTGTCAGTGACTCCACCTAGGCCGTAACGCTGCAAATACTCAACCTTGAGAATTTTGAGTGAGGATTCCAGCGAGAACCTGCTTCTGGACTTCATCTGCATTTTGTGTCACATTTTCGATAAACTCAAGTGCCTCCTTGTTCTTCTCCGTTGCTACATTACTACTCTCCATCTTCACTCGCTTTCTGCTTTTTTCCGGAAGTTTCAGGATTCGTGATTTCTTCTTTTATGTATGAGATTTAAATAATAAGATTAGATGAGTGTTCCAGCGTGAATATGGTTGTAAAGTATCTACCTAACCTTTATTTCTATATTTTTTGCGAAAACCTTTATTTCTATATTTTAGTAAGGAGAAAAAAGAATCAAAGGCCTAATCATTAGGTTGGCACTTGCAGGATATGAACAATAATAGACTCTATTACGGAGTCTAACATCGAGTTACATGTGATATGAAATTAGGATTTGATTCAATTCCAAAAAAGATTTGAATTTTGATTCAGATTGTCACATATAATATCAGAACGGACTCTCATAAACTTTATACGTCAAGTTATTACCATGTATCCTACACTTATTTGTGATATGGACGAAATACACTCGAACACTTCAACCATTCAAGTTTTCAGTTCTGTAATCATCTGTACATTGCTGCCGAAGTCCACTTGCTCCATATACAAGTATTGCTAAACATATTACAGCAGCAACTCAATAATGTAAGATCAAATTTTGTAAACTAAGATGTTTAGATTCTTAAACAATATTAGAACTAAAGAATTTAACTCCATAGTCAAGAATAAAATCATATGATGTCGAAAACACTTCAATTGGAATCAAATGGGCCCTTTTTTCACTAAAAAGTCATTATTTTTATACTTGACCACCTTTTCTAAACCCAAGTCGGCTACAGCTTTCTCAGATTATGCATTATACGAAGTAATGAATCATGATGTCATATATAAAATTAGATTAACAATCTTGATAACTTGATAAACGTATTTTTTCAGATGTATCTTGATAAGCTATAAGGATATTTCTAGTGTGTGCCCACTAACTACATTTTGATGACTTATCAAATTTTGATTAGTGAGATTTTTTGTGTACTCATGAAGACTTTATTATTAGTGAGAAAAAAACCCATAAAATTTGACAACTAATTAAAAAGTAATTGTCAGTGTGTGGTCACGTGCACACACTAGAAAAATCCAATCTATAATCTATTCAAACCGGAATCTAAACTTTTGTGATGAGAGATATAATTAAATATCAATTTCCCCTTCACAATTATAATTATGATGTTTGTGTGTTCTAACTTATTAGACATGGACAAAAAATCTGAATTCGAAAACTCATCCGATCTCATAAAAAAAAATCGATTCGTAAAAGTCTAGTCTGGACATGATCCAAATCTAGCCCGTAGGTTATAATAGGCCACATATTTTTCAGAAAAATCCGGACCGGCCCGATTCGAAAAACACTCAGATTTAGGCTCGGCTCAAATAAAATTCTGATTTAGGCCCGACCTAGCCAAAAATTCGATCCGCCCCGGATTAAGACGAGTCTAGCCCGGATTAGGCTCGATCTGGATTTTTTTAAAAATTCAGATAAAATTCAATTTTTTTAATTATAAGTGAAGTATTTATACTTTTATCTAATATTTAATTTAATATTTTAAGAAAATAGATAAAATTCAAATATGTTAGGTAAAAAAAATAATTTAATTTATAAAATTTAAAATATCAATATTAAAATATTTAAAAAATTGGGTCAAGCCCGGCCTGATCCGCAGGCTTTAAAACGGGTCTAATATTTTTTGAGAAAATCCGGCCCTATTTTTATAAAAGCTTGACCCGGTCCGATTTAAAAATTTTGAATTTTTTATAATTTGATTTAATTCTAACCCGATCTGATTTTTGTGCATCCCTACTTGGGAGAAGAAGTAGAAAAAGGAATAAATATAGTGATAATTTGATTCTTGCTACTTTTCAATTTTTAGGAGAAGTAACTACAGACTATCAAACCATCTCAAAAATATTAATTTTTATATTATATCCCAAAATATACAAAAATAAAAAAATAACCAAACAATCATCCGACGATTTTTCTGACAATACTATTTTCACCTGCAATTTTTCCTACACCACAACACTTTCGGCTATCTATATATTCTTAATAGCTGCTAATATTTTTCCCTATAAATTCCTATTTTATCCTTCTAAATTTTTAAACTCTTCTTTTAATTCTTGGGTATTATAGTAATTTACTCTTCCCGGATTACCCACATATACAAATTTTTACCCATGGGTCGGAATTTATACTAGCTTCCCATATATTTTGATACGACCCGTAGATAATTAAATATTTACCCATGGGTCAAAATATTTTTTACCCACTTTCCATGCTTTTTGCACCTAACAATTAAATTCAAAATAAAACATTTCCTTAATTTATGGATCAATCAACTAACAATGATAAGTGCTATCAATTATTTCCAAAATCAATATGATCTTCGGTTTCCAAATTTGGTAATATTTTGTGACGTCTCTGCCTCATATTTAATAATTTAACGGTGTCCATATTTTTAGAATTGAACTTTGTAGAGTACTAATTACTGCAAATTTCAAACTTTAAGTTTTGTTTTATCAAAGCATCACTGCTTTTATTTGTATAAAATTAAACGTAGTCCACACATAACAGTGCATTATATGACACTACTGATGCTTATATTATGCCTCCAATCACGTTTATGTTATTGAGCTGTGATCAATTGTATTGTTATTCTTTGTTTTCGAAATTCAAATTAACAGAGGATATTCATCGAGCAGCTTCAATGACACAGACCATATTCGAAGAGCAATATCAATAATCGTAGATGGATTCTAGCTCCCGGAGAGATGATTCAACAGGTAAGATATGTAGTTTTACTAGGCTTATTTGGTATTGTATGTTTGTTGTTTTTAAATCCTATTTTTTCAGGTCAGAAACGAAGGCCCATGGCTACTCTGTCATCTCCTTCGAAGCCTAAGCCTGGTATTGTCTACTATTATAATCATGTATATATGTACGTGTATTATTAAAGTCTGTTAATGTCATGCAATTGACGTTTTTGTTGCAGTATCCAGACGTCGTATCAATCCTGTTGAAACTAGCTCTCAATCGATCCGGATCAATTCAGAGAATCACAAACCTAATATCCAAGTATCAACATCGCCTTTGTTTCACTCTACAAGTCATTGAGGTATTATTTTGATCAATAGCTTTTATGCGCTGTCATGTTAGTCTTAATTGGTACGCCAAAGTTTGGTTCTAATATGAATATGTGTTGCTACTACGTTGTGAAACATTGCCTCATCTTAGTGTCATTACTTATTGTTATGATTTTATTCTCTCACAGTTCTCAATAAGACTATAAGAGGCTATTACAATTACTATGTAATAGTAATTGTTCTATGATCAGTGAATTTCAAAAATTTATATGCTCAGAATTTTAATTTTGATTAGTTAGAGGATATTCCATGAAAGAGCTTGACTTAGCAAAACCCATAATTGTATATGGATTATACTCCAGAAAAGATGATTCATCAGGTAAGTCAAGTTGTTTTACACTTGCTTTGTTAGAATTAAACGTGTTTCATCGACAAGACATATGCTCCTTTTTTTTGCAGGACAGAAACGAAGGCCCATGGTTACCCTGTCATCTCCTTCGAAGTCTAAGTTGTATAATACCATAACGTTTCATATATATATATATATATATGTATGTATGTATGTTGATGGATTAGTTTTGTTAATGTCATATACATTTACACAATTCACATGACAAGTTGTAAATTGATATTATGCATATTATGTGTTTGATAAAATACTAAAATCAGTAAATCAGTTTGGTGTCACAAAATAATTATGTATGATGAAAGAAAATTAAATTAATTGCTACATTCATTTTTGAAAAAAAGGTTTACATGCTCTTCTTATTTACTCAATGTCTTGCATTTTAATGAGTTTAATGGGGCTGTTCCAAAAGAAGTAACTGAGTTTTCTGATTTGTATCTCAATGTTAATAATCATTGTGGGGAGATTCTCCTGAGTTTGGAAACATGTCCAATATTAAATATACGGTCATGTGTATTTATTTGTGTTGCAAGAAATTTACATGGATATAGGCCTTAGAAATTCTGGATTTGAAATCTGACCAGCAACTCTTTGCATATTAGATACCATTAGTGTCATTTTTTGGGTTCCTATGTATGATCAGAAAATAGTTCCAGTTGCAAGAAAGTGGACATGCCACTTAAATGGCATAACTCAACAGCAAAGAATGGGCACATGATTGGTTATATTAATATTTGCTATGGTAGCTGCAGGGGTTTTAGAGATTGTTCGGCTTGATATCGTCAAGAGGCACAATTACTATGACCTGAAACACAAGCCTAAGACAATCTTTTGGCAAGTTCCACAGTAAATAGGCCAGTCTTGCCCGGCCATTTAGGTATACACGTTCTTCAAATTTTAAAATCTTATGTTTTTCTGATGTGTTGTCTATCTTAAAATTGTTGATTTTGTATTTTATATCTTCACTGATATGACTTTCTTTCAGGCTCTAAAAGTAATCGAGAATGCTGAGGGATCTTGCACAACGCCATCGGTGGTAACCTTTAACACAATTTTAGTATATAAGCATTTGATAGACAGGCTTTTTGATGTTCAACAAACACAGAAAGAAATGAAGATGTTTCCATATAAGATTGGAAGGGCTCCCAATGGAGATGCTTGGGTTGAGGCCAATGGTCAACAGTATTCACAAAGCCAGATTGGTGCTTTTATGCTGACAAAGATGAAGGAAATTGCAGATGCTTATCTTGGAAAGACCGTGAATACGTATATAACTCCCACTCTACCTGCATATTCAAAATCCAACTTTTATGCCATGACTTATGTTTATTGTTTGCAGCTATGATCCATACGTACATATTTTGATTTCTTCAAATTCAAAATTGTCACAGCTCATCCTGCTTGCTATTTTAAAATTTCTACGATATATACTTTCAGATGTCTTGATACACGATTGATATTTGAATGCTAACGATTTCATTTTTTTTTGAATTCAAATTCATGTCTCAGAGTCTTCATATCTTTTGATTTGGGTTTTATCTTCTTCCTCCTCCTCTGCCAACACAGTTCCCAAGATAAACCAAAAATGATAAAGGACAGACAAGGAGAGTGTGTCAGGTAATAATAATCAAATTGTGTCACTAGCAAGAGCTAATTACTTGCCTTATGGTATCGATTTTCCTGGCGGACCAAGTGGAAGATTTTCGAAAGCTAAAACTACAGTTCACAGTATTGGTAAGTAGCTAAGTATCCTTCTCGAAGAGTGTAATATGTCGAAGTTGTCATTTTAATCGATCGTTTATAAATTGTATGCATCTGTTTTCAAGAATTTAGCTTGATAGGACATATGCAGAAACCATTGTATAATCATGCTGCATGCATTATGCATACTTAATTTGGAGGCACCCTATTATAACCATTGACTAGATAATAGTACTACATCACTGAATATCCAGTCTGTTGATTGTTGGCTGTATTTTTGGTACATCATTTTTAAAAAAGGGTCTGAAACACCTGCATCTCTGAAGGAAGAATTTGCTGAGATTGCATTAAAACAGGTGAATTCAGAAAGCACCAACGACGAACTCAAGAAAAGGGTCTCACACACCAAAGATCAAGCCACACAGTATTTCTCAGGGATTAATATGTTAGTTGATACAAATACACAGCTGAAGAGTAAGATTAATGAGCTGAAAGAGCTACTAAATTCTTAGTATACTGAAAAGGAAGAAACATCTCAAAAACTGTTTACACACTTGAGCACTATCATGAAACTAGCTGGGGTGATTTTTAATCTTACTCAGGAGCTGTCTGAACATGAATCTAAACTGAATGAGATACAAACAAAACTTTTCTGCAATATTATCTGATAGGGATGAAACAACTAAGCAGCTCTACACTCAACTAAAAGTAGTAGAAGATTTGAAACTTCAGCTTGATTCTGACAGTCAGCGGTTACAGTCTCAGGTATCCATAACCAGTTCTTAGTATGAACGTGGAAGCAGGAAATTGAAGTGATGACCTGCTGTTCACTTTGTAGAGATACTCATTTATGAATTATCCATATCAGAGTTGTTTATAGTTCATACCTCCCAACCATGTTAATTTTTTGAACTTTTCTACTACCATATATCTTATAGCTCAGTTTTAATTTCATCTTTTTGGGGTTTCAATAGCTATGCATGCTTTCCTTTTCTTCTGCATGTGTTTGAATATTGTAGCACTTAAATTGCTTCAATCAGAATAACTTGCTTCCTCGATATTTGATTTTTATCTATCTTTTAAAAAAAGATCTACTTTTTATATCAGTACTTAACATGCGACTTTAAATTGTGTCCAGGTTGTTGACACTCCTAATTATATATCGCCTGAGCTCCTTGCGGATATTCCTTTTACGGATACAAATCTGATATAAGGTAACTTGGTAGGAAACACAAACCTTATTTTTTTGCACCATGACTGTTGAATATATCCTCAAGGTAAGAATAAAAAATATATCATACAATTCATATATGAATCGTAATATATTGGAAGAAGGAAATTCTTATTCTCTAGCTGTCATTCTTTCATTTTTTAGATAGATGATGATCTTCAATCTCCGAGGGACTTCGAAAAAGGTCAACTTAGTCCTAGGGACGAAGACAATGGCCTTTTTTCAAGAAGTTGAGGCAATCAAGAAAGCAATTAAAGGGATTAATAATCTGTTTCTTGATCTCAAAACCTCAACCAAGAGGCTATATCAACTCATAAAACTAAGATTCTTCGTGGAATTAGGGATCGTATGGACTCTAATATACCATTGGTTCTTTAGGTAGCCATAATCGTAAAGCTCAGGCTTGAATCACTTGACAAATCCAATTATGCGAATTATAAAATCTCAGTAGCCTTTAGAAGGTAGTGCAGTTGATAGAACCAGGTGTGTGATCACAAATGGACTGCGATCAAGTTGAGGGAGATAATGAATGATTTTCAAGCACTGAGGAAGATAATTATGTTGGATTATGTTGAATATCTGATAATGAATGCTACTGGAGAGGCTCTGTCCAAGGAAGTTATCTGATAATTAAGTCTTTTCATTTCTTATTATTTCATTCTCACCTGATTGTGTCACTATTTTATATTTTAAGACTTAGCTATGAACATTTCAGATTACTCATTCTTCCTCATAATTGTCTCTGTATATTTTTTTACATTATTATATACTATTGTTTCTCCGTATACTTGATAAGCAGAGTTGCAGATATATGATGACTAAAATATTAAAAACTGAACAATATCAATGATAAATGAGCTCCGAAAAAGACATAGATCTTTTTAATAAGTCAAAACTTCTTGACTCATGAGATGATTATGTGTTATAACCGTCAAGTCAATACCCTGCCAAAGCTTGACAACTATTGTGTACATACTGTAAAATTATATAATAGTGAAGTTTTTATTAAAATAAATAGGACTATAGGATTGCATTTTTGTCGAATTCCATCATTCTATGTCATCAACTATTATGGGCTTTGAGAATGAAATAATTTGGGATCATTATGCTACATATTATCTAAGAGACTTAAATAAAAAATTAAAGGGAGGCCTGGTTGTATTGCTCAGAAGTTCTTTGTCATCTTTTTCAAGTCTTCACAGTAGATGAGAAGTGAATATAGCACAAAAAGGCCAAATTTGTGGACATAAGTAAACTATAATTTTGAAATTATTACTCATTTATCATCTTTAAGTATTTAACAATCTCATTACATAGTCATTCGATCTATTGGGATGTTTATCATTTATCGTTATCATCTTTATGATGAAAGTTTTAAGATATATTGAATTATGATTTCTAAAGATATGTACCTTGGATTTTGGTTATCCCATGATCAGTTAGACGATATACTAATTGGACAGCATTACCGCGGTGGATGTATCAGTGGCAAGGTTGTTAATCGGAACTTCAGAGTGAGTGGTGGTGTAGTTCTTGACATTGCAGAATACTAATTAAGAGCCGTTGTAGATATTAAATTCTTAGGACATCCACTAGGAGCTTATACAACCTTTTAATCGTCTTTTTCAGATATGTTAGTTTGAAGATTTTGAAGCAGATAATGAAGTAAGGTTGAATTTTCCGGTACTATATTGTATATGTGTTAACTTATAAGGAGAGAATAAAGGTGTGTGATAGCTTTATGTGATGGTATATGTTAATTTCATAGTTTGTGGCTTTACAGATTAATTTGCTAAATTGTTTGTTGTATCAATTCGTTTGTTGTATTAATTCGTTATTTTCAGTGTAAACCCCATTTTGAGCAAGTTCGTTTCTTTTTTTTTAATGAATCATCCATCCAAAAAAGAATTAAAAATTGTAGCTGCATGCTATGTTCTTTACTATTGTGTTAAAATAATAATATATCTCTGCTATAGTGAACGCATGCGATCCTCATGCTGGGGACAAGTTGGAACGTGTTCTCGAGTGCCTTGACAAAATCATATGTGATGCTTTCCAGGACTGCATTATATAGGCACAATTAAGTTCAGTTTTGTTGTTTAGATTTTCATTTTTTTTCTTATGTGTAGGTGCAAGTGTTGCACTCCTATATTTGCATGGTCTTTACATTGTTTCTTTCCTTCAGGTTTGAAGACTATTTCTCCAACCGTGTGAAGCAGTTGATTTTTACTTTCCTAGAAGATGCCTCAACAAGTACTGGAGCTCCATTTTGATTAGCCCCTAAATGATTTCCCCAACCACTGCAATTCACCACTATTGATCCAAGTCACTTGCATTTTGTCATGGCTACTTCCATTTTGTGTGCAGAGACATTTGGCATTGCTATTCCTGATTGGGTTGTGCAAAACATGAATTTTCATATGAGGTAAGTTTGTTGTGGTGTGTGGTAACTTTAGTAGGCTCACAAATTATAGCTTTATGTTTTGATATTGCATTTTATGTCACTACTTTAGGAATTAATTGCACTGGGCTATTGCATTCATATGCTATAGCATTTTATTTTTAGTAGATAAAAATTGAATGGGACATAAATTGAGACATTTATTTTATATTATCATTATTTAGAATAATTTAAATTCATTATTGCATTGCCATTGCAATTCATTCTTGCTTGCCAAACATGATATACTATTTTGTCATAACTCTAATCTTTCAGTTCTATGGTTAAATATTTGCTCTCCATTGTTGACCTAATGGTCACTTCCAAATATTGTTTAATTATTTAGCTTGGGGTATGAGATTTTTTAAGACGTGTTATCAAGCAGCCCTTTCTGCAGCTGAGAAGGATGCACCAGAGTTGATTGCGCACTTGCAGATTATAATTAGAACTAAAATTGGTCTCGAGTTCCGTGAGTCAGGGTTGAGTCTTAATAGCAAGAATGATAAGGTGTTGAGAGCAGGAATGGTTTTTAACGTGTCACTTGGTTTCCAGAATTTGCAGATTGACTGATATAATGAATCCTAAGATCCAAAACAGCTCTCTCTTGCTTGCTGATATGGTTATTGTTGGTGTAAATGCTCCCGAATTGGTAACATCCTTAAGCTCTAAAGATCTAAAGAATTGTATAAGTCTCTAGGAGGATTGCTGGCGGGGGCTCTGGAACAATTATGAAACAATGGATAATTGTGGTGCCATGAAAGGCTCGGGGGATTTAAATGCATACAAGTATATTAATCAAGTAGAACGGAAGCATGTAGCAATCATTTTGCCTGTTCATGGAAGTATGTTTCCTTTTCTATTGCCACTGAAGAGTGTTACCTGCCAGCACGATACTAATCGAACTTGCTATATCCGTATAATATTTTATGTGCATGGTACCCCCTTTAATCCTTATGATTCACAAATAGGAGAATTGAGCAGAAGTTGTCATATATAGATGTGGGATGATATTTCAAAAACATGTAGATGCTAATGATAATCTGGTATAAGTTATAATAAAATTTTAATATGAGTATTTGAGTGATCCCAAGAAGTTGCAATCAATAGTCTCTCTTTGCATTTATTTTTTTATTTCCTTTTTATAATTTTTTTTAGTTTTCTGTACCTGTATCTCTGAGGCATTAATGTAGGTCAGATCTGTAACTCAAGAGGTGTATTCTTGCAATTAAATCCAGTTGAAAGCAGTGCACTACATTTGCTTATATTGAATATGTGAAGTTGATACTTGACTCTTTATAATTTATGAATTTGCAGAATGGTTGCTATGCTGGAGAGAAATGGAATTTAAAATATGCCTGGGACACAAGGGCAATTATCTACATCTAGCATTAACTATCGTGCTGCATTTTAGAAAGTTGAATCTTTATATGCAACTTCATTATTAATATCAAAGATCTTGCGATTGTTAATATCTTGCAGGTGTCTATCTGCAATATTATCAAGGATGGCGCAGTTTCCTGACCATGAAGAAAATATAGCAGTCCATGAAGAAGACGTAGCAGAAGAAGAAACAATCCCCAAAAAAAATCCCAATTATTTCGAACTTTCCAAATGCCGATGGTAAAGTGGAATTGGTCGAGTCAAAGTATGTAAGTGGAGTGATTTCAGAACTACTAGGGAATTGTTATATGTTATATCTGTCTTTGTATTGATGGTGATTTAAGCTATTTACATGAGCTATTAGCCTGTATAGTATACAGGTCAGGTGGTGTTTGAGGTGGTAGTTGCAACGGAAGTTCAAGACTCTAGGTAAATGGCTTTCATGGGGTTTTCCCCGAGGAGAGGCTCGACTCTGAGAATGATGAGGGTCTTATGGATGTTAAGCATTATTAAACATTACACTGACAAAGGAAATGACAATGCAGTCTCAGAAATTTCAAGGCCCACAGGCGGGATCTCATATCAATGCAGTTTAAGAAATAAGGATTAGGATAAGTTTATGTCAAAGTATTTTTTATTCCTATTTAGTTGAGCTGGTATTTGATATGATAGATTTTGGGATGGTGCTATATCATTTGTGTCCTAGGTGCACTTACGTTTAGTATGAAACTCCCATTTAATATGAATTAATCTATTTTATAATTTTATAATATTGAAAAATCCAAGTTGGAACGTGTTCTCGAGTGCCTCGACAAAAACATGTGTTGCTTTCTAGGATTGCATTATATAGGCATAATTAAGGTTCAGTTTTGTTGTTTAGATTTTCATTTTTTCTCATGTATAGGTGCAAGTGTTGCACTCCTATATTTGCATGGTCTTTACATTGTTTCTTGCCTTCAGGTTTGAACACTATTTCTCCACCCATGTGAAGCAGTTGATTTTTACTTTCCCGGAATATGCCTCAACATACTGGAGCTCCATCTTGATCAGCCCCTAAATAATTTCCCCAACCACAGTAATTCACTACTACTCATCCAAGTTACTTGCATTTTATCATGACTGCTTCTAATTTGCATGGCGAGACATTTGGCATTGCTATTCCTGATTGGGTTGTGCAGCCTAAGGCATTGCAGAAGCTGTTGATAGATTGATAGTTCCTGAGTTTCAACCAAAGAAAGGCGTCAAATTAGAATCATGTAATGCAGTACTGGATTACAAATCGGCATATGAATCATGTAATTTACGTGCATCTAATGACTAACAGTCTAACATAGGCTTGAAAAAATTGGACAAACAGGAGAATGGAAGAAATTAAATGAGGAAAGAAATACCAGCAATTGTTAAGTTTATACATAGATTTTGATTGGCACACGTACATTTCCTAAGCATTTGGAATGTTAATTTACACAAGTTGCGTGCATTTGGAATGTTAATTTACACAAGTTACATGCAAAATACTTCATTCTGGATGCTGCATGATGTTCCACATCACTTTTATCTAGACATCACAGGCCATGGCATCACCCCACTTGCTGGCAGTAGTAGTTGAATTATACGAACCCACTTCACCACAGATGAGACCTCATTGTTGGGGAAAAAAATGAAGCGTCCATTAAATTATTAATTGTTTATATTCTTTTGTATACTATTAAATTAATTATGGATATTTATCAAAAATACTACTTTTTAAACTTTTTTTGAATTTTTTTTACAAAAATAAAAGCAATCAAATGCAACTTTTTTATCTACAATTTGTAACCAAATGCAACTGAATGTAACTTTTTTTAAAACAAATTCAAGTTGTCCGTGATTGCATTTGAGGTTAATTTTAGTTGCATTTATTGGTTGCAAAACCGTATTTTTGCAAAAACAAACTTTAAAAAATGTATTTTTGTAAAAAAAAATAAAAAGAATAAAATTTTTACAAAAAATAATAAAAAAATTGGTATTTTTCAAAAAATTCATTTAATTATTTATATAATAAATGAATAACTAATTTAAAATAATAATACATGGTATTTTATTTTTATTACCTTAAATTTCTTAAAATAAAAATGTCAAGCACTGCTTATTACTATATGTTAAATACATTATATGTTAGTTTTCATTGTAATATAAATTTTTCTTTAATATTGTGTTATTCTAGCCAAATGTTGTGAAAATTCTACATTTTCATTTTAACGAATTTCATTTATTTGTTATTTTTAATATATGCATGTAATTAAAATTTAGAAATATATGCATCATGTAGTAATTATTATTATTATTATTTATTGGGTGATTTAATGTAGTCAAAAAGGTTGATTTGGACTTTAGTTCCATGTTTAATCCAATGTCTACTATCCTCCAAACTTAGATGACCGGTTTTAACGTGCTTGGCATTTAAAACAATACTCTCTTCGGCACAACCCCATTTAGGTAAAAACAAATTTGTGAATTCACTTTCATTTTTTAGTATTCAAAGTTTACTTTAATTAATTTACACCTACCCAAACAATTTCATTTTGTGAATTTGAATTTTGAAGTTACTCAACGAATTAAGTAACTTTTCAATCAATAATATAAAATATAACATTGAATATGTCAAAATAGATGTTTTTATATTCATTTTTCTTCAATTTTTCACTTACATTGCATGAGAGTGTTATGTTCTATCATTGATGTTATAAGTATTATAGAAATAATACCTCCAATACCATTTCATTTGGACTTGCTCTTACTAATATTTTTTATTTGTTAGTCAAAATTTTTATTATTTATCTCTGTTTTCACATAATATACAGTTAATTTATAATATCTAAGTTAAAATTTTAAATATTTTATTAATATTTCAAAAACAAATCACACATTTTATATGTTTTAATTAAAGAATAAAAATATTGGATGTCATTACATTTTTTAGGACTTAGAAGACATTATAGATTGAACTAAATATAATCACCATAATGTGTTTATCATCAGTCATGGACGTGGGTTCGACTCTGACTCATCCCGAAATTATCTAAAAACATATGTTTATTTAGGACTTAGAAGACATTATAGATTGAACTAAATATAATCACCAATAATAGTGCATTATATGACGCTATTGATACTTATATTTTTAAAAACTCAAAAGCATCGACTTCTGAATCAGTACAGGAAATTTTAGATTTTAAAATTTCCATTGTTGGAGATGTGAGTTTCTTTTTTAATTATTCAATAATATAATTCTTTAATTTGAATACTTGTGTAAATTACAAATACTTCAATATTTCAATATTTTCAGAATGTTGAGCTATGAAATACTCCAGGTTCAGCTAAATCTTGCAACAAGAAGATTAAACTGGTATTTTCATTTATTGAGAATAAAAATATCATGCATGCCATATATTAAATTATAATTTTTAGGTAGTGACTGTCTTTATTTTTCAACATGACAAGAAAAATGGAGAGGAGTTTTTGTCTACTAAAATTTGTTTTTTGGATGGAAGATACCAGAGATTTTAAAATGTTTGGAGAATATATTTTCACATATTTCTTATTGTGAGACTTCATTTTTCTTTGACAATTTTGGCAATGTACGAATAATTTAGACATATTTGAATTTGAATTTTATTTCGTATGGGATGATTGTTACTTAATTTTTCTTCACCATTTTGAAATGTTTTAATATTTTTAGACATATTTATTTTTTTCTCGTGGGATGATTGTTTATATTTTTAATATATATGTAACATTCTCACATGTATTTTAAATTTATAATTATGATTATTATTCTTAATGAATAAGAGTTACTTAAATTAATTAAATTCCTTTATTTTTTATAAATTATATATAAATTTATTAATGCTCAAATTTCTTAATTTTTTTTTAAATTATCTGAATTTCTTTATTATTTATAATCTTACCCGTGTGCGAAGCACGGGCAAATTCCCTAGTTTCACTAACAATTTCACAAACATCCAATTTTGCACTTTTTTCAAAACATTTTAAAACAGTAATTCCAAACGAAACTTACATCTATTTCATCGTCAAAATTTCCAGTATATAGGTGGGGACTGTTTTCGGCTGCAAGATACGTAATCTACACTCGGTTTTTGCACCGAACACTACCGGTTTAGTGTAATTCATACACTAATTTTTAATGTTAGGGTAAGTCCAATGGTAGTGCTATTATACGTATATCTATTACTATATTTTGAAATCAAAAAATGAGTTTTAACGTTAAAATAGAACTTCTATTCTAATGGTTAAGTTAGAAATGACACAAAATAAATTATATTTAACTAATTATAGCATTTTACTATTTTGCATCCAAGTCTATCATCCCATTAGAGTGAGTTATTTTTTGTGGGTGTTATATTATAGCAATATCAATATCTATAGTTGGTGTTGTTTAGCACCAACTATAACATTTTCCTATTTTGCATTCAAGCATCCCATTAGAGTGAGTTATTTTTTATGAATGTTATATAATTATAACAAAAACACCCCTTTTAAAGGACTTGCTCTTACAACTCAACAACTAACCTTTTAAAGGACTTGCTCTTACAACTCAACAACTAACCTGTAAATATAAAAATGAATGAAAGTGGCCGACAGTTTCTCAAGCCTTTTCTTGTTGGAAAAAACCTAGTATTTTAGACTAAGTTGTGAATCATTTTGAGACTCAATTTGAGTGGTAAATACTCTATGTTAGTGTTGTGTATTGGTTGGATCGTATTCTACTATATGAGTGAATTCCAATGCATATTTACACGCTAAAAATGGATAAAGGGTTAATGAGAACTAATGTTCCAAAGTTTAACCCTTTAAAGTGGTATTTGAGAAGTGTACCACATCAAGAGTAGTACAAACTTATTCCTTGGTTTTTTTTATAAATACCTTGTACCACATTAAAAAGAATAACAAGCTCATTTGAGTCTCTCCTTATAAATAGAGTCTTAGAGTTTCAGTTTTATCAAGTTGATAAAATTACAGCCCTCTCTATAATTTTAACCTCTTCAGTTTTAAAGTTCAAAATATTTCAGTGATAGTTTCTAACTCAGTTCAAGTTCGCTGAGAGTATCGTCGATTTATCGGTGATACTCTATCTCATTTTATCCTGGGAGGCAAGTCGCTATGCACAGACGGCGAGGAGCGAAACTGCTTTAAGGAGACAGATTTTCTGGACTCGAGATTAAATCCAATCTCTATTTGTTTTCTCAAACCCTTCTCCTTATATTATAGTTAATTCTCTAATTGCATAATTGTATTGTTATGCTTTGTTATATGGATTAACTATTATATACATGAATTGTGATCTTCCATATTTGTTTCTTATATGACTACAGTAATTATATATGATTATTTATATTGTACAAGATTGACAACATCTCTTTCAGGAAAATTAAAGAAAAAGGGAAGGAAAGATGGTAAAATTGATGACTACTGTCAATTAACGCTATTTTATTGTTTGCATTTGTTTATGTTACAGACATTAATGTGTGAGAAAATAAAGCATGCCATTCCATGGAAGTCAAGAAAATCGAAGAAACAAGTTCACATTGTCTAATGTCATCTCTTTTCTTGATACTGTTGTGTTTTCTAGGCTGCATAAGCTCTTATAACATAAAATTTAGCTTTATATGTTTGCCTGTGACTGTAAGTCACCTTACCTGGTTCTCCATATGTATCTTTTAACTTTTGTATGTTAGAACATACAAAATCCTGGTCGGTTGGCGTTGGCCCGTGTAGAATGTCCCGTGCATTATTTTATCTTTGGGTTCAATTTCTTTTGTAGGTCAGCACTGGAGTTGAGTTTCAAAAATGGGATAATTGAGTTCATTGTTTCAAAACTAGCACACCTAATTGCCTATATTGGCGGTCATGAAAGATAGGTAGTAGGGTTAAGTTTGAGTGGTGACCGTCATGTTGTCTGACGGTTATGAAGGGTGATGACCGCTCTTTGGTATGACAGTCATGACATATGTTTAATTTTGCAATCATAAGTAATGAACGCCATGTAGAATGTGTTAGTGTAGGTGCCCTAGAGGCAATACAATGTTTCCTTTTGATAGACCTTTATGTCATTTGATTATTCAATAAACGTATTTATTATGACTTTAATTATTGCGATATATTTGTTAGCATAATAAATGTCATTAGAATCATGATACACATTGTATAGTTTAAGTACATGACTTGAACTTGAGATTATATAATATATCATATTCTTAAAAGGTCCCTAATCGAGTATTATTATTATAGGACAATAATAATACATAAATAGACTAGTATGTTGTTTGACTGATAACCACATCTCATTGGTTATAAGTATGGGGATACTAAAGTCAATACATAGGTACATGTAGGAGTACATGATACTGGACTGACCCACAGTGAGATTCTTCATGTTTAATAAAGTCATAAAAAAGACTCATAGTGATAATGGTGTAATGATCCTTTGACTTGAGATCATTATATTTCTATACGAAGATTAATATACTTTGACTACATTAAAAGTTACCTTTGATCGGGTGATGATAAAAGTGGACATCGGGTATATCATGAGTCGTATGAGAAATATGAATGATAAATACAGGATTTAACCCTTCTATAATTAGGAGAGATATTATTGGCCTCTTGATTGAGTAAGACTATAAAATGCATGGTCGTGCTCAAATAATGATTTGTTTTCATAGTCTACTCATGGATCAAGTAAACCCGGATTAAATGTTGTAGAGGATGACTAAATATATGCCTCGAATTTAATCTATAATATATATGGTTAAAGAGATTATATTACACGGAAACATTAATCACGAAAGGTTTTATCGAATCACGATTTAATTATTGTTTAATTGGGTAGCAATGATGTATTATTAGATACCGCTCATTGTTTATAATTTTATTGGAGAATAAAATTATTGCTAATTAAATAATAGCCTATAGGGTCACACACATAGAGCACTTAGATGAATAGTTAATTTAAATTATAGATTTAAATTAATTGATGATTATTTGAATTTTATTATATTAATTAAGTGAGACTTAATTAATTGAAATAATATAAATTCGAATTTGAAGAGGATTTCTGCCCATAATAATTAAGTATGACTTAGTTATTAATTAAATAATAGAAATTCGGTTTTATTATTTAATCATATACCTACATGGGTTAAGTTTTGCTAAATGGCCCGTTAACCGGTCATTATAAATAGATAATGATAGGTTAAAAGGCTGTACGTTTTGGGAAAATAAAACCCTAAAGGCAGCAGCACCAAGGAGGCAGAAAGAACAGAAATTCGAAATCATCAAAAGGGAGGCTAGTACATCCGTTCCATAATCAAGATCGTGAGACGTTCTTGAAGGTGCTCGTGTGGATACCATAGAGGTGTTTTTCGAGAGGAAGACACAAGTCGTGAAAGCTAGGATCTCCGTTGAGTTCGTGAAAGTCAAGACCAGAAAAGGTAGAATTCTGTTTCACCATAATCTGTCAATCTTATACATGATCCTGCGTTAGGGTTCCGAAAATTTTATTATATTTACGTTAATCCGCTGCGTTTTATGCCTCGGAACCCAACAGAATGACGGTCACAAAAAAAATGTCATGTCTCATGGCAGTCATCAAATGTATTTAAAATTTATTTTATATTTTCCTTTGAATATTTACATTCACAAATATATGTATATTCTTCTTCTTCTTCTTTCAATATCTATTTTTACCTAAATATCTACAATTTTGTTGCTATATTATCCTCTATCTGCATTCATCTTCATTTTCATTTTGTAAAGTGATTCACTCTGCTGTTTCTACTCTCCTTCTACTCTGCTGCTTCTTTGCTTCTTTTGCTTAGATGTTGCTTCTGTTTTCGTTACATCTCCTTAGGTATGATTAATTTATTTAAAAATAATATTATAATTATAAATTTGATATCCTGCGATTATATGTTAGTTTATATTATATATTCATGCATGTTAGTTTAGAATTAATATTATGTAAAAATATGTTAACGCCATTTTGATAATGATAAAATTATATAAATTGGCTTCAAATTTGAGTTTAGCACAACAATTTTTGTACTTGCATGTTAGTTTAGAATTAATAAATAATATTTTTTATCATAATTATAATGTTATAATTATTTATCGTATTATTGATACATGTTAGTTTAAATTTGTATGTGTTATTATTAATTAACGCATGTTAAATTATGTATTAACACATGTTAAATTATGAAAATGTGTATTTATTGTGTTGAAAATAGGAAAAATGGATGATTACATTAACGTAAATTTCTTTTGGGGTGGAGAAATTATCAGACGAGATGATGATATAAGATATAGTACTAAAAATCCTAAAAGAATACAATATATTAAATGGGGAACTTCTTATGAAGAGTTGAAGGAAGTGGTGTATGGATTAATGAATATTAGCAGTTCCTCTTAGAATATGAAGATGAGTTTTAAATATCCCTAATTAGGTGTAGATAATTTGGTATTGGGATACTATATAGCTGATATGACATGTGATGATGATGTACGAAGAATGCTCAGTGTGCCTAGGCAGATGCAGATGGGAATGAGTGATGTTTCTCTATGTAGAGGCTGAAAAGATTGTTCCGAATGAGGTTCATATGTCTGACGTACTCGTAGCGACGCATGCAACATATGAAACAACATATGATTCGAGCCAGTTTCCTTATTACGGTTCCCGATAGTTCCTGAGTACGACACTCCGGGTTGGTCGGACTACTATCTTGGTGGATGAGGTAACACCGAAACGTATATTGGCGATTCAAGCAGTCAAGTAAATGACGGTGGTTCCACAAGTAGGGGCTTCGAGAATCAATTCCCCTATGAAAATGTTGATGCTGATGTGTCTCCCTCACGGGATACAACTACACTCAGTGCTGACAGAGATTTAGCCCTCATTCGTGAAAATGAAGAATTTGATGCACATAATTCAAGCAGTGAGGATCGGGATGAGTATGAGGATGACAACGATAACTCCATGAATGACGGGGATGAATTAGAAGAAGTCACGATGCCTATACATTAATGCCACCATGTAGCTAGGGAACCGTATTTGAAAATGAAGAGTACCATCTTATTGTGGTGCGAGGTGAGTATGGCATGTCCAGTGGTTTCGATCCACAACATTCTGAATTATCAGTTGGTTATATGTTTCGTGATAAGGAAACCATTATAGCAACGGTAAGGGGGGTTCATATAAAGAGTGACCGGAACTATCAAGTGTACAAGAGTAATCCAACTCAGTTCATTACAAAGTGTGTTTACGTTTACTGTCTATGGAGATTAAGAGATGCTAAAATAGTAAAACATATATGGTATGTTTGAAATCACAAAAATGAGGGGTAATCACACATGTTTGAATAATTAGCCGATGCAAGATCACAGGAAGATATCTGTAAAAATAATTGTTAGTCTTATTAAACCTCACGTAAGTGAAATAGTATTGCAAAATTAATTTGTTGCTAATTGATTTAGTATTTTAGTTGATGTAAATATTTCAGAAATGTGTAACAGGTGATGGAGAGGCCTAATATACTCATCATGACTGTTATTACAATGGTGAATGATGAATACAATCATCGTGTGAATTATTTGAGAGCGTGGAGAGGGAAGCAGTTTGCAGTGGAGGGTGTATATGGAAAATGAAGTACAACTTATGATGTTTTACCTATGTTTTTTACGGCTATGGTACATGCCAATCCTGGGAGTGTTGCTGTGATTGATGTTGTCAGTCATGAAACTCAATCCCGGTCCTTAATATGCAAGCGTATTTTCTGGTGTTTGAAAGAAATGATGGATGGTTGGGAGCATGCCCGTCATGTACTTTCAATTAATGGTACGTTCTTGAAGGGAAGGTATTTACAGCAAGTTGTTTATTGCTATAGGTGTGGATTCAAACAACCACCAATATCATGTATGTTATGCGTTGTTGGATGAGGATTCAAACGAGAACTGGTCATGGTTTTTAAGATTATTGCCAAAACACGTATGCATGGAAAGGCATGTTGTTTGCATAATTTCAAACCGGGCATCGTGTATTCTTGCGGCGATGAGGGACTCAAGAAATGGATTTACACCACCTTTGGGCGTGCATAGATTTTACTTATTCCATGTGCGAAGTAATTTTTCCTCACACCACTCCGAGGGAGAGCTAAAATATTTGATGTGGTTAGCTGGTATAACCACGCAGGTCAGAAAACACGAAGCCTACATGAAGCAAATCGGTGAGATCTCACCTCCTGCCTTACAATACCTACACAACATTCCACCAGAATTGTGGACCTTGTCGCATGACACCGGGGGCGCTCGTTTCAGCCAAGCTACAACAAATATTATGGAAGGTTTCAATGTGAATATTATAATGGTCTCAAACGCAAATCAACAAAATCCTGCAGTTAATATACATACATACATACATAAATATATATATATATATATATATATATATATATATATATATATAAATATATATATATATATATATATATATATATATATATATATATATACCTCTCCATCCCACAGCAACTGTGATCGATACTCGGACTGCTGGGTAAGTAAAGACTTGTCTATATGACCAGAGTGGTAATTAAATGAATCCATATTTTTTTTGCATTTAATTTAAATCAAATAATCATTAATATTAAAGTTACTGACTTATTAATAATTATCAACTTAGTCTAAATCAAAAATTATATGTATATGTTATTCTTTTTTTTATTATTATAATCCTCTTATAATAATAATATTCACTTTTCTAATTTAGACTTGCATAATTATTATTATTTTTTAGTATAATCATAACCTAATAATATTTTTTTAACATGTTATCAATAAATATTATTCATCTATCTACTAATTATAATTATTAATATCTAATATTATATAAAATTAACATAATATTAAATAATATTATAATAATATATTTTATAATATAATATTCTTTTAATCAAAATCATTGTAATTTTATATTATTATCAAAATTTCAATTTTATAATGTTATAATATTTTATATATTATTATAACATTTTAATATTATATTTTATAATATAATCCTCTTTTAATATAAATCATGTTCAATTTATTAATAAATTTAATATCATTATCATAATTACAATATTATAATATTATATTAAAATAATATATTTTATAATATAATACTCTTTTCATAAAAATACTTGTCATTTTATTAAAAAATATAAATCATTGTCATTTTTTTATAACATTATATTTTATTATATTAAAGTTATAATATTTTTGAACAAATCATATTAATTAGTTCAAGTCCTACATATTTTCTAAGGGATATTTCATCAAACATATTATGATTATCAATTTTAATTAGTGTAATTATAAATACATTAACCATATCACCCACATATTCGTTAATTCTATCTCCCTTGTCTTTCTTGCTCTAACATGGAAAAACTTTATTAGCTTGAAACTAATTTTAGTTCAACCTAATTTCTAGACTTAACAAGTACAAATGTCAACTTTGAGGGCAACCTTTGTCTTGTTTATATTATATATCATGTAAACTATAAATCGATAAAATGAGGTTAAATCAAACTAGAACCTAATTGTCTAAATAAACTAACTCATCCAACTTGATTCAATTTAACCTGAAACACTATTTAAACACAACTCATTCAGATATTTGATCAAACCAGCAACTAGTCTTAAGCCATAAAAACACATAAAAATTGTATCATAAAGCATTTCAACAACTCCTAGTCCATTCCCATTTTACAAACAAGCACAAGCACAGTCAACAGAGTCAATTACAAAATTGTATTAGAATGAAACACATACTTAAACATGTGTGTGTGTGTGAAGTGATATTAGAGATTGTAATGAAAGATGATGAAGAGAGGAGACTTACCAGAAGGTAGGAATTGTAAATCTTGGAGTTTGATTTCTTTTGAGCACGCCAATTGATTCAGCGGTCATCTCTGTGTTGTGTGTCTTGTGTTGTGTTTGGGTTTTACTAAAGTAAAGTCAAGAATATGCCATCGTTTTATCTCATGCAACCGCCATCATTTTAGTAAACGCCTAATCCTGTGGCGGTCATCAGAGTTTAAAAAATTCAATGATCATCGTATCCTGTGACAGTCATCATTTTAACTCAACTTCAATTTTCAACTTTGGTGAATGCCATGACAAACATTTAGGTGTCCCATTTTTGAAATGTTAAACTCAGGCGTCCCATATTTGAAAGTCGACTCGAGTCATGTCCCATGAATGAAAGAGAGCCTTATCTTTGTGATTGACTCATTTCTGGACTCAGCAATTCAAATCATGTATTGGGTCCAGACCCTCAAACTTTTACTGCAGAGGAAAAGGGAACAAGTGAAAATTAGAAGCTAAGAAGGTGTTTTGGCTAGATAATTAAATATTTGTTAAAGCATTTTTTAGGAGATATGCACCCAACCAAATATTTTCATATCCTAATTCCATCTATCTTAATGTACTTTCTGTTAATATTTAAGGGTTAAATATCAAAGTGGTCACTTAAATGAAAATCATATACCACTTTAGTCACCGATCTAAATGGGATATCATTTGAATCACTAAAAGTATAATAAATATCAAACATATACCAATAAATATCAAACATATACTTCTAAATATGTTTTCGGAAAGTAAAAGTGATATTTTACTCAGTTCTAAACATTTTTCTTAAATGCTACCGCAACCAAATGAAAAATTGTGAATTCTTGTATTTCAGATAATATAATTAGATTTTTAAAAATATATCTTCTATTTATTTTATATTTTATAGTTATTTTATTTGATTAAAATAAAAATAATTAGTAAATAAATTTCTTAAAATCTGAATATATTATCTAAAATACTAGAATTTATATCTTTTTATTTGATTGCGGTAGCATTAAGAAAAATGTGTAGAACTCAATAAAATATTATTTTTTCTTTTCGACTACATATTTAGAGCTATTTATTTGATATTTACTATGAATTTAGTGATTCAAATGATATGCCGTTGAGATTGATGATTAAAGTGATATATGATTTTCATTTGACTAACTACTTTTATATTTAATACTCATATAAGCATAGCTCTAAACTTCCTAATGAAATATTTAGAACTAAAAATTATAGATGCTTATCAACACTCCATCACCATGATAGGCTTCACATTCAATTATTCCATTCATAAAATTACATAATTTCTAAATACACTCAGGATTTTCTTTTAACATGAGAAAGTATTTACCTCAATATCCTTTCTTAATTTTGTATGCTTTATTCGCTTCACTTTCTTCACTTTCAGTGCAATCTTATAAATATTGAAGTATATATACCTAACTTATTTATATAATGATATTAAATTAATATATTTAAAATTTTATTTATTTATTATTTTTATTAATATCAATTAAATTACGGCACAATTAAATTTAGAAGAAAAACTAATATAATAAAATTAAATTTATGAAATTAATTATTAAATCTATTTTAGTTATATTTTTAATTTTTTTTATAAATCATATAGAAAATAAATTAATTTATTACAATAATTATAAATAACAATATGAATATAATATTTTATAATTATAAAATATAAATATATTTTAAAATATAATATTTATTTATCGATAAATGAATAATAATTCATTTGGAGAATATTTTTAGACATTTTTCTTATAATTATACTCCATCTGGTCCTATTTATAGGTCGTTTGACTTTTTACACGTAACTTTATATGTTTTGACCACATAGGTAGAATTAATATTTTTTAATTTTCTTTTTGTGAATTAGAATTTAAATATTATATTTTTATTCAGAATTTTTTAAAAAAAATATCAATTCTAAGTAAATGGTCAAAGCACCTAAAATTACGTGTAAAAAGTTCAGTGACCTATATAAAGGACCACACATAGTATTAATTTATGTAAAATTTAATTACATTCATATTTTTCAAGATATTATCATCCTATATCATTACCACTTGTTGCAATATGATCAGAAAATTCCAGAAGCGGTGATAAGAGCATTTTGATGATGGGAAGAAACAATCAACTTTAAATGCAATTTTTGAGAAAAAAAGATTTATTAATGTGTACTCATATAAATATATTATAAATGTAATTTTTGAAAATTGTTTATAGGATGAAATGTACTCATATAATATTATAAATATAAATATATTATTTAAAATATATTATTATTCATTTATATTTATATATGATCTATAAATACTTATTTTTTTTCATTCATCAATGCATTTACCGATATTATACGTTAAGTTTATTGGTCCAAATCGGGACCAAATAAATTTATTCATTTGACAAATTTATTCATTTATCGAATATTTATTTATCGACATTTTACTATATTTATAAACTAAAAATATAAGTCTAGGCCAGGCCAGCTGGACCCACAGGCCTAATATTTTTTGAGGTGATCTGACCCGATGTGATCATATTTTTATAAAAGCACAATTTTATCCAATTTAAAAAAAAAATTAATTTTATATAATCCGGTCAGAATTTAATCCGATCTAATTTTTGTACATCTCTCGTTAACATGTATTTAAGTAAAATTAAAATAATAAAAATATAATTTGTTTTATTTTTTGACATTTAGGTTCCGTTTGAGATTGCTAGTTAACTGTCTGATAATTTTTTTATTTGTGCATATTTTAAAATATAATATAAAAAATTAATATTTTTGGGGAGGTTTGATTATGAAACTTAGGGGGTGTGTTCAATCCGAATTTAAAAGTATTATTTATAATCCATTGATTTTTATTGATTGTATTTGATTTAAGATTTCACGCAGAGTTTATAGATTATATACATGATTCATAGAGTACACGTGGAGTTAATCATGAATCCAGTAGAATCTCTCGTATTGAAGAAAGATTTTAAAACACAAAAATATATAGAAAAATCCAACATAATCCATGAATATTTAGAATCTATCGGTGTTAATAAATTTTTTAATACTCCTAAATTTTAGTTGATTAATAATAATCCATATTGAATATCCTGTATTTTAAATGATTAATTAAAATCTGATTAAATATCCCAAATTTTAAAGTACGATTTAAAATATGAGTAAAGTGCACTTCGTGTACCCACAGTTTGTGTGTCAGACCACTTGTGATACCACACTTCAAAAAGTACCCCGCGCTATACTGCACTTCTTAACGTCCTAGCACTTTGCTGTTTTTCGTTAAATTGGGCTAACGCCGTCAGTTTCTCCGGTGACCTTGAACGACGGCAAAACAAAACCCAAACAAAGCTTGTCGATTTTTATACCAAAATAACGATAGTCTTGCCGGGAGTACGTATATAACAATTATACATACAAACAAGCAACCATGTGGCCGTAAATTGAAGAAATCCGACAAGCTTTACCGGAAAAATAATTTTCCGACGAGCTCCAAAAACAACCCATAAACACAAACAAAAAATATCACTAGCATGTCATTTCACTGATCTACGTAACCATGTAATTAGTTTATGCAACAAATCAACGGAAAAATAAATAAGAAATTCAAGTATAACCCGAAAATCATGAATTACAAATCAAGCAATTTCTAACGAAGACGGAGCACGTAGTCATGTACTTCAACACATGGGATTCAATTTGGTTACTCATACGAAGAAAACTAAGTTCAGAATTATCTTCAAAAGTTGCTTTGATCTTCAAGAACACGAAGAACACCTTCTTCTCTCAAACAAAAAAACTGACGGCGTTAACCCAATTTAACGGAAAACAGCAAAGTGCTAGGACGTTAAGAAGTGCAGTATAACGCGTGGTGCTTTTTGAAGTGTGGTATCCCAAGTGGTCTGACACATAAACTGTGGGTACACGAAATGCACTTTACTCTTTAAAATATTGATTAAATATCCTTAGATGTTTAAAATATAAAAAAATAATGCAAAATGCAGATTGAATAGACAACCTATGGGGCTGTTTGGCTGCAACTTATTTCCGGAAATAAGCTCTTATTTCCGAAAAAAAATAGGGATGTATGTACTTTTTCTGAAAATAAGTAACTTATTTTTTATTTTGAAAATAATATTTGGTTTTAAAATTCTAAAATAAATATTTATCTTTAAAAAAAAATAAAAATATGTAAAAAAATAAAAATAAAATAAGTTATTTATTTTAAATTTAAGGAACCCAAACGTCACGTAACTTATCTATGTAAAAGCGGAAAAAAAGAGGCCCTAGGTTCGGGTAAAGATTTGGTTCATGTGATTTGTATGGAGTTTTAAATTGAAAGGCGCCAAACAGAGAACTGGGAAACAATGAAAGGCAGTGAAAGCGAGGCCATCTTTGATTCTCTAAACCTAAATCCCCAACTCTTCCTCAACGAGATTTTCAATCGGGTCGACGATTTAGTCGATGGTGCTTTCCAGTGCTTTCATCAGTACTCTCTCTGTCTCTCTCTCCCACTCTCTCAGATACACACACAAATTCAACACGTTTCCCTAATTGTATATTTAATTTTGTATTTTCTTGATTATTTTTATAGGGAAGCTTCCACTATACTTAAAATTGAGGGCATTGATAGAGCAGATGAGCTAAAGAAAGTGAGATTTTCAATTAAAGTTTTCGTCTTTTTTACTTTTATACGGTTTATGATGTTAATTAGCTATGTGGGTAAGCGTTGTTTCATGTTTTTGTTGGGAATTTTTAGTTTTCTTGGTTGTTTGTTTTGATTAACAGGGTGTAGAGTATTTGAAGAACATGATTCATTCGGCTTTGGATAGGCCGTTAACGATGTGGGAAAAGTATTGTTTGCGCCATTGTTTTGTTGTTCCTCAAGGGTTTGCGTTGCCTGCGAATGTGAGTTGATTTTGTAGTTTATGTTGTGATGGATGTTGTGCTTTCTGGGTTTGTAGGGGTGCTGATTTGTTTGTTGGTTTGAATTGTATGGAATAAAGGTGTGTTGTGTTGCAGTGATTAACAATTTGTAATTCTTTTTAAATAATAGGCTGGTATTATATGCAAATGAAAATGATTGTTCAGGAATGTAATTTTGAAGGTTTTTTATGAGTTAAGATTGTTACCTATGGCAAGAGATTGTTCTGACAGGAGTTTAGGTGATATGGAGCACAGTTATGTTTTTTAAGCTTTATGATTTTTATTTTTTATTTTTGCAAAAAGCGTGTGAAGTGTAAACTCTTGTGTGGTGGCTTATTTTGAAGAAATTGTGGGGTTGTCTGTCTGTATTTAGACCTAGACACAAGAGGTCTGAAAATGATTTGGTGAAAGAAATTATACTAATAGAGAGTTGGTATACTAGCTTTTATGCAATCACGAGTGCATTAATTTCCTTTTTACAGTCATTTTAATCATGGATATATTAAACAATAGGATTATCAGGTTTTGTAAAGTTTGGGATGTGAATTGTATTCTCTGCGATGAAATGTAGGCTTTTAATCTTTTAAGGCTTCTTTACATTTTCAAGATATTCAACCTTTGCTTTTGTTGATCGGATGGGGAAAAAATCCTAATGCAGTAATCTGTTTGTAGTTGTTTTACTCATAAAATAATTTTGTTTATTGTTTTTTTAGAATGAATCGACTGGGGAAGTAGCTATGGATGTTGATGCCACTGATGACACAGAGCTGGATTTGCAGCTGAACTCCTTGAGGGAGAAGCTTGTTTTGGTATTGAGTATATTGTAGACCGTCGATATATTTTTTTGGAATGCATCTATATGTAGAGTTTCTACAAAAACTTGTGTTCCGCTATTAGGTTGGAAAAGAATCTGCGGAGCTGAACAGAGAGCTTAGAACGCTGGAAGGGCAGTCTTTGTTGAGTAACCAACATTCAAGATCTCTGGATGAAGCAGTACAGTTGTGTGAGCAATATTTTGACCGGGACAAGTTTGAAGGTATGTTTAGATTGTATTTTTTATCATCAAAACAGATAATATATATCTGCTATGCATTTGATATAATGAAATCTTCGCTGATGCAAGATACTACCCCAGATACAGACTTAGAGGATGCCATTAGCCTTTTGGGTGTGTTGCAAGTGTTAATATATTTTCATAAACATTATTGATGCTACAGCATCTTTTAACTAATTTAATCAATTACATAATAGTTCGTGTGCGTTCGTGGACAACTAGAGATGTGAGAAATGTGAGTGAATGTTTTGCTTTTCTTAATTTATTTATCGAAAGGTATTTATATTGTAAAGCATGCAGTAATCTTTCAAGTTCAGATTCCATCCTACAAAAATGTTTAAATTTGAATTTTTTGGTCAAATTGACCAAAGTTTTATCGTAGTATACTGTATATCAGTATGTTTTTTGTATTTTTGGTACTCTAAAAATTAAATGTTATGTACAATCATCATGACAATATGTTTAAATATTATTACGCTGTCCTGGAGTCTCAAGACAAGAGCCTTTTCAGAGTCAATGGTCATCAATATTCGTAAATTTGGTGTCTGTTTAGACTTGATACCTGGTGGTAATATACTCTATACTCACTCTCGGTAAGGCTCAATACACCAGAAAACATGTGAACGTTTGTTGTTTCAGTTTCTAGAAGTGGCACAAATAGAGGTGTTATTGTCATGCAGTGGGATCATTTAGCTCGATGTCATTGAAGTGGTGCTTAGTTGTCTCTTTATTATATCCTAAAATGATACACTGTTTCAACAGAGTTGAAGAAAACCGCATCAGAGCTTCGTACAAAGATGGAGAAGCTGAAGACCAAAAGAGTAGAAGAAACTGACTGCTTTAAGATTAACAGAATGCATGCATCAAATGGAAGTTTGTTTGGGATGAGTCGTGGAAATGGTAAAATAATCTGAAATATTTTATTACTACTATTATTATATAACCCCCTTGTCATGCCTCATTAAGTTATGCAATGGTCAGTGAAGTCATTTATTTATTTGTTTTGCAGGGCTGGCGAATACAACACTTGAAGAGCTTCAACAGTTGGCGAATGATATTTCCAAATAGAAATATAAGGGTATTATTTGGAAAAATCTTTATAAACTTGTTTTGAAAAGAGTGAAGGACAAGTAATTAGGGACAAAAAAAAATTTCAGAAGGGACGGAGAGACTAAGGAGTATATTGTCTCAGCTCATATGTACACCTTTGCAAGTGCTATCCGTATGTTTGTAAGAATTAGGTTTTCCTAGTGATTGAACCCCACTGTCTGTGTGTACACCTTTGCTAAAAACCATATTAATCGAGTAACCATCCAAGTTTGTGCAAATTAAAATTGTGTTATCTAATTTTTTATTTTAGAAAAAATATAAGATACTGAATAGCAACTTAATAACTATCTTCTGTAAATACCAACGGAACTCCCTAAAAGAGTCCCAACAAATATTCCCCATGCATTTTCTTGAACCTCACTAACAATTGCATTTCTATATCGGACCTCAAGACTAAAGCTTTCCAATATTATACCAAAGAGATTTATTCTTTGTCCAAAAGGAACCAGTGTTGGCACAGGTAGCTGCGAATTTACCATGGTCACCGCAGCCCAAAAATCTCCGAACACACTCCTCTTGATGTTATCAGGGCTCCCAGCAAGTTCAATAAATATGTCTGATGTTCCGGCTAGCGGTCCTCTAATCCAATATCTGCGGATTTGCTTGGCAATGTACTCTGAAACAAGCACAAAAGCCCCATCTGCACTTACCGCGACACCGGTTGCACCAGAGAGTCCTGTTAGCAACACTGTAATTTGTTTGGTTTCTGGATTATATTTCAGCAATTTTCCACTTGTGTCTCCACTTGAGAGTATCTCTACAACGTCGATACTGCAACAATAGAATGACAAACAAAATAAATTATTGAATATAGCAAGAGCTTCAGGCCTTAAGTGGAAGAAGTAGATGTGTGTTTGTGTGACATATACCTTCTCTGAAAAATAGCGCCAGCATCTGTAAAATAAACAGTTTTTGTTTTTGGATCGATGTCAATGGCATCTAGAAAGAGAAAAGGAACTCCATTTGCGCTGTTGGCTATTGTAGTTGCAAGCCCTCCGTTAGAACCCACTACAGCTAATCCACATTTAGCATCTGCAATATACAGGTCATCATTGTTGTCGTTGATCGCGACGCCTAGTGGCCTACAAGGAACTTGTCCCAATTTTGTATCATTTCTGTCAACCCGAGTTGCTTCGTTCCTGAAAAATATAAGTGAAGATGAGATAAAAATTGTGTCGAAAACTTGATGTAGTCAGCTCGAACCATGTTACAACAAGAATTCAAATGCTGTCTGGTCTCTCCTTGGTAGGATGTTTTGAAATTTTGGAAACGTTCTAAAATTAGAGATTTAGTTTACTTAAAAAATATGAAGCTTAATAAGGCATCAAATGGCGAAAAACACAATAGTGAAAATGCTGAAATGATGGAAGTGTTCATAGATGCACTGATCTTGAGATGATATGAAAGATTTACCTGAGAGGTGAAGTTGTGGCAAAATCGACGAAAGCATGATTTTCCAATTGATACTTAAGAATTTTACCATTGGATACACCGGTATAAAACTCGTCCCCTTTCTTATTGAAAGCAAGAGAGGCTGGACCCGTCACCCCTCTTGGAAGATTAAGCTTTGCAAAGAATGCCAACTCATCAGCACTAACTAGTTGGTAACTGGTGATGAAAACCCAAAAAACTAGCCAAAGTAATGAGACCATGAATCTGTATTGAAATGTTTCTATAGCTAAGCAAAAAACTATACGTGCCTTCTAGTAAGCAAAAAAAGTATGCATCTTCTTGGAAACCTTGTAGGGTATATATAGTCAAATGAATGGTATCACAATATTATCGTTTCCAACATTGACAAAAGGCAGAAGAGTAAGATGACGCCATGGGCACGTCGGTCGGTTAGAGCATGCATCACCAAAGGGAGCAAAAACAAGAAGTGAGCAACAATAAATATGTAGATTGGAGCCAAGCATCTTTTTTCTGTTGGAACAAAAAGAGTAGACTAACCGAAAGTAAGCTTTTGATTACTAGCTTTTAGCCAGTAAAGAAACGAGCTGGCTGTAGCTGTTAGCATGCCACTTCTAATTTACACATGGTGTTAAAGGCTGACTTTCGTCCTGGCCTTCGTGGTTTATGATGGATTTCAAAAGACCTGCAATAATGAACTCGGGAGTGTTGATCCTTGGCTCCGTTTCTAGTTGTAATTTTACTGAGTATTGGTAAGGCACTAAGCTGCTTATGCTCAATTTACCGAATATGTAGGTTCAACTTTTGTGATGCTAATAAAACATGTGCACCTCTCTTTTTCCAATATCCAGGAGCACAGAGAGATTTGATTATTATGCAATGGGATCATTTAGCTCTGTCTTGAAGTTAAGCTAAAATTTATCAACACTATATCCTGAAGTGATATTCTGTTTCCACAAAGTCGAAAGAAATTGCATCAGAACTTCACAGGAAGGTAGAAAATCTGAAGACCAGAAGAGTGGAAGAAAGTCTAGAGGTGATCACAATCCGCAAAAATTAATCCAATTTTAATCCCGTCCGAACCGAATCCGAATTGAGGTTCATGGTTCCGATTTGACTACTTTAAAAAATCTGAGATTGTGGGTTGGTTTTGATTTGACTTTAATTCAATTTGTCTCCGGCCCAAGTCACATATACATTATGAAAAATATCAAAATCCTCGTTTTCGAGGATGAAATATATCGGTATCATCAATATGACTCATTTTCATCACTAGATAATAAAAACCATACACACCATTAAATTCAAAATTGAATTTAGTCAAATTAAACGTTTTTCGCAACACATTCCATTAGTTGTTTACTCAAATTGTTACTTTTAATTTATTATAAGTAGTTATAAGTTACATTGCTTGGTCTTTATCAAATAATAGTTCTATAACTAGAAATAATAACCATGTTTTTTTTCTGGATTCTGGATATTTAATGATTTTGTGTGTGCATGTAGAGACATACAAATAGTTGTTCATGAATATTTAACGATTTTGACTGTTAAATTCTACTTTGATTTTAACGTGTGTACATTTTTAATTTTTTTAGTGATCAAAATGAGTCAAGGTTTTCTTTAGTGATGATACTGATACATTTTATCTTAGAAAATGAGGATTTTGATATTTTTCCCATATATATTATACTCACTCCGTCCCTAATTACTTGTCCCCATTATTTTTTGTGCAGTCAAACTAAATAATCTTTAATTGCAATTTTAAAATAATATATAATTCAAAAAAACTAAAATTTTATATTATTAGAATCTATATATAATCTACTTTAAAATGTATTTTTAAATTTTTTAAAATTATAAAAGAATAATTTCTAATTTGTAAGTAAAAATCTAGTCAATTTGACCACAAAAAATCAAAAAAGACATGTAAAAGGGGACGGGGAGTATATAATTATATAATTAATATTTATATTATCATATATCATATCAAAAAAAAAACCCAAATACCCCTTCGCCCCCTCTTCTTTCTTTTTCGTTACTCAGCCGTCGGGGGTTCCATTGGTTTTTACCGGTGGAAAGCCACAAATCTCTTTTCCCCCCTAATTTTACTCTTATTTTTTAATAATTTTCCTCCTTGGGCAAGAATTTCTGCCTTTTCAGATTGTTTATTTTGTTAATTAAATCTCTTCTTGGTGCGAGTTGTTTCCAATTTATTTGGGTTTGTTTAGCCTCTCCTTGTGAGAGTTTGGTGTGTTTTGATGTGATTTAATGTCTGGGATGTTAGATCTGCAGGATTTTCATGATTTTGATTTAGTAATAAATTTTTTTACGGGATTGCATCTATGATCGATAGCTCAAATTGATTATGGCGAGAAGGGTACATGTATATATATCAATTTCAACAAATCGTTTGATTGTATTTCCAAGAAAATTGGATTAATTAGCGATGATCTGTTTCATGTTTGTTCGACTTGATTGTTTTTTAGATGCCAGTTTTTCATTATTGAATTAATTCTCCTTAAAAAAACTAGAAACTAAATAATTGTTAAGACATATTAAATCTACAATTATCATAACTTAATTTAAATTAAAAATGAAGACTTTTATATTATTATTTATGTATTTAATGTTAGAGTGTTGCAATGAAATTAATAAAATTAACAATCATATCATTATTTATGAATCATTGATAACTTAAGTGAAAAATGTTACTTTATTATGAAATGATAAAATAATTTTATTATTAAATATATGAATTTAAAGAATGAAAATTTAAATAAGAACATAAATAAAGTTATAATATGAGAGTTCAAAAGGCAGTGACAAATGTGCTTAAACATGATCAAGTCTTGCATAGGTTTATGTCATTTGCTTTTGATATGTTTGGGTTTTTAGTTTTTGACGCCGTTGAGCTTCTTACGAGAGTTCAAAAGGTTATGAACAAGAACATCATGACTACATATGTTCGACAAGATATATATTTAAAAGAATTGAAATTCTTATTTAACGGGAACTTGCGATGCAGTTTGTTACCTGTATACATCGTACACTTGTATAGATTTCTAAATCATTTTATATTTGTAATATTAAAATAGGAGAACTATTTTTTTTCTTTCAAATTTTGTTATTGAAATTATAATTATGTTTTAAATTATAAGTAAGATCTGATTCTGTGTATTCGTTTGAATTATAAAATAAAATTTAAATTTGTTTACTTTTATATAAATATAAAACATATTTTTATTCAAAATAATAAAAAAGAAAATATTCATTTTTAACGAGTTTGAATCCGAATTCCTCAAATTAATCGGATTGTTTTCTGCCCTAGTGCCGTGCATTAACAAATTATTAGTAGGTAGCGGGATATGAAAGGTTTAGAAGCAAAAGAAAATTTGTAAACAATTGCGTCAATAGAATGTTAGGCTTAAATTACCCATCAAATCAATGCAATACAAACAACATTCCCAAATTTGGAAACTATCCATTTTCGAGGGAATCATATACTACTAATTTGACATTACACGTTAGTACATCATTGTGTTACATATGTGTTTATTCGAGATTAATAATCCCAATTTTTTTAACAATTAAATTAATCATTTTGATTATATATCTAATCAATCTTAAAATATATTTTATAAAATTATAAAAGATTATATAAAAATGTAATTAAATTCATTCATTTGATTATAAAAATCAAATAAGGCAAAAAAATTATAACAAAAGAAATATTTCATCGTTATAATTTCTATTAATTTCACATTTAACTGATTTACAAAAACTAATGATGATATTATTAAAAATGAAATTCGAATTTAAATAAGAGATCACGTGGCATGAGAGATAAAAGACAAGTGAATCACGTGACGTGTGTCTCTGCAAATTCCAATTAGGCAAACACACTCATTCTTCGCTCAACCAAGAATCAATTCAATTCAATTCAAATCGATCTCAACCTATACACACAAACCTCTGTATCTATACTTCCCTTGCCATTGCAATGTAATGTAAGCGATGCACGCATACAATAGGTTACCGGGAGGAAGTGGACACAACTCACCGTCATCGCCGCCGTCATCGCCGTCTCTCCGGTCACCTCGCCTCCGTCACGGTCGTTCTAAACCTAATCGCTTCACTCAACTACCTGTCACTTTACCTCAACGTCTCTCTTTTATTATTCTCTCGCTTTTGTTGAAGAAACAAGGCCTGTTTTTGTTCGCTCCGTTGCTTTATATCTCGGCTATGTTGTTTTTTATGGGAACGGTGTCGTTTGATGTTGTTCCGGTTATTAAACATCGATCACCGGTCGGTTCGGTTTATCGGAGTCCTCAGCTTTATGCTAGGCTTAAACCGGAGATTCATGCTGATAATTCTTCTATGGATGCGGTTTGTTTTTCGATTCTCGGATTGTGTAATTAACTAGTTGTGCTTGTTTGTAGTTCAATTCTGTTTCTTATGGCCTGTTTAGTTTAAATTTTGTGAATACAAGTTAGAAGAGTAGATTTCATTAGATGCGTTTAGGTTGTGTACTTTTACTGTTTTATGGGGTTTAGTGTGACTTGTTTAGTCATAATTAAGTAATTTTATGTATGGACGATTGGACGTAAGAAGAGTAAAAAAATAAGATAAATTGGAATTTTATATTTAGGTGATTGTTCTATGGATGCCATTATTTTTGGATCTATTTCACTTTGAATTGCGAATTTTACAATTTTACTGTTTACATGTGGTTTTATGAATTTTCTAATTGTAGTTTTATGAATGGAAGTGGGAAGATTAGATGAAATAAGATGAATTTGTGTTTTTTTCCTTATGAAATATAATTGGTTGTAAATGTTAATATGATTATTTTGAAACTTAAGGTTTGTAATATTTCTACGTTGCGAGTTTTCTATGGTTCTTTGTTAGAAGGATAGGACTCGATTACTTTAATGATATAACGTAGCGGAAATGTCAACGAGGCTATAGCTAAGGGACCGATATATATATAGTGTGAATATGCCAAAATGCGACTGTATCTCTTGCAAGTTGCTGAAACATTAGTGATGTTAATCAATAATAGTTTTTAGTTTGTTTGTCAATAGCATTGTTGATTTCTTTAGTTGTGATGATTAAAATGTAATAAGTCGGGTCTTCATAGAAACCGTGCTTTTGTTTGTTATGTCTCCTTTTACGTACTATTGACACAGGGCACTAATAATATACAGATATCAACGATATGGAAGCATCCTAAAGGCGGCGAGTGGAGGCCATGTACAAAGAAGTCTTCTGGAGGTATGAACATTTGAATAAACGTGTTGTCATCTTTTTATTTTTATTTCTGTATTAAGATGATTATTATGATAAATAGAAAAAAATATTATTATTCCTTTTGTTCTTGCCTATTGTGCATAGATTCAGAATTTTTTGTTAGTTTCTAATAGAATCATCTTCTCCAAAGAGTCATACATATTGTTTTTGCCTAGGAGAATAAAGATAATCGAAAAAATAATTAAATGGAGAGCCTACCTGCTTAAAAACTTTAAATGCATAATGTCATCCTTTATATTGGTAATTAGGACATCTCTTGATAATTTTGTATTTCTATCTGTTTTAAAGTAATTTTTGTGCTACAAAGTCTAAAAAGTAGTTGGTGTTTTATGGTTCTCTGAACTTGGGAAAGAAAATATTAGTTAGTTTCTTATGTTAAATATTCTTGCTATTATTGCATATATTTGTTAAGCGTTTCAGGTATGCCATATTCGGAAACCATGCATAACTTATATTGGATATCATCTCAACTTTTTCTTACAAGATTTTAAAGTGCAACCCCTGCCTCATATACCCACAACTCGTAATAGTGGTATATTGATCAGTTTCTCAGAGTCTCTTCTAGTCTGAGGTGTGGTACATGCTATTTTGGAGGTGCTGTAATTAAATGAACATATGTGACTAAAGATACGTTATTTTTTATGAGCTAAATGATAGCTTGACCATCCAAATTCTTGTTTTGCTGTCATTAAATGTGACGAGATCTATTTAGCACAAAAGAATTGCAAGAAACAATCATATTTTTTTCTGTTTTATGATGTAGCTGAAGCCAGCTGAATGTTCTATCTCATATTTACTAGTTTCTTTGAAATATATAACCAAAATTGAATTTTGTGGCAGTTACTTCAGCTAATCAACTGACTTTATCAGGATCTTTGTATTTTTTGTATGTCTACGTACATGTAAAAGCATGTTGTCTATTACTGTAGGATTACCAGAATCCAATGGGTACATATATGTTGAGGCTAATGGTGGCTTAAATCAGCAGAGAACATCGGTAATAGTTGTGCCTGAAGTGATGAATATTTTAATTAATGAATGTTTCGACTTCATTCTAATTGCTATACTCTTGTTGTTTGTGCTTGCTTGTTATCTAGATTTGCAATGCAGTTGCTGTGGCAGGGTATCTTAATGCAACACTTATAATCCCGAATTTTCATTTTCATAGCATTTGGAGAGACCCAAGGTTTGTAAAAAAATTTGTTATCATATCTGCTTTGCTTGTTAAATGTTGTTCCAGGTTGCAATAGTTTAAGTGTACTAAAACTTTTTTGGTGTAACATCTGCCAACAAATTACTACAAATATTTCTGTCCACTTGGACGTTGATTTAAATGACAATTTGTAGCTGATATGTGGTTTGAGTATTAATCATAAATTATTTTGAGAAGTTTGGTGTTATCATCGGAAATTTTGTATTTTGTTAAACATACAGGTATATGTATATCTATTTCAATAGGTATTTGATCTAATATGAAAACTTGCCTAATCAAATTTTAGTATACCATGACAAGTAAAAAAATGTGGGAAAAAATAGTTCAATATAACACGTCAGGCTTCTATGAGTTTTTTTGATAATCCTGACATAGGCTTCTCCTTGTTTAGGTAATGGCCTTTTCTGATGTTCAAAAGGGTATTTTGCACTGTAAGTCTGTAATGGACAGGTGTCTCCCACTCAAATGTAGTAGTAACTTTGTAGATTTGATAAAGAATTATGATATTCTGTTGATATATAAAATTTAACTGTCCTCATGCACGACGATTGGACTAAGATGTAGCGTCAATTTTGATCCTATTCTGATATGGTTGCTTTAAGCTTTGACAAATAGTTTACACAGATATGATCATTCGGTACCAATATTTTGTCAAATGTCAACTGGACACCCCTAGTAGTTTGAGAAAAATTGAAGCTTCTATATTATATCTCGGATTTTTTCTCTTTCATAATTTATGGATTCTGTATCTGTTTTATGTGCAGCAAATTCAAAGAAATCTATGATGAAAGTTTTTTTATTAGTATGTTGGAAAATGATGTACGGGTGGTTGACACAATTCCTGGGTACCTAATGGAGCGATTTGACCGTAACATGACTAACGTACTCAATTTCAAAGTAAAAGCCTGGGCACCTATTCAATACTACAAGGATGTAGTTCTTCCGAGGCTACTTGAAGAAAAGTAAGTTGGTATATTGGTTCATGTGTTTTTTCTTTATATCTCTCTTTTCCTCTTTAACTCTCTACATTAACAATGTAAAGCCATGCTCTTTTGATGTGTAGTTTATATATATGTTTGTAGAATGTGTGGATACTTGTCCCCTATAATTTGTTTTCTTCTTCTCATGTAATCAAACTTTCTATAAAGAGGACTACTTGTCCTCATAATCAGGTAATGTTCATTAAAGTGTAGAGATAGTATATTATATAATTATGACGTTGTAAATTTTATGGATTCCTTGTACCTGTGGATGTAGAAACTGATCTCGAGTTAAAAAAAATCTTGTTTTCTTGCTTTTACATGATTTATGTGTACTTGGGTGGCACATGACTTCAGTATTATGTGGATATTATATTGTGGAAAGACATGTTCTTACTGGAGTCGATATTAATGGATCCGGTTAGCTGAAATCAGAATTCCATTCCCATATACTGTTGTTTGGTTGAGAGATTTATATCATTGGGATGGGTAATTCATTTCAATAACCGGGAAACTCATTCCTCATATGATCTTCAAGATTCTATTCATTCCCATTCACAGCAACAACCCAAATGCCACTTAAATAACGACTCACTATAAAATTTTAAGCTTCTAGGAGAACTAAGGAATGTTTTATTTTTTTGTTAGTATGCAGTATGGTAGACGACTAGACGTCATTGCATCGCTATAATCTTGATTTTTGGGCATTTGCTTTTTGTTTTAATTTTTTTATGATTGGTCAACTCTGTCCTACCAACCTGCTTTCTGCAAAACTGATCCTGACGTTGGGTAAACGCTCCAACAATTTGGAGATAAAGATAGCAATTTTCTCTTTTTAATCTTAAAATGGATTCTATGCTAGACATGAAACAAGGCTTTCTTGCAAGCAATGCTTTTAGATACTAGTTTATAACAAAAAAAACATTTGAGAACAGGATATAGTGAAAAAGACCATTAGAATTTAATGCTATAAAAGTGCACATCCATTGCTGTTATACAGCTATCTATAGACGATAAATCTTATTCCATTTGAATTTTTCCAACTCTCTTAATGTTAGCAATTTTGGGACCGTCCTTGTAACCGCAGGGATTCATCTTTACTTTCTTTTTTTTTTCATTTGCTTATTGGTTATGCCCACAGTGATTTCATTGTGAAAGTGAAATTGTCTATTGTGTCTACTGATGTGTGGTTATGTTAAGACTTATCATTTTTGATAAATATATGTGTGTGTACTTATACTCTCCTGACTTTTTTATGCATGTAGTACTTCTTCTTTATCATCATTTCTAGATTGATAAACTAATATGTAGCAACTGTTTATCAATTTTTAATTCAGGATCATAAGGATTTCTCCATTTGCAAACCGTTTGTCATTTGATGCTCCTCCAGCAGTCCAACGGCTCAGATGTTTGGCCAATTACGAAGCTTTAAGGTTTTCCAGCCCCATATTAAGCCTTGGCGAATCTTTGGTTGCAAAAATGAAAGAAAGAAGTACAAATAATAGTGGCAAGTATATTTCTGTCCACCTTCGCTTTGAGGAGGTTAGTTTCCGCCAAGTGGGATGTCACTGTTTGTTCTCTGAGACTCTGACCCACCACTATCAGTGAGATATCTTGAATATATGTTGCAAGCAGTAATTATCTTTATTGTGCAGGATATGGTTGCTTTCTCTTGCTGTGTATATGGTGGTGGGGCAAAAGAAGATGAAGACATGAAGGAAGCTAGGGAAAGAGGCTGGAAGGGAAAATTTACGAAACCTGGTCGAGTTATTCATCCTGGAGCAAACAGGCTAAATGGCAAGTGCCCACTAACACCTTTAGAGGTAAAAGCCATATTATACTATAAATGAATTATATATTTATGTAAAAGAAATTTTCAAAAAATATTTGAAAGTCTGCTAATTTATATTTTTGTAATAATAGGACAAAGAGCCATTACTTTTTATTTTTTTAGGTTAGGTTAATTATAAGAAATTTAAATACTCACGCACACATTTGTCTCCACTGAGACTCGAACCTTAAATAGTCAGTTAAGCTATCTGCCAACTAGCATGATCTTGAAACCTATTTGTCTGGTAAATCTGAAATTTGTTTTTTAAATGGTTTGCGGGTGCCACAGTATCAAGCTTTGCATACACCTTGGATTCTCTGAAATCATTAAGTAGCTCATGTTCCAAGACAGTCTTCAGTTTTACGTACTATATTTTAATAGAACAATGTGTTAGCTTCCACTTCTCCAGATAATTAGGCTTGGGGAATTTGTGAAATTTATTTCTGGATGCAACTATGCAATTGCTGGCTAATGGATGGTAGGGCTTATTTATACTGTTGTTACTGTGTCTGTCCTTTTTAAGTACCACCTCATAAGTAAATTAACAGATATTGAGGAGTTTTATTGACAAATATTCATAACAGATTTATGGCTGATCTATGTTTTTCACTGATATATCAGGTAGGTTTGATGCTTAGAGGAATGGGGTTTGATAAGAGTACATCGATATATTTGGCGTCTGGGAAGATTTATGACGCAGAAAGACATATGGCTCCACTATTAGAAATGTTTCCCCTTTTACAAACGAAAGAGATGCTGGCATCTGAAGAAGAACTTGCTCCATATAAGGTACGAAGGATTTTCTTATTTTATTTAAAAGCTGTTTTATGTGTGTCCAGCTGAAGAGCTAACTGTATATACTTCCTCTAGAACTTCTCTTCCAGGATGGCTGCGATAGACTACACTGTTTGTCTTCATAGTGAAGTTTTTGTAACAACTCAAGGTGGTAACTTCCCACATTTTCTTCTGGGCCATAGGAGATACTTGTATGGTGGACACTCGAAGACAATCAAACCTGACAAGCGAAAGTTAGCGCTACTATTAGACAATCCCAATATTAGGTATGCATTCAGCTATATTTTTACCTTCAGTTAAGTTCTTTGTGCAATTTATGCCAATATGACCAGCACAAAAGTATTTGGACTTGAACCCAGTATAAATGGTTTTCTAACTTTGTTCCAAGGGCTGTTAATATACTAACGAAGAGGTCTTTTATGATATTTAGTGTTAGTAGTAAAGATAGTTGTAGGTGAGGCATATTTTAAACTCAATATCTGGCAGATCTTTTGTTTTCCGTTTTTTGTACGATATTGTCATAGCTGTGCCATATGCTAAATGATCAATATGTTTCATCACACACACACACAAAAAGACCTATAATTCAAATGGAAATTGGAAAGTGTGGATAAAGTAGAAGTATTGCGATTGTAGATAATATGCACTTCTTTTTGACAGAAGTGATAGTGTCTTTTTTTTGTCACAAGTGGTATATAATGCTTTATGTATTTGTTTTATCCAGTTGGAAAAGCTTCAAGCGGCAAATGCTGAGTATGAGAGCTCATAGCGATTCAAAAGGAGTCGAAATGAAAAGACCGTCAGACTCCATATACTCGTTCCCATGTCCGAATTGCATGTGTCGTGTTAATAAAACAGATGATTCCAGATCGACATTCGTGACATGATGGTTCTGGTTTTATATTTTGTTTGCATGCCAACATATCTTTTAGGGCAAAATTCTTTCATTTTTTCCCTCCCATTGGTTCTAGGGCAAATACATGTAGGTTTTTGGAAACCTCAACCATATATTGTAAAACAAAGCAAACTTGATCATTTTTATTCCAGAACCTGCAAGCATACGAGTGCGGAAAGAGTCAAGTGGGAAATATACCTCAACGTCTCTCACATATGTAGCAGCTGCTGTATCTAACAAGCTGCCAGAGTACAGATTGCACAGTTTTAACCCATGTTTTTGTACATTAGTTCGTCTCATTGTATGTTAGTAGCATTACTTTTCGGGTTAAATGGTTTAATTTTTCATGTACGGGAGACTAGCAGTAGGGTGAACTATTATACAGTTCAGCTAAACCGAGCAAAAATTTTCTTTCTAGTTTTTAATTAAAGGTTTCATATTCTGAGCCCTTTCCATTATTTATAATCACAGAAGCATTTGTAAGTTTGTTCATAACTTTATTTCGGAACATGTATAAGTTTGGTGTTGGATGACAAATGATTTATAAATTGAGCAACACGTCTCTTGTTTGTTGGCCATGTGCCCGTTGTCACAGTTCAATAATAATCAAATTATTAGCAAACTTCCCATCAACATTCGACATCTCCTTGATTAGATATGTCAAGGGGTGACAATTGCTCATGTCAAAGAGATACAAGCGTATATAACAAATGTCAACTTGATCAATTAAAAGGACATACTAGTAAGATATATAGTAGAACTGTTTGGCAATTAGCGATTGAATTAACTGTTTTGATTAAATTTTATCCGGTCAAACATCTAATTTAACTCAAATATCTAATTTTGTCCTCTAACTTTTAAATAGGGCCATAATCATCATAATATTATTTATAATTTTTTTGGGGTTGTCGGTAAGAAAAATTAAGAATATTTTAATTAAAGAATAGAAGGAGAAGAGATGTCGCACAGGTCGTGCACGAAGTTGAAAGTATTTTTTTAACAATTTTTTTAGGTTCGAAAGAGTTAAAATCTACGTACAACTTATAAAATTTACTTTACAAGCAGCAGTCAAATAATAAATTGAAACGAATAGTGACATGCATGTAACATTCATAATAATAATAATAATAATAATAATAATAATAAGAACATTGCTTCCAATAACATAGTCCTGAGTTAATTGTTTTTTTTGTTTTTTTAAATATTTTAATATGTATAAAAAATATAGTTGGATAATTATTTTTCAAATTCTTTTTTAAAAATATAATTTGATATTTAAATTTTTATTTAAAAGAAATTTTAAAAAATATATCAAAATACTACCACCGGTGAAAACATCTCTCTTTTGAGTCGCCGCCTCTAATATTTTCTAAGGGGTTTCCATCGGTTTTCACCCTGTAAAAAGTCCAATCGTTTTTTACTTTTTCGTTTTTCTTGATTAATCTCTTGTTTTCCTTCAATAAGTTTTCAATTTGTTTAAGTTTTGTTAGTCTCTGCTTGTGAGCATTTGATTTTGTTTTGGTGTTCTTCATATCCAGGATTATAGATCTACAAAATTTTTATTGTTTTGATTCTCTAATAAGTTTTTATAGGATCGCATGTACGGTCGATTGCTCACAATTGGATCACAACAAGTTAATATATTCGTAATATTCTAAAAAAATCGTTTAGTTAAGAAAAGAAGATATGATTTTCATTATTGAATTGATTTTCTTTTTTTTTAAAAAATTATCAAATTATTTTTTTATAGGTAAAATACGTAAAAAAAATTAAAGAGACGGAGGGAATATATTATATATAGAAACGCGTTTATAAGAGAAAATCCACGTGGCCGATTCCATTTGAGAGAGCGAAGTTGATGCAGCAAACTCTGGGAGCCTCATAGTCCCCCCCACCCCATTCTCACTTTTACTTGTTAAGATCTGATTTATTATTCATTATAATCTCGGTCGATCACTGTACGTATATTAATAAACCTGATCGACATGGGTTGTTCAATATCTGGGTTGAACTCCATGTATGATGCTGCAAATGCAGGTGGTGATGTTTGGATCAATGAGAATCGTTATAGGATTATAAGAAAGCTCGGGGAAGGGGGTTTTGCTTTTGTTTTTCTTGTCAAGGAGATCATCACCAACACTTCTTCTCATCATGTTGATGTTGCTGTTATCAAGAAATCCAACAAATCTTCTTACATTTCTGGTCTCATGACTCTCTCTCTCTCTCTCTCTCTCTCTCTCTCTCTGTATCAGTTTGTGTATGTATGCAGGCATTTGTGGATATATGGATCTATTGATCAAGTCAATGCTGTTTGTGATTCAAATAGGATGTTTTTTTTATGTAGGCATATCTTTGAAATGTACCTATTATAATTGGTTATTAATATGGATCTATTTCAAGTCAATGTTGTTTGTTTTTGAATGGGATGTTGTGTGTATTTTCTGAATTTTGTAGCTTTTTTACTTGGGAGCATATGTTTATATCAGAGTGAAAGATGGTCTTTTAAGTTGTGTTTATGTGAGTGCAAAAGATGGTCTCTTAAGTTGTGTTTATGTGAGTGCAAAAGATGGGTCTTTTAAGGATCGGGGAATAACCCAATGGATGGTGGCAATTGACAAGGTCGTTGGTCGAATCTCGACTCCCTCTCCCTTCACATTGGAATTTATATAATGTACAAAAAGTGGAAAGATGAGTCTTTTATAGTCCTAAAGACCTTCTAATGTGTGTTTTGCTGGTTCATTCGATGGCATAATGTGAAATCTGATCTGGGTATACGAGATCATCTTTTTGCTGTGCTATGAACGACTGGAAAAGCTTGACCTTGTGTCTTTACGGACCCCTGTTCTTTTGTTGTAACTATTATAGCTTTACATTATACTTGGGAAGTTATAAAAAGATTTGTACTCAGCAGCTTTGTAATAGATTTAGTTATCTCCCATTAATGTCTTTGCATTGAAATATAATTTGAATATACCCAAATACAAAATGAACTATCTGAGTTTATTATTGTCTGAATTATCTTTCAATTGTACATTTAATCCCTTATTTCTGTGTTAAATTCGGAATGTTTACATCATATTTCAGTATTTGTAAAGTTAACTGAATCAAATTGCAAGATATTGTGGTGTGTAGTATTTGTGCTCTACTTCAGATTTATAATTCTTTTTCCTGATGATCCCCGACTCTTGTGTGCTAGTTAACTTGTCAGTTTTTGGTTGTTAAGGAAGTGGAAACTTAAAGATCTTAATACACTTTTAATTTGGTATGCAGATGATGGAACATATGCGATGAAGAAAGTTCTCATTCAGAGTGATGAACAGTTGGCATTAGTGAAGGAGGAAATTCACAACTCATCTCTTTTTAGCCACTACAATTTGCTTCCTCTTCTTGATCATGCTATCATCTCAGTGAAGGTATGGGTTGCACTCAGCTTCTCAGCCTGCATGGATAATACAGAAATCAAATAGTTTACTGATTAAAGCAGAATCAAGTGATAGTTGCATGGTTTCTTTAAGCTCTCGTGTTACATATTCACAGTAGAATATTCTTGTGCTAAAAAACTATATCAAAATATTTAGTGATTATATCTATTTCCATGACAAGGTGGTCTGAAGCCATCTAGGCCTGTTTAGGGATCAAACAGACAGAATCATAATCTATGTTGTTATGATCATTTAATTAGTATCAAACATTATTGATCATGCTCCACATTGGCCCATTGGAATTAACATCTTGTTAGTGTTACATAATTCTGTCTTGATCTCTCCGGTCTCCTATGTACTCATATCTCATTTCTCTATAAAAGCACAATTATGACTTTTCAAGTCATGTATAAATACTCCGTTCACATAGGTTTTAGATAAAAAATAAATTGAGTAGACTTTTTAAAAGCAAGAAAGGTCATGTATGTGGAGAGTTATGATAATTAGAAAGATGTATTTTTTCCAGAATCCACATTAATGTTAGTGAACTGACGTGTCTTGTATTATGCATATCTATACTTGATTTTAACATTTTGTAAACTGATGTAAACTTCTTACTCTGTTGATTTTTGTGTTTCTGTAGGCATACAACATACCCTTTCCGATATATGTGTTCTTCTCCTGATTTTTTTCAAAAATAAGAAAAACATTATGAATATTATTTCCATTTTGTCAGCCTACTGCAGAACATACTTGGAAGCATGAAGCGTACTTGTTGTTTCCAGTTCACTTGGATGGTACATTATTCGACATTGCTAAAGCCATGAAAGCTAAGAAAGAGTTCTTTTCTACCTCAGATGTTCTTCAAATATTTCGGCAGGTAAATGAATATAGGTCCACCTAGAATTTGTATGGAATATATGCTTGATGAATCTATGCTCCCTCCTTCCTTTTCTTACATTTTATTTTTCGTAACTTTTATGGATTTATAAATGCATGTCTGCACCTTGTTCTAAGAGGAAACTTGAAACCATCATATTTTTCTTCTGTTGTTGTCTTGGTTGTGGTATTAAGCTAGAGTAAACTTCTGAATGTTTCTATTGCAACATCCATGAAATACGGGTCTAAACGCATTCATATCGTGATTTAGTGCATTATTCAAAGAAATTGGTCGGTAGGTTTGTGCAGGACTCCAGCATATGCACAATCTTGACCCTCCTTATGCACACAACGATGTCAAACCTGGTAATGTCCTTTTAACACGTAAAAAGGGTCAGCCACCTCTTGCAGTCCTAATGGATTTTGGAAGTGCTCGTCTAGCAAGAAGGCAGATCCGTTCCCGTTCAGAAGCACTGCAGTTACAGGTATTAATTTGTTTGTTTTTTCTGCCTTTTGGGCTCTTACGTGTACACTGTATATCCTTTGTGTGCTTTATATGTTGTCTAATATCGAGGATGATAGTATAGTCCAAGATCCTCTTCTGGATAAAGTAATGATTTATCTAAAGGGGCACCATTTATCAAGTTGAATGTGGTTATCAGGTAGGTTGTCTAGTTACGGTATTGTTCACAAGCCAGGCTTGACTTGAGTTTATCAGGTGTTGCCTAAATTTTCTTGAAATATAGGCAATACAGCAGCATGTTCACATATATGTGTTGTAAATTTGTGTAGAAGTTAGATAACTATGTAGAAAGACCCAATTAATTGTAGCAACATTGTCCATACTACAGATCTTTAAGAGGTGAACAGTGCATCATACTTCTAAATGAACCTCAGAGGAAACCTGAGCCTTTTAAATGAACCGCATAAGCATTAATCATGGTTCTGAATTCCTATTTAGTGTTTTTTGTGATGGATTTCTCATCGATTTTTTTACGTAGGAATGGGCGGCTGAGCACTGTTCAGCACCTTACCGATCTCCCGAGTTGTGGGACTGCCCAAGCCAAGCAGATCTTAATGAAAGGACTGATATATGGTCATTAGGTTGCACATTATATGCTCTAATGTAAGGCATTTCTTTCCTCCCGTGCTAAAATTTAGTGTCCACTGTTCTATGCAATATATATCTGCCCCTTATGTCATCTATGATATATTCAGTTCATTTAACATCAATATCAATACTACTTGAGCCCATAATGCCAGAACCAATATACATCACTTGATTTAATGGGCATTAGATAAAATTTAAATCTCACTAGTTGATATTACTAGCAGTGAGCTCATTGGTGTGTGGATTAATTGTAGGTATGGTGAGTCTCCATTTGAGTATGCGCTTGGGGAATCTGGTGGAAGCCTGCAGTTGGCAATTGTAAATGTGCAGATAAAGTGGCCTGCTGGGCCTAGCCCGCCATATCCAGAAGCACTTCATCAATTTGTGACATGGATGCTCCAACCCCAAGCTTCGATTCGACCATGCATAGATGATATCATTGTTCATGTTGATAAATTGGTTTCAAAATTTTCCCAGTGAAGAAAATCGGAATCAAACAAATAATGCATTAGATCAGTTTTACAGTCAGATATATGTCAGGTTGGGTAATTTATATCACGATTCCTATGCAATTACTCTGCTTTCTTTTGTGAAGTTTTAAGGCATATAGCATTGTGTTTATCATTTAATTTCATATTTGTCTAGGTGCTCTTGCATCATTTCAACTTGTGTACAATTAATCAAGTTTTGTTACAGTATTCATTTATTTTTTAAACTTGGACGACTTAAAATATATTCATCTGTTTGCTGGGGTTTCTAAAGCCGCGATTATCCTTCTAGTTCGACCAGAGTGAGCGAGTGATTGCAGATATTTGATGCGTAGAGCGTGTATAAATGCAGATTATTGTAGTGTATGAATCTGCAGGCCTAAACTTGATACATGCACATCCTAATAAGCATTAAACTAATATACACGACTAGGAAGTCTGTGTGTGCGATATGCATCCATCTAGTTCTCTTTACTCGCTTGTACAAGCATTTCAGCTAAATCATGTTATTTTTATTCTGTCACTGGTAAGTAATGCTGGAAACATGTCAAGAAGTACAAGTTCAATTTTTTTTTTTCAATTCTCTTTTTAATTATATATTATTTCTTTAAATAGTAGAAATTAGTAAATATCTGATCTTGCTGCAATTCATAAAAATATATCTGTAGAAAAACAATAACGTTTAATTAGTTCTGTTTGAGTTCATATTCTTGAGGCATCCCTATATGTAAGACATCTAGCTAAACCTCATTGTCAATATTTATGTTCATAAACTAACACAATGTACTCTCTCTTTGTGGGTGTGGGGAGGCCTTCTTTATTTATGCATGTGCGCATGACAAGCAATTTATTTGATGGTCCCAAAACCATTGACACCATAAAACTTATACATGCATCAGAGCAGAGTCAATACACTCGTAGCTACCATCTTTCTTAGTTCTTAAATCTGTGAGAAGGTGATGGATATGATTTAATGCTCTAGTGTTGGCAGTGTGAAGAGATTTTGTCAGCTATCTCACCCATTGCTCTCAAGCAATGTGGTTATGTCTAGGATGTGAAAACATCCTTTTCAAATCCATATGGTTGATTTTTCTTACAACTTCTGTTACATATACGTTAAGTTTCCACCTCGATCCCCAAATGTGTCTGTAGGTTTTTCCTGGATCATACTAGAACTCAAGACGTCTCTAAACTTGTGTTATCATACTATATTAAGTTATTGGCTGTTATAATATGTTGACATGGCAGAAGAGGGGCTTAATTGAAGTTATGGCCACTAGTTACATAAATATACATATGTGATACAGATGTCGTCGCAGTTATTGTGTCAACAGCCAAAGAGTTGGTAGCTTGTTGTAATCAGTTCTTCATAATGTAACAGGCTCAAACGATGACTATAGACCTATAGTCAAAAAGCGATCGAAAATCAAATTTTCTGCACTTTATGTTTAAGTGCAAAAAATTTGGTTTTAACACTTCTCCTTTTCCAAATTGAACTAGATCCATATAGCTATTTGTGTAATAGAATTAGGATGTGAATTCCCTAATGTGATGTAGCAACAAGAATAATCAAGGGGTCAAACTTGTTCAGAGTTAAGGAAAAGATACCTAAGAAAGGGCATAAAATTAGAAGAGGCAGAGTATGCCCCAATCCCACCTGGTTAATATATGTTTTTAGCTCTCTTTTGTTCCTACGGAAAATGACCCTTCGATCAATAAAATAAAGAAAAGAAAAGAAAGCAGCCAAATGTTAGGTCTTCCCTACCTGTTAACATATAAAACAAAAATGGTGACATCTAACTTGTTTATTTACAACTCTATTTATTGCATGCTTTACTTGCTTCAACTTGTGTTAAAATCTTTCTCTGGTCTCTTCTTCCGGTCAAGAACTAATGTAGACATTTCATAATTTGTTTACTAGATTTGTCTTGCTTTAAATTTTCAAGATAAATCGTAAGTCTACGTATATTGAACCTTTGTAGATTTTGCTGATACGAGAATATTGTGCACTGAATACCGCTAATGTATTGTAGTTGCCACACATTGCCTTTAGGATACAATTTTATTCCTCCAACTTACTAGTATTTAACTATTTAGTGTTTAAGTTAGAAAAATCAAGAACGTATCTTTTGTTTATGTTCTTGAAAAGTCATGCTAAAATTCAACTAATGTTCACAAGACATTTTTAGATCACTGCAAATTGTATGGTAGGTGTAATGTCATGATTAAAAGGATTCAATTATTAATTGGATTGCTTATAATATACTTACATGTAACTTGAGGATGCCAAATTATACAAAAGTAATGCATTCTATATCTCACCTAAATACAAAGTCTCTAGTAAAATGATGATACAAAGATACTTCATTGCCGCCCAAAGCACCTTGTATCACATTGGGGTTCAATTCAATGACCTGAAACTCATTAAAAACCAACAAAAAATTGCAGAAGGTGGCATGGCTTCTGAGTTGTGAATAGCTGTAAACGTGGAGTAGGTTTGTGTACTAACCAATATATTGGGACTAAGGAATATCGGATAGAATAATACCATGCCTTCCTAGAAAAAAACACTATGGTCTATGGGGGTGGGGCGGTTAAAGTTAGAAAAATTATGCAATTTGTTCGTTCAAATACAAATGAAATTTTGTTTACAAACTGATGAAATGTAAGACTAAGACAAGTAAGCTGTTGTGTAATGTGAAAATTATTTGTAATACCATGCTTCCGGACTAGTACTTTTCTGATTGGTGACTTGATTATTAGCTGTTGTGTCGAGTTTGCAAACTAAGATTTAAAGGGAAAAATTATACACTTGTTCGTTCGAATACAGATTAATTTAGCATACTAACTACAAGGGGATGATGATTGTCCAAGACCCCGTTAATCTCAGGGGCGCCCCTGCGCAAGACTAGGACCGGTGATTTGTAATAACGTGACTATGATTTGTAAAACGGTGCTTCGTTCACTATTGTGAGCGGTGATTTGATTTGTAGCTGGTTTGTAGAGTTTGCAAACTAAAATGACCTGCAGGACCATCATATATGAGCCTCTAGTAACTTTCTTTCTTCCTATAAAGTTATCTTTCAAGAAAAAACTCTTACATTGAAACAAAAATGGACAAGAAACAGGTGAAAAAGAACTACCACTCAAGTTAATAACCTGGTCTAGCTAACTCATCATGAAGTAATTTATTTTTATTCTTTTTTACGGTGGAGGGAAATGAAAAAAGCTGACCCGATATTTAAGCTGACCTTTTTTAAATAAACAAATACAGTGAAATAAATGGTCTCCTTCAACAGTGTAAAATAAAAATCAGGTCCTTTTCTGATGATATATGTATATATATGTAGTTGAGCAGTGAGTATTTAAGAACAAAGGGTCACATATTCTTTATCATCTCATCACTTTCATCATATAGTCTGTGACTTATAGACTGCAGGTTATCATATGTGTAAAATATTTATTACTACTACATCTGTATTTGCATTCATAGCTTATTTAGCTTCCTCTGTTCCTGCTATAAATGAGACAGGCAGAGTAATTAATTTGATAGATATCTCCATCTTCAATATCTATCTCTGTCTATTCAAATAAATTCAAGAAACTAACACTTTTAGGTGTTACATTTCTTTATTATTATGTTTATGCATATAAATATATCATTTTTGTGTATGTGCATTGCATGTATATTTGCCTTTTGTTTTGTTAATTTCCCTCTGTTTCTATCTCAATTTTTTTGACAGCTTATAGCTGTCTTCTGTTGATGTAAAGTCAGAGAAATAATAATGGCAGCTATTTAGAAGTGGAGGTGGTCGAAGAATTTAATCCAGCTATTAAAGATCTTGTATAGAATACTAAAATATAAATAATATTATATATTTTGGGTAGCTTTCATTAGTATAATATAAGGGTATGTCTGTTCTTTACATATAGAGGTCTGTTCTTCTGTCTCTCTTTGTTTTTTCTTCTACATTCTTTTATTGAATGGATTCTTCTAATTCCCAAGTCTTTGGAGGGTCTCAAGAAGAATGTCACAGCAGTGAATCTGGTTGGACTATGTATATTGGATCCCCCATTGATGATGATGATGATGATGATGACAGAGTAGAAATTGATGTTGAAGATCAATATAAAGGTGGTGGTGGTGGTGGTGGTGATGTTGAAAGTGATGACTCAATGGTTTCTGATGCTTCTTCTACAATGGCTGCAAATATACATAATACATGTATGTATCAGAAAGAAGTGAAGAAAGATGATGTTGACCAAAAGAAAAATTCAAGAAAAGGGAAGAAAGTTGAAAAGAATGGAAATGAAGGGAAGAAAAAAGAGAAAGAATCTACTAGCATGAATGTTGCTCCTGCTCAAAGTGGTAACAAGGTAAGGAGGAATTGGTTAGGGAAGAAAAAATGAGGAAAGATTTTCAACCTATTTTTTCTAAAATTTCAAGATTTCCATTCCATTTCATTTTATTTGTTGAGCAATCTTAGAGGTCGATCCCGAAACAGTATTGAATGATGATATGTGAACGAGTCATGCATAAATTAACCATCCACACGATGATTAGTTATGTATATGACCCGTTGTTATATATATTATCATTCGGTACATCATTAATTTGATAAATGTTTTGGAAATTGTAGCGTTTTCCGTATTTGTTTAGGGTTAGTCAAATATTTGTAGACTTTTCAGGGCAGAGAGAAGGGAAGAGATCAAATTTTCCCATGATAAATCATGGTTTGTAGATTATTTAATGTAATAGTATAGCACTTGGAACATTGCTTTGTGGATGTAGCTTCTGAGAAATTGTTGTTGGTAAATGGTAATGGTATGCATCTGCCTAGTACATAGTTGTTTGTATTTCATAACTGTAGACACAAGCAAGCACATGGACTGCCAGCTAAAAACACAAGAGCATATAAGATGGACAGACAAAGAACATGATTTGCAGCACACCTACATATACATCTGCATGTTGCATGCATGCATATATATACATAAAAACTTGCCACAAATCACCTTGAGACAGATTCTGGTATCTTTTTCCCGTGACTACCAAAAATATGATTCCTTTCGAAAGACAAGAGAATTTAAATATTTTGGGCAAATTTACGACAGTATTATCAAAAGATATAATATATGCAAAGATAAAGAATTAAATAAAGGTAAAAAAGAGCAGAAGTATGCATCAGTAGAGATGACCAACACCTATGTATTATATGTGCACGAGCACTTTAGATGTTAAATTCTTCAGAATAAGGGTCTGAACAGGGAGGATTTTTCTAAAAGATAATGGAAAGATCAAGAGCTAGCTACTGCAGCACTCTCTTGCACTGGTGGACACCTGATCTGTTTCTTGTTACCTTGGAGATTTAATTGGTAATTAGCAGTAACTGGTTATAGAGAGTGACTTATGAATGGTCTACTTGTGTTACTGAAGAGCATGCATGACAACTCCATAATATTGTTAATGTTGTAAATATTGTCAATGATTAAAAAAATAGAAAATAATAATTTTATTAAAGCATACTTTAAAAAAATGTTTAAAGCCAAAGAATTTAGGTGTTGGCCTTATGTGTCGTTATTTGAACAACAAATGCCAAAAATGGCTCAACCGGATGGAATGGTCCAAAATTTCACTCCAAAATGTGACATGATGTTGCGTGTTTGTGAAAACGCAATATCGTGTTGCATTTTTACTCTTTTTTTTTTTTATTCTGAAAAACAAACAAAATGCTGGATGAAGTTGAGTTTAAGTCCAAAAGCGACACGAAGTGGCGTGCAGGCTTTTTATTTAAAAAATAAGGTTAAAACGCAACACAAAGCTGAGTTTATGATTAAAACTCAACATAATATAGCATCATCATCAAAATTCTCTGTCTCTGTCTCAACCGTCTTCTCCGTAATATTCTCATATCCTATACTAGCAGCCATAAACCCATCCAACTCCTCCGCGTCATCATCAAAATCAGAACCCCAATCAATCTCATCTTTGCTCTTCACCTTAACCACTTCCCCATCACCATCCTCAAAACAACCATCAATCTCATCCTCATTTTCATCACTCAAAAAATCATCCTCACCCTCATCTCATCTTCCTCCAACACATCATTTACTACTTCCATCTTTCTTTCTTGATAATACCCCGGAAGGCCCCGGTCACTATCTTGCATAAAAATCCCATAGCCAGGACAAACAACACCAAAGTTCTCATCTTCATCTCTACCCTCACTAAGAAGTCGCGTGTAGAATATTTTTTTATTTTAAAAATATGGTTAAGACGCTACACGAAGTTGAGTTTGAAAACTCTACACGCTATATTATCTCGCGTTAACAAGTGACATTTTAGACAATATATTCCGTGAGTGCATATTGGTCGTTATGTTATAAAACTCTGCCATTTTGAGCCATTTATCAAAGAATTTATAATGGTTTCTTTTTTTTAATGGGGAATTTACAATGATTTCAAACATTTTTTTATTTGTTTTTATGATTTTGTCCAAATTGGGTGTATAAAGGATGATTTGTTTCTTCATTAATAAAAATGCTAATGTAATATGCGCTCCTATTTTTAGTGACCATTCATGATATGTCACATCTTATATAAAATGAAAAATATTAAAAAAATATCATTAATTTTTATTTTTTTATAAAAATAGATGATTACAATTTAAGTGACAACTTGGAAAAAGAAAATAAGGTTACAAATTCTAAAAGATGGTCAAATTATAATTTATTTTGTAATATAAATATTGTACATGTTTGGGATGTCTATAGCAGCTTATATGCATTTAGACTTATTGAAGTATGTTTGACTGCCGGACTAATATGGACTTTTGGCAACTAATACAGCTCATAAGTAAAAGTAAGGACAAACGTATTTTTTAACTTATCTTTCCTATAATTAGTAATTAGTTTTTCTTCTTTTTTTGCGAAAATAATCAGTAGTTAATTTTGAGTGAATTGGTTTGGTTTGAATGTTTTTTGAAGTATTGTTGCCTGAAATAACCAATATTTTTTATTCCGTTCTTTTTTTAAATAAAATAATTATGATAAATTATTGTGATGTTTTGTTACATATAGCCGAGATTAGAACTCGACAAGAACTTAATCTTTCATATTCAATTAGAATTTTTTTTATTATATTTTATCCGAACACTATTTAATCTAATTTTAAAAAATTATTTTTTACCTAACTTATACTGTAACATCCCATATTTTTATTCATTTATTTAGATATATTATTTAATATTAGGAATAATATTAGTGAGTTGTTATTATTTTATATGTAAATATATATTTTAATACTCCCTCCGTCCCAACCAATTCTTTACACTTTCCTTTTTGGGACGTCCCACCCAATTCTTTACATTACTAAAAATAGTAACTTTTAACAATAAAATACATTATTACATCCACTACTTCACTCCACTTTTTCAACACTTTACACTATTACACCCACTACTTCATTTATTTTACAATAAAATCACTATTACACCCACTACTTCATTTATTTTAACAATACTACACCCACTATCCTTGGTCTCCGTGCCCGGACCAAATGTAAACAATTGGCCGGGACGGAGGGAGTAATTAGGACATTATTTTAGAACTTATTGGTTAAAAGAAGAGTAGAGAAAAGAAGAAAAAAAGAAGAAAAAAGGGATAAAAAAGGAAAAGGAGTTAGAGTTTAGAAAAAAAGAGATATATAAGAAGACTTGGGCAGCTATGGAGAAGGAGAAAGAGAGGAAGAAAGAGAAGAGGAGAAAAAGAATGAGTTCAAGATGATGGTTAATGGTATTGAATTAGTGTTCATGTGATGGGGACATCTATATTTTTTATAATCATTCACATCTTTGAGTTGCAAGGTACGAATATTTCTACACACTCTCTCTTCATTATCGTATTGTTAAGGTACATGTATCTTTTCTTTGTCTTCGTATCCGTATCATTACTCAAATTCGTATTGTTGTTTTAAATCATATGTATATTATGTAACAATTGTATCAATTTTAAATTATTATAAAATTTGTATCTCATTCGTTCCTTATCTAATTGTTGTGATTTTATACTACTTGGAAATGTATTTCAATTATCTACAACTTCCGTTCTTTACGTTTTTTGAAATTCGGTTCGTAACTATGTTAAAATATGTCATTTGTATAATCTGGTCGGTTATTGGAATTGTTCTGCTGTAACTTCAGAAATTAATAGTAAATTGAATATTTGTTCAATATTCATGTGTAATATCATTCTGAAAAGAACTTTTCGAGATCTGCATTCTTTGTTATTACACTATCAAATTATGTGATTTCGTTGTCGTAAATATCAAAATGCTACTGTGATCAGGTGTTAACGAGTTTTAACATTCTGGAAAGATCTTGAAATCCTCTACAAGTTTCATGTTCTGCACTTTTTCATTTGAGTTCATCTTCATAGAGTAAAGTGCTAGTTTTACGGACTGGTCATGTTTGATTTTATTTGTAAATTGTAATAGTCTATATTGTATGATATTTGACGTGAATATTTTGAGTAATATATTTTCAGGTTATTTATGATATTATTTTGATTTGAGAGATATTGTAAGAATCTGTCATGAGTAGATTAATCTCATACTTTGACACCACCTATGCGGTGTATTTAAATAGTATGAACGTGTCGCTAGAGTTATGGAACACGTAGAGTCATGACTATTGTGTATGTTTATTTTGACCATTTGAGTGACATTGTGTTTTGTACGGTGCAAACCCCTGTAAGATTTTGGGTAGCATTTGATTTGTTCTATGCAAGCCCCTGTAAGTTTCGATGACTACATATTCTGGAGAACCGAAATGTAAAACACATCCTATAAGTGTAAGATTGTCTCTCATATCAGTAAGTAAATTTACATTTCAGTATTTGGTCATTATAATATGTGACTAGCAAGTGTACGAGTAAGAGTAAGAATATTTGTCATTAAAAAGTAAGTACGTTGGAATTATAAGATAAGTATCTATCATGTCTTTTTATTTGTTTATATTATGAGTTAAGTATGAGCAGTATCTTTTGTCTCTTTCGATTTGTTTCATAATTTTTTATTCAGATATTTTATTTGTTCATGTTTTAACCCTTGCACTATTTGTATAATTTTATATCCGTATATGAGTGTTTCGTTCGCCGTTGATCTATGTTTCTTTATTTTCCCGGACATGTTAGGTGAACTAATTCATGTGAAAGAGTGCGAATTGACGATTCTTTGTACTGTTTTATTGGATTTTTTGTTAATTTTATTTAAGTAAAATAAGTTCGAATTTTAAATATATCAAACAATTTATTTAAGATATAAGTAAATCATTCAACACTTGCGGGTGATCGTTCCAAACAGGCCCACCCATTGTTTCACAGTGATTGATTTATGTGATTGTGTAATATTACACACAAGATCGTCTGCTGTGACTGTGAAAGAGGCTGTATCTATATATACACACATTATACACACACATACCAAGAGAGCGCATATATATATACCCACAATCAAATCAAATCAAATGTGGAAGTCCCTTCTTCGTGGCAATATTTTCAACTTGTGTTCAAAACCCATCACCCCAAACCTTCATTCTCAACACCCTACACTTTATTCCCTGATTCCCTATCAAATTTTCTCGTTAAATTCAAGCTACGGCACGAAAACCGATGCGTCTCCGTCGAAAAAACAAGAGAATTTAGAGACTAGTTGTGATGGAAAAAGGTCAATTAATGGGAAAAATGAGACTAGTGAGTTTCCAAGTGGGGAATTTGAATTCAAGAAGAGAAATGGTTGGGATACATTTTTGTTCAAGGTGAAAATGTTGTTTGCTTTACCTTGGCTACGTGTTCGAAACGGCAGCGTTTTGACGATCAAACTCCGTGGCAAGGTTTGACTTTGATTACCTTTGTTGCATGTTTTGTTGTTTAAAATGTTTCAGTTTAAGTTTAGAAAGTGTTTGTTTTGTCGCTTGGACCCACTCTATTGCCCGCTCCCCATTCTTACGAACTAAAATCAATGCACTCCCAACTAGGGATGTCAAAAAAATCACATCCCACGGATACCCGTTTCGAAACCCGAAATTTTGTATTTACTAAACCCAATTTTTTGGATTTGGATTTTAGACCCGAAAATTTTTGGATTTGGATTTGAGGTATACCGATCTGATATCCGAAATCCGATATTCGATCCGAACCAGAAACCCGAAAGAAACCCTGAATAATATATATATATATATAGGGTCCTGCTCAAATAGAAAATAACTTAGAATAGAAAATAGAAAATAACATCTACACCACATATTCAATCTAATCTAATGGTAAGGGGGTGCATCCACACACAAATCAAATACACACTCATACACTCAATCCCACATAATCCCTCCGTTTTTAATTTGATTTTTCCCGTTAATTAGTGAAGTTTTTTTCAAATCTAACTTCACCACATTTTTCTCCATCTCCCAACAATCAGTTTGCATACCATATGTGATATATTCCGGTGACTTTTATTTTTTCGACGATTTCCATTATTTTTTGTGAACCCAGGATATATAATTTAGTGATTTCTGTAATACAAATTAGTGATTTCTATAATACAAATTAGTGGTTTCTGTAATATATTTTAGTGATTGAAGTTTGAATCTGATAAGTGACGAATTTATTTTAATTATAAATTATATTTGCCGAAATATAGCACATATGTTATGAAAACTGATCGATGGGAGATGAAAAAAAATGTGGTGAAGTTAGATTTGAAAAAAACTTTGCCAATTGACGGGAAAAATCAAATTAAAAACGGAGAAGAATAGATGGGATTGTGTGTGTGAGGGTGTATATAATTTGTATGTGGGTGCGGCAGGTATAATGATAAGGTTTTCTATTTCTCATTTAAGCTATTTTCTATTTGAGCAGGACCCTATATATATATATACACACACTAGCTTATAACCCATGTAAGACACAGGTGAAATTAATAAATTATATATTAATTATTTTATATGATTTAAAAATTATATGATAACTTTAATGATATATTAAATAAAAATTATAGGATAAGTAGGATTCATAAAAAAGAGGCCTACTGATGTTAGAGTTGTATGTATGATTATATTCTTTTAAAATTATATTTTATTAAAATTCAATGTTTAAGATTGTTTCTATAGTTCACATAAAATTAGACGGTCAAGATCTTTTCTATGGTTCACATACCGACGACCAAAACTTTTAATTTTTTGGTTATAATAATATAGTATAGATATGAATTTATGATATAAATAATATATATACAATTATAATATATGAATTGTTTATAAATATATATATATATATATATTATTTTATAAGTATATATTATAATATATTATACATTATTTAGTAAAAAAATATTTTTTACTTAATTTTCGGATTTCGATTTCGGATTCGGGTTTTCGGATTTTCGGGTTTCAGGTTTGAATTTCGGGTTTCGGGTAAATCGAATTCGATTCGAAATCCGTCGGATCGGGTTCGGGTTTTTAATTTCAGTTTTTTCGGGGTTCGGGTTCGGATAAAATTTTCGGGTTTGGATTTGGATTATGTCAAACCCGACCCGATCCGACCCGATTGTCATTCCTACTCCGAACACGTCATTTTTTTTAAGTTTTGCATGTTTTAAAGTGTTTAAAGGAAATAGTTTCATAATTTATTTTAAAATTTTCTTTTTCTAAATAAAAATTAAATTAATTATTTATGAAAAGAAAATTTTAAAAATGATATGTGAAACTATTTTTTTATACACTTTAAAGTACATGTAAAAAGTCAAAGAAACGGAGAGAGTATTGAAAGTCTTGCGGTGTGTTCCGTAAAAATATTATAAATAATATGGCTTGTGGTAAATGAGGATATTATATAGGAACACCCCGTATATTTGTTTCTTATTATAATAATATTACATAGAGAGGGAAATGAAAAAAATGAGGGAAATCAAGATTAGAAAAAGGAGAAAAATGAATATTTTATTGTTGATAACAAAATAAGTAGGGCCAAAGTTCCTTAAAAGTAAGGAAAGAAAGGAAGCTCTTAACTCTTTAAGAGCTCAAGGAGACTGTGAGAGTATTTTTATATATATATTATATTTTGCAATGTTTTTAAAAAGTACATATATGGTTTTCAACGTCTTTAACAAAAAGGTAACATCCATATAACTTTACTCTTAATATATATGTTTATATTGTTTTAGATATCACTTATCAAATATCATGAGTAGGTTAGGTTCAAATATTTTGATATTTTGTTTATTGACAATTTTAAGTAATTCATAAGTATTTTTTGATTATGGACAATTGTAATTTTTAAATGATAGCAACGTGTTAAAATAGTAACACAAATTGCATGATTTTTTATTAGAAATTCTTTTTTAGGATATTTTCTATGGTATCATTGTACAATTGACTTTTGTCAATGGTACCATCACATTTTTTTGCTTCTATTTGTGGTAACCCTGTTTTCTACGTATAATACCCTTATGTTAAGTAAAAAGTAATAGAATTGATTTCAAACTAAAAAAGAAATTGTATATTTGAAATCTTTGTGAAAAGATACATGAAATAGACTTTTAAGTCATGTAAAATGGAGGCAAAATGAGTGAGATATTAATGGTCAAAGTTTGGTTATGGAATTTGAATATATCTCACTATTTTAATACATGATTCGAATGTCTATTTCATATATTTTTTCGCAATGATTTCGAATATACAATTTGTTTTCCGGTTTGAAATCGATTCCATTATTTTTTACTTAACATAAGGGTATTTTATGTAGAAAACCAAATATACAAGGTTACCATAGATAGAAGCAAAAAATGTGATGGTACCATTGACAAAAGTCAATTGTACAGTGGTAGCATAGAGAATATACCTTCTTTTTTTTTTGTTACGTAAAATATTAATTCTAAATGAAATCAGGGTAACGATTAAGGCTGAGCAAAACCGAACCAGAACCGAAAAACCGAACCGAACCATGTAAATTCGGTCCGGTCCGGTCCTGATTTTTTAAAAATTCGGTCTATTCGGTCCGGACCGAATAGACCGAAATAAAGATCGGTTCGGTCCGGGTTTTTTTTTTAAAATTCGGTCCGGACCGAATAGATCGATATATATATATATATATATATTATTTTTTTATATATTTTATAAGTTATATACTTAAATACTTTATATAAATATCAGGCTAAACTCCAGGGGGCCAGGGCCATTCAAATTTGTATTACGATTTTATTTTAAACTTGAATGTAGTGTATTTTACTATTTGTGTGATTGTGTAATTTGTGTATTTGTGTAATTGTGTTGATGCATGGATTCAACTATCAAATTATGGATTGGAATTGGATGCAGATTTTTTTGGTTATTTATAAGTTATAACAGCTTAAAGAAAAAGTTAAAGAAAAAGTGCAGAAAACAGGTTTTTGAAATTTCGGTTTTCTGGGACCGAACCGAAATATTTCGGTTCGGTTCTGGTTCGGTCCAGGCGCATATTTTGGTCCGGTTCGGTTCCAAAAAAAATCTTATTCGGTTTTCGGTTCTTTCGATTCGGTCCGGTTCTGGACCGAACCGACCGAATGCTCTACCCTAGTAACGATTGTTTATAAAGATGGCAATTTTTAAAAGTAAGTTTGTACTGCATCTCTTAACTTCAATAAAATTAGGTGTACTTTTCTGACTTATATCTTTTTTTGGTTAGTTTAAATTGTTTATCGATATTGTACTTGATTATTATAATAATATTTTTCACTTGAAAAAAGTATTTATACTTGTTTATCGATATTATAGTATTACTAGCTTAAATCTCGTACAATGCACGAGACATTTTTAAATATTTAGAATATATTTATTATAATTATGTATTAATATATTTTATAATTCTTATTTCATAGATTTAATATTATTTAATATTAAGTGTGAAAATATTATTCTATTGCTAACTACATTTATTAGTTACTTATATAATTATTTTAATATATATTGCATATTTATAAAAATACTAAAATATTAATAAAATAAAATATATTTTAGTTATTCATTTTTTATTTTTATTTCATATTATATAAAAGTAATGTTTGTAAAATACTTTTTCCCATTACAATTCTTTCTTCTTTTCTATTTTTTTCAACTTATGGGATTAACTTCCATTACTATTGTTTTTTCGTCTCTTTTTAGATTTCTTTTTATCTCGTGGATCCTCTTACTAACAATTAACAAACTAAACCATCTTTTTTTTATCAGAACAAACCAAACCTTCTTAAATATTTTATTTATATATAGTTTAGTTTTTTAATTTATATCTGTTTTATTCTTCTACCAATATTTTTAACTTAATTTAACGTCATTTGAAAATAGGTTATTATATTTTACTCGTACTAATTGTTTACTAGTATTTTTATTTTAAAATATGTTCATATGTATAAAAATATTATAATAATATTAATAAGCATCTTTTCATTATTATTTTCAATCAGTGAAATTAGTTAAATTTAGTTTAGCGTATAATATTTTTTTATCTGTGTTTATATAATATATATGTTTAGAAGTTTTTTTTAACTAACCCTCTTAGTCTAATTATATATAGCATATAGTTATAATATTTTTTAAAAGTTTTTTTTATTGAGAAAAGTTCTCCTAAGGATGAACTTAGGTAAGTTATAATAATTTTGTAGGTAAAACTGAGTGACATTTTTGTAATAATAGAATGCACACCCCTGAAAAATACTCGTGCTATTCTTTTTTCTTTTAACCTTAGGTAGTTACCTAAGGTCATTCTTAGGAATATTAATCTCTTTTTTATTTTAGACGTATTGTTACGTATAAAAGAGGTAGGGTTTTTTTGGTTTAGTTTTGTTTCTTCAAAAGAGGGTTGTAGCTCTTTGACTTGCGATGTCATTAGACTTGGCAAAATGGATCTGAGTTGAAGAACCAAACTGAAATTCCTGGAACCTAATCCAATTTTATATCCCCATTACATAATCCGATAAATATCCGAAAACCGATTTGATCCGAACCAAAAGTTACCCGAATCGAAAATTTAGCTGAAAATAATCCGAAATATTTGATATGATAATAACTTGAACCGATTAAAATTGAATACACAATCATATGAACCAAATATGACTCGAAGTACGAGATCAGATTCAATATAAATACGAATTACATCGAATTAGAAAAGAGATGAATTAAATTTTAATCTAATAGTTATATTTTAATGGGTCTTAATTTATAATCTATACATTAACCCACTTTTTTTCACTAAATTAATCTATTCTCAAGCAAATTTCATATTTAAAATAATTTTATATCAAAAAATTAAAATGGTTATACAATCAAAGTTTTAAAAACTTATATTTTTCATTCTTTTCAATTGTATCATCAAATAATTATTTATAGTTATTTTTTTACATTTTATTTTTATCAATATGTACTTGATGATGGAGGAATTTTGTAACAAAAAATTTTGAGGTTCTTCAAGATTTATTGTGATGGTGGTTTTTCACATGAAAAGTCATTGGAGTGGGGTAGTTGTGATTATTTGGTGGCTGAGATCGCTAAGGCAACAAGGGCTAGTCACAAAGACTCAAGACTCAACTACGATGTAGGGACTTCATGAATTCGACTTTGACTCAAATATGTTGAGGTCAAGTCCCTGAATTTCATAGTTGTAGGTATAAGCATGACTTACCCCTCAAATGCAAGACTCGTCCTAAAGTATCATTTCCCACCTGGATACAAGGAAAAATTTCCCAAGCTAAGGGAAGATAGGATCCCATAGCTCTCCAATGCAAACCATAGTTGCATGGATCACGGATCGATTGGGTAGGTGGTACGAGTACGGATACATGGGACGTTAGCTTGAGTGAATCTGGTACGATGAGTCATGAATCGGGTTCGTGGATCAATATGAGGATCCCTTTTTAATAATATATATTTATTAAAAATTATTATACATATAAAACAATACCAATGAATATTAAACCTGAATAAGAGATTTTTTTGTCATTACTTCATCTCATATTTTAAGTAGTAGGAGACCGCAACATAATTAACATCCATGTCTGGTCTGTCTTCTCTTCCATCTACATCATCTGCCCAACTCCTTTCTCTTACAGATTTACCCTTTAAAAATAATTTCAATCTAAATGGTGTTAACTTATCTTCCTTTTTTTATTCTCTCCTTTACACATTATGATCACGCGGTTCGTCAAAGTTGGTAAACTGGAACGTGATCTTGAGCGATCCGGGTCGAAGAGGAATCGTGTTCCAGGGAACTGGATCGGGGTTCCATAGGCTGACCCACGAACCATGCAACTATGATGCAAACCATTGGAGGCCTTCAATCAATCATCCGGCAAACCCCTAGAGGGGCTTACTCTTTAGGCACGCCCTAAAAGTTAGAGATTCTTCAATACATAACAAGTATAATAGTCTTCCACCCGAACAATCCTAAATCCGGCCCAATAAGTACTGGGCCTACTGGCCCATCAGGAATAACCCATGTTGAAATTTGGGCATAATAGTAGTAATTAGGGAAGTAGCTTAAATGGTTGAACATTATTATTCTCTTAATATAGTCCTGTTTTGATTTCTCATTTCTTCATATATCTATTTTCTTTTCTTAGTTGTTCCATAATTGTAATATAACATATTTTGAGTCGATCATTTTTTCAATGAGACATTCCTTATTTCTGAATTTGTGTGATTTTATCGTATATTATTGTTTTTTATTTGCACACATTGTCATATTTATAAATTTTTTTGCAAAATATGATTTGGAAAGTAGCTCAAATTCAGCTCGATTCTTGGCTTCATGCACCTATAACATTTTCTTTTGTGCTTCTGAATTATAAAACATCTTATTTTTTGAAGTACACCATATCAAGTCTTTTTTTTAGCACAAGTTAAGACAAGCCCAGGCGGGACAAACTGCACATATTGCAGACCATAGGCAAACCATACTCATAAAATTTAATAATTTGTTTCCACTAACACGGTGCCAACTCCCACCCCACATAGGCTTATAATTGCAACCTAGCACTGCACCACCAATGTACACATCTTCATCCGAGCAAGCCACTGCGTCAAGCCTTCTGCATGCATTAGCTACAAGGTCACAAGAACGCCACCTTTTATGGGATAAATCTCACTCTCAACATTTGGAGAGGAACCGAACCTTGACCTTGTGAAACACAAGGTTAGGTAGTAATACCAATGAAGCTAGAGCCCATTGGTTTAAGTCCATTTTTTATTGATGAGTGTTTTTCTTTTTTACCTTAGCCCTCTTGTGATTTTGTTAGATATTAATATTGTTATATTTTTATATTAATAATCATAACTGAGATCTTGGATCATCAAATAGAAGACAATAAGGAATAGAGTATGACTGGTGCACAATAGTTATATATTAGCCTCTTAAGAAACATTTCCTCTTATTCTTGTTCTTGGATATTATTATTGTAATTAAGTCAAATAATTGGTGGATGTTTCTCCTGTAGTTTTGTTTAATATTTTTATTTCTTGTTACTTATATCTCAAAGGTGTCTTCTAGTCTTCTACTATTTTCTTGGTTACTTATTCATAAAATGTTTCTTCTGTGATCATCTTAATAGAAAAACAAGCATCTTAACTTGTTATAGACAAAAACTTTGGCGTCTGGGTGAAGACCATAGATTGTAGACCCTCGTAATCATTTCTTCGTTTAGGTCGTGTAGTGTTTAGATAGAACTGATTTTTAAAAACACTTGCTTGTACCAGAATTTAGTCAGTCTTTATTCTTTGACTCTCTTTAAGACAAATCTCGAAGCATACTGTTTCAGGATTCACAGTAAACTGACTATTATTGAATATGTCAGTTTGCAGAATGTCACTCATTTCTGTTGTTCTGATATTATTTTGTTGGTTATATTAAAGAAATATATTTTTCTTCTTTAGATATCTGATCAGCTGACCAGCCCAATTTCCTCAGAATTATCTCTACCACAAATTTGTGATAACTTGATAAAAGCAGCACACGATCCTCGTATATCTGGTGTATATCTGCATGTTGAGACCCTAAACTGTGGATGGGGTAAAATTGAAGAAATAGGACGTCACATCTTGGATTTTAAGAAATCAGGTATGAGTTATTTCTACCCTATTTAAAGTTTTTCTTTGAGTTTGTAAATAGGAGGAAAAAATCCATACAAGTTTACTTTCTGTAACATTTAAGGGTTTAATTCCAGGAAAAATTAAAGGAATCCTGAAACTGGATCTATAAAAATATTTCTTCTACATCAATACCTGCAATTTTGCACGGGTATGTCTAGTTGTGTTTGCTGCAGTTGCAAAATAATTAATCCCTTGTGTGAATGGAAGTCTGCTTCATTTGTCGTCCTGGTCCACTTACAGGATGCCTATATCTTAAGATTACATTTTAACTAATGACGGTCCTTGATACGGTCAGCACCTATCATCTATGGTCTGTGTTGGCATTTGGAGCTTCATTTTTACTTCTTTTTTTCTTGGGCTGGAGTGAAAGGCAGAGTGTTTAAACTTGTAACACTATAATTTATGTAACTCAACTAAAGAAAAGATACTTAACCCGAAGACAATCAAGAACGAGAAGTCACAAAGAAATCAATAACAAATGAAGACAAAGTAATTGATACAGTTCAACATGGTAAATATGATCAAACAAAGAAGAAATCATTGGAAGAAGTTCAAGTTAAAGTTGTTCATGCCCCAGTGATTTGTAACTCAAAGAATCAAGATCATAACTGTCAGTATCAATAAGACTAATTGATTTCAAGTGAAAAAGAAGGAAAGCAATTGTTGGAAAGCCACATTTCTAATTGAACATGGTAATCTATTCAGAAGCAAGAAACCTATCAAGACTAGTCACTTATGAACCAGACCAGTGCATCAAGTGTCAGGACATTGGTAGCAAGTTCATGTCAGTAGTAGAGTTCCAAGTTCAAGAGCTTGTTGAAGAAAATAGAAGACGTGAAGAAATCACAAGTTCAAGATGTTGCATTGAAGTTTCAAGTTGAAGCCCAGAATTTCTCTAAGTACTTACAAGGGAACCTATGTAGAAATTCCTATCTAGAAATTCTGGATAAGTTTCTACTTAGAGCCAAGTAGAAATTCTGGAGTTGGAAAATATTTTCTAAGTACTCAACTCAGGAAGCTATCTCGAATTTCCTATGTAGAAATTCCTAAGTCGAATTTCCTATGTAGAAATTCTGGAGGTGAAAATATTTTCTAAGTACTCAGGAAGAAGGCTATCTCGAATTTTCTATGTAGAAATTCCTAAGTAGAAATTCCTATGTAGAAATTCTACTTAGAATTCGAGATAGAGCCAAGTAGAATTTCCTATGTAGAAATTCTACATAGAGGACAGTTTCAACATGACACATGGCATCATCCTGGTGGCAGATTTCCAAGCTTTCAAGACAAGATAAGATTCACGTGGACAACATTGGGCCACTCATATCTTATCTTTTGAAGACTACAAGTCATAGATTACAAAGTAGTATAAATAGAAGTACTTGTGTAACTTGTAAGAAAGAGAGAGCAATATTCGAGAGAAACACTTGTAATAAAGAGAGAGTATATTCACAGAGCTTAGTATCATTTACTACCCTCTTTACTTCTGTTGTACTATTGTAATGAATGTTGTAGCAACCCTTTCAAGTTATATATAAGACATATATTCCTTGAATCATTGTGTTCATTTATTACATAGTATTTATTGCTTCATTGATTCAAAAAGTTGTATTCACCCCCCCCCCCTCTACAACACATTTGGACCTAACAATTGGTATCAGAGCTTAATGTTTGACAAACAAAACATAGATCCTTGTGTTTGGTAGAAGATTAATGAGTTTTCTCTTCCAGATCTAATTTTCGAGTTTGTCTTGAAAAGTGTGCCTTAATTTTTTTTTCGGTGAAAACTCATCCCAAAAATTATTTAAATACTCCAGGTGTGATTATTTAGCTTGGGTGGATTTTAGATAATTTTTGTGATTTAATCTGGGTACTTTGGTTTGTGGTGTTCTTCACATGTTCATCACTGTTCTTGGTAAAGAAGACAAAACCAGCAACTTTAGATCTCCTTTTCAAAAAGACAAAAAGTGAAAAAGGTGTTATTGGCTTTTGATTGGACAAAATACTCACAGCATAAAAAGAATTGTCAGAAGACTCTGTACCTTTCACGTGGTGTTAGGTGAAGTTAGGTGAGTTAAGTCATAAAAGTCAAAAAGTGTGAAAGTGACCTGCAGCAATTTTTTTTCTCCAAGGCAAAAGTTCTACTTAGAAATTTCGACTTGACAATTTCTACTTAGAAATTTCGACTTGACAGAAATTTCGACTTAGCCTAGTCTTGTGTACTTAAGTTTTTTTTTGACCAGTTTTTGAACTTTGATTTATTTTGAGATAATTCAATTTTCTTTTAATTACTACTCAAGTAATAAGAAAAGTTTATTATCTCTACTTTAAATCTATATTAAGATGGCACCTAAAAATCAATTCAAAATTCCAATGTTCGACCGAGATCACTATGAAGAATGGGTGTTGAGAATGAAATTATACCTTGAGTCCATTAACCCTGAATACTTGGAAGTCCTTGACAAAGGTAAATTTGTTCCAATGGTGGTTGTTCCTGAGCATATGGAAGGAGATGTGGTTGTACCACAGCGGTCTGAGCCTAAAAAGGCAGCGGACTTTTCAGATGCCGATAAGGAGCAGATAGCCTTTGATACATCCGTTCGACAAACATTGGTGGAATCCCTCGATCACGAAATGTTTAATGTAGTTAAAGGACTAACTACAGCCAAGAAGATCTGGGATAAGATAGAGGTCGTCATGGAAGGTACAGCTGAGGTTAGAAGTAACAAGACACTCATACTCAAGATGGAGTATGACACTTTCAGGATAAGAAAAGGAGAAAGCATAACTGATGTCTATCTAAGATTCAGTCAGTTGGTGTTGGATTTGAATCTGAGAGGTATAACTCTCCCCATGATTGAAGTCAACACGAGATATCTAAGGAACCAGCCAAAAAGCATTGAACATAGAGTCTACGCTGTAAGAGAAACCAGAGATTTGCATATAACTTCTCTGGAAGAGTATTATGGAATTCTAAAGACCTATGAGCTGGAGACCCTTCAAGATCAAGCATGGGACAATGATTCAAGAGGAAAAGAAGTGGCATCAGGATTGGTTGCTGATGAGGGAGAGTCTAAGAAGGCAATGGTTGCAGAAAAACCTAGATCATCACCTGCATCTCATCAAGTTGATAATGATGATGAATGCACCTCAAATAGTGATGATGACTACTTCACCCAAGAAGAGCTGGACAACATGGATGATAGTGTCGTGGCATACATGGCGAGGAAGTTCAGCAATATCAGATTCAAAAAGAGTAACCGACCACAGAGAAAATCTTCATCTTTCTATCGGGTTACAAGGGGTGGTGGCAGTTCTTCAGGTTACAAAGGAAAAGGCAAGAGTTCTAGCTACAAATCTCCTTTGGATTTCAAAATGAAGTTCAAATGCTATAACTGTGGTGAAGCTGGACATTTTGCTACGGACTGCAAGAAGCCGAAACAGACTTATCCAAAAGAAAGTTATGAAGCCCTCAAAAGCAAGTATGAAGCCCTGGTGAAGGAAAGACATGGAAAAAGAGCTTTAGTTGTAACAGAAGGTAGAGCTTGGGATGATTCAGACGAGGAAGAAGTTATTCATGCAAACTTTGCCCTCATGGCTGAGACATCAGAGGAACCAGAGGTACCAGTTCTAACCCTTAAGGAAGAAATGTCTATTGATGATTATAAGGTGCAGAACGGGGCTCTTAGCGAAGAGATCTATATGTTGTGCAAAAGCCTAAACACTTCTCAAAAGGAACAGAAAACACTTGTTGCCAAATGCAGAATGCTTGAGGCAAAAGTGGAAGAGTTAGAGGCTGTTTGCACTGTAGATACTTCCCTAAGAGACTCTATTAAATCTTTGGAACACAAGCTTAGCCTTAAAGATGAAATAGAAGCATGTCTTAGGAATAAACTAGCTGAGTTAGAAACAAAATGCGAAGCTTATAAACTAGCTGCTAGTAAGGTGAATGTTGACAGTGACACATTTAAGAAGATAACTGGAGTTGGTGTAGGTCTTGATTATTCTAACTTATCTAAGAAAGAAGGGAAAAGACCTGTAGACATTAGTTCCAGTAAGACCAAGACTGAAATACCTACTTTTCTTAAATCAGCTGTCAAACCCATCTTTAAACACTTCGTTCCTCAAGTAGAAGAAGAGACTGAATTATTAGTTAGATATGAGATAGAGATGGAAGATCGAAAGAAAGAACAACCTGTAACTCCTATTAAATCAGTTAAAATCAAATCCACTAGAGAAGAATTTAGACAAGGATTAGGAGCTAAGGCTGTTAAACAACAGAAAAAGGAAAAAGGCATAAAAGAGGTTAAGGCAGAACGTGTTAAGAAAGAGTGCTATCATTGTAAATCTACTGAACATCTTTCTTACGCATGCAAATCTAACATGAATATTCCTATTACTCATGCCATGCCTGTACCACACACAATGAGTAACATGCATATGAACCATGCACAATGTGGTCAACCTAATTGTATGCCATGCACTTTTAACGTCATGCAAACATTTGTAAACTTGATGAATGCAACTAGCCAATCATGTCAAAATTCTACTGCTAGTTCTAATGTCAAAAAGAAGCATGTTAGAGCTAAGACTGCCAGTCCTCCTAAAGTTAGGAGTGACAAACCTTCTCCTAAGACTAACAAAATTGTCAAGTCTGAAAGAGGAAAAGACGAAGTCGAAAGCTCGAGTAATGTTAAAGTAGGTGCATCTACTGTTGTTAAAACTGATAATTCTCGATCTTATAGAAAAGCCGGGCCCAATCAAACATGGGTTCCGAAGAACGCCTAATCAATCTGTCATTGCAGGGCATTAAGCGAAAAAGGAATAAAGTTATATGGGTGCTAGACAGTGGAGCATCGAGGCATATGACAGGAAACAAGTCCCTGCTTACAGAGTTGGTTATGAAGGCTGGCCCTTATGTTACCTTTGGAGATGACAGCATTGGTGTGACAAAGGGATATGGCAAATTGAAATCTGGTAATGTCATTATTGAAGATGTTTCCTATGTTGAGGGACTAAAACACAATCTGTTGAGTATCAGTCAATTTTGTGACAAAGGATATGAAGTTATATTCAACAAGAGAGGTGTATCAATCACTCACATTAAGGAAGGTTCGTTGGCTTTGAGAGGAGTTCGAAAGGCAGATCTTTTTGTTGCTGATATGGATTCGGCAAACCAGAATGAAGTGACCTGTTTCTATAGCAAAGCGTCAGATGATGAAAGCTGGCTATGGCATAAGAAGCTGTCTCACTTGAACTTCAAAACGATGAATGCTCTCGCAAGGCGAGAACTGGTGAAAGATCTACCTCAAATGGAGTTTGCTCCTAAAGGACTCTGTGAAGCCTGTGAAATGGGAAAGTCAAAGCGAGCATCGCACAAGAGTAAAGAAATTTCTAGTGTCACTGAGCCTCTGCAACTCCTTCATATGGATCTATTTGGTCCAGTGAATGTCCTATCATTGTCTAGGAAAAGATATGCTTTGGTAATCGTGGATGACTTCTCAAAATATACATGGGTATTGTTTGTAATGACAAAAGACGAAGTACCTTTCCAAATCATTGATCACATCACTGAGATTGAGAATGTATCAACACTCACTGTGAAGACGATAAGATCAGACAACGGCACAGAATTTAAAAATGCAATATTGAATGACTTCTGTGTTTCTAAAGGAATACGTCATCAGTACTCAGCCCCGAGAACTCCACAACAGAATGGAGTAGTTGAAAGGAAGAACAGAACATTGGTCGAAGCAGCAAGAACTTTGTTGTATGAATCGAAACTTCCTCTATACTTTTGGGCCGAGGCAGTGAGTACAGTGTGTTACACTCAGAATAGAACCTTGATCATAAAAGATAAAGAAAAGACACCATGTGAACTAATGAATAACAGAAGACCAACAATCAAATACTTTCATGTCTTTGGAGCTAAATGCTATGTACTTATAGATGATGAAAATCTAGGCAAATTTGAAGCAAAAGCGCGTGAAGGGATATTTGTTGGTTATTCTACAAATACGGTGGCAGCTTATCGGGTATTCTTGGTGAATGAACGGAAAGTGATTGAAAGCTACAATGTCAGATTCGACGATACCAAACTCCCATCAATTTCTAAAGATAATAGTGAACCTGAGTCCCTAAAATTTCATAATCTGGACTTGGATGAAATTGAGGATGAACCTGAGTTGATTGTTATTTCAAATATACCAAGTGATCGTGAAGCTATACCTGAGTCTAGTGGACAATCGAATTCTACGAGATCAAAAGAAACTTCTTCCGCACGTTCTGGCAACAACTCAGGGGGAGTAAATAGCAGCTCAAGAACAGGTGATCAAGACTCGAGGAGAAATGACACTAGTTCTGTAGGAGCTGGTACTAACTCAGGGGGAGTTAGTAGAAACAACACAAGTAGTCAGCACAAAAATTCAGAAAGTCAAGCTGAATCCTCAAGACAATTACCAAGAGAACGGGTATGGAGTAGAGACCATCCGTTTGAATTAATTATTGGTGATCCAGATGCTGGTGTGACTACTAGAAGATCTACAAGAGCTGACATGGCAAATATCTGTTTGTACTCTGGGTTCTTGTCCAAACTAGAACCTAAAGAAATAGAAGAAGCTCTTGGTGATGCTGATTGGGTGATTGCAATGCAAGAGGAGCTCAATCAGTTTGAAAGGCAGAAAGTTTGGAAGCTGGTACCCCCGACCAAAGAACAGATCAGTAATTGGAACTAAGTGGGTATACAGAAATAAACTGGACGAAAACGGACTTGTAACACGAAACAAGGCTCGTTTGGTAGCAAAAGGTTACTCTCAACGAGAGGGAATTGATTATGATGAAACCTACGCTCCAGTTGCAAGACTTGAGGCAGTCAGGATGTTCTTAGCCTTTTCAGCACACAAGAATTTCAAGGTTTTTCAGATGGATGTGAAAAGTGCCTTCCTGAATGGAGAGCTAGAAGAAGAAGTGTATCTGGAACAGCCACCTGGCTTCATTGATCCAGAACTTGAAGATTTTGTGTTTCTTCTCTTCAAAGCTGTCTATGGCCTCAAGCAATCCCCAAGACGATGGTATGAAACCCTATCCTTGTTCTTAATTGAAAATGGTTTTATTAGGGGAGTAATTGATAAAACATTGTTCTACAAAAATGTAAAGGATGATTTGATACTTGTTCAAGTGTATGTGGACGATATTATTTTTGGGTCATCTAATGAGCGCTTGTGCGAGAAATTTGTCAAGTTAATGCAGGATAAATATGAGATGAGCATGATGGGGGAGCTGTCTTTCTTCCTTGGATTACAGATCAGTCAAAGAAAAGAAGGAATCTTTATCTGTCAATCCAAGTACATCAAAGATTTACTCAAGAAGTACAATCTTGAAGATGCATCAGCAGCTAAAACTCCCATGCCAACAGCCACGAAGCTTGATGAAGACAAATCAGGTAAACCAGTTGACATCACAAGCTATCGAGGTATGATTGGCTCACTTCTCTATTTAACTGCAAGTAGACCCGATATCATGTTCGCAACGTGTTTGTGTGCAAGGTTCCAAGTGGATCCTAGAGAGTCACATCTCATAGCTGTCAAACGAATCTTTAAGTATCTCAAGGGAACACCAAATCTAGGGATTTGGTACCCAAGAGATACAGGTTTTAATCTAATAGGCTATTCGGATTCAGACTATGCAGGTTGCAGGATCGATAGGAAAAGCACATCTGGTGCTTGTCAATTCCTAGGCAGAAGATTGGTGTCCTGGCAAAGTAAAAAGCAACATACAGTATCTACTTCTACTGCTGAAGCTGAGTACATTGCTGCTGGAAGCTGTGTAGCTCAAATACTGTGGATGAGGAACCAATTGAAAGATTATGGCATGGAACATACAAAGATTCCAATCATGTGTGACAACACTAGTGCCATTGCCATGACCAACAATCCTGTAGATCACTCCAGAACCAAGCACATAGACATCAGGTATCATTTCATCAGAGAACATGTCGAGGAGGGGACTGTGGAGTTACATTTTGTACCCACAATGCAACAAATTGCAGATATATTCACCAAGCCTCTTGATGAAGTAACATTCAATAGGTTGGTTGGTGAATTGGGGATGCTTAACACAAGTTAGTAAATCCTCCTATCTGTAACATCCAAGTTTTGATCATTTACATATGTTTGTTTTTCTTATTAAATGCCTAGTGGAAAACATATGTAAATAATCTTTAAAATTGCACAAAATATCACTTCTGCATGCCATTTAATCATTTTGAACTTAGACTTTAAGATGTTTAATTAATGATTATTATATGGTGTATCTTGTGTTATTTTTCATAAATTCACTGTGCATTAATTGAAATTATTGATCAAAACTTTGAATTTATGTTCATAAATTGCATGAACATAGGGGGAGTTAAATTCATGGATCTCTAAATTTATCATGATTTTAAATGAATTTTTCTATGATTTTCATGTAATTTTTATATAATTTAAAGCCTTAGAATTGTCAAGGAATGTCTCTTTTAATGGTTTTTATTAAAAAAATCCTTGAATTGGTATTTATTTTAATTTGGCAAAATTTAATTATTGATTTTCCAGAAAAATTGCTAAATTTTACTAAGTACCTTCAAAATTTCGAGATAGAGTCTATCTCGAAACTCATCTCGAAATTCGGCTTGAATTTCGACTTTGAGCTTCCAGGAGTGAAGTTTTGAAAATTCTAAGTCTGGTAAATTTTTCGACTTAGTGTCTATCTCGAACTGTATCTCGAAATTCGACTTGATGTTCGAGATAGAGTTCCAGGTGTAAGAGATTTGAATTTTCTAAGTCTGGGAAAATATTCGAGTTAGCATCTATCTCGAAATTCATCTCGAAATTCGACTTGAAGTTCGACTTGGAGTCTATCTCGAAATTCATCTCGAAATTCGACTTGAAGTTCGACTTGGAGTCTATCTCGAAATTCATCTCGAAATTCGACTTGAAGTTCGACTTGGAGTCTATCTCGAAATTCATCTCGAAATTCGACTTGAAGTTCGACTTGGAGTCTATCTCGAAATTCATCTCGAAATTCGACTTGAAGTTCGACTTGGAGTCTATCTCGAAACTTATCTCGGATTTCGACTTGAAGTTCGAGATGGGTCTTTCCTGAGAGGTTTAATGCTGTTTAAAATTGTTCAAGTGAATTTAATTCGAGTTAGCCTCTATGTCGAAACTTATCTCGAATTTCGACTTGATGTTCGAGATAGAGTTCGACATAGAAGTTCGACTTAGAAGTTCGACATAGAGTTCGACTTAGATTACCCTGTGAGTACTTAAGTTTTTTTTTCATTTTCACAGGGATATTTTTGTCATTTCACTCTATTGCCTATATATACAAAATTAACCCGATTTTACTTTCACTTTTACCCTATTGTTTTAAAACCTAATTTTTACAGCAGCCCTCCCTCCCACCCACGACTGTTCATAGTTGTGGTTGAATCTCTTACATATAACGAACTACTGTCCATTTTGTTTCTTGATTTTACTATCTGCATCGCGTTTAACCGATTAGATTGTGCGTAGTTTTGTGTTTCACATCGTAACTGTTCATCTTCACAGATACATACATACACACGATTTACACACACTTCTCACATAAATATTATTACTGCGGATTTTGTTTTTACAGTGGTTTGTTACTGATTCTTGTTTAATTCCGTAGTTTAATTTTCACTCCAACATCACAGTTGTGTTCTCAATTAAAAGGGATTAAAACGTTTTTTTTACACAAAAACAAATGACTCACCAATTTTCTCTTGCAAAACATAATTATTATAATATTCCGACTGAAATTGGTGATCAACTCCCGCGTTTCAAGTTTTGGGTACGATATCTTAATTTGTACTCCAAAGCTAGCACTGCTTTTACTGCAAAACCTACACTGGTCCATGATGCTTTGCAGCAGTTATGGACTAGTGCAGTACCTTTTGGGAGTAAATCGACCCCCTACGGTTTTACTTTTACCTTGGAGGGTCAAAATTTTGAGGTTACAGAGGCTATTTTTAATACAGTTCTTGGTTTTCCAGTCAAGGATTCTTATGACCCTGAACCTACAGCGGCTGAGCGCCAGAATTTTTTTGAAGCAATTGGATGTTATCCTCCCCCTGGACGTCTATCCACTTCAAATATTCAAAAACAATTTTTTCATGTGGAATGGAATTACTTTTTCGAGGCCATTACTAGATGCTTTCGGGCACGAGAAAGAGATTTTCATCAAATTTCCATTCCCATGCAAATTTTTGGTGTTTCCCTAGCCCAGGAACTAAATATTAATTATGGCAGGCTTGTTCTTTCAGAATTAGTGGCTACAATGGGATCACCTGAAACCAGAGACATTTCACACAATGATATTGTCTGCTGGTATCCTCGTTTCTTGCAAATGCTAATCAATCATCTCGTGCCTTCAAATGCTTTATCACTTAGGCAGGCATTTGTTCGAAGTCCCACCTCTGCACCTTTAGGCATGGACACTAAGTCACTAACAACTATTGCTAACCAGGATAAACATCAGGGTAAACCTATGTCTATTCCTGAGAACATTCAAGTGTGGCTCTCTTATGATGCAGGTGTAACTACTCTCGCGGGAACTTCACAAATCTCATCACATGCTCAGAATCCATCTGCCCACAATGAAGCATTTCAAGGGATTCCTGATGAGCATATTGATGACGAACAAGATGAGGGCCAATCTCTCAGTCACTTCACAGCCAGGCAAAGGGAACAGCAACCGTCTCCTAAGACAACACATGCTGTTTCTGATTCCTCTGTTGGCCAAGGTAATGAAGGAGGTACATTCTTAGAACCTAACACTCCTTCCTCCTCTGATTCTGATTCCGTGGCCCAAGATTCTGCTAACCCACAGGATCTATCCCAGGGTGATAGCCATATTTCTGCGTCTGCTTCTTTAACTTCTTCTCTATCACCCCTGTTAACGGGAGTTAAAAGGCCGGCACCTTTAGAATTAGGTGAGAGTACTGATGAGAGTGACCCTGAAGTGCAGCCAGTTTTAAGGAAGCGAGCCAAATTTTCACAAGCTGCTACTTCAAAAGCCCAGTCCATCCCTAGCGTGTCTATCACAACCACTCCACCTCACGAGAGTGGTTCTCCCCTTGCACAGTCAACACCTAGGATGGTTGCTGAGGATTCAGTGTCTTCTGAAGAGCCTGTTCCTTCAGCTAGGCCGGAAGTTTTACGAGCTTCGACAGTACCTTCACCGGTACGTCCTGATGCTGCAGAGAGGATCGGTTCTACTGTTGTACTTGAACACTCTGCAGCCTCTCAGCCTGAGATTCCACCTCAGGACAAAACAGGCAACATTGATCCCATAACTGTTCCTCATTTTTCTTATCCAGTTTCTGCAGGTACTGCTTTGAATCTGAGTGCTATTATTGAAGACATACACGAGCGTGAGACAGGGAGTGAGTGTGAGCGTTTAGGGAGTGAGGGACCTTCATTTTTAAGGCCCGAAACTGAGCGTCAAACACAAACAGAACGATTCTTAGAGCGAGAAAACCTAAGCCAAACACCGTCCCTGGTTCTTCAAAATCTTGAAACACGTATGTCAACGGTGGAAAATCATATACAGCAGTTTGGGCAGTCTATGGGGCAGTTAGGGCTTAATGTTGGAGATCACAAGCGGGCTCTTGATGACTACGCAGCACGAATGGCAGGTCAAGCTGACGCTTTAAAAGATATGACGGACAAAGTCAATGACCTGGGCCATGCTGGTGGTGTCTTGGGCAGCACTCTGTATGAAAGAATGGGGAGTGTGGAGAGCGTTCTGCATACACTGGCAACAGAAGTCAGTCGTATGATGTATGCAGTTCGGCACTTAGTTCCCCCGGAGTGCTTCGATGACCATTTCAATCAACCTCCCCCGGATGCTGATGGTGCAGGTGGTGCTGCTGGACCGACTTCTGGACCTTCTGGTTTTGGTTCAAGTGCTGGTGGATCGGGTGCACAAGGTGCTGCTCCGGATAACTCACCTAAGGGGGAGAAAGGAGGTAATGAGACGACACAACAGTCACCCCGTGCTGAAGAAGAGATTGATCCAATGGTGACTGATGAGGAGGCTCAGAGGAAGCGAAAGGGTAAAGCAGTGATGGTTGATCAAGAAGAGCCATTCACTGACTTTGGTGATCGACAGGAACACGTGCAAGTTGATTCAGATTCTGATATGGAAGACGTACCTCTAGCACATGCAATTAAGAGATCTTTGGAGGAACAAGGTGGAGGTGCTGGGGCGTCTGCTGAAGAGATTCCTGTTGATGAGGAGACCCTGAAAGCTCAGCAGTTAGCTCTGGAACAAGCTCAATTTTTCAAAATGAAGATGATGCAAGATAAAGCTGTTTTTCTTGAGAAGCAAGTGGAGCTCAAGGAAAAGCAGTATGATCATGAGCTTGCCAGACTAGCTGACCCTCAAGTTGATCTGGACAAAAGGAGGATTGGACAGAAATGGGACGATGCACGAAAGATACTGATGGGGTCGTGTGCACATGGAGTTCATAATAAGGAGGCAGATGACTTGTTCTTCAACTTGAACATGAAGAATCCGATGACGATGGACTATATAAATGCTTTGAAGAGAATGATTTCTAAAGTCCGTGTTGGATACAAATCGGTGGATAATGAATGGCAAGTTATTTTGTCTTTAATTGATGGAGCCCCGATGTCTTTTATGTATGTCGATGATCAGTTTATGTCGAGAAGATCTGCGTCGGAGTTGTTCTTGCTAGCAACTAAAATTCAATATTCTCAAGCTGAGGAGCTAAGCATTCTGTATAGAGATCAGTTAATGCAGTTAGCAGAGGACAAGGGACCAGAATTCTCAGCCAATCCAGACGTTGTCAGAATGGTTGTTGATGGAAAGATGAAGAGGGTTAGCATGGAAGAAAATGACTTGATGGCTCTATCGGTGGAATCCCTTAAAGCTGTTTGCAGACAAATGATGGGTAAGGGATTCACCTCGGATATTAAAGAAAAATCAGTGGAGTTCATTGAGAAGATAATCTTCCAGAAGAGCAGTGAAATATGGAAGTGCGATGTCATTGCTCCAAATCCTCTGGATAATGTGAAGATTGAGCCAGAGCTAATGCAAAGAAAATGGGATATTCTACAAGCTGTGAAAAGCGTAGATGAAGCTCTGACTCTTCCTTCAGGACCCCTGGAACAAGGAGAGATAAGGGAGGCAGTTGGTGTTCCAGGAAGAGAAAGTGTATACTGGATTCATTCTTACACAGATGATACAGCTGATGCCTTGGTGTTCATTGATGCAGACCAGAATCAAACCTTCTTGCATATGAGTAGGAAATGGCTGCTACAGACTCAAGATGCTGCATTTCTAGACAAAGTCAGAGATGAATTCAAATTTGGAGATGTAGAGGATAGGTTTGCAGATGAAAAGCAGAGACTGTTAAAGTACTTGTCTGAGGTAGTAAAGGAGAAAAGGAGAATGGAGTCAGATGCGGCTAGTAGGCTCAATACCAACCGTGTCAAGGGCTACCCTAAAATGATATACTGTCAGTTCAAAGCTGATAAAGCTCATTGGAAGCCTCAGCTCATCATGAAAAACTTTGAGGACATTCCGAAGATCAGAACTACCCAGGAAGTTGATAAACTAAGAAGGCTTTTCAGACATCCATATCCAGAACCCAAGAATTCTCTGGAAATGGAAGCAGTAAGTTTGCTGAATGCGAGATGGGCACAACTACATGATCCAGTATACAAAAGAGAACAGCAAAGGAAAGAAAGGCGCAGAAAACAAGAAGAAGATAAGCGCAGTGCTGTTAAGGAAGTTAGGAAGGGGAAACGGAATTAGAGTTAAAGTTCAAAGGGATGTGAACTTGAAGTTGGAAAAACTTCATATCTTTTGGTTGCTCTAACTCACTTGAGGAAAATTCACCTGACCACGGTATGCGAGATAGGCTAATTCACCATACTGTAACCGTGAATCAGAGTGGATCCAATAAGGTGATATGAGTTGGACTGAAAGGTATGAAATAATCCAGGTGATAGAGATCATCTCAATGGTCTTTAATTCGAGGTTCGAATTTTCTTTCTAGCTTATATTTATTTTCTAAAGTTCTTTGTATTGTTTTCAAGTTTTTATTCAAGTGTAAAATGTGCAAGACATTAATGTTACTTATCTTTTCTCGTCTCATTATTTAGTTGAGTTATCCTTCTTTAATTTGAATGTCATTGTTAGACAATCAAATAGGGGGAGATTGAAAGGCAGAGTGTTTAAACTTGTAACACTATAATTTATGTAACTCAACTAAAGAAAAGATACTTAACCCGAAGACAATCAAGAACGAGAAGTCACAAAGAAATCAATAACAAATGAAGACAAAGTAATTGATACAGTTCAACATGGTAAATATGATCAAACAAAGAAGAAATCATTGGAAGAAGTTCAAGTTAAAGTTGTTCATGCCCCAGTGATTTGTAACTCAAAGAATCAAGATCATAACTGTCAGTATCAATAAGACTAATTGATTTCAAGTGAAAAAGAAGGAAAGCAATTGTTGGAAAGCCACATTTCTAATTGAACATGGTAATCTATTCAGAAGCAAGAAACCTATCAAGACTAGTCACTTATGAACCAGACCAGTGCATCAAGTGTCAGGACATTGGTAGCAAGTTCATGTCAGTAGTAGAGTTCCAAGTTCAAGAGCTTGTTGAAGAAAATAGAAGACGTGAAGAAATCACAAGTTCAAGATGTTGCATTGAAGTTTCAAGTTGAAGCCCAGAATTTCTCTAAGTACTTACAAGGGAACCTATGTAGAAATTCCTATCTAGAAATTCTGGATAAGTTTCTACTTAGAGCCAAGTAGAAATTCTGGAGTTGGAAAATATTTTCTAAGTACTCAACTCAGGAAGCTATCTCGAATTTCCTATGTAGAAATTCCTAAGTCGAATTTCCTATGTAGAAATTCTGGAGGTGAAAATATTTTCTAAGTACTCAGGAAGAAGGCTATCTCGAATTTTCTATGTAGAAATTCCTAAGTAGAAATTCCTATGTAGAAATTCTACTTAGAATTCGAGATAGAGCCAAGTAGAATTTCCTATGTAGAAATTCTACATAGAGGACAGTTTCAACATGACACATGGCATCATCCTGGTGGCAGATTTCCAAGCTTTCAAGACAAGATAAGATTCACGTGGACAACATTGGGCCACTCATATCTTATCTTTTGAAGACTACAAGTCATAGATTACAAAGTAGTATAAATAGAAGTACTTGTGTAACTTGTAAGAAAGAGAGAGCAATATTCGAGAGAAACACTTGTAATAAAGAGAGAGTATATTCACAGAGCTTAGTATCATTTACTACCCTCTTTACTTCTGTTGTACTATTGTAATGAATGTTGTAGCAACCCTTTCAAGTTATATATAAGACATATATTCCTTGAATCATTGTGTTCATTTATTACATAGTATTTATTGCTTCATTGATTCAAAAAGTTGTATTCACCCCCCCCCCCTCTACAACACATTTGGACCTAACATGGAGTCTTATTGCAAGTTTTGTTGAACTTGAATGATGGAGGCAGGAGCTAATAATGTAGAATTTTTAAATACATTGGAAGCCTTACCTATTCTTACTAATCTGCTCTATTCTTTATCATTACAAAGGCATGAGCCTGTAATTTATTAGATATTAATTTTTTTGACTTAAAAAGTAAAAACTGTTAATAAATATGTCAATAATTATATTTTTATATTTAAAGAATTATAAATAAGTATTTATATACCATTTAGAATCCTATTTATATTAATCCATTATTTTCTTTCACCCAATATATATATTTTAACCTAAGTGTCGTTATACACTATCTAAGATCTATGCTTTAGAAGGCTACCTTTTTATTATCTATGATCCCATCTTCAAAAAATTATGTTCTTTAACTTTAATAAAATATTTAAATTTTAACCTGATCCAGGACCCTATTATTTTTCATATACTATAGAAATAATAATTTTAAATACGTATCTTTTTAACCTGTTTTTATTGAACATAATTATTTTGATTTGGTCCAATACCTTGTTATTTTAATTTTTTCCAAAGGACCGACATATTACCAAAGATGTTGATGTTCGACTTTAATTGTATTGTATGAATACTTAAAACAGATTATCTTAACGCATCCTGATACCTGATTCTTCTTAAATATATCAAGGATCAAAATTCAGGAACTCAATTTATTACAACCCAATTATATATTTGACCTAATTATTTTGATCCAGTCCAATATCTAGTTATTTTAACTCGGGCCTGGATTGAAGGAATGACCAACTACTTTATGTTCGGATTTAGTAGTATAGTATAAATTTTGAAATTCACTATTTGGTCAGTTTTATTTTATCATGCCTGCAATGTTCTGGCTTGTTCTTGATCCAAGCTTGTCTTTACAAAAGATACTTTGATCTAGAAATTCTAGTGACAAATTTAATGAATTACATACAAAATATAATATTCAATGGGTTATGATGTTTAGACAAACAACAGGAGTGGTAAACATGACAGATAAGAGGACAAAACTACCTCTGTCCATTTACAAGCACAATTTTACTCCCACTATAAATGTTGTGCAAAACATATATAAGTAAAGAATTTTTTAACCACCCTAGCCCAAAACAACTGGTCTAAAATAAAACAATCCAACTAAAAAAAAGTTCAATATTACTGAGACGATCTCTGTCTTGTTTTTCCGAAATACTCGGCTAATACCTTTAAATGTTGGATTTGGTTTCTGATGATATCTTTTGTTCGTGCACATGGTAATAAAAACTTATTTGTCTTGGGACATTTCATATCCTGACCTTGAATGGTTGGACCTTTGTTACTCGGACTCTGCTAGAAGTGTCCAACATGGATACGTGTCCAAGTGTCAAACTCGGCAATATTTTAAAAAATGTACGTGTTTTTGGCCTAAAACAAGTGTCCAAGTCCGAGTGTCCGACACGGGTTCTCAGGCAAAATGAAGAGTCCGAGTAACATAGGGTTGGACTATGTGTATAAACTTCTTAGAAAGTATGGTATACAAGTCAAATTATGTCTTGCATGGGATGAGGATGTGACATAATTACCCCTATTGATCTTATAATAAGTACTCCCTCCGTCCCTTTAGATTGTTTACATTTTTTTCAGAGTATCCGACATGCATTTTAAAGATAGATTCATAACTTATTTTTAAAATTTTATTTTTTTTGTATAAAAATAGGATTGTTAAATTTTTATACAATTTTTATACAAAAAAAGAAAATTTTAAAAATAAGTTATGGAACTATACTTTATATACACCTTAAAATGCTTGTCGGACACTCTGAGAAAAATGTAAACAAACTGAAGGGACGGAGGGAGTAGCTACTAGCTTACCTGTTCACCTTCACGTTTTCATCATGGTCTAAGGATATCCTACCAAATTTCTTATATGGACTAATGCGCGTGGATTTGGAACTTGCAGGGAAATTCATTGTGTGTTATATACCTGCATGTAGAGAGAAAGAGTATTACCTTGGCTGTGCTTGCCAAGAGCTATATGCCCCTCCAAGTGCCTATTTTGCCTTGTATGGTTTGAGTGTTCAAACTTCATTTATTGGAGGTAAGTTGATTTTTGTAATCTTGTTCAAGACTTCCATTGTAAATTGCATGTACATTGACATGTGGATAGCCTTCATTAATTTGATTATGCAGTAGTGTTTGGAACTAAGAAATAATCATCTCGTACTATATGTGATGTATAAATAATGCGAGATGACAGGCATCGCATTATTTAATCATTTTGTTAACCTTGAATGTGGCAGGGATTTATAATTTTTAAGTATCCAGGTATATATTGCTATGATTTTAATCGATCACTTACTCTATGACTATGCCAAAGATGCTATGTATATTTAAAAAGTATGCAGTTTAAGCGGTGATATTTAAACTACATGTGCACATAAATATTCTACTATATTGATGATCTAAATGGGGACATTCTTGGAAGGGGCTGACTAGGCAGTTGGATCAAACTATATGTATATGTATGCTTACAAAGAGCACAATATATATGTAAAAGCTCCAAAGGTTGAACACCAATGACCAAACCATATGGGTGAAAACAATTTTCCGGATATAGAAATTTAGGTCTATAAGCAGGATTTAAGATGTATTCTGTATACAGATAACAGATAAGAAAGAATTGTTGAAGACACTAAGAGGAATACCAATTTCTTCTCATTTAAAATTAGCAGAACTTTTTCGTAGATCGTACTATTAGATTTGCATTATAATAGATTGGAACAAAAAACAGATAGATAGACATATATATATAGGTGCAGGAAGAAGAATTGTTAATTTTGAATATTTACAATGAGTATCTACTATTAGATTTGAATATAGACCAGACTAGAGTAAAGAACTGGTACAAGGACTTGTGTAGAGGCAAGAATAAGAGTTGTTAACTTTGGATACTTTGCTAAAAGGTGTACTATACATGTATCACAACATACTCATACCGTATCTTTGTGTTCTGTGAATATCTTTGGTTATGTATCTGTACCTGCCCTTATACATACTTACTCTAAGAGCAATGGCCGGTGTCTACATAATAAACCAAATGAAACATACCCAGTAAATCCTGCTCAAAGAGCAGGGAATGGCTACATAATGTGTAACATTATTAAATGTAATGTTGAAAATATCACTATGTTAATTTATATTGTGTCATCTAGATCTAATAAATGAAGTAAAGAGTAAATTTGACCAATAAGAAACAGCAGACAGTCAACCCACTGTGCTCAATTTCTTGCGTGATTGCAATAGGAGAGGAAAACTTTTACCTTGTACATTAATGCATTTGCACACAAATCCACACTTAGCAATACAAACATCTGTTATTCTTTTGTAAATTATCTTATCTTTTCTCCAACTACAGCGGAGTGCCATCAAAAATTGTTTTGTAGGTGTTCTTGAGAAAGCTGGGATTGAGCCACAAGTGCAGAGGATTGGTAAATATAAAAGTGCCGGTGATCAACTTACACGAAAAGATATTTCTGAAGAAAATCGTGAGATGCTAACTGCATTGCTTGATAAAATTAACGAGCATTGGATGGAAAATATATCTCGTATGAAAGGTGATGCTCATTTTCATTTGTTTGGTTCAAGTCAGTGAAAACTCACTAATCTAAATTCCGATTTTATTAAACAGGTAAGACACAGGAAGATGTTGAGAATTTCGTTAATGAAGGAGTTTACCAAATTGAAAGGCTAAAAGAAGATGGTTGGATAACCGACATAAAATACGATGATGAGGTGAACTGACATCTACCAGTCTTTATAATGAGATTAGTATATTACACAAATGCCAGTTGCTTATATGCACTAGCTTTCATGGATATTTTGATCTTCATATAAATAGTCAACATTTTAAATAATTGGTGATAGCAGTTATGTGAAATATTTCATAATTCTAGAGTAAATTCAATATGTTAACAGCAGCTGAAGCAGAAAATCCCATTTCCCTTTCCTCTGAATAACATCCTGTTCAGTCTGAGATCCGTATCTAGCTTATCTACATGTTATTGTGATTGCGTATGGAGTTGAATATCACATGTTCTTGAGAAATTGTTTGCCACGTTCAAGTGCTTTTTTCCTCTCAGGATTTCCAATATTCTGATTTCCAGAAGGAATACTTTCATTCATGTGAACTAGCATGATGGCGGTGTATATATTATATATTTAAGACTGCGAAGCGGGTCACTACACTTGATTTTAGCCTGAAGGCTGACAAAGTTATGAATATGGTGAGCAAGTTACTGTAAGAAAGAAAAGGATAAAAAAAAGTACATGTTGAACTTTGGTTTAGTAGATATTGGGTTTATAAGATCTTATCCCATGGGTATTCATGATCTGCATAAAACAACAAGAATAGCAACTAGCATAAACACAACAGTGTGATGCAGGCTTGACAAAGGATTTTTCTTTCATCAGTGCTGCATAATGCGTCTCAGACATGCATGGCAATAGTGATTGTTACCAAGTTAGAAGTGGTAGGGCATGTAGCTGCAAACCTAGGATATACCAGAAAATAGGTGTTAGGATATTCAATCTCAAGAAGATTTATACTATGTGCTGCCTGGATTACCGATACGAGTGTCTGTTTGAATTTTGTTATTTTTAAAACAATCTATTCTTCAGTCTGTGAAGTCTATCTTTCCTAGTATATTGTCACTTAAATGGTATATTGTTCTAAAATCTCTCTAATGTTCTTTCCATTGAATGATTTAAACTCGGTTTGATTTCTATACAGTTCCATGCCATGATTTTCAGTCAGCTTTTTAGGAAATTCTCATGTTTATTGACATTTCATTACAAGTTGTAAATTATATATAAATTATTAGCTAGATGAAGTGTGTATGTATACTTTTTAATATGTTTTATTGGTATAGAATTCCTAGTCATGTTTAATAGTTTCAGGTCACATCTATGCTAAAAAAGAGGTTGGGACTTGCAAATGATGAAAAACTTCCAACGGTTGATTACAGGTTATGCTATTCTTAGTTCTTTTATTTCTATTGCCAAGGGTAGGCTTGAGAGAAATCATACTTAAGATTATCAAATATAAGATTCTGATTGAACTCACTCACAGTATCGTACTTGAAGCCAGTATCTTTAACTGAGTTATGTGGGTAATTTACATTTTGAAGGACTTTTGGCTAGGTCAGCTATATACTGCTAAAAACATTTTCAAGAGCGTTTTGTTTCTTCCGTACAAAATGTTCTTGTTCGTTATGTGTGGATGTGCATACTTTATAATTAGAATTTCCAATATGCCGGGTATTGAATTACAATGGAATAATGATTGAGTTGCTTCTTGCACCAGCAATTAGCAACATTTTCCATATGATTTCCCTGTTGCTAGACGAAGGTTAACTTCATTAATAATAAATGAGTACAGACTCTGAAGTTTGAAATTTTATGTTAGATACATTTTGGTTCTGCTATGACAACTGAAATAGAATATCTTTTCGAAATTAGATTTAGTCCTTGACACTGTCTTTCATTCAAAATGTTGCTGTTTGTTTGAAGAAGTTATTGGATCTAAAGTCTAAACTACAGGAGGTATTCACGAGTAAGGAAAAAGACTCTTGGTTTATCTGGTAGCAAAGACCAAATTGCTGTAATTCGAGCATCTGGAAGCATAAGCCGCGTACGGAGTCGATTTAGTGCCCCTAGTTCTGGTATTATTGCTGAGCAATTCATTGAGAAGATTCGGAGAGTAAGAGGTATGTTTTATTTTTTTTAATTTTGAGCACCTACTGAATATTCTCTGACCACGTTTAACAAATAATCTTGTAATATTTGGTTCCACTGTCACCTGATCATTTTATAATGTTGCCAGAGACAAGTAAGTTTTGGGGGGCAGGGGGCTAATCCTCTAATAGCAAGGCATCTAGTTAACTAATTGGGTAAATTCATATGCTATGTTACGGCAAGGTATATAAGTTATACTCGCATATTCCTTGATTAGAGTTGAAAACATGGAATGGGCAAGGCAATTTGCACTTGCAACGTCCAGTTATTTTTTTGGATCAATGGTGGCTTAATTGCTCAGAGTGCATACTGTAACCTAAATAATGCTGGTGTATTGCTTTAGTCACCCATACACTCCGTATGTTTTAAGTGTTCTCTGGAAAGTTTAAATAATAGCTACTACAAATGCGTTCAATATATACAAGTTGAAACCATACAGCCCCTTATCGTTATCACCATTACCACATGCTGTTACATGGCTCTCTTCTGGCACAATGTGCTCGTCTCATCTTTCATACTGACTTGGGAAAATAATGCCCTAGTAAATAGATGTGCTGTCTTTTTATAATTTAAATTTGCCAAGTCATATAAATATGCTTAAGAGTGTGCATGTGTGTGCTTTTGGAGGTGGGATCATCATATTTGTTAATTTTTATGTTGTATAATTATGAAACAAGCAAAAGACCAAATAAGAACTATTTTCTATTAAATACATATTTGTGTAAATATTATATGTACTCTTTCTCTGGTTGATTTGGGATATCGTTGCAGAATCCAAAAAGTACAAGGCTGTTATAATCCGGATTGATAGTCCTGGTGGTGATGCTCTGGCTTCTGATTTGTAAGTGCTTTCATCACTGATTTTTGTTGCCATTATTGTTTTGTGATCGTTTATGTTACTGAAAAGGGATAGATATGCATTTTTTAATTTTTTTTGGGTAAGGTCAATTGCATAAGATAAAATAACGAATGTGGCCAACAAGGCAGGCCAACATCTCAGCAACTAATACAAGTGCACCAACTAAACAGAATAGCACCACTAGACAAAAATAAAGGAAAGAAGAAATTTTATGAGTGGACATTAACAGTTTTAATTGCTTTTCAGTGTTTATATGAAACCAGCAGGGTAACCCGTGCAAAATAACTCGTATTTTGCATGGGGTATAAATTAGTATATATAAATATTTGAGCCTAATTATGTTCATTAAAACACATTTAACTATTCTAGTTTAAACACATCTCTAGGGCCTACTTATTTTTAAAATAGATTGTAACGTACTTAATTATAAAAAAAACCCTATTTAAAGAGCAAGTCCAAGAGCTTCCTCAAATAAGTCTTAAGTTAAAATTTAGGGAATTTGACAAAAAATGTTGCTCCAACAACATCTTAGTGTTTTCTTAAAATGCTAGGACAACCATCTCATTCCTTATTTTTAAGGATGCCCTAGTCATTCCTTATTTGATTTTTATTAATAAAAAATTACTTTCCCCCTTTTTCACACTTCTTTTTCTCTTCCATCCTTTTTTATAATTCAAATATATTATTATTCTAATAATAAGGAATGGAGATAAGGAATGTTGTTGGAGTACATGTATAAAAGTAATGTCCTAAATCACTAGGACACTATATTTTATAACATTTATAAGGAAGCTACTAGGAAGTGTTGGACTTGCTCTAAACGGGCGTAATCATATTAAAAACCTATTCTAGTTGAAACACATGTAACTATTCTAATTTAAACATATCTCCATACATATTTTAATAACCTATTTTATTGGGCCTAATTATTTTAAAAACCTATTCTAAATGAAAGACATAATAACTATTGTAATTTAAACACATCTCCTGGAAAAGGCCTCGCTTTTTTACATATTATTTTTTCCGTTCCACATTAGTTATCGCCTAGATTTCTCAAGATATAGTCTTCAAACATTTTTTTGTTAAGTTACATAGTGTATAAACATGTATAATTGTCCGAAAGTATACTAAATGTGCTTGCTGCTGGTTGAGTTGCGTACGATGCTTTTTGGCTCACATTGAGCTTTCCTTTGATAATGTTTGGTTGTTTTATGATTGGGAGCTTCTATGAGAATCAAACTTAACTCATATGCTTTTTGAACGAACAAACTTTTATCAAGTCGAATACGAAGCTCCTTGCGAATGTCTTAATGAGATTTGGTATGATACTTATGAGATCAATGAGAATGTCTTAGCTCATTTAGAGTCTTATTACGGGAGACGTCGTTGCTTGCTTGGCCATTGTTTTGATTAGATTTTACCTCCAGGTATGCTACCTATTAAATGATACATGGAATGTTGCACATTTATTTTATTGTTTGAAAGTTTAATCCTTAAATTCAATAGTGTGTTAGAGTGCTCTGTTATCTTTTAGTAAGGATTTAGAAGTATATTATGGATAATAATCTATTTTAAAAGATAAAATGAAGTTGATTATCGTCTGAATCATTGTATTTTCCTCAATAACCTTTGCAATATTCTACTTGTGCCAAGCACGGGCTTATATGTTGATATAATATAAATAAATTTCAAATAAAAATTAACAAATATAAAATTTTAAGTTATATTAAATAATTAATTAATTAAATATATATAAACCATTCCTCCATAAAGAACACTCTTATATAAAGAATAATAAAGAACATTACAGAATTTTACATAAAATTTCATTTAAATTCTAATTTTAACAATAATTAAACTTTCATTATGAATAATAATAGAATCTAACATGAACTTAACAACAAATTAGGATTAAACATATCATGATTATATGTAAATTTCATTGTTACGAAAATGTATATAAGTTTCTATGATGGTAACTGTGTTAGATTCTGTAACATTTGATTTGTAAAATTTGAATGAGATGTTAGATTCGATATATTAAGCTTAATTATTATTAAATATTATTATTCTAATCTTAACAATTCATTTTTAACAAAAAATGAAGTATTATGATGATGTTCTTCCGTGTTCTTTGTATAAGGGTGTTCTCTATAGGGTGTAACCCATACACACACACACACACATATATATATAATCTTTCAACATAATTAAGTTGTACATATAAACTTACATATAAAAAAAATATTTTGATAATATTTATTATCAAAGATATTCATCATAAAAAATTCATCTGGTCCAAAAGAATAGCTCATATATGTGTGTGTGTCTGTGTGTATTTACAAATCACCACTTATAACCTTACAAATAGACCTGACAATTTTTCAAACGACACTAAAATTTAGTGTTTGTTTTTCGGTTTTGAGTACACGACACTAAAATACACGAACACGAAAATACACGACCGAGATTTAGTGTCGGTTTTGTGTTTATCCCTCGAGTACACGACACGAAACGAGGTACACGAAATAAATAAATATTATATATATAATAAATATTATATATATATAATATTACATAATAAATATTATATATATTCCATATTCAATTTTTATGTACTTTGGTTTATGTTTAAACCAGAATTTGGACAATGAATGCAAACTTTGATATTTCGTGTACCAATTCGTGTACCGGATCATATTTATTTTGTGTACATTTCATGTTTTTTCGTTTTCGTGTACCAATTCGTGTACCAGTTCATATTTATTACATGTACATTTCATGTTTTTTCGTTTTCATGTACCAATTCGTGTACCAATTCATATTTATTTCGTGTACATTTCATGTTTTTTCGTTTTCGTGTACCAGATCGTGTTATTTCGTTTTCGTTTAATTGAAAAAAAATTGTGTACTTCGTGTCGTGTCGTGTCGGGTCGTTTTTAAACTGTGTCATGTTCGTGTCAACAGATCAGGTATATGACTTCTATTCATGTCATTTTCAATTCTACCCATCAAGTACACGAAACACGAAAGTACACTGACACGAATGATTTGTCAGGTCTACTTACAAATCCCCAAATGCCCAATTACAACGATGACAATAACATCATATAAATAATCAAATCCCTAATAACTATTTTAATCAAAAAAATATGACAGACACAAATCACCAGTTATCACTATTCAAAGAACCTCAATAAAATTAGTATAAATCACCCTTTTAACATGGTTTAAAAAAATATATGAAATCACTTTAATTATTGTATTAAACATAATTAGTGTTTGAAACGAGATTAAAATTGATTATCTTGAAAATTTTGTAGAATAAGAAAGTTTGTATTTGAACACAAGCCTGTGTGTGTGTGTATGGTTAAGTTATATGGAGACCCTTTTTTGTTGGAGACGTCGGAGATCATATATGTACTGTACTGCTTGCAGAACATTGCAAAACATATTGTTCTGCAAAATATGTTCTCCAAGCAGTACATACATGGTCTCCGACATCTCCAACAAAAATACGGTCTTCATATAACTTTTCCTTGTATATATATGTATGTGTGTATTACTGTATAGCAACTTATTTTTTAAAGGTTAAACAATCCGGCTTGAAAGAATAAATCAATATATTATTACATCTAACATCCTATTTTAAAAAGCTCTTATTTTTATTATTATAATCTGGTTCAAAAGATTAAATATATATTATTATTTTAAAAGAACAGGTCCAATGACATAACTAATCTTATAATTAAATCTAATATTTTAATTTTGAAATAGTCCATATCTAACATTATATTTCAAAAGGTCCATATTTTTATTGTAATAATCTAGTTTAAAAGACTAAGTGATTTATATTGCTATTTTAAAAGAATAGGCCCAATGGCCCAAATACCTACTGACCTATCAAAATTTTTGATGTTTCGATTTTAATAATATAGTATAATGCGGATCTGAAAAATAGCACAGGGTAGATACCATCGAACACTGTAGTACATTGATGATATTTTATGTTATGGTGTGCAGGATGTGGAGGGAAATTAGGCTTTTAGCTTCCTCTAAGCCTGTCATTGCATCAATGGCTGATGTTGCAGCTAGTGGAGGATACTATATGGCAATGGCTGCAGATGTCATAGTTTCTGAGAATCTTACACTGACTGGTTCTATTGGAGTCGTCACAGGTGAACCATAATTTCCCTGAGAATGCTTTTAGTTGCCAAGCGTCATTGATTATTTATATGCAGTGGTGCAACTGCTGGTTTCTCATGGAACAATGTAACGGTTAATGTAATAGTTTAAAGCATTATCATATTGGTAGGTCCGAAATATATAATGTAAACAGAACAGATCATTAATCAAGTAATAGAATGAATATGTGATTGGTGTGATTATCACAACGTACTGTAAGTAGCACTTTCTGATGTTCTCGACTTAAAACTGAACTGACATATTTGGATATTTGTAAACTGAAAAATTGTGTAAACAAACTACTGTAGTGTCTGGAATCAAGTCTGTCTCTTATGTTCTCCATCAAATTTACTTTTCCCGACTATTTTCTTCCTGCTGATTTCCTTTATTCCACTCTCTCCCCTCTGCTGTTTCACATCTCTAATTTTTCTTGGTAGTAAAGGAAATTTGATATACTTCCGTTTAATACTTCCGTTGAGAAGATGTTAGAAGCCAATTTGATATATTGTTCATTTGTTATGGAATTCATTTATGTAGGAAAGTTTAATATGTGTAAACTATATGAGAAGATTGGCTTTAATAAGGAAATTATATCAAGGGGAAGATTCGCTGAGCTTACAGCTGATCAGCGACCATTTAGGTGAGATTCCCTCTTTTATTGTTTGGTACTTTAAGCAGTGATTTTCAAGAAAAAGAAAAAATTATTATTACCAAGTTCAGATTTCTGTTGAGTATTCCTGTGTCCATGATGTCTTCAAGCTCATCCCGAGAATGTCAATGAACCGGATTGTGATTTGATTTGACATGTGGATCAAATATTGGGGATGTAAAAAAAATTTGACCGTCAGGTAGATTAGATATTGATATTGGATTCATCCAGTTCCATTTGTGTGTGTGTGTATATATATATATATATAGTGTGTATATATATAGTTCTTCATATGCTGCACACAATAATACAAGGTAAAAACATACTGCAGGGTAGGATAAATGTGCAGCTGTCTGTCAATAACATTTTTTGTTTCTAGGGATTCAAATCAAGGCTTCTATCAAATTGACTGAAGTTCTAGCTGTGGACTGTTTCCTTCAGCAATTTGATAAAATATTATCAGTTAGCTCACCTAAAAGGATGTCAAGTTGACAAGTTTTTTCTTGAACTTCTCTTTCTGCTTGATTACATTGGAATTGACAACTATTAATTTGGCTTGCAGGCCAGATGAAGCAGAGTTCTTTGCCAGGACTGCTCAGAATGCATATAAGCGATTTCGTGACAAGGCAGCTCATTCGAGATCAATGACAGTATGGCAGCGAACTGTATATATATTAATTTCATTACTTCTGATTTTACTTTGAGTTTCTTATCGATCTTTGGGCAGGTGGATAAAATGGAGGAAGTTGCACAAGGCCGAGTTTGGACTGGTAATGATGCTGCTTCGCGAGGTTTAGTTGATGCTATTGGTGGATTCTCTCGTGCTGTTGCTATAGCAAAGCAGAAGGCAAAGATACCCCAGGACAGACAGGTTTGTTGGATTAAACTCTAACTTTATATGTACATTTTAAAATTGGTAGAGATTATTGGTACAAATTGAAATCTATTTGTACTACGATAATAAATTTATACCTGATGAGAAAATTGTAATACTTTAACTGCTAACTATGAGCATATGTTAGAACTTAGAACTATCATAAAAAAAATAATGTGGACAAAGAACTTATTTAAAAATAATGATCATAACTAGAAAAGAGTTTCGTCATTTAAATGTGTTATCAAAACACGCATATCAAACAATAATTACCCTAAATAATTATGTTTTATAACACGACTAAAGTATAGCAGGGGATATGAGTTGTAAGTACTCTACAAAAAATTAAAAATGAGATTTACTTTGGTTATGGTGGAAAGTGGGAAAAAATATATAAATTCATTATTTAAAAATAAATGAATATCGTTTAATATATGTATATAAAATTTAGTAAATATTACTTTATAGTTTCAATGGGCGCTTACGGATTTTCCGAAAATGCGTTTAACGAAAATATTACTTTATGCTATTGACAAACCAGGACCAGAGAAATATATTATTTAGTCGAGGTTATTATTTTATCAAGGGTATTACTTCATCGAGGTTTAACTGTATTATGCAATATATATTGAAAAGGAATCAAGTCTGTGTTAAAAAATGCATGTATTGTTAACTCATTACCAAGAAGTTTAGTTCATTGTGATTATCATTTCTTTGCCATATATTAACTTCTCTTTGTTTGTTGTATTACGCATAAATCTAATAGGAGAATGACAGAATAGAATATTTTTGTTATTAGGATTATATGGTGTTAACCTGATCGGACAACCTTTTGTAGATTATATTCGGTATTCCTAATGTAATATTTTAATTTTAGGCTTCTTACATTTATCAAAGCAAGTGATGATAGATTGATAGTAGCCTTTTATAGTGTTTTCTAAACATGGAATGGCAATTTAGCTGACCTGTCAGATGCAGCAACTGAAATTTTGACCGTTCCAGATTCTTTCCTATATCTGTGGCATTAGTTTTGAAACTGTGATATCATTTTTCTGGACAAGTCTATAGCCTTCTATTATAAGCTAATATTGTTTTAATAAAATTAAAGTTACCCTTGAATGTCGTATACATACTGCAACATACAAAAACAAGTCTAGACTACTCTTAAGCCAATGCAACCTAACTTGTTCAGAAATTACACATAATTCAGAAGTTTTGGAACATAATCTGCAAACGTTTCTTCTGGCTTCTCTAACGTGTAATTGTAATGCATTTAGGTTACTTTGGTGGAACTTTCAAGACCATCGTTGAGCCTGCCGGAAATATTAAGTGGCATAGGGAGTTCCATAGTCGGGGTTGACGAAACTTTAAGAAAATTGCAACACAATTTAACAGTGTATGATGGAGTTGAAGCTCGGATGGATGGGATCATGTTTGAGAGTCCAGGGGAATCCTCAAATGGTAACCGTATCGGGACTCTGGTAAAAGATTACTTAAGTTCCATGTGATACTATGGGTCTATCACATCTGAAGTTCATTATTTCAGCACTCTTGTACGCTGCCAAAATCATTATATAGATGTTACAAACAACAAACAGTAACAATAATTTTTTACTGAAATGTGGATAAACATTGTTTGGTAAAATTTAAAAATAATTTTGTGAAAAAATGTTTAAGTCTAAAAGTTACTTTTAGAGAAAGAAGTTGTTTTTTAACTTTTCTAAGAAGTAGCTGAAATTTTCACTATAAAATCTCCCTAAAAACATTATTTTTTTTACAGAGTAAATAGTATTTTGCATCCTTTATCTTTTAGTCATTTTTTTGATTTAGTCTTAAAATTTTGATTTCGGCATAATACATCCCTTAACTTTAAATATCGCTTTGTATTGCATCTATTTTAACAATTTTCGTCCAAAATCATCGTTATTGTTAATGTGTGTGAGCGTAAACGTGGAAAGGTTTTTTCAAAACTTTTAATTATGGTAAAACGTGCCTCATATTTTGTGACAAATCACGTTTTAATTAAAATTTTAACTCTTTTTCTAAATAATAAATATATTTAATAAAATAAAAATAAAATATATTTAAGATATAGTATTAATTAATATCTAAATGATATTTACTTTTACTATATTAAATGTATTTGGTTTCTAGAAAAAGATTTAAAATTTTAATTAGGATGTGATTTATCACGATATTGAAGTTAAGGATATATTTTGCCATAATTAAAAATATTGAAAAAATCTTTCCACTTTTACTCCCATGCACACTACCGATAACGGTGTCATCTAGCTATTATGGAGTATGAAAAATGATAAAAGAAATGTTCAAATTAGAAATGATTTCCTCTGTTAGGAAGAAAAAGTCATTTAAAAAAACTCATAATATTGTTGACTTTTTTCTTTTGAAAAACATGTTATTGTCTAGAAACCAAAAAGTAAATAATATTTTTAAAGATAAAAAAAATTACAAAATTACAAAAAGTGTATAAATTTTAAATAATATTGTCTTCAAAGTAAGTAAACAAAAAGTGTTGCTTTACTATAATTGAATCTAATTTTTCTTAATCTACTAAGTATTCTACTAAAATGGAAAAAGTCAACATTAAAGTGTTTATTATTGTCTTGTGATATGGCTTTATCTACGTAATTTTTATCTCAATTATTATTCTAAAACGTTTTCTATAAGAGAACACCTAACGTATTACAATTACATAATTATTATTCCTATTATTTTGTCTTAGTTTGTTCATGTAACAATAATTTTATTTGCACTCGTAAAAAAATACATAACTAATCTTTTTTTATACTATTAAATTGATTTTGATTTGGTGTATTTTAAATAGTTATTCCACTCATAGTCAAAGTATGATTCTCTATAGTAAATTTGAATTGTTTTTAAAGAGGTAACGGGAAGAACACGTTAAAGAACATGGTAAATCAATGTTAATTAGTTCTTAACTGGTTAATAATTATGATAACATTATTTGAAACGAGCAACAAATCCGGCAATTGACATTAAAACATTAATACATAATTTCCTTCATTAATCATGGGAGACAATGAATAATAATTAAAAAAAATCCGTCTTGAAGATGAAGAACACGTTATAGAATCACTCGCCCGGTAATAAGAAGTCCATAATTTCCTTCTTTAGATTAATGAGAAGCATGGTCAATTGACATTAAAGAATTGTAAATTTTTTGATCTACATAAATTTTTTATTAATATTTAAAAAAGAAAATATTTTTTAAAATGACCTGTGATTGTTTATTTTTTATATTAAGATTCTTCAAAAATAATTTTAGAAACTCTTTATCACTAAAAATCAAAAATATAAAATATATGTGGACTTTGCAATAAAAAATTGAAAGTCATATTACTAGTCCTATTTGTAATAAGTAGATGACAACTCAACTCAGATAAGAAAGCGAAGTAAATAATAAATATTAAATATAGAGGAAGAACAAAAAGAAGCTAAAACATGACAAGACAATACACAAAGACCACTACAGAAGAAATGAGAATCAACATTGTAGTTAGTCATCCGTGAACCAGACCAGTGCACAGGGTGTCAACAATGTCAGTGAAGATTCGTCATCAAAAAGTTCAAGTGGTTAAAAAGGTTATTGTTGAAGAACAGAAGAGTTTTATCTACATCAACAATAGTCTTACATTCAAGACTTTAATTTAATTCTCTGTTAATTAATTAGTTAATTGATTCACTCAGAATTAATTTATTTCTTAAATTAATTAAAGGATTAATTAATTTAGAATTATTTTAGAATGACAGAAGACAGAAGCTGGAAGCTCAAAGAGATACAAAAACGGCCAAACATGCCTGACAGTACTGACTTGAAGAAAAGACAGAAAAAGAAATGACACGGAAGAAATGCAGAGTTATATATTCTTAAAAGTGGAACCCCGGTTGGAATTGATTTATCATTTCCAAGTCAAAAGGAGTTCGGTTCCAGACGATCAGAAGACCGCAGCTTAGAGCGTAAGGATTTATTTAATTAATAAATATTTTATTTATTTAGTAAATTATATTTATAAATATCTAAATAATATTAGATATTTATTTTTATAATTTCTGAATTAAATTTATTATTTATTAATCAAAGATTATAAGCTGTGCGGGTCGAAAAGCATTTCTACGGAGCCTATCCACTAAAAGACGAAATAGGCCCCTTTTTAATTTGAATTTGGCAGGAGATTTTTTCAACCAATCACAGCTTGACACGTGTCCCATTCAAGTGAAAAGAAATTGAATTGGCAGGTGGAAGAAAAGTCATACCGAAGGAAGAAAAGTCATACCGAAGGAATTATTCAAGAGTCATGCCGAGCTGATTTTATTTAATTAAAATAAGTCATACCGATTTATTTAATTAAAATAAGTCATACCGAGCAGATTTTATTTATTTAAAATAAGTCATACCGATTTTTTTAATTAAAGAAAATCTGAATATGACTTTAAAAAGGTCATTACGAATTTTTGAAAGTCATACCGACAGAAATAAGTCATGCCCAGCTTCCTGAAGAGTCATACAAGGCTTAATTTGATGAGAAAAAGGTTATAGTGAAAAAGGTCATATCAGCTTTTCAACCTCTATAAATATGAGGCTTGAGCTTCATAATTCAGATGTAGAAAAACAGTCAAATTCAGCAATTTGTCTGCAACGTCATATTCACAGACTTTCTGTGCTAGTTTGGTTTTAATTCCTTAAATAGAACAATTCATGTCAAATTTGTTCTAGGAATTAAATGTTTATTCTACCGAATATTGTAATACTCTTTCAAGTTTAATATATGTATTTAACTTGAATCTTGTTTACTTACTTGCTAATTTCTATATCTTAAATGTTCAATCATAAAAATAGAAAGCTAGTAAGTCTGCCTCTCAAACACTACAAAGACTCGAACCCTCAGCTAAAGCAATAATTTAATTCCGCAAATTCTGAGAAGAATTTTAAATTATTGTCAGTATCGCATTCAACCCCCCTTCTACGATACTTCCGGGACCCAACAATTGGCATCAGAGCAAGCTGATTGATATACAAATCAAGATCCGCAGTCCAGTGAAGTTCAGAGTACCGAAGCTGTTTTGAACTCTGAATGTCTAGAGGTCTTGTTAAATAAATTTAGTTTATAAATTTAAATTTAGATAAATTTATTTTATAAATGTTATTTAAAATAAATTTATTTTGTGAAATTAATTTAAATGAGTTTATTATTTGAACTTGAAAAAGTTTGTTTTATAAACTTAATTTAAATAAGTTTACTTTATAAATTTTAATTTAAATAAATTTATTCTTTAAATTTAAATAGACTTACTTTTATAATTTAAATTTATTTAGATAATTTTATTTTATAAATTTAAATTTAGATAAATTTATTTTATAAATATTATTTAAAATAAATTTATTTCGTGAATTTAATTTAAATGATTTTATTATTTAAACTTGAAAAAGTTTCTTTTATAAACTTAATTTAAATAAGTTTACTTTATAAATTTTAATTTAAATAAATTTATTCTTTAAATTTAAATTGATTTCCTTTTATAATTTAAATTTGTTTAGATAATTTTATTTTATGAATTTAACTTTAGATAAATTTATTTTGTAAATTTAATTTAAATGAGTTTATTATTTAAACTTGAAAAAGGTTTATTTTATAAACTTAATTTAAATGAATTTATTTTATAAATTTAATTTAAGTAACTTTATTAGTTAAATTTATATAGATTTAATTTATAATCTAAAGATATTAAAACTTGGTCCATTTTTCAAAAAGGGTTTGTAGTTGAAAAATTCTTCGTTTTGGCTCAGAATTAATTCGCAGAGCATATGACCCGGTTTCGAGAAAAGTGGTCATTTCGTATTAGTAGGTTTATTCCGGAGCATTTGAATGTTATTTTGGATGTTACGGCTGTTCATGTTATAGTTCCACAAACTGCTCAAATGTAAAGTTAGGATAGATTTATTAGTGGGGAACTCTGAAGATTTTTTTTCTGACTCTAATGATCATTCTAGTTTTTGTACTTATACAAAACGGATTTAAGAATCGTTAGAGGTCACAACTGAAGAAACATATGAGGCTAAAAGTAGTAAGGCAAGATCAGGGCTGTGTTACACTATTCAAGGAGCTCCCGAGCATTAAAATAAAAGTCTATTCTGAATCTGTGAAGCTTGACATCTTGTCAGAGTCATATTCAGATATTGATGATGAAACTGAGGTTGCAGAAGGAATCAATGTTAATGATGATGATTCAGATCCTAGTAGTGGAAATGGTAGTGAATCTACACAACTCATGGACTTTAACAGAATCCACTCAACAAGGTGAAGGATCTTGAACACATCCTAGCAGCAACTCAGGGGGAGCAAATAAAAGAAGGATATACTAGTCGTACTCAATACAATGAAGATCAAAGGAATACATTAAGAACATATCTGCCGAGACAAAGGGTTTAGAGTCTAAGTCATTCCTGGAGTCTAGTTCTTAGTGATCCAGATACTAGAGTAAAGACTAGAAGTGCTATGCAAAGTAAATGGTTACTCTTCGGGAAAGAACAATTTTTAAACAGTTGGAATCCTAAAGAAGATTGAAGAAGCACTGATTGATCCAGATTGAGTGATTGCAATGCAAGATGATCTCAATCAGTTCGAAGGCAGAATCTACTGAATCTGGAACCCAGGCCACAAGACAAAGTTGTAATTGGTACTGTAAGGGTTTTCAGAGACCGGATGATTTTTGGCATTGTTATGAGGAACAAAGCCAAACTGGTTGCTACAGAAGGTATCGACGATGATGGAAACAGAATCTTTGGGACTTTCAAGATCTAACTAAAGCACCAGAGACGAGACTTGATACTATTAGGGCTGAACAAGTTGATGTACAACAACTCCTGGACTTTGAAGTTTCATATCCACTAGAATTTGTATATCATTCTCTTCACAAAGTTCTCTATGATGGAGGTAAGAGATTAAGCAATCGTCAAGGACACAGTATGACACTCTAACTGCTAATTACTTGAATATGATTTTATATTAGAGTCGTTATACACATATCTCTCTAGAATACAAGGCACACACACATAATGTTTAGTGCAAGTATACCATGATTATATTATATGTGGGTCTACTGTGCATAAAGACCATATATTTTATTCTCAATATGCCTATGTGTAAATTTCCACGTGGATACTAGAGAATCTAATCTTATAGCTAAGATATGAATTGTTAGATATCTTAAGGGATTACCAATTCTAAGAATCAGGTACCCTAAAGATACCAGGTTTAACCTAATTGGCTATATAGATATAGATAATGCAGGTTATAAGAAAGACAGGGAGGTAATTACCAGAAACTGTCAAACTCCATCAACTCTGCTGGATAATCTCTTCACCACTCACGGAACAAGCGCATGGACACTAGGTATCATTTATATCGAGAGTAGTCCTTAGTAGAATAACTTGCAGATATTTGCTAAAACAGCTTGATAAATTCATTTTGTCTAAGTTGGTTAGTGAAGTTGGGATATTATGTATGTGCATATTTGTTGGAAATCTCATCTGTAAGGAATTCTTAAATGAGTTCACAAGTTTTACATTTTCCATATTTAAAGGACTTGTGAATTTATTTGAAATCCAGAACCTCGTACTTAGTGCTACTACTTTAATTATCATGTTTACAATGTTATATGCACATGTGGTAATCTAATAAAGTGTTATGCCAGAAATTTTAGTTTGATTACATAGAGGAGTAATTTGGTATATTTGAACATATTTTTGCAAATTATAAAGAATTTTAAACTAATAATAAATTTAATATGAATGTATATTATTATTTGATAATAAAATTTTTGAATGATAATATTTCCTTTATATTTAAAGAAAGGGTTGATAAAATTTGATAAAACATTTGTAAAATTTTATAAATGACATTAAACAAAATTATAATATTAAAAAATTAATAAGAAAATAACATAATTACTAAACTTTTAGAAACAAGAACATAATATTGCAAAAATAATTGTGTAGTTTTAAATTCTTTAAAGTGACAATTATTTTATTTCATAGATAAAATTTATAAATTATTATGTAAAAATATATTTATACAATGTATATTATTCTAAATATAAATAAATATTAAAATTTTAAGTTTTATGTTGTGTATTTATTTGATTTATTTATCATATTCTTATGAAAATTCTTTAATTTTTAATTTTAAAATTAATTGTGCCTAATATACATACATGTAACGTATGCATGTAGTGGAGTTGTTGTCGACGACTGAAAAAATAAAAATACTCGTAAAATTTAGGCCTCTCTGTGTTCTCTAATGGCTGCTCCGAATTCTCAATTTCCTGCCGGGTCGGACGGATCCGAAAACCCGATTATCCCTTCAAAGAAGGTTTCCTTTTCTTTTTCATATCTCTATAACATGTTTTATATTATTTGTATACATGTTTCATGTTATTTATTTCTTTTAATCATCGTGTAACAGGTCTTTTTCTTTTCAGTTGTTTGAATTCGACTTTTGTTTAGCTGTTTTATATCTGTGATTGATTGTGTTTTTTTTTAATTTTGTTTCGGTTGTTCGATAATTCACCGATTCTAGGGGTTGCTTGGTGTTTTGATAATTGGGAATTGATGTAATTTTGTCTACTATATTGAAAGTTGTAAATTGGGGCTTTAAATGGAGAATCACAAAGGCATTAGGGATTGTGTTTCTATTGTGTTGCTGCATTATGTTCTAGTTCACCTATTCTCGGGTTTGTGTTTTTTAATTGGATAGTTGTAAAAGTTATGTATGCCATACCCGTTTTTTTTATTTGCAAAGAAGGTTTATTTATTATCTATATACATGTATATAATATGTTTATGTTGTATTTAATTTTGTAAATTTCTTTATAGTGTTTTTAATTACACTTTTTTTTAAATAAAATAATTTTACAGGGAGCTGAAGAGCAGGATGCTTTCAGTATAGAGCGTGAAAGATTAGCTAAGGAATGCAAAGCTATTAAGTAATTATTAAGTTTTTCAGTTGATTGTTTTCTTGGAGTTCTGTTACACACACACACATATTTGTTTTTGTATTTGTAAGTTGTTCTTATGATTTTGTGGTTTTGTTTGTTTTAGTTGTTAGTTTTGATATCGTAATTGTTGGTTATCGTTGATCCATTGTACAATGGGGATAGGTGTCCTTAATGTACAGCCTAATGGGACTCGAGAGAGGCGTAATTGCACCCAATTGTAGTAATAGACCCCTCACAGGGAACATGATTATCAAAGTTTTCAATTTTTCCTTCTGGATTCCGCGGGGTTAGTGCACATATATAGTATATAGTGTGCAAGTGCGTAAATTAGCTGCTGGTTAAAGTGTGCATGAGACTAGGAAATATGACCAAAATTCGATGAAGTAAAGTGATAGGGATTAGCCCTTTATTTACTATTAACCTTAGGTTGGGCCTTGATTTATTTTATTTATTAGCCCACTTATTTGGGGGGTTTTCCCCCTATATACACTTCATGATAGATGTTGTTTGGTGTAGCTTGATATTTTGAGATTGTGAGATACATTTTATATATATGTATTTGATATTTGAGCTCTCCTTCGGGTAGTGGTTGAGTTACGATTCAACCACCCAAGTTATTTTCTTGGTATTTAGTTAGTTTTATCTATATCTTTGTTGCTATTCTTCCATTTCGTTATTGTCCGACATCAATTGGTATTCAGAGCAAGGTTTTCTGGTTATATATGAATGTCAGCTAATTTTCATTAGCAGAAAATAACTTTTATAGGCTGGATTCACTGTTCATCCGGCCATTTACTGTTGATGAGCACTATTTCAGTTCATCTCAATCTCAGAACACTATCCAAACCCTAACAACCAAATCATTCAACCCCAAATATGAAATCCTCAAATCAGAAACATTAATTTCTAAAACTCCCAAATCAGATCCGCTGTCAATGTCAAGCACTAAAACCGGGTTTAAATCAGTTTACAAAACCCCTAAATTCAAAACATTATATCTGCAAATTCCAAATTCCAGTTGGACCTCAATTGAATCACTGATTTTCAATTATTTGACCACCCACCATCTCTAGAACTCCAAATACCCAATATATATATATGTGTGTGTGCAACAAACCATCACCATTATCATTGAAGAGAATCAAGAAGATAAGAAAAAAAACTAAGTGGTAAACAAGGAGTAGATCTTGGAGGGAGGAAGAGAAGAAAAATCAAAAAATGAGAAAAAGAAGAGAGGAAAAGAACCTGACGCTGCCGTAATTGCTTCTACATCTCCGTTGGAGTTGCCCCTTCACCGAAAATCTCCTGTGGTCGCTGAAATTCTTGGTCAAGAACATTCATTGCTGTGGTCGCTGAACTTCTTGGGCAAGAACATTTATTGCTGCTGCATTTGTGCTGTAAAAAAATTAAAAGCTTACCCCGTTTATTTTTATCCCTTTCAACATTTCAATTTGTTAGGTTTATAATTCTTGGCCCAACCCATTGCATGTTTGTAGTTGACTAGTCCACATATTTAGCCCCCTCTTTTATTTGAACCTTAACAACAACCCATTTTTATTATGAACCCATACATGTCTTTTTTTGTATAACCCTTTATTTACTTGCTCTTTTCTTTAAAGTTGTGCTGGTTTAGTTGGTCTATTTAAAAAAAAAAGAAGAAATTTTAACTTAAATTTTTTGGACTTAATTTTCGTATTAATTAGAATAATTTTTATTTCGTAGCCTAGTAAGTAATTCTCTTAGTAATTTGTATGGATTTGTTCTCTTTAAGACATCTGATGGACTTCATGAGCGATTAGTCCTATCTTTTGGGCTGTCCAATGCGCCAAGCACATTCATGAGAGTTATAAACCTGTATTGCGTCTATGTACTTGGATGATATTCTCATCTACAATTGTACGCGCGACGAGCACTAGTCTCATCTCTGTCAGTTTCTCAAAGTTATATGTGAACCTCAAAATGTGTTCTTTTATGCATGATTTTGTTGAGAAAGTGAAGGTCACTCCTCTAAACAATCTACTATCAATGAGGCTCGTAATTTCCATGGCTTCGCTACATTTTATACGCAGTTCATTAGAGTCTTTACTACCATCATGGCTCTTATTTGAAGAAAGAGGAGTTTATGTGGTCTATGTCGGTTGTGAGAGCCTTTGCTGAGATTAAGGATAAATTGATAAATGCCTAAGAGTCCTTGCATTATCCAATTTTGCCAAAGTTTTTGAGGTAGTATGTGATGCCTGGGCATATGTGTAGGTGGAGTGTTGAGTATGGTGGGCCATCCTATAGGTTTCTTGAGTGAAAAGTTTAATGAGGCCAAGAAGTAGTATTCCACCTATGAGAGTGAGAATTCTATGCTGTAGTTCATGCACTTCAGTATTGGCAATAATATGAGTTGCTTAAGGAGTTTGTTCTTTACTCTGACAACCACACTTCATTATATTAATAAAACTAAATCATGGACATGCTAAGTGGTTCAATTTTGTTTCGGAGTACACATTTGTACCTGGGCATTGTAATGGTACTAAGAACAAAGTCGTTCGATCAATGACAATACACAAGAAAGGAATAAAGATGAACTTAATATTGAGATGGATTACTTTGCTTGAATTTCGTCATCACTTATGTTTTTATTTGCTTGCACATGTTTGATATTTGGTATTTGCTTGTTATTATGTAGTAAATATGCTTAATTTGGAATTATTGCTCTATTACTTTTGATTCAAATTGTTAAATTGTTGTGTTTAGCAATATTATTTATTAAAATCTAGTAAATATATGTATATGAACAATTTGTCTACTTTTTACGACTATTCGAATGACCTGTCAACTAGTCTTCTTGAATGTAGTTGGGCGTCGAGGCTTGACTTGACACCATAATAACCATGGGTAGCATGTAAGATCCTAGTTCCCCACTTTCAAGAGATTATTGTATTTATGATGGATACTTATTTTAAGAAGTTATATGCGGGAGTGTTAGCTAGGAATTTTGGTCGGGATAAGACCATTGTTATTGTGCATGGACTAGTTTAATGAGGGATGTTGCTTGTATAGTTTCAGAGTGATGTACTTGTCAAATGGCCAAGGGTAGAAAGCACAATATGGGTTTATACAATCCTCTTCCTGTTTCTCATCTTCCTTGGGAGGAGCTTACTATCTTAGTATAGATGTCGTGCTAGCTTAGGACACGTAAAGGTCATGAATCGGTCTTTGTTGTAGTAGACTGTTTTACGAAACTGGCTTACTTCATTCCTTGCCTCAAGACTTATAATCTCCTCACATTGCTAGGATACATGGTGTATGCAAGTATAGTTTCTAACAGATATATTAAATTCGTGAGCTATTTTTGGAGTACTTTAGGAAGTTACTTGGGACTAGCCCCAAGTTCTCCGCAACCTATCATCCTCGGACCAACAAACAGACTGAGGTTGTTAATAGGAGTCTAGGTGATTTGATAGGTGTACATATATCCACATAGGATAGGGTTTTATCTACACAGCTAAGTTTGCCTATAAGAGTTCTGTTAATAGTCTATTAATAGCTCTACAAGAGTGAGTCCCTCTGAGACCTATATTGGTTATCAACTTAGAAGACCCATAGACCTGGTCCTTTTTCCAGGTCTGGTCAGGTCAGATCATGAGCACACTTGGACATTGTTGTAGATTTCCGCCAGTTTGCTCCTGATCTCTATGGATATATATGTGTAGTCAGCGTATATATATGTATGTACAGTCATGGAAAAAACTGATGTTCATAATTAAGGATTAATGTTGGACTTCTCTTTTGAAAAACTACATATATAAGATATATATTATTTAATTTATTGATCAGTCGACAAGCTGGACTTCCATCGACTCGATTCACCGATGTCACAACCATGAATAAAAATATTGCTAATTGTTCTTGTGCATCTTGCACAGAATATGAAAACATAACGCTTCCTTTTGCATTGCATGATCTGCACCACAAAAACCTTGTGAAGTAGTACATGTTAAATGGGTTTTCGAATTTGCAATTTCACATCAACACTACAAATATCTTGTTACTTTTATCAATGATTTTACTCATTTTACTTTGGAAACTTTTTTCGGTCTAAAAGTAAGGTTTTTTAATGTGCTTTAAACCTTTCATGAGTTGATTAAAGCCTAATATTCTTCAAAAATGAGAGTCTTGCAATTTGATTCACCTACTTGTGAATATATGTCAACAAAATTTTGTTTCTTTCGTGAGATCTTGTCACAAAATTTTTGTCCTTGAACTCTACAACAAAATGATATGCTCGAAAAAATCATCACCTTCTTAATGTTCTTATTGGGTCTCCTGATATCTCATTTTTGGTGTGAAGCTTTGGCTATTTGATTTATAGATTACCATCTTTCACCTTGAACAATGAATCTCCATGCTTTCGTTTGTTTGAAGGCTTAATTACTTTTTTGCCCTCTAAGTATCATGTTTTGTACACTGAAACCCTTAAAGGAAAGAGATATACCTCCGTACCCTTAATATATGGCAACTCGGACCAGTGTTATCAAAAACGGGCTGAAGGGCACGCTTACACGAGAAGCGCATCAGAGCGCAGCTGAAGTGCTTCGCACTAGTTTTTTTAATTTGACTAATAGTTTGACCGGGTTAAAAGAAACATATACCCACCCACCTATTATGTTCAAAACCCTAAATAACGATACAGAGAGGCACATAGAGGTGACTCTGCTCCAGTTATGTATATGTTTCCTTCCGTCCTTCCGTCCTTCTAATTTCTTCTGGCCCACTGTATGTATATGTATACATATGTATATATATACAAATCATCTCTGTATTTTGATTGTTGAATATTCATCTTTTTTGCAATTCTCAAACCATGAATTCACTTTGTTTTTACCTGTATTAGGTGCATGCAGAGTTTTAGCCATCTTATTTGATAAATTTTTAAGCTAAGAAAATTTAATATTTAATTGATATTATATGTATTTGAACATTTTTGTCCTTGAAATATGTAATAGTAGACATCTTGACCCTTAGGGGTTATATCGGACATAAAATAGCAAAAAGGGTTGAAGTGTCCAAGTTGTCATATGTCAAGGGCACGAAGGTGCGATTTTTTTGTTGAAGGGTTTGTGTGTACAAAATCGAATAATTGAAGGGCAAAGGAGTAAATAAGCCTTGCTTGAAATATTCTTATTTTTGGACGTGATTGTTATGCTCACCTACAACCATAAAGGAAGAAACTTAAGTGTGTAATCTGCCAAGTGTGCCTTCTAGGTTGGCATTCAAAAAGATTTTTATTGCTTGATTTTGTTTGTCTAGAAATGTGATCTCTTCAAAAACCAACCATTTTTTAGCAAATAAGCAACTTTAGAATTCTGAACCTTATTTGATTTATGTATTGTCACATTTTTTAGTCAATACCAATGAGTATTGCACGGATTGCGGGTCGGACCATGGAATCGTAAATTGGTTCATTCCGAAACACGTGTTTTGGGACTGGAGTAATAATTAGTAGTAAGGTTATTAGAGTCATTTCAATGTTAATTTGTAGTGGGGTCTATATATAGAAATTCTAGATGTAATTTCTATTATGGATTATGAAATATAAGAAAATGAGACTTAGTTCCACCAATCTGTTTCTCTCTCTAGATTTCTAAATGAATTCTGTCTCTAGAATCTATCTTCTTCTACAAGCTATATGAGCTCTCTCTAATTTCTTGTTCTTACTCTCAATCTCTGCTAAAACCACTCTGTTTCTCTCAATTCTATCTTTATATTACTGTAATGCAGCTTATAAACTCAGACGACAATGGTAAAAGGGAGAAAAAGAAGAGGCGCTGCTTTGTTTTGTTTCACAAGTTTTGTTTCGCAGACAAGAGAACAAGGATAACACACACACACACACACACTCTTACACATATATATGTGTGTGTATGGATGTATGTATATATCTATATATCTATCTAGCTATACTACGTAATTGAAGCCAAAATAGTAAAGGTTTTGGTCGGTCGGTATGGGCCACATGCCAAACTATATACACATTTATATTAAATAGATTTCTACTTATTGTAACTAACTTTATGGCCCAAACTATATATATATATATGTATGTATGTATGTATGTATGTACCTATATTGTATAGAATTCTACTTATTGTTGCTAAATTTTACAGCCCCAAACTATATAAATATCTATATAAGTAAAATTCTACTTATTATACGTAACTTTTAACTATTATTAAACTAATTCTTCTAATTAATTTATTATCACCCACCCCTTCAATAAATTTACATAAAAGAAAAAAATCTATCACATGTATTAACACAAGTTCTCAACCCTACAAAAAATTTATATCGAGTACCGATAAAAATATATTTACACAAATCTCAGTCAACCTGGTGATATGCACGAGTTATAAGGTTGTATATATATAATGGTGGACTATTGAGAACAAAGACGATGCCTTGATATTTGGAATGTGTGGTTGTGTATATAACTATTTTTTATTTGATCTCAAAATCCTAATGACAGTGTGAATTGTTCTAATTTAAGATAAATTATAATCATAATTGTATCAATTTTAGCTTATCTTTAAGTGTATTTTTTACTAGTATATAAAATTTTCAAAAAATAGTTTTTGATTTATTTTTAAAAACATCTTTTTACAATTTAAAGTAAATAATATTAATATCATAGTTTACATTTATTTGAAATTTTAGCCTTAGTATGTCATGTTCTAAATTAATAAAAATAATTGTGAAATGATCCCATATCGACCCGCATACCCGATTCGCGAGCCCGTACTTATATCATGTACCTGATCGACTCCTGACCATGCAACACTGATACAAAAGCAACGACTTATAGTCATGTTTATAATCGACGCACTTCTCACCACTCTGGTTCCTCTGACTCTTCGTTGCTCGGAGAAGCTCTAGAACTCCAAAACCTCATGATAGACATTGTTTATTAAGCCTCGTACTTATGTCCAGCACTTTGTCTTCTGTTTCTATTCTCACTTGTTATAAACAGGATATGGAACATAATGTTCCCTTACCTTCAAATATCAGGCCAATTGTTATTATCTGGGTAAATAGTTTGAAAAATTCAAGTCTGATTTCAATGTTAGGAGGATGTCACATACTTACCTTAAGGAGGTTGTCCCTATTGTTTAGTTATTATCTTGAGATTTTCTGCATTTCTGTATAGTTTTCTTGTAAATATTTATATATATAAGAGCAGTAAGTATGTATGTTATATGAGGTGTATATTAGGTTGATATAGAGGCTAATATTAAGTGATTTTGTTGGGTGATTTAGACACTTGTATTAAGGGATATGTAAGGCTGATTTAGAGGATGGTATAACAGATTTGTTGGATGATTGTGGCTTTCATTAGCTCTTGTGTACCTATAAATACTGGAACTCATTTGTGGGGAAAAACAATTAGAATTTAAAACAATAGCTTATACTTCTGTTATGTTAAATGCCAACTGTTACAATGAGTTTTGGGTCCCTTTTTGATGTGAATGGAACTCAACATATTATGTATATATGGGCTCCTTCGATGTGAATAAACTTAACAAATTACGATAATGTTTAGTTTTTAAAGATATTGGTTAAATGGCGGGGTTTTACCATAACCAAACATTCCTGTAATTTGGAGCCTGCATTTAGGTTCTTTTTAATGGACTTGTGAATATTATTTAATTTCTTGTAATCATGTAATAACTAAAAAAATTAGCTTCCAACTTTCTGTAGCTTTCCGATTGAAGAAATGTGCATTTTGTTTTCTGTGATTAGATATATTTAATTCTGTAAAAAGGTATTTAGTTCTTTAGATTGCGAAGCCTAAATGATGACATGTACCTTTTGGTTCAGGGAACAGTATCTCAAGGAGGAAGCCATACGCTTCAAAAAGTATGAAGCTGATATGAGGCAGGAGTTAATTGAAACATATTTTTCTGATAAAGATATTTTTGGAGGTAATCTATCACTAAGATGATGCTAAAATGTTTTAGTTGTATTTACAACTTCTCTTTCCATTAGAAAACCTTTCTGCATCTGCTACTACTTGTTATGTTTTTTTTTTGAATTTTTTTATCATGCCCTGATGATTAATCCATTTACTTCTATGGTATCGTGTATATTATTAATCACTTTTAGAAATTTATTGGTGCTATTAGTCTAAAGTTGGAACGTATTAACCACCTGTAAGTTACTATCTTCGTTCCATAAACACATTATAATTAAATTTGCAAGTCTATTCGAGTCAGTGTTGAAATTAAAAGGTGTGATGATTTTATTAGATATACACAACGCTATACATTAAGAACTAAGTAGGCATGAGCGTTCATGGTGCAATTTGGTACGATTTTAAATTCAGACCATACTGAAACTAATTAGATAGTCTTTAAAAAAACCATTTGGATATTGTCTTTAAAAGTAAGAATCATTAAAAATAAGATTGAGAACCAAACCAAATACCACTGGTTCAATTATATAATTGATGTATAAAGAGGTGAAAGTATTTATTTTATATTCACTATCCAAGTGGTAATAAGACATCATGTGAAAGTTATTGAAGTATCATATGTTGATTTGAATAATTTTATGTCAATATATAAAGCATTCTTTCTACCTAATAATAATAATGTTATCACAAATCATGTCATAACATATATTATTGTCTTAACAACTGAAATAAATGAATCAGTATTGATATTGAATTGATCGATTGGGTTTTGCATAAAAACTAATTCGAACTAATCAAGTGCGGTTTCAAGAATTTAAAATCATGATCGAGCTAATAATTAATGGTGCATTATCATTATTTTGGTTTTTGCACTTTTGTTGATCATGCGGTTTAGTTTTTTGCTCATCCCTGGAACTAAGTGGTAGTTTTTAGATAGTTTGAAATACGATCAGACCATTTTAAATGTCCTAATATTAGAACAACAGCAAATCCTAAAGAGCTTTGTTATGTTTGGCTGCGCAACACCGTTTAACTCCACATTAGTATGATATTATTTGCTTTGGGCTAAGCGATAAAACCACACGTATTTGATTTCTGGCTCCTCTGAAAACACTCATACTAATGGAGTCATTTGACTACTCATATTCAAGACAATTCTTATTTGTCCCGCACATCACAACTATAACACGCAACCCTAGGATCCACTTCTTATTCTGAATTCGATACCATTTGTTTGGGACTTTCGACACAAGCTGTCAAACAAGACCTCCAATAGCAGTTCACACTAAGAACATCCCACCGCCCGCAGCCTGCAACCCCATGATTTTCTTCTTGACTTCTGATACCACTTGTCGAACCGCACAAAGCACCTCAACCCATTAGTATGATATTGTGCGCTTTGAGCCAAATGGTAAACCTGCACGGATTTGTTTTGGACTCCTCCCGAAAGGCCTCAATTAATGGAGTTAATTGATTACTTATATTCAAGACAATTCTTTGTCTACTAGATGTGGGACTTGGGGTTGACACCCCTTTACATTTTATACAAAGTTGAATGTAAACGTCCAATGTGGATATATGAACTAAAGACAAAAACAATGATAACTTGGGTGATTCAACCGCGAAAGAATTGGTGGTGCATAGTTCATGGGTCAGCCCTCGGATCCGGTTCCAGAACACGATTCCTCTTCTACCTGGATAGCTAGTCCCGCTCTAGTTCGCCAACTCTGACGATCCACCTTTAACTCCGACATCATTTGAAAAGAAGGAGAAAGAGTAAAAAAAAGAAGATAACTTGATACCATCTAGATTGAAATTATTTCTGAAAGTTAAATCTGTAATGTTGTGTTTGGTTGCAAAGATTGGAATGGAATGGAATGAGTAAAAAGAAAAGAAAATAATTGAGGTAGAATGAGAGATTTGAAAAAAGATTATTGAATGCAAAATTTCTATGATGAGAATTGGCAAGAAAATGAGTAAGAATGAGAATGGAGCATTCCATCTCAAAATGGAGGGTTTGGTTTTAGTCTAAGTTAATAGAAATGGAATGGGGGAAAGAATGAAATTTTTGAAAATTCACCCAATATTAGTTCAAATCTCATTCCATTCCATTCCAAACTCCCCAGCCAAACACAACATAAGAGGATTAAGAAAAGGAAGGAGTTGGGAAGATGATGCAGATGGAAGAGAAGACACGCGAGACATGCCTTAAATGTTAATTATGTTGGAACCTCCTAAACCAATTTATGCTTAAAATATATGTAGTAATGACAAAATGAAATCTCTTATTCAAGCTTTAGAATAGTAGCAGAATAGTCATTGGTGTTGTTTAATATATATATATATAGAGAGAGAGAGAGAGAGTTGGGTTCTATGGAGAACTGCTTCATTGGAGAACTTTGAAAAACACTTCTTAATTTGTAAAAATTATCACACTTTTTGTTCAAACTACATGTGTTATGTAAATATAAACACAATTATATGAGAAAATTCTTTTAATTCTTAAAAAAATAATGAAAAATGTTTACAGAACACATACATATGATTTACAGAATATACTAGTACTACACTTCTCATTTTGTTAAAAATATCACATTTTTCATCAAGAACACATATGTTTTGTAAATAAAAACACAACTAGAAGCCTAAATTATGCATTTAGAGAAAAAAACAGTGAAAAAATGTTTACAGAACACGTGTTATGGAAGTACATAACATACTAGTTATCCGGAGAACTAGTGCTCATTTGAGTCTAGCCCTATATGTATATATATTATTAGAAAGGGATCCTCATAAGTCTTATCGATCCGCAAACCAAATTAATGACTTATCGTACCCGATTTACTCAAACTAACTTCCCACGTATTCGTACCACATACCTGATCGATCCACGATACGTATATCGATCAGAAAATGGCACAAAACCTTCTCAGTATCTGACAGCTTGGTAGATAAATAAAACCTGGGTAGTAAACATGGCAAAATTAAAATGCTTGACTTGTATCATGGATTTTAACCTGCAAATCATGGATTTGAGCCGAACTACGAATTTTGCAGATAAAATAATCGACAAAACTGGCCCAGATGGTGTAGCGACAGGCAGGTATGGAATTGAATCGGATGTTACTTGCTCGTTAGAAACTGTATATATACTAATTTATATGGTACTATTAATTTTATAGGTCTTCTATACTGGAATCGTATGCAGACCCGGTGGCTTATGCCAAGAAGAAGGAAGCCTCTGCCAAATCCACAGCAAATACCTCAACTGGTAAAGGAAAGCAAGTGATGTGGATTGGCTGATGCAATCTCCTATTCAGTTAACATATTTTCTTTGACGTTGAAGTTAAATAAATGTATCCATGCAAGAAAATATGCTCCTATGTTTTATCTTTACATGGCATCTGTTAATTGTTATGTTTGTGTTAAAACTTGATATTTTAATATTCTAGGTTAACATAAATAAAATAAGCTTTTGCTTAAACTTCAAACAAAGTTATTTGGTTGCATAGATCTATGGAAATAATTTATATATTTATTTTGTAAGATTGGTCAGAGTGGATTGTATATTTGATTATTTTGAAACTTGTGACATGGTCTTAGTGAGCCAAACCCACCTCTAGAGCCAACTGAAGATGTGCGGGTTTTTAAGTGAGAACTGCACCAAGCATCCATATCTTGGGTGTGAGGTCAACTTAGTGTGTCCTTGTTTAAGTTTAGTATGATATTGTTTACTTAGATTACTAGAAATACTTTTGAGGTTTTTATGCTCATATATCTTTTTTGGCTGCTTGCTCCAAGGCCCATCTTCCTTCGCTAGTCATCATCGAAGGGGTAGGAATCATCTGTGTGTTATCCCTTTGTTTCATTACCACATAAATGGGTTCTACTTGACTTATTGGTCTTACTATTCTAAGATTTGACCCCCCTGTTACATATTTTCTAAATCTAAAAAATCCTGCTATAACATCTCTTCTGAAGCACCAGAGGAAGTACTGAGTGTGCGATGATATCTTCTTAAGAAATAGATTTCACAACATACAATTTCTGAGGTGGAAAATCTATATTATTCATTGTCAACACATATTAGTAATTAGTTTGTAGAGTGGTTAAGCTTGAATACCTGTCTAATTAAGTATTTTTAGTTAATTACTGATTGATCTCCTAGCCAAAGCATAGTGAGAAAAGTTCAGTAGATTAAGCAAGCATGGAGGGTTAGTGCGATATGCTAAAATTAAGTCCTGCTGACTTGAGGTTTGAGGATGGTTGAATATAGAATATGAAAATGGGTGTTTCTAAAATATGAGAATGATTTGTAGATTTGTCAAGACTAAAAATTCTAACAGAAGTAGAATGGTGACTTGATGCCATGCCAACATTCATCTTGTGATATGCAGATTATCATATTCTTTGTAGGAACTAAACGATGAACTGTTTGTGAAGCTGTAGGAAGGATGTTCTAGAACTTGAATTTTACTCGGGAAATTCAAAACTAAGTGTAAAGGAAGTGACAATGGTTGAATTTTATAGTAAGAAATGAAATTTTATTTAAGTTGCAGGTCTGCTTCAAACAACCAGAACCCAAATTCTTTAATCTTTCCTGATCCCTTCCCAGAGATTGTTAATGATTTCAGTAGGTTAGGAAAGTTGAATGCATGGTTATAAACTCAGAAATGATGTCCTTGTATTTTATCACCGAGAATAGCACCAGCCTATATGTAGTTTACCCCACACCCCTATAAACTATTAAATATAAACCGGAAAGGAATTGATGTTAACTAGTATAGAAACAAAACTAATCGGAGTAATGACAACAAATTATGACAGTTTGTTCTGACCCATTAAATCAGGAATTACTTTCTAAGAATCTCCTATTAAAGTTTATTATAAACGTGTCACTGATCGATGTGACAACTTCAATGGGATTGTTGCCTTTATTGCTCACTCCCAATTAGGCGATGGCCAGTCGCCTGATTAATCGTTCCCCTATGGGTGTTTTGAAGTCTATTGATAAGAGAAGACTATATGAGACATTTTTTAGGAAGGTGCAGAACAATTTATGTTCTTAGGGCAAGTGGCGAACAGGCAAACATGTGGTTTCTTGTAATGAGGTTCATATGTCTTGTCTATACAGAAATCTATTGATTGTGCATTTGGAGATAAGAAATGAAGTGTTTTAGATAAATTGTTTGTGGTATTTTGCAAAGAAGGGGGTGGCTTTAGTTTGGTTTAATTTTTTAATTGGAGAGGGGTGGGAGGATGAATGGATTGGTGACATTCCATGGAATTTTAGGATTTTGGATTTGGCCTTGGTGTGTAAGACAAGAAGGATAAATTTTTCGGGTGTAGATGTGCATGGAAAGGGCAAGTTGTGATTTTCGACTTGGGATGAATTCATTTGATAGAGAATTGCCCGGTCTAATTTAGTTGTCAGATTTGTCCGAACAAGCTTCTTTGCAAGCTATTGAACGACTTGACGACTGAGATTCCACAAAGGCGCACACTATTGGCTTACTTTTATGGATGCGCTTTCAAAGCTTGAATAATTTTTAATTGGTGGATGAAGATGGATGAAGAGAGGTGGACTAAGGCTTTGCAGAAGAACTGTAGTAAAGTCAAGGTCTTGAGCAGTGTTTTTAAAATCGCATTAAGACGCACCTAAGTTGCCTCAACTACCACGAGGCCCATCCTCATCAATGAGGCGCGCGACTCATCTAGTGAGGCGCAAGGCACACCCGAGCGAAGCGAGGCGAGAGGCGCAACACAACCATTTTTATTTTTTTCCTAATTTGTTCATATGTTTTATTTATATTTTTTGTTTATGTAATCATTGTTAATATTACCAAATGAATAAATAAAATAAATAAATATATAGATAAATGAATATTCTATTTACTAAATAATTAAAAACATCAAATAAATAATTTATTATTTAATTTATGCTTCTTACATTTCAAAAAAACAAAAGTACTTCATACATATTAGTCAGTCATCACTTCTTTCTTCTATTCACATGTACAAATTTTATAGTATTTTCTATGTTACTTATATTGCTTTCGATGGGAGATTAACTTATTGTTTTACTATAATTGTTGTACTTTAAAACTGAAATTGTTCTTATATATTGGGTGACAAGTCTTTATTTATAATATATTTATTTTTTCTTCTATGTATATGATTTTTTTGATTTTTTAAATTGTGCGCCTCAGGCGCCCGCCTCGCCTCTAGGCTCTAGCGGACCTTTGCGCCTCGGTGCGCCTCTTGATTCTCAATGAGTTGGTTGTTCACAATATTCTGTTTATTAGTGTTTATCTTCAAGATAGTGTATTTGTTTTCAAAACGTGGATTTGGTCGGTCATTTGTTTTTGGAGTATGAGTTTGCAAGAGCTCTATGGTCTAGAGTTTTTGCATAGTTTTGTGTATACCTTCTTCGTTTGTATCAGTCAATGTCTTTGTCACTTTTTTTGAAAGTGAATTACGTTACAACTTCCTCATCGTTCCATCGTTCCATTATATTTTTTTTTGTAAAACAACCAACTCCTTTTAATTTCTTGTTATTCACTAGCAATTTTAGTATTTATTTATAATGTGTTGCAAATAAATTATAAATAAATACTAAAATATATAGAAATGAAAAATGAGTCTTAAATAGTCGGTGTTACATGATTTATAATAGTAATAATTAAATGCGTCAAGGCAATCAATCCTACAAAAATATGTAAGTAACCTAGCTACACCCCATATCGATAAATATTTTGTGTTCAACCAAATTCCAAATTTTCCTTCGGGTAAATCCATTTAGAATAATAAATTATGATATAAACTTGTATATGTAAAAGAATATCTTTCCAATTTTAAAAAATCAGGTGGAAACTTACGATATAATTACCGGAGAGTATTTAACATTTATCTCTATATAAAACAGACCAAATATTTTTTTTTTTGCTAAATAGAAACTAATAAACGCACTTGCTTTAAAAAATTGAGTAGTGGCATCTTTGTAAGTAACTCGAACTTTCGGACTAGTAAGTTTCAACACATATAACAAAAATTCATTTTATGGATTCTAATATATATGAGTAAGATTAAACATACTATACTAAATCCATGTTAGAACCTTACTCCTATATTTGTAAATTATATGTTTATTTATTATAGTAAGTTTTATCTGATGGAACCTATGGGTGTTACGTGTTTTGATAGTCATGTCATGGAATCGCTAACCGGATTTCTTATCCTGGATTATGATTTCATCTTGTCCCGATTCAGTGTGGAAAACAATCCAATTTACCCTTGATCTAGTGGCCCGCAACTCTTGATGTAAGGAAATAAGGGCACTAAAATTTGCAATCCAATATAAATAAAGCAAAAAAGTAGAAAGGAAGGTCCACTTGAGATCGAAGATAACTGTGCGGAAAAGAAAATGGAGGAGAAAAAAATATGACATTATTGTTAGTAAGAAAAAGAACGCAGATGTTATTGGTGGAAGATAACAGTCCCCCTAGATTGTTTTGTGTATTATCGTTTGAAAATTAGGGTATAAAAATAGGAAGGTTCTCAAACTGTTTTTAGTTTTTCAACTAATTATAATAATCCTATTGTGCCTCGTGATAGCATTATGTCACTCGGCCAAACTTTTTTCAAGATCCAACAGCCAAAAAGAGTTTTTGAGTTTTTGTTATAAAAAAAATTCTATGGGAATTCCTATTATATCCTATATATAATTAGACTAATGGTATCATTGTGGTACGTGGTCATCTACTCGTCTCGTGGTTAAAAATTAGGAAAATTTCTTAAACATATATATACATATAAAAAGAAATCTTATAAGTTAAAATAAATTGAATTAATTTTTTTTTGATTCAATACAAGTGAAAATAAAAATATAATTAATGAAAAGATATTTAATGATAATATTATAATATTTTTATACATATGTGTATTTTAAACTAAAATACCAGTAAACAATTAGTACAGTTAAAAATATAATAACATATTTAAACATGAGAAAAAGTATTATATTGTTAGAATATAATATAAGATCCTGGTAAGTTAGTCTCTTAATACCTTGAGGTTTTAGGAGAACTGACAACTTAACGTATACAAATATTATTTTATATAATATAAAATATAAAAAAACATATAATTAAAAAATATTTTATTATTCAGTCAAAAAAAATATTTTATTATATTAGTATTGTAGAATTTTTTTTATAGACTTTATATTTTATTATAAAGCTTTATATACGGGCATAAAGCTTACATATCATTTGTGTTGAATTCTGTCCAGGGCTTTGGTAATGTGTAAGAACACTTCTCTCTCGGGCTTGATAGATTTGGCAACTTTTACAATATACTAGCTGATTATCAGCTGACCTCATATTTTAAATAACATTATTATTGATTGTATCTCAACAGGACAAGCAACTAATGGATTCACTGACATCCTGAAGAAAAACCTGTCGTGATCGCATCCCTTGAGTAAGTTCAATATTCCAGGTAGCATCTGGTGTTATTTTACTTGGTTAAGTTATCCATTGATGCGCTTTTACCGCACATGAGACTTTGGCAGGAGATTTTACCTATATATCAAGAAGGAATTGAGTTCATGAATCTTAGGAGATTTGTTGTTGCTAAAATAGAAACTCTCCGTATCCTTGACAAAGATAGATTCCTTCATGAATTATTAATTAAAAGTCCATTTTACAAATCTCTTAGGATTTTTGTGGCTTTAAGAGCATGCTTTGATAGCTAGAGTAATCAATATGTTAAGATATATGTGGGGCTTCTAATGATGATTTCATAGCAGGGTAAAATATATTATTAGTGAGATGAGGTTAGAATATGATTGACATTAAAATGCATAGATTGATTACTTTTTTGCTGTTTTCGATCTTCTACCACATTATAAATGCAGCACACTAAGATTATTGACATTTGCAATCTTTGATTTATTGTGATGCATTATTTTGGTGTTGGTATACTGATCTAATGAGATGCTTTTGCTGGAGATTACAGATGCTTTAGAACTTTTCTCATTTTATTCTCGGAAGTGTTTTTAGTTATTCCAACTAATTTTAAAAATCCTACCGTGCCTATAGCATCATGTCATTAGGCTTTTGCCAAACATTTTGTCAGATCCAACAGCCAGAAAAAAGTTTTTTAGTTTTTGTTATAAAATTTTTCTACTGGAACCAACCCCTGTATATGTTATCAGATGATTGGCTTTCCATGCCTTCCATTATTCCATACTGTTCATAAGGATGTCAATTCTAACCCTACGTCGGTTGTATTGTCAGCATTTGTTGCGATGTGGTTTGAACATTAGAGTTTGTGTCTGAATGGAACACCTCAATTAGACAAAAAGACAATAAAAATAGGCATATTTTTGTATTGACATTTCTCTAATAGATGCTGCATATTCTTTCTTTCTTTTATTTTTTGTTTATTTTATAAATTGGTATTTAAAGTAACATTACATATCATTTTTGTATAATTCTGTCTAGGATTTTGGTAATGTGTAATAAACTAATTAACACTTCTTTCTTGGGCTTGATAGACTTTGCAACTTTTACACTATTTTAGCTGATTCTCAAATTTTCCAAATTATCAGCTGACCTCAGATTTTAAATAACATTATTGTTGATTGTATCTCAACAGGACAAGCAACTAATGGATTCACTGAGATCCTGAAGAAAAACCTTTCATGATCGCGTCCCTTGAGTAAGTTCAGTATTCCAGGTAGCATCTGGTATTTTTTTACTTGGTTAAGTTATCCATTGATGCAGTTTTACCACACATGAGACTTCATCTAGTGCTTATTAATCTTTTCTATTACTTTGGCTGGAGATTTTACTTATTTATCAAGAAGGAATTAAATTCATCGATCCTATGAGATTTTTTGTTTCTAAAATAGAAACTTGCCATATCCTTGGAAAGGATAGATTCATTCATGAAATCAAAAATTATGAGTCCATTTTAAAAAGCTCTTAGCACTTTTGTGGCTTTAAGATCATGCTTTGATAGTCAAATTCAGTAACAGTAATCAGCATGTCCATATTTAAATTACTCTATGTTAGCTGTAGTGCCTCCTTCACTTCAATCTAAAAGTTTCCAGAGTTGAAAACTGTACTGAAATTGTAGATCCTTAGTGGGATTAAGGTACATTGGAGGGTTACATATGGACTTTCTGACATCGAGAGGATCTATAAAGCAAAAAAGTGGTTTAAAGATAGTTTTATTGTGCTCTGACTTGCTGTATTCTAGAGTGAAAGTTTGAATTTGTATATCATCAAAATCTTGAATTGCTATAGTCGGGAAGTCACAGTTGATGGCATAAAGGAAACCTGTTCGAGTTGCCGATATATGGTCAGATATATGTGGGGCTTCTTATAATGATTTCATAACAGGGTAAAATATATTATTAGTGAGATGAGTTTAGACTATGATTGAGATTAAATGCATAGATTGATTACTTTTTTGCTTTATTCAGTTTTCTACCACATTATAAATGCAGCACTATACGATTGTTGACATTTGCAATCTTTGATTTATTTTGATGCATTATTTTGGTGTTGATAATTTTATATAATGAGATACTTTTGCTGGAGATTACAGATACTTTAGGAATTAGGAATAATATCCCGGTTTAGTCTGGATACTCGATGTCAAAATTATTAAGGAAGTAAATTCCTATGGTCGATCTGCTTGGGTCTTTATATGGAAGAGATATAATGTTTGCATACTTGTGGCCACACTAAAGTTCACCTTGTAATATTTTATTTTTTTCTTTGTATTAAATGCATTGAAAATATTATTAGTTTTTCTTCTGCCCTACTAAAGTAACCGTTGCCATTCACTCAACAAGAAAAATTGATTTTAATGTGTCTGGACTTTCAAGTTTTCTTGCAAGATTTGAAAACTAAACACTAAACCTAGCTATTTCATTGGTCTGCATGTCTCATGCTTTATTAGACTGAAAGGTCAGATATTTTATTGTATCATATCTTAGGTATGTTATATCTCACTAGGCCACATCAGACTCAAAGAGTCTTCATTATCTTTGAGATTTTATTCTTAACTGTATTAATGTCTCCGTCTGCCTGGAAAATAATTTGATCTATTGTTAGTTTATGAGTTCTGTAGAATGATCTTCATGTTTTTACATGAAGAATATGTTGCTGAGGTTGTGTATATTTATGAATTAATTAGTTGCAATGTGAAGTTAAATACGCGTCCTCTATAGAACTTTTGTCAGGAGTGTTATGACAGTAATTTTGCTTGCAAGAGCAAGGCTATTTTTTTTCCTTTTTCCAAAATTGTGGAGAATGTAAAATTTTCCCTATCTGTCATGCATGTCAACTGTCACCTAATTAGAAGTTTCCTTTTGTGTTGCGAATGCATTAGTTTTAAAGCTGAGCAGAAAGGATGCAATAGACAATTGCTACATAGTTTACAAGGTACTATATGTTATTAGAGTGTGGACAAGACTACCATTTTGTCAGGGGTGGTCCTGCTATTTTTCAAGGAAATGTGGTGTTGTATTGTGTACTATTGGATATCCCTTCTACCTCCATGTTCCTGATTTTTCTGCCTTGGTGCATATGGCGATGACGATTTGTGTTCCTCTTGGTTGTAGACTTGAAGAAAATGTTGGTAACAGACACCAATATACTGATTTGATTGTCCTTGGGTTTGTGGAGTGCACTTGATATTTAATTATGGAAATAGAAAAACTTATGTTCATCAACTTGATCAAAAATATGTAATGCAAGGTTGGAAGTCCAATAGTAATCCTCAGGTTGTATAAGTAGGTTGTGGCCGTAGTCCTGCATAGTTCTGGTGTTGGTGCCATAGTGATGGACTATGATGATTATGTCAGCTAATTTTTATCAAAAACTAAGCATAATATATATGACAAAATCTCTTCTTCTACAGCTTTCAGAATGTATTGGTGTTGGTTATTGACAGTCGTTTCTCTTTGAGGGTTTTCATGAAATATCATGGTGGCGGATAAAAATTTCTCTGGGCATCCATAGAAGCAGCTTGCACAATGAAGTTTGAAGATTGAAGGTGCTGCAATTCAACTGTTCATCTACTTATGTTATAGTTTGATTTTGGTTGCAATGACATTTTTGTAACTTTTCTCATGGTATGAAGAGCTTGTATATCAAACAGTGATGTGAATACTATTTTATATAGAAGTTTGTGTTATTACGTTGGAATTATTGTATCTGGTTCATTTGAAAAAAAATTCTTATGCTTGTAACATACTACATATGAATCTTTATGCTAGCTAGTTAGTATCTGATTTATTGCGCTTGTGTGTACACTCTATGTTAATTGTTCTTGTTTACTATACGAGTACAATAATTGAAAAAAATGAACGCAACTTTTGTGAAAATAATTCAAAAAAATAGAGGGATTTTTGTTAAACAAATCAATATTGAATCATAGTTGAGGGTGTAAGGATATCTTACCCTACTTCAACAATCAAAATGTTACCTTTAGCTTTCAATTAGGCTATTCTGTTTATTGTACATAAAATAACCACTTCACAAATTACGAGTAACTAACTTGATAGCCGCTTTTAAAATTTGCGAGTCAACCTCTTAAAAAATATCGATCAAGAAAAACATTTTTTAACAAGACGGATCCCAAAACCCTAATCTCTCTCTTGACCCGTCACCGCCCCTAATATTTCCATCGGTTTGTTTTACCGGTAGAAAGTCTCAATCCTTTTTTACTATTTCGTTTTTCTTGATTAATCACTTATTTTCCTTCAATAAATTCTCAATTTTTTGGGATTTTGTTAGTGTCTCATTGTGAGAGTTTGGTTTTGTTTTGATATTTTTCATGTTCCGGATCACCAGGGCTGGTCCTGAGATATTTGAAGGGCCAAACAAAAAAAAAATTGTGCATAACAATAGTACAAGAAAAAATACAAAACGTAAAGTAACACAAAATTACAATCAAATACATACGATTTATTAATTTTGAAAAATTATTCTTCTAACCGTTTCGTTAGCAAAATCATTAATAAATTTCTCATAATCAAATTTGGAAGCATATCATTCTCAATGGATATCGTTTGATTATTTATTTTTATATCACACGCATTTTAAATTATTTATTTTGGTACTCTTTTAAAATCAACGTGTCTCTAAATTTTATTTTGCCTAAATATTTTTAATTTTTTTATACTGCCTTACATGTATATACAGTGGCGGCAGACCTAGACTAAAATTTTAGTGGGGGCACTGTCACACCGTGATTTGATGAGAAATGACGGGTTTTAATTTTTAATATTTTTATAACTGATAAAATTATTTTTTAATTATAAATATTATATTTAAATAATATATATCTATAATATAGAATTCCCTGCTAAAATAGTGTCAAGATGACACTAAATAATTGGAGTGACACCAAATTTGTTGTTAAATATATATTTGGTGTCATCTTGACACCAAATTTGATGCTTTTTAAAATTCCAACTATACCCTCGTAGTTGTTAACGAAAACAATTTTATCCCATTAATTAAGTCACAAAACTCAATTATTTATTATTTTAATAAGTAAAAGATTCCTTATAACATAGTATATAGTATAAAAGATTCTTTATAATGTATGATATAGTATAACTCCTATTAGAGTTGTTTTTGTAAATTATGTAATTTTGACAATATTTAATTTTGACATTAAAATAGTGTCAAAATAACACTATTTTAGTGTCATCCATTGAAGATGATCTAAATAACAGTATTTTATTGTTTGAGATCCAGTCATATCTAAAATTTTCTTTTGACTACTCCTGTAAAAAGTTTGTCACATCGAATGACGCCATCAAAGTACCAAATAATATTACAATATATGCTCATGATTCCCTTGTTCTAAAGGGTGTACTCTGTCTATTGTGCTTAACACGTATGGATATATTTAGAAAACATAATGCGTATTGAAATAACCAAGATTCAAATATCGATATAATATAGTTAGAGATATGTGATATGATGTATTTGAAGAGCGGGAATTTTAGATAACAAGGAGGCACTAGTCAATTTTTTCACCCATCCCGGAGAAGTGAGATAAACACTAAACAAAATGATATTTTGGTTTATAGTTGGGATGAAAGGAAACATACTTTTGTTGATCTTATGGCTCTCTCTTGAGCGTATTGAGTAATAAAGTATTCATAACAGGTCAAGCGGCAATGCATAAATATGATAAAACATGTAGAGATAACCAATACATTTTTATTCCAATTACTTTTGACACATTAACAATATTGCTGAATATGTGATTCAACAAATAGGATTTGCTATTTAACGAAATCTTGCAGCGCAGTTTGTTACCCGTTTACCCGAAGTAACATAAAAATTTTATATTTGCAATAAAATTTATATCTCCATTTCATATATATAACAAAACTTTTATTTATAAATAATCACTTAATCACACAATTTCTTAATTAGTATGAATACTTGATTATATTGATATCAGTTATATTTCATGGTACCTTTACGATATAATGTCAATACTATTTTTTATAAATATGAGGAGTGAATTATGTTATTATAAAAATATTATCTAATTTTTATATTCAAAATACTTTTAACTTTAAATAAATTATCTAAAATCAATTTTAGGAATATTTTTCTCCATATAATATAATATAAACAATGTTCTAAAAATTGGTGTCTTTTCCGATTAGCATGAAAAAAATATATATATATATATATTCACTTGTTGTGACCGACTTGTAAAAAGAAAAAAAAGTCTTAAAATTTAGGCCTCATTTCTGTGTCGATGGCTGCTCCGAATTCTCAATTTCCTGCCGGGTCCGGATCCAAAAACCCGATCGTCCAGCCAAAGCAGGTAACTTTATCTTTTTTATCTCTGTAACTATATATCTTATTTCTATGCTCTCTTTAATTTTGTGAATTTCCTTATTTTCACTGTTTTTTACAGGAAGCTGAAGAGCAGGATGCTTTCAGTATAGAGCGTGAAAGATTAGCTAAGGCTTGCAAAGCCATTAAGTAATTTTAATTCTTTCAGTTGATTCTCTTTTTTTTTTTTACATATATTTATAAGTGGTTCTTATGATTCAGTGAGTTTGTTTGCTTTAGTAGTTAGTTTTGATAGATGTAATTGTTGGGTTAGTGTTGATCCATTGTGTAATCGGGACGGGTGTCGTTAAGCGCAACATAACTTTTTGGACTCGAGAGAGGCCTAATAGCACTCCATTGTAGTAATTAATAGAGCCCTCACATGATATGCATTAAGGAAACACGATAATTAACGTGTTCAATTTTTCCTTTTGGAATCCTATATATTGTTGCACATACTAAAAAATTCTCGACATATCATCAAAGATTGTCCATCTAGCCTTTGAAGAAATTTAATTGCCTACATATCTCACTTGGATCCTTAAATACTTCTCATGATCCAACAAATGAAACTCGATTCTTTTTCGACTTTAGGCATCTCAGTCGAAAAAAATGCTTTTTGTAAGCCTTGTTTTTTTTTTTTTGATTGCAAAACCTAAATGATGACATGTACCTTTTGGTTCAGGGAACAGTATCTGAAGGAGGAAGCTATACGCTTCAAAGAGTATGAAGCTGATATGAGGCGTGAATTGATTGAAAAATACTTTTCGGATAAAGATGTTTTTGGAGGTAGTTTTGTCACAAAGAAGATACTGGAATGTTTTAGTTGTATTTGCAACTTTTCTTTCAACAGAAAACCTTGCATTTGGTACTACTTATGTTGTTTTCCTTCAACTTTTTACTTCTATATTATTGTGGTTCCCATGTTATAATATACATTTTGACATGTAACACTAGCATAATATGGTACATAGAAAGACCTGTTAAGGTTTTTTCATGCCTTGATGATTTAATTTTATTTAATTCTACCAGTGTCTTGTATGCAATTGATCACTTTTAGAAATTTATGAGTGCTACTAGTTTAAAGTTGGAATGCATTAAACACCTGTAAGTTACTATCTTTGTTCCAAAGATATCATTAGAGTTAACTTTATTAGTCGATTCGAGTCAGTGCTGAAATTTAAAGGTGTTATATTTTATTAGATATTTAAAGCACCTACATTAAAAACTTAGGCATAAGCATGGTGCGATTTTTTCACCACACTGAAACCAATTAGATGCTGTCTTTAAAACTAGGAATCATAACCAAACCAAATATGTTGGTTCAGTTATATAACTGATGTATAAACCGTGGAGGAGCTTAACCAAATATGGCTTAAAATAAGTGGTCGAGCATCCATACGCATATCTGAGGGTCTGAGTTTTGGCCACAGCTACTAGATGCATATTGGAGAGAGATTGTTTAAGCCAGTAAATATCGACATATTCAAGTAGAGATTGAGGTTAATACCTAATGTGTATGTTATTCTTGATATGATTTGAACTTCTTTTTAGATAATATAAACACAAATTTAAAATCTAAATATGGTGATCAGAAAACGGTGCTGAAGGTCTTGTTGTTGGATCTTACAGCTTTAATACCAGTTATTCAGGAACTAGGGATGAAGCGTTGATGGTATGTAAGATTTCTTTTTTTAGAACACCACCTATATGCTCGTGATGTATACAAAGACTTGTGAGACAATAATTGAGCAAAAATCTACTCAATCTCTGACAGCATGGTAGATAAATAAACCTGGGCAGTAAACATGGCAAAATCAAAATGCTTTTTATTGTATCATGGATTTCAACTTGCAAATCATGTATTTGAGCTGAATTACGAATTTTGCAGATAAAATATCCGACGAAACTAGCGTAGACGGTGTAACGACAAGCAGGTATGGAATCGAATCATATGTTACTTCCTCATTGTTATAAATTGTATTTATACCTAATTTATATGGTATTATTAATTTCATAGGTGTTCTGCTGTGGAATCGTACGCGGATCCAGTGGCTTATCTCAAGAAAAAGGAAGCCTCTGCCAAATCCGCAGCAAATACCTCAACTGGTAAAGGAAAACAAGTAATGTGGATTGGCTGATGCAATCTCCTATTTAATTAACATATTTTCTTTGATGTTGAAGCTTAATAAATGCATCCAAACAAGAAAATATGCTCCTATGTTTTATCTTTACATGGCATCTGTTACATGATGTGTTTTTGTTAAAACTTGGGTATTTAAAAATTGTAGGTTAACATCAGTAAACAAGTTTATGTTTAAACTTTGAACAAAGTTATTTGGTTGCATAGATCTATGGAAAGAATTTATATATTTATTTTGTAAGATTGGAGGGAACCAATTGTGTCCAGATGAAGATATTTTCTTCTCAATATTAAACTGTTTTGCTGGCTTGGTCGGAGTGGATTGTATCTTTGATTATTTTGAACCTTGTAGGTTGTAACAGAGGCTTAATAACCCTAACCGACGCTCCGACCTCTTGAGCCAACTAAAGATATCTGGGTTTTTAAGTGAGAATTGCACCAAGCATCCATATCTCGGATGTATGGTCAAGTTAGTGTGACCTTGTTTGAGTTAAGTGTAACATTGTTTATTTAGATTACTAGAACTACTTTTTGAGGTTTTTTTATGCTTGTTCGCAAGAAGTCTTCTATATTTTTCTTGGCTGCTTGCTCCAAGGCCGATCTTCCTTCTTTATTTTATCATCAAAGGGGTAGGAATCATCTGTTAGCCCTTTGTTTCATTACCACAGAAGGTTCCTACTTGACTTATCGATCTTACTATTCTAGGATTTAACTTGTGTGTTACATATTCTCTAAATTGAAAAAAATGATTAACACCTCTTTCGAAGAAGAACAGGAAGTACTGATAGTGCGATGATATCTCAACATACAATTTCTGAGGTGGAAAATCTGTATTATTCATTGTCAACACATATTAGTTTGTAGAGTGGTTAAGCTTGAATACCTGTCTAATTAAGTAATTTAAGTTAATCGCTGATTGTTGTCCTTTAGCCAAAGCATAGTGTAGACAAGTTCAGTAGATTAAACAAGCATGGAGGGGTAGTGCAATATGCTGAAAATAAGACTAAGATCAAGTCCTGTAACTCCTGTTGACTTTATGTTTGAGGATGGTTGAATATTGAATATAGACCTGGTAAATCGTGTCTTGTACTTTCGTGTTTCGTATAATTGAACCCTTACACGAACACGACACAAACTGAAATGGGTTCGTGTACCTGAATCCCAAACATGAACACAACACGAGAAAAAAGCAAAAAGACACAAACTAATTTTAATAATCCTGCCGTGCCTCTTGATAGCATTATGTCATTGGGCCAAACATTTTTTTGCCAAACATTTTGTTAGATCCAACAGCCAAAAAAAAAAGCTTTTTAGTTTTTGTTATAGAAAGTATCTACTGGAACCAACCTCTGTATATGTTATCAGATGATTGGCTTTCGATGTCTTCCATTATTCTATGCTGTCCATAAGTTTTCCAATTCTAACCCTACGTCAGTTGTGATGTCAGCATTTGTTTCGACGTGGTTTGGACATTAGAGTTTGTGTCCGAATGGAACAACACCTCAATTAGACAAAAGACAATAAAAATAGGCATATTTTTGTATTGACATTTCTTTAATAAATGCTGCATATTCTTTCTTTTCTTTCATTGTTTTAAAAATATGGTATTTAAAGTAACATTACATATCATTTTTGTTGAATTCTGCCTAGGGCTTTGGTAATGTGTAATAACCTACGTTACTCCGACACGGCACTTCCGGTGGTCGTACCCGTGTCGACCCGACCCGACACGGGACACGACCCGGAATACGTGTCGGATTCGTGAGTTGGAAATCGGATCCTTCTCCATTGCCGGAGAAATTTGAAGATCGCCGGAGAAAAATCACGATTTAACAGAGGTATTAGAGATAAGAGATGAAGTCAAAAATAAAAGAATAAGAAGAGATGAAGCTGCTAGATAAGAGTTCTAGAGGAAGACGTGGTGATACTTACAAAGCCTAATAAAATGTTTATAATGTATCTGGACATCCTTCTGTCTAGATTCATTTTGAATTATATAATTGAGGACAGCTGGTTTTACACCACACGAGCTATGTTTATAATTCTGTCATTACACCTTTTGAAATACTCATCCATCCAGTATATCCAATTATATACTTATTAATTTTTAATCAATAATTAATATTTTAAATTATTCACAAAATGATAATAAAAAATAATATAAACTGATTTAAAAGTAATAAATGTTTAATACCTATAATTATTAAAATTATTATTTTTAACAATCAATTATTTTTTTAAATTATTCATATATAATAATGAAAAATATTATAAAAATAACTAAAAAAATATTTTTTAATATATAAATTATATAATTTAATTTGAAATATGCTGTGTCCCCGTATCCGTGTTCATAATTTGGACGGTGTCCCCGTGTCCTAATTTTTCAGGAATGCCGAATCCGACACTCGGATATGTGTCGTATCCGCACTCTGTACCCAAGTCCGAGTAATATAGGTAATAACGCTTACCTCAATTAGACAAAAGACAATAAAAATAGGCATATTTTTGTATTGACATTTCTTTAATAAATGCTGCATATTCTTTCTTTTCTTTCATTGTTTAAAAAAAAATGGTATTTAAAGTAACATTACATATCATTTTTGTTGAATTCTGCCTAGGGCATTGGTAATGTGTAATAACGCTTCTTTCTCGGGCTTAATAGACTTGGCAACTTATATATTAGCTGATTCTCAAATTTTCAAATTATCAGCTGAACTCAGATTTTAAATAACATTATTGTTGATTGTATCTCAACAGGACAAGCAACTAATGGAGTGACTGAAATCCTGAAGAAAAACCAGTCGTGATCGCGTCCCTTGAGTAAGTTCAATATTCGAGGTAGCATCTAGTGTTATTTTACTTGGTTTAGTTATCCATTTATGCAATTTTACTGCACATGAGTCTTCGTTTAGTGTTTATTAATCTTTTCTATTACTTTGGCTGGATATTTTACTTATTTATCAAGAAGGAATTAAATCCATGGATCCTAGGAGATTTTGTGTTGCTAAAATAGGAACTTGCCATATCCTTGAAAAAGATAGATTCCTTCGTGATATCAAAATTAGAAGTCCAGATTAAAAAGCTCTTAGAATTTTTGTGGCTTTAAGACCATGCTTTGATAGCCAGAATCAGTCCATATTTAAATTACTCTATGTTAGCTGTAGTGCTTCCTTCTTCACTTCAATCTAAAAGTTTCCAGAGTTAAAATTGTACTGAAATTGTAGTTCTTTAGTGGGATTAAGGTACATTAGAGGGGTTATATATGGACTTTCTGACATCGAGAGGAACTATAAAGCAAGAAGTGTTTTAAAGATGGTTTTATTGTGTTCTGACTTCCCGTCTTCTAGAGTGAAAGTATAACTTTGTATATCATCAAAATCTCGATTTGCTATAGTCAGGAAGTGACAGTTGATGGCATAACGGAAACCTGTTCGAGCTGCCGATATATGGTCAGATATATGTGGGGCTAATGATATTTTCATAACAGGGTAAAATATATTATTAGTGAGACGAGTTTAGACTATGATTGAGATTAAAATGCATAGATTGATTACTTTTTTTTCTATTTTCGGTCTTCTACCACATCGTAAATGCAGCACTATAAGATTGAGATTAAAATGCATAGATTGATTACTTTTTTTTTTTTCTATTTTCGGTCTTCTACCACATCATAAATGCAGCACTATAAGATTGTTGGCATTTGCAATCTTTGATTTGTTGCGATGCATTATTTTGGTGTTGATAATCTGATTCAATGAGATACTTTTTCCGGAGATTACAGATGTTTTAGGAATTAGGAGTAATATCCCAGTTTAGTCCGACACTGGGATATGGACACGTTTAAAAAGGATCCGACACTGGGATATGGACACTGGCATTTATTATTTCTAATATAATATGATACTTTTTATAAATAAATATCTATAATTTTATATAAAATAATAATATATAAACTTCAGAAAAAAAGGGTAAAATAATATTTATTATATGTCAAATGTTAAAGAGTTAAATTATAAACAATTTCACAAATCAAGGCACGGAGTTGGAAGAATTTTTGTCTTTTTGTCTTCTCTTTCTCCATTTACATCAATTGCACATCTCTTTCTTCTTATATTTTCTTCTTCTCTTCCTTTTAGAGATGAGTTATCAAAATTATAGATGAGATAGAAGTGTCCATTTTCTAGATGGGGTTTGGATCCGGATCCAAGTGTCCATGTCCGTGTCGTGTCCTGTCGACACGGGTACGGCTGGGTTCTCCGGAGAGTCCGAGCATCACAGCAATAAACAATTGCTACATAGTTTACATGGTATTATATTTTATTAGAGTGTGGACAAGACTACCATTTTGTCAGGGGTGGTCCTGCTATTTTGGTTTCAAGGAAACATGGTGTTATATTGTCTTGGTTGTACACTTGAAGAAAATGTTGATAACAGACACCGATATACTGATTTGATGGTCCTTCGGACTAAGCTGGCCCCAAGCTTGGGCGTTCTACGTAGGATGTTTATGGAGTATACTTGATTTTGAATTATAGAAATAGAAAAACTATGTCCATGAACTTAATCAAAAATATGTAATGCAAGATTGGAAGTCCAATAGTAATCCTCAGGTTATACAACTAGGATTTATATTGCAAATGCCAATTGCTTTAGCTTACCATTGGTAATTGGTGTGGCCATAGTCCTGCATAGTTGTGGTGTTGGTGCCATCGTGATGGATTATGATGATACTGTCAGCTAGTTTTATCAAAAACTAAGCATAACATATATGAGAAAATCTCTTCTACAGCTTTTAGAATGTATTGGTGTTGGTTATTGACAGTCGTTTCCCTTTGACAGTTTTCATAATGTATCATGGTGGCGGATAGAAGCAGCTTGCACAATGAAGTTGGGAGATTGAAGGTGCCGCAAGTCAACTGTTCATCTACCTTCTGTTATAGTTTGATGTTAGTTGCAATCACATTTTGGTAACTTTTTCATGGTATGAAGAGCTTGTATTATCCGAATGTGATGTGAATACTATTTTATATAGAAGTTTATGTTACTAAGTTATGTTGGAATTATAGTATCCGGTTCACTTGAAAAAATATCTTCTCATGCTTGTAACATGCTGCATTTGAATCTTTATGCTAGCTAGCTAGGATCTGGTTTATTGCGCTTGTGTGTGCACTCTATGTTAATTGTTCTTGTTTACTGTACAGAATATGATGAGTTGGCAAGGGTTTTTCCTGTGTGCTAGCATGATGTGCAAGATCTAGGGTTTTTTACTGTTTTTTGCCAACTGCATTATCACTGTTCTCATTTAGTATAGTAGGATGACGAGTCTGGCAAGGGGTTTTTTTTCCCTTTGGATTCCTGTCAGTGTCAGTGGCAAATAATCAGGATTCTAGAATTTTATATACATCAAATCCCACAAAATGCTACGACATAGAGGCATGTTTTAAAATACCTCTCAGAATATGCTAAAGACTCCGCTCTTCTTGTGTTTTTGTAGTACTAAATTGTATAAAAAAATCACTTTTATTTAGAGTATACCATCATATTATAATGATCATTTCATTAATCCACCTGAGGGCCAAAGGATTAAGAAGGTTATTACTTATTACCATCCAACTTCAGTAATAAGTATCTCGACTCAACATGCTATATAATAAGTTGGTAGTATAAGAAACCATATATGCTTATTTTACATCCCTTTTTCTGGATGCCTGTTGATATTTATTATATTAGTGCCTGATTATAATTTAGTGCCTGTTTTTATATCTCTCGATCTTCATTAGTTATTCATTTTGTGTTTAACATTCTCACAGTGTCATAATTTTGGTCTCTAAGCAAACAATTTTGGTACTCTGAGGATTTGAATTAAACTCTGCCTACATATTTAGTTTTGTTATATTTAGTTTTGTTAGGACTTTTCACATTTAGGAAAACTGATCTTGTTATTTCAAAAAATTTAGTGCATATAATGGTGTATAGGCTGATTTCCTGTTGCATGAGATAATATGACATGTACGAAACAGACTGGCGAAGGCTTAAAAAGATTGTATAGCGTATGACACAATTTATTCTAAATTTTAGAACCAAAGAAGCTAAAAGCTAGATGAAACGATATTTAGAAATTGAGTATTTTAGCAAACAAGTAAATAGGTTTTTAATTCCCAGCAATCAACGATGATGATAACTGAAAGGCATTATAAAATAGGTATGATATTTTTTAGACCTCCAAAGGAAAAAAAGCTTAAATAAGGAATATTAATTTAATAATATTTTTTAAATCTCTATTATAATATTTAAAGTTAAGACAGATATTTAAATCTCTGAAATATTAATTTTTGTACTAAAAGTCTATTTATATATCAAAGAAAATATTTTTACATTAAAAAATATTAATATTTCCTATGAAATTATTATTTCGCACTTTAGAGCTTGCCTTAAATAATTAAAACAAATTTTCTTTCGGTCTTCTTAATTTTTATTATTATTGGGAGAAAATTACTTTAATAATTTGAAAATGTTTTCAACTCTCAAAATTATATAATCTCATAAAATATATTTTTCTAAATTTATTAGAATCAAAATATTCGTCAAATGGTCTACTTGACTTGACCAAAAATTATTCTCCCGATATCATTAAATTCAATATTTTTTAGAAAAAATAATTTTAATATTGTAAAAATATTTTCACACTCTCAATATTACATATTTATATTACATATATTTTGCAAGAATTCTTAACTCAGAATAATAGTCAAATGGTTTATCTGATTTGACTAAAAACTAACTATGCTGATATTGTTAAATTTCATATTTGCGGAAAATTTTCTTTGTACTTTAAAAAATATTTTCACACTCTTAGAATCTTACGTTTCTATGAAATATATTTTTCAAGTAAAATTGAATCTAAATAGTCAAAATTTCTACTCAATTTGACCGAAAATATCATATATATTTAGTCCACAATCCCTAATTTAATTTCGTTAATTTCAAATAAATACTTTTATATGTTAGAATGACTTAAAACTTAAGATTGGTCATTTAAATAATAATTCCTATTCATGATAAAATTTTCATATGTTTTCAAGAATTTTGTTCTGAGTTAAATTTAGAGTTCAAAAACTAATAGGTCGGCTTTAGGAGCGGCAAAATTCGACACAACCAAAACCTGATACGAACCCAACACGAAAAAATACAAATTAGGGTCGGGGTTTTTGTCTTTCAAATCGGGTTCGGATTGGGTAAATTTTTACTTGTTCGGGATCGGATCGGGTTCGAGTTGACCCAAAGTACCTGAACTCGACCCGAAAATTAAATATATATAATATATAATATATAAATTTATATTTATATTATAAAAATATAAATTTGTGATATATTTACATATTATTTAAATAATTATATTCAAATATCATCTAATAAATTTACTATTATATATTATTTAATAAATTATAAATAAAAATAAAATAATTAATTTTTAATAATTTTCGGGTCAAAACGGATCATTTTCGGGTTGACCAGCTACATAACAGGTCGGGTTTGGGTTGAGATTTTTTAACCCATTTCAAGTCGGGTCGGGTTGACCCAGAAACAAAAAAGAGTACCCGACACGAACCCGATCCGTTATCCGAAATTGCCACCTGTTGGCTTAATCAAACCATTAAACAAAATTTGACTAAATTCGACCAAATTTTGCACGAACAGATTTTGTAATATTTTCAAGTACTCCGTATTTTTATTTTTAGATTATTTTTGAAATTATTGAGTATTTTATTATTGATACATGTTAGGTGTTTAATTCAATATCGGTATATATTCTATCATCAATATGCTATTTATTAGAGCTAAAATACTCGGCTGCAAATGGGTGAAAGAGCCGAAAAGGTGTCTACATCAAAACTTCTCCCCACCTGACTAGGGGTGAAATCGAGCCGAATAAATGCGAATAGCAGTATGCTCAGATTCGGCTCGAATTCATAATTATTCGTTCAGATTCGGTCCGGATTCGAATTAAAATTTTAATATTTTGTTCAGATTCGACTTGAGTTCGAATATCAATATTCGTATTTGATTCGGCTCGACTCGAATAAATACCGAACTACTCGTTTTAGTGTATTCGAATTCGAATTCATATATAGTAATTCTATAAAATTAAGAATATTCGAATAAAATTCACTAAAAATTAAAATGTGATCACTTAGTAGAGTATTATTTTAATATAAATATTATATATTGTATATAATAATGTATGCGACTTACGAATTCGAGTCGAATACGTATAATAAATATGTATTCGAGTACTCTAAAATTATTCGAATTACTCAAAATAAATATGACCGAATATCAGAGTGGTAAGATCCGACTCGGTATTCGTTCGAATTATAAAATAAGATTCGAATTCACTCATTTTTTATACGAATACGAATTATATTCGTTTTTAACGAGTCGAATCCGAGTTCGAACCCGGATTACTCGGATTCGTTTTCAGCCCTACACCTAACCCTAACACCCTCCTTAATTTCTTCTATGAATACTAGCTTATGCCCATACATTAGCATGGATTTGTATTTTAATAGTAATTTATAATAATTTCATAGTTAAAATTTTATTTTTTTATTTTTCTAAAATTCAATTTCAATATATTTATTTCAGAATAATACTAAATTAGTTATTCATATTAGTTGATAATCGAATATTAATAATTTTATTTATAAATAATATTAAATTAAATTTTGTACTTGTGGGGAATCGAACCTTAATCAATTAATTAATTAACTAATAATACTTATAGAATTTACATATATACCCCTGACGAACAAACCACATTAATTCTATTATTCCAATTATATATAAGATAGAATAATACTAAATTAGTTATTCATATTGGTTGATAATCGAATATTAATTATTTTATTCATAACTAATATTAAATTAAATTTTGTACTTGTGGGGAATCGAACTTTAGTTAATTAATTAAATAATTAATAATGCTTATAGATTTTACATATATGCTCCTGACGATCAAACCATATTAACTCCTTTATTCCAATTATATATAAGATATAACTAACCTCATCACATTCATATTTCCTGAAACTAATAGTCATATAATTGCTACAATTATTCTCTCTCAAATTTCAAACGCCTATGTACTTCTACGAACCTTCTCTCTTATCATTTCTATGTATTTACACACACACATATATATTTTGCATTATATTCTGATTATAATAATTGTAAAACTATTGTAGGACATAATATAGGATATATAGATTTTCAGTTTGTACTATGGTGTACAAAATGGTACCCTAATATATATATATATATGCAAGTGATCAAATAGAAAATAACTTAGAATAGAAAATAGAAAATAAGATCTACACCACATATTCAATCTAATCTAATGGCAAGGGGAACATCCACACACAAATCAAATACACCCTCATACACCCAATCCCACATAATCCCTCCGTTTTTAATTTGATTTTTCCCGTTCATTAGTGAAGTTTTTTTCAAATCTAACTTCACCACATTTTTCTCCATCTCCCAACAATCAGTTTGCATACCATATGTGATATATTCCGGTGACTTTTATTTTTTCGGCGATTTCCATTATTTTTTGTGAACCCAGGATATATAATTTAGTGATTTCTGTAATACAAATTAGTGATTTCTATAATACAAATTAGTGGTTTCTGTAATATTATTTAGTGATTGAAGTTTGAATCTGATAAGTGATGAATTTATTTTAATTATAAATTATATTTGCCGAAATATAACACATATGGTATTAAAACTGATCGTTGGGAGATGAAAAAAAATGTGGTGAAGTTAGATTTGAAAAAAACTTTGCCAATTGACGGGAAAAATCAAATTAAAAATGGAGGAGAATAGATGTGATTGTGTGTGTGAGTGTATATATAATTTGTGTGTGGGTGCGGCAGGTATAATGATAAGGTTTTATATTTCTCATTTAAGCTATTTTCTATTTGAGTAGGACTCTCTCTATATATATATACACACACACACACATGAAATAAAACAAAAGTATACTTTAACCAAGTATAAAGGTTATGGAATTACACACATGCACACATTAATATTCTCAAAAAAGATATTATACCGGTATAATGCAGTAACAGACTAGTCCAACCTCTTTTAAGTAAATATTTATTTCATAGATATTGTTTTCTTATCTTTTGCAGTGAGGTGAAGTGAAGTGTGACAATTCTTATTCTAAAATCCAAGTCTTACGGGTACTGACATCGAGTTGGTAGCCTTTTCACTGTGAAGAAGAGAAAAGACCCAGGACTGGAAAAACAAAGAAGGACAAAGACTACACATGGATTGCACATCATCTTTGAAAAAGTAAGGGGAAGTTAATTTTTAAGATAAGTTGTGTGTGTATTTTTCTACATAGTTTATGATGAGTTAACAGAGAGTTATGCTCCAAAACGAATTTTATAAGTTTTTGCAAATATTTTGAGGAAGTGACAGGGAGTCATGTTCTAAGATAAATATTTATGGGTTTGTAAAGGATTTCCCACCAATGAAAGGAATAAGGTATTTTAAGGGAAAATCTCGAGTCTCAAGAGGAACTTGGGTATTGGATGTAGAGTTATTTTTTTTGGAGGTGTATATATCACGAATTAGGATAAAAATCCTTTATTCGTCATTTACATTTTCTTATCTTTCTATTCGGCATATATACATTGCTAATGACTCAGAAACATATTTTAAAAAGGAAAAATATTTTTAAAAACTAATAATAATTTTTAAATTTATAATTAAGCTATTCAAATCCACTTTTAACTTAAAGTAGCCCTCATATGGGACCTAATAATTGGTCTATATTTAAACAATAATATTTCTTAGTGATAATATGTTCATAAAATAGTAAGCATACAACAATCAAAAAAATAATCTAAGGGTCTGTTTGATTTATATATTAAAAAGTTACATTTCACTTATATCAAACAATACTTGTAGTATAAAGAAAATAACAGGAAAATAATAGAAGTTAACGTTAAAGGAGAAAATATTCAATTTTATAAATTGAGAACTTTTAATAGTTTTCGGTGCTAGAACCTAGATCAACTGTTTTGTGACTTTCATCTCGAAAGGTAATACCAGTTGACTATTATCCCTATTCACGGTCATCTGTAGACAATTGATATCGGCAAATTGGACATGTATTTTGCATCTCCAACCAAGGCAAAATGCAGTCCTCATGGTAGTGGTGAGAGCAAGGTAACTTCTTTGCTATCGCTCCGACACTAAAATCTTCCTTACATACAACACAAATCATACAATCATTCTCAACAATTTCTTGAGTAAACACCACTGAAGGAAGATTCTCAACAGCAGATCTGAAAGCTGAATTTTCTGGTACGCTCTCCAAAAGGAATTGCTCAAGTATCATCTCAATTAAGTAATCATTTTGGTTGAAGTAACCATCATCAACTCCATCTTGTGTCCATCCAACATTCACAACCCAACTGTGAATGCTTCTCTCTCCAATTCTCCATCTCTTACACCCACAATCGATCCATTCTCACCCCACATTTCCTCATATATGTTATCACCCTCGTCATCGGAAACCAAATCCGGTAATTGACTCAACCGATTAATTTCCTCAAAATCCAAATGGCCAACATCATTCACATCCCAATCACTAGCCCCTATCCAAGGTGAATCTAGATCAATTTCGGTAACATCACCACTTACATTCCCCGTCACTAATTCCAAAGCATCACTACCCACATTCTCCCCTTCAGCAAATACGTCATTTCCACCCACCCCGCCCATATAATTAACAGGGATATTGGAACTCATATCATCATATTCATGTATGAACCAAGAATCAATGTCATAATCATCATCATCACTAAACCTTAAGCCCACCCCAAAATCCAATTCATCGCTACCCATATTATCATTTTCTTGAAAAAAAATATCATTATCAATATTTTCTTGAGCATCAAAAAAATCCAAGACTTCAAATTCGGGGTCCAATGATAATTCTGCTTCTCTTATGCTCTCCTCAGTGACTTGGAGACGACCACTAGGCTCGATTATATGTTCAGAGACTGACATTTCAAGCTCTGCAGCAGAAGTTTCAAGCAACAAACCTGGGTTATTTAGTGTTTGTTTATTGTTGGGTGGTGAATTGGAATTTTCCGCCATTAACAAATTGTTATGTAAGAAGAGAACGAAAATTGAAGGATATGTATGTAAGAATAATTTTTCTTATTTATTTTTCTAGTTTGAAGAAAATAGAAGAATAAAGTATGATTTTATAGGGAAAACTAGGTATGTGTAATAATTATTAGATATTGTATAGATGTTTAGTTAGATATAGATTGTGTATCGAATATGAAAATATTTATTGGCAGATATGGTGTTGACTATTTTGTACAAGTATCTATTAGATATTGTTTGGATTTTTATTTGGAAGTAGATTGAGTATGAAAGAATTTCTAATTTATCTGTGGATATGGGGGTTGATCATTTTGTACATGTATTTATTAGATTTAGGATTTTGTATAATATTAGATATTGTGTATGGTACACTAGTGTTATCTATAAACTTACATCTTTAGAGTGATTGTGTATTTAGGATTTGATTTTTCTACTGATACAAATTATGATATAAAATGAAATATAAATTATATTTGTAACTTTCTATTCAATATTATTAAAATTAATACATTAAAATTTTAGTACTTGGTTAGTTGGTATTTAAGAACCTATTTTAAAAACCCTTCTAGTTAAACTGTGTATACTTATTCTAATTTAAATGTATCTATACTATATTATTAAAACCAAAAGATAAAAATTTTGGAAGGCGATTGATCATATTAGGGCCCATCTGTGAACTTAAGTGGTAAAAACTTATCATCTATCATCCCAGATTCTGAGTTCGACTCTCTCTCATCCCGAGATTTGTTAGAAAAGATCCTCATTTGTATTGGTATAAGTTTAATTATTCGAAACAAAGTAGAAGACACATATAACTATATTAATTTAAAAACATTTTTAGAGGATATTTATTTTTAAAACCTATTTTAACAAACGTGAATGTCTTAATAACCTATTCTATTTAAAATATATATTCAATGCCTACTGTTGAATAATATGATCCTGATAAGTCAGTCTCTTAACACCTTTAGGTTTTAGGAGAACTGGTAACTTAACATGGTATCAGTGCTCGGTTATTGGAGGTTTCGAGTTCGAGTCCCTCCTACCCACAATATTCTCATTTATTGAAATATTGATGTTGTACTATGGTGGACAAAAAAAGGACGAGATCCCTACCTAGTAATTGAAATTTTACGGACACAAGGCCCAAAAAGGGACGAACCACCTTGTGATCCACTTTTCGACCAATAATGGGCTTTCAAGTGAGGGGGATGTTGAATAATATGATTATGGTAAACCAACTACCTAACACCTTGAGATTTTAGAAGAACTGGTACGAACCACCTCGTGATCGACTTTTCGACCGATAATGGGCTTTCAAGTGAGGGGGATGTTGAATAATATGATTCTGGTAAACCCACTTCCTAACACCTTGAGATTTTAGAAAAACTGGTAAATTAATATGGTATCAGAGCTTATGTTGCTAGAGATTAATGTTAATTTAATTTGAATTATCGTTGGATTTAAATAAAGATCATTAAGTAAATTAAAAAAATTATAGTTAAAATTTTATAAAATAATACTAAACAAATAATTATCTCGATTAAGTAATATATTTCTTCATTTCAGACTTTGATCAATATGATAAAAGAAATGTTCACTAAATTCTGTAATATAACAATTTTTTAAAAAAAAATCTTAATGTCTAAACAAAAATATATACAAATTATATATGTACATATATAATATACATTATTTATTTCTTATTAAAATATAAATTTATATTCATTTTTCTTTAGTTTCTAGCAAATTTAAAATAAATGATATTCTTAATTTTTTAATATTTTATTTTATGAAATATGTATAAGTGTATAATATACATGTGAGTGTAACGAATCATAAGATTGTATATATGAAATACACTTAAATTCTATAATTTAATTTGAGCCAAATTCAGTTTGTATAATTTTAGTTAGGATTTGATCAATTTCGGGTCATTATTGGATATGTTATTTCAGATTATTTTCGATTAAAAATCCAGTTCCAGATCATTTTCGGATCGGATCGGATCGGTTTTAGATCATTTTTGGATTTGATTATATTGAACCTATATCGGTTCAGATCGGATTGTTTCAGATTCAGTTACACTTTCGGATTACCAAATTCGGATACAAAATCGGATTCTGTTTCCAACATTTCGAGTCAATTTTTCGGGTCCAGACCCAATTTGCCAGGTCTAGCAACAACCCATAACACCTCCGACCTCTCTTCATCTCCTTCCTAAAAAGATAAGAGATTTTAAACTCATACTACAATAATACCTAGATAAATGAATATTCGATAAATAAATAACATCATCCAATGAATAATTTTTTATGGTCCCAACATAACAGAGACAGTGTATTTTTGACCTCGATAATGAATAATCTCGATTAATGAATATTATTTTCCAGTCCCGAACGTATTCATTTATCTAGATTTAACTGTAGATGCATTGATGGTGATAAAAATAGAAGAAGAGAGATTAAAAAATATATATATAAGAGACGTAACAGAGATTTTAGTAGCGGGGGTTAAAGAGGTGGGTGGAGATGTGGGTGTGGGTGTGGGTGGGAACGAGTTAAAATGAATGGACCAGATTAGTTTCTAGTTTCTAACTTATTTTTTCTTTCTATTTGATCATTTGTGTGTGTGTGTGTGTCTGTTATATTATATAAGAGTAATGTTAGAGATCCCAAATATTATCCCAAATTTTTTCCTCAAATAACGTGACATGACATATGACTTATTTTAATTTGTGGGCACATATGTATGTATGCGAGATCTCGTATTATTATAGGAAGGTTATCGATTATACACGTGACAACTCAACATTTGTTAGTGATAATATGTTCATACAATAGTAAACATACGACAATCAAAAAAATAATCTAAGGGTCTGTTTGATTTATATATTAAAAAGTTACATTTCACTTATATTAAACAATATTTGTAGTATAAAGAAAATAACAGGAAAATAATAAAAGTTAACTTTAAAGGAGAAAATATTCAATTTTATAAATCGAGAACTTTTAATAGTTTTCGGTGCTAGGACCTAGATCAACTATTTTGTGTCTTTCATCTCGAAAGGTGATACCAGTTGACTATTATCCCTATTCACGGTCATCTGTAGGCAATTGATATCGGCAAATTGGACATGTATTTTGCATCTCCAACCAAGGCAAAATGCAGTCCTCATGGTAGTGTTGGGAGCAAGGTAACTTCTTTGCTATCGCTCCGACATTAAAATCTTCCTTACATACAGCACACATCATACAATCATTCTCAACAATTTCTTGAGCAAACACCACTGAAGCAAGATTCTCAACAACAGATCTGGAAGCTGGATTTTCTGGTACGCTCTCCAAAAGGAATTGTTCAAGTATCATCTCAATTAAGTAATCATCTTGGTTAAAGTAACCATCATCAACTCCATCTTGTGTCCATCCAACATTCACAACCCAACTGTGAATGATTCTCTCTCCAATTCTCCATCTCTAACTCCTACAATCGATCCATTCTCACCCCACATTTCATCATATACGTTATCACCCTCATCATCGGAAACCAAATCCGGTAATTGACTCAACCGATTAATTTCCTCAAAATCCAAATGGCCAACATCATTCACATCCCAATCACCAGCCCCTATCCAAGGTGAATCTTGATCAATTTCGGTTACATCACCACTTACATTCCCCGTAACTAATTCCAAAGCATCACTACCCATATTCTCCCCCTCAGCAAATACGTCATTTCCACCTAACCCGCCCATATAATTAACAGGGATATTGGAACTCATATCATCATATTCTTCTATGAACCAAAAATCAATGTCATAATCATCATCATCACTAAACCTTAAGCCCACCCTAAAATCCAATTCATCGTTATCCATATTATCATTTTCTTGATAAAAAATATCATTATCAATATTTTCTTGAGCATCAAAAAAATCCAAGACTTCAAATTCGGGGTCCAATGATAATTCTGCTTCTCTTATGCTCTCCTCAGTGACTTGGGGACGACCACTAGGCTCGATTATAAGTTCAGAGAGTGACATTTCAAGCTCTGCAGCAGAAGTTTCAAGCGACAAGTCTGGGTTATTTAGTGTTTCTTTATTGTTGGGTGGTGAATTGGAATTTTCCGCCATTAACAAATTGTTATGTAAGAAAAGAATGAAAATTGAAGGATATGTATGTATGAATAATTTTTCTTATTTATTTTTCTGGTTTGAAGAAAATAGAATAATATAGTATGATTTTATAGGGAAAACTAGGTATGTGTAATAATTATTAGATATTGTATAGATGTTTAGTTAGATATAGATTGTGTATCGAATATGAAAATATTTATTGGTAGATATGATGTTGACTATTTTGTACAAGTATTTATTAGATATTGTTTGGATTTTTATTTGAATGTAGATTGAGTATGAAAGAATTTCTAATTTATCTGTGGATATGGGGGTTGATCATTTTGTACATGTATTTATTAGATTTAGGATTTTGTATAATATTAGATATTGTGTGTGGTACAGTAATATTATCTATAAACTTACATTTTTAGAGTGATTGTGTATTTAAGATTTAATTTTTCTACTGATACAAATTATGATATAAAATGAAATATAAATTATATTTACAACTTTCTATTCAATATTATTAAAATTAATACATTAAAAGTTTAGTACTTGGTCAGTTGGTATTTAAGAACCTATTTTAAAAACCCTTCTAGTTAAACTGCATATACCTATTCTAATTTAAATGTATCTATACTATATTATTAAAATCAAAAGATAAATATTTTGGTAGGCGATTGATCATATTAGGACCCATCTGTGAACTTAAGTGGTAAAAAACTTATCATCTATCGTCCCAGATTCTGAGTTCGACAATCTCTCACCCCGAGATTTGTTAGAAAAGATTCTCATTTGTAAGGGTATAAGTTTAATTATTCGAAACAAAGAAGAAGACACATATAACTATATTAATTTAAATACATTTTTAGAGCATATTTATTTTTTAAACCTATTTTAACAAACGTGAATGTCTTAATAACCTATTCTATTTAAAATATATATTCAATGCCTACTATTGAATAATATGATTCTGATAAGTCAGTCTGTTAACACCTTTAGGTTTTAGAAGAACTGGTAACTTAATATGGTATTAGAGCCCGGTTGTAGGAGATCTCGAGTTCGAGTCCCTCATACCCCCAATATTCCCATTTATTGAAATATTGATGTTGTACTATGGTGGGAAAAAAAGGACGAGATCCCTAGCTAGTAATTGAAATTTGACGGACACAAGGCCCAAAAGGGGACGAACCACATTGTGATCTACTTTTCGACCAATAATGGGCTTTCAAGTGAGGGGGATGTTGAATAATATAATTCTGGTAAACCCGTTTCCTAACACCTTGAGATTTTAGAAGAACTGACAACTTAACATGATATCAGAGCTTTGGTCGTAGAAAATCTCGAGTTCAAGTCCCTCTTATCCCCCCCCCCCCCCAATATTCTCATTTATTGAAATATTGATGTTGTACTATGATAGGCCCAAAAAGGAACTAGATCCCCCCTAATAATTGAAATTTGACCGGACACAAGGCCCAAAAAGTGACGAACCACTTTGTGATCCACTCTTCGACCCATAATGGTCAGTCTCTTAACACCTTGAGGTTTTAGGAGAACTACCTACTTATTTAATTTAATTAAAAAATAAATTTAACAAAATAAAATTAAAAATAATGATTTGATTGCAATAATTTTGTAAAATTAGCCTCAATGGTAGTAACTTTTTTGACTTAGAAGTGAACGTGGACAGTCTAGTAGTATTACAGATATTAAAATTTGAAATATCAAAAATTGGTTCCTAAAAAATATATTGTTGAAATAAATAAAAGTAGATAACAATATAAAAATAAAACATCAAAATATAAATGATATGATAACAAATATTAAAAGTAACCAGTGCACTACACACGATATAAGCTGATATATACATATATTCAAATGATCAAATAAGAATTAAATTAAAAAACAACTCTAAACTAGTCACTATTTATAACCACCTAAAACTACAAATATCACCTCTTTGTATACCAATAATCACCATTTTATATACTATAAATCATTCAATTATATAGAATTCAATGGTGTACTCTTAAATGAAGTACAAATCGGAGACCTATATGTCATATATTAGATTCTACAATATATAATAAATAGAATATGATGCTGAATATATATGTTCTCTAGTTAATACTCCATATAAGATTCTACATAGAACGTTTGTATATATATAGAGAGAAAATTCAATGGAGACCAATTTTTAATTGAAGACCCATAGACTATACATGTTCTGCAAACAGAACATTGCACAAAATATTCTACAAGCAATACATATATAGTCTTGAAAATCACACACACACACACACATATATATATATAAACGATATATATATATATATATATATATATATATATATATATATATATATATATATATACACACACACACACATCCTATTATCACCATTTTAGGCCTCATACCCCCAACATATGATACCACATCACCAACCGCTACCTACCACCGCCTGCCACTTACCATTGACCCCCAACCCACCCCATAATTTTATTTCATATTTGTGAAAAACGAAAATTGATGATTTCTAATATATAAAATGGTGATGAATAGTATATAAATGGGTGATTTCTGTATTTATAAATACTAATTTGAAATTGATTTCAAATTTTTAGATTAATTTTGTTTTGAGTGAAGTAACATCTTATAAATAAATAAATAAATAATAATTATACAAATTTTGAAAAAAAAAGATATAATTGTACTAATTTTTCAAAGTACATCGAAATTAATTGAAATCGTCCTAATTTTCTTTATCATGAATTCTATAATTCCGTTATCCCCAAATTCAGAAGTGCCAAAAGTTGCACAGTCTTTATCTCTTTTTTTTTTGACAAACAAATGAATTTTATTAAGTTGCATCAACCAAAATTACAGACTTAACTCCAATGGGAACAGAACTCCCATCAAAAATCCGATGTGGAAGAGACATGCAAAAACACAAATCACAGTCAGGACAAACCCCTGAGCTGACACTACAACCTGAATGGAAATAACTAAACGAACTAAACAGATAGCCGCTTGTGTTTTCAGACTGTTTAACATCATGAATTTCGAAATTCTTTGAATTAAAAAAGATTAAACTGGCTTCACGATCAATCAAACCTGCACCAATCCTGGAACCAGTAATATCACAAATGACCGTCACATACGCACCGCCTGTAGCCCAATGTTCAGAAACACCCCAGCTATCTACATGCCGAAAACCAGCTATAGACACGTCGAAGGTGAAAGATCGCATAAGATGAACAAATTTTAGTTGTGAAAAGTAAGCTCTTGCAATATTAGACACCAACCCAAATCCAATGCATGAATCACAGATCTCCTACAAAACCACATAAATCATTTTCAAAGTAACCAGGAACAAAACACATACCAACATAAAAAAAACATACCTTAACATCCCAATAAAAGGGTAACAAGTCAGACACACGCCAAAAGGCGAGACTAAAACCAAAAATTCAATGACCTCGGAATGACACCAAATTTTGATATGATATTAAGGAGGAGGATTTGAATCTAAATGTATTTTTTATTTGCTGAGACGGACTCAAAACCAAGATAAATCTGAGAAATAAATTCTAGATGTTTGGCTTTAGTTCGATTTTTATTGAAAAAGACTGGAACGGATTTAGATGATTGAGAGGGAGACTGGAGGATGGTTTAATGGGGAAACGAAGCTGTGGACGGAGAAAAGGGGCGGCGGCTATGGTGACCTAGGGGAGTCGACTCTCATTAATAAAAGAAATTTTAATTTTATTAAAAAAAGAATTTGTAGGGGAGTCGACTCTCATTAATAAAAGAAATTTTAATTTTATTAAAAAAGGAATTTGCACAATCTTTATCTTAAGTTAAAGGAAAAGTCTCTCCAATCACTCCAGGATAGAAAATTAACTGAAAAGAACGATTAAGGATGATGTTGATGAATATTCCATGCAAGGGCATGGTAATAAAAAGTGATCTTGAGTTTCTGCCCTGAATCAATGCAGAAGACTAAATCTGAGTAAACGAGCCAAAGTGGGAAACCTATAACAAAAATGTACAAGTCCACTTTAGAAGTCTATTCAATGATCTTTTCCGAGAGTAGAAACCATTGAGAAGAGATAAGTGGAACTATTTAACCAAATAATCCTCAAAAACTGAAATAAATAGAGATTTTTCAAAGGATAAAAAAAAAGTAGTTAAGCGTTAAAGGTTTACACCTACTATGAAACTTAAGTAAAATTCTGTTTCATGTTCCAACCGAGAGTTTTCAAAAATGTAGCTAGAAGGGAGTGGGAGATTAAGATCACCCAAACCATTTAGATCATTATTTTTTTCTGATTCTGGTTTAATTTGAACCCATATTTCCAAGAGTCTATTTGAAAAAAATATGAAACCTCACAATGTATAAATTAAGGTGAAGAAGCAATTCTCTTAACCAACCATATTTAGGTCACAGCCCAACCACACTCGATCATTATAATGGTCCTAATAGTTTATTAAACAGTTCTATTTTTTTTAATACTCTTCGAGATAAAGTCGAGTCTATTTTTTTTAACTTTAGCCTCCAAAACATCAAAAAGTCATGTTACTGGTGAAGAGAAAATATTTCAGCTCTTCAATGCGGGAAGTTTTATTTAGTCCTCTAATATTAAGGACTACAAGATGATTTCAAATTCATAACTACTTTTTAGTTTTTACCAGGAGTATTATAGTGTGGAGTAGGTTGCTTCTTATTGAGTTAAATCTAAGATATACAATCGCAAACTAGTAATATAATAGTAACTAAATACTAGGTATTGTTCCTCAAAAACTATATATGTTATAGATTGCAATTAATATCATAGAATTTAGGTACATAACACAAGAATTGATTTTTGTTTTCTAATTAACTTAATTAATTACTAAATTAATTAAATAATATTATACTAGTAAAGACAATAATATGTGTTTCAGATTCGAAAAGATAAATCACGATGATTATTTCCCCTCAATATGTTCATATATTGGTAATAAAGTAGTGTAGTACTATAGCAAAATCATATATAGTTTATTACCTAGAAATCAAAGATCATAAGTTTCACACAAAATCGGTACGATATAGATTATATAATTGAAATAAGATGTGTGTATGCGCAATTTATTTTCCAGAATAAATTATGCACCAATTCACACAACAATGCAAGGTAACAATAAATATTTATATCATCATAATATTAATAATATTAGTAGATATATTCATGCATCATTCAAGTTTTATGCCAATTAATTATAATTCTCTCAGTATTATATTATAATTAATTCAAATAATTACTAAAGTTGGCCAAAAAATATCAAATATTGAACATGGGAATAAATAAATTATTAAACCGCCCATAATACTTTTTATAAAAACACCAACAATCCCATATTATCCATAAATATCCTAAATTATAAAAGTTTGGTTAATAATTAAAGTATCAAAAAAATCCCAAGAAAACTAACACATTTTAAGTGATAAAGTTAAGGTAGAAAAGTCTATAATAGAAAAAAAAACCACTTAAATGTTTTCAATACTTGTCCATTGCTAAGTCTAATATATGTGTGTGTGTGTTATATGTATAAAAAAAAGTCTTTCCAATGATTTAATGCAAATATATGAAATTTATTAATCAGAATAGAATTTATAAAAGAAGAATCTCTTGAGTGACTTTTGGGCTCTAGTTCTAGGCTAATGTTGCTAAAAGTTTTATGCAAGACCCCATCTAAATTAAAGAACATTTCTTGAGATTTCTGTGAGTTTTTGAATCATCTGAAATGAACTTAGGGAAATTTGGTTAGAACCCAAACAATGTGGACTTAAAAAATATCACTACAATTCAAAAATATATCAGAATTAAATATATTAAAAATATCAGAATTGGTAGTCAATTCAATTTTCACTACAATTTCACACAGTAACAAAAATATTGCCACCCTTAACATTTAACAGTCACAAATATATATCACGATGATACTAGTCAATGAAGGCAAGAGCTAATAAATAAGCTCAAGATTTAGATGGATGATAGATTAAATAAAAAAAGAAGATAAAAGCTCATTGCTGCTCACTAAAAATTAAATTAATTTATGAATATTATATATTGAGGACACTACATTAATCCTATTCCCGTTATCATATTTTCGCATACACAATATCAATATACTTACAAGAGCAAGTCCAATGTTATGTTAAAATAGATGTAATTATTATTATAATATTAAATTAAAAAATATATTTTGGTACCAAAATAGATTTCATACAATACATTTTTTTCAAATATAATCAATTAGATGTAAAATTAAATAATTTTTCAACCAACAATGAAAAATATAATATTGAATTTGCTAAAATAGATATTTTATATTCATTTCCCTCTAATTTACTACTTGCATGTCAATGTGACAATTATAATTTGGTTCTAAATATAAAAAGTATAACATTTTCGTATTCTAGTACTTCTTTTACCATTGCATTAAAATGCTATGTTATATAATTGATGATATATTATAAAAATATCACCTCTTTTAGCATTGTAGTGTACTTGTTCTAACATGATTTAAAGGAAGTTCTATGATAAAAACATGTACCATAATGAATAACTCACCACAAAAACGTAATCTTCTTGGATGAAATAGTGAGTACTTGTGGTCGGAATTCCCGGACTGAGTACTTGTGGTCGGAATTGGTATCTAGTACTAGCAGTAGTGCATCAAAGATGCAGTCATCGACTTTCCCGAGAGTCCACAATTGCCGTGAACAAACATATTAATGACGAGGAACACTTTTTTGTTAGGCTACTAATACTTGTATTTGCTCTACTATTCTGCCCCACACCGGATCGTGTCCTTCAAGTCGCACCTTGCTTTCTACCACATCGTTTCAAACGAAATTTTACCATAACAAAACATTCCTCTAATTTGAAAGATTTCAATTTTGGATCTGAAACGGATAGGTTCGAGAGATGAGAGAATTAAGGATGCCACTAGAAAGACTAATCCGGTCGCTTTTGACTATTTCCTCGGACCAATCTAGCTTGGTGGCAGTAACACAAATTAACACACGATCGACTAAATTTTTATTGTTTTCATTATTAAGTTGTAGTAAATTGAACATGGAGAATGAAGATGGAAAAATTAAACTAGTGGGGCTCAATTCATAGCTTGATTTGTGAAGGATTAAAAATATAAATTAATATATTTGAACTATTTTTATTCGTGTACCTTTAAGTTTTTATTTTCTCCTCTCTCTTTGAGAATATTGGTATGTCACATAATTACAGTACCTCTCGCACACTTATATACATGGGTCACTTATGATCTCATATATACAACATGAGAGCGTAATATAAAATCACCATTCTCAGGGACAATATATATATATAAATATAAAACTATAATGCATGCAGGGGATGCAGCATTCATGCATGTTATTTAGTTTAATCCAAAGAGTATGTCAACCAGTACTGGGGGACATTTTAGCACACAAATGTATCTGTCGGTAATATTACTGTATCTAATTAGGTTATGGTTCTGTGTCAAATTAAGTATACATTAAGACTATTTATGCAATGTATGCAGATTAAGCTGCTTAATTATTGAATTACTGTTAACTGTAAACGTGATTATGTTGCACGTACATTCTTATCACCATCCGTTAACTTTTTCAAAGTAAAATAATTTTTTCGTTTCAATAAATTAAATGAATTGGAATGACACATATGTAGATAGGGCTGCAAATGAACAGAGCTGTTCGTGAACAAAATTCGAGCTCGGCTCGTTTAAGTGAGCTCGACTCTGTTCGTTTATTAAAAGAACCTGATCTTTAACATAAAAATCCGCTCGGTTAGTAAACGAACCCGAGCCGAGCTTTATGCCTGTTCGGCTCGAGCTCGGCTCGTTTAGCTCGGGATCGGCTCGAGTTCGGCTCGAGCTCGTCTAGCTCGGCTCGGATAAAATTTATATATATTATAAATAAAAAAATATTATGAATAATTTAAATATTTATATCATATTTAATATATTAATGTTTATATGAAATTATTCATATTATATATATATTGTTAAAAAAAGAATAAGTGTATACTATACATGTGGTTTTTGTTTGTTTTACAGATGCTAAGAATCAGATTCAGCCTTTAGGCATTTGCCTCCCAATTCCCAAACCATTGCATCTCGATTCTCATCCTCATTACAGTCTGCATTCACTGTCGTCTAAGTAACACTGGAAGATTGAAAAAGATCAAACTGCAAAGTCTATTTGTGACAAAGCAATTCTTAAACCAGTATGACAATTCTAGAAGCTTATTTAGTTATTTATACCACTATGACAATTATAAAGCAAATTTAGTAATGTAATAAAGCTTATTTTGTCAGGGACGCCATTTTTTACTTTTACCTTCTTAGAAAAATCACTAAAAATATTATTTAACTTAAATAAAGTTTTAACGAAATTATTGAGATTTGGGCTTACTTTTGAAAAATTAAAATTATATGTTAAAGAGTTCTTAGTAACATCCACCTTCTTCTAAACATTTTAATAATCATCTCCACAAAATATAATTTCATTAAACAATATACATAAAATAATTTCAATTTTAGCTGAACATTTTATTTATACATAGAGCAGCATGCATGTGTATGCGATATGTGCAATAATAATGTTAAAATATGATTGCTCTTTCTGGTCCTTGGGGACTTTCCAAGTTGGAGCAAAGTACAAAAGACAATTCACTGACTATCACAGTATAGTACAATCTTAAAATTATAAAATATACAAATAGATTACTGAACTATACCCCACTACCCAGCCAGGTCGGGTGCTTATTATATTATTATTAGAGTTTGGAGGACAGACGGTGCTTCTTTTCTTTGAACTGCAGTACTTTGCCTGCATATGTCAATTGTTTGTCGTACCTCCACCTTTCTTGTCGCTTTCTAATAAAATAATCTTAGGTATTCAATCCAGATTTCAAAGTATTGTTTATAGTTCAGATCTGTATTTAATTTTTTTGACCCTCCAAACGATGTTTTCTCGAAAAACTTAAAACATGAAAGTTGTAGGGAACGAAAAGACATTTCCAAAAGGTCCAGAATCAACGAATTCCGACTTACGATGAATTTACTACAAATTCTACAAGATATCTGAATTGTGTACGGAAAATCCTACGAAATAATATCTACCGCCTAAAATATTTATAGTTTGATTATGTATTTGTGTAAATTGTGAATCTGTGATGTACTGATGTGTCTTAATTCTTGAACATTTTATTTTTAAAATCTCTAAATATAATAATTAATATAAATTCAAATTTTATATTATGTTTTTATTATGATATGTATAAATATATACACACACGCATATATTATAATGTATTTACATTTGATTATTTGAATCATATTTAATATATTAATTTTTATGTGACTATATATATATATATATATATATAACATACATAATTTTATAATCTTTTAATTTTCTTAAATTGATTACAATCTCATTTTAGAAAATGAATATCAATTTTATTTAATTTGTCAAAATTTAAAAATTGATTAAACCATGCCATTTTTCGCACAAGTCACAACACAAATATGAAATTTGGAATTTAACATCAAGAATTTAAAAAAACAACTTATGACCTATTCAACTTCGATCACATAGAGAAATTGACCATAATTAAATATGTTACATTTGTATTATTATACATAATATATATACATATATATTAATAAATATAATACATTAAATTTGGGAATAGCATTAAATTAAATATATCTTAACATCTGTACGGTTGGATCGTTGAGAAATATTTTTAAAAAAATGGAAAGAACAATTCGTGACAAAACATTAGTTACGAATTCTAGTCAATATAGTAGTGATATACTAAGATCTCCAACCAAATTAATTTTTTTTTTTTAAAAAATTTGGAAATATCATTATATTAGATATATCTTGACATCTGTACGGTTGGATTGTCGAGAAATATTTTAAAAGAATAGAAACAACAATTCATGACAATGCACTAGTTACGAGTACTAGTCAATATAGTAGTGATATACTAAGATCTCCAACCAAATTAAATTTTTATTTTTTTAAAATTTGGGGATATCATTATATTATATATATCTTGACATTCATATGGTTGGATTGTCGAGAAATATTATTAGAAAAATAGAAACAACAATTCGTGACAAAACATCAGTTACGAGTACTAGTCAAGTAGTCAATATAGTAATGATATACTAGAATCTTCAACCAAATTAATTTTTTATTTTTTTAAAATTTGGGAATATCATTATATTAAGTATATCTTGACATCCGTACGGTTGGATCGTCGAGAAATATTTCTTAAAAAATAGAAACAACAATCCGTAAAAGTTATTTTTATTAATTGGACTTCATTGAGTAAAAAAATATTTGTTTTGTTAACGAACAACTCGATTCGGTTCGGACTCGGTTCGAATTCGACTCGACTCGGACCCGACTCGATTTGTTCGTGAAAAACTCGTGTTCGACTCGTTTATTAGGAAACTCGGTTCGACTCGGTTCGTTTAAAAAAAAAGTCAAACTCGGCTCGGTTCGGTTCGTTTAAAAAAAAAGTCAAACTCGGCTCGGCTCGGGCAAAACTCGGCTCGGCTCTGTTCGTTTGCAGCCCTATATGTAGATATATTAAATATATACATTGAGATTAACATAAAAATTTGTAGACAATATGCTAGCTAGTCAAAGGAAAGCCACAGGACAGAGCAGGAAACAGGGTGTGCAGGCTTCACATCTGTAAAATCAAACGCGGCACAAGTTTTCGACCTGCTATATGTGAGTAACTTTGACTAATTTACGGTGTGGCTGCAGGCTACCTATGATTTTGTTATCAAATATCCATTATTTAATTTCCTGATTAATTCATAGTCTCAACTTATGTTGCTTAAAATACAGAAAGGAAGATCGTAGCAAATATCTAAGTGCTCTTTAAAAATTTAGTTGGAAAAATGAGAATACTACAATAATATTTTCCTCACCCATAAATTTTGCTAGTGGATACTAGAGGTGTGGCCGTGTGGCTTGGCCACACTTGGTCCCTGAGTAGGAGTCTGGTTGTTTGTTTATACATTTTTTAAAAGAATTTATCAAAAATACAATCTCCAACTTTATAACCTCATACAACTTTTTTTGTAGTTTTTTAAAAATTCCTTTTAAAGTTGATTCAGATCACACATTTACTTTTTTTTTATATAGTTGAACTCCATTCTACACAACATATGACAAAATTAACTAATACATATAGTTGAACTCCATTCTACACAACACATTTACTTTTTTTTTATTCCAATTACTTTTGACACATTAACAGTATTGCGATTGATATCTCAACATACAATTTCTGAGGTGGAAAATCTGTATTATTAAGCTTGAATACCTGTCTAATACTCTAATTAAGTAATTTAAGTTAATCGCTGATTGATCTCCTTTAGCCAAAGCATAGTGTAGACAAGTTCAGTAGATTAAACAAGCATGGAGGGGTAGTGCAGTATGCTGAAAATAAGACTAAGATCAAGTCCTGTAACTCCTGTTGACTTTATGTTTGAGGATGGTTGAATATTGAATATAGACCTGGTAAATCGTGTCTTGTACTTTCGTGTTTCGTATAATTGAACCCTTACACGAACACGACACAAACTGAAATGGGTTCATGTACCTGAATCCCAAACATGAACACAACACGAGAAAAAAGCAAAACGACACAAACTAATTTTAATAATCCTGCCGTGCCTCTTGATAGCATTATGTCATTGGGCCAAACATTTTTTTGCCAAACATTTTGTTAGATCCAACAGCCAAAAAAAAAGCTTTTTAGTTTTTGTTATAGAAAGTATCTACTGGAACCAACCTCTGTATATGTTATCAGATGATTGGCTTTCCATGTCTTCCATTATTCTATGCTGTCCATAAGTTTTCCAATTCTAACCCTACGTCAGTTGTGATGTCAGCATTTGTTTCGACGTGGTTTGGACATTAGAGTTTGTGTCCGAATGGAACAACACCTCAATTAGACAAAAGACAATAAAAATAGGCATATTTTTGTATTGACATTTCTTTAATAAATGCTGCATATTCTTTCTTTTCTTTCATTGTTTTAAAAATATGGTATTTAAAGTAACATTACATATCATTTTTGTTGAATTCTGCCTAGGGCTTTGGTAATGTGTAATAACGCTTCTTTCTCGGGCTTAATAGACTTGGCAACATATATTAGCTGATTCTCAAATTTTCAAATGATCAGCTGAACTCAGATTTTAAATAACATTATTGTTGATTGTATCTCAATTCTCAACAGGACAAGCAACTAATGGAGTCACTGAAATCCTGAAGAAAAACCAGTCGTGATCGCGTCCCTTGAGTAAGTTCAATATTCGAGGTAGCATCTAGTGTTATTTTACTTGGTTTAGTTATCCATTTATGCAGTTTTACTGCACATGAGACTTCATATAGTGTTTATTAATCTTTTCTATTACTTTGGCTGGATATTTTACTTATTTATCAAGAAGGAATTAAATTCATGGATCCTAGGAGATTTTGTGTTGCTAAAATAGGAACTTGCCATATCCTTGAAAAAGATAGATTCCTTCGTGAAATCAAAATTAGAAGTCCAGTTTAAAAAGCTCTTAGAATTTTTGTGGCTTTAAGACCATGCTTTGATAGCCAGAATCAGTCCATATTTAAATTACTCTATGTTAGCTGTAGTGCTTCCTTCACTTCAATCTAAAAGTTTCCAGAGTTAAAATTGTACTGAAATTGTAGTTCTTTAGTGGGATTAAGGTACATTATAGGGGTTATATATGGACTTTCTGACATCGAGAGGAACTATAAAGCAAGAAGTGTTTTAAAGATGGTTTTATTGTGTTCTGACTTCCCGTCTTCTAGAGTGAAAGTATAACTTTGTATATCATCAAAATCTCGATTTGCTATAGTCAGGAAGTGACAGTTGATGGCATAACGGAAACCTGTTCGAGCTGCCGATATATGGTCAGATATATGTGGGGCTAATGATATTTTCATAACAGGGTAAAATATATTATTAGTGAGATGAGTTTAGACTATGATTGAGATTAAAATGCATAGATTGATTACTTTTTTTTTCTATTTTCGGTCTTCTACCACATCATAAATGCAGCACTATAAGATTGAGATTAAAATGCATAGATTGATTACTTTTTTTCTTTCTATTTTCGGTCTTCTACCACATCATAAATGCAGCACTATAAGATTGTTGACATTTGCAATCTTTGATTTGTTGCGATGCATTATTTTGGTGTTGATAATCTGATTCAATGAGATACTTTTTCCGGAGATTACAGATGTTTTAGGAATTAGGAGTAATATCCCAGTTTAGTCCGGATACTTGGTGTCTAAATTATTAAGGAAATAAATTCCTATGGTCGATCTGCTTGGGTCTTTACTTGGCAGCGATTTAATGTTTATATAACTTGTGGCCACACTAAAGTTCACCTTGTAATATTTTATTTTTTTCTTGCTATTAAATGCAGTGAAAATATTATTAGTTTTTCTGCTGATCTACTAAAGTAACCGTTGCCATTCACTCAACCATAAAAATTGATTTTAATGTGTCTTAGTTTTCTTGCAAGATTTGAAAATTAAACACTACCTAGCTACTTCACTGGTCTGCATGTCTCATGCTTTATTAGACTGAAAGGTCAGATATTTTCTTGTATCATTTCTTAGGTATGTTATATCTCACTAGGCTACATCAATCTCAAAGAATCGTCATTATCTTTGAGATTTTATTCTTTACTGTATTAATGTCTCCGTGTGCGTGGAAATTAATTTGATCTTTTGTTAGTTAATGAGTTCAGTAGCATTGTTATCACGAAGATGACTAGTCATCGACTAGTCGACACGAAGGTACTCGGGCGCTGAGATTTTTCGAAGCCCGAATTGGTGCCGTGATAAAGATGATTATGGTGTACATTCACATTATTCGATCAATGACAATACACAACAAAGTGATAGAGATGAACTTAATATTGAGATGGATTACTTTGTTTGATTTTCGTCATTACTTGTGTTTTTATTTGCTTGGAAATGTTTAATATTTGGTATTTGCATGTTATTATGTAGTAAATATGCTTAATTTGAAGTTATTACTCTATTACTTTTGATTTAAATTGTGAAATTGATGTGTTTAACAATGCTATTTATCACATCCAGTAAATATATGTATATGAACAAGTTATCGACTTTTTACGATTAGTCTTTACGAAGGTAGTTGGGCGTCAAGCCTCGACTTGGCGCCGTAATAACCATGTTCAGTAGAATGATTTTCATGTATATACATGTTGCGGAGGTTCTGTATATACATGAATTAATTATATTTGTATTTGTAGTTGTAAGGTGAAGTTAAATTAACCTGCTCTGTAGAACTTTTGTCAGGAATGTTAGGACACTAATTTCGCTTGCAAGAGCAAGGCAATTTTTTTTTCTTCATTTTTTCAAAATTGTGGAGACAAGGTAAAATTTTTCCTATCTGGTGATGATACTATCTGTCATGCATGTCAATTGTCACCTAATTAGACATTTCCTTTTGTGTTGCCAATCATTAATTTTAAAGCTCAGCAGAAAGCATGCAAAATTTGGATGCAATAAACAATTGCTACATAGTTTACAAGGTATTATATTTTATTAGAGTGTGGACAAGACTACCATTTTGTCAGGGGTGGTCCTGCTATTTTGGTTTCAAGGAAACATGGTGTTATATTGTCTTGGTTGTACACTTGAAGAAAATGTTGATAACAGACACCGATATACTGATTTGATGGTCCTTCGGACTGAGCTGGCCCCAAGCTTGGGCGTTCTACGTAGGATGTTTATGGAGTACACTTGATTTTGAATTATAGAAATAGAAAAATTTATGTCCATGAACTTAATCAAAAATATGTAATGCAAGATTGGAAGTCCAATAGTAATCCTCAGGTTATACAACTAGGATTTATATTGCAAATGCCAATTGCTTTAGCTTACCATTGGTAATTGGTGTGGCCATAGTCCTGCATAGTTGTGGTGTTGGTGCCATTGTGATGGATTATGATGATACTGTCAGCTAGTTTTATCAAAAACTAAGCATAACATATATGAGAAAATCTCTTCTACAGTTTTTAGAATGTATTGGGGTTGGTTATTCATAGTCGTTTCCCTTTGACAGTTTTCATAATGTATCATGGTGGCGGATAGAAGCAGCTTGCACAATGAAGTTGGGAGATTGAAGGTGCCGCAAGTCAACTGTTCATCTACCTTCTGTTATAGTTTGATGTTAGTTGCAATGACATTTTGGTAACTTTTTCATGGTATGAAGAGCTTGTATTATCCGAATGTGATGTGAATACTATTTTATATAGAAGTTTATGTTATTAAGTTATGTTGGAATTATAGTATCCGGTTCACTTGAAAAAATATCTTCTCATGCTTGTAACATGCTGCATTTGAATCTTTATGCTAGCTAGCTAGGATCTGGTTTATTGCGCTTGTGTGTGCACTCTATGTTAATTGTTCTTGTTTACTGTACAGAATATGATGAGTTGGCAAGGGTTTTCCTGTGTTATGTGCAAGATATAGGGTTTTCAATGTTTTTTGCCAACTGCATTATCACTGTTCTCATTTAGTATAGTAGGATGACGAGTCTGGCAAGGGGGTTTTTTCCCTTTGGATTCCTGTCAGTGTCAGTGGCAAATAATCAGGACTCTAGAATTTTATATACATCGAATCCCACAAAATGCTACGACATAGAGGCATGTTTTAAAATACCTCTCAGAATATGCTAAAGACTCCTCTCTTCTTGTGTTTTTGTAGTACTAAATTGTATTTAAAAAAATCACTTTTATTTAGAGTATACCATCATATATATTATAATGATCATTTCATTAATCCACCTGAGGGCCAAAGGATTAAGAAGGTTATTACTTATTACCATGATACCATCCAACTTCAGTAATAAGTATCTCGATTCAACATGCTATATAATAAGTTGGTAGTATAAGAAACCGTATATGCTTATTTTACATCCCTTTTTCTGGATGCCTGTTGATATCTATTATATTAGTGCCTGATTATAATTTAGTGCCTGTTTTTATATCTCTCGATCTTCATTAGTTATTCATTTTGTGTTTAACATTCTCACAGTGTCATAATTTTGGTCTCTAAGCAAACAATTTTGGTACTCTGAGGATTTGAATTAAACTCTGCCTACATATTTACCCGTGAGACGATGCCTTTATGAACAGGCCACACCTGTTATATTTAGTTTTGTTAGGACTTTTCACATTTAAAAACCGATCTTGTTATTTCAAAAATTTTAGTGCATATAATGGTGTATAGGCTGATTTCCTGTTGCATGAGATAATATGACATGTACGAAACAGACTGGCGAAAGCTTAAAAAGATTGTATAACGTATGACACAATTTATTCTAAATTTTAGAACCAGAAAGGCTAAAAGCTAGATGAAACGATATTTAGAAATTGAGTATTTTAGCAAACAAGTAAATAGGTTTTTAATTCCCAGCAATCAACGATGATAACTGAAAGGCATTATAAAATAGGTATGATATTTTTTAGACCTCCAAAGGAAAAAAAGCTTAAATAAGGAATATTAATTTAATAATATTTTTTAAATCTCTATTATAATATTTAAAGTTAAGACAAATATTTAAATCTCCGAAATATTAATTTTTGTATTAAAAGTCTATTTATATATCAAATAAAATATTTTTACATTCAAAAATATTAATATTTCCTATGAAATTATTATTTTGCACTTTAGAGCTTGCCTTAATTAAAACAAATTTTCTTTCGGTCTTCTTAATTTTTATTATTATTGGGAGAAAATTACTTTAATAATTTGAAAATGTTTTCAACTCTCAAAATTATATAATCTCATAAAATATATTTTTCTAAATTTATTAGAATCAAAATATTCGTCAAATGGTCTACTTGACCAAAAATTATTCTCCCGATATCATTAAATTCAATATTTTTTAGAAAAAATAATTTTAATATTGTAAAAATATTTTCACACTCTCAATATTAAATATTTATATTACATATATTTTGCAAGAATTCTTAACTCAGAATAATAGTCAAATGGTTTATCTGATTTGACTAAAAACTAATTATGCTGATATTGTTAAATTTCATATTTGCATAAAATTTTCTTTGTACTTTAAAAAATATTTTCACACTCCTAGAATCTTACGTTTCTATGAAATATATTTTTCAAGTAAAATTGAATCTAAATAGTCAAAATTTCTGCTCAATTTGACCAAAAATATCATATATATTTAGGCCACAATCCCTAATTTAATTTCGTTAATTTTAAATAAATACTTTTACATGTTAGAATGACTTAAAACTTAAGATTGGTCATTTAAATAATAATTCCTATTCATGATAAAATTTTCATATGTTTTCAAGAATTTTGTTCTGAGTTAAATTTAGAGTTCAAAAACTAATAGGTTGGCTTTACGGGCGGCAAAATCCGACACGACCTGAAACATACGAACTCGACACGAAAAAATACGAATTAGGGTTGAGGTTTTTATCTTTCGAGTCGGGTTCGGGTTGAGTAAATTTTTACATGTTCGGGTTCGGGTCGGGTTCTATTTGACCCAAAGTACCCGAACCCGACCCGAAAATTAAATATATATAATATATAATATATAAATTCATATTTATATTATAAAAAATATAAATTTGTGATATATTTACATATTATTTAAATAATTATATTCAAATATCATCTCATAAATTACTATTATATATTATTTAATAAATTATAAATAAAAATAATTATATAAAAATAAAATAATTAATTTTTAATAATTTTCGGGTCAAAACGGATCATTTTCGGGTTGATCAGGTATATAACAGGTTGGGTTCGGGTTGAGATTTTTTAACCCATTTCAAGTCGGGTCGGGTTGACCTAGAAACAATACCGGATACCCGACACGAACCCGACCTGTTATCCGAAATTGCCACCCTGGTCAGCTTAATCAAACCATTAAACAAAATTTGACTAAATTCGACCAAATTTTGCACGAACATATTTTGCAATATTTTCAAGTACTCTATATTTTTATTTTCAGATTATTTTTGAAATTATTGAGTATTTTATTAATGATACATGCTAGGTGTTTAATTCAATATCGGTATATATTATATCATCAATATGCTAGTATTTATTAGAGCTAAAATACTCGGCTGCAAATGGGTGAAAGAGCCAAAAAGGTGTCTACATCAAAACTTCTCCCCACCTGACCCTAACACCCTCCCTAATTTCTTCATGCATACTAGCTTATGCCCTGTGCATACATTAGCATGGATTTGTATTTTAATAGTAATTTATAATAATTTCATAGTTAAAATTTTATTTTTTTATTTTTCTAAAATTCAATTTCAATATATTTATTTCAGAATAATACTAAATTAGTTATTCATATTGGTTGATAATCAAATATTAATAATTTTATTTATAAATAATATTAAATTAAATTTTGTATTAAATTTTATACTTGTGGGGAATAGAACATTAATTAATTAATTAATTAACTAATAATACTTATAGAATTTACATATATGTCCTTGACGAATAAACCACATTAATTCTATTATTTCAATTATATATAAGATATAATAATACTAAATTAGTTATTCATATTGGTTGATAATCGAATATTAATTATTTTATTCATAACTAATATTAAATTAAATTTTGTACTTGTGGGGAATCGAACTTTAATTAATTAATTAATTAATTAATAATGCTTATAAAATTTACATATATGTCCTTGACGATGAAACCACGTTAACTCTTTTATTCTAATTATATATAAGATATAACTAACCTCATCACACTCATATTTCCTGAAACTAATAGCCATATAATTGCTACAATTATTCTCTCTCAAATTTCAAACGCCTAAGTACTTGTATGAACCTTCTCTCTTATCATTTCTATGTATTTACACACACAAATATATATATATATATATATATATATATATATATATATAGGATATAATATAGGATATATAGATCTTCAATTTGTACTCCGGTGAACAAAATGGTACCCTAATATATATATATATATATATATATATATATATATATATATATATATATATATATATATATATATATATAAACTTATACACTGCAATTATTTTTACAATTCTATCACACCATTTATTCTGGCCAACCTAGGTTCTGGAATGGATGTCCAAGTGCCATCACCCATCGGGCACTGACCATACGAAATTTTCAGCCGAACTTTCGACGACTTTTTCATTTAGTTTTTAATAAAATGGTGTTTTATTAGCTTCACATTCGAGTCTCCAGCGACCATATATATATGTACTATCCATATATATAGCTCATGAAACTTAAGAATAAACTATAAGTGTAATAAATCTTAAAAGTGAAATATTTAAAATCACCAATGACAATACCTACTTAGATATACTCCATCCTTCCCATCCATTTGTTTACGTTTCAGAGAGAGTCCGTCACGTATTTCAAGATGCATATAAAGTGTAGTTCTGTAATTTATTTTTACAATTTTTTGTTTTTGAATAAAAATTGAATGTTTAAATTTTTATTCAGGAAAAATAAATTAAAAATAAATTATGAAACTATACTTTATATACACCTTAAAATGCATGCTAGACATTCTCTCCGAAACGTAAACAAATAGGGTGAGACTAAGAGAGTATTAAATAAGTTACTTATCTATATTATACATATATTTCTATAGTTCACAAAAATTAAGGTTAAGTCTTTAATTTAGTTATTAACTAAATTAAGTGAAAAGTACGGACTTTGACTTAAAAATACAATGTACCGATAAAAGCTAGAACCGAGTATCCCATTATCGTCTTTTCACGTTCAGTGAGAACCAAATCAAAAGCTCATTATTATTATTATCAATCACTAAAATAACTGTTTAGCCATTTACTTGTTATAAACTTTGATTTGATTCTCGACTAACATCTTCAGTGTTTCACGGGAATGAATCTAAAAGATTATTTACATACTGCACTTATGTATTGTTTTACATACCATATTTAAATACTATTTTATTTACATGTCCTTACTTTTATGAGTGGTCGCCATTTACTCTACAAGTCCTCACTTCGGCGAGTATTTTTTTTATTTACAAGTCCCCACACTTGTGATTTATTGTCTTTAAATTCATTTACTTTACTCGTTCTCATTTACGTGAGTGATTATTTACTCACAAAATCCTCTTCGTGAGTGATTATAATTTACATACTAAGTGCTCCTCATGATTAGTCATAATTTATATTTTGGTTAAAAAAATATGTGTGATTATCATATATACATATATGTGATTGATTAAATATATTTATTAAGATAAAATTCAAAGATACATACACTAAAACAATATAGTTTTGCAAGGGATCAATTAAGGGTTTATCTATTTTTTCAATGCAAAATTCTAAGATCCAAAGTAATGTTGTAACCTCCAAAGAGATCGTTTAAAAAGGATTTGTCAAAAAAGAAGTCTTAAAATCTAAATTTTATTAAACATACAAATGACTTCTTAGATACCAACTCGGATAATATTATATATATATACACGAAATAAAACAAAAGTGCACTTCAACCAAGTATAAAGGTTACAGAATTACACATATGCACACATTAATATTCTCAAAAAAGATATTATACCGGTCTAATGCAGTAACAGACTTGCCCAACCTCTTTTAAGTAAATATTTATTTCATAGATATTGTTTTCTTATCTTTTGCAGTGAGGTGAAATGAAGTATAACAATTCTTATTCTAAAATCCAAGTCTTAGGGGTATTGACGTGGAGTTGGTAGCCTTTTCACTGTGAAGAAGAGAAAAGACCCGGGACTGGAAAAACAAGGAAGGACAAAGGCTACATATGGATTGCACTTCATCTTTGAAAAAGTAACGGGAAGTTAATTTTTAAGATAAGTTGTGTGTGTATTTTTCTACATAGTTTATGAGGAGTTAACAGAGAGTTATGCTCCAAAACGAATTTTATAAGTTTTTACAAATATTTTGAGGAAGTGATAAGGAGCCATGTTCTAAGATAAATATTTATGGGTTTGTAAAGGATTCCCCACCAATGAAAGGAATGAGGTATTTTAAGGGAAAATCTCGAATCTCAAGAGGAACTTGGGGATTGGATGTAGAGTTATTTTTTTTGGAGGTGTATATATCACGAATTAGGATTAAAAAAATCCTTTATTCATCATTTACTTTTTCGTATCTTTCTATTCGGCATATATACACTGCTAATGACTCAAAAAAATATTTTAAAAAGGAAAAATATTTTTAAAATGCGACAATAATTTTTAAATTGATAATTAAGCTATTCAAATCCACTTTTAGCTTAAAGTAGCCCTCATACGGGACCTAACAATTGGTCTATATTTAAACAATAAAATTTATTAGTGATAATATGTTCATAAAATAGTAAACATACAACAATCAAAAAAATAATCTAAGGGTTTGTTTGATTTATATATTAAAAAGTTACATTTCACTTATATTAAACAATACTTGTAGTATAAAGAAAATAATAGGAAAATAATAGAAGATAACTTTAAAGGAGAAAATATTAAATTTTATAAATTGAGAACTTTTAATAGTTTTCGGTACTAGGACCCAGATCAACTGTTTTGTGTCTTTCATCTCGAAAGGTGATACCAGTTGACTGTTATCCCTATTCACGGTCATTTGTAGGCAATTGATATCGGCAAATTGGACATGTATTTTGCATCTCCAACCAAGGCAAAATGCAGTCCTCATGGTAATGGTGGGAGCAAGGTAACTTCTTTGCTATCGCTCCGACATTAAAATCTTCCTTACATACAGCACACATCATACAATCATTCTCAACAATTTCTTGAGTAAACACCACTGAAGCAAGATTTTCAACAACAGATCTGGAAGCTGGATTTTCTGGTACGCTCTCCAAAAGGAATTGCTCAAGTATCATCTCAATTAAATAATCATCTTGGTTGAAGTAACCATCATCAACTCCATCTTGTGTCCATCCAACATTCACAACCCAACTGTGAATGCTTCTCTCTCCAATTCTCCATCCTTCTCCATCTCTTACACCTACAATCAATCCATTCTCACCCCACATTTCCTCATATACGTTATCACCCTCATCATCGGAAACCAAATCCGCTAATTGACTCAACCGATTAATTTCCTCAAAATCCAAATGGCCAACATCATTCACATCCCAATCACCATCCCCTATCCAAGATGAATCTTGATCAATTTCGGTTACATCACCACTTACATTCCCCGTAACTAATTCCAAAGCATCACTACCCACATTCTCCCCCTCGGCAAATACGTCATTTCCACCCACCCCGCCCATATAATTAACAGGGATATTGGAACTCATATCATCATATTCATCTATGAACCAAGAATCAATGTCATAATCATCATCATCATTAAACCTTAAGCTCACCCCAAAATCCAATTCATCGCTATCTATATTATCATTTTCTTGATAAAAAATATCATTATCAATATTTTCTTGAGCATCAAAAAAATCCAAGACTTCAAATTCGGGGTCCAATGATAATTCTACTTCTCTTATGCTCTCCTCAGTGACTTGGGGATGACCACTAGGCTCGATAATATGTTCAGAGAGTGGCATTTCAAGCTCTGCAGCAGAAGTTTCAAGCGACAAATCTGGATTATTTAGTGTTTCTTTATTGTTGGGTGGTGAATTGGAATTTTCCGCCATTAACAAATTGTTATGTAAGAAGAGAATGAAAATTGAAAGATATGTATGTATGAATAATTTTTCTTATTTATTTTTCTGGTTTGAAGAAAATAGAATAATATAGTATGATTTTATAGGGAAAACTAGGTATGTGTAATAATTATTAGATATTGTATAGATGTTTAGTTAGATATAGATTGTGTATCGAATATAAAAATATTTATTGGCAGATATGGTGTTGACTATTTTGTACAAGTATCTATTAGATATTGTTTGGATTTTTATTTGGATGTAGATTGAGTATGAAAGAATTTCTAATTTATCTGTGGATATGGGGGTTGATCATTTTGTACATGTATTTATTAGATTTAGGATTTTGTATAATATTAGATATTGTGTGTGGTACACTAGTGTTATCTATAAACTTACATCTTTAGAGTGATTGTGTATTTAGGATTTGATTTTTCTACTAATACAAATTATGATATAAAATGAAATATAAATTATATTTGCAACTTTCTATTCAATATTATTAAAATTAATAAATTAAAAGTTTAGTACTTGGTCAGTTGGTATTTAAGAACCTATTTTAAAAACTCTTCTAGTTAAACTGCATATATTTATTCTAATTTAAATATATCTATACTATATTATTAAAATCAAAAGATAAAAATTTTGGTAGACGATTGATCATATTAGGGCCCATCTATGAACTTAAGTCGTAAAAAACTTATCCTCTATCGTCCCGGATTCTGAGTTCGACTATCTCTCACCCCGGGATTTGTTAGAATAGATTCTCATTTATAAAGGTATAAGTTTAATTATTCGAAACAAAGAATAAGACACATATAACTATATTAATTTAAACACATTTTTAGAGCATATTTATTTTTTAACCTATTTTAACAAACGTGAATGTCTTAATAACCTATTCTATTTAAAATATATATTCAATGCCTGCTGTTGAATAATATGATCCTGATAAGTCAGTCTCTTAACACCTTGAGGTTTTAGGAGAACTGGTAACTTAACATGGTATCAGAGCCTGGTTATAGGAGGTCTCGAGTTCGAGTCCCTCCTTCCCCCAATATTCCCATTTATTGAAATATTGATGTTGTACTATGGTGGGTAAAAAAATGACAAGATCCCTACCTAGTAATTGAAATTTGACGGACACAAGGCCCAAAAAGGGACGAACCACCTTGTGATCCACTTTTCGACCAATAATGGGCTTTCAAGTGAGGGGGGTGTTGAATAATATGATTCTGGAAAACCCGCTTCCTAACACCTTGAGATTTCAGAAGAATTGACAACTTAACATGGTATCAGAGCTTTGGTTGTAGGAGATCTCGAGTTCGAGGCCCTCCTACCCTCAATATTCTCATTTATTAGAATATTGATGTTGTACTATGATATGCCCAAAAAAGGACTAGATCCCACCTAATAATTGAAATTTGACCGGATAGAAGGCCCAAAAAGTGACGAACCACCTTGAGATCCACTCCTCGACCCATAATGGTCAGTCTCTTAACACATTCAGGTTTTAGGAGAACTACCTACTTATTTAATTTAATTAAAAAATAAAATTAACAAAATAAAATTAAAAACAATGATTTGATTGCAATAATTTTGTAAAATTAGCCTCAATGGTAGTACCTTTTTTGACTTAGAAGTGAACATGGACAGTCTAATAGTATTACTGATATTAAAATTTGAAATATCAAAAATTGGTTCCTAAAAAATATATTGTTGAAATAAATAAAAGTAGATAACAATATAAAAATAAAACATCAAAATATAAATAATATGATAACAAATATTAAAAGTAACCAGTGCACTCTACACGATATAAGCTAATATATACATATATTCAAATGATCAAATAAGAATTAAATTAGAAAACAACTCTATACTAGTCACTGTTTATAACCACATAAAACTACAAATATCACCTCTTTGTATATCAATAACCACCATTTTATATACTATAAATCATTCAATTATATAGAATTCAATCGTGTACTCTTAAATGAAATACAAATTGGAGACCTATATGTCATATATTAGATTCTACAATATATAATAAACAGAATAGGATGCAGAATTTATATGTTCTCCAGTTAGTACTCCATAAAAGATTCTACATAGAACGTTAATATATATATATATATATATATATATAATTCAATGGAGACCAATTTTTAATTGGAAACCTAAAAACTATACATGTTCTGCAGGCAGAACATTACAGAAAATATTCCGCAAGCAGTACATATATGTTATTTAAGGTCACACACACATATACTCACATATACATACATATACACACATTCTATTATCACAATTTTAGGGATGAATAGTATATAAATGGGTGATTTCTGTATTTATAAATACTAATTTGAAATTGATTTCAAATTTTTAGATTAATTTTGTTTCAAGTGAAGTAACATCTTATAAATAAATAAATAAAAATTATAATTGTACTAATTTTTCAAAGTACATCGAAATTAATCGAAATCGTCATAATTTGCTTTATCATGAATTCTATAATTCCGTTATCTCCAAATTCAGAAGTGCCAAAAGTTGCACAGTCTTTATCTTAAGTTAAAGGTAAAGTCTCTTCAATCACTCCAGGATAGAAAATTAACTGAAAAGAACCATTAAGGATGATGTTGATGAATATTCTATGCAAGGGCATGGTAATAAAAAGTGATCTTGAGTTTCTGCCCTGAATCAATGCAGAAGACTAAATCTGAGTAAACGAGCCAAAGTTGGAAACCTATAACAAAAATGTACAAGTCCACTTTAGAAGCCTATTCAATGATCTTTTCCGAGAGTAGAAACCATTGAGAAGAGATAAGTGGAACTATTTAACCAAATAATCCTCAAAAACTGAAATAAATAGAGATTTTTCAAAGGATAAAAAAAAAGTAGTTAAGCGTTAAAGGTTTACACCTACTATGAAACTTAAGTAAAATTCTGTTTCATGTTCCAACCGAGAGTTTTCAAAAATATAGCTAGAAGGGAGTGGGAGATTAAGATCACCCAAACCATTTAGATCATTAATTTTTTCTGATTCTGGTTTAATTTGAACCCATATTTCCAAGAGTCTATTTGAAAAAATATGAAACCTCACAATGTATAAATTAAGGTGAAGAAGCAATTCTCTTAACCAACCATATTTAGGTCACAGCCCAACCACACTCGATCATTATAATGGTCCTAATAAACATTAAACAGTTCTAATTTTTTTTAATACTCCTCGAGATAAAGTCGAGTCTATTTTTTTTAACTTTAGCCTCCAAAACATCAAAAAGTCATGTTACTGGTGAAGAGAAAATATTTCAGCTCTTCAATGCGGGAAGTTTTATTTAGTCCTCTAATATTAAGGACTACAAGATGATTTCAAATTCATAACTACTTTTTAGTTTTTACCAGGAGTATTATAGTGTGGAGTAGGTTGCTTCTTATTGAGTTAAATCTAAGATATACAATCGCAAACTAGTAATATAATAGTAACTAAATACTAGGTATTGTTCCTCAAAAACTATATATGTTATAGATTGCAATTAATATCATAGAATTTAGGTACATAACACAAGAATTGATTTTTGTTTTCTAATTAACTTAATTAATTACTAAATTAATTAAATAATATTATACTAGTAAAGACAATAATATGTGTTTCAGATTCGAAAAGATAAATCACGATGATTATTTCCCCTCAATATGTTCATATATTGGTAATAAAGTAGTGTAGTACTATAGCAAAATCATATATAGTTTATTACCTAGAAATCAAAGATCATAAGTTTCACACAAAATCGGTACGATATAGATTATATAATTGAAATAAGATGTGTGTATGCGCAATTTATTTTCCAGAATAAATTATGCACCAATTCACACAACAATGCAAGGTAACAATAAATATTTATATCATCACAATATTAATAATATTAGTAGATATATTCATGCATCATTCAAGTTTTATGTCAATTAATTATAATTCTCTCAGTATTATAATTAATTCAACTAATTACTATGTGTGTGTGTGTTATATGTATAAAAATAGGTCTTTCCAATGATTTAATGCAAATATATGAAATTTATTAATCAGAATAGAATTTATAAAAGAAGAATCTCTTGAGTGACTTTTGGGCTCTAGTTCTAGGCTAATGTTGCTAAAAAATTTATGCAAGACCCCATCTAAATTAAAGAACATTTCTTGAGATTTCTGTGAGTTTTTGAATCATCTGAAATGAACTTATGGAAATTTGGTTACAACCCAAACAATGTGGACTTCACAAGTTGTGTTTAAGTTGTCCAGGAAATCCAAATTTTAAATAAAAATATTATATATATCAAAAATATCAGAATTGGTAGTCAATTCAATTTTCACTACAATTTCACACAGTAACAAAAATATTACCACCCTTAGCATTTTACCAGTCACAAATATATATCACGATGATACTAGTCAATGAAGGAAAGAGCTAATAAATAAGCTCAAGATTTAGATGGATGATAGATTAAATAAAAAAAAAGAAGATAAAAGTTCATTCTGCTCACTAAAAATTAAATTAATTTATGAATATTATATATTGAGGACACTACATTAATCCTATTCCCGTTATCATATTTTCGCATACACAATATCATTATACTTATAGGAGCAAATCCAATGTTATGTTAAAATAGATGTAATTATTACTATTATATTAAATTAAAAAATAGATTTTGGTACCAAAATAGATTTCATACTATAATACATTTTTTTTAAATATAATCAAATTGATATAAAATTAAATAATTTTTCAACCAACAATAACTAAGTATAATATTAGATTTGTTAAAATAGATATTTTATATTTATTTTCCTCTAATTTACTGCTTGCATGTCAATGTAACAATTATAGTTTGGTTTTAAATATAAAATCAAATATAACATTTTTCCATTCTAATACTTCTTTTACTATTGAATTAAAATGTTATGTTCTATAATTGATAATATATTATAAAAATATCACTTCTTTTAACATTGTAGTGTACTTGTTCTAACATGATTTAAAGGAAGTTCTATGATAAAAATATGTACCATAATGAATAACTCACCACAAAAACTTATATTAATATAAAGATTTCTGATCAATCACTGCTGACGTGATCTTCTTGGATGAAATAATGAGACTCGCTTGTCAAATATCCAACCGACAAATCAAGTGTGAGTTGGAAATTGGAATGTTTGACGGGTAGCTTTTGGTAGGAATTCCTGACTGAGTACTTGAGGTTGGAATTTCCGAAAGGAGTACTTGTGGTCGGAATTGGTATCGGTCGCTTTTGACTTTTTCCTCGGACCAATCTAGCTTGGTGGCAATAGCACAAATTAAGACACGATTGATTAAATTTTTATTGTTTTGATTATTAAGTTGTAGTAAATTGAACATGGAGAATGAAGATGGAAAAATTAAACGAGTGGGGCTCAATTAATAACTTGATTTGTGAAGGATTAAAGATATAAATTACAGTAATATATTTGAACTATTTTTATTCGTGTACCTTTAAGGTTTTATTTTCTCCTATCACTTTGAGATTATTTGTTGGGTGTAATTAAAAATTAAACACAACAATGTGGCAGTTATATAAACAATTTAACAAGAACAGACAGATTAAATTAATTAACAAAACAAAGCATGAATGTAAAAACAAGATATATCAATCAGTAACTGCAAAGACAACAGAAAAGATAGAAACTTAGCTATAACAGAAATTTTATGCATACACTGATAGAACCAACAAACTGCTGAGTCGCCAAATCTTACAAGAAATCTTGACTGTTCTTGAAGAGATTATTGCTCCACTACGTTGTATTGGGTTGCAGCAATATCACTTCTAGGATAAAACAACACATAGTACTTCGTCCACAGATACGTAGCACTCAACAGCGACCTGCACCTCAGTTCGCCCAGAAAATCTATGTATAATTTGTATGAATACGTGTGTAGAAGATACAAATTATGGCTGCTAGAGTTTTCTCAAAATTGTCAGAATCAGTAAAATTTGTAACAGCCACCAGAGTTTAGCTAAAGTCTGATTAGGTCCATCAGAGTTTATAAACTCTGACCACCAGTTTCAGAATTCCTATCAGAGTTTATTCGTAAACTCTGATATGACCATCAGAGTTTATAAACTCGATCAGTGTCATCAGAGTTTATCTGTAAACTCTGATCTGACCATCAGAGTTTTTTAAACTCTGATGAGCTAGTCCATCAGAGTTTATTAATAAACTCTGACCCAATTCTTTGTAAAATCTGACCAGTCACATAATATATATACTCTGACAGTCTGTAAACTCTGATCTGACATTAGAGTTTATTAATAAACTCTGACACAGCTCTGTGTAAACTCTGATCAGTCACATAATATATATATACTCTGACAGTTACATATTGACTCAATATTCATATTAAAATAATAATTAAAGTCATAATTAAAATTAATTAATCATGTAATAAAACTCCTCGCTCAGATCGCCTCGCGTACACGAGACGCCGAGACATTCGCCCACCGACCCGACCCGAGGTGAGACGTGGCGAGCCAGCGGCGGCGCTAGTGTGCGCGCGTGAGGGCACACAATTACACCATGCACACTCACATGTCATAGTAGTTGACACTACTCTTGCACATATATGCATATAAAGCACCCACACCCATATTACATTCTCTGTGTGGGACAATCACATTTAACTAATTTCAAGCTAGCAACTTTTACTCAATTTATCTATGGATTATACTAAAAAATGTCTTAGATCCAAATATGAAAGTTTAAGTCCTCATAGTAAGAAATAACTTTCATTAGTTAGTTTCTGAAAATTACATCAAGAACATATATAAAATATGTCTTAAATTTTCCATTTTCTAACATTATTGGTATGTCACATAATTACAGTACCTCTCGCACACTTAAAACACACGGGTCACTTATGATCTCATATATACAACATGAAAGTGTAATATAAAATCACCATTCTCAGGGACAATATATATATAAATAAAAAACTATAATGCATGCAGTGGCGGTCCCCAAGCATTGCCAGAGTATGCTTTGGCCCATTCTCAAAATCTTGGGTCTGTTAATTATTTTTAAAGTTATACCATATTAAGGGCCAAGTTCAAGTTGATAAAAGTCACAGACAACCCATTTGCTTAATGTCTGAACTAGGAATTAATTAGTTTAAATAGTGTACATAACATGATAGCAATAACACATGTTGTCTAAAAGAAAAGAGAATCTGAGTCTCCGATGTGAGTGCACATATGTCTGAAGAGTGAAGTCTAAGTATGAAGAAAAAATCTTGCAAATTATCTAACGAATAATTCATAGCATTAGTGATTAAGAATACTTCTTGATTTTTATCCTTTTACTGTGCCTGTTCGTTCAAAAAATTTAACGTATTTTGGCCCCTCCTAGATTAGATTTCTCGGTCCGTCACTAAATGCATGGGATGCGGCATTCATGCATGTTATTTTGTCCCGAAAGAACTCAACAAACCGACCATCGTATTTGTAGAAACGCTTTTATTTAGTTTAATCCAAAGAGTATGTCAACCAGTACCGGGGGACATTTTAGCACACAAATGTATCTGTCGGTAATATTACTGTATCTAATTAGGTTATGGTTCTGTGTCAAATTAAGTATACATTAAGACTATTTATGCAATGTATGCAGATTAAGCTGCTTAATTATTGAATTCTGTTAACTGTAAACGTGATTATGTTGCACGTACATTCTTATAACCATCCGTTAAATTTTTCAAAGTAAAATAATTTTTTCGTTTCAATAAATTAAATGAATTGGAATGACACATATGTAGATATATTAAATATATACATTGAGATTAACATAAAAATTTGTAGACAATATGCTAGCTAGTCAAAGGAAAGCCACAGGACAGAGCAGGAAACAGGGTGTGCACTGTGCAGGCTTCACATCTGTAAAATCAAACGCGGCACAAGTTTTCGACCTGCTGTATGTGAGTAACTTTGACTAATTTACGGTGTGTCTGCAGGCTACCTATGATTTTGTTATCAAATATCCATTATTTAATTTCCTGATTAATTCATAGTCTCAACTTATGTTGCTTAAAATACAGAAAGGAAGATCGTAGCAAATATCTAAGTGCTCTTTAAAAATTTAGTTGGAAAAATGAGAATACTACAATAATATTTTCCTCACCCATAAATTTTGCTAGTGGATACTAGAGGTGTGGCCGTGTGGCTTGGCCACACTTGGTCCCTGAGTAGGAGTCTGGTTGTTTGTTTATACATTTTTTAAAAGAATTTATCAAAAATACAATCTCCAACTTTATAACCTCGTACAACTTTTTTTGTAGTTTTTAAAAAATTCCTTTTAAAGTTGATTCAGATCACACAGTTACTTTTTTTTATAGTTGAACTCCATTCTAAACAACATACCACAAAATTAACTAATACATATATACTTAATATTAATATTAAATTAAAAAATATTTATAATAATAGGGTTTTTTTGAAAAATATGAAATTTTTTATTGTAAAAATATATACATTTTTTTTACTTTATATTTTATAAAAATACAATTTTTTTTGTAAATATACAACTTTGTAACCAATTAATGACCGGATGCAACTAAAATCAACATCAAATACAATCACGAGCAACTTCATTTTTCGTTACAAATCATATATAAAAAAGTTGCATTCCGCTACTTTTAGTTGCAAACCATATTTTTATAAAAAAAATTAAAAATATAATAAAATCACAAAAAAATAATATTTTTGATAAATACTCCTTTTATAAGCTGTTATATATAATATATAATAAAATATTCTCCTCGTTGCATGCATGGCGGAGGTCGGCAGAGAGACAAGCAGAAGACAGCCGTTTCCACGGTACACGTACAATTCAGCACGTACTATTGCCTTTTCCAGAATATATATCGTGGGTTTATTACACTAAACGGTGAAACACCATTTCCAATCTCATCAACTTTAAACAGTCTTGGTAAATCAAATTTGACTAGTTTCCCATTACTTTTCATTAGTTTATTCATATGTACTATAGCTTTTTCTGCAATATATAGTTATTTTATTCGTTCTGCATACCTTCATATTGTACCTTTGACTTGTGTCTGGACATTAGACTGCCTATAAAATCGCCACACACACACACACCACACACATATATATTAAAGCTTCCTCAAGTCTCGTTTGTGCATAACAAAAGACATTCTTCCATTAAAGAAGCAAAGCAAAAAATGGTTTCCACAAAGTTCACTAGTTTTGTCTGTGTACTTGTATTCATTTTATACCAATCTTCTGCAGATGTACACCAAGGTATATACATTACATATATATGTATATACAAGGGCGGAGCCAGAAATATTTTCTCACCTGGGCTGCTAAAAATAAAGCAATCATAAGAGATCAAATAAACTCTAATAAAATAGTTATGAAATTTAACAGAATTCTTACATATTATTTAAGTTGTACTCTTCTATTCTTTATAGAATAGAATTCATCTATTATGGAGTCAGAATTGATATCTTCAGCAAGCTCTCGTTCGATGTAAATCATCATAGAATCTGCTAAAAATTCCTCTTCCATCTTATTGCGTAGAGCGGTTTTGACAAGTTTCATAGCTGAAAATGACCTCTCTGTCGTGGCAGTAGAAACGGGTAAAGTCAAAACAAGCCGAATCAATCTATCAATCAAATTATAATTTTGCACCTTGTTTGTTTCAACTAATCTGCGACATAGTTCATTGATGGAAGAGATATTTTGAAAGCTCTCATGACGAACAACATCAATTTTATAGTGCTCAAGTTGACATCTCAAATAATGCATTTCTTGTTCACTGAAGTCTTTTGGATAATATTTTTCTGCCAGCATGCAAATATCCTCAACTTTGAATGCTCTAAAATCATCCTTAGGGTCTAAAGCAGCGCTAAGTATAAGAAGCTCTACTGCTCCATCACTAAATCTGGAATTCAACTCTTCTTGTTGAAAATCTATTGCAGAATTGAAGATATCAAAATAATAGTGTTCACGGGTTGTCATTGAATCTTTTTGTTGGCATGAACGTCCTGTTGCCCTTTTGTACAAAGCATTCATATCTGGAATTTCAATATCATGTTGTGTGCAAATCGATTGCACATACACAAGGAGATGATCAAATCCTTCTTCTCTCAAAGTGAGAAGCAGTGTTTTAGTTGTTGAAACTAGATCCATGGCATTTACAATATCAAGAGATTTGTGCTGCAAAGCTCGACAAAGTAAATCTGTAATCCCCATAATTTTATGCATCATATGAAGCGTGAAAAGAAATTCAAAAGATCTCATAGCAATTAAACAACCACCTGCTTCTCCACGCAAAGAACTAGATGATCCTTCTTCCACAATACTTCCAAGCACGGAAATAGTTGCACCAAACATGTCAATTAAGCTGCAAATAGAATCAAAATGAGAGCTCCATCGAGTAGATCCACTACGATGTAGATTACCAATCTGATTAAGGCCTTTACCAGTATCACGTTCCCCTGAAGTTACCATACGAGCAATTTCAATAGCTTGAGCAGAATGCAACTCGGTATGCCATTTGGGAGAACAACCAATAAGATTAACAATGGCTGAGAGTTTTGAAAAAAATAGCCAAACATAAATCTCTTTTGTAGAAGCTCCAACTAATGCTAATTGTAACCTATGAGCAAAACAATGCACATAATATGCATATGGACACTCCTGAAGAAATAGAGCTTGAAGTCCATTCCAAGCACCTGACATGTTACTAGCACCATCATACCCCTGGCCTCTCATATTAGTGATATGCAAATTATATTGAGAAAGGATATCACATATATTTTTCTTCAATGTTGAAGCAGTGGTGTTTGGAACATGAACAATATCAAAGAAACGCTCTCGTAAGATACCGAGACAATCAACAAATCTCAAAATAATTGTCATTTGCTCTTTATTTGAAGCATCTTTAGCTTCATCAACTAAAATACAGAACTTTGCATCTCCAATTTCTTCACATATTTTTCTTCTCACTTTATTCGCAAAAATATTCAAAATTTCCTTTTGAATAGTTGGTGAAGTATATGTTGCATTTTTTGGAGCTTTCTCTAAAACTACATCACCAATGTTAACATTCAATCGACCCATAAGTTTTACCATCTCTAAAAAATTACCACGATTTTTAGAAATTGGAGATTCATCATGACCTCTAAATGCACAAGCTTGCAAACTAAGCCATCGAATACTCTCAATTGTTGTTGTCAGTCGCAATCTATTTTTCTGAACTTCTTCTAAACTTTGGGCATTCAATACTTTGTCAATATGTCCAGTTACTTTCATCAATTCTTGAACGCATTGCGCAGCATTATTATGTGGTGAAGTAGGGCCTCCCATATGCATCAAAAATGGACATCTAACTCCATCATTAACCCTCTTCCAATTATTAAATCCATCAACAGTGAATGTAGGATGGAGAGGTGATTTGTTTTGGAAAATAAAACAAGGGAAACAAAATACTAAATCCTTTGATGGAGAGTACTCTAACCAGGGGAACTTTTCAAACCATGAATACTGAAATTTACGATGTTGTATTTGTGACCCGTATTTAGTTCTCGGATACTCTGGCAACTTAGGTTGATACGGACCCAATTTAATATAAGCTCGCCTAATTTCATCTCGTTGATTAACGGGATGTTGCCATATAGGGGTCCTAATTGCAGGATCTCGCTCAAGAGAATTAAGATCAATTTCAACTCTTCGAGATTTAAAAGAAGGATTTTCCTCAATAATAATATCAGATGGGGGATGTACCTCACTAGTAGGCGTAGCAGCTGTAGATGCACTTTCTTTGGATTTGAAAAATGAAAATATTGTTTTTCCTCTCTTATTCTTACTTCCTTGATTTTCCATTATATGTGTCCTGTAAAAAAGAAGAGTGATATGGTTACAATTTACAAATTATGTCTTCCCCCTCTTTTTTCCTTAACTTGCCATTATAGAATGATTGGGATTCTTACCTTCTTTCCAGCTTAAAAGATTCTGTCCCGGAATCAATAGGCTGTAGGCAACATGTATGTATAAATTTTAAGCAGCAACAAAACCTGTCCCATTAATTGAATTGCGTAAGTGATTGCAAAGACTCACAATCCCACTAAACACAAATCGAAACAACAACAAAAACAGGGTCTGAAATTTCGAAACAGAACTTGAACTAGAAGAATTAGAGATAAAAAGCTGTAAATAAACAACTCAATTAAATTGAAGAAATAAATATACAGGCGGTACAAGAAGCATGTAAGTAAACAATTCAATCCAATTAAATTGAAAAAACCAAATATCTAAGTGAACCAGAGCCGGATACCTTTTTTTTTAATGGTCTGTCTGTATATTGGCTGATACTTTGACGACCCCATTGTATTAAAGCCAAAGTTCAATGAGCTAATATGAGTTTAGGACAGATCATTTGCCTACTCTATTTGGGCTGGGCCATTTAACCTCTTTTTTTGGACTGGGCTGAATCCAAAGTATTTGAGCTGGGTAGTAAAAAAATTTTGGTTATTTTTTTTTGGGCCTGGGCTGCAGCCCACCACAGCCTTTGCTGTGGCTCCGCCCCTGTGTATATATATTTTAACTTAATTCTTCATACTAATTAATCATTTCTACACCTGTTGATTGTAGTTACGGAGAAGATTGATCATGTTGCTGCTAGAAAAAGTTTTTCAGCTGTTGGAAAGGTATATATAACACATTAATTCTACCCTTCTTCCCAAAAAAGAGCTCGTGTTTTTTTAGTATTTCTTATAAACTAATAAGTAGCATCTATTCTTTAATAAATCTTAAGTGAGAGAGAATCGAATCGGGGATGTGAGACGACAGCTCGTGTCAATTTGAATTTATGAACCAATGTCAATGTGTATACGATATTTAAATTAATTTTATCGTATAAAGTGGAGATGTCTAGCTTCTTCCTCGCCTGAAAACGAGAGTAATAATTTGAGTACTTAAAGTTGCATAAGATATTTTGGTATTGAGCTAGGGAACATTACTCATGTTTTTTCTATGCTGCAGAACATACTTGATGCTGTTCCAACACCTGAAGAAGCTAGCAATCTGAAACTCGAAGGACGAAAGATGAAGAGAAGGTTCTTACTGAGGCAAATGATGAAAAGGAAAGACACGGTGATCAATCTAGAAGATTCAAAAAATTCTGGTGCGACGGATTCTGATACTGTAAACTTTACCAAAGTAAAGAGAAGGCTAAACACAGAAATTTATCATCATGTAAAGAGAGATGATCTTGGCAGTTTTGTGGCTCTCAATGCTGATTATCATCCCCCGAAACCTCACCCTCCAAAAAACAATTAAAAAAGCTGTGCACTACGATAGAAAGGGAGAGATATTCTCTGCACTAGTTTTGTTTAGTTCTTTTTAAACCAAATTGTATACATTTTTCCTTGCTAACTGCTATAAGACAAGCGGAGATTAGTTAACTTGTATGTACTATATGAACTAAATTTAGTCACCCCAGTTCAATTTGTTTTTTTTTTAAACCAGCTGTTCAGTTTGTTTTAAAGAACCTACCTTTCATGTAATTATCATACTCGTTAATCTAAATTTCTCCCTCAGCGAGTCTCAATTCAGCTGGTAATTTAATGTTTGTATTACATGCATATATCATGAGTGTCATGACATTCATTTTTTAAGCTTTTCATTACCCTCTCAATGCCTTAGCTTACTGGAGCTTTATAACTACTGACGAGTATCCTTAATTTGGTAAAAAAATCCAATCCGACGGATATCCGATTACTGAATCCGATTTTTAGGATTTGAATTTGTATTTAGATTTAATTTTTAAACCCGAATTTTTTTGAATTTGAATGTGACGCATATCAATTCGGGTTTCCTGTTTTCGGACCGGATTTCGGATTGATATGCGTCACATTCAAATTTAAAAAAATTCGAGTTTAAAAATTAAATCTAAATACAAATTTAAGGTTAAATAAATAATTTAATTAATAATATGTAAATATTGTTTTTCTCTATCTGATTATTCCTCTAAAACAGTTTCAATTACTATTTTATACGATGACAATCACTGATATACAATTACTATTTTATACGGTTACAATCAACATTTTAGTGATTCATGTACTTACATTTAGTGATTTTTCATTCAAATAATACATCTAACAATCAACACCATCGGTTCCAATCACCATCATTGACTCCGGCCACCACCAATCTGAGGTAATTTAATTTAATTTACTACAACTAGGGGGCATTAATTGATTTATTAAAAAAAAATACATACAACCATCACCACCATCTCTTATCACTACCATCATTAATTTGGTTGCACAATCCCGGCACTGTCCATCCTCTAGCAACTACTTCTTTTCCGGCGACGTCCGCTGCAACCATCTCTGTCATCTCCCCATCCAGCCTCCATACACCTTCTCTCACTTTTCCCGATCTCAACCTTTTTACTCGCCGCTGCATCATCTCCAATTGTAACTGCAGCACGACTCATCTACTCGAGCGACCACTATATCTGCAACAAATAGACCTGACAATTCGGGTAAACGGTTCGGTTTCGGATCGGATTAATTTTGGATTAGATCACTTTTTGGTTATAATATATTTTATTCGGTTCGGATCGGATCGGATGAGATTCGGTTCGGATACAATTTTGATTTTGCATAAATTGAATCAGTTTCGGTTCGGATCGGTATGATTTTGGTTTGGGTCAAAATCGGATTAAAATTCGAATGAATTTCGGATAAAAATTGGATTAAATTCGGTTCAGATATTTTCAGATTTCTTATTTTAAATTAGATTTTGTTTGAATTTGAAAGTTAAGTTCAGATTAATATTAAATTAATTTGAATTATCGTTGAATTTAAATAAATATCATTAAGTAAATTTGAAAAATTATAGTTAAAATTTGATAAAATAATACTAAACAAAATAATTATCTCGATTAAGTAATATATTTCTTCATTTCAGACTTTGGTCAATATGATAAAAGAAATGTTCACAAAATTTTGTAATATAACAATTTTTTTTAAAAAAATCTTGATGTCCAAAAAAAATATACAAATTTTATATGTACATATATAATATACAGTATTTATTTCTTATTAAAATATAAATTTATATTTATTTTTCTTTACTCTCTAGCAAATTCAAAATAAATGTTATTCTTAATTTTTTTATATTTTATTTTACGAACTATGTATAAGTGTATAATATACATGTGAGTGTAACGAATTATAAGATTGTATGTATGAAATACACTTAAGTTTTATAATTTAGTTTGAGCTAAATTCAGTTTGTATAATTTTAGTTAGGATTTGATCGATTTCGGGTCATCATTGGATATGTTATTTCAGATTATTTTCAGTTAAAATTCCGGTTCCAGGATATTTTCGGATCGGATCGAATCGTTTTTCGGATTTGGTTATATTGAACCTATATCGGTTCGGATTGGATTGTTTCAGATTCGGTTACACTTTTAGATCATCAAATTCGGATACAAAATCGGATTCGGTTCCCAACATTTCAGGTTAATTCTGTGGGTCTAGACCCAATTTTCGTGATCTAGCAACAACCCATAACACCTCCGACCTCTCTTCATTTCCTTCCTAAAAAGATAAGAGATTTTGAAGTCATACTACAATAGAACCTCGATAAATGAATATTCGATAAATAAACAACCTCATCCAATGAATAATTTTTTCTAGTCCCAACGTAGTAGAGACTGTGTATTTTTGACCTCGATAAATGAATAATCTTGATTAATGAATATAATTTTCCGGTCCCGAGCATATTCATTTATCGAGTTTTAACTGTAGATGCATTGATGGTGATAAAAATAAAAGAGATTAAAAATATATATATAAGAGTGTAACAGAGATTTTAGCAGCGGGGGTTAGAGAGTGGGACGGGGGTGTGGGTGTGGGTGTGGGTGTGGGGGTGGGGGTGGGGGTGGGGGTGGGGGTGGGGGTGGGGGTGAGAACGAGTTAAAATGAATGGACCAGATTAGTTTCTAGTTTCTAACTTATTTTTTGTTTCTATTTGAGCATTTATGTGTGTGTGTGTGTGTTATAATATATAAGAGTAATGTTAGAGATCTCAAATATTATCCCAAATTTTTTTCCAAATGATGTGATATGACATATGACTTATTTTAATTCGTTGACACATATGTATGTACGCGAGATATCATATTATTATAGGAAGGTTATCGATTATACACGTGATAACTCAGCATTTGAGACAATTTTTGGGGTCTCCGGCATTTTTCATTATATAATATAGGTCATTCCTTCATAATAACCTTTATATAAAGAACACTATAGGATTTTACATAGAATTTCATTTAGATTCAATTTTAATATTAAATATATTTTTTATGAATAAAAATAGATTATAGTATGAGGTTAATAAAAAATCAGAATATGATTAATGTAAATTTCATTTTTATAAAATGTATATAAGATTCTATGTTAGATTCTATTTAAATTTGATTTTTAAAATTTAGATAAGATTCCACATTAGATTTAATATGTTAGGCTTTATAATATATAGCTCAATTTTATGATTCTAATTTTAACAATTCATTTCTCATAAAAAAGAAGTGTTTTGATGGTGTTATTCCGTATTTTTTTTTATATGAGTGTTTTTATGGAATGCAATCATATATATATATCATTACTGTAGATAGAACAATATATATATATATATATATATATATATATATCATTATTGTAGATAGAACACTCTTATATAGAGTACCGAAGAGAATATTTGATTCTAGTGAAGAATTTTATAAATAATTTTAAAATTAACCCTATTAATACTTTATAAAATACAAAACTTGATTCTAATACTGATTGGTCCCGTATAAGGGCTATTTTAAGATAGAATGGGGGGTTGAATAGCTTAATTACCAATTTAAAATTTATAGTGGTATTTTAAAAATATTTATTTCCTTTTTAAATATTTTTACCGATTTGTTTAATAGATAATAAGTGAGGCAGTCAACAACAAGCAAAAGGAAACAACAGATAATAAGTGAGGAAGTAAACAACAAGCAAAAGGAAATACCACACACAGGATTTTATCCTGGTTCGCGATGGCGCAACCCCTAATGGATTCTCTCACCCCTGCTCCAGTCCCCGAGCTCCTCTCCTGGACTCGAGATTTTTCCTTAAAATAATCTCGCTCCTTTAATAGGCGTAGAAACCTTTACAACCTTACAAATATTAGTCTTGGTACATGACTTCAAGTCACTACCTCACAATAAATAAACAATCCCTATAAGATTTATCTTAGAGCGTACACAACTTATAGAAACCTACACAACTTATCTTAGACAGCAACTCCCCGCTACTTCTTCAAAGTTGATGTAGAATCTGAGTGTAGTCTTTGTACTTCTAAACTTTTGTCGGTCTTGGATCTTAGGTCTTAGATCTTAGATCTTTTCTTTTCTTCACGGTGCAAAGATGATTAACTTCTCGTTATCTCGTCTAGGACTTGGGTCTTAGAACAATAATCACTTCACCTCACTGCAAATATTAGAAAATAATATCTACGAGACAAATAGTGATAATAAAGAGTTTATTTAGACTAGCAAATTAAATACTAGACTAAAAGTATGACAACAATATTTCATAATAAATATTATAGTCAAGGTTATGTATATTTTCTTTAGATCTAATATATTGATCAAGTATACTTTAAATTACTCCTTTAAATATTAAGTCTTTTGGAGTAATATCTTTAATCCTTATCTTTAGCAAATATGCTTTAAAGGATTTGCAAGTATTCTTTTCTTTGAATATAAATAAATATTAATCAAAGAATACTTGTATCTCAATTCTCCTCTTTAGATATGATATAATAAATCTCGGAGATTGTAGATGTTCGAAATCTTTTAAGCTTAATTTGCTTAACGTTTCGTAATGTATACTTTCTTTTGACTTATATAAATGGCAAAGTATACTTATAAATACTTCGTTACGGTTTAGCCAAAATTAAATAAGTGTAGTAAAATAAAACAAGAGTAGCTAAACTCGTTCTTTTGAAGCAATACGAACTAAGATTACTCTTTCTTTAAAATAACTTTAAAGAGTATCTTGTTCAATCCCTTTTGTCTCTTTTATGATTTAGCCAAAAATAAATAAGTACAATAAATTAAAACAAGAATGGCTAAACACAACTTTTGAAGATTGGGATAAAAAGTAAACTTTAATCGATATTTTTCCCCCGGAACACTAGAGATGGGATATCGAATATACTTTTTGTAATAAATTTGACCTGACCTTAGTCTACTTAAATCCCTTTTAGGGATGAAGTACATCTTTTCGAAATATATTCGAATCTTTAGTCTTTTTAGAAGATAAGTACTTTAATGAACCTTGTTCAAATCTTTGTTCTCGCACGAGATAAATATATGTTGAAATTGGTTCGAATCTTTTGGACTCTTAAAAGAGATCCGTTAATAGAGTTTAAATAAAATAGATGAAGTTAAGAATAGAACTCTAAAAATAAATATGGTTTGTAAGACTCGAATACAAATCTAAAATACCACTTTTAAAGATGATCGGACTTGGACAGCCCTTCGGGAGGCCGGAAAGTGGTGGTGGATGAGTTAGCTTGGTGGGAGTAAGTTTGGTTGGTGGATCTTGAGCTTATATATAAAACCTTGTGTATATATGTATAAGAGAAAAGGTTTTAAAGATGAAGTATGTAGATAGAGGGTTTTAATCCTTGAAAACTTGAATACTTCTAAAAATCCCAGCAATTCTTTGGCTCTTTAGCTTGGTTGAAATGGATGGGGGGTTGGTAAATATAGAGAAAGTTAGGTGAAATGAGTGGTTGAGATGAAAAGAAGTGTATCGTGTATAATCTGTAGATGTGGCTTAATGTGAGCTTATTGTTTGGTCTCCTAATAAGACAAACAACTTTACACATGTAAATCCCAGCCGCATCTCAACTTGGATGTGACTAATAAATACGTATCAATTAACGAATAAATACGTAACTTGTATCATTAATTATTCTAACATTAATTATATAAATACCCAATAAATTATGGGTCACTTATAATAATTATAAGATGACATATTAGTAACTTTGGTCAACCTTTGGTCTCTATTTTCACTAAGTCAAATGTAAGGTCAACTGCCTCGTTTTTCGTGTTCGGACCAAAGTTCTTGAAACATTATGAAACTTTTACCATGCTTTGAAAATATTATTTAAATGATCAATCTAAAGTTTCAAGTCACTCTTGCATGTACACGTATTTTATTTGGATTTAAACAGTTAAAATAGGGTTTTAATTCCAAATAAAATGTAACTAGTCTTTTGTAAATATGGATAGATCTTTGAAAAATATTTCTGACTAGAATATATACTCTAAAATATTTTTCCCAATATATAAAATATTTGGAGTATGGAAAATATATTTTTGGGTATTTAAAATAATTTTTTCTAAATAATAATATATTTATGAAGTAAAAAAAATCATTTTAACTAATCAAATTAATGATGAAAAATATTATTAAGTACTTGAAAATATATTTCCCAATATATAAAATATTTGGAGTGAAGAAAATATATTTTTGGGTATTTAAAATAATTTTCACTGAATAATGATATATTTATGAAGCATGAGAAAATTTAATTTAAATAATTTCTTTGGGGAATAAAATACATATTAATAATTTCTAAGGAAATAATAATATTTTGAGTGTAGAAATATTTCTTTTAGATAATCAAGTCTTTTTATTTTGAAAGATTAATACTAGAGATCTTAGAAAAATTCTTTTAAATATAGCACGAGATCTCTAAAAAATATTCAATCTCTGATATTTCTTTTTCAAACTTGTTGCCTTATTAATATTGCAATTTGAGGCCAAGGTATATTATTTTGTAATATTTATCTTTTAGTCAACTTGCTTGAAAACTTTAGAATTTATTCCCTTGAAAATATAATTTTGATCATTTGCAAAATAGGGGAATAATTGCTATATTTATATTTGTAATATAAATTTATTTGAAATCAATTTTGTCAGAGTTGACTTGTTTTACTTTAAACCAAATCACTTAAATGTATGACTTAATTGGAGAGGATTACTAAGTGTATTTAAATTTTATGTTTAATCATACAAATACAAAAATAATTAATTAAATTAATATTGAAGATATCTTTTCAAAAACAAAATGTTAGCTATATATAAGCTTCATAAAAAAAATTAATATTTAAAAAGTAAGTTAAAAATCTAATTTTAAATTTGATTGTACTATAAAATTATTTTTAGCGATTCGATTCGACTATAGAACCAGTTTAATTTTTTTATGAGTGATTTTCTATATTTTTTCAAAAAAATATTTATATAACTTCGTTTTTAATATATTTATAATTATATTTGATCAATAATGAGATAGATATATAGTAGGGGGTGAATGACCATTATATCACTTTTTAAGCAAATAATGACTAAAATGTCATTTGTTAAAAAAACTGACCAAATTATCACATTTAGTACACGCATATTCATTTTGCGTGTTTGCGATTTTGTATTATTTTTTTAAACTTTTACAAGCTACACATGCATTCTAATGATGCGAATGAGGAAAACACACATATAGATAATGCAGATAATGCGTTGTTTTACATGCGTTAGAAAATGTGCAGTTGCTCAGAGATGCCCCAACTACATTTCACACTTGTATACACTAATACACACATCTTCCATTACACCATCAAACCCTCTTCACTTATTCTCTTTAAAATTTTAATCCCCTCATTCCCATTATACATATTATTATATTCTGCTCTCCCTACTATACCCTCCTCATCATCACCCCATTAAAAATTGCTTTTCATCGCATTTTTTTCTCCTCCAAATTATACAAATAGTCTTTCAATTCAATTTTCATAACAAGGGATTTAAGTTAGATTACTGAACTCAATTAAATCGGCATACGTTTGTGTGTCAATATATGTGAAAAATATATTAAATTGATATTAACCGACAAGATTAGTTTGAGTGGTTTATATCAAAGGGTTTGATGTGGGAATGCGTAAGACGAAGGTGTGTGAGAAGCTCATCGATTTGATTGGAACAATGATGTAATTTTATCTCTGGGTGATTTTGTGGTTGGAAAAGAATGCGCATACTAGGTATGCCAATAAGATAGGTTAAAAAAGAACTTATTCACGACAACTGATATATAAGGCACTTTATTTATTAATTTGTGATATTATGTGCATTTTCTCTATAACAAGTGTCTTTTCTGTATATATAATTGTTTTCTCTTGACTCTATATAAAAATTATTCATCCTTCCCTTCTATGAATCTCTCTATTTTCTTTAATATTTATTTTAAAATTTAATCAACATAATTTTTTTAATTTTTATCAATTTGTTAATAATTATATATATATATATATATATTATTTAAATATTCAAAATATGCAACAATTATGATTAGATTTAAACGAAAAAGATAAATAAAGTGATGAACACATTTTTGGTTAATTTTTTTTTATTTTTTTATTAAATCATGAATCACTTGTTTTATCTTAATCTGTAAAAAATGCATATAAATTATTGTATAAATGTAATGAATATTAAACAAATTTTCTATGAGTATGTGTTTGTTAATATTTAAATTAATTAAGTTATTTTTAAAATTTTGGATATTGGAAAAACTCAATCTGATCCGAAACCCAAAAAATTTGGATTTGAATTTGGATTTATTTTTAAAACCCAAAAATATTTGAATTTGAATTTAAATTTCAAAAAAACTGGCCGAACCCGATTCATTGTCATCCTAGCGACGATTTCGCCCCTAAAACTTTTCTCATTAATTTGTGCGAGAATTAATATGGGAATCAATCCGACCCAACAACTTATTATATATTAGTTCCAAAAAATTAGCAAATTTTAGTATATATTATTAGACTTATTTTTATAAATAAAAGCCTTAAATTTACTATATATATAGGATATTGAATATTTTTTATTTTTCAATAGATATTTTTTAACTTATTTAAATGTTTAGAAACCAAGTTTAAGAGGGATTTAGGTTTAAAAGACTCGTATTATCTTAGTGTATAGTTAGATTTAAATTTCTGTGTCAAAAAAAATAGTTGGATTTAAATTTGACTTATGACATCATAATGTGATTTAAAATAAGTACAAAAATAAATTCTCAATATTAAAAAGATATAATATAAATTTTTAATACTAAATCTTAATAAAAATTTAAGTAATATAAAAAAGTATAATTTAGGGGTGTTCATAGTCCGGTTTGACCCGGATTTATCAATTTTTCAAACCAAACCGATAATAGCGGTTTTTTAAAATACAAAAGCAAACTGAACTAATAAATTTTAAAAATCAAACCAAGCCTTCTAAGAACTGTTTGATTCGGTTTCGAACCACATTTTGATTTTTGTTAGGAATTATGAGTTTTGATGATAACAAATTACTTAGAATTTCAATAGGGACTTAAAATTTATTTGTAATTGGTCGATGGATATGACTTATAAATATCCATTGACTAGGAAACCAGTTATCAGTTGAAGCTTGTTTATCAACTACTAAACTGGATTGTAGCATTGATTTATGTTTCACTATCAATTGATTGTATTGCCTCGATGGATGCTATGAAGTAGTCGACTGATGTTATTGACTTCAATTTCTAGCCTCTCAACAGATGTGAAGAATGGCTGATCAATTATAAATATTCTAAGTTAGAATAGTCACAAGTGAAGTGATTAACTGATGTTGAAGTCGATGGATGAAGACACTACTCAACGGATGAAAGCTATCAACAGATACAAGTAATCAATGGATAAAGACAGTCAACGGATAAGGAACCATCAATGGATAGGGAGTCGATGGATAACTCAATTATCCATCGACACATCAACTGATCAACAGATATCCTATCCATCGATGGATAAGCAAAGGAGAATCAACTGATAAGCTTAACAGTATTTATCAGTTGATTATGGTTTCCCAATTTAGTTAAAGACAAGAATTATGGGAACTGTGCAGAAACTGAATCAATGGAAGACAGTCCTGTCAGGATTGTGAAGACTTTCAAGGCAACACAATATTCAAGGAATGTATCAAGACAAAGATACTTTTAGGGCTAATGAGTACAAAAAGAAGACTGTGCAAGTAGCTAGTTTCTATTTTCATGTAAATAATATAAGTTGTAATTTTATATTGCTATCTGCGATAGAAATTAGGTGTGAAGAAAACTTCTATATAGTTGTTAGAAGTACACAGTAGCAAAGAGTGTAGAAAAACAAAAAGAACTCACTTTGTAAGCAGCTTGGTATTCGTACTAAGATCAATTGAAAGCAAAAACATACTAGTGGAAAACCAAACCACTAGTAATTTTTAACTTTGTTGTGTTTTGTTTTCAATATTTTTCTTGTCAAGTTCTTAGTTACATCAGTTCTCTCTATACACAAAAGCACTGTCCTTGAAACAAACTTCATTCTGCAAGAAATATAATTAATTCTTAAGTTTGTATTCAACCCCCCCTTCTCCAAACTTAGTGTACTTAAGGGAATATAACAATTGGTATCAGAGCAGGCTTTTAACATACATAAAGTTAAGATCTAAAAGTACATCAAGTATGTGTCAAAAAGACACATGAGTTAAGATTCCAGTTCTAGAGAAAGATGAGTATTTTCCCTGGAAAGTAAAAATGCACTTGCATCTACTATCCATTGATCCTTCCTATATTCACTGCATAGAGAAAGGTCCACATGTGCCTATGAAAATAGTTACAAGTGTAAATGCAGATGGTACTCAGGCACCAGACAAACTCATTCCTAAACCAGTGAGTGAATATACAGATGAAGATGAGAAGGAAGTACACAAGGATAAAAAGGCTATGAACATTTTGTTTAATTGTCTTGACAAGGATATGTTTGATAATGTTATCAACTGTACAACCTCCAAAGAAGTCTGGAATACTCTTCAAACCCTCTGTGAAGGCACAGAACAAGTAAGAAAGAACAAGATGCAACTCTTGATTCAAAAATATGAGGCCTTTCACTTTAAGAGTGGTGAAGCAATCAATGATACATATAGTAGGTTTCAAAAGCTTCTGAATGAGCTTAAACTATATGAAAGAGTATATGTTGTTGAGGACACCAACCTCAAATTCTTGAGGTCCTTACCTAAGGAATGGAAACCAATGACTGTTTCTATAAGACAATCTCCTGACTTTAAAGAATATACTCTTGATAAGTTGTATGGCATCTTGAAAACCTATGAGTTGGAGCTACAACAAGATGAGGAGATTGAGAAAAGTCAAAAGAGAGAAAAGTCCATTGCTTTGGTTGTCAAGGATAAGCAACTTGCAGAATCAGGTGAAGTTGCTCCTGTCAAAGAAGGAAAGAAAGAAGGTCATGGCAATGGTGCAAGAAATGTTAGATATGATGAATCTTCTACTGGGAAAGGAAAAGAAATTTGTGAGGATGATGAGTCATTCACTAAAGATGAAATGGATGAAATAGATGAGCATTTAGCATTTCTATCAAGAAAATTTTCAAAACTCAAGTTCAAAAGGAATCCTATGCAAAGGCCTGGATCACAGTTCAGAAGAGACACTCAATAAAGCAAAAATCTTGTTGACAGGACTCAATTCAGATGCTTCAACTGTGGATCGACTGGTCATTTTTCAAGTGAATGCAGAAAGCCTAAAATAGAAAAGAAGTCAAAGTTCAGTGATGGTATTGACTATAAGAAGAAGTACTTTGACTTGCTTAAACAAAGAGAGAAGGCTTTTGTGACAGAAGAAAAGGACTGGGCTGCTGATGAGGATTCTGAAGAAGAAGAAGAACACATTAATCTTGCACTAATGGCCAATCAAGATGATCAGGAAGCTAGTTCATCTAGCAATCAGGTAATTTCTACAAACCTATCTGAGTTATCCAAAGATGAATGCAATATTACTATTAATGAAATGTCAAATGAATTATATAATTTGCATGTCACTCTTAAGTCCTTGAACAAAGAGAACACTAGGCTCAAATTAACCTTAGAAACTCTCACTGAAAGAAACAATTTCCTAGAGAGTGAGCTAGTGCAAATGGACAGACTCAAGGTAGAGAACAAAGATGCTAGAGATGAACTAGTTGAGAGCAAAAAGGAAATAGAGAATTTGAAAGAAAAATTGGAAGAAGAACTAAGAACCATTGACAAGTGGAACAGGTCAAGTAAAGCTAGTAAGAAGATGAATGACATACATGGAAAAAATTCCTTCACCATGCTGTCTGAAACTCTTGAGAAATTAGCCATTGATGAAAATCAATCTTTGGAAAAGAAGCAATCGATTGCTAATTCTGAATCAACTGATAAGAATTATCCATCGATTGATAATGTCATTCCAACGGATAATCATCCATCGATTGATATTTCTTTCCCAACGGATAATTATCCATCGATTGAGTGATCATCAACTGCTAAACAATCTGTCTTAAAAACCAAGCTTAACAGACCTGTTAAATTTGTGAAAGAAGGTAGCTCATCTAAATCTCAAGTCAAAGTTGAAAAGGCTAATATAGGATTCTTATCTAAAGATCAATTGAAGGAAAAATTAGAGAAGATAGAACCTAATATTAAGTCTAATGAGAAGAAGAAGAAAAACAGAAATGGTAAGGTAGGCATAAATAAGCACAATAACTACACACCTGACAAATATGCTCCTAGGAAGATATGTGCTAAGTGTGGTAGTAAAAATCATTTATCTGTGCAATGCAAACTCAACATGCCTACAACAACCAATGTGCATGTTATACCTAACATGCATTCTAATTCTGTTTTTTCTCATTTAGTTGATTCTCATGCTATTCATGCTCAGTATTCATCAATGCCTTATATGTTTAATCCATATCTTGCATTTGCCAACATGAATATGCCTGCTATGCCATGAAATATGCTTAACAATCTTCATGCATCAAATTTTTCCAATTCTACAAGCATGAGCATTCCAATTATTAGCACTGAGAATTCTGAGGTAAGGAAACCAACACCTAAGGTTGAAGTAGAAGTAAAGCCACCTAAACCAAAGGTATAAAAATTGGAAACCAAGCCAAAGATGACAACTAATAAGAAAGGACCCAAGGCAACTTGGGTACCAAAATCAACTTGATTTGTTTTGACTATATGCAGGGAAAAAGAAGAAATCTTTGGTACTTGGACAGTGGGTGTTCAAGACACATGACTGGAGATAAATCCCTGCTCACAAAGTTTGAGGAGAAAGCTGGCCCTGGAGTAACTTTTGGAGATGACAACAAATGGTACACCATGGGATATGGCTTGATTTCAAAAGAGAATGTCATCATTGAACCTGTTGCATTAGTTGATGGCTTAAGACATAACTTGTTAATCATAAGTCAACTATGTGACAATGGAAATAAAGTCTGTTTCACATCAGAAGCATGCAAAATTTCCAACAAGGTAGATGGAAGCCTGGTTATGACTGGGAATAGAAAAGGAAATGTGTACATAGCTGACTTCAACTCAACAAGTGCAGAATCAATGACTTGTCTTCTCTCTAAGGCAAGTACAAATGAAAGTTGGCTATGGCATAAGAAATTAGCTCACTTGAATTTCAAAGCAATGAATCTGTTGGTCAAGAAAAATCAAGTGAGAGGCTTACCACAAATGGAATTTGTCAAGGATGGACTTTGTGATGCTTGTCAGAAAGGAAAACAAAGGAAGGCATCATTCAAGTCAAAATTGGAATCATCAATTGAAAAGCCACTTGAGTTATTACATATGGATTTGTTTGGTCCTGTAAATATCATGTCTATTGCAAAGAAGAAGTATGCTCTAGTCATTGTGGATGATTTTTCAAGATTCTCATGGACTTATTTTCTGCATTCAAAGGATGAAGCTAGTCATCTCATCATCAAGCACATAAGAGAAGTTGAGAAAAACCTTGAATTGGATGTAAAGAAGATAATGAGTGACAATGGGACAGAATTCAAAAATTCCACAATAAAAGAGTTCTGTGAATCAAAAGGAATCATACACATATTCTTTGCACCAAGAACACCTCAACAAAATGGGGTAGTTGAAAGGAAAAATAGGACATTGATTGAAGCAGCTAGAACCATGTTGGAGGATGCTAAATTACCAACATACTTCTGGGCTAAGACCATAAACACCGCATGTTACATTCAAAACATCTCCATAGTAAATCAAGCTCAAGGGAAGACCCCTTATCAATTGATCAAGAAAGACAAAAAGCCAAAAGTGGGGTTTCTTCATGTTTTTGGCTGCAAGTGCTATGTGCTAAGAAATCAAGGTGAAAACCTAGGAAAATTTGAAGCCAAAGCTGATGAAGCCATATTTGTTGGGTATGCACTATCAGGCGTAGCCTATAGAGTCTACAATCTCAGACTACACATTGTTATGGAATCTGTACATGTAGTATTTGATGATAAAAAGATTCAAGGCTTGTTTGATGAAGGAAATCATGACATACTGCACTTTGAGAATGAATTAAATGATGTAAATGATGATGAAGAGACAGAAATTATAAAACCTCAAGTTTTCAGAAACCCAATATCAGTTGATGTTACTGCATCAATGGATAATTTATCAGTTGACAAAAATCCATCAACTGATAATGCATCAACTGATAACTCCTCAACGGATAATCAACAATCTACATCTAGGGTATCCAATTCAGGGGGAGGGTTTCAGAATCAATCTACAAATTGAAATCAATTTGAGTTCAATACAAATGATCATGAAGCTTCATCATCAAGGCAAAATTTGCCTCTTCAAAGAAAATGGACAAAAAGCCATCCATTTGAACTAATCATTGGAAATGCAGAAGATGGTATCAAGACAAGAAGTGCTACTCAAAATGAGTGTTTGTATAGCAGTTTTCTATCTCAAGAAGAACCCAAAAGAATTGAAGAGGCTCTTATGGATCCTGGTTGGGTTTTGGCTATGCAAGAAGAACTCAATCAATTTGAAAGAAATAAAGTGTGGAAGCTGGTGCCCAAACCAAAAGATAGATCAGTAATTGGTACAAAATGGGTATTCAGAAACAAAATGGATGAAACTGGTACTGTGACTAGAAACAAAGCAAGGCTTATGGCAAGGGGATATTCACAGGAAGAAGGAATTGATTTTGATGAAACTTTTGCACCAGTTGCAAGGCTGGAAGCAATCATAATCTTTCTATCTTATGCTGCACATGCTAATTTCAGAGTCTACCAGATGGATGTGAACAGTGCATTTTTGAATGGAATATTAGAAGAGGAAGTCTATGTGGAACAACCTCCTGGCTTTGAAGATCCAAATTTCCCTGACTTTGTCTACTATCTACTCAAAGCACTCTATGGCTTAAAGCAAGCACCAAGGGCCTGGTATGACACTTTATCTCAATTCCTCATTGAGAATCACTTCACAAGAGGTACTGTTGATAAAACTCTATTCAGTAGAAATGTTAATGGCTCTACTATACTTGTACAAATATATGTGGATGACATTATTTTTGGCTCAACTAATGAGGGACTTTGCAAAAAGTTTGCCAAATTAATGCAGAATAAATATGAAATGAGCATGATGAGAGAATTTACCTACTTTCTTGGATTGCAAGTCAAACAAGTTAAGGATGGTATCTTTATAAATCAAACAAAGTACATTCATGACTTGTTAAAGAAATTTGACTTAAGTGAATGTTCTTCTGCAAAAACTCCCATGGCCACTGCCACCAAACTTGAATTAAACACTAAGGAAGCTAAAGTGGATATTTCAAGTTATAGAGGCATGGTAGGCTCACTTTTATATTTAACTGCTAGTAGGCCAGATATAATGTTCTCTACATGCTTATGTGCTAGATTTCAGGCTGATCCTAGAGAATCTCATTTAATGACCATTAAAAGAATTTTTAGATATCTCAAGGGTACATCAAATTTAGGTATTTGGTATCCTAGAGATTCTGGTTTTAATCTAATAGGCTACTTAGATGCAGATTATGCAGGTTACAAAATAGACAGGAAAAGTACTACAGACACCTGTCAATTTCTAGGAAACAAACTTGTGTCATGGTTTAGCAAAAAGCAACACTCAGTATCAACTTCAACTGCAGAAGCTGAGTACATTGCTGCTAGAAGTTGCTGTGCTCAATTATTATGGATGAGGAATCAATTATTTGACTATGGGTTCAACATGAACAAGATTCCTATCTTCTGTGATAATACAAGTGCCATTGCAATAACAGAAAATCCTGTGCAACATTCTAGAACCAAACACATTGACATAAGGTATCATTTCATTAGGGAACATATAATGAATGGTACAGTTGAATTACATTTTGTCCCTAGTGAACAACAACTTGCAGACATCTTTACCAAACCTCCAGATGAATCTACCTTTAATAGATTAGTCTGTGAGTTAGGTATGCTCAATTTCGCTCAATCTTAAAATGTCTGTCAAGTTTTCTTTATCTTGTAGCCATTGTTCACAATTATCTGTTGAAAACAAGTAATCAATTGATAAGTGTGTTAATTATCAATTGATATTTTTCAACTATCGATGGATATATTTGATCAACAGATAAAATATATTCCTATCGATGGATATTTATCTATTGACAGATAATTACCTCAGTAATTGTTTATCGATTGATAAATTCTTTCTTATTTGATCAATAGATAAATTTTATTCCTATCAATGGATATTTATCTATCGACAGATAATTACCCTTGTAGTTATTTATCGATCGATAAATGATTAATTCTTCATTTTATCCATCGATGGTAATAGAATTTATACAGTTTTATTCATCCGTTGATCAGATTATAGCCGTTGGATAATTACCACTTAGGGTAACATATTACTTTCTTTTATTCATCAACGGTTATATCCTTAATTAAAAAGACTTTTCAAGTCATTTTAATATCAGAAAATATAAATAGCAGTTACAATTAACAATTCATTCTTACTTGCCATTTTATTTTCTATCTCTAATCTCTGCAACTCTGTCTCTTTCTCAAGATAATTTTCTCTAATTCTCTTAAGCTCTTCCAAGTTCTCTTTAATATCTTAAGAATAACTGACAAATGGCACCACAAAAGAAGATTGTTTCCTCTACTGGGTTCATCTACGAGCAGAACAACTTCACAACATGCCTAACATTGAACGACGCTCCCGTGGATTTCCATCCCTTGATGCGATTCCTGGGTGACTGCAAGGTGTCCAAAGCACTCAGTGAGGCACCCACAATAGTGTGTTCTTTTATTGAGGAACTATGGAACTCTGCAGAAGTATCACAAGATGGGAATGTAATTTCTTATACTTGCAGAGGTAACTCTTATACCATTACAAGTACTGTTTTATCTGAATGTTTAGAATTACTTGAAAATAATAGTGATAGGTCACCAACTGAAGAAGAAATTAGGGACATGCTAGAATCTGTTAATTATGCAAATGCTGAAACTGGATTAGGTGAAGTTGTTAGGAAAAATCTTAGAAAAGAATGGAGTTACTTCTTTGATGCCATTATTAAAGTATTTTCTGGAAAAATAAGTAATTTTGATGCAATTACCACAAATATGCAAGAAATTGCTTATTCTGTCCTATTTGATAAGTACTTCAATTTTAGCACACTACTCCTAAATGAATTAACTGCTAAGTTAGGAACCAAGGCATCTAGGAAAAATAACATTTATTTTGCTAGATTTTTCATGATGATTATTAATGCCTCCATTGGAGAATACAAGATTAGTGCAGATATGGAGTCCTTGGAGCCTTGGATGCAAAACGAGAGGGTTTTCAAGGATCTTGTGAGAATCAACTTACATCCTAAGTTGTGTCTCATTTATCCTCCTCTTGTGCAGGTATATCTTAAGAATCTCAATCTTTTAACTTCTTCCTCAAACCCTCAAATTTCTTTGCCTTCTGCAACAATGGAGGGAGATGGAAGTGCCTCCATCCCTCCTACCCAAGTTGCACAACCTTCCAAACACAAGTCTAAATAAACCACCTCAGTAGTTTCTCAAAAGACTACTGTTGTAAAATCTAAGAAAAGAAAAACCACTGAGGGGAGTGTGAAGGTGGTTGATAAGGGTGAGGGAACTGACCAACATCAAGAAAGCCAGAAGGATAATGAGAGTGAGATTGAGAGAAACCAGCCAGCCACCAGCCCAATCTCCCAACAGATTGAGGCTGTAGTAAAGGACTTAAACACATCCCTAGGTGCATCTTCTCAAAAATGTGTAACTATTGAAAAGAGGTCTCAACCAGGACCATCAGATGGGGATAAGGGTCACCAAACAATACAGCCATACAAAAGGAGAAAGAAAGTTACAAATATTGCACAGGGTACACACACACAGGGTACACACACACATGCAAAGCCAAATGAAAATTTGGTGGAGCCTTCACTATCTTCTTTTGATGTGTCTCAGAAACTTCCAGAGGCACAACCCCATTCTTTATCTGTCTCTTCTCCTCAATCTCCTTCAAAATCTATTTATTCAGAAACAGTGTTGATTGACAACTTCATTGTTTCAAATTCACCCTCTTTGCAACTCAGGGTGGAGCCAACACTCTCACCTGCATCACCAAATAAGGTTAACACCTTGGTTGATCAGGAAAATGCTGAAAATTCTCTTTTGTCAATGGATATTATTCAATCAACTGATAATTTCCAACATCCATTGACTAGTTCACTTCCATCGATGGATATCCTTACATCCATCGACGAGCTCCCATCAACGGATATTCATCCATCGATGGATACTTCTTATCCATCGATTGACACCTTAATTCCAATTAATGAATCATCCAATGAAACACTTCAAGTGGCCAATACTCTACTAGGATTGAGTGGAATGGGTGAGGTGTGTGAGAGGCAAGGTTTGCATACCTTGGCAAAATGAGAGTGTGTGAATGAGGGGCCCTCAATTTCTTCTGAGGTGGCAAAAGGAGAGGGTGTGAGAAAAGAGAGTTCCACCTTAGCAGGTGATGCAAAAGGAGAGGAAAGTAAGGGAGATGTGAGAATCCAGGATGAGATCCTGATGCAAGAAAAGAGAGAAGAGAGTGAGAGAGAAAAGAATAGAGAGAAACCAATTTCACCATCTCATGAAGCATCATCTTCTAAAACTGAGCAGGTTGCAGCAGAACTCACCCAGGAGTTGGGGCTAGAGTCAGGGGGAGTTGTAGGCCATGGAGTCCTGCAGGAGTTGCAGAAGTCAACCTGGAGGTGGAGGATGAAATTGAAGTCAATCTTGATGCTTCAACCTTTCAACATGGAGATCCTCATTATCAAGAATTAGCAGCAGCATCTAATCAAGTAGCTGAGCAAATGCTGGGTTTGGTGCAGACAGAAGAGCAATTCAGGAGTGGGAAGGAATTTTTGGCCAGTCAACCTGATGATGTATCCCACATGAATCCTGAAGATTTTGAAGACAGCTCTGATGATGAACTTATGGATCCACAAGTGGCCATTGATGAAACTAGTTTGGCTGACACAGAAAGGGCCATCATTTCTCACTACAGAAGATCAATGGCTGAGGTGGATGTGGTGGATCCCTTGCATAGAAGAATTCTGAACTTCTACAGAGACAACCTGAAGATCCAGAAGATGCATGTCACAGGCTCTAAATATGAGTTGAAGAAGATAAGGGAAGAAATTGGCAGTTCTAGGATGCATTTTGACACCACCATTGATTCTAGACTCAGCCTCACAATGTTAACCAGAATCAAGCAACGGTTAGATACTGAGTATTCAGCCAAGGACAAGGTAGTTGCATTGGAGAAAAGAGTAACTGCCATGGAGCTCAACATGCAGCAAATCATAAAGAACCAAGAAACTCAAATCAGACTTCTGAGCAGAATCTTGGACACCCCTCTCATCTCTCAATCATTGGCACAAGTTCCAGTTGCTGATAACAAAAAGGGGGAGAAGCAGGAAAGAGAAGCTGTGGTGACAAAGTCTACAGATCCAAAGAAGGAGTTGGCTCAGAATATTGTAGAGCAGTTTGATTCAATTGCCAGTAAAATCAAGGAGACCAGTTCAAGGAGCTCAGAACCTGGTGACAGGAAAGGAAAGGGCAAGCTGAATGAAGATGGCAAAAAGAAAGTGGAAGCTGTCACAGGTGGAGGTGAAAGATTGTTGAGCAAAGCCATAATAGTTGGCATAAGAGAAAGGGAGCAACAAGAAAAGGCTCAAGAAGAATTAGCTATTCAATTGCAAAGGGAATATGATGAGGAGGATATGCTAATTAAAGAAGCCAGAAGAAAAGAAGGTGAAAGGAGGCCAAGAATGAAGCAAAGAGCAAACAAGCCCGTAGATGCACCAAGAACTTCTGGAGTTAAGAGAAAATTAGATGTTGAAGACAAAGAAAAGAAGCCAAAAGAAGTCAAGGTTGAAGGACAAGCTTCTGGGAGTAATCAAGCTAGAGAGATAGAGGTGTTCAAACACAAATCTGAAGACTTTGTGCCAATCAAAGCTAAAGGAATGATTGCAGCAAAAGGACAAAGGAAGAAGGATGTTGATCTTCTTCACATTGAGTATGAAGATGGATCATATTCAACTTTTACATTCAATCAAGTGCTGGATCAAGGATATGGCATCTTAAGGAAAATCTACACTATGCTCAACAGGAAGTATTATCTAACTGAAGAGCTAGGAAAGGCCATCCTTGAAAGAATGAAGAAGATAAGGGAGGCACCTGTTCAAGAAGAAAGGGATGATATGATAAAGATCTGGAACCCTGAAGGAAGAAAGGTGCTTCATGAGCCATTCTACTTGATGATATATAAGGACAGAGAAGGCAGAGAAAAGTGTATTGACATTTGTTAAGAAATAGACAAACTGCCTAATCTGGAATTGAATCATCTAGCAAGTCAATTGGACTACAAGATTGAAAATGAGAAGATCTTGAAGGGAACTCTATACATGAAGATGAAAGAAAATGAAGACAAGATGAATGAGTCAAAGGGAAGAAGAAGAAGATAGAAGATTCAATCTCAATCATCAAAATTATCAGAATTCATCTTTTACTAGTATCTGATTACTCTCTCTCAAACTATATTTGTCAATATTGTAATTCTTGCCTAAGAATAAAAATGTTTAGGAGTTTTGTTATCATCAACAGAAAATTTATGCATATTTCAAATATTCATAAATATGGGGAGATTTTTAGGAATTATGAGTTTTGATGATAACAAATTACTTAGAATTTCAATAGGGACTTAAAATTTATTTGTAACTGGTCGATGGATATGACTTATAAATATCCATTGACTAGGAAACCAGTTATCAGTTGAAGCTTGTTTATCAACTGATAAACTGGATTGTAGCATTGATTTATGTTTCACTATCAATTGATTGTATTGCCTCGATGGATGCTATGAAGTAGTCGACTGATGTTATTGACTTCAATTTCTAGCCTCTCAACAGATGTGAAGAATGGCTGATCAATTGTAAATATTCTAAGTCAGAATTCTCACAAGTGAAGTGATCAACTGATGTTGAAGTCGATGGATGAAGACACTACTCAACGGATGAAAACTATCAACAGATACAAGTCATCAATGGATAAAGACAGTCAACGGATAAGAAACCATCAATGGATAGGGAGTCGATGGATAACTCAATTATCCATCGACACATCAACTGATCAACAGATATCCTATCCATCGATGGATAAGCAAAGGAGAATCAACTGATAAGCTTAACAGCATTTATCAGTTAATTAAGGTTTCCCAATTTAGTTAAAGACAAGAATTATGGGAACTGTGCAGAAACTGAATCAATGGAAGACAGTCCTGTCAGGATTGTGAAGACTTTCAATGCAACACAGTATTCAAGGAATGTATCAAGACAAAGATACTTCCAGGGCTAGTCAGTTCAAAAAGAAGACTGTGCAAGTAGCTAGTTTCTATTTTCATGTAAACAATATAAGTTGTAATTTTATATTGCTATCTGTCGATAGAAATTAGGTGTGAAGAAAACTTCTATATAGTTGTTAGAAGTATACAGTAGCAAAGAGTGTAGAAAAACAAAAAGAACTCACTTTGTAAGCAGCTTGGTATTCGTACTAAGATCAATTGAAAGCAAAAACATACTAGTGGAAAACCAAACCACTAGTAATTTTTAACTTTGTTGTGTTTTGTTTTCAATATTTTTCTTGTCAAGTTCTTAGTTACATCAGTTCTCTCTATACACAAAAACACTGTCCTTGAAACAAACTTCATTCCGCAAGAAATATAATTAATTCTTAAGTTTGTATTCAACCCCCCTTCTCCAAACTTAGTGTACTTAAGGGCAGATAACAATTTTTAATTATTTTTAAAATTTATTTATCGTATTTGAAAATTATGAATAATACTTTTAAGTCTTATAAAATCGTAGTTTCAAAAATTCTCAAATTATTTTAGAATCTTGAATGTTATATGCTATAGATCGAAAGAATCTCATTGATTTTACCTTAAACTTTTCACTTTCATATTTTTATGAAAGACTTACCTAAAATTCTAATGTATTTAATTTTATATTTACATGGAGTAACTTAAATATCACCGAATCATTTTCAAAATTTTGATAAAGTGGTATCTTAAATTTTTATCATAAAAGAAAGTTATTATAGTTAGATGTAAAATAATTAATTTTTAACTAATTATATTAATATATATTATTTATGTATTATATATAATATTTAAACGGTCCGGTCCATATTAACTAACTAATATTTTTTACAAACCACAACCAAATGATTTAGGGGGTGTATTCAATATGCATTCTGCAGTATTTTTTTGTATTTTAAAAATTGGAGAGTATTTAATCAAGATTTTAAATAATACTTTAAAATTTGGGGGTATTCAATCAGGATTTTAAATTATACTTTAAAATCCGGGGGTATTCAATCAGAATTTTAATTAATGATTTAAAATATAGGAGTATTCAATCAGGATTTTAATCAATCAATTAAAATATAGAGTTATTCAAAAATTTATTAACACTGATGAATTCTAAAAATCCATGGATTATGTTGGATTTTCCTTGATGTTTTAAAATCTTACCTCAGTACGAGAGATTCTACTGGATTCACGGTCTGGATTCATGGTCAACTGCACGCGGACTCTATGAATTATGTATATAATCAATCAATAAAAATCAATAGATTACAAATAATACTTTTAGATCTAGATTGAATATACCCCAATAAATCTATATGTTCCGATAACCAAACCGTTAATAACGATTTTTTTATAAATTATGGTTTAAATGATTTGGATTCTCGCGGTCCGGTCTTATAATTCTTTAGATTTTATTTAACCCGTGTGCTCCTTGGAAAATCGGGGGTACACGTTGGAAGAAGATGAAAAATTTGAGGGATATTCTTGTAATAAAGCAAACGGGGCCTCGCTCTTCCGTGTGACCTGCCTCTTCACCAACTCCTCTGCACTTAGCAGACTACATATACATACAGTATAATTATACATACACACTGACGCAGAAACATATATAGATAGACACAAAAATGGCATTTTCTGCGACCAGTGAAATCAGTGTTTTCAGGGGTGATATTCTTTTTGGTCAAGGACTTTTGTATTCTTGTAGCGAGCGTGTAAATTTTCAGTACCAATATCAAAAGGTTTAATTTATATATTTTTGTATTTGTACTTATTGATTTGGGTGTTTTGTTTTTGCTTTGATATATTTAAATGCATTGATTACTGGGTTTTGATTTTTGCTAAAGAATTTATTAGAATTTTCCAGTTGTTGTTATTTAAATGGTATATACTTGGTGGGTTTTTATTGGGTTTATTTTGAATTGAAGTGTTGCGATTAGTGTTGTGTTCTTTACATTTGAGTTGATGAAAATACTTGAAAAGGTAAAATCAATGTGCTTGCATTTGTTGAATATGAAATTTTGTTGTTAGGATATTTAGCTATAAACTTTATGATTGGAATGTGGGGTAGAAGTATGGACTTGTTACATAGCGGAAGATAGTGAAGTATAGATTGGGGACAATTTGTTTTATTCATTGTGAGTTTACTTGGGAACCAGGGGATTTGATTTTTGCATATGAGGAGTTGACATTGGGGTGATGCTGTTAGCTGTGAACAAAAGTATACTTTGCTTAGGATAAATATTGTATTTGCTTCTAGAACAAAGTTCGGATCTCTTAAGCATATTTACTTTCAATAGAGGTCTTTCTGGTGCAGCTGATGTGTTTTTGTACATTTGGGATCACCTTGCTTCTGTACAGTTGGTTTATGTGCATTTTGTCATATATTTAACTGATTCCTGAGAGATAGTTCTGTTGGTTCCGAAGCATTTTTGAGCTCTGGGACTTTTCCTCTACTATCTAATTATTGATTCCAATTATACTACCTGTTTTTGTATCAATGTTTCATTTGTTCAATGTATTTTCTTGGAATTGTCATAGCTTAAAACATATTTGGATATATTGATAGGTATTGGGATGTTTGCGAACTCCTATTTCTGCAAAGGTGTTGAGATATGACCCTTCATATCATTCAGTTGGCAATCAGCGAGTCAATAAGGTAAAATTTTCTGATTCCAAGTCTGAAATAAGCAAGACTGAAAATCTGGATGATGATTTCGTACCAAGAACCAGCGAAGGAAGTGGGGGAGGTGGGTATACAGGGGGGTTTTCAACAGGAAGTGGTGGAGGCAGCGGAGATGGAGGTGGTGAGGATGGTGGTGGTGAACAAGACGATGCAGACGAAAATGAGTTTGGACCAATAATGAAATTTGAGGAAGTAATGAAAGAGGCAGAAAGGCGAGGGGCTACTCTTCCTACAGATATGTTAGCAGCTGCAAAGACCACAGGACTACGTAGGCTAATTCTAACTCGATACTTGGATTTGCAGGTATAATATCATTTTTTTTGTCAGGACAGGTATAATATCATTTTAATTGCATTTCAACTTGGAATTTTGCCATCATTAGAAACTTTTATAACGTGGTCTTAAATTTTGCATTGCAGGGGTCTGCTTGGCCTTTAGGTTTTTTAATGAAATACTGCACAATGCTACGAAATAGAATGCTTGCTGATCCTTCGTTTTTGTTCAAAGTTGGAACTGAGGTATGATAATTATTTCTTCATCAATTTGGCAAAATTATATTAGTTTCCGTCATTTTTGGTATTCGTATATATGAATTTGTATAATAGATGATATATTTTCGTCTACAGATGTCTCAAGAAGGCTATTATTCATTGGCATACTGACACGATGAATTATATAGTGCATCAGTTATAAATGTATTCAGTTTGGACTTTTACTTCCAAATATAATTTGATACAAAACTCAAGAAGCAAACACGGCTTGAGGTGCAATGTCATTTACCTCCTTTTTCACATAAATATTACCATGGTATATAAAATTTAGGCTTGGTAGCAGTGTTGTTCAAGGCACAAATTATAAAAAAGCGCAAGACCTAAGTTTGAAGCGCGAGGCGCGAGGCGCCATTAATCGCGCGCCTTTTGACCCCAAAAAAATCACAAATTTAACAAAAAACTAGTACTTAACATAATCTTAACATTCAAACATAATAAAAAACATAAATAACATGATAATAGTGTCAATAATTAAGGCTTAATCGATAAGGTTCTCTAGTTCAAAAGCTTCGGTGTCATTAAACTCGATTTCTGGCCCCTCAAATTCTCGCTCTCCCTCTTCATCATCTTCATCTATTAGAGTTGAAGAAGATGCTCTGTGAGTTGTATTAGAGGTGGATCTGCTTCTTGTCAAGCGTCTCGTGCGATAAAGTGACTCTTCTGCTCCAGAAGCAATACACACATCATCCCAATTAAGGTCTTCACCAACATGGACATAGTTATTATCCACATCTTCATCATCAAGACCCTTTCCCAACAATCACTCGTTACAATCATCAATTACATCTAGTGCAATAGGGTCCTGAACAGCGCGTGCATCAAATCTGCGCTTTAATGCTCGATTATATTTGACATATACCAAGTCATTGAGTCGCTTTTGAGTCAATCTATTCCTCTTCTTTGAATGAATGTGTTCAAACGCACTCCAATTGCGTTTACAACCAGAAGCACTACATGTCAAACTCAAGACTTTGATTGCAAATTTCTGTAAATTTGGAGCTGAACTTCCAAAATTATCCCACCAGATAGCTACAAATAATTTTAAATAAAGTTAAAATATGCCAGTGCGTCTATAGTTAACTTATCTTTTGTTTACTAAACTGATTGTGAAGTGATTCAACTATTATATACCTGGAGCATGTCATTTCCTGGCTCTTTTTGCCATGTCTGATGAAAAGCTTTCCGCTGCATACTTGTACACCGAAATTTCGTCAATAATTGCATCCTGTATTGTTATATCTGGAACTAATCTGTAGATATACTCATATAGGCCCTTCCTAATATTTGCATCCATGGACATATCTTGTGAATCATAGAAAAATTCTGGATTGAGGAAGTGACCCGCTGCGTGCAAAGGCTGGTAGAGTTGAACCTCCCACCTGTTATCAATTATCTCAAAGACTTTTTTGTAATCATTTGCCGATTCAAATGAACTTACAATTGCAGATTTGGCCCTCTCCATTGCCCCGTAAATATATCCCATCGGAGGTTTCGTTTCACCATCAACAATCCGCAAGACTTTAATAAGAGGACCACACACCTTGAGTGCAAAGTTAATGTTTTTCCAGAATGAAGTTTTCAGTACAGTGGTTGTAGCTCTTTTTCCGGCAGCCTCTTTAGACCACTTGTTTGCATTCCATTCATCAGAAACAAACATCTTCTGTAATGAAGCTCTAAGCAAGTAAAGCCTTCCTAACATAATACAAGAGGTTGCGAATCTGGTTTTTGCAGGCCTAAGCAGCTCCTTCAATTTTGTGAAGTAGCGGAGCATGTTGACGGTTCCAGGCCTAGAACTTTGTTTTTATCATTCTCTACTGGAGTTCCATACTTCCATCCGATGTCAGGAGTGCGAGTCATTATCAGAGAAGAATCAGAAGAGATGAAGAGAGATTAAGAGAGACAGAGAAGAAAATTGAGAAGAGAAATCTGCAAATATACGTACATATCTGTGTGTATATACTGAGAAAGACTTACGTTTAGATGGAGGCTGTGATGTTTAGATGAAACTGGGTCTTATAAAACACTTTAAAGTTTTCTCCTTTTATCCTTTTTTTAAGGGTATTATCATCTTTTTTGTTATCAGCGCCTTTTTACATTTAGTAGCGTCTTTTAGCGCCTTTTGAGCGCCTTTTGGATGATTTCAGAATCGCGCTAAATCACTTAATTTTGAATCGCACACCTTGCGCCTAATCGCGAAGCGCCATTAATCGCGCCTTTAACAACACTGCTTGGTAGGTATAAAATTTTCCACAGAATAGAGTATTATATACCTTAATAAGTTGAAGCAAGGGTTGTAAATAAGGACTACAGGTGGAGCATTATATATAAAAGCACTTGAGTTTATAACATAAATTAAACTTAATAATATATTAAATCATACTTTTAGAGCAAAAATAGCACATTTTATACATTATAATATATTATATCACACTTGTATGGCAAAAACAATCCTAAAATCTAACATTTAATATTCAAAATTTAAAGTACATAGCCAAGTTTGGCTTCCCAAAAACTTCATTCATCATCTTCATCTTGAAAATTTTCATGCATAAAGTATAAAGTATGTGAATAAGTGTGTATATGTGTGATTACAAAGTATATAATATTCTTAAAAGAATAATATATTATATCTTGTATATATTTACATGTGTAAGTGTGTATATGTATGGGGTTATGGTATATATAATATATACGGGGGTGGGGGGGGGGACAAAGAGTAGAAGACAAGGAGAAAGATATATATATATATATAAATATATATATATATATACATATAGATATATAACCCAACTAATGTGAGACATGAGATCTAATTCTAACCACTCATTTTTGTATTTAATCTAAATCTCTCACCATCCATTAATCTTATCCCTATTTTAATCTCAATTAAACAAATAAGTAACAAAAATCATACCATCATCGTCACCGCCTCATTCCACGACCTCTGACCACCACCAACAAATAACAAACTTTATACCAAAATAACTAGATTTAAATAGAAATTACCACAATCAAACAAAAATCATCACAACCACCACTAGTCACCATTATTATTATTATTACTGTCACCACCGTCACCACCACCATCATTTCACTTTCTATAGATCACCCTCATTTACATAATCATCACCACCACTACCATCAGGACCACCCCAATCTACACACCACTACTATCTACCAAATCACCAATTACAAGCCAAAATAATCATCACAGATCAGCAAAAATTGAGTAAAATCACCAACGACAATTTTTTTTTTACATTCAAGTAGATCACCCAAAAATTACAGATCTACATTGAGTGGCAAAGCTTTATCGGGGTCGGAGAAGAAAGAGCATAGACTCGATTTGAGAGAGAGAGAGCAGTCACCGTAATTGATGGCGGTGATGGAAGGCAGGTGGAGAAGGTTGATGGTGGCAGAGAAGGTTGGCGGGGAGGAAGAAGTGGTGATGGGAGATAAGATGTGATAAGAATTAATTTTTTTAATAATGTGCGGCTAAGATTAGATCTCATGTCTCATATTATTGGGGGTTCTCATTTGAGAATTCTCTCTCTCTCTCTCTGTATATATCTACGCATATAGTATAGTATCAGTATGTATGTATGTATATATGTATGTATGTACTTATGTATGTGTGTGTATATATATACGGAGAAGCGGATGATCTTGAATTAGGGTTATATTTTTGTTTTGGGTCATAGTTATTTGGCCTTAAACTTGATTCACTAACGCCAGGACTGTTTATTCTGACTCCACTTCAACAAAGCGTGCTTTTTTAGCAAGAAGGCCTTTGTGTGCCTCGCTCTTCTCGACTGTAAAAGCACTTTGTTTGAAGTCGCTGCACCTCACCTATACCTAGGCGCATGGGGTGAGCTTTTATGTGCTTTGCGCCTAAGCGCAGAGCATGAAATTTTCAAGTCGTCAAATGTTTCCCAGGTGTTCATTAGGGTGTTTGTAAATTTAAGAATAATGCTTATGTTCACTAAGCATGGATTATACAGTTGTAGTTGCGATATTGCTCCTCTTGTTGTTTTTGATCCTCATCTTATGTAAAACTTGTGGACGATTTATTTTTAATGACGAGGAGAATGATGCGGAGGACAAAATTAAGAATTTATTTGTTAATATTTTTATGAGTATTAGTAAAGATAAATTAGTTGTAATTGATTTATTAGTTTCAGTTTATTAGAATAACATATTTATTCCCTTTATTAAAAATACTAGTATCTCTATTAGGTAGCGGTTTATTAGTTGGGATTAGTATCTTGTTATGTTATATAGGATTTTACTTGTTTAGGAAGTATAAGAATATCAATATATACAATTGTGATCATCATTATTATTTAAGAGTTGAATTTATTTATTGAAGAATGTTTTGACATTAATCTGCGGATTTGGTGTGTGTTTTGCTTATTCTCTGTGGGAATCAGCTTTTAAACGCCTTTTCCACCGGTGTCCTGCATCAACTTCCGAACCAAATTTGAGTTATATATTCATAATGAGTCGTACAAAATTTAAAATCTTAAATGTGTTAATAGTTATAACTTTGGCGTAGTGGAAGCATGAATTATTTATTTCATGGTTAAACACACTTGCGTAAGGACTGATTAATCTTTTTATGTAGTTTTTACGGACGACGGTCGTCTTTTAGTTAATGAAAATAGTGAGATCAATGATTAGCAGGAAATATGTATTATTTCACTCTCTTATCTTGTTTTTATACACATATGCTTCGGACTATATCAAGAAGTTTTCAGTATTGGTCAAATATAATGCAGGTGGTTATTGATTCCTGTTGTGCAACATTTGCTGAAGTTCAAAAAAGAGGAAAGGATTTCTGGTCGGAGTTTGAGCTGTACTCTGCAGATCTTTTAGTTGGTATAGTTGTTGACATTGCTTTGGTTGGAATGCTAGCACCATATGCTCGAATTGGGAAACGATCTGTTTCAGGGGGCTTCCTGGGACGGATGCAACACGTTGTTGGAGCACTTCCTAGCAGGTCAGTCTATATAGTTTTACCAAGATGTTTTATGAAGTCTGATAATACTTCATTTTTAAATTGTGAGAATGAAGCAAATATTTCATAACTGGAAACTTAGACAATTTAAAAACACTAGGGAGTTTGACAATTAGCGGTTAGCAGTTAGCTGTAGCGGATTGAATTATGACTAGCAGATTAAATTAGGTGTTTTGACTAATACTTCATTTTTAAATTGTGAGAATGAAGCAAATATTTCATAACTGGAAATTTAGACAATTTAAAAACACTAGGGAGTTTGATAATTAGCGGTTAAGAGTTAGCTGTAGCGGATTGAATTAGTTGTTATGACTAGCGGATTGAATTAGGTGTTTTGACTGATGGATATTTTGTATGAAACTGTTTGGTATATAGCTGTTGGTATTTTAACTAGACACATGACAATCCTTTAATTGAAAAAGCTCCTCCGTAGCTTTTTTAAAATTAGCGGATTGAGTCCAAACCTCTATTTCAATCCTCTAACTACGAAACATCAATGTTAGAGGATTCATTTAGTCAAACCTCTAATTTGGCTCAATTCTCTAATTTTTTTCTCAAACCTCTAACTTCCAAACACGGCCTAGATATTTGCCCTCCTTGATCCTCTCTAATTAAAAAAAAAATAGCTATATAACTAATTTTTAGTTTTCTCATGTTCTGATGGTGCAGTGTTTTTGAAGCTGAGAGGCCAGGATCAAAATTTTCATTGCAGCAGAGAATAGCTACATATTTTTACAAGGTACTAGTTATTAATTATGAATAAAATTAATGATGAACATGTTCTACTGTTGGATTTATATATAATCATTGTTGTTCTAGGGTATTTTGTATGGCTCTGTGGGATTTGGTTGTGGTCTTATTGGCCAAGGCATTGCAAATATGATCATGAATGCGAAGCGGTACCCCGCCTCTCTCTCTCTCTCTCACACACACACACTAAATATTTATTTTTTGACCAGAATATATAGCAAAAATGTTAGAACCCTTTTTCAATGTTATTTCTTCCCACCATCTCATTGTAGTACTATATTTGGTTTCACTCCTCTCCATTTACTTTTAATTATAATTTTCAATTATGTTTTGAAATTGGGACCTACTTTAAATGTAAAACTTTATGGGCCACTGTTAAGCTGGGCTATGAAATTTATGTAGTACACAATCGTGTAATGCGTAGTTGACCCATGCGTACTATTAATTACTCCCTCCGTCCCTTTTTAGTTGTCCCTTTTGAAAAAATCACACATCTTAAGAAAATGTTAGTTGGATTTGTTTCTTTTATTACCCCTTATAATTGCATTAAATTGAGTTGAATTGTTTGTACGTTTGAATTAGTAAAACTTTGGAAATAGTAATATAAGGGTATTTTTTGGAAAAATCTTTATAAAATTGTTCTGAAAAAAGAGAAGGACAAGTAAAAGGGGACAGAGGGGTTATGAAAAAATTAGTTTAAAAGATGCTTAGTCCTATACGCAGTTTTCAGATGCATAGTCATCCCTACGCAAGCTGAATATGCATATTCTATTTTGGGTGGTAGGTACTTCAGCACATGTATCATTTAAAATTTTAAAATAGTGTGATAAGGGCCTTCACCCTTAAAAGATACATCATTAGAATCCGACTAGAAAATAAGAATGACAATTTACAGATATAATAAATACTGTATATGTATATACAAGTATGATAACATATAAGTAGGTTTATGTTTAAATACTTGAAAATAAACTCCAACCCAACTTTAAAAGTTGCAACATTTTGGTGTGGCACTGAAGCTCATGTCCACAATAACTTTATGGATAGAAAACTATGGTCTAACTTTTAGTTTTTATAAATGTAACATCACCCTTGTACCTTTCAACTAAAACGAATTCATTCTCTTTCTATCTCAGCAACTTTATTACTTTTGTAATTCAATAATAAAATAACTCTTGAAGTACAAGGAAAATTGCCGTTTAGAAAAATTCCTTTTAGTGTGAAATTTGGTGTGGATGGGTTGGAGTTGATTTTAAGTACTGTAATTTTTACACTATTTTAGTGTTAAAATTACACCAAAATAGTGTAATCAATCAGAGATGCTCTTATCTATTTATTTTAATATAAAATTATAGGTACTTATGGCCATAATATATGATATTAAGATTGATAAGTATTAATAATGATCTAATAAAAACTATAATTTATTGAATATTTTTGTCTCATGTTAACTACGTATCTATTTAATTTAATTTGCAATTGTAAATACTCATGACCTCAATATGTTATTAGAAAAAATTCTTGATGCTTGCTTTACACAGGTTAATTGCCATTATTATACTATATCATTAAAGTTGAAACATTAAAAGATTAAAAGTTTGATAGGTGGGTCTGTATTTATGCTGGTTTGGTTGATTGGTAATTGAGCCTTATTTTTAAACGTCAGTTTTATAATTCAGTTTTATAATTAAAACACATCTCTAAACAAAAACACAAACCTTATCCTTTTCAAACACAAACACGAGTAAAAATAAATAAAAAACTATATAAAATATTTATACACATGATATTGAATAAAATTAAAATTATTATTGGAAGAATGAAAATAAAGATAAATCTTTATAAAAAAAACTAAAGAAAAATTCCGCGCATCGCACATGATATAAGCTGGTATATGTATTTTTGCGTGTGCACTTATTTTGGGCATTTGTATTTACTAGAAATATCTGTTTTGGCTTTTATAAAACAATTAATGTAGCAAATCATCTGTAGTAAGAATGTGTGAATGATTAGGAATTAGACATTATATGTAATGAAATCTGTAAATCACCTTTGGTCATTATAACGGCTCGTTAAAATACCTGAACTCTTGAGATGCATAACTCATGTTTTTTTCTGTGTCTACATGACAGGAGCATGAGGACGTCGGAGAAAGATATACCTGTGCCCCCACTAGTAAAAAGCGCAGTGCTATGGGGTAAGTTATTATACTGCAAAATGTCATTATTTCCCTCAGTGAATATCCACAATAATTACTTAAGAACTAATATGTCTGTAACTCTGTAAAAATGACAATAACGAGTACATGGCGCATACATGCACTTTCACATCTACTTTCCAACTGTCTGCATTGGTTTTCGCTATTGCATCTGTCCATGTTGATTTTAAGTCATCTTGTTCACATCTTACCAGGTGTTTTCCTTGCTGTGTCCTCCAATACTCGTTATCAAATAATAAATGGAATGGAAAGTGTGGTAGAATTTTCACCTTTGGCGAAGAACTTCCCACCAGTGGCCTTGGCTTTCACGGTCGGTGTACGATTTGCCAACAATATATATGGTGGAATGCAGTTTGTAGATTGGGCCAGATTGAGTGGAGTACAGTAGGTAGCAGAGGTATCCATCGATAGCTTTTTAGTTACTCTCATATGAGAATTTTGTCTCGATTGTTTTTCAGTAGGATATTTTTTTTTTGGATATCTTCCGAGAGAATGTTGGGTGTGTTCACCTGAACAGCCTCGCTTCTCTTTGGAGTAGGTTTAAGGTCCTGTCCTGCTTTGTTCAGGTGTTTTGTATTAAAGCATAAATTTGCAAAATGTGTTTATTATTTGAGTAAATTGATATATTTAACCCCGTAAGAAACCTGTCGTTAGTATTATTCCAGAAAAACGAAGCTGAAGCAATTGATGATATTTATATGAAAATAATTTATTCAATGTTGGGTAGTGAATAGACAAAGAAACAGGAGGTGTTTTTTTTTTTGTTTGTCAAGGATATTATTCCATCGATGAATTGCATCGAAATATAATGTTCACCGTAAGGGGTTTCTTACTGAAAACATACATAAAATATACCTGGACATTTGTACAATAAAATTTTAATATTTGAAAAGAAATCAGGCATAAAATGAGTTACTTCATTGATGCATTCAATTTGTGCGAGAAAACAACAAAAATAAGTCTTAAAAGATATAGTCAAAACATTTTTAAAAAATACCTTATCTTACGTAATCAAATAGCAATCTAACCAAAAGAGAACAAAAACTAGCTTCAACACAACTATTTTTGAACCTTAGTATTTAATTAACTTTGAAAAAAATTAATTAACAAAATGAAAGTACTTATTGTCTATATAGTTTACAGTAAGTACTGATTGTGATCACATATGAGGAGGGACTTGTTTCATCCATGAAATTTCTCATGTAATTGAAGACATGTTTATCAAGGTTATGTATACGAAGTATACATATAACTACTAGCCATTAATTAACTCACCCTGAACATGCAAAATGAGATTTTCAAACAATTAAGTGTACATAGACATACCAACATTTACTACAAACACAAAAGAATTTTATAATAACAATTGATCAAAAAATTTAGATTCAAAAAAGTATATGTATTAGACTTCTAGGCTAAAATAATCTTATATCTCTTGAGTTAGTTTTTGATTATCGATCAAAGTATAGGCTAATTTTAATTTTAATTTAGAACCAACCCTTTTGTTTGTTATTTGGAAAAGTTCTTGCCCTGTAAACAGGTCCGAAACCACCCATTCCCGGTTAATTTACACTAGATCACAATTGTTGGTCCATCAGATATGCTTGAAGAGCTAAATTTTGGAAATTCAAGTTCTCTATTTGCTCCATCTCTCCTATGGCCTGCATGGATGATGATCTGAAAATACAGAGCTGCTTATATCAAAATCGAACATAGAAATAAATAAATTATGTTATTATTGCTCATTTCACGTTAATGAAAGGGAGATAAAGTAGGCAACCATTAAATGATAGCATGATAATAGTGCTTTACGAGGTTAAACTTCTAGCACATATGGAATTGTACTAAATATGAAAACTATTAAACTCTAGCAGCAGTTATGCTACTTTTTTCCTGCTGAGTAAAACTTTCTTCTCCTCCTCCTAACTATAGTAAAGAAAAAACACCAAGGAGAATTAACGGAAATATGATTGAAATTGGACTTATAACTTGAGAGTTTGCCATATCATTGACTATCATTCTTTTTACTTGCTGACCATTTTAAGACACTCATGACACCCGAAGACGTTAGAACTGCTTTATTGATAGTTGATTATCTCGATGAATTATACATCAAATGGTAGGAATGCTGATCAGAAATCAGAATCATACCTGAGACCCTTCAAAATTTTGACATTAAATTGAGGAAAACTTGTATCTGGAACAGGATCTCTGGGACTTTTTCAGCAACTGAGAACTTGTATTCTTCTAGTACCCTTCTCCAAACCAAAGAATTTGACCAGGCAATCAAGTATCTGTAGCGTAGTCCAATCTTTTCCGTACTGTATTTGGCACCTCATCTCTCAAAACAAATTTCCTATATCAAGAAGTGTTGCTGGGAAAAGAAGGTAGCAGTTACTGATAAATTTGTTAAGTTACAAGAAGCCTTTCGTGTCTATAATTAATTATGAGAATATTGAGGGTGACAGATAGTCGAACTTGATACTCTAGAGAGAGATCCAAATTGATCTTATACTATTTTTTAACATTTCCTCTCACTCGAAATCCCATTTTTTGGGTTGAAGAGTGGATCACGGACACCCATTTTTTGACATAGTTTTTGCCTTCGTGTCCCTCATAAATTGTGAGAATATTGGGGGAGGCAGAGTGTCGAACTTATGACCCTTAAGATACCAACTTACTAGGATCATATATTATATTCTAACAAAAGTTTATGCAGGGCATTTGCCTGATTGCACATTATAAATTCTGCGCCTTATGTCTTGGTTAATATTTTGAGTGATTAATTTGGCCTACTTCATCATCAATTTTTGAGAACTAGTTAAAAAAACACTGTTAAAATAAAAGAATTACCTGGAGAGAAGAATCCTAGTTCAAGTGTTCTTTTTCTGATGCTAACATATGGTTTAAAAACCACGATTTCTCCGATAAAAGTGAGTCCACTCCATCCGAATATTTGAATGAGCCAAAAAAAACTAGTAAAGAAGCACCAAATTCAAGTTAAAATAATCATGTCTTTCTTTCTTTTGCAACCATATCTCTATAGAGTTTGAAAGCTGATAGAGCAAGATAATATCATCAAATATATTATGATCCTAACATACAGGATGGTCTTCAGTCTTCACACGTATCTTAAACTCATACATATTGAATAGAGAATTAGTAAAAACTTAACATAAACCTCTTGTATGTACACAGGCCAACGACATTGTTGGGCAAGTTCAATCAAAATCAGTTTCGTAGCACTTGAAAATAATTTATCTCAAGTAACTTCTAACCACTCACTAGATTTATATATAACAATGTTGAAGTATTCTTAAAAATTCAATAACAAATTCAGATTGTCGAAAGTTTGTAGCTAGATAATGCCATCGGAGGGCAAGCTGGAATGCTGGATGTCACTTCTGAAAGTACTTTTTGTCTTTAAAATATACACATTATCACTAAACCAGTTTAATAACATAATTACAATATCATCGAGTACGGACACCACCTTTTAACTATAGCCTGATCATTTTCTCTATAGTACCAAAGCCACTATATGCAAAAAAAAAAAACACTAAATAAAACCTACATTCCGAAAAGTACTTTGTCATAAAAAGTGACTGGTTCTGGTTCTCAGAAGAGGGATTTCTAAAACACAAATATCTCGAATTCTTAACATTCCAGATATTTGTGTTTAGAAAATGCTGCCTTTACCTTTTTGTTTGCATAAAATAAGCTCCTAAACCTGCCTTATGTGCAGGAATAGAAGTTAACGGCGTCCACAAACAATGTAAAAGACTCCTGCCAGGGCCGGCCCTCAGAAAAAAAATTTGTGCCCAACAACAATGCAAGAAAAAAATAAGAAATAGAGCAATATAAAATTATTTAATTTTTGTATTATTTGAATTCTAAATTATTTATTTTGGTACTCTTTTAAAATCAATATGTGCCCCTAAATTTTTTTATACCTAAATATTTTTTTTATTTTTTTCCTCTTATATATATATATAAAATGTACTCCTAAAAAATTGATTTTTTTGTTACCCCAATCAATAGCATAAGGGGCTTGGTCTCAGGACCGACTCTGACTCCTACCTCCACTTGTCCTCCATGAGAAAATTCTTCACTAGGATTTACTCAATCTTCTGCGGAAAGTGCTTTCTTTACTTCATATGAGGTTACCCCTTTTTATTTGTTGTGGAGTTCTTGGTTGTTAACCATGCATTTTCTTGCTTCTTCTGGTCCATATACCCCATGCTGTGATTAGCATTTAGCAAAATCTTTTTTTCTAAACGTTCAGTAGCATAATTGTAAGAGGCCGCCGTTTTTTGCACTATTACTTTACAAAATCTGAAATTAATAATGACAAACAAAAGTGTAAGCGTGACAAAAATTCTATATATCTCGACTTCAAACCTCAAATACATTTTTATAAATAGAATCTCTGAACAATCTACAATCGATTAAATCTAAAACACAAATATTTCCAATGTTTAGCGTTAACTAGTCGGGCCAAATTATTATTTAATACACATAAAAAAATATAATTTTCGATACAAGACTATAGTTGTTATGGATTAAAAACTAGGGTGTATTAATTGCTTAGGGTGTCGAAACTTATCGAACTTTAATGGTTGCGCTTGTGTTTCGTAACTTAGTTTTGCCCTCACAAGATGCCTATGTATCTCAGTGCGTATGAGAATAAAGCCAGACGTAGTTCTAAGAACGAGGGGTTAGACCCTTTATATAGATGTAGAGAGTCTAAAAATTAAAATAGGTTTAAGAACCTTGGTGAGCAAGGCACCTCCTTGAAGGATTCTGGATTCTTCTTATGATAGAAGTAGTTTCTATGTAAGAATATGTTTTCTTGTTGATTGAAGTGTCTTAGGGGCTACTCCTTGTAGTTGGACGTAATTAATTAGCTGTTTATTTAGTTAATTAATTAATCCTGAAATTATTTAATAATTTAGGGTTTCGAGCCTCATTAAATGGGTCTCCCTTTTGGACTAAACTAGATCTGATTAATGCTACATTAATTGTATCTTTATGACTTATTTTTAGCCCATATCATTTACCCCCAACTTCTGTAAAGTGTGCAACACTTTATAGGAGTTAAAGTGTCCATATCTATATGTTCATTCCCCACATTGCAAAGGGGATGGGGGAATTGATGGACGTTAACATCTCATGAGGTTGCCTGACAACTGGTGCATGCATTTGGCATCTGTCACACCTTCTCACATACTCTTTGGAATCTTTCAACAAGTCAGGCCAGTAAAAACCGAGACGGGTAATTTTGTGAGCCAAAGCTCTGCCCCTCAAGTGTTGGCCATAAATTCCTTTGTGTACTTCCTTCAAAGCCTCAATAACTTCATCCGGCCTTAGATATTTCAAGTATGGAATAACAAAAGATTTCTTATAGAGAATTCCATCAATAAGAGTGTACCTTAACGCCCTCACAGTAAGCTTTCTAGCTTCCATAGCGTTGGCAGGAGTCCACCCAGACTGAAGATGGGCTTTAACTTGATGCTTCCAGCAACTACCCATATTTATCGGGGCTACTAACTTTGCATTAATGATGGGGGTCTTCAAGACTTGGAAGTAGACACTTCCCATATGTTCGTCCACTTCTGATGACGCAAACTTTGATAAGACAACGGCCTTTACATTCTCTTATCTAGGAACATATTCCATCTGACATTCTTCAAACTGAATCATTATAGTTTTCACTAGCCGGAGGTATTTAACCATGACTATTCTCATGCTTCATGATCCCCATTTACTTGGGATATAACCAACTTTGTGTCTATACAGACTTTAAGGTATTTGACATTCAGTGCCTTGGCCAAGCCCAGGCCAGCTATCAGAGTTTCATATTCAGTTTCATTGTTGGTCGTTGAAAAATCAAGCTTAATAATATACTCAATGACGAACCCTTCGGGGCTTTGTAACACCAAGCTTGCTGCACTAGATTTTGTTTTTAATACCCCATTAAAATTTAGCGCCCAATATTATTTAAGAGCATGTCCTTCTTCCTTTTGGGTTGTTTCTTCCCTATCCTGCCCCCTGACTTCTTGGTCATTGATGGTACATTCGACCACGAAGTCAGCAAGAGCTTGAGCTTTAATGGTCGTTCGAGACTTATACTTGATGTCGAATTCTCCTAGATCTATGGCCCATTTAATCAATTTTTCACTTGCATTGGGGCTATATATGATGTTCTTAAAGGTTGATCAGTTAGCACCTCGATCTTGTGTGCTTGAAAGTAAGGCCACAATTTTCTTGAGGCCATTACCAACGCTAGTGCAAACTTCTCAATCTTGGAGTAGTTAAGTTACACTTCATGCAAGACCTTGCTCACATAATAAAATGGCTTTTAAATCTTTTCTTCTTCTTTTATAAAGACAACACTTAGGACCTTTTTTGATACGGCCAAATACAAGTATAAGATGTCCTCGGGACTATGCTTGGCCAACAACGGAGCTTCAATCATATACTTCTTCAGTTCCTCGAAGGCCACTTGAATTTTTTTTGTCCATACAAAATCTTTTACTTTCTTCAATGTCTTGAAGAAGGGTAAACATTTATCCCCAGACTTGGTGACGAACCTTCCTAGGACCGCAACTCTTCCTATCAATTTATGGACATCCCTTAATGTCTTCGGGGGTTTCATGTTGAGTATAACTTTATTTTGTCAGGATTGGCCTCAATCCCCCTTTTAAAGACCATCATTCCTAGGAATTTTCCAGACTCTACACCAAAGGCGCATTTTGCAGGTTTTAACACCATTTTATGGTGCCTCAGCACTTCAAAATCCTCTCCAAGGTGTTCAATGTGATCCGCCTTATCAAGGTTTTTAAATAGCATATCGTCAACATAGACTTCCATGATTTTTCTAATAAGATGCCTGAAAATTTTGCTAACTAGCCTTTGATAGGTGGCTTCAGCATTCTTTAACCCAAAGGCCATAACAAGATAACAAAATATACCAAAGTCAGTGATGAAAGATACCTTGGCAATGTCATCCTCATGCATCCTGATTTGATTATATCCACTAAAGCCATCCATGAAGCTTTACATCTCATGTCCTGACGTAGCATCTATAAGTGCATCGATATTCGGGAGAGGGAAGTAAACCTTTGGACATGCATCATTTATATCAGTAAAGTCTACACACATTCTCCACTTGCCATTGGATTTCTTGACCATCACAGGGTTAGCGAGCCATTCAGGAAATTGAATTTCTTTAATGAAACCAGCCTCTAGGAGCTTCTCCACTTCTTGCTTTATGGAATCTTGCCTTTCTGGAGCGAAGTTTCTCTTCTTTTGCTTCATCGCTTTTCATCTTGGATCCACGTTAAGCTTATGAGTGATTAGTTCGAGGTCAATCCCCGGCATATCTACCGTTGTCCAAGTAAATAAGTCCCCATTTTCTTGTAAGAACTTTGTTAATTTTTCTTTCATAGGCTCTTTTAATAAGGCTCTAATGTAGGTGACTTTCTCTAGTTCTCCCGGAACTAAGAGAATTGGAACCAAGTCTTCATCTGGCTTACCCTTTTTTTCTTCATCTTCCCTTGAGTCTACGTCCTCTATGGGTATGACTTGCCCTCCGACTCCATCGGGTCTCAGAGCGGCCACATAACAACTTATTTCCATTCTATGGTTTCCTTTTTCCTCCCCAACACCGTTTCTGGTGGGGACCTTGATCTTCAAGTGATAACTCGAGGCAACGGCCTTAAAAGCATGTAAATGTTCTTCTAAGGATTGCATTGTACGTGGAAGATGCTTGATTACTAGAAAGGTTAGCATCTGGGTGGATTATCGATGGTTCTTTCTACTTTTGACTCCACTCCATTAAAATCATAGATTGGAACATCCGAAGGGGTTAGTTGGGAATCATTGTACCCGATCTTCACAAAGGCATCGTAGAACAAGATATCGATGAATGCTCCATTGTCCACCATGAATCTTTTTACTTCTGAATTACTTATCAAATGGGCTATTACAAGGGGATCATCGTGGGAGAACTTTATCCCTTCCAAGTCTGAGTCATCAAAGGATATGACCACCTCTGTTCTAGCGCGTTTAGGTGCTTCTCCTACGACTTGCATAACTTCTCTGGCGTATGTTTTCCTTGAGTTTCTTGAATTCTCTACAGCTGTAGGTCCTCCAAAAATCATATTAATAACTGGCCCTCTAGGCTGGGGATTCATATCCCAATTATCATTGTTTCTCATTATCATCGCGCCTATCACGGCTTCCATTTTTGGTGAACTTCAAAAGTTTTTCTCTTTTGATAAGGAATTCAATTTCATCATTCAGTTGTCTGCAGTCATCCGTGTCATGTCCGGTATCCTTATGAAATCGGTAAAATGCATTCTGGTTTCACTTCTCAGGATCAGACTTTAGGGGTTTAGGCCATCTCAGGTCTCGATCCCTCTCAATATCCATCAAGATTTGACTTTGAGGCGTATTTAGCCTTGCATATTCAGCGAACCTCGATCCCAAGTTATTTTTCTTAGGATGGGATTCTGAATCCTTACCCGTCTTAGAATATTAGAATACTTATCTCGGGCATCATACTCTTGATCATCTTTTCTCTTTTTATTATTGTTCCCATTTGTCGTCACTGGTATAATGTTTTTCTTCATACTTTCTTCTGCCTTAATATATTTCCCTGCTCTGTCTTGGAGAAGGAGCATGTTCTCAGGCGGATGCATGGCCAGATCTCTTGAAGTAAGAATCAGTCGTCCCTTATTGTAAGGCTATCATAGCTATCTTCTCATCCAAGTCATGTACTTTCAAGGCTTCCCTATTAAAACGATTCAAGTAGTCCTTCAGGGATTCGTTCTTTCCCTGCTCTAGGTTCATGAATGAAGCCGAACTCTTTTCGTGCACTCTCCTACTTATGAACTGGTTTATAAAAGCTTTGTTTAGTTCTTTGAAGGACCCAATAGTGTTGGGAGGTAACCGGCTATACCAACGTTGATCCATGCCCCCCAGGGTTTGAGAAAAAGCCCTGCACTTGACAACATCGTTAGTAGGTTGTAATAACAAAGCATTCGAGAAAGTTCTTACATAATTCGAGGGGTATCCCGTTCCAGCATAAGTCTTGATGGTGCGAATCTTGAACTTCATTGAGATGTGACCGTTCATGATTGCTTCGGTAAATAGTGGTATTAGATCATCAGGATCTTTGAGTTGTAGTAACTCCGTGGGATCATCCCTCATAATTTCCCTTCTCCTTTCTCGAGGGGTTCCATCTAGCTCTATGATATCAGGGGCTTCAAGCCTCGGGGTTGGCCTTGTGTCCTGCTGATCAAAACTTTTCTTTAGCTCTTTGAGTTCAGCCTCGTAGGAAGTAATTTTCTGTTCTAGTGTCCTACAGGACTGAGAATGTTGGCTCCCTACGGGTTCCTTGTCAGGCCTTCTTCTCCTAGGATTAATATCGGTACCTTCAGAGCTTTCATCATCAATTGAATATGGTCCTGAGAAATCAAGAATTCCTTCTGTACGCCCATAGTTTTGTGGGATTCCTTCACCACAGGCCCAAAGTCAGTTAACCGACATGGTTGACACATGCCTAAAATCAATCAACCGACATGGTCGCCACAGGCCCAAAGTCAGTCAACCGACATGGTTGGCACAGACCTAAAATCGTCCGACCGACATGGTCAGCACATGCCCAAGCCTTGACAACCCAGAAACGTCTTGGAAGACAACTTAAAGAGTAGCCCTCAATATATCTCGGTCAACAAGGAAACTGAGTCATAAACAGAAGTTGGATGATAAACATCAACGTTTTATAAATCAGCATGACAGTCTAATTAGGAGACTTGCGCATCAAGTCTCCCAACCCTAATCGAATGCCTAGACCATCAGTCGTCCATATAAAGGGCTTAACCCCTCATTCTTAGAACTACGTATAGCTTGATTCTCAACACGCTTGAGATACGTAGGCACCTAGAAAATTTCATAGAGACAATGGAAATTAATAATTTAAGAAATTATTCCACCGAACGTACTCCCCTCCAAACAAGAGGGGTTTCAAGACCATTCAAAAAATTAAATAAATTGGGCCTATTTTTCGATTAAGATTATTACAATGTTTTACTTTATGACTTATTTTTTTATCGCACAAAAAAACTTTTCGAGTTTCCGGTAGAAAGAGATTTCCCTAATGACAACGCTTTTAAGGCTGCCCAATATCCCCTCTCTTTCCAAATATTTTTACGAATACGTTTTTTTTATATAGAAGTACGTTTTTTTGGAACTGCCATTTTAAAATTAAGAGGTTACTCGTTGTTATAATTGGATGTGAAATTTTTTTAAAAAATATTAAAAATAAAAAGAAGAAGCACTCGATTAATCTATAAATTAAATTTTTTCTAAGAATTTTCATTAAAAGAATATAAATCGATATCTTTCTATGTATCATTCATATTGCCAGAATTCCTACACAACAAGTTCTTGAATCAATAATTTTTTTTATAAGTACATTTACAATGAAAAAACAAACCAAGAAAAAAAGAAAAAGAAATTCACTTTATTTCGACTCTAAAAAGTGCACTTTACAATATTAAGAATAGTAAGAGGAATTCGCATCTTTTTTTTTCTTGTGCCAGAACAGAGATAATTCCGACAAGTAAGCGCAGCTATTAAAGCTTGAAACTCACCAACCCTAGAAATCAATACGCATTAACTAAGACCTAGTTTTTTATCCATAACAAATATTTAATACATATGAACTAATTGTATATGGTATTTTTTATATAAATTTTATGATAATTTGAGGGTGTTTAAATATAATTATATATTGTTATTTATTAAATTAAATTACTTTTGATTAATGCTCCGATTAATCAATCCGATTAATCACTGATTACCCGATTAATCACTAGAAGGTACTTCCACCGACTAATTCTAATTTCCGTCTTTTAGAACACTGGATGCCGTAAATGGATACGATATAATTGAGAATCTCAGTGAGATTTCAAGAAAGTGAATCTACCTTACCACCGATCAATGATGACGATCCTAACATAAAACAGAGCACTTATTCTGACCGAATCAGTTAGTAAAAACATTTTCAAGAAGAAACAGAAAAACAATGATCCGATAGTGGATGTTGTGTATGATGCTTCAAAGGTTATTACCACACAATTTGAGGCTGCAACGAAGATGTTTATAATTTCCAAGAAACAAAATGCAAAGGCAATGAAGAAAGAAAGTGTGGAGAAAAGGAAACAAATCAATGAAGAGTTTGATAAAATTGCTGGAATCACTTTGATGCACAAATTACAAGCTGCCAAACATGTTATTGATGCAGCTACTTGCTACTGCTGACGAGGACAAGAACGTGTAGGCTATGTTTCGTGAGATTATATGATATTTAAAATAGCTTTATTTTTTACTTTTTGTTATTTGAAAAATCTACTATATTAGAATGTTTAATTTTGATTGTCATCAAAACAAACAAATGTGTTTGGCTTGTTTTTTTTTACTCTCGAATATAACTGGCTTGTAATTCTAGATATTTAACCGGAAAAAACTTGTTTATTTTTAAAAAAAATTAATTGTTAGCTTTTTAGATTCAAATTATATATATAATCATAGTTCTTTTATATATATATATATATATATATATATATTCCTTATTTATGTTTTTTATATTTTTATTTAATAAATTGATTATTAAATAAAATAATTTTTTTTAAATCCTTTCCATGCCTATGTTAAACGAATAAATGAAAAAGAATGATCATTTCATTTCTAATAAAATTAATATCGTTAAACAAATAAAAGAATTGAACAAACATTCTTGTCCTAACTCATTCCCACTTCATAGTATTTAATTCTCTGATTTATTTTGTGTGAGGTGAAAAAATATTTTTGTTCTATTCTTATTAAAAAGTAATTTACAATAAAAATCTTAAATTTTCGGTTAAATTTAATAGCTAACACATTAATAAGTAATACATCTATTAAAAATTGAACTATCCATTAAAGAACATTATGCTATGACATAAGAGAGTAAATTGGGTTAAGTATACTTTCACTTTAGTTAGGATACGCATTATAATATTATATTTATAAAATTATCGTTTACAATATTAAATTTTATATGTATTTTATTTATTTTAGCACTACATTATAAATAATACTCTACAATACCCAGGCCAGTGGTTTATAATTAACCATCAAAAACACCATACCAAGTGTTTTAAGTTTGAATAGCTCAATCGGAGAATTTGATGTGAATATAGTTGTTGAAAGGTCTTTGTCTGTGCCCACAACCATGTGCGCGCGTCAACATACACAACCAGTTTATCTTTTAATCAAAAAAATTGTGCGAAACATATAACTAAATTAATTACATATATTTTTCCGGATGGGAAAACAAAGAACCTTGATTAATAAGTTTTAGCATGTTGAATATAATATTACTTCGCAAAAAAAAAAAAACACTACATTTGATATGTTAAAAAATAATATACTTCCTCCGTACCATAATTCTTGTCTCATTTTGACTTTTCAAAGTCAATTTTTTTTAACTTTGACTAACAATTTAAAAATATTTATTTATAATTTTATAAATTTATAAATTGATTCATAAAATAGAATAGTTAAATTTTATTATAATATTTTTTTAAAAAATATATATTATTATATAATATGTTTAATTTGTTGGTCAAAATTGATTAATTTGATTTTGAAAAGTCAAAATAAGACAAGAAATATGGGACGGAGGGATTATTACCTAAACAAGATCTTATTAGCATTTCTTGAAGCGGGACCAAGCTTTTATTTTAGGTCTAAAAGTGGGGCCTATTTACCACTACTGGGCTTACAGTGGGTCTATGGCATAGCTCAAGAAAATGAAATGGTGGATGTGGGGCTGTGATATCCATTGCTGAGACTAAATACTATATACATACATATCTTTTACAATCTCAAGAACTGAGAAAGATGAGAGACACCATGGAGTGGACACTAGCTCCATTTAAACCCTACTCCTCAGATAATTCAAAACAAGACAACCTCTATATAACTGTACTTTTCCTTGCAGACAATTTTATGTTTCTGAAATTGTTCATCCCAAAAATATAAATATCGACACATTCATCTTATTAAAACCGAATCTTGAACTCTCGACCAGATAATTATTATCGGTTGTAAAATTATTATTAAGATTGTTCGAAAAATGCTGAAACATGTAATATCTTAGCAATATGATTTCAAGTAAGTAATGAAAAAAATTCTAACATTATTAGGAAGTGTGAACAAGTTGAGAGTAGTTGTGTACAGGGTGAAGGAGAAAAATACCTGTTTTCATATTTTCATTCACGAAAATATCAATTCTAGAGGAAGATAATGAAAAATAACGGATTGAATATGCATTTCATGAATAGGTATTAAAAAATACATATGAAACGCATTTGTTAGTTGGATATCACATTTGTGATACCCAACTGACAAATGTGTATCTCTATTATTTATTTTTATTTTTTTGAGATCCGCATTTGTGAGTTGGATATCTTATATAAAATGGAATACTCAATCCACAAAGCGTATCACATCCGGTAAAAATTGCCCCTCCACCTAAAAAATGTTTTTTTTTTAATTTTCTATAAAAAAAAATGTTATTCTTAACATTTTTTCTTGTGTATATATATATGGAAGAGAAAATTACAAAATATATAGCAAGGAAAAGAGAAGGATGGGGACAAGTACCAGAAGACCTAATTTGGAGAGCTTCCCCACTCCATGTGCATGTGGAGAAGTTAACATATATAATGTACCTGTACAATCAAAAGTCTCTATTAAGCAATCTATATCAATCAATGGGTCACTTAAATTTCGTGTACCCTTACTGTTTGGACACTATCAATATCAACCCAAGATAAGTATTAGGAAATTGAGAAGAGATATGTGTAGTTTGCCATGCTTCAATGTTTAGTTGTTAGCTATCATTCAAAGTGTGGCACCATATAAATTGTTTAATGGGGCATGGACATGTAGTCATCCAAATCCTACTATTACCACATACATGAGTGATGAGTCTCTTGTATTCCCAGTGCTGTGTCTGTGTGGATACAGGATTGCGTGAGTTTCTGTAGAGTTTTATTTAATTTTTTGCTGGTGTGCAAGGCCTTAATTAGTGAATGAGCAAGCATGGGTTGAATTGTTTGCACAAGCAAAAGATTGATTCCTCAAACTCTTTACCCATACATGGGACCATGTGTCGAAGAAATGGTTTGCTCGAAAATTAACGGGGTGTTTGGTTTAACTTATTTTTAAAAAAACTGTACTTCAATTTCTGAAAACTTTCAATTCAAAGCATATATATATTTTTTTCTGAAGTCGGTCAAAACAAACGAGCTCAATATGTGTTCAAATTTAGAATCGTTAATTTCCTCTTTAATTTCAAAATTTCATAACCTGTAATTGGAGTATGAACAAAGGTGTAACTTGTCATTTTTACTTCCTTACACAAACACATATATGAATCATCAATCCAAGAATACTGTTATGTTTACAAGGAGTACAAAGTGACAGCCGAAGTGTTCAAACTCATCTTTCTTGTTTTTTTCCCTAATTCGAATTCAACTTTTAATAATCCCAACGTACAACTAAACAAACTTAAATATGAAACATGGTCATATAGAGTAACACCATGTATAGAAGATAAAATTCATGTGAAATGAACCATACATATGCATATAATATTCCATCATGCATCTACATATTGCATAAGGGTTGTTTCAAGTCTTTGTGGGGGACAACAAAAAAAACGTCATGAACGATGAGAAGTAAGAAGTTGTCCATTATGCGATCATCATCTCCATTAATTTGGTTCGGTGAAGTTTGAAAACTGCTCCATTTAGTAATAGAATTTGGAAGAAAAACATGAACTCGTGATACTGTGTGTGTTTGCTTGTGGAAGTGTCATTGTCAATTACTCTACTACATATTAAGTTTCATTACAGTAAAATATTAGTATTTGCTATCGAAAATCTTAGGAATCGACAAATTATCACGAAATATAGCAACTGCATATATAAGATTGATCATTCTTGATAAATATAGCAACCCCTTTACAGCATTTTACTCCTCTGTTTTCCAATTAAAAAGCATATTATCAGGAGTAAACATCATTAGACATGGTTATGTGCTTTCTATATTGCATACTACGATAAAGGGCATTCACATTCTGTTGATTCAACCTTAAAATTATATCGGCAATAAAACACTTTGCTGCTACTAGTTCAGTTACATATTTAACTATTTGTATGAGAAGACATGATTTGATATTATAAAATCTATATAAATTGATTAAAGTTTCTTAAATGTTATGGTTAACAATTTGACTTGTTAAAGTTTCTTAACTTTCTTTTGTAATGTTATTATGCAGAATGTGATCAAATATTTGATTGTATAAAATTTGAATATAAAAATATAATGATTTAAATTATATATATTTTTCATTTTTATTTATCCGATTTTTTAACCGAAACCAAACCGATAAAAACTGAACCGGTCTTTTTAAAACTGAAACTAAAACCTATGATTCGGTTACGGTTGCGGTTTTCAATCTTTAAAATAGAAGATATGCGGTTCCGGTTCCGATTTTGGTCAAAAACCGAACCGCGCTCTCCCCTGCATGTATGTGAAACCTAAATGCTTTTGCGACTTTAATAAGGAAATTTTTATTAATAAAAAGATTTTCAAATATATTAGAAATATTTTAATTAAAATTTAAATAAAAGAGTATGTTTTAATATAGATAAATATTAATATAATTTTAATATTCAAAAATAATAATTATAAAATTGTAATTTTAAATAAATTAAAGTATTTGAGCGATGAAAAAATTCAAACATGTTAGTAAATTGTGAGTACAACTCTATATTCTAATTAAAAGAGAAGTTCATTTAGAATAATATAATATAAAATATAGATAATATAGATATAGCATAATAATAAAATTTACTTAATATAAATAAAATAATATTATTATTTTAATATTCATAAAATTTAGTCATTAAGTTGTGATTTTAAATAAATTGAGCAATGAGGAAATTGAGCGGGAGAAGTATTTGAAGTTGAGTGGAAGACAAAATGACCCGTCCGGACGACCCACCAAACATTTACCCTTGTGGCTTTAATAATATAGTATAGATTTAAACATAAATCCAGTGTTTTAAAAGTCACTGTTTAATTAGAAATGATTATCGATTAATCGCTAGACACACGGTTATTGATCCGATTTTATTAAAATGGGATCTAAAATTATTTTTCATAAAGATTCGATTAAATTCGGCCTGATTGACCAAATTTTTATTAATCGGTATATATAGTTGGTGAAAAATAGTAAAATTGGTGTGAATAAATTTTAAAAATATGAAAGAAAAAAAATCTTATTATTTTATTGAGAAGTCTTGTTCTAATTGATTTATAATTCTCTTATGCATAAGTCATATTCTATACACCCTCTCTGTTTCATATTAGTAGTTGACTTTCAAAAAAAAGATTTGTTTCAAAATAATTGTTCACTTCAACTTTCAATGTAAAATTCAATATAGTTTATATTTTTAAAATCAACTATATTCCATATATCTCTAATATATTTCCAAGATCAACTATATGTCATATATTATATTCATTCAATACAATAAATTTGAGTACAACCAATCAATAATAAATTTTTTTAATATGCGTTATTTTTTAAAAGTGGACTACTAATATAAAACGGAGAGAGTATGATTAAAACCTTATAATTAAATTTGGTTCGCAATTTTAAAGTACTACTTCAATCTAATTATATATTAGCTTATAACCCGTGCGATGCACATATTTTTTTAAAATTTTTAATATATTTTAAATATAATAATATTTTTGATTTAATATATTTTATATTTTTGATTTAATATAATAATTGTGGCCAATGGCCCATTAAAATAATTGTGGTCAATTATTATATTAATAATATAATTTTTAATAAATATAACTCCCATTAGATTTCATTAAAAATTGGACGGTTGAGATCTATTTAATAATTCACCTGTGATAATCAAGATAAGAAAGTTTTCTTATTTGATTATAATAATATAATATATATTGAAAAGAAATTTATCACAATAATTTTACGTTATTAATATTTTTCACCAGTTAATCAACTTGCACTCTGTTGTTGGGTTAAACCCAATATGGTAGTATGAATTTTGGTTATCCAAGAAAAATATGAGTAGTATAATAATTGTATTTGAATAATTATTATGGATGATAATAATTCTAATTAGGAAATTATTATAAATGGTATGTCTTGGTCACAAAGGTAAGTAATTAGATACTAAGTATGATTAGACTTGGGTAGCTAATTAGAAATCAAGTATGATTAGACTTGTGTAACAAGTATGGTAAGTCTTGATAGCTAAATTTGAGATGACTATATATACATAGTCATAATATGTTTGATGGGTATGCTTAAACATGGAGGTTTATGTATCTTTTGGTATGTGGTTGTTCAACGTACAAAGGTTTGGAAACACCGTGATGAGTGATTAATTGAAACGTTGTATTATTGATAATTGTTTGGATTAATAATAAAAGTTGGAACTTGGGTTTTCCGCGTCATATAATTTTGTTGTGTGTGTTTTGCATTGTTTGGTTATCTTGGGTTTTGTTCCCTAACAAGTGGTATCAAGAGCTCAAGGTCCGTGATGGATGAGGTTGGAGGAAATTAAATTCAGGATTCGATTTATATGGCAGAGTACGATGAAGAATTTGTTGATCAGAAGCCTACGAAAGTGGAAAGTTATGAAGTTACGTGTGGCATGGATTATGTTGTTGGCCCTTGCACCGAAGATAAATCATGATGTTCTTGGGGAGTTGTTTCTCAAGAAAGATTTGTTCGGACTCGAGATGGAAGAAGATGGAAGAGTTCACTAGAATTATTTCAATGGTTTGATGAACCAATGGAGAAATTTGGATGAGACTAATGTTCTTCTTCAAGAGACCAAAAGATTGATGAAGCAAGGATCGAGTAGCTCATCAGATATTAGGTCGCTCATGATTGATGCACGTGATTTCAGATTAGAATATACCGTTGATATGGGCTAAAAGTAAGCCCTAAAGACACAATTAATGTGGCATTAATTGTACCTAGTTTGGTCCAAAAGGGAGGCCCATTGAATGAGGCTTGAAACCCTAATTAGCAAATAAATTTGTAATTAATTAATTAGCTAAATATACAGCTAATTAATTATGTCCAACTACAAGGAAACCTATTCCTACATGGAAACTGCTTCTACAAAGGATCCATAATCCTTCTAGGAAATACCTTATCAATCAAGGTTCATAAACCTACTCTAATTCTTAGACTCTCTACGTCTATATAAAGGGCCTAACCCCTCATTATTAGAACTACGTTTTGGCTTGATTCTCTAAACACTACAGAGATACGTAGGCATCTTGTGAGGGCAGAACCAAGCTTCGAAACACAAGCTCAGCCATTAAAGCTCTTAGCTCAGCCATTAAAGCTCGTTAAGCTCAGGCATACATCGCATTAACTACACCCTAGTTTTTAATCCATAACATTTGGCGCCGTCTGTGGGAAGAAGACATCAAGCATGGCAAGAACACGACGAACTGACGGAGACATCGTCCCTACCACGGGCGATCATACTGCTATCATCTCTCCTGATGAAACTCAAACTACCGAGGTCCCTGCTACCACCACTATTCCCGCTGGAACTCAAGGTCCTAACGCCCAAAGGCTTGGTCCGTTTAGTGAAATCGTCCAATCCACCAATCCTGAGGAAATTATCCATGGATCCAACCCACTATCTCGGGTAACTCAAACTCCTTTTATGGCTACTGCTCTTCACGCACAAATTTCCACTATTGTTATCCCCAGAAGCACTGTTGCCCAAACAAGACTTGGAATCTCCCAAGCCTATCCCCCTCCTTACATCAGAGGGTTGGAACCACATAACTATGGGCGTAGAGAAGATGTTCGTGATTTCTCAGGTCCATACTCAACTGATGATGAAAGCTTAGAAGGCACTGATGTCAATCCCAGGAGAAGAAGGCCTGGTAAAGAGCCCGCAGGAAGCCGACGTTTACAGTCCCGTAGGATACTAGAACAGAAAATTGCTTCCTACGAGGCTGAACTCAAAGGACTAAAGAAAAGCTTGGATCGGCAGGATAGAAGGACAGCCTCAAGGTATGAAGCTCCCGACGTCATAGAGCTGGATGAAACCCCACGAGGGAGAAGAACGGAAAGTAATAGGGCTGACCCCGCTGAATTATTGCCTCTCGGAGATCCTGATGATCCCACGCCGCCTTTTACCGAAACCATCATGAACGCTCACATCTCAAGTAAGTTCAAAATGCCTACCATCAAAGTGTATGATGGAGCAGGCGATCCAGCCAATCACGTGAGGACCTTCTCGAATGCATTACTACTACAACCTATTAATGATGCTGTGAAGTGTAGGGCGTTTCCCCAAACCCTGGGGGGCATGGCCCAACGTTGGTATAGCCGGTTACCTCCCAACTCCATTGGGTCATTTAAAGAACTCAGTAAGGCCTTTATAAGCTAGTTTATAAGCGGAAGAGTGCACGAAAAAAGCTCGGCTTCTCTCATGAATCTGGAGCAAGGAAAGAACGAATCCCTGAAGGACTACCTGAACCGCTTCACCAAGGAAGCCTTGAAAGTCCCAGACTTGGATGAGAAAGTGGCTATGATAGCCTTACAACAGGGGACGACTGATCCTTATTTCAAGAGATCTCTAGCCAAACACCCGCCTGAGAACATGCTTCTTCTCCAAGACAGAGCGGGGAAATACATCAAGGCAGAAGAAAGCATGAAGAAAACCACTATATCAGTGGCTACACATGGGAATAATAACAAAAAGAGAAAAGGCGATCAGGAGTATGATACCCGAGACAAGTACTCCAAGACGAATAAGGATTCTGAATCCCCTCCTAAGAAAAATAGCTTTGGGTCAAAATTCGCTGAATATGCAAGGCTGAACGCGCCTCGAAGTCAAATCATGTTGGATATCGAAAGAGATCGAGACCTGAGATGGCCTAAATCCCTGAAATATGATCCTGAGAAAAGGAACAAGAACGCATTTTGCCGATTTCATAGGGATACCGGGCATGACACGGATGATTGTAGACAATTGAAGGATGAAATCGAATTCCTTATTAGAAGAGGAAAGCTTTCTAAGTACACTAAGGATGGAAGTCATGATAGGCGCGACGATAACAGAAAGAATAACGATGGTCGGGATAGGAATCCTCAACCTAGAGGACCAGTTATTAACATGATTTTTGGAGGCCCCACCGCCGCGGGGAGTTCAAGAAATTCAAGGAAAGCATATGCAAGAGAAGTTATGCAAGTCGTAGGGGAAGCACCTAAACGCGCTAGAACAGAGGTAGTCATATCCTTTGATGACTCGGACCTGGAAGGGACAAAGTTTCCCCATGATGATCCTCTTGTCATAACCCCTTTGATAGGAAATTCAGAAGTAAAAAGAGTCCTGGTGGACAATGGAGCATCAGTTGATAACTTGTTCTACGATGCCTTTGTGAAGATGGGGTACAATGATTCCCAACTAACCCCTTCGGATGTTCCAATATATGGTTTTAATGGAGTGGAGTCAAAAGTAGAAGGCACCATTCAACTACCCATGACGATGGGGAGAGAACCTCGAGAGATCACACAGATGCTAACCTTTCTGATAATCAAAGCATCTTCTACATATAATGCAATCCTTGGAAGAACAGGTTTGCATGCTTTTAAGGCTGTTGCCTCGAGCTATCATTTGAAGATAAAATTCCCTACCAGAAACGGCGTAGGGGAGGAAAAAGGAGACCAGAGAATGGCAAGAAGTTGCTACGTAGCAGCCCTGAGACCCGATGGAGTCGGGGGGCAAGTCTTACCCATAGAGGACCTGGACTCAAGAGAAAACGAGGAACGAAGGGGAAAGCCAGCCGAAGAATTGGTTCCAATTCCCTTAATACCAGGAGAGCCTGGAAAGGTCACATACATTGGAGCCTCATTAGAAGAGCCTATGAAAGAAAAACTGACCAAATTCTTGCAAGAGAACGGGGACTTATTTGCTTGGACAGCCGCTGATATGCCAGGAATTGATCCCAATCTAATTATTCATAAGCTTAATGTAGATCCACGGCGAAAAACGATAAAGCAAAAGAAGAGGAATTTCGGTCCAGAAAGGCATGAAGCCATAAAGCAAGAGGTGGAAAATCTCTTAGAGCCTGGATTCATCAAGGAAATTTAATTCCCTGAGTGGCTTGCTAATCCTGTAATGGTCAGAAAATCCAATGGAAAGTGGAGGATGTGCGTGGACTTCACTGATTTAAATAACGCATGCTCAAAGGATTGTTTCCCCCTCTCAAGGATCGATGCACTTATAGATGCCACGGCAGAACATGAGATGTTAAGCTTCATGGATGGCTTTAGTGGATATAATCATATCAGGATGCATGAGGATGACATTGCCAAGGTATCTTTCATCACTGACTTTGGTGTATTTTGTTATCTAGTTATGGCCTTTGGGTTAAAGAATGCAGGGGCCACCTATCAAAGGCTAGTAAACAAAATTTTCAAGCATCTCATTGGAAAAATCATGGAGGTCTACGTTGATGATATGCTAGTCAAAAGCCTCGATAAGGCCAACCATATTGAGCACCTGCAAGAGGCTTTCGAAGTGCTAAGGCACCACAATATGATGCTTAACCCTGCAAAGTGCGCCTTTGGCGTGGGATCTAGAAAATTTCTAGGAATGATGGTCTCTAAAAGAGGGATTGAGGCCAATCCTGACAAAATCAAGGCTATACTCGACATGGAACCTCCAAAAACAGTAAGGGACGTCCAAAAATTGACAGGAAGAGTTGCTGCCCTGGGGAGGTTTGTCTCGAAGTCTGGTGATAAATGTTTACCCTTCTTCAAGACATTGAAAAAAGTTAAAGATTTCGTGTGGACAGAAGAAAGTCAAACGGCCTTTGAGGAACTGAAGAAATATATGGCTAAAGCTCCGTTATTGGCCAAGCCTAGTCCCAAAGACATCTTATACTTGTATTTGGCCATATCAGAAAAGGCCCTGAGTGTTGTCCTTATAAAGGAAGAAGAGAAAATTCAAAAGCCAGTCTTTTATGTGAGCAAGGTTTTGCATGGAGCTGAACTTAACTACTCCAAAATTGAGAAGTTTGCACTGGCCTTGGTAATGGCCTCAAGAAAATTACGGCCTTACTTTCAAGCACACAAAATCGAAGTATTAACTAATCAACCTCTAAGAAGTATCATACACAGCCCCAAGGCAAGTGGAAGACTGATTAAGCCCACCATTGAGTTAGGAGAATTCGACATCAAGTATAAGCCTCAAACGGCCATAAAAGCTCAAGCTCTTGCTGACTTCGTGGTCGAATGTACTATCGACGACCAAGAAGTCGGGGGGCAGGATAGTGAGGAAACAAAACAAAAAGTAGGAGAACAAACTCCTAAAGAATATTGGGTGCTCAATTTTGATGGGGCATCAAAATCAAAATCTAGTGGAGCAGGCTTCGTGCTACAAAGTCCTGAAGGATTCACTATTGAGTATGATATTAAGCTTGACTTCCCGACAACCAACAATGAAGCCGAGTATGAAGCACTCATAGCAGGTCTGGGTTTGGCCAAGGCACTAAATGCCAAACACCTCAAAGTTTGTGGAGACTCGAAGCTGGTTATATCCCAAGTAAATGGGGAGTTTGAAGCAAGGGAAGAAATCATGATTAAATACCTTCGACTGGTAAAAGCTATAATGACTCAGTTTGAAGAATGTCAGATGGAATATGTTCCTAGAGAAGAGAATGTAAAAGCTGATGCCTTGTTAAAATTCGCCTCATCAGAAGCAGATGAACATATGGGAAGTGTTTACTTCCAAATCTTGAAGACTCCCAGCATCAATGCAAAGCTGGTAGCCCCGATAAACATGGGCAGTTGTTGGATGGATCCAATTAAAACCCACCTTCAATCCGGATGGACTCTTGCCGATGTCATGGAAGCCAGGAAACTTACTGCGAGGGCATTAAGGTATGCCTTTATTGATGGAATTTTCTATAAGAAATCTTTTGTTATTCCATACTTGAAATGTCTGAGGCCAGATGAAGCTCATGAGGCTTTGAAAGAAGTACACGAAGGAATTTGTGGCCAACACTTGGGGGGAAGGGCTTTGGCTCACAAAATCACCTGCCTTGGTTTTTGCTGGCCTGCCTTGATAAAAGATTCGAAAGAATACGTAAGAAGATGTGACAGGTGCCAAAGGCATGCACCGGTTGTCAGACAACCACCTGAGATGTTGACGTCCATCAATTCCCCTATCCCCTTTGCAATGTGGGGAATAGACATCCTCGGACCCTTTCCAATAGCTAGCGGATAGAGAAAGTTCCTGATCGTTGCGATCGATTACTTCACTAAATGGATCGAGGCTAAACCACTAGCCAAGATAACCACAAAGCAAGTAGCTCAATTCTTCTGGGAAAACATCATATGTAGGTATGGAATACCACGAATCCTGGTGACGGACAATGGCACACAATTCAACAATGAAGAATTCAAAGGATATTGCACTGATAATGACATCAATCTACGCTTCACTTCTGTTGCACACCCCCAAGCAAATGGGCAGGCTGAGGTAGTCAATCGAATCATCCTTGATGGTCTCAAGAAAAGGATCGAGCATTCTGCTAACACTTGGGTGGATGAGCTTTTTCCAATACTCTGGGCATACAGAACCACCCATAAAGTTACTACTGATGCAACTCCATTCTTCCTGGCTTATGGAGCCGAGACAGTGGTTCCAGTTGAAATATCACATGTTTCCCCAAGAATTAAGGCCTTTGAGCCCGAGGAAAATGAAGAAGGGATGAAGCTTGCATTAGACCTGATAGATGAAGCCAGGGACAAAGCTCATGCAAAAATCATTAAATATCAAAAGAAGTCGTCTTTCTACTACAACTTAAGGGTTAAAGAAAGGTTTTTCAGACAAGGGGACTTGGTCCTCAGGAAAGTTAAAGCTTCCGGAGTATGCCCTAAAGGCAAGTTGGCCCCCAACTGGGAAGGGCCGTACAAGATAAAACGAATTAAGGGAGGAGGATCATACATCCTTGAAACCCTGGAAGATGTTGAGGTGCCAAGAACTTGGCATGCCTCCAACCTAATGGTTTATTATGTTTAAGGAATTCAACTATGAGTTCTTATATTTAGTAGGAACTAAGTAGAAATAAGGTTCGATGAAACCATTAGGACGTAAGAGCCTTTCGCTCCAGGATTTCCAATATGTAAGGGCTGCGCCCACTTTAGCCTCGAAGGCATTATTAATAAAATTTTCAGCCTTATGGCATCTTCAAAAACCTGTGTGTTTAGCCTAGTTTGGCAACTTTTATTAGTTCTTTTATGACAAAAGAATAAAAAGCTTGTTTGGCACTTCGACTAATATCCCATTTGTTCTTTATGCTCGAAAAGTATATTTTATCAAATATACTAAGGCAAGAAAAAGGACAAAAAGTAGCACAGTTGGCACTTCAAGTAATATCCAAATTTATCTGTTCTTTTATGCTCAAAAAGGTAAATTTTATCAAATATCCTAAGGCGTAAAGCAGAAAAACAAATAACAAAGAGGCTTTTTATAAATAAAAAGTCTTTGGGGTTACATAAATTAAAAACCGAATGGAAATACAAGAAAAATACAAGAAATACAGAAGGAAAATGCTAGAAACTAAAGGAGGTCCTCATCCTCATCCGCGTCCTTCTTCTCCTCTTCCTCCTCTGCATCCGCGTCCTTCTTCTCCTCTTCCTCCTCTGCATCCTTCTGGGTGCCCTCCTCGGCCTCAGGAGAATCAAAGATCTTCTCAAAGTCATCCAGGGCCTCACCACCCGAAATATCACCAGAATCACCCTCGTGGATGGTGGAGGTCAAAGCCAAAGGTCGTCCCATGGGAGCCGGGAAGTCGGCCGGATCAAACAAGCCTGGATGTTTAGCCAAGATGGCGTTAAGACACTTATCCCAAGTCTGGGCCCTAGCAGTCTCGAAGACCAAATCGTCGTGCTTGTCTATGAAGGCATAGAACTCATCTGACTCCATGTAATTGCTTATCACGACCTCCCTCTCAGCCCTTAGCTCTCGCAACTCTGCATGAGCTGCAATCAGTTCTTGATCCTTCTCGAGCAATTTCCTCTCGAGAACAGCCACCTTCTCATCAGCTTTGGCCTTGGCCTTCCCCTGGGCCTTTTAAGAATAGCGCCAACTTTTGGCCTGATGGGTCATGGTCTGAAAGTAGGTATTCACCTGTTTTAAAGAAACAAAAAAAATATAATGGTGAGAAGTAAAGAAAATAAAAAAAAACAATCAAGTAAGAAAAGAGAGGAGGTGGTTAGGCCTTACCATGGCTATGGCTTGGGAGCCAAGAGACTCTGCCTCCTCAATATCTGTTTTCAAAATAATTTTGGCCTTGTTAGCCGGGGGAATCGAGTTTTGGGACCAATCGACAGAATTCAAGACACTCCCCACCACGGTGTCTTGCTTCCTAATACACCAGCTAGGCCTCCAAGCCGCCGTGGCTGGATCCTCGTCCTCCTCACGAGGCCTTTTTCCCTTGCCCTTACTTTGGGCCCCTTCACAATGCCGGAGAAATCCGGGAACATTGGGCTCTTTTATCGGGCCTTCCTGGGCCTCACGGGCCTTGCGCATCTTGTGGGTCTCTTGGTCACCCACGCCCAAATGAAAATTAATATTTTCAGCAGCTGCAAAACAAATAAGAAAATAAAAAGCGGGCTCATAAAAATCGAAAAGAAAAGACAAGTCAAGTAAGGAAAGTACCATTGTTAGAAACATGAGAAAGGCCCACGACCTTCAAAGAAAATTCCTCAAGAAGCTTCTTATAGTGAGTCTGGCCCTTATCTTGGCCCAAATCTGCGACTATTAGCTTCTCCTAGGGGGTCAACTAAATTAGGTCTGGGTTGCCATCCTTCACCTTGCAGAAAGAGGTCCTAAAAAGGGGGCCCCAATCTCCTCCTTCCCACTCCAAATAAAGGAAATCCCTCCTCCACTCCGGGTTAGTGTCGAGTAAAGATTTGTTGCAAAAAAATTGGGCTGACCCCTTGCTTGTGGTTTATATAAACCCAGCCCAATATGCTAGACGGACTATTTTTAAATTGAAAAATACTCCTAAAAACAGCAACGGATAGGGGGTAATTTTTCCTAAGGCATACAACCATGAAACAAAGAAGAGTCCACCACGAATATGGGCTGAGTTGAGATGGGCTTACCCTAGCTTCAGCTAGAAGTCTAATTATAAACTCGTGAAAAGGGAATCTAAGCCCACCTATAAGGGCATCCCTAAACACACACAACCTATTGGGCCGCCAATGGCAAGCCCGATCTCCCGGTTCTGCTAAAACAAACTTCATACCAGGAGGTAATTTATACAGTTTGGTAAATTTATCGCAATGAATTTGGTTTGTGAAAATACTCTGGTAATTAAAAGCGTCTAGTTCGGCTAAAGTGGGAAACTCATCACCCATGACTTCTAGTAATTCAAAAATTGAGGAAAAGCAAGGATTCACGGTAACAACGTTACCTCTTTTTGCTGCCCTTGCTAGAAGTCTCTGTTGAGCGGCGTCCTGAGAATCGGCCATTGATATTCAACGGATGAATGCTTGAATGAATGAAGAAGATAAAGATTGATCGGAAATCTCCCCGGAAATCGCCTTGACTAAGGAGCTCTAGAATGAAATTTTGGGAGAATTTTACTGAGAAAGTAGTAAGTGAAAAGTGAAGTTCTCACTTCACTATTTTATAGCCAAAGGAAGCGGTAACTCAACCGGTTTAACTTCCTGTAGCCGGTAAAAATAAGGCCCATAAAATAGTTGGGCCTGGTAATGTACGACCCAAAAATCGACGAGGCCTGGAACTTTCTTTCGAAAAAGACAAACAAGTTGAGCCATAACTAAGCCCAAAAGAGAGGCCCAATAGATGTCACCACTAAAATCCTCGAAGGACTACGAACGATCAAGGATTCTGGTCGAATGAACGACTAGGAATCCAGAACGACTTGGTGTCAAAATGACACCTCAAACGACTAGGATCCTGGTCGAATGAACGACCAGGAATCCTCAACGACGTTGATGTCAAAATGACGCCTCAAACGACTAGGATCCTGGTCGAATGAACGACCATGAATCCTCAATGACTTGGTGTCAAAATGACACCTCAAACAACTAGGATCCTGGTCGAATGAACGACCAGGAATCCTCAACGACTTGGTGTCAAAATGACACCTCAAACGACTAGGATCCTGGTCTAATGAACGGCCAGGAATCCTCAACGACTTGACGTCAAAATGACACCTCAAACGACTAGGATCCTGGTCGAATGAACGACCATGAATCCTCAACGACTTGGTATCAAAATGACACCTCAAACGACCAGGAATCCTGGTCGTATGCAACTAGGAGTCCTGGCTGACCAGGAACCAAGAAAGAGCCTTAGCCGACCAGGAATCCCTGTCGACCAGGGTTCTACATGGAGGCAAAATACGACCAGGATCCTGGTCAAATTCGACGAGGATTCCTGGTCGAAAATAATGCTGAAAATTGCAAACAAATCATTAAAAATGGTTTAAAAGGCAAATAAATTCTCTATAATTAGAGAAAAATTCCTAGAAATTAAGGAAAAATACCTGTGGGTACCAGTAAATTATGAAAAATTCTCTATAATTAGAGAAAAATTCCTGGAAACTAAGGAAAAATACCTGTGGGTACCAGTAAATTGTGAAAAATTCTCTATAATTAGAGAAAAATTCCTAGAAATTAAGGAAAAATACATGTGGGCACAAGAAAAGAATTGTGAAAAATTCTTCATAAATAGAAGAGAACCTCAACGACAAATTCATAAACCTTAACTTCTGCAAAGTATTGCACACTTTACAGAAGTTGGAGGGCAAATGATATGGGCTAAAAGTAAGCCCTAAAGACACAATTAATGTGGCATTAATTGTACCTAGTTTGGTCCAAAAGGGAGGCCCATTGAATGAGGCTTGAAACCCTAATTAGCAAATAAATTCGTAATTAATTAATTAGCTAAATATATGGCTAATTAATTATGTCCAACTACAAGGAAACCTATTCCTACATGGAAACTGCTTCTACAAAGGATCCAGAATCCTTCTAGAAAATACCTTATCAATCAAGGTTCATAAACCTACTCTAATTCTTAGACTCTCTACGTCTATATAAAGGGCCTAACCCCTCATTATTAGAACTACGTTTTGGCTTGATTCTCTAAACACTACAGAGATACGTATGCATCTTGTGAGGGCAGAACCAAGCTTCCAAACACAAGCTCAGCCATTAAAGCTCTTAGCTCAGCCATTAAAGCTCGTTAAGCTCAGACATACATCGCATTAACTACACCCTTGTTTTTAATCCATAACAACCGTTATAATGACGGACGGTGGTTTGGAGGTCACTAAGTGGAATTTAGCGACATTCAAAGATTGGAAGAATGAGATGATGAAGTTCTTGTTCGAGGGGAAGCATTGGCGAATGGATGTCGATGTATTGATGATGACCATTAAATCGGTTGTGAAACTGTATTGGGTTTAAGGGAAGGATTGTTGGGTTAAATCCAATATGGTAGTCGGGTTTTGGCAATCCAAGACAAATATGGGTAGTATAATAATTGTATTTGGATAATTATTATGGATGATAATAATTATAATTAGGAAATTATTATATATACTATGTCTTGGTCACAAATGTAAGTAATTAGATACTAAGTATGATTAGACTTGAGTAGGTAATTAGAAATCAAGTATGATTAGATTTGTGTAACAAGTATGATAAGTCTTGATGACTAAGTTTGAGATGACTATATATACATAGTCATAATATGTTTGATGGGTATACTTAAATATGGAGGTTTACGTATCGGTTGGTATGTGGTTGTTCCAGGTACAAAGGTTTGAAAATACTGTAAGGTGTGATTGATTAAAACGTTGTATTGTTTGATAATTATTTGGCTTAATAATACAAGTTGGGACGCAAATTTTCCGTCATATAGTTTTGTTGTGTGTGGTTTACATTATTTGGTTATATTGAGTTTTTGCTCCCTAACATCTTTTTCTTTGCCCATCAATATAATTTTCTTTATATGTATTAATTTTATATATACATTTATTAAATTTCAGAGTGTATAAAAACATAATTAGTTGAAATTGAAACAAATCCATATTTTTTCAAAAGAAAACATTCACGACAGAATATCTTGTTGGATATTTGTAATTGACTGGGATCAATTCTGATTTCCTGAATAAAACAAAAGATGGTGACTCAAGTCACTGTTGTAACTGATAAGAGACCAATGAGAAACATACATACGTGGCAACATGAGAATCATATAAAGAGAGTGACCATTACAAGGACCGAAAGAAGATAATAGTACTGTACCATATACAACACAATAGTTGTATACTACCTAGACATATATTATACATACATGCATTATAAATATATAAGATAGGTGGCCGACAAGCCGACAACGATGGATTTGCGGTGGCAGGAGTTGGCAAATCCCTATCGTTCGTACGCGATACGCTAACCGACGGTTGATTTTCAGCCAGTAGCACGGTCATGTACGATCACCTCAATCACTTTCCTCCACTATATTATTTTTTTACTATTTACAAAATAAATAAATTCAATTTATAACTTTATTTTTTGGAATCATTAAGCTTGTAGTCTTACCAAATCCCATATTTACTCTTGAAAAATTATTCACTTCATATATGTAAATGTAGAATCTCTTTCGAATAAAAATAAATTAATTTAAAAGGTGATTTGTAGGATTAAAATTGACCAATTATATATTCCCTCCGTCTCAAATTAAGTGTTTGTTTAATTTTTTATGGTTAAATTGATCAAAGTGTGACTGTAAATTATATATAGTATATAATTAATAAAATTATAAAAAAAAACTATCACCGAAAAGTATATCTAATTTATTCTAAAATATATTTTTCTATTTTTTAAAATTATAAATAAATAATTTATAATTTTCAATCAAAATTAAGTCAAATTGATCACAAAAAATTCAAAAATTATAATTAATTTGGGACGGGAGAAGTATGAATGAATAGTGATTTATGTAAGGCCATCTCCGGCAGTGGTGATCTAAAAATCTAAATTTAGATCATCAATTGATCCAAAATTTGGTCCAAATTCCAGCAGCGTGATGTAAATTTTGATCCAAATCACTATTTATATATTATATTACATAAATATTATATTAAATTATTTAATTTTAATTTTAATATTTAATCATTATCAATTATTTATAATATATTTACTAAATTAATTAAATTAAAAATATAATATTTTTTAATATTCATAAATAAATTAAAAATTGTATACCTAATTAATGATAAACACATGCATTTTATTAATTAACATATAAAATATCGTTCATATATACTAATTTCCCGAATTAGTATATTCTTTCCACAAATTCTCAATTAATATACTTTTAATTTTATACATTTAATGTACTCGTATTTAAATTTTAATGAAATATATTTTTCACATTACTATAATTTTATTCTAAAAAATAAATTTTATTAACTATTAGTTACATACTATTATTAATTAAATAATTAAAATTTCACAAATTAATTTTAAATCTAGTAAACTAAAAATATACAAATAACCAAATCATTATTTTAATATTAAACCAACTGATCCAAATTATTTGGATCAATGAACAGTGGTGATCCAAGTTTGGATCACCATTTGGATCATTGCTGCAAGATAATTTAGAGTAATCTATCCCAAATTTGAATAATTTGGATCTTTGAATCACTGTTGGGTTTGCCCTGAGTATAGTTGTTGATTTGTGCGGATCTGAAATATCATTTTGTCCTGGTAATACTAACACACACACACAAATACAACCAGTTTATGCTATGGATGAGCAAAAACCAAATCGAAAATTGAAACCGAACCGAATAAAACAGCATCAATACCTTGATTTTGATTTGGTTTTTAAATTTTTACGAACCGAATAAAAACTGAACCGAACTACACTAATATTTATAATACATATTATTATATATATAATAATATAATATAATTATATTTGAATTTAAATATTTTTAACTAATTATACAATGTAAATACTTAATATATAATATTACAACACATCAATACATAATATAATTGACAGCTGTTAATCTAATTATTTGAGTCAACCCATTTAAGTATAAACCAAGTCTATATACACTCAAACAAACTGTTATGGAACAAAATCTAGGGTGTAGTTATTGCGATGTATGTCGGAGCTTATCGAGCTTTAATGGCTGCACCTGTGTTTCGTAGATTAGTTCTGCCCTCACAAGATGCCTACGTATCTCAGTATGTGTTGAGAATCAAGCCAGACGTAGTTCTAATAATGAAGGGTTAGGCCCTTTATATAGACGTAGAGAGTTTAAGAATTAGAGTAGGTTTAGAAACGTTGGTGGGCAGGCCACCTCCTAGAAGAATTCTGGATTCTTCTTGTGATAGAAGTAGTTTCCAAGTAGGAATAGGTTTCCTTGTTGATTGAGGTGTCTTGGGGGCTACTTCTTGGAGTAGTTTCCTTGTCGTTGGACATAATTAATTAGCTGTATATTTAGCTAATTAATTAATTACGAATTTATTTACTAGTTAGGGTTTCAAGCCTCATTTAATGGGCCTCCCTTTTTGGACCAAACTAGGTCTAATTAATGACACATTAATTGTGTCTTTAGGGCTTACTTTTAGCCCATATCATTTGCCCCCAACTTCTGTAAAGCGTGCAACACTTTGTAGAAGTTAAGGTCCATAGGTTTTGTCGTTGAAGTTAGCCTTTGTAGCTTCCCAGGTTTTGCTAAGATCCATCTTGCCTTCGTGAGTTTATTTATAAGGAAATTTCCCTTATTTATCTGTACCCACAGGTATTTTTCTAGGAATTTTCCTCTAGAATTTTTCATAATTTACTGGTACCCACATGTATTTTTGCTTAATTTCTAGGAATTTTCCTCTATTTATAGAAAATTTTCCAGAATTTATTTGTACCCACGGGTATTTTTCTAGGAATTTTCCTCTATTTTTAGAGAATTTTTCATAATTTATTTGCCTTTTAAATCATTTTTAATGATTTTCTGGCATTTCTTCAGCATTATTTTCGACAAGGAATCCTATTCGAATTCGACCAGGATCCTGGTCGATTGTAGCTCTCAGCTGAACCCTGGTTGACAGGGGTTCCTGGTCGATTTTCGACCAGGATCCTAGTCGATTCTAGGTTATCTGGGAGCCTTGGTCGAACAAGATTCCTGGTCGTCTTTCGACCAGGATCCTAGTCGATTCTAGGTTGCCTTGGAGCCTTGGTCGAACAGGATTCATGGTCGACTTTCGATCAGGATCCTAGTCGATTCTAGGTTGCCTTGGAGCCTTGGTCGAACAGGTTTCCTGGTCGACTTTCGACCAGGATTCTTGTCGATTCTAGGCTTATTTGAGTCTTGGTCGAACACGATTCTTAGTCGATTTTAGACTTCATTTGAGTCCTGGTCGAGCGGGATTCTTGGTCGATTTTAGACTTCATTTGAGTCCTGGTCGAACGGGATTCTTGGTCGAATCTCGATCAGGATTCTGGTCTATTCTTTCAAAAGGCCCTATAATTTGTTGGCTTTAATAGGCCTTGACTCACTTCACTCCTTTGGCTTGTTTTAGTTCACATCGACTTTTGGGCCAAAGGTCTGCCAGGCCCAATTAGTTTATGGGCTTTGTTACTTGTTATAGAAAGTTCAACCGGTTGAATTACCGCTTTCTTCGGCTATAAATTAGTGAAGTGAGAACTTCACTTTTCACTTATTACTTTCTCAGTAGAATTCTCTCAAATTTCTCTCCATTTCATTTTTGTCAAGCCGATTTCCGGCGAGCCCTCTCCGATCAATCTTCATCTTCTTCAGTTTTCAAGCCTTCATCCGTTGAATATCCATGACGGAGCAAGATGCTGCTCAACAACGACTTCTTGCTAGGGCGGTGAAAAGAGGTAATGTTGTTGTTGTAAATCCAGTCTTTTAACCGCTTTCTGATCTCTTGCAAACCATGAGTGATGAATTCCCCACATTAGCTGAGTTAGATGCTTTTAGGTTCACTAGCACCTTTACCAATCAGGTCCACTGTGATAAATTCACAAGATTATATAAACTCCCCTCCGGGTACAAGTTTGTTTTGGCCGAGCCCGAAGACCGGCCCTGCCATTGGAGGCCCAATAGGCTATGTATTTTTAGAGATGCTCTTTTGGGTGGGCTTAGATTCCCTTTCCACGAGTTTGTAGTCAGGTTATTAGCTGAAGTTATGATAAACCCGTGTCAACTGAGCCCAAATTCGTGACGAACACTTCTTTGTTTTATCGTTTTGTGTCTTAGAAAGAATTATCCCCTTTCTGTTGCCGTTTTTAGAAGTATCTTTCAGTTTAAGAATAGCCCATCAAACATATTGGGCTAGATCTACATAAGTCACAAGCAGGGGGTTAGCCCAATATTTTGCAACAAGTCTTTGCCCGACAACAACACAGATTGGCGGAGGGACTTTTTATATTTGGAATGGGAAGGAGAAGACTGGGGCACTCTCTTTACGCCCAAGTTCTGCAAAGTCAAGGATGGGAATGCAGGCCTGATCCAGCTTACTCCCGAAGAGAAACTCGTTATTGCTGACTTGGGCCAGGATAGGGGCACGACCCATCACAGGAAGATATTAGAGGAGTTTTCTTTAAAGGCCGTGGGCCTTTCGCATGTTTCTAATAATGGTATTTTCTTTTCTCGACTTGTCCTTTCTTTTTGACTTTTCTGAGTTCGGTTGTTTATTTTCTTGTTTGTTTTGCAGCGGCGAAAAATATCAACTTTCACTTGGGGGTGGGCGATCAAGAGACCCACAAGATGAGGAAGGCCCGCGAAGCTATCGAAGGCCCAATTAAGGAGCCAAACCTTCCTGGGTTTCTTCAGCCTTGTGATAAAGCCCAAGGGAAGAGGCCTCGGGTCGAAGAAGAGGAAAGCCCAGACACTGCGGCTTGGAGCCCCAACTGGGGTTTGAGGAGGCAAGATACCGTCGTTGGGAGTACTTTGAACTCCCTCGACTGGTCGCAGAATTCTATTCCTCCAGTTGACAAGGCCAAGATTGTCCTGAAGACGGACATAGAAGAGGCCAAGACTCTGAGGGTCCAAGTTGTTGCCATGGTAAGGCCCACTTGTTTCCCGACTTTTCTACTTGATGGTTTTCCGACTTTTCTATTTTCTCACTGTGTCGTGCTTTTTAAATTGGTCAATACCTACTTCCAGACCATGGTCCATCAGGCCAAGACTTGGCGCTTTTCGGAAAAGGCCCAAAAGAAGATCAAGATCAAGGCTGAGTCAAAGGTGGCCACTCTCGAGAAGAAGTTACTCGAGAAGGATCAAGAGTTGGTGGCAGCCCATTCTGAGCTGCAAGAGTTAAGGTCCGGGAAGAAGGCCATGATTTGAAAGTCATATTACTAGTCCTATTTGTAATAAATAGATGACAACTCAACTCAGATAAGAAAGCGAAGTAAATAATAAATATTGAATATAGAGGAAGAACAAAAGAAGCCATGACAGGATAAGAGAAGACACAAAGACCACTACAGCAGAAATGAGAATCAACATTGTAGTTAGTCATCCGTGAACCAGACCAGTGCACAGGGTGTCAACAATGTCAGTGAAGATTCGTCATCAAAAAGTTCAAGTGGTTAAAAAGGTTATTGTTGAAGAACAGAAGAGTCTTATCTACATCAACAATAGTCAAGCCTTTAATTTAATTCTCTGTTAATTAATTAAATTAATTAGTTAATTTAATTAGTAAATTAATTCACTCAGAATTAATTTATTTCTTAAATTAATTAAAGGATTAATTAATTTAGAATTATTTTAGAATGACAGAAGACAGAAGTTGGAAGCTCAAAGGGATACAGGTTTGTTTGGAATACAGTGTACAAGAGTCAGAATCCAAGATTGAATATTTGACTGGGTACATGTAGTGGTGAAAATAAGTATTATCTAGTTTAAAGAGTCAGATTATTTCAGTAACAGAGGTACTTCTAATTGCAACTGTAGAAACAGCCAAACATGCCTGACAGTACTGACTTGAAGAAAAGACAGAAAAAGAAATGACACGGAAGAAATGCAAATTCATATATTCGTAAAAGTGGAACCCCGGTTGGAATTGATTTATCATTTCCAAGTCAAAAGGAGTTCGGTTCCAGACGATCAAGAGACCGCAGCTTAGAGCGTAAGGATTTATTTAATTAATAAATATTTTATTTATTTTGTAAATTATATTTTTAAATATCTAAATAATATTAGATATTTATTTTTATAATTTCTGAATTAAATTTATTATTTATTAATCAAATATTATAAGCTGTGCGGGTCGAAAAACATTTCTACGGAGCCTATTCACTACAGGACGAAATAAGCCCCTTTTCATTTGAATTTGGCAGGAGATTATTTCAACCAGTCGCAGCTTGACACATGTCTCATTCAAGTGAAATGAAAATGAAATTGGCATTTGATAAGTCATACCGAATGGAATCAAGGAGTCATACCGAAGATCATTTTCAAATAGTCATGCTGAATCAGAAGAGTCATACCGAGCTTTGATTTATTATATGACAAGTCATACCGAATTGTTTTCTTTATTAAATAAGTCATACTGATTTATTTAATTAAAAGAAAAATCGAATATGACTTTAAGATAAGTCATACCGAATTTTGAAGAGTCATATCGATAGAAATAAGTCATGCCCAGCTTTTTGAAGAGTCATACAAGGCTTAATTTGATGAGAAAAAGAGTCATATTGGGATAAGTCATGCTGGCTTTCCTCCTCTATAAATATGAGGCCGGGGGCTTCATTTTTCAAAGTAGAAAAACAGTCAAATTCAGCAATTTGTCTGCAACGTCATATTCACAGACTTTCTGTGCTGGTTTGGTTTTAATTCCTAAATAGAACAATTCATGTCAAATTTGTTCTAGGAATTAAATGTTTATTCTACCGGATGTTGTAACACTCATTCAAGTTTAATATACATATTTAACTTGAATCTTGTTTACTTACTTGCTAATTTCTATATCTTAATTGTTATATCATAAAAATAGAAAGTTAGTAAGTCAGCCTCCCAAACACTACAAGGACCCGAACCCTCAACTAAAACAATAATTTAATTCCGTAAATTCTGAGAAGAATTTTAAATTGTTGTTAGTATCGCATTCAACCCCCCTTCTACGATACTTCCGGGACCCAACAATTGGTATCAGAGCAAGCTGATTGATATACAAATCAAGATTCGCAGTTTAGTGAAGCTCAGGGTACCGAAGCTGTTTTGAACTCTGAATGTCTAGAGGCCTTGTTAAATAAATTTAGTTTATAAATTTAAATTTAGATAAATTTATTTTATAAATGTTATTTAAAATAAATTTATTTTGTGAATTTAATTTAAATGAGTTTATTATTTAAACTTGAAAAAGTTTCTTTTATAAACTTAATTTAAATAAGTTTACTTTATAAATTTTAATTTAAATAAATTTATTCTTTAAATTTAAATAGATTTCCTTTTATAATTTAAATTTGTTTAGATAATTTTATTTTATAAATTTAAATTTAGATAAATTTATTTTATAAATGTTATTTAAAATAAATTTATTTTGTGAATTTAATTTAAATGAGTTTATTATTGAAACTTGAAAAAGTTTCTTTTATAAACTTAATTTAAATAAGTTTACTTTATAAACTTTAATTTAAATAAATTTATTCTTTAAATTTAAATAGATTTCCTTTTATAATTTAAATTCATTTAGATAATTTTATTTTATAAATTTAAATTTAGATAAATTTATTTTATAAATGTTATTTAAAATAAATTTATTTTATGAATTTAATTTAAATGAGTTTACTATTTAAACTTGAAAGAGGTTTATTTTATAAACTTAATTTAAATGAATTTATTTTATAAATTTAATTTAAGTAAATTTATTAGTTAAATTTATATAGATTTAATTTATAATCTAAAGATATTAAAACTAGGTCCATTTTTCAAAAAGGGTTTGTAGTTGAATTTTTTTTCGTTTTGGCTCAGAATTAATTCGCAGAGCATATGACCTGTTTTCGAGGAAAGTTGTCATTTCGTATTAGTAGGTTTATTCCGGAGCATTTGAATCTTATTGTGGATGTTACGGCTGTTCATGTTATAGTTCCACAAACTGCTCAAATGTAAAGATATGATAGATTTATTAGTGGGGAACTCTGAAGATTTTTTTTCTGACTCTAATGATCATTCTAGTTTTTGTACTTGTACAAAACGGATTTAAGAATCGTTAGAGGTCACAACTGAAGAAACATATGAGGCTAAAAGTAGTAAGGCAAGATCAGGGCTGTGTTACACTATTCAAGGAGCTCCCGAGCATTAAAATAAAAGTCTATTCTGAATCCGTGAAGCTTGACATCTTGTCAGAGTCATATTCAGATATTGCTGATGAAACTGAGGTTGCAGAAGGAATCAATGTTAATGATGATTATTCAGATCCTAGTAGTGGAAATGGTAGTGAATCTACACAACCCATGGACTTTAACAGAATCCACTCAACAAGGTGAAGGATCTTCAACACATCCTAGCAGCAACTCAGGGGGAGCAAATAGAAGAAAGATCTACTAGTCATACTCAATACAATGAAGATCAAAGGAATACATTAAGAACATATCTGCCGAGACAAAGGGTTTGGAGTCAAAGTCATTCCTGGAGTCTAGTTCTTAGTTATCTGGATACTAGAGTAAAGACTAGAAGTGCTATGCAAAGTAAATGGTTACTCTTCGGGAAAGAACAATTGTTAAACAGTTGGAATCCTAAAGAAGATTGAAGAAGCGTTGATTGATCCAGATTGAGTGATTGCAATGCAAGATGATCTCAATCAGTTCGAAGGCAGAATCTACTGAATCTGGAACCCAGGCCACAAGACAAAGTTGTAATTGGTACTGTAAGGGTTTTCAGAGACTGGATGATTTTTGGCATTGTTATGAGGGACAAAGCCAAATTGGTTGCTACAGAAGGTATCGACGATGATGGAAACAGAATCTTCGAGACTTTCAAGATCTAACTAAAGCACCAGAGACGAGACTTGATACTATTTAGGGCTGAACAAGTTGATGTACAACAACTCTTGGACTTTGAAGTTTCATATCCACTGGAATTTGTATATCATTCTCTTCACAAAGCTTTCTATGACGGAGGTAAGAAATCAAGCAATCGTCAAGGAAATGGTATGACATTCTGACTGTTAATTACTTGAAAAATGATTTTATAATAGAGTCGTTATACACATATCTCTCTAGAATACAAGGCACACACACATAATGTAATATTAGTGCAAGTATACCATGATTATATTATATATGGGTCTACTAATGAAAACTTGTGCAAAAGACTATTGCTAAGTTAATGCAGAGTAGGTACATCAGTTCATTACTTATTCAAGTGCATAAAGACCATTTATTTTATTCTCAATATGCCTATGTGCAAGTTTCTAAGTGGATACTAGAGAATCTAATCTTATAGCTAAGATATGAATTGTTAGATATCTTAAGGGATTACCAACTCTTAAAATAAGGTACCCTAAAGATACTAGGTTTAACCTAATTGGCTATATAGATATAGATAATGCAGGTTATAAGAAAGACAGGGAGGTAATTACCAGAAGCTGTCAAACTCCATCAACTCTGCTGAATAATCTCTTCACCACTCACGGAACAAGCACATGGACACCAGGTATCATTTATGTCGAGAGTAGTCCTTAGTAGAATAACTTGCAGATATTTACTAAACAGCTTGATAAATTTATTTTGTCTAAGTTGGTTAGTGAAGTTGGGATATTATTTATGTGCATATTTGTTAGAAATCTCATTTGTAAGGAATTCTTAAATGAGTTCACAAGTATTAAATTTTCCATATTTAAAGGACTTGTGAATTTATCTGAAATCCAGAACCTCGTACTTATTGTTACTACTTTAATTATCATGTTTACTATGTTATATGCATATGTGGTAATTAGGTGTTCTAGCATAAGTTTGTATATTATCTTAATTGATTTAAATTATGATGTTAGACAATTCGATGTCATATCAGTCTCATGATATAAATGAATTAAAATAATATGCAGCATAATTGTTTGTATGATAAATATTTTATGAGTATTAGTTAACGATATCTTGCTTAATTGTTTTGATATTTTTCTCTAATATTTTTAAATATTTTGTTATAAATAATTGTGATACTTTTAATATTAGTGACATTATTTAGAATTACTGATCTAAGTAATCAATGCATATTTCAAAAACACTAATATTGAAATGCACGGAAGTATTTTCTAAGTTATGCGTATATAAAATTCTCAATATTTTATATACTTAGAAATATTTCCAAAATTGTTTTTACTTCTAGGTATCAACCATTTGTAAAATGATTTGTTTTCAAAAACTTGTTTCAATATTTGTTGCACATTGATTCAAAGTACCTAAACAGTGGTTGTTGCTTTGAAGGCCTTATACTGTATTGCTAAGAATACATCCACCCCTATTGTAATGAAATTTTCCATTTTAAGTTAGGGATAATATCAGGTGGACGAAAATGATGAATATCATAATTGCATTATGACTCGGAAAATTATAGTCCTCTATCTGATAAGGATGGTTTGCAAAACTGTTTTTAAATCGTACAGTATTAAGGTATAAAGGAAAAGAGTCATTTTATTGAGATATAATTTGGTAAGAGAGTTGAATTTCTTCTTTGGTATAAATTCTCGCGTTTTATAATGGGAAGTTTGCCTTATAGGAAATTCATAAAGGATAAAAACTTTCTTCTATTATACAACTTTCTCGCGTTTTATTATGGGATATGTATCTTAAAGAAAATTTCGTATCATGCTTTTAAATGATAAATCTTTAGTTCCGATAAAACTCTTTTATTGAAAGTGCTTTAATGCAATCTATTACCATTCCTTATTATATTTTTCCTTCTCCTTGGGATGAAAAATATGTTTTAGAATGTTAAGATGATTATCTTTTTATCTCAATTGGTTCTTTCCTGTTAGCCCCTAGTGGCTTTAGAAGCTGGCCAAGAGGTTGAAAACCCATCAATCTCTTACCCAGGCCATAGTACCAAACACCAATTCATCCACTTTCATATATTAACCCCTGGAGATATAAGAAACTCATGTAAGTTAGAGGTTGATAAGGGAGAAACTGCACCTGATGCAACAAATAAGGATGATGTCGAAAGTGCACCCACAGCTCTACCTCCAGAGAAGAAAAGGAGTATATAACTGAGGTAACTGTAAGCTCATCTGCATCTTCTCAAAAGGATGCAGAGCTGAAAAGGTAATAAAACTGTCTCTGGAATCATTCTCTCTACTGGATGAGTCCATTGAAATTCGCTCGTCAGCCAGAGCACTTTGTAATGAGTCAAGCACACCACCGGCACTCACGCTGATGGTAAGCCTAAATAGATAAATTCTAGGAACACATTGCAAGGCGTGCACAGTGAGAGGTACATGCAACATTTTTAGTTTTGTATAATTTTTTTTAATTGGCATATTTATTTATTTATTTATTTTGGCATATTTTTACTTTATAGTTATTTTTATTTCATTTTATTTTGAAATTTTATTTTTGTCTACGAGAAATTGTTCTAAGAATCATAAGTATTAAATGTCAATATTTAAAGGACTTGTGAACTTCTTTACATCTACTTTCTCGAACTTACATATATCACTGATAATTGTTATGAGTATAATTGTCATATGCCTGAGTAACAATTATTAGATATAATGTATGAAGTTAAATGCTAATTTTCATTCCTATGATTATTTAGTATTTAGAAAGAGTATTTTATCTTATTAAAATTATGAATTGAAGCAATTCATCGTTTATTAGTTTCATGGTTTTAATACGATGAGATATTAGGAGCATAATTACTTGCTTTTTGAAATTATTATTAATTATCATATTTTGATAGTTTGTTATTGTTTCATTGCAATTAATTATGATTTTTGTTGTTAGTGATAATATATATATTGTTTATCTGAAAGTCACTAATAATAAAAGCATATCTGTGTCCTGCCGAACAAGAGCAATCGACTCGAGGTAAAAGCAGGTAATCTCGATCTTGATATATTCTCTAATCAATTGATATGAAAATATATATATACAATTGATATATTGAGCCCTTAGTGGCTATAGGACAAGATCAAGGGATTGAAAACCTACAATCTCTAACACAGATCATAGAACCAAACACTCAAACAGATACAACTTCATCTACTAAATCCCTGGAAAGAAAAGTTTTATCAACTAAAGAGGGTGAGAGAGTAAGTGCCTCTAGTGCATTAGAAAAGAGAAGTATCTATGAGTGTTCCAGTAGCTCTGCCTCTAGTTAGAATATGAAATTGAAACCAAGGCAACTGCTAACTAATTTATATCCTCCCAAAAGGGTATAGATTTGCAAATGGCAAAACTGTTACTAGGTTCATTCTCTCAATAGAGTGAGTCTATTGAATTCGGCCTGTCAGCCAAGGCCATTTGTAAAGAGTCAACTTCATCTGGACACATTCAAACACTGCCGACCATAAATGTACATATTCAAATGCACTGTAAGGATTGTCACACACTAAGGATGAATTGACGGAAGCAATTATTCTAAACTTCCATATCAAGGAAGGAAGGATGATTGATGATTCTGACTGAATCAACATGCCTTCACAGGCGTCAGGAGGAAACTTGGATCATTTGCTACATTATAGATCTTTGTCTCACTCCCCAGATGGAACATATCTGGATTCCTAACGGAACATATCATCTTAGATGATCAGCAACTCACTGAATCTATTCCTGAAACAATTCAGTTTTCAAAGTCAAATATTTTAATGGATTCAATTGAGGACGGGGATTTACGAAACCCCATTGCACCACCAGTGACCTCTCTTGAAGGGGCTATGGTGATCTTTCTTGCAGGTACAAAAGACTATGTCATCTGTACTGAGAGAGAAATAGTGTTGTGAGAAAAGAGTGAAACACAAGTGAGAAAGAGTGAAAATATATATTCTATGAGTGAAACACTTAGAGAGTATATGAGCGAAACACTTGTGAGAAACACAAAGTAAAATCACACACTACCACAATTACCAAATCTCATTCCCAATTCCATGTTAAAGATTTTTAATGTTACTCAACTAAGGGGGATGAAATTTCTTATGATATTAAGGATTCTGAAGAGGATTACTCAACTAAGGGGGAGAAGTGTTGAACAGTTCGAACTGTTGAACAAGATCCAAAAAGGGAGAAGTAGATCCAAAAAGGGAGAAGTGTTGAACAAGATCCAAAGGGGAGAATTGTTGAACAAAGACTTTTACTAGAAGAGGATTACTCCTTTGTTGAACAAGAAAAAGGGGGTATATAACAATATGCTTGGATTGGATCCATTTGATTTTAGAAAATTCTTGTATATAGGATTAACTGGATTTTCTCAAATGCATAACATGTCATAGTTTGCATTTTTTATATTTGCGATGGTTTAATGCTGTATGTATGCCATATCTGTTGTTACCTCTATTAAATTGGTTGGATAATTCACGTAAAGGGAGAGTGAATTCACATTGGGAGAGAAGATAAGACAGAAGTTGGAGAAATAGAGGATAGATGGTAAGAAGAGAACAAGACTTCATCCCTGTCATCCTAAGGGGGAGTAGTGATGAGTCTGAGAAATGAAGATAATACTATTTGTATAATATGTTCAGTGCTAGAGGAACAAACATCTTTCATTTCAGTTTCTCAAGAAATCTGGAAATGCAGAATCTGATCCAGAGAAACCAGCCACTAAAGATCTACCAAGGACACCTGATTACAAAAGTTAAACTCTATAAGAAGGTGAAGTTGATACTTCTGAAGCTGGTAATGATAGGTAAGTCAAGATAGAACTTTGTTAAATATGTTCAGTCTAGAGGAACATCTATCTTATATTTATCTTTCATAATTGAAATCTGGAAATGTATTATATGATCCAGAAAATAATTTATTATTTACAGTTCTTAAATGTCGTATTATTTTCTTAGTTGTTAGTTGAGTTATCCTCTAGGAATTTGTGTGTTAAATGTTTGACAACAAATAGGGGGAGATTGAAAGTCATATTACTAGTCTTATTTGTAATAAATAGATTACAACTCAACTCAGATAAGAAAGCGAAGTAAATAATAAATATTGAATATAGAGGAAGAACAAAAGAAGCCATGACAGGACAAGAGAAGACACAAAGACCACTACAGCAGAAATGAGAATCAACATTGTAGTTAGTCATCCGTGAACCAGACCAGTGCACAGGGTGTCAACAATGTCAGTGAAGATTCGTCATCAAAAAGTTCAAGTGGTTAAAAAGGTTATTGTTGAAGAACAGAAGAGTCTTATCTACATCAACAATAGTCAAGCCTTTAATTTAATTCTCTGTTAATTAATTAAATTAATTAGTAAATTTAATTAGTAAATTAATTCACTCAGAATTAATTTATTTCTTAAATTAATTAAAGGATTAATTAATTTAGAATTATTTTAGAATGACAGAAGACAGAAGTTGGAAGCTCAAAGGGATATAGGTTTGTTTGGAATACAGTGTACAAGAGTCAGAATCCAAGATTGAATATTTGACTGGGTACATGCAGTGGTGAAAAGAAGTATTATCTAATTTAAAGAGTCAGATTATTTCAGTAACAGAGGTACTTCTAATTGCAACTGTAGAAATAGCCAAACATGCCTGATAGTACTGACTTGAAGAAAAGACAGAAAAAGAAATGACACGGAAGAAATGCAAATTCATATATTCGTAAAAGTGGAACCCCGGTTGGAATTGATTTATCATTTCCAAGTCAAAAGGAGTTCGGTTCCAAACGATCAAGAGACCGCAGCTTAGAGCGTAAAGATTTATTTAATTAATAAATATTTTATTTATTTTGTAAATTATATTTTTAAATATCTAAATAATATTAGATATTTATTTTTATAATTTCTAAATTAAATTTATTATTTATTAATCAAATATTATAAGCTGTGCGGGTCGAAAAGCATTTCTACGGAGCCTATTCACTACAGGACGAAATAAGCCCCTTTTCATTTGAATTTGGCAGGAGATTATTTCAACCAGTCGCAGCTTGACACATGTCCCATTCAAGTGAAATGAAAATGAAATTGGCAGTTGGTAAGTCATACCGAATGGAATCAAGGAGTCATACCGAAGATCATTTTCAAATAGTCATGCTGAATCAGAAGAGTCATACCGAGCTTTGATTTATTATATGACAAGTCATACCGAATTGTTTTCTTTATTAAATAAGTCATACTGATTTATTTAATTAAAAGAAAAATCGAATATGACTTTAAGATAAGTCATACCGAATTTTGAAGAGTCATACCGACAGAAATAAGTCATGCCCAGCTTTCTGAAGAGTCATACAAGGCTTAATTTGATGAGAAAAAGAGTCATATTGGGATAAGTCATGCTGGCTTTCCTCCTCTATAAATATGAGGCTGGGGGCTTCATTTTTCAAAGTAGAAAAACAGTCAAATTCAGCAATTTGTCTACAACATCATATTCACAGACTTTCTGTGCTGGTTTGGTTTTAATTCCTAAGTAGAACAATTCATGTCAAATTTGTTCTAGGAATTAAATGTTTATTCTACCGGATGTTGTAACACCCATTCAAGTTTAATATACATATTTAACTTGAATCTTGTTTACTTACTTGCTAATTTCTATATCTTAATTGTTATATCATAAAAATAGAGAGTTAGTAAGTCAGCCTCTCAAACACTACAAGGACCCGAACCCTCAGCTAAAACAATAATTTAATTCCGTAAATTCTGAGAAGAATTTTAAATTGTTGTCAGTATCGCATTCAACCCCCCTTCTACGATACTTCCGGGACCCAACATGATTGCTGAGTACATGGAGTCGGAAGAATTCTATGCTTTTATGGATAAGCATGATGACATGGTTTTTCCGGCGACTTGTGCTCAGGCTTGAGAGAAGTGCCTTGGAGCTGTGTTGGCCAAGCACCCTGGACTTTTTGACCCTGTCGACTTCCCTTGTCCTATGGGGCAGTCTTTGGCCTTGACTTCCACCATCCGCGAGGATAATTCTGGGTATCTCTCGGGTGGTGAGGCCTTGGATGATTATGATAGAGTTTTTGACTCCCCTGAGGCCGAGGAGGATGCTGAATATGGCGAAGAAGGGAAGGATGCGGAGGAGGACGCCGATGACCTTCCTTACTTTTTTACTTTTCTCTTTGTATTTATTCCTTGTATTTCCTATCTATTTTCATTTTAACTTATGTAATCCCAAGGCTTTGTTATAAAAAGTCCTTTGTCGTTTATCCTTTTCTTTTTCATGACTTAGTATATTTGACAAAATACACTTTATCGAGCGTAGAACAAATGGGATATTAATCGAAGTGCCAAACAGGCTTCTTATTCTTTTGTCATAAAAGAAATAATAAAACTTGCCAGACTAGGATAAACACACAGGTTTTTGAAGATGCCATAAGGCTGAAAATTTTATTAATAATGCCTTCGAGGCTAAAGTGAGCGCAGCCCTTACATAATGGAAATCCTGGAGCGAAAGGCTTTTATGTCCTAATGGTTTCATCGAACTTTATTTCTGCTTAGTTCCTACTAAATATAAGAACTCAAAGTTGAATTTCTTAAACATAATAAACCTTCAGGTTGGAGGCATGCCAAGTTCTTGGCACCTCAACATCTTCCAGGGTTTCAAGGATGTATGATCCTCCTCCCTTAACTCGTTTTATCTTGTACGGCCCTTTCAAGTTGGGGGCCAACTTGCCTTTAGGGCCTACTCCGGAAGCTTCAACTTTCCTGAGGACCAAGTCTTCTTTTCTGAAAAACCTTTCTTTAACCCTTAGGTTGTAGTAGAAAGACGACTTCTTTTGATATTCAATAATTTTTGCATGAGCTTTGTCCCTGACTTCATCTATCAGGTCTAATGCAAGCTTCATCCCTTCTTCATTTTCCTCGGGCTTAAAGGCCTTAATTCTTAGGGATACATGTGATATTTCAACTGGAACCACTGCCTCGGCTCCATAAGCCAGGAAGAATGGAGTTGCATCAGTAGTAACTTTATGGGTGGTTCTGTATGCCCAGAGTATTGGCAAAAGCTCATCCACCCAAGTGTTAGCATAATGATCGATCCTTTTCTTGAGACCATCAAGGATGATTCGATTGGCTACCTCAGCCTGCCCATTTGCTTGGGGGTGTGCAACAGAAGTGAAGCGTAGATTGATGTCATTATCAGTGCAATATCCTTTGAATTCTTCATTGTTGAATTGTGTGCCATTGTCCGTCACCAGGATTCGTGGTATTCCATACCTACATATGATGTTTTCCCAGAAGAATTGAGCTACTTGCTTTGTGGTTATCTTGGCTAGTAGTTTAGCCTCGATCCATTTAGTGAAGTAATCGATCGCAACGATCAGGAACTTTCTATGTCCGCTGGCTATTGGAAAGGGTCCAAGGATGTCCATTCCCCACATTGCAAAGGGGATAGGGGAATTGATGGACGTCAACATCTCAGGTGGTTGTCTGACAACCGGTGCATGCCTTTGGCACCTGTCACATCTTCTTACGTATTCTTTCGAATCTTTTATCAAGCTAGGCCAGTAAAAACCAAGGCGGGTGATTTTATGAGCTAGAGCCCTGCCCCCAAGTGTTGGCCACAAATTCCTTCGTGTACTTCTTTCAAAGCCTCATGGGCTTCACCTGGCCTCAAACATTTCAAGTATGGAATGACAAAAAATTTCTTATAGAGAATTGTTAGGAATCTACATGTGATTTGATGATAACATTAATCTTAGAATCATAGAAATTTTATTTGTTGTAACTGATCAATTGATATGAAAGTTATAAATATCAATTGATCAGGAAACCATTTATCAGTTGAAGTGTTTATATGAATCAACTGATAATTTAGATTGTAGCATAGGTGTACTTAGTCTATTTCAATCGATAAGGTGTAAATCAATTGATATTTTGTTCATCAATTGATGTTAAAGTCGATTGATATGGATCATCAATTGATGTGTAAATTAAACTGTTAAATTGTAATTATGTGAAGACAGGAAATTGCACAAGTGAAAGATGATCAATTGATATTGAAGCATTGATGGATGGAGGATCAATCGAAGAAGCCAAGCCAAGGATTGAAGACCATCAACTGATGTGAAGACCCATCGACTGATATATCGATTGATAACATCTATCAATCGATAAGACATCTTTTATCAATCGATGGATATAAAGATCAATCGAAGAAGTACATCAGTTGATGGATTAAAGAATGGATCAATTGATATGCCTGACAGCAAATTATCAATTGAGTGTGACAACACAGAAAGAATATCTATTGAAGATCCAGAGAACAAAAGCACACCTATGGAAGACAGTCTAGAGTAACTGTGAAGACTCAATCAGAAGCTGTCTTTCAAACCTTTTTGTAAAATAGAAAAAGGTAAAAGGAAGGCAGGTAGAAACAATCCTAGAATAGGAATTGTAAAAGAACACTTGTGGTATATAAACAAGTGTAGTAGCATTATTAGAAAACATACAAGTTAGACATATTTCTTAATCAACTGTTCAAGCTTGAGAGCACATGTGTAAGAACAGTTGATTTGTTTTCTAATCTTGTAAACGCAGCTAGGTTTCTTTTAACTTAGGAGCATTGAGCAAAAATATACATTGATGGAAAAACCAATCCATCAATAATTTTAAATCTCTTTGTTCAGTTTTATTTTTCAGCATTAATTTGTTCGAACTTATTCTCTTATTCTATCAAACATCAAGAACAAATATTAGAACACACAAAAAGTTTTAATATTTGTATTCAACCCCCCCTTCTACAAATATTGACATTGTTCTAAGGAATAACAATTGGTATCAGAGCAGGCTTTCAACATACAGAAAGTTTAAAGATCAAGAACAGTCAATATGGGTCAAAGAGATTCAGGTGTGAAAATTTCAGTTTTAGAGAAATATGAATATTTTCTATGGAAGGTCAAAATGCATCTGCATCTTCTTTCCCTCGACCCTTCTTATGTTAACTGCATAGAAAAAGGTCCTCATGTTCCCATGAAGCTAGTCACAGGTGTAAACCCTGATGGAACTCCTGCACTTGACAGACATGTTCCAAAACTTATTTCTGAGTTCACAGAAGAGGATGAAAAAGAAGTACTCAAAGACAAGAAGGCCATGAACATTCTGTTTAATGGTCTAGATAAAGATATGTTTAACAATGTAATAAATTGTACTTCATCAAAAGAAGTATGGGATACACTTCAAACTCTGTGTGAAGGAACTGAACAAGTAAGGAAAAACAAGATGCAAATCTTGATTCAAAAATATGAATCATTCCATTTCAAGAGTGGAGAATCTATCAATGACACCTATAGCAGATTTCAGAAGTTGTTAAATGGATTGAAGCTATATGGTAGGGTTTATGCAACTGAGGATACAAATCTAAAATTTCTTAGATCTCTTCCAAAAGAATGGAAACCAATGACTGTTTCCATTAGACAATCTCAGGACTTCAAGGATTTTACACTGGAGAAACTTTATGGTATTCTCAAGACATATGAGTTGGAAATCCAACAAGATGAAGAGATTGAAAAGAATCAAAGAAAAGAGAAAACTGTGGCTTTGGTAGTCAAGGGAAATGAAGAGAAGAAGGAAAATGGCTATGAAGAAGAGTCAGTCATGATGGCTGGTGATGCTGTTGAAGAATCATTCAAGAGAAAAGGAAAGAGCAAGTGTGAAGAAAATGAAACATGCTCTCAGGATGATTTGAATGAGATTGATGAGCACCTTGCATTTCTGACAAGGAAATTTTCAAAGCTAAAATTCAAGAAGAATCCATATGCTCAAAGGCCTGGATCCCAGTTTAGAAACAACAATCAAAATAAAAATCTGGTTGAAAGATCTAAATTCAAATGCTTTAACTGTGGATTGGCTGGTCATTTCTCAAGTGAGTGCAGGAAGCCAAAACAAGAAAATGCAAAGTCATATGAGGGTATTGATTATAAGAAGAAATACTTTGACCTTTTAAAACAAAAAGAAAAGGCTTTTGTAACTGAGGAGAAGGACTGGGCTGCTGAGGATAGTGATTCTGAAGAATATGTCAATCTTGCATTAATGGCCAATCATGAAGATGAAGAAGCTAGTTCAGCATCTAATCAGGTACTAGCTACCAACTTTTCCGAGCTTACATCTGAGGAATGCAATAGTACTATTAATGAAATGTCTAATGAACTGTACAATTTGCATGTCACTCTAAAATCTCTAAACAAAGAAAATCTCAAGTTAAAGAACACCATTGATGCCTTAACTGAGAGAAATATGTTTCTTGAAAATGAACTTGTTTGTTTAGAAAGATTTAAGCAGGAAAGAAAGGATGCTAGGAATGAACTAGTAAACAGTTTGAAAAGAGAAGAATTGTTGAAAGAACAATTAGCTGAAGAAATTGAAACCATTAGCAAATGGAATAGGTCTGCTAAAACTGCCAAACAAATTATTGATGTTCAGGGTGTAGATGCTCTAGGAGAACTCCCCAAATCAATAGGCAAGTCATTGGCTGATACTTCAATGGATAAAGATCAATCGACTGCTAATCCTTCATCAACTGATAAGGATTATCAATCGATTGATGCTGAATCAATCGATAAGCATCCATCGACAAGTAAATCATCAATGGCTAATAAAAAGAACAAATTTAGCACTCCTATTAAGTTTGTTAAGGAAACCAAGAATCAAGTTGAGACTGAGACTGAGAAGATCAACATAGGTAGCTTATCCAAGAAACAATTAAAAGAAAAATTAGAAAAGATAGCACCTGTGGAAATTTCTCTATCTAAGTCTGAGAAAAAGAAAAAGAATAGGAATGGTAAAGTAGGCATAAATAAGCACAATAATTACACTCCTGATATGTATGCACCTAGAAAGGTATGTGCTAAATGTGGTAGTGTAAATCATTTGTCCATGCAATGCAAAAGTGAAAAGAATTCTATATCTGCAAATGATTTAAATATACATGCCATGACTGCAAATGCCATGTTTACCAATCCTATGCTCATGAATGCCATGTCTTCTAATTTGGTTGCACCTAATGTTCATATGCCTTATGCACAAGTTCCATACATGTATAATCCCTTCTTTGCATATTCTAATATGAACATGCCTGGTATGCCATGGAACATGCCTAATGTAAATGATGAAATCCATGAAAATTCTGCCATGAGTTCTAAGGTGTCAAAGCCCCAAAAGTCAACTCCCAAAGATAAAGTGGATTTAAACCCACCAAAACAAAAGGAACCTAAGTTGACAACAGGGGCTCAAGCTGCAACTAATAAAAGAGGACCCAAGGCAACTTGGGTACAAAAGCAACTTGGGTACCAAAAGCAACTTGATTGTTTTATGTGTGTGCAAGGAAACAGGAAGAAAAATCTCTGGTATTTGGATAGTGGATGTTCAAGGCACATGACTGGAGATTTGTCCCTGCTCACAAAGTTTGTGGAAAAAGCTGGCCCAGGAGTTACTTTTGGAGATAACAGCAAAGGTTTTACTCTGGGATATGGCTCAATTGCAAAAGAAAATGTTATCATTGAAACTGTAGCACTAGTTGATGGATTGAAGCACAATTTGCTCAGTATTAGTCAACTGTGTGATAATGGTAATGGTGTGTGGTTTACAACTGAATCATGCATCATAGCCAACAAAGAATCTGGTGAAATTCTCTTAACTGGAGAAAGAAAAGGGAATGTCTATGTGGCTGATTTTCACTTTGTAAAGGCAAATTCAATGACATGTCTACTTAGCAAAGCCAATACAGAAGAAAGTTGGACTTGGCACAAGAAACTAGCCCATTTGAATTTCAAAGCCATGAATTTATTGATTAGAAAGAATCTGGTTAGAGGCATTCCACAGATGGAATTCACCAAGGATGGACTATGTGATGCATGTCAAAAGGGAAAACAAAGAAAAGCATCATTCAAGTCAAATTCTGAATCATCAATTGATAAGCCTCTGGAATTATTGCACATGGATTTATTTGGTCCAGTCAACATCATGTCAATTTCCAAAAAGAAATATGCCCTAGTAATTGTGGATGACTTCACAAGATTTTCATGGGTATATTTCTTACATTCTAAGGATGAAGCAAGCAAATTAATTATCAATCATGTGAAGAATGTTGACAATGGCACTGAATGGAAGGTCAAGAAATTTAGAAGTGACAATGGTACTGAATTCAAGAATTCAACCATGAGAAAATTCTGTGAAGAAAAAGGTATCACTCATCATTTCTCTGCTCCAAGAACTCCACAGCAAAATGGAGTAGTTGAAAAAAAAATAGGACCTTGATTGAAGCTGCTAGAACTATGTTAGAAGAAGCAAAACTTCCTACATACTTCTGGGCAGAAGCAATTAATACTGCTTGTTACATTCAAAATATTTCCATGATCAATAAACCTCAAGGCAAAACTCCATATCAATTGATAAAGAAAGACAAGAAGCCAACAGTTAACTTTCTTCATGTCTTTGGCTGCAAATGCTTTGTACTGAGAAATCAAGGTGAAAATCTAGGAAAATTTGAAGCCAAAGCTGATGAAGCTATATTTGTTGGATATGGAATAACAACCAAAGCATACAGAGTCTACAATCTTAGATTACACATTGTTATGGAATCTATGCATGTAGTTTTTGATGACAAGAAAATTCAAGGGTTGTTTGATGAATGATTTCATGATCTATTGCATTTTGAAAATGAATCCACAAGTAATATTGAAGATAGTGATGATGATGTGGAAATCATAAGAGTTCAAGTACCTAGAATCCTCCCATCAATTGATGTCAATGCATCAACAGATAACTTATCAGTTGACAATCATCAATCAACTGATAATACATCAATTGATAATCATTCGATGGATATCAACTCTGCTCAACAATCTTCAAGTAGAGTGTCCATCTCAGGGGGAGGGTTCTCAAATAGTCAATCACATCACAATGATCATAACACTTCCAATGATCATGAAGCATCATCTTCAAGGACAAATTTACCATCACAAATGAAATGGACAAACAGCCATCCCTTTGAATTAATAATTGGAGATGCAAATGATGGTGTCAAAACTAGAAGTGCAACTCAAAATGAATGCTTGTATAGTAGCTTCATGTCTCAAGAAGAACCAAAAAGGATTGAAGAAGCCTTGAATGATCCTGATTGGATAATTGCTATGCAAGAAGAGTTGAATCAATTTGAAAGAAACAAGGTATGGAAGCTGGTGCCCAAACCAAAGAACAAGTCTATCATTGGTACAAAATGGGTGTTCAGAAACAAAATGGATGAATCTGGTACAGTGACAAGAAATAAAGCAAGATTAGTGGCAAAGGGCTATTCACAAGAAGAAGGCATAGATTTTGATGAAACTTTTGCACCAGTTGCAAGATTGGAAGCAATCAGAATCTTTCTAGCATATGCTGCTTATGCAAATTTCAAGGTGTATCAGATGGATGTGAAAAGTGCTTTTCTCAATGGAGAACTAGAAGAAGAAGTTTATGTAGAACAACCTCCTGGTTTTATTGATCCTATTCATCCTGGATTTGTATACTATCTTCTCAAGGCACTTTATGGATTGAAGCAAGCACCTAGAGCCTGGTATGACACATTGTCTAAATTCTTGATTGAGAATCACTTCACAAGAGGTACTGTTGATAAAACTCTCTTTCATAGAAATGTAAATGGCTCTATGATTCTTGTTCAAATCTATGTAGATGACATTATTTTTGGCTCAACTAATGAAAAACTTTGTAAAAAGTTTGCTAAGTTGATGCAGAGTAAATATGAAATGAGCATGATGAGAGAACTAACCTACTTTCTTGGCTTGCAAATCAAACAAGTTAAAAATGGTATTTTCATAAATCAAACCAAATATATTTCTGATTAATTAAAGAGATTTGATTTAAGTGAATGTTCTTCTGCTAAAACTCCCATGGCCACTGCAACTAAACTTGAATTAAACACTAAGGAAGCAGAAGTGGACATTTCAAGTTATAGAGGTATGGTTGGCTCATTACTTTATTTAACTGCAAGTAGGCCAGACATAATGTTTGCTACATGTCTTTGTGCTAGGTTTCAAGCTGATCCTAGAGAATCTCATTTGATTGCAATAAAAAGAATATTCAGATATCTCAAAGGAACTCCAAATCTTGGATTTTGGTATCCTAGAGATTCTGGATTTGATCTAATTGGTTATTCAGATGCAGATTATGCAGGTTGCAGAATTGACAGAAAAAGCACAACAGGTTCCTGTCAATTTCTAGGAAATAAGCTTGTTTCATGGTTTAGCAAGAAGCAGAATTCAGTGTCTACATCTACTGCAGAGGCTGAATACATTGCAGCTGGAATTTGCTGTGCACAAATATTATGGATGAGGAATCAACTACTTGACTATGGGTTCAGCTTGAACAAGATTCCTATTTTTTGTGATAATACAAGTGCCATTGCTATAACAGAAAATCCTGTACAACATTCCAGAACCAAGCACATTGACATAAGGTATCACTTCATTAGGGAACATGTAATGAATGGTACAGTTGAATTACATTTTGTCCCTAGTGAAAGACAACTTGCAGACATTTTTACCAAACCATTAGATGAATCTACCTTCAATAGATTGGTCTGTGATTTAGGTATGCTTAATTATATCTAATCCTTTAAATGTCTGACAAGTTATGTATTTATATTACATGTAGCCATTGACTATGTTAAATTATTGATTCTTCAATAATCAACTGATAAATATTTTACATATCAATGGATATTAATGGAGCTGTCGACAGATAAATATATCAATTGATGATATATTTGTTTATCGATGGATAGGGGTAACTATCGACAGATAGATATATCAATCGATGATATATTTGTCTATCGATGGATAATTGTACCTGTCGATGGATAAGCAATTTTATCAATCGATGACCTAGAATTTAAAGGGGTCCATGTCATCAATCGACCTGTACAAAAATCTAGCCGTTGATTACTTATTTTATCAATTGATTAAAACGTACATTCCTGTATGTATAACAATCGATTGCCAAAATTGGTAACTTTTAATTATCAATACTCTTCCAACGGTCGATTTAGTTCTATTTTGAGTAAGAAATTGGTTGGGAAATCAGTAAATATAAATAGTGAGATTAAAACTTCTTTTAATTCTTACTTGCATTTTTACTATCGATTTTTCTATCTCTTTCTCTTTCTCAATCTTCGAACTTACTCTGTATCTATCTCTTGCTAAGAACCCTAATCTACTACTGTCTATTTATTATTTCTGTTATAATTACTAACAAGTTTGCCAGTTAATTCAATTATAAATCTTCAAACACGATAATGGCATCTTCAAAGAAAGTCTCACAATCTGGATTCTACTATGAGCTCAACAACTTCGTTGCTTGCACTATGGTGGAGGAAGCCCCAACAGAATTTCATCCCCTAATGGAATTTCTAAGGAGTTCGAAAATTGCAAAGGCCCTCTCAGAAGCACCAAAAATAGTGTGCAATCTAGTTGAAGAATTCTGGACAACAGCAGAAGTAGCAGATGATTTTTCTACAATCTCCTTTGAATGCAAAGGACAAAGGTATATTCTAACCACTGTGGTCTTGGGTGAGTGTTTAAATATTCCTGCAAATAATACCGAAAATGCACCCACTGACACAGATATTAGAAACATGCTTAGGGAAATCAACTATACTGCTCCTGATGCTAGTCTAGGTAGTATTGTTAGAAAGAATCTAAGAAAAGAATGGTCATATTTCTTTGATGCTTTAATAAAGTGTTTTTCTGGTAAGGTTAGTAATTTTGATGCAATAACAACTAGTATGCAACAAGTAGGGTATAGCATTTTATATGATAGATATCATAATTTAGGAAGCCTGTTACTCAATGAAATATCTGCCAAATTGGGGAATAAAATAAATAGATCTAATCATATTTATTATGCAAGATTTATTATGATTATTATTAACCACTTTGTCAAGGATATTGAGATTGACAGGAATACAGAAATTTTGGATTGCTGGACTCAAAACAAAAGGGTCTTTAAAGACTTGGTTAGGATCAATCTTCACAGCAATGTGGAATTGATCTATCCCCCTTTTGTTCTGGTATTTATCTCTACTTTAAACTCTTCTAAACCTAATTCTTCTTTGCCTTCTGTGACTATGGAGGGTGGTAGTAATGACCCCAACCCTCCTACCCAGGCCACACAACCAATCTCTAAATCCAAATCTAAGAAACCAACCTCAACAGGTTCTCAAAAACCTGCTGTTGTAAAAACCAAGAAAAGAAAATCAACTAGTGTGGTAGATAGATTAGAGGAGGATGTAGGTGGTGAGGGAACTGGGGAATATCTAAGAACCCAGAAGGATAAGGAGAGTGAGGGTGTGCAACCTCAACCTAGCCACTCCATAGTCTCCCAAAAGACTGTGAATGTTAACATGGAAAATATCACATCCCTATTGTCATTCTCTCAAAAGGATGACAATATTGAAAATAGCCCACAACCAGGGGCACAGAATCAAATTGGGGACACAAAAGCCAAAACACTAACACCATACAAAAGAAGAGAAAAGAAAGTCACCTTTGCACTTGGGGAATCACACACTGCAAAACCACAGGAAACTGTGGAGGAGCCTTCACAAAGTCTGCATGATGCATCTCATATAAATGATGAGATGCAGCCCCATTCTCTTTCAATTCCTATCTCTTCTATTCTTCTATCCCCATCTCAAACTTCTTCAGAAAATATTTTGATAGACTATCGAACATTTTCAGATTCTCCTTCTTTGTTTTTCAAGGAGAAGCCAACACTCTCCCCTGAATCTTCTTCTCAGAATTTTTAGGATTCTATTTCCAATATCATCTCAAACATAACTTCACAAATTATCTCAACTGTTTCTTCTCCATCAATTGATGTTCCTTCATCAATTGATATTCAGCCATCGACTGATAGGCCATCGATCGATACTCAAGATCAATCGATGTGTATGCATCAATCGATGGATATCCCAAACACCACTTCAACTGATAATGTCAATACATCAATTGATGCTCAATCAATTGATGTTGCACAAACACTCTTAGGATTGAGTGAGTTGAGTGAGAGGCAGGATTGTAACCTGGCAAAAGGAGAGGAAGTGAGTAAAAACATTCCTATTTCTTCCAGGAATGAGAGTGAAACACTTGAGGGCCCCACCTTAGTAGGTGCAAAAGAAATGAGTGAGGGAGAGGTGAGATTTCAGGATGAGATCCTGATGCAAAATAGAGAGATGAGTGAAAGTGATAAAAACAGTCTACTTTTTGCACAGGAATTGGAAATTGAAATGATGGCAGAAGAAGGAGTAAAGGGGATAGGGGGAGCAAATAATGCTGAAGCTAGTGGGAGTGGAATTGCTAAGGACTTTGAAGAGGAAATAGATGCTGGTGAATTGGATCCAAAGAATTTCATTCATCCTGATCCACAATATCAAGGGTTGGCTACTTCAAGTAACAGGAATGCAGAACAACTCTTGGGCATTGATCATACAGATCAAAGGACCAGGAATCTGAAGGAAAGCATCGCCAATACAACAGACACTTGTTATATGGCACCTGAAGAGTTGGAGAGTGATTCTGATGAAGAGCCATGGATGAGCTCTATTGATGGTTCCTTAGAAGCTGCTGAGACTGAAATTCTCTCTCAATATAGAAGAGCAATGGTGGAAGGAGAAATTGAAGATCCTACTCAAAGAAGAATTGCTCACTATATGAGAGAATCAATGAAAATTCAAAAGATGACAGTAACAGGAGTAAGGAGGGAACTGGAGAGGATTAAAGACTCTATCTCATCTAACAAGGATGCAATGGACAGGAGATTGGATGAGAAGCTACCATTCAACACCATGAATAGCATCAAAGACAAGCTTTTCAAAGAATCCAAAAATTTTACATCTTTGGAGACAAGAGTATGTTCTCTAGAAAAGAAGATGGATGATATTATCAGAGGTCAAAGTCTTCATGCTTCCATTCTTCAAAAGTTTCTTGACAGACTTCCACCACCCCCTCCAATTGATGATAACAAAAAGGGGGAGAATACAAAGAAGAAGGATGATGATGGTTGTGATGGCAAAGGCAGTGGAAGTGGTGGAATAGGTGGTTCTGGTATGGTTAAGTCAAGTGGCATTGGTGGTTCTGCACCGAGAAGAGATAAAAGCAGAAGTAACATGGACAATCAATCTTCAAAGAAATCTAAGTCATCTAATTCTCCAAAAGATAATTTAGAACAGAAAAAGAAAGATTACAAGAAGTTTGATGATGATCTTGAAGCTATGAGAATTTCTAGGGAGAAAGAAACTCAAACAATGATTGAGAGAGAAAAGAAAAGAATTGAAGATCTAAGGAGAAGCACTGAGTTAGTAACAGAGGCAGTAGAAAAAGGAGACTTGGATGAGTTCATTGCTCAAACAAGAAAATTAAATGAAGATGCACAAAAGGCTGCCAAGGAAAGAAACTCAAATACAGAAGCTTTTCTTCAATTGGATATTGAAGCTCTTAAAGAAAAGAAGAAAGGGAAAGCAATAGTGATTGAAGAAGAGAAGAAGAAAGAGACTGAACCAGTAAGTCAAAAGCTACTTCAAGGAGCCATCACTACAGGAATCTCAGATGCCTCAAGGAGAGAAAGGGAGAATGAAGAGATTGCTAGACAGATGGAAATGCAATGGCATTTGGAAGAAGAGCTACAGGCAGAGCAACCTTTGAGAAAAAGGAGAAAAGTTTCTATGGCCAAGAAAAGGTCAAGTTCTACTCAAGAAATAGTGGTTCAGGAAAACCTCCAGGGTCAACAAGAAGAAATCAAGGAGGAGGTCACAATTGAAGGTTATGATTTGAAGGGAATACCAGTAATCAATGAAAAAGGATTAATTGGAGTAAGGACTCACCCTGCAACCTCTAACCATGAAGAATCAATGAGGTTGGAGTATGAAAATGGAGTGAAAACAATCTATTCATTGAAGGTGATAATGAAGCAAAGCTACAATGTTTTAAAGACTATTCTTCCTCTACTCAACAGAAAGTACAAACTCAACACAACAATTGCTCAGGAGATACAACAACAAATTTCAAGGTTAAGAAGATCCAAGGCAGAAGCTGAACCTGATTCACCTCTAAAGCTATGGAAGTCACAGGTCAAAAAGGTGGTGTTGGAGCCAAAGTATGCTATGATTTTTACAGATATAGAGGGCAACACAAAGTTCTTTGATATCTGCAAATATCTGGACAAAATCACAGATGAAGAAATACACTACCTTATGAGGCAACTTGGAGAAACTGACAGGGATGAAGCAATATTGAGAAGTTCTTTCATGAGGCAACTAAAGGAAAATGCTGAGAAAAGGAGGAAGAGGAACTAAATTAAATTATGAAGATATTGAAGCTGCTTGCAGGAGTTATATATCAATCTGGTACTTTCAAAATTAATGTGCCAATTAAGTTTCTTGATTCTATCTAAATGTAATTTTTTTTAAGGGTTTTTGTTATCATCAAGTAGATTTATGCCTGTTAATAACACAGACACAAATAGGGGGAGATTGTTAGGAATCTACATGTGATTTGATGATAACATTAATCTTAGAATCATAGAAATTTTATTTGTTGTAACTGATCAATTGATATGAAAGTTATAAATATCAATTGATCAGGAAACCATTTATCAGTTGAAGTGTTTATATGAATCAACTGATAATTTGGATTGTAGCATAGGTGTACTTAGTCTATTTCAATCGATAAGGTGTAAATCAATTGATATTTTGTTCATCAATTGATGTTAGAGTCGATTGATATGGATCATCAATTGATGTGTAAATTAAACTGTTAAATTGTAATTATGTGAAGACAGGAAATTGCACAAGTGAAGGATGATCAATTGATATTGAAGTATCGATGGATGGAGGATCAATCGAAGAAGCCAAGCCAAGGATTGAAGACCATCAACTGATGTGAAGACCCATCGACTGATATATCGATTGATAACATCTATCAATCGATAAGACATCTTTTATCAATCGATGGATATAAAGATCAATCGAAGAAGTACATCAGTTGATGGATTAAAGAATGGATCAATTGATATGCCTGACAGCAAATTATCAATTGAGTGTGACAACACAGAAAAAATATCTATTGAAGATCCAGAGAACAAAAGCACACCTTTGGAAGACAGTCTAGAGTAACTGTGAAGACTCAATCAGAAGCTGTCTTTCAAACCTTTTTGTAAAATAGAAAAAGGTAAAAGGAAGGCAGGTAGAAACAATCCTAGAATAGGAATTGTAAAAGAACACTTGTGGTATATAAACAAGTGTAGTAGCATTATTAGAAAACATACAAGTTAGACATATTTCTTAATCAACTGTTCAAGCTTGAGAGCACATGTGTAAGAACAGTTGATTTGTTTTCTAATCTTGTAAACGCAGCTAGGTTTCTTTTAACTTAGGAGCATTGAGCAAAAATATACATTGATGGAAAAACCAATCCATCAATAATTTTAAATCTCTTTGTTCAGTTTTATTTTTCAGCATTAATTTGTTCGAACTTATTCTCTTATTCTATCAAACATCAAGAACAAATATTAGAACACACAAAAAGTTTTAATATTTGTATTCAACCCCCCCTTCTACAAATATTGACATTGTTCTAAGGAATAACAAGAATTCCATTAATAAGAGCGTACCTTAATGCCCTCGCAGTAAGCTTCATGGCTTCCATGATATTGGCCTGAGTCCATCCGGATTGAAGGTGGGTTTTAATTGGATCCACCCAACAACTGCCCATGTTTATCGGGGCTACCAGCTTTGCATTTATGCTGGGAGTCTTCAAGACTTGGAAGTAAACGTTTCTCACATGTTCGTCTGCTTCTGATGTGGCGAATTTTGACAAGGCATCGGCCTTTGTATTCTCTTCTCTAGGAATATACTCAACCTGACATTCTTCAAATTGAGTCATTATAGCTTTGACTAATCGGAGGTACTTGACCATGATTTCTTCCCTTGCTTCAAAATCCCCATTTACAGGGGATATAACCAGCTTTGAGTCTCCACAGACTTTGAGATGCTTGACATTTAGTGCTTTGGACAAACCTAGGCCTGCTATCAGGGCTTCATACTCGGCTTCATTGTTGGTTGTTGGGAAGTCAAGCTTAATAGCATATTCGATAATGAATCCTTCGGGACTTTGTAGCACCAAACCTGCTCCACTAGATTTTGTTTTTGATGCCCCATCAAAATTGAGCACCCAATATTCTTTAGGAGTCTATTTTTCTTCTGGTATTGCTGTCATACTATCCTTATCCTGCCCCCCGACTTCTTGGTTGTTAATAGTACATTCGACCATGAAGTCAGCAAGGGCTTGAGCTTTTATGGCCGTTTGAGGCTTGTACTTGATGTCGAACTCTCCTAACTCTATGGCCCACTTGATCAACCTCCCACTTACTTTAGGGTTGTGTAAGATGTTCCTTAGCGGCTGATCAGTTAGTACCTCGATTTTATGCGCTTGAAAATAAGGACGTAATTTTCTCGAGGCTATTACCAAGGCCAGCACAAACTTCTCAATCTTGGAGTAGTTAAGTTCTGCTCCGTGCAAGACCTTGCTTATATAATACACTGGTTTCTGAATCTTCTCTTCTTCCTTTATAAGGACAGCGCTCTGGGCTTTATCAGATACAGCCAAGTATAGGTATAAAACGTCTTCGGGACTAGGCTTGGCCAATAATGGAGCTTCAGTTATATATTTCTTCAACTCTTCGAAAGCTTCTTGACTTTCCTCTGTCCACACGAAGTCCTTCACTTTCTTCAATGTTTGGAAGAAAGGTAGACATTTATCCCCGGACTTTGAAACGAACCTTCCTAGGGCTGCAATTCTCCCTGTTAATCTTTGGACATCCCTTACTGTCTTTGGGGATTCCATGTCGAGTATAGCTTTAATTTTGTCAGGATTGGCCTCAATCCCCCTTTTAGAGACCATCATTCCTAAGAACTTCCCGGATCCTACGCCAAAGGCGCATTTTGCAGGGTTTACCATCATTATGTGGTGTCTCAACACTTCGAATGCCTTTCTTAAGTGTTGAATATGGCTGGCCTTGTCGAGGCTTTTGACAAGCATGTCATCAACGTAGACCTCCATGGTTTTTCCAATGAGATGCTTAAATATCTTGTTTACTAGCCTTTGATAGGTGGCTCCTGCATTCTTTAATCCAAAGGCCATAACTAGATAACAAAGTACACCAAAGTCAGTGATGAAAGATACCTTGGTCATCCTTATGCATCCCGATATGATTATATCCACTAAAGCCATCCATGAAGCTTAACATCTCATGTCCTGCCGTGGCATCTATAAGTGCATCGATCCTCGAAAAGGGGAAACAATCCTTTGGGCATGCGTCATTTATATCAGTGAAGTCCACGCACATCCTCCACTTTCCATTGGATTTTCTGACCATTACAGGATTAGCAAGACACTCAGGGAATTGAATTTCCTTGATGAATCCAGCCTCTAAGAGCTTTTTCACCTCTTGCTTTATGGCTTCCTGCCTTTCTGGAGCGAAATTCCTCTTCTTTTGCTTTATCGTTTTTCACCGTGGATCCACATTAAGCTTATGAGTAATTAGATTGAGATCAATTCCCGGCATATCAGCGGTTGTCCAAGCAAATAAGTCCCCGTTCTCTTGCAAGAATTTGGTCAGTTTCTCTTTCATAGGCTCTTCTAATGAGGCTCCAATATATGTGACTTTTTCAGGCTCTCCTGGTGCTAAGGGAATTGGAACCAAGTCTTCGGCTGGCTTTCCCCTTCTTTCCTCGTTTACTCTTGAGTCCATGTCCTCTATGGGTAGGACTTGCCCCCCGACTCCATCAGGTCTTAGGGCTGCCACGTAGCAACTTCTCGCCATTTTCTGGTCTCCATTTTCCTCCCCAACACCATTTTTGGTGGGGAACTTAATTTTCAAGTGATAACTTGAGGCTATAGCCTTGAAAGCATGCAAACCTGTTCTTCCAAGGATGGCGTTGTATGTTGAAGACGCTTTGATCACCAGAAAGGTTAGCATCTGAGTGGCCTCTCCAGGCTCCCTCTCCATTGTCATGGGTAGCTGAATGGTTCCTTCCACTTTTGATTCTACTCCATTAAAGCCATAGATGGGAACATCCGAAGGGGTTAACTAGGAATCATTGTACCCCATCTTTATATATGCATCATGGAACAAGATATCAACTGATGCTCCGTTGTCCACCAGGACTCTTTTTACTTCTAAATTTCCTATCAAAGGGGCTACAACGAGAGGATCATCGTGAGGAAACTTTATCCCTTCAAGGTCCGAGTCATCAAAGGATATGACTACCTCTGTTCTAGCGCGCTTAGGTGCTTCCCCTATGACTTGCATAACCTCTCTTGCATATGCTTTCCTTGAATTTCTTGAACTCCCCGCGGCAGTGGGACCTCCAAAAATCATGTTAATAACTGGTCCTCTAGGTTGAGGATTCCTATCCCGACCATCGTTATTCTTTCTGTTATCGTCGCGCCTATCATGACTCACATCCTTAGTGTACTTAGAAAGCTTTCCTCTTCTAATAAGGAACTTGATTTCATTCTTCAATTGTCTACAATCATCCATGTCATGCCCGGTATCCCTATGAAATCGGCAAAACGCGTTCTTGTTCCTCTTCTCAGGATCAGATTTGAGGGGTTTAGGTCATCTTAGATTTCGATATCCAACAGGATTTGACTTTGCGGCGTGTTCAGCCTTGCATATTCAGCGAATTTTGGTCCAAAGCTATTTTTCTTAGGAGGGGATTCAGAATCCTTATCCGTCTTGGGATACTTGTCTCGGGCATCATAATCCTGATCGCCTTTTCTCTTTTTATTATTATTCCCGTGTGTAGCCACTGATATAGTGGTTTTCTTCATGCTTTCTTTTTCCTTGATGTATTTCCCTGCTCTGTCTTGAAGAAGAATCATGTTCTCAGGCGGATGTTTAGCTAGAGATCTCTTGAAATAAGGATCAGTCGTCCCCTGTTGTAAGGCTATCATAGCCACTTTCTCGTCCAAGTCTGGGACTTTCAAGGCTTCCTTGGTGAAGCGGTTCAGGTAGTCCCTCAAGGATTCATTCTTTCCTTGCTCCAGATTCATGAGAGAAGCTGAGCTTTTTTCGTGTACTCTTTTCGCTTATAAACTGGCTTATAAAGGCCTTACTGAGTTCTTTAAAGGACCCAATAAAGTTGGGAGGTAACCAGCTATACCATCGTTGAGCCATGCCCCCCAGGGTTTAGGGGAAAGCCCTGCACTTCATAGCATCATTGATAGGTTGTAATAACAAAGCATTCGAGAAGGTTCTTACATGATTTGCTGGATCGCCTGTCCCATCATAAGTCTTGATGGTGGGCATCTTGAATTTACTTGAGATATGAGCGTTCATGATCGTCTCGGTGAAGGGTGGCTGAAAGGCAGAGTGTCTAAACTTGTAACACTATAACTTATGTAACTCAACTAAAAGAAAAGATACTTAACCAGAAGACAATCAAGAACATGAAGTCACAAAGAAATCAATGTTAACCATGAAGATAAGGTAATTGATACAATTCAATTTGTTAACTATGATCAAACAAAGAAGAAATCATTGAAAGAAGTTCAAGTCAAAGTTGTTCATGCCTCAGTGATTTGTAACTTAAAGATTCAAGATCATAACTATCAGTATCAACAAGGCTAATTGATTTCAAGTGAACAAGAAGAAAAGCAATGATTGGAAAGCCACATTACTAATTGAAAATGGTAATCTATTCAAAAAGCAGAGACACTATCAAGACTAGTCACTTATGAATCAGACCATTGCATCAAGTGTCAGGACATTGATAGTATGTTTATGTCAGTAATAGAGATCCAAGTTCAAGAGCTTGTTGAAGAATTTGGAAGACATAAAGAAATCACAAGTTCAAGATGCTGCATTGAAGTTTCAAGTTAAAGCCCAGAATTTTTCTAAGTACAAAATATTCGAGATAGAATATTCGAGATGGCCAAGTAGAACATTCATATGTAGAATATTCGAGATAGAATATTCGAGATGGCCAAGTAGAACATTCCTATGTAGAATATTCGAGATAGAATATTCGAGATGGCCAAGTGGAAGTTCTCAAATAGATGTTCTACATGGAGGGCAGTTTCAACATGACACATGGCATCATCTAATTGGCAGATTTCCAAGCTTTCAAGATAAGATAAGATTTATGTGGATATCATTGGGCCACGTATATTTTAATCTTTGAAGACTTCAAGACATAGATTACAAGTAGTATAAATAGAAGTACATGTGTATTATTTTTTAGAAGAGCAATATTTTTCTAGATAAACACTTGTAAAAGAGAGAGAGAGTATTCACAGAGCTTAGTATCATTTACTACCCTCTTTACTTCTAGTGTACTGTGTAATGAATGTTGTAGCAACCCTTTCAAGTTATATATAAGACATATATTCCTTGAATCATTGTGTTCATTTATTACATAGTATTTATTGCTTCATTAATTCGAAAAGTTGTATTCACCCCTCCTCTACAACACATTTGGACCTAACAATTGGTATCAGAGCTTCATGTTTAATATACAAAACATAGATCCTTGTGTTTGGTAGAAGATTAGTGAGTCTTCATCTATAGATCTACTTTTCAAGTTCTTCTCGAAAAGTGTGCTCAAATTTGTTTGGCAGAGAAAACTCACTCTAAAAATTATTTAAATACTCCAGAAGTAATTATTTAGCTTGGGAGGACTTTAGATAATTTTTGTGAATTATTCTAGGTACTTTGATTTTTGGTGTTCTTCAAGGAGACATTACTGTTCTTGATAAAGAAGATAAACCCAGCAACTTTTGATTACTTTTTCAAGAGACATAAAGTTAAAAAGGTTTTATTGGCTTTTGATTTGACATAAATCTCACAACAAAAATGTTACAGAAGATATTCAGTACCTAGCACGTGGGTTATGTGAGTTAGGTGAGAAAAGCTACAAAAGTCAAAAAGTGTGAAAAGTAATATTGTTTATTCAATATTAAAAGTGACTTGCAGAAAATTTCTTCCAAGGACAAAAGTTCTACTTGGAATATTCTACTTGAATATTCTACTTGAATATTCTACTTGAATATTCTACTTGGAATATTCTACTTGGACAGAAGTTCTACTTAGAGAAATTCGACTTGGGCAGTTCTACATAGATATTCTACTTAGCCTAGTCTTGGGTACTTAGAATTGTTTTTGGTGTCCAGAATTTGAACCTTGATTTATTTTAAGATAATTTAATTTTCTTTTAATTACTACTCAAGTAATAAGAAAAATTTATTATCTTTACTTTAAATCAGCATTAAGATGGCACCTAAAAACAATTTCAAGATTCCAATGTTTGACCGAGATCATTATGAAGAATGGGTGTTGAGAATGAAACTTTACCTTGAGTCCGTCAATCCTGAATATCTGGAAGTCCTCGATAAAGGTAAATTTGTACCAATGGTTGTTGTTCCTGAGCATATGGAAGGAGATGTGGTAGTACCACAACGGTTTGAGCCTAAGAAGGCAGTAGACTTTTCATATGCTGATAAGGAGCAGATATCTTTCGACACATCCGTTCGACAAACACTGATGGAATCCCTAGATCATGAGATGTTTAACGTAGTTAAAGGACTAACTACAGCAAAGAAGATTTGGGATAAGCTAGAGGTCATCATGGAAGGTACCTCTGAGGTCAGAAGCAACAAAACACTTATACTCAAGATGGAGTATGACACTTTCAGGATAAGAAAAGGTGAAAGTATAACCGATGTCTATCTAAGATTCAGTCAGTTGGTTTTGGATTTGAATCTGAGAGGTGTAACTCTCCCCGTGGTTGAAATCAACACGAGATATCTGAGTAACCAGCCAAAAAGCATTGAACATAGAGTCTACGCTGTTAGAGAAACCAGAGATTTACACACAACTACTCTGGAAGAATACTATGGAATTCTAAAGACCTATGAGCTGGAAACACTTCAAGATCAAGCATGGGATAATGATTCAAGAGGAAAAGAAGCTGCATCAGGGTTAGTTGCTGATGAGGTAGAGTCTAAAAAGGCAATGGTTGCAGAAAAGCCTAGGTCATCACCTGTATCACCTCAAGTTGAAAATGATGATGAGTGCACATCAAATAGTGATGACGACTACTTCACCCAAGAAGAGCTGGACAACATGGATGACAGTGTCGTGGCATACATGGCAAGGAAGTTCAGCAATATCAGATTCAGAAAGAGTAACCGACCGCAAAGTAAATCTTCATCTTATTATCGGGTTACTAGGGGTGGTGGTAGTTCACAAGGCTACAAAGGAAAAGGCAAGAGTACCAGCTACAAATCTCCTTTGGATTTCAAAATGAAGTTCAAATGTTATAACTGTGGTGAAGCTGGACACTTTGCTACAGATTGCAAGAAGCCTAAACAGACATATCCAAAAGAAACTTATGAAGCCCTCAAAAGCAAGTATGAGGCCCTGGTGAAGGAAAGACATGGAAAAAGAGCTTTAGTTGTCACAGAAGGCAGAGCGTGGGATGATTCAGATGAGGAAGAAGTTACTCATACAGCAAACTTTGCCCTCATGGCTGAAACGTCAGATGAACCAGAGGTACCAGTTCTAACCCTTAAGGAAGAAATGTCTCTAGATGATTATAAGGTGCATAACGGGGCTCTTAGCGAAGAGATCTATATGCTGTGCAAAAGCCTAAATACTTCTAAAAAAGAACAGAAAACAATTGTTGCCAAATGCAGAATGCTTGAGGCAAAAGTGGAAGAATTAGAGGCCGTTTGCACTATAGATACTTCCCTAAGAGACTCTATTAAAACTTTGGAACACAAGCTCAACCTTAAAGATGAAATAGAAGCATGTCTTAGGAATAAACTAGCTGAGTTAGAAACAAAATGCGAAGCTTATAAACTAGCAGCTAGTAAAGTGAATGTTGATAGTAGCACATTTAAGAAGATAACTGGTGTTGGTGTAGGACTTGACTATTCTAACTTATCAAAGAAAGAAGGGAAAAGGCCTGTAGACACCAGTCCCAGTGAGATTAAAAAAGAAGTACCTACAATTCTCAAATCTGCTATTAAACCAATATTCAAACACTTTACTCCTTGAGAAGAAGAAGAGACTGATTTACTAGTTAGATATGAAATCGAGATGGAAGATCGGAAGAAAGAACAACCTTTAACTCCTACTAAATCAGTTAAAATCAAATCCCCTAGAGAAGAATCTAGACCAGGATTAGGAGCCAAGGCTGTTAAACAACAGGTTAAGAAAGAAAAGGTTGAAAAAGAGGTTAAGGTAGAAAGAATAAAGAAAGCATGTTATCACTGTAAATCCACTGAACATCTTTCTTATGCATGTAAATCTAACATGAATATTCATGTTGCACATGCCATGCCTGTACCAAACACAATGATTAACATGCATCAAAATCATGTACAATGTGGTCAACCTAACTGTATGCCATGCACTTTTAATGTCATGCAAACCTTCGTGAACTTGATGAATGCAACTAGTCAAACATGTTTAAATACTGCTACTAGTTCTAATGTCAAGAAGAAGAATGTAAGAGCTAAGACTGCAAGTCCTCCTAAAGTTAGGAGTGACAAGCCTTCTCCTAAGAGTAATAAATCTGTTAAGTCTGACAAGGGAAAAGACAAAGTCGAAAGCTCTAAGAATGTTAAAGAAAGTGCATCTCCTGTTGTTAAAACTGATAATTCTCGATCTTATAGAAAAGCCGGGCCCAATCAATCTTGGGTTCCGAAGAATGTCTAATCAATCTGACATTGCAGGGCATTAAGCAGAAAAGAAATAAAGTCTTATGGGTGCTAGATAGTGGAGCATCAAGGCATATGACAGGAAACAAGTCCCTGCTTACAGAGTTGGTTATGAAAGCTGGCCCTTATGTTACCTTTGGAGATGACAGCAAAGGAGTGACAAAGGGATATGGCAAACTGAAGACTGGCAATGTCATCATTGAAGATATTTCCTATGTTGAGGGATTGAAGCACAATCTGTTGAGCATAAGTCAATTCTATGACAAAGGTTATGAAATTGTCTTCAATAAGAAAGGTGTATCAATAACTCACATCAAGGAAGGTTCGTTAGCTTTGAAAGGAGTTCGAAAGGCAGATCTTTTTGTTGCAGACATGGATTCGGCAAATCAGAATGAAGTTACCTGTTTCTACAGCAAAGCTTCAGATGATGAAAGCTGGTTATGGCATAAAAAGCTATCTCACTTAAACTTCAAAACGATGAATGCTCTCGCGAGGCGAGAATTAGTGAGAGATCTACCACAGATGGAGTTTGCTCCTAAAGGACTCTGTGAAGCTTGTGAAATGGGAAAGTCAAAGCGAGCATCACATAAAAGTAAAGAAATTTCTAGTATCACTGAGCCTTTACAACTTCTTCATATGGATTTGTTTGGCCCAGTGAATGTCCTATCCTTATCTAGGAAAAGATATGCTTTGGTAATCGTGGATGACTTCTCCAAGTATACATGGGTATTGTTCGCAATGACGAAAGACGAAGTACCTTTCCTAATCATTGATCACATCACTCAAATTGAGAATGTTTCAACACTTACTGTAAAGACGATTAGAACAGACAACGGTACTGAATTTAAGAATGCAGTGCTGAATGACTTCTGTGTATCTAAGGGAATACGTCGTCAGTACTCAGCCCCGAGAACTCCACAGCAAAATGGAGTAGTTGAAAGGAAGAACAGAACTTTGGTTGAAGCAGCAAGAACATTGTTGTATGATTCAAAACTTCCTCTTTACTTTTGGGCCGAAGTAGTGAGTACAGTGTGTTACACTCAGAATAGAACCCTGATCATAAAAGATAAAGAAAAGACACCATGTGAACTAATGAATAACAGAAGACCTACAATCAAATACTTTCATGTCTTTGGAGCTAAATGCTATGTGCTTATAGATAATGAAAATCTAGGCAAATTTGCAGCAAAAGCTCGTGAAGGAATCTTTGTTGGTTATTCTACAGATGTGGTGGCAGCTTATCGGGTATTCTTAGTGAATGATCGAAAAGTGACTGAAAGATACAACGTCAGATTCGACGATACCAAACTCCCATCAATATCTAAAGATTCTAGTGAACCAGAGTCCCTTAAATTTCAGAATCTAGACTTAGATGAACCTGAAGATGAACCTGAGTTGGTTGTCATTTCAAATGTTCCAAGTGTTCGTGAAGAAACATCTGAGCTTAATGAACAATCGAATTCTACAAGATCAGAAGAAACTTCTTCCGCACGATCCGGCAACAACTCAGGGGGAGTAAATAGCAGCTCAAGGACAAGTGTTCAAGGCTCAAGACGAGATGACACTAGTTCTGTAGGAGCTGGCACTAACTCAGGGGGAGTTAGTGGAAATACCACAAGTAGTCAACACAACAACTCAGAAAGTCAAGCTGAATCATCAAGACAATTTCCAAGAGAACGAGTATGGAGTAGAGACCATCCGTTTGAATTAATAATTGGTGATCCAGATGCTGGTGTGACTACTAGAAGAACTGCAAGAGCTGACATGGCTAATATTTGCTTATATTCTGGGTTCTTATCCAAGCTTGAACCAAAAGAAATAGAAGAAGCTCTTGGTGATGCTGATTGGGTAATTGCAATGCAAGAAGAGCTCAATCAGTTTGAAAGGCAGAAAGTTTGGAAGCTGGTACCCCGACCGAAGAACAAATCAGTAATTGGAACTAAGTGGGTATTCAGAAATAAACTGGATAAAGACGGACTTGTAACACGAAACAAGGCTTGTTTGGTAGCGAAGGGTTATTCTCAAAAAGAAGGTATTGATTATAATGAGACCTACGCTCCAGTTGCAAGACTTGAGGCAGTCAGGATGTTCTTGGCCTTTGCAACACACAAGAACTTCAAGGTTTTTCAGATGGATGTGAAAAGTGCCTTCCTGAATGGAGAGCTAGAAGAAGAAGTATATCTGGAATAGCCACCTGGCTTTGTTGATCCAGAACTTGTAGATTTTGTGTACCTTCTCTTCAAAGCTGTCTATGGCCTCAAACCCCCAAGACGATGGTATGAAACCCTATCCTTGTTCTTAATTGCAAGTGGTTTTACTAGGGGAGTAATTGATAAAACATTGTTCTATAAAAATGTAAAAAATGATTTAATACTTGTTCAAGTCTATGTGGACGATATTATTTTTGGGTCATCTAATGAGCGCTTGTGCGAGAAATTTGCCAAGTTAATGCAGGATAAGTATGAGATGAGCATGATGGGAGAGCTGTCCTTCTTCCTTGGATTACAGATCAGTCAAAGAAAAGATGGAACCTTTATCTGTCAGTCCAAGTACATCAAAGATTTACTCAAGAAGTATAATCTAGAAGATGCATCAACAACTAAGACTCCCATGGCAACAGCCACGAAGCTTGATGAAGACAAATCAGGTAAACCAGTTGACATCACAAGCTATCGAGGTATGATTGGCTCACTCCTCTATTTAACTGCAAGTAGACCCGATATTATGTTCGCAACTTGTTTGTGTGCAAGGTTCCAAGTGGATCCTAGAGAATCACATCTCATAGCCGTCAAACGAATCTTTAGGTATCTCAAGGGAACATCAAATCTAGGGATTTGGTACCCAAGAGATACAGGTTTTAATCTAATTGGCTATTCGGATTCAGACTATGCAAGTTGCAGGATTGATAGAAAAAGCACATCTGGTGCATGTCAATTTCTTGGCAGAAGATTGGTGTCCTGGCAAAGCAAAAAGCAACACACAGTATCTACTTCTACTGCTGAAGCTGAGTACATTGCTGCTGGAAGTTGTGTAGCTCAAATACTGTGGATGAGGAACCAATTGAAAGATTATGGCATGGAGCACAAAAAGATTCCAATCATGTGTGACAACACAAGTGCCATTGCCATGACCAACAATCCTGTAGACCACTCAAGAACCAAGCATATAGATATCAGGTATCATTTCATTAGAGAACATGTCGAGGAGGGGACTGTGGAGCTACATTTTGTGCCCACAATGCAACAAATTGCAGATATATTCACTAAACCTCTTGATGAAGTAACATTCAATAGGTTGGTTGGTGAATTGGGAATGCTTAACACAAGTTAGTGATTTCTCCTATCTGCAAAATTTCAGTTTTTAATCATGAACATATGTTTTTGGTCTTGTCATTTGCCTATTTTATTGATACAAAGTTGAAAACATATGTAAATAATCTCTACAATTGCTCAAAATATCACTTCTGCATGCTAATTAATCATTATGGACTTAGACTTTAAAATGATTAAGTAATGAGTATTTTAGGATGCATGTTGTGTTATTTTACATGAATTCATTGTCTTTTATGTGTAATTATTGGTTAAATCTTTGAATTTATGCTGGTATGATTGCATGATCATAGGGGGAGTTAAATTCATATTATTCTAAAAAAAATTTATGAATTTACCTGTTTTTTTCATGTAATTTTGTTTAATTTAAGAGGCCTTAGAATTGTCAAGGAGTGTTTTTATTATTTGCTTTGATAAAAATCCTTGAATTGATATTTATCTTAATTTGGTAAAATTTAATTGTTGTTAAACAAAAAAAATTGCCAAATTATTCTGACTATCTTCAAAATTAAAAATTTTGACAATTCTAAGTCTGGGAAGAATATTCGAGATAAGGTCTATCTCGAAATTCATCTCGAAATTCGACTTGAATTTCGAGTTACAGTTCCCCGTGTGCCTGTTGAAAAATATTACAAGTCTGGGAAATTGTTCGAGTTAATCTCTATCTCGGACATTATCTCGAATATTCGACTTGAGTCCCATCTCGAACATTATCTCGAATATTCGACTTGATGTTCGACTTGAGTCCCATCTCGAACATTATCTCGAATATTCGACTTGATGTTCGACTTGAGTCCCATCTCGAACATTATCTCGAATATTCGACTTGATGTTCGACTTGAGTCCCATCTCGAACATTATCTCGAATATTCGACTTACTGTTCGAGATAGTGTTCCCAGGTTTGTACTTGCAATTTTACCCATTTTAATGGAATTTTGTCTTGATATTCGAGATGGGATTCCCTGGTGGGTTTATTAAGCTGTATTAATTGATCAAGTGATTATTTGTTCGAGTTAGTGTCATCTCGAATATTCGACTTGATGTTCGAGATAGTTCCTATCTCGAAACTCATCTCGAATTTCGACTTAGATGTTCGAGATAGTGTTCGACTTGATGTTCCCCTGTATGTACTTAACGTTTTTTTCCTTTTTCACAGGGATATTCTCGTCTTTGCACATATATGCCTATATATACAACATTAACCCGTCTTTCTTTTCACTTTTACCTAATTGTTTTAACCCTAAATTTTTACAGCCCCCACCCTCCCTCCCTGCGATTTCAAACAGTCATTGCCCTGTTCATTCGAGTTGTGTTAAAACTCTTACATATCTCGAACTGCTGCCCGTTTTTCAATTTACTATTCTCTGTTTGCCCTGTATTTGTGTATTTGGACCTGTCTGTTCATCTGTTCAGTTTGTCATATACACACAGATACACACAACTATCACGGTTATTCACAAACATAGTTTAGTTTTTATATCACTGATTTGGGTTGCAGTATTTACTGGACTGGATTCTGTTTGTTTTGATTTTGATCATAATTCATTCCGTAGTTTAGTTCAAATCGGTTGTTCATCTTCTCGATTCACTAAAAGGAATTAATTAGATTACATTTTTTTCCTTAAGTGTTTACCTTAATTGTTACTTTTCAAAATATCACATTAACTCAAGGAAAATTATTTTACAAATGGCTCACCAATTTATTCTTGCGAAAAATAATTTTTATAACATTAGTACGGAAATTGGTGATCAACTCCCACGCTTCAAGTTTTGGATACGATTCCTAAATCTGTATTCCAAAGCTAGTGTTGCGTTTACTGCTAAACCAACACTAGTTCATGATGCTTTACAGCAATTATGGACTAGTGCGGTTACTTTCGGGAGTAAATCTACCCCCTATGGTTTCAGATTTACCTTGGCGGGTCAGGAATATGAAGTAACGGAGGAAGTGTTCAACAGGGTTCTGGGCTTTCCAGTTAAAGATGTTTATGACCCTGAACCTTCAACGGCAGATCGTCTCAAATTCTTTGAGGAGATTGGATGCTATCCTCCTTCTGGACGGATCTTAGCTGGCGCCATCCAGAAACAATACTTCCAAGTGGAATGGAATTACTTTTTCGAGGCCATCACGAGGTGTTTTCGGCCGCGCGAAAAAGACTATCATCAGATTCTAATTCCCATACAGATCTTTGCCGTTTCCCTAGCCCGTGAACTGGACATTAATTATGGAAGAATAGTTCTTTCCGAAATAGTGGCTACAATGGGATCATCTGCAAACAAAAACCTTGCAACTACTAACGTTGTATGCTGGTATCCTCGTTTCTTACAAATGCTCATTAATCATTTAGTACCGACTAATGCTTTAGCTGTAAGACAGGCATTTGCAACGAGTAAAACATCTGCATCACTTGGCATGGGCACCAAGTCACTCACAACAATTGCTAATCAGGATAAACATCACGGTAAAGCGCTGATTATTCCTGCTAATATTCAAGTGTGGCTTCAGTATGATGCAGGTATTACTACTATGGCGGGAACCTCGCACGTATCATCACATGCTCAGAATCCATCTGCACATGCTGACGCATTTCAAGGAATTCCTGAAGAGCCTCAAAGTGATGAGGATGATGATGGCCACTCTCACGGTCAATCCTCTGCCGGTCCAAGGGAAAGACAACCTACTCCACATGCTGATCCTGATCCCTTCGCTGGACAAGGTAATAAAGGAGGTAACTTCTATGAACAAGAGCAACTCTCTGTTCACACTACTGATACTTCTTCAACTAAATCTGATTCCATTGCCCAAGATTCTGCTAGCCCGCAGGATCTATCCCAGGGTGCGAGCTATATTTCTGATTCTGAGTCTGAAACTCTTGCTTCTTCTATTTCACCCTTGCTCACGGGAGTTAAAAGGCTGGCATCTGTAGATTTAGGTGAGGGCTCTGAGAGTGACCCAGAAGTGCAGCCAATTTTACGGAAGAAAGCCAAATTTTCACATGCTGCAACTTCTTCAGCCCAGTCCCAACCTAGAATGTCAATCACACCCACTCCACCTCACGCGAGTGGTTCTATCTTTGCACATTCTACACCTAAGAATCTTGGTGAGGATCTGGAGCCTTCTGAAGAGCTTGTTGCTTCAGAAAGGCCAGAAGCTTTCATTGCTTCAGAAGTACCTTCACCGGTACATACTGATGCTGCAGAGAGGATCGGTTCTGATGTTGTACTAGAACACTCTGCAGCCTCTCAACCTGAGATTCCACCTCAGGATATGACAGGAACAGATCCCATAACTGCTACTCACTTTACTTATCCAGTTTCTGCAGGTACTGCTTTCTCTTTCAGGACTATTGTTGAAGACATACACGAGCGTGAGACAGGGAGTGTGTGTGAGCGTTTAGGGAGTGAGGGACCTTCATTTTTAAGGCCCGAAACCGAGCGACAAACACTACCAGAACGATTTTTAGAGCGAGGACACCCAGACCAAACACCGTCCCTTTATCTTGAAAATCTTGACACGCGTATGACAGCAATTGAAATTGAAATCAAGCAGTTCGGGCAGTCAATGGGGCAGTTGGGGATCAATATTGGTGACAATCAACGAGCTCTTGATGATTACGCAGCACGGATGGCCAGTCAAGCAACAGCGATGGATGAATTGACACATAAGGTGAATGACTTGGGCCATGCTGGTAGTATCTTGGGCAGCACTCTGAATGAGCGAATGGGAGCAGTGGAGAGCATAATGCATACCATGGCGACAGAGATCAGCAGGATGATGTATGCAGTTAGAAGCTTTGTTCCTCCCGAGTGCTTTGACGAACAATTCACTCAGCCTCCCCCTGATCATGATGATACTGGTGGTGCTGGAGGTGCTGGTGGCGCTGGACCCTCGGGTTCTGGTTTTGGTGGTTCTCATGCAACTGCTGGATCTAGCGAGAAAGGTGGTGTTGGGGATAACTCACCTAAGGGGGAGAGTGGTAAGGAGACGAGACAGCAGTCGGTAATAATTGAAGAAATTGAAGAACAAACTGCTGATGTTGTCAAAGAAAATGAGCCAGTGAATGAAGAAGAGGCTCAAAGAAAGAGGAAGGGTAAGGCAGTGGTGGCTGAACAAGAAGAGCCATTCATTGACTTGAGTCGTCATCAGGAAGAGCCACATGCAGTACTTGATTTAGATTCTGATATGGAGGATGTTCCGTTAGCACATGCTATTAGAAGATCTTTGAAGGAACAAGGTGGAGGTGCTGGAATGTCTTCCGGACAGCCTGAAGAAATACCTGTTGATAAGGAAACTCTAGAAGCCCAACAGCTGGCCTTGGAACAAGCTCAGTTCTATAAAATGAAGATGATGCAGGATGAGGCTGTTTTTCTTGAAAAGAAAGCAGAGCTTAAAGAGAAACAGTATGATCATGAGCTTGCAAGGTTAGCTGATCCTCAAGTAGATCTGGACAAGAAAAGGATAGGACGGAAATGGGATGATGCAAGGAAGATTCTATCGGGAGTTTGTACAAAAGGAACTCATAACAAAGAGGCGGAAGACTTGTTCTACAACTTGAACTTGCAGAATCCACTGATTGTTGACTACATAAATGCTTTGAAAAGGTTGATCTCAAAAGTCAGAGTTGGATATAATGCAATGGTTAAGGAATGGCAGGTCATCTTGTCTTTAGTCGAAGGAGTCCCGACATCTTTCTTGTATGTGGATGATCAATTCATCTCGAGAAGATCTGCGTCAGAGTTGTTCTTGCTAGCAACAAAAATTCAATATTCTCAAGCTGAGGAGCTTAGCATTCTGTATAGGGATCAGTTAATGCAGCTAGCAGAGGACAAGGGACCAGAATTCTCAGCGAATCCTGATATTGTTCGGATGGTTGTTGATGGAAAGATGAAGAGGGTGTGCTTAGAGGAAAATGACCTAATGGCTCTATCAGTAGAATCCCTAAAGGCGGTATGCAGGCAAATGATGAGCAAGGGATTCACTTCTGACATCAAGGAGAAGTCAGTGGAGTTCATTGAGAGGGTCATATTCAAGATGAGCAATGAAATCTGGAAGTGTGACATTATTGCTCCAAACCCTCTAGACAATGTAAAGATTAAGCCGGAGCTAATTGAAAGAAAGTGGAATATTCTACAAGCTGTTAAGAATGTAGATGAAGCTCTGACTCTTCCTTCTGGATCTCTGGAACAAGGAGAAATAAGGGAGGCAGTTGGTGTTCCAGGGAGAGATAGTGTATACTGGATACACTCATATGATGATGACACAGCTGATGCTTTAGCATTCATAGACGCAAACCAAAATCAAACATTGTTGCATATAAGTAGGAAATGGCTGCTGCAGACTCAAGATGCTGCTTTTCTGGAGAGAGTTATAGAAGTATTCAAATGGGGCGAAGTGGAGAATGAGAATGTAGATGAGAAGCAGAGACTCCTAAAGTACTTATCTGAAGTAGTAGTGGAAAAGAAGAGAATGGAGCGAGATGCGGCTAGTGTCCACAATACTAACTGTGTTAAGGGCTACCCTAAAATGATCTATTGTCAGTTTAAGGCTGATAAGTCTCATTGGAAGTCACAGCTCATAATGAAAAATTTTGAGGACATTCCAAAGATCAGAACTACTCAGGAGGTGGACAAACTCAGAAGGCTTTTCAGGCATCCTTATCCAGAGCCCAGGAATCCTTTAGAAATGGAAGCGGTAAGTCTGTTGAATGCAAGGTGGAAGCAGCTTCATGATCCAGTTTACAAGAAAGAACAATAACAGAAGGAAAGGCGCAAAAGGTTGAAGGAGGAGAAGCGCCAAGCTGAAGAAGTTAGGAAGAAGAGACGGAATTAGAATTAACGGTCAGAGTGGTGTGAACTTGAAGTTGGAAAAACTTCATATCTTTTTGGTTGCTTTAACTCACTTGAGGAAAATTCACCTGATCACGGTATGCGAGATAGGCTAACGTACCATACTGTAACCGTGAATCAGAGTGGATCCAATAAGGTGATATAAGTTTGACTGAAAGGTTTGAAATAATCCAGGTGATAGGAATCACTCAAATGATCTTTAATTCGAAGTTCGAATTTTCTGTCTAGCTTAAGTTTTATTTATTCTAGTTCTTTGAATTGTTTTCAAGTTTATTTCAGTTGTAATTCAAACAAGACAGTAATGTTATTTATCTTTTTCTCGTCTCATTGTTTAGTTGAGTTATCCCTTTGTTAATTTGAATGTCATTGTTAGACTATCAAATAGGGGGAGATTGAAAGGCAGAGTGTCTAAACTTGTAACACTATAACTTATGTAACTCAACTAAAAGAAAAGATACTTAACCAGAAGACAATCAAGAACATGAAGTCACAAAGAAATCAATGTTAACCATGAAGATAAGGTAATTGATACAATTCAATTTGTTAACTATGATCAAACAAAGAAGAAATCATTGAAAGAAGTTCAAGTCAAAGTTGTTCATGCCTCAGTGATTTGTAACTTAAAGATTCAAGATCATAACTATCAGTATCAACAAGGCTAATTGATTTCAAGTGAACAAGAAGAAAAGCAATGATTGGAAAGCCACATTACTAATTGAAAATGGTAATCTATTCAAAAAGCAGAGACATTATCAAGACTAGTCACTTATGAATCAGACCATTGCATCAAGTGTCAGGACATTGATAGTATGTTTATGTCAGTAATAGAGATCCAAGTTCAAGAGCTTGTTGAAGAATTTGGAAGACATAAAGAAATCACAAGTTCAAGATGCTGCATTGAAGTTTCAAGTTAAAGCCCAGAATTTTTCTAAGTACAAAATATTCGAGATAGAATATTCGAGATGGCCAAGTAGAACATTCATATGTAGAATATTCGAGATAGAATATTCGAGATGGCCAAGTAGAACATTCCTATGTAGAATATTCGAGATAGAATATTCGAGATGGCCAAGTGGAAGTTCTCAAATAGATGTTCTACATGGAGGGCAGTTTCAACATGACACATGGCATCATCTAATTGGCAGATTTCCAAGCTTTCAAGATAAGATAAGATTTATGTGGATATCATTGGGCCACGTATATTTTAATCTTTGAAGACTTCAAGACATAGATTACAAGTAGTATAAATAGAAGTACATGTGTATTATTTTTTAGAAGAGCAATATTTTTCTAGATAAACACTTGTAAAAGAGAGAGAGAGTATTCACAGAGCTTAGTATCATTTACTACCCTCTTTACTTCTAGTGTACTGTGTAATGAATGTTGTAGCAACCCTTTCAAGTTATATATAAGACATATATTCCTTGAATCATTGTGTTCATTTATTACATAGTATTTATTGCTTCATTAATTCGAAAAGTTGTATTCACCCCCCCCCCTCAACAACACATTTGGACCTAACAGTGGCGTTGGATCATCAGGATCTCCGAGTGGCTGCAACTCAGTGGGATCAGCCCTTATAGTTTCCATTCTTCTCCCTCGAGGGGTTCCATCTAGTTCTATGATGTCAAGAGCTTCACGCCTTGGGGCTGGCCCTGTGCCCGGTCGACCTAAGCTTTTCCTTAGCTCTTTGAGTTCGGCCTCGTAGGAAGCAATTTTCTATTCTAGTGTCCTACGGGACTGTGAACGTCGGCTTCATACGGGTTCCTTACCAGGCCTTCTTTTCCTAGGATTAATATCGGTGCCTTCAGAGCTTTCATCATCGGTTGAGTATGGTCCTGAGAAATCACGGACTCCTTCTCTACGCCCATAATTTTACGGGGGTTCCAACCCTCGAATGTAAAGAGGGGGATAAGCTTGGGAGAGTCCAAGCCTAGGTTGGGCGATAGTGCTACTAGGGATAACAATAGTGGAAATTTTTGCGTGAGGAGGAGCAATAGCAATAAAAGGAGTTTAAGTTACCTGAGATAGAGGATTGGATCCCCTGATGATTTCCTCAGGATTGGTAGAATGGACGATTTCACTAAACGGGCCAAGCCTTTGAGTGCTAGGACCTTGAGTTCCAGTAGGAATAGTGGTGGTAACGGGTACATCGGTGGTTTGAGTTTCATCAAGAGGAATCACAGCGATCGGGTCTCCGGTGGTAAGGACGATGTCTCTATCATTTCTTCGTGTTCTTGCCATGGTTGATATCTTCTTCCCACAGACGACGCCAAATGTTATGGAACAAAATCTAGGGTGTAGTTATTGCGATGTATGTCGGAGCTTATCTAGCTTTAATGGCTGCACCTGTGTTTCGTAGCTTAGTTATGCCCTCACAAGATGCCTACGTATCTCAGTATGTGTTGAGAATCAAGCCAGACGTAGTTCTAATAATGAAGGGTTAGGCCCTTTATATAGACGTAGAGAGTTTAAGAATTAGAGTAGGTTTAGAAACCTTGGTGGGCAGGCCACCTCCTAGAAGAATTCTGGATTCTTCTTGTGATAGAAGTAGTTTTCAAGTAGGAATAGGTTTCCTTGTTGATTGAGGTGTCTTGGGGGCTACTCCTTGGAGTAGTTTCCTTGTCGTTGGACACAATTAATTAGCTGTATATTTAGCTAATTAATTAATTACGAATTTATTTACTAGTTAGGGTTTCAAGCCTCATTTAATGGGCCTCCCTTTTTGGACCAAACTAGGTCTAATTAATGACACATTAATTGTGTCTTTAAGGCTTACTTTTAGCCCATATCACAAACATACATAAGTGGATCATATACTAATTGAGTATATGTTCCCCGAGTCTATATACACTCAAACAAACATATATAAGTGGATCATATACTAATTAAGTATATGTTCTGTTTTTGTGCTAAATTGAATAAATTGAATGTAGTTTCTTTTCATTTTCTCGTTCTTTTTACATACTCACGTCTAATCAGGGGTCCTTGCAATTATAATAAAATAGGTGAGTAATTTAAGTGACTACTATTTTATTTTTAATTCCTTATTTTATGAATCTGAGATTGAATTTGATGATAATTTTTTTAAAAAATTTTAATTTATGTAAGACGATGAATATAATAAAATAATTATAATTTTAAAATTGAACATTTTAAGAACCAAATCGCATTTTCTAAAATCGAACCAATTATTTTTTATTTTTTAAAATCACACGTAAGTGATTAGACCGCGGTTTGGCGTCAAACCCAAACCGCACGATGTTGATGCCCAGTTTATGCAACATGCAATATATGGAGGAAAAAATAATTGAGATCGTAGAATGATAGGAGTAACTTTGTACAGCAATAGGGGTAGAAGAGTAATTTAAAATATTATTCCATGATAGATACACAAGACGTTTAGAAGATTTTGTGTCAGTTTAGAACCTCCCTTATTTTCATTTCATTCGTTACATATCCCTCGCCAAAGAGAAAAACAATCCTTCCATTTTGCTTGGCCAACCCAAACTCATATACACATACATCTTACATACATAAGTATCACGCAAGATATGCACATGCTCGGTGCCGGAGGTGTCGGTGTCGGTGGAAGCCGATTATTTAGGAGCGGAATGGACCGAAGACTGCGCACACAGAATGGAATGAACCACCAACAAGCACTCAAGTGTCCTCGTTGCGACTCTCTCAACACTAAATTTTGTTACTACAACAATTATAATCTCTCCCAGCCTCGTCACTTTTGTAAAGGCTGTCGTCGTTACTGGACTAAAGGTGGTGTGTTACGTAAAGTCCCCGTCGGTGGCGGCTGTCGAAAAGCCAAACGCACTCCCAAGCCCAAACAATCAGCAACTACTTGTTCAACTGCCACTGACCGTAAGGACAATTCGAGCAGTGAGAGTTCCAGTCTCACTGCTACTACCACACTCACAGGTGGCGAAGTCGTGTCTGGTAATACTAATACTAATACTAATACCTCGTCCGATTCGGCTCCTGCGTTGTTTAATTTCGCTCCCGACTGTAATTTCTTCTCGAGTTTTATCGATCAGGGTGCCGGATCGATGTTCCCCGAGATCGGAGGGATGATGACGTCATCCAGGGAGGTAGGGTTTGATATAACTGAGATATCAAAGTTTGTGGGTGACCAGGAGGGTGAGGAGACTAAGAGGCTGGATCAGATGCAGGACATGAATAATGGAGGTTTTTTAGATCAGACGGCTCAGATTGATTCAGGGATTTTTGATTTAACAGGAACCGTTGATCAAACATACTGGACTCAATCTCAGTGGCCTGATCATACTGATCCCTCTGCCTTTCATTATCTTCCATAATCACCTACTCACCACAATTTAACTTTTTTCTTTAAAAAAATTTCATTTTTCTATAATAAAATGATGCATACATATAAATATTTAAATGACTGGTCTCAATCTAAATATCTGTGTTATATTTGGGATGATAATTTTTTTTTAGTCCTTGATATTGTAGTGTTCATCTGAAGCTAACTTCCGATGTAATTATAAATGTTTGTTTGTAGTATTATATCACTTTGATTTTGTGAGTGAGTTAGTGAGGTTTGTTATGTAATGTAATTGTGGATTAATGATTTAATATGAACTTGAGATGTAGAGTGTTTTCATATTGTTTTTTTTTATGTTACAGGCTTTAGACTATCGTCACGTACAGTGGCATGAATTTGTGGTTATTGTAATTTTTCGATGAATATACATATGATCTTCAGTTTTCTGAGGACGCTTATAAATCCATTGAATAGTATCCCACATTTTCCGATAATTCTTAGAAGGGAGCGAAAGTCGAACCCAAAATACGACAAAAGATAAATCACTAATCTATCTCATCGCATTCTATCTTAATATAGGTATGAAGTTTGTTTGGTGCGATGAAAATGAGACTGCCATTTAATATATATACATATAGAGTATATTATTTTCGATACTGTTTATATCTATATATATTATTAGTTAGATAGATAGCAAAGATGAATAGGGTTTTTGAAAGAAAAAAGGATGAATGGGGAGGAAACCGAAAAGAATGTGGTCCTGTAAAACTATTCTTGATGCGTAATACATGTGGTGCTGACTTATCGGGCGGCCAATTGGCCATAGTGGATGTTATTACTACTCCAATAGCACCTCAGATCTATGTATGCTATTCCAAAATCAAGATTTCAAATGATACAGATTGTTGTATTTATTCTAAAATTGTGATTGAAATTAAACGTTTAACTTTTAGGTAGTTTTTAAATTTTGGGAGAATTTATATGTGAAAATTTAACTGTTATTCGGAGGTAAAGCGCAGCCGATTTTGTTAAATAGTTTCAAATCATAATTCATCATCTGGAATATACATGATGGATACTTGTAAGTTGTAACCTATATACAGTATAATATACACTGACACATTCACATAATTCTGACTTCTGTCCAAAAAAAAAGAGGGAAAAAGAAGACATAAAGAATAAGTGTTGATAAGAAAAAGATGGTGATACATGTATATTCTAAAATTATTTATGCACAATTTTTATTTTATTTTGGACTAAATTATCATCTATTCTTAATCATTTTTCTATTACCTTTCTTTCACATTCATCGTTACCGACTTATGATTTTCATACCCGGGAGCTAATATTTTAATATAAAAATTGTTAATATGAAAGATACATATTTAATTAAATGATTTGAATTATTATTTATTTTTTTCTACATAACTATAATTTTTCTTCCCGGAAAGAATATCAAATATCTCTAGAAAATAAAGTAGGAATAATATTTAAAGATTAGTTTCTAATTTTTTTTGAAATTTGTATAATCTAATTTATAAGTCAATAAATTAGCTGGATAAAAATTTAATTATATAATAATAACTAATGAGCATTTTAAAAATAAATAATAAAATACATAAAATATAAAATTAATTAATAAGTAATAATAATAACAATTAGAACTCGAGTTCAAACATAAGAAATTGATCGATAGGTAATTGAGTTTGACTCGGATTTATAACCTTACCCTAAAGTGTTTAAAGGAGTTAGTTTGCTAATATAATCTTTAAAAATATATTGACAAGAACTATTAAATATAGTGAATAAAATTTTATGTTGTCTCAGTATAAAACTAGGAAAAAATTTATAAAAAACATTAAATTTATATTATAAATTCAGGTATAAATAATCCGATTATGAGCTTTAACATAATAGATTACACGAACCAAAATTTTTTGATGGAAAATCAGATAAAGAAATTTGTTTATGTATAATTTATTCTAATGGAATATCAATTTGTTTTTGGTAATTTCTTAACGGGAAATTAATTTTAATGAGTTCTTTATCAGATGTACAGAAAGTCTATAATTTGGGTTCTGACTGCATTTGAAAAAAATTTAATTTTTTTGGTCGAAATCCAGCCACTTAATTTTGATGGGGCTGGATTTTCTGACAGCCACACAGGTCAAGCCTAGTGTTCAAGCCTCCGTGCCCACATCTACAATGATACTAATATTGATGCAGCTTTTGCTGCTAGTCGCCAGGCTAGCTGCCTCGCTTCAGCTTCAAATGGTGATACTAATTTGGCTCCACTCGACCTTCAATCCCCGAATGCTTTTGGATGCAATTTCTATCAAAACCTTGTGGCCAAACATGCGCTTCTCTACATTCGGATCAGGAGCTCTTCAATGGGGGATCACAAGATGCTTTGGTCAGGAGTTATAATTATAATAATGGAGCTTTCCGTCGTGATTTTGCTGCTACGATCAAAATGAGTAATATAAGTCCTTTGACTGGAACAGCCAGAGAGATCAGATTGAACGGCAGAGTCCCCAACTAGTATAATATATAAGATAAAACATATAATTTATAAGATAGTAGTTCAGTTTGTTTTTGACTAAATATTAGAATTGAAACTGAATCATTCATTTTAGTTGTTTGGTTTGATTTCTTTTTATAATGTGGTTTTTCTGTTTTTTATAAAACTGAATCATTCATTTTAGTTGTTTCAATTTTAGTTGTGTTTTTTTGTAGGTTTTAGTTTTTTTTTTTTTTGTGTGTTGAATAGTTGTCAAAAGCACTCGTTATGGCGTCGTTAAACAAGAGTAAACATGGTTATCAAATTAGTCAAACTGCTCCGAGAGTCTCTCATCTCTTATTTACCGACGATAGTTTTTTGTTCTTTAGATCAAAATAACAGTGAAAAACATGTAATCAAAACTTTACTCAACAATTATGAAACTTTTTAAGATCGGGCCGTCAACTGCTAGACATCTGGCATCTTCTTTAGCTCGGATATCCTCTTTGAAAAGCAAGCTGAAATTTCCATTTTAGGGGTCCATAATGATCTCCGAGATTGCAAATATTTGTGGTTACCGCCGCTGATATAAAAAAGTAATATTTAAATTTTCAATGGAGAGAGTTTGGAAAAGGATTCGGTGGAATCATAAACTGCTTTCTAGAGCGATTCCCTCTTATTATACTTCCTCCGTTTTTTTATATAGGTCGGTTTGATTTTTCTCCACGTATTTTTAAATGTTTTGGCTGTATAATTAAAATTATTATTTTTAATTAATTTTTCTTATAAAATAAAATTTTGATTAAGTATTTCTATTCAATAAAAAAATTAAAAAATAACAATTTTAACAAGGCATCAAAACACCTAAAAAAACTGTGTAGGAAAGTTAAACCACCTATACAGTAGAGTGAATAAGAAAAGAACTGACTTTGCCAAAGACATATGAGGAATACTCAGAGGAGTCTTCACCCTAAACGGATCTTCCCTTCGAATCCTTCTATACAAATAGGACTATTCCTCCTGCTTGCTCTTGGCCTTGGCTGCTTAGAGAGGGAGCATGTCTTGCTTTCTAATTCTCAAAGGGGTTATGTAAACAGATTGTGAGGATGTTAAATGCTTAATAGTGGAGTTCAAACTCTTATAATAATAGCAGTGGTGTTTGTTGGTTTAGCTGGGATGTAATGAGTATGGCAAAAGGAAAAGCAGGTATTCAGATAGGCTGTGGGAAATGGTAATAATATTTATATATATTCAGATTTTTGGCTTCAGGCCACGTAGTGTTTCCTGTGTCGAGAATGAGAGCAATTAATGTTAAAATAGATGTAATTATTGTTATAATATGATACTAAAAAAATATTTTGGTGTTAAAATAAATTTTATGTTTCAATGCATGGTTTTAAAATAGAATCAAATATATAATATAAAACCAAAAACTACATTATAATTTTTTTTATATTCATTTTCCTCCAATTTCTTACTTGCATACTCATAGAGCATTATAACTACATCTATACTTGGTTCTAAATATAGAACTAAATATAACATTTTTTAATTTTAGCACATTCTTTAGCATTGTATTGGTGTGTTATGTTCTATAATTGATACTATATTATACAAATAACACCTCATTTAGCATTGCATTGAACTTGCTCTGATTATGTGAACATAGATAGAAATAGCAAGGTCGACAACCTTTTTTTTTTCTAATACAAAATTATGGGACGTGAACATCACAAATTCTTTTAGTGAAAGCTATTCTAAATACGGATCATATTCCTCAACATGATACAGATAGAGTTGCTTGGACCAGGACCCAATAATGGGGTTTACGATGTAAAATCTGGATAGCATGATGATCATAAAGTTACCTTTCTTTGTAATAAAAACAGCAAGACAAGTCAAAAAAAAGTAAAGGTTGATGTTTAAAAGACATCTATGTTGATACCTAGAAACCTATGTTTTTATATTATGTGCAAATTCTAATTTGGTCCTTGCGGATTGAATGAATTTTTTTTACATTTCACAGCAGATCAATGATCCTAAATAGTGCAAATTAAGATCACCTAGCCTGGAGACTAGCATGCACACATCTTTTAAAGCACCTCGTTAGAATGATGTACATACCTGTGAATTTTGGTTTAAATTATTACCCCCTCTCAGAATTCAGTTGTGCTGCAATTATCAACTCTAAGATATATTATCAGTTCCAAGATATATGATCACCAATATTGCTGTAATTTGAGTAATCAAGAAACCAAAGTATTAGGAACATAATAGCAATACAATAGCATTAAAGCAAGGTTCAGTGGCCTCAACTTAATTTTACCAGTTCACAAAATTATATAGCTGGGAGAAGTGTAGAGAGAGAGAGAGATCCATACTACAATTGATTATATTAATGGGATAGAAAAGCATTTATGAAGATGAGTATATACTGTTTTAATTAATATGAAGCATACTAATTAAAATTGAATGTTCTATGATTGAATTCATAAATTACAAAATTGATATGCATTTATTAGATTTTCACTACAAAAAATGTTTTTTTTTAAATATACAAAAAATGTTTTGTTATGCGACAGTTTTATACGATAGATAATATGGGAGCCGTCAGTCATGATTAACATGACAGTGAGTGAAACCTTTGTATAGGTATGTTACGTGACGAATGCTAAGTATCCTAAAAATAATTTCAATTTTTTTTTCAAGTGATAACTTATTTTGATTTGTCGGCTCAAATGTTTGCACGCGAGATCTCATATTATTATTAGAAAAATTATTGATTACATATGTGACAACTCAACATTTTTAGGGTATCTAGCATTTTTCAAGTTACATACGCAACAAAATTATTATTCATATAATGGTCCGGCTAAAATTATGGCGTACATAGTTTATATAGACCCAAAATAATAATTTAGGTTTCGGCTAAAAATAAAAAATTCTACTTAATTAAATTATTGCATTTGATTCACTTTGCATTAATTTCTTAGTTTAATTTTGTTGATAGATTCTATTATTTATCGAATCAAATATATATTTATGTAATTATGCATGTCCCACCCGAATTCCCATATTTTTAAATCGATAGATTCTATATATCCCTACCTCTATCCTTGCTTCTTAATTAGGTTCACACGAACAATCCGTAAAATTTATGTACAAAGCAATGATGTCCAACATGTAAGCAGAAACATGCGAAAATGAAGGTAGCACTGAGTTGTCCCAAGGAGCCTAAGATTACAATGTTAACTATTTTCTTACAAACTGACATACGAGTCATCATCGCGAAACTATTTGTTTGTGTAGCAGTATTTATGAGTTCTTCTCTCACACTTTTTCGCATATTGTCTATCATTCAGACTGTAAGTATTACGTGGTTCCAACAAAGTTTAACAATGCTAAATGCTAAATGCTAAATGAATTGGTAATCTTGTTCCAACAAAGTTTCTCATATGTTCTGCTCCTGTAGGGAAAACTAGAATGTTAATGCAGATATGGCGATGGATTGGAGTTCTAAAATTATCTCTGAGTGGCAGCCTGCTAAAGCAAAACAGAGGAGTATCACAATTAGACGCAAATCTAACAATCAAGCCAATGATTACCGATGGTCAGCACCTCCTGACGGAACACTCAAATTTAATTTTGACGCGTCAGTTGGTACTGAATTATCGTCCTTCTCTAGAGGAATGACATCGAGTAATCATTCAGGCATGTTTTTGATGTCAGACCACGATATTTGGAGGCATGGTATCAGTTTTTTAGGCTGAGACTATTGGAATCAATGAGGCATTATCCTGAGTCCTCTCTCTTAGAGTTGATAATGTTATTATAGAGAGTGAGTGAGTCACTCATTTCTCAAAGTTCAAGTTTTGAATATAGACTACTCAAACAGTCATGTAATAAAAATTCTACTAAAATTATTGTGTTTTAAATGCCTGTTTTATGCATTTGATTCACTTCGTATTAATTTCTTAGTTTAGTGTAATTTGTTAATAGATTCTATCATTTATATATTATATCATGTAATTACGCATGCTGCATCCCCACCCGAATCCCCATATTTCTATATCTATCGAATCCATATATCCCTACCCCTATCCTTGCTTCTTAGGTCACAGGAACAAGGCTAAAATTTATGTACAAAACAATGATGTCCAACATGTAAGCAGAAATATGCGAAAATGAAGATAGCATTGAGCTGCAGTACGGAGCCCAAGATTGCAATGTCAACTATTTCTTACACACCAGCATACGAGTCATCGCGAAACTACTTGTTTGTGCAACATTTAAGAGTTTCTCATATGTTCTGCTCCTATAATCCTACAATATGTACACATTAGTTTGGCAACTTCTGTTACATTTTTACTATAGTTACTGTAAGTCGTCTTTCTGATTCATCTTTGTGACACTATAGGTGCACTCTGCGTTCTTAATGCTGTCATTTTCAAGATTAAGATCACAGAACCAAGTACCGTATAAAACAGTGGCGGAGGGAGGATTTTAGAAGAGGGGGAGCCAAATTTTATTTTGTACAGCATTACGAAACACTTTCAGGCAACAAATGTCATCATATCCATCCGGAAAACCATTTTCAATACTCGATACATGTTATGACATATATTATATATATCATATACACACTGTAGCACTGCTACAGTAGCAGTCCGGCAAAGTTCAGGGGGGGCGGCCGCTTAGGCTCGCCCTAGCGTGCCTCCGCCCCTGGTATAAAATTTAAATTAGTAGCAATTATATCCAACCTGACGTCAAAATGAAGAAAACAGTAAACTGCTACAAGAAGAGCAAGGTTATAATAACTCTCCAAGTTCTTTAACTAGCATCCCAATGTGTCAGACTGTCAGTATTATGTAGCTATATATCGTGAAAAGTATGCCCAAGAATGTTGTTTAACGTAGATACAACATCACCGTAATTAAGTAAAATCCATAATATCGTCAACCATCTTGGAGAAATGTTGTTTAATGCTTTTAGTTTTTGGATCACTAAATCATCTAATCGAACAAGTAAAAGTAGGCATTAGCTACATCAACAATTCTGACACTTGATGTTAGACTAATTAGGAAACAGGGCTTCCAAATCAGTAACGTTTAGTGCAGTCTGGCGATGTATATCTAATGTAAATATCTCCTGTATCTTGTAGTCATCTCCATAGTAAACAGCTCTATAAATTGTATATATCTACTATACATATATAGTAGCAAGTTATCAAATATTAATCCTAATATAATAATTTCAATTCTTTACCCGATTAGATATAGGAGCTCATATGTCTATAGCACATGTATTTCATAATCATCTCATCAGTTTGTGAATCTATATAAACGACAATTCATACAGCATGTGTATTAAAAATTCGGTATCTTTTTTTATTGAGTTGTGAAATCATTCCATTCGAGTTTTGACACACCAGGAAATGATCCGGTGAAACTCCTAGAATTTGCAACATGGAAACCTCAGAATCTTCTCTATTTTGTTTTGCTCATTATATTTCGGCATCCTCTCTGGACTCCCCGTCATTTCTACGTTTATTCTGCAAAAGTAGGTAATGACTTTTGATATATCATGAGCATTTAAATTAGTCAGTAAGCAAAATGTTAAAGTGCTTACACAGGAAAAGCAAAGGAGCTTGCACTACTATTAGAGCGAGTTGACTCTGACAATGTTTTCAGTTCCGTGCTTTCCTCAATCTCAGTTATGACTTCGATGTCATCACCATCACCTTCCACAGCACTACGAGACAACTTCTTGCTTGACTTACTACTCTTCTCCTCACCCTATACAAGAAACATATGTTGACTAAAGAATGCAAATAACAGAGTCCTGCAAAATTTGTGTGATGAATTGCAGAAAAAAATTAATTTGTCTCCAGGATTTTGTAGGTAATCTTCTGTGGTTATCATTATTCCAACCAATGTTATGTCAATTTTGTCCTATCCAAACCCGATGACACGAAAATTGAATGTGTTCGACATTTTAAAATGAAATTCTCAAAGAGCATTCACCTCATTATCTGGAATCATCACCCCATCCTCGCTCACTTTGAATTCCAAGCCTTCTGAACTTCCATCAAACACAATCTTCTTTGAGGCCTATCGAAAAATTCATAAATAACAAACCAAAAGGTCTACATACACTACAAAGAAAAGTTAAATTATTGCACCTTGTGACCATGATGCTTTCCTTCTACCGGACTGTCCTGATTTCGCGGAGGCGATTTCTCTTCCACCAAATCAATCCCTCCATCTTCTTTAAACCGGAAGACTATAAAATCCTTGTCATCAGCAATCGATAGTTGTTTAGCATAATCAAGTTTTGTAGGAACTTTTGTTTTGTCTTTCTTCTCCTTTGAATCTTTTTTCTTGTTGTTGGGCCTATTAGATAGCATGTCTCCCTCATCTAGCAAATCATAACATAATTAATATTAGCAACAATATCTATCACTAGAAAAAAATTACCAAAACAGAAATGTTTACACACACACATGATTCAAATGAGCATCAAAATCATAGCATAACAGAATGAAATGAGCAATATATCTGTTTTTCAAGAATTTACCAAAAAAGAATCATAGAATAACAGAATGAAAAAATAAATATATCTATTATTCAAGAATTTACCACAAAAGAATCATGTACACACACTGCATGTGATACAAAGAAGCAATAGAATCTATGGTTCAAGAAGATAACTAAAAAGAAATATTTATATACACTTTTTGCCAAAAACTAGAAAAAAGAAACATTTACACACAAATAAACAAATAAAACTATAATTCAAGAAAATATAGTGTACCTAAGTGAAACCCGCATGCATAAAGAGTGGAAGCACAATCCTTGACATTCCATTTCAGTGACAAACTCATTGCTGAAAATCTTGGTTCAGGGATTGCACAAATCTAACGAGTCTAAATTAGCGAGAGGGAATTTTGTTATGATTTGGAATTTTTTAAAAACAATTATAAGTTCTTTTTTTAAAACAATTATAAGTTCTTGAAACTTATTTTTTTATTTAAGTTTGTAATCGATTCTAATAGAGTGAGTAAGAATCGAACTCATTGCTTAGACAACTATTAGAATTTCTCACATTCGAATTTTGCTTAATTGTGGGACGTATAATGTACGTGATTAATGACCCAGTGATATGCAAGGCAACTGTTAATTGTTTAGCTAATTATTGTCATTTTTTTAATTACGTACACTATACAAGGCAAGTATATATTGTTCAACTAAATTTTTTCATATTCATACATATTAGGATTTACGTAAAGAAAAATGCCAGAGTCCCAAAATTATTCTCAAAAAACACTTGTATAATTTTAATTGGTTATCAAAACAATAAATGAGATCGATTCCTTGTGTATTGAAATTAATACACGAATTAAAACTTTCTATTCTGCCACGTCACTACTGTCACGTTATTTTGAAAAAATATTTTGAGAATTTTGTTTGGTTCCCTGACATTACTCTCGGGCAAAACAATCCAAAATTTTATGCTTTGTATATAAAAACATGTGCTGCATTATTTTGTAGGATTGCCCTCCATGAATAAAATATTTTAGTAAGAGAATGATGAACGTAAAATGCATAATGATTGTTCTGTACATATAATACCTTTTTTTTTTATTACTATTCTATATTATTTTATACTTTTTTAATGATGTAGAAAAAGTATTTTTATTATTATTTGAAAATTGTTCATTTCAGTTTAATTAATTTTTATATTACATGTTCAAATTTTATTACAAGCTATATGGTAATATAAATGGCATACTGTATATGCAATTTATATTTACGCTGAAACTTTCGATATCAAGAATTTTAATACAAATAAAATGGCCCCACGGTTATTTATCATTAAATTTTGATATGCATATTATATATCAATATTGAATAAAGAATCTTGATAAAAATAAAATGACCCCACATTTTTTTCATTGAATCTTGATATGCATATTACTTGTCAACATGGAATAATTCCAAAATAATATCTTTCTAATTATTAAAATTTAATATTACAATTTTGTTATGAATATCATTACATAGTAAGAAGTGGACCCGGATTCATCATTTATATTAATATTTCCCCCATAATTAAATATTTTTTTGTGCCCACAGATTTTAATCAAGTAACATTTTTAAACCTTTAAGATATTATTAGAGAAAACGTTTGCCGATTAGAATGCTACGAAGGACAGATTATAAATACGTTGGTACGATAATTGCATGATTGTATCCTTGGAAAATAGTGAATTTGAAATAAACTTAGATAAAACTCGACAAAGTAAAAATAAGAAATTTTTTTTGATACGGAGTCATGCCTGGTATTGGCAATCTAGGATAGATATGAATAAGCAATTACTCAAGCAAGCTTAACAGTTAGATTGAATAATACTGTCACTTGTAACTTGACATTTGCAGTAGTTCATTTCTCATTTTCAATTGCGGGGAATGTCAAAAATGGAGATAATATATTTGATTTGTATATGAATTTAATAAATTGTATGATCGGTCTACTGCAGTGACTACTATGGAGCAAATCTAGCAGAAATCACCAGGCTTTCCAATTTTTATATTCTGCTCGGCCAGGAAACTCATAATCGCATTTCTCTGCCAACCTTTGAAACTCCTGTGCCAGAAAGTGAGAAAATGGCAAGTTTAGTCAATTGAGAACTCTTAAATAATATGGTCAACGGAATGACACCATAATATATAATGACTGTATATTTGAAGTATATATCTCGGCAGTCGTCAGCTATGCATGATCTTGCTATTAACCGGCAAAGCAGTAAATGAAATTTCAAGCACAAAATTAAAAAATACATGGATATAAACATACAAATTAAAATTTATCAAGGAGATACTCGTGTGTAACTCAACAATAAATAACAGTGATTTCGCTGTTGGCGTATGTAAGTGATACACAGTGGTGGTGGGGTTTCCAAAAAATTTTAGAAAAAGGAAAGCATGGAAAAACTGCACCTTGAAGTTGAAAAATTCAAAAATAAAAAACAATGCTTTGCAATCAATAGACACCTTAAGGTTTTTGGAATAAATAGACCCCTTAGAGGTTTTTTCTTGATTCTCAGTGTTTGCAATTTGGAAGAACAAAAAAATGAAATTACTTTTGATCAATATGTGCTAGAACATCTCCTCCAGGAAAAGCTGCTTTAGTTGTCTCAAATGAAACTTTGATAGCTTCCCTCCATGTTCCACCAACTCCTGGATTTTCCTGAGCTTTAAACCGACCCGGGTCTTCCATTAACAATGAATAACCAGAAAGCAAGTGGCCTACCCAGACATCGTCTTTCCTGAAAAGCTAGGAATTTTGAATCTACATTGATCTTGGACAAATGTTCGATGAAAGATATTTATTCACTGAATTTAGTATTGTTAAAGGCGCACTTAATTGGGCGATTTATGGTGCTTCGCACTTAGGCGCAAGATGTGTGATTCAAAAATGTACGCTTTAGTGCGATTATGAAATCATTCAAAAAACACAAGTGAAGAGCTAAAAACCACAAAAAGCACTCGGATTAGTAAAAGACAAAAAATACACTGAGGAGGGAAAGAGAAAGAATCCCTATCTTTAATATTTTCAAACCGCTCTACATCTCAAGTCTAATAAATGAAGATGATGAAAAAGAAGTGCGAGAATTTGAGGGGTTGGAGATTGAGCTAAATGACTCCTAAGCTTTTGAATTATTGAACATTAATGATTAATACTTTATTGACATTTCTATTATGTTATATATACTCTATTAAATTAAAATGTTAAGATTATGCCAAGTATTATTTTCTTGTGATTTTTTTATTTCGGTAAAAAAGCGCGACAAATGGTGCTTCGCGAGTCGCACTTCAAAATTGGGTCTTGCGCCTTAAACAACACTGACTGAATTTCCATCTAACAAATCAACTAGACATCTCACTTGCACTAATGGATAATGAATAATATTATGATCAGGTAACTCACAGAATTATATCCATATGTCGGGGTACATAATGTCCCCCACCAAGGCCCAAAAGAATCTTGTTTTTGCCATTATTCCTGCAAAATTATTGCAAGTGCCAAGACATATAAGAACGAAAAAAAGAAGCTGAAGAAATAAGAAAGTTACAGTACAATAATAATTGTGCACATGATTAATACCTGCTCCAGTTTCCAACAGCATCGCCGCCTCCAAGACCCAGTCCTTCCCAAACTAACTTAACTCGGAAAAAAAAAGTTTTAATTAGTGAACCTATTAGAAAAATTTTGTTTTGTCTTTCTTTTTTACTTTAAAAGACGCTGATATAAGCCTTATGCCACAGGAGAAGAACTGAAGGTCAGACGTTGATAGGACGAAAAGGAGAGTGATATTGTTGGTACCTAGGACCTGATTATAATGTATGCATAATAAAATACCCTTTGTTTTAAAACTGAGTAGAACATTAGAAAAGAAAATGAACAAATGGCAAACTCAAGCAAGAAAATTAAAGAAGATAGTGAAGAATTTAAGTAAAACAATAGAAGAAAATAAAATAATAGGGGATCAATATTTTCCACAAGGACTATTGATATTTCCATGACCACAGGTTTGTTTAATGCACAATGTGCAAATTTCTGTCACTTATTTTGGTATTAATGGTGAAGATATCAAATTTCCTAGTGGAAATATAACATAACTGTTTAACAAACTAATGTAAACTCTACCCAACTAAAGCAATGGCTTGTGCAGCATCCTGCCTCTTCCAGTACTCCTCTGTACTACCTACAATTAAAACACCAAGGTAGTCCACAATACCGAAATCAGGGGGAAATTGTGACTGGGACACTAGTAAATATGAAAAAATTCAAGCTTACTTATCCCAAAAAAAATAATATAAATCAAGGTTCCAAGCAGAAATGGCATTATTAGCCTAAAGTACCAATTTCTACAAACATTGTGGGTGAATTTATCTCAGGTCCATGATGGGTTGCCTCAAGCGTTACCTGCATAGAGATACAAATGTAATAAGACAACTATATCTCCATTCTTGTACACAATTACACATTGTGAGGTGTACATGAGAATGAAGAAAAATTAACATCAAATGCTAGAATTTGTATAAACAATCACAATATACTTTTTAGGTTTCGTCAGAATTGTCATTTATGGATGTATAATTGTGAACTCTTTTCAAATAACAGTTGGATATGTAACAAAACTAGTAACAACACATATAATTTTGCATAAAAAACTAATCAACAGAAGAGAATATATTAACCTCAAATTCAGGAGTTAAATTATGTGACTGAGCTATAGACCTCAGCAACTTCAACCACGGCCCTATTCTAGGATTAGGAGGTGCAGCCCAACCCGGTTTTCCACCCGCTGGCGACACATCATTTTCACGCAAATGAGGCACGCCTAACATCACAACAAAACTAAATTTCATCATCTCCATTACTTACAAGTAGGGCTGTAAACGAACAGAGTCGAGCCGAGTTTTGCCCGAGCCGAGCCGAGTTTGACTTTTTTTTTAAACGAACCGAACCGAGCCGAGTTTGACTTTTTTTTAAAACGAACCGAGTCGAGCCGAGTTTCCTAATAAACGAGCCGAACACGAGTTGTTCGCGAACAAATCGTACGGATTTACGGAGTTTCCTAATAAAAATAACTTTTACGGATTGTTTTTTCTATTTTTTAAGAAATATTTCTCGACGATATACTTAATATAATGATATTCCCAAATCGAGTTGTTTGCTAACAAAACAAATATTTTTTACTCAATTAAGTCCAATTAATAAAAATAACTTTAACGGATTGTTGTTTCTATTTTTTAAGAAATATTTCTCGACGATCCAACCGTACGGATGTCAAGATATACTTAATATAATGATATTCCCAAATTTTAAAAAAATAAAAAATTAATTTGGTTGAATATTCTAGTATATCATTACTATATTGACTACTTGACTAGTACTCGTAACTAGTGTTTTGTCACGAATTGTTGTTTCTATTTTTCTAAAAATATTTCTCGACAATCCAAGCATATGAATGTCAAGATATATATAATATAATGATATCCCCAAATTTTAAAAAAATAAAAAATTAATTTGGTTGGAGATCTTAGTATATCACTACTATATTGACTAGTACTCGTAACTAGTGCATTGTCACGAATTGTTGTTTCTATTCTTTTAAAATATTTCTCGACAATCCAACCGTACGGATGTCAAGATATATCTAATATAATGATATTTCCAAATTTTAAAAAAATAAAAAATTAATTTGGTTGGAGATCTTAGTATATCACTACTATATTGACTAGAATTCGTAAATAGTGTTTTGTCACGAATTGTTCTTTCCATTTTTTTAAAAATATTTCTCGACGATCCAACCGTACAGATGTCAAGATATATTTAATTTAATGATATTCCCAAATTTAATGTATTATATTTATTAATATATATATATATATATTATGTATAATAATACAAATGTAACATATTTAATTATGATCAATTTCTCTATGTGATCGAAGTTGAATAGGTCATAAGTTGTTTTTTTAAATTCTTGATGTTGAATTCCAAATTTCATATTTGTGTTGTGACTTGTGAGAAAAATGGCATGGTTTAATCAATTTTTTAATTTTGACAAATTAAATAAAATTGATATTCATTTTTTAAAATGAGATTGTAATCAATTTAAGAAAATTAAAAGATTATAAAATTATGTATGTTATATATATATAGTCACATAAAAATTAATATATTAAATATGATTCAAATAATCAAATGTAAATACATTATAATATATGCGTGTGTGTATATATTTATACATATCATGGAAATGTTCTGTTACTTTGTTTTGCGTATGTAGCTATACCGACATGTACATTACTAAATTTGCTTTATAATTGTCATAGTGGTATAAATAACTAAATAAGTTTCTAGAATTGTCATACTGGTTTAAGAATTGCTTTGTCACAAATAGACTTTGCAGTTTGATCTTTTTCAATCTTCCAGTGTTACTCACTCAGACGACAGTGAATGCAGACTGTAATGAGGATGAGAATCGAGATGCAATGGTTTGGAAATTGGGAGGCAAATGCCTGAATCTGATTCTTAGCATCTCTAAACAAACAAAAACCACATGTATAGTATACACTTATTCTTTTTTTAACAATATATATATATAATATGAATAATTTCATATAAACATTAATATATTAAATATGATATAAATATTTAAATTATTCATAATATTTTTTTATTTATAATATATATAAATTTTATCCGAGCCGAGCCGAGTTAGACGAGCTCGAGCCGAACTCGAGCCGATCCCGAGCTAAACGAGCCGAGCTCGAGCCGAACAGGCATAAAGCTCGGCTCGGGTTCGTTTACTAACCGAGCGGATTTTTATGTTCAAAATCAGGTTCTTTTAATAAACGAACAGAGTCGAGCTCACTTAAACGAGCCGAGCTCGAGTTTTGTTCACGAACAACTCTGTTCATTTACAGCCCTACTTACAAGTTACAACACAAAACATCAAACGCATAATTCATTCAAAACAATAAATACCAATTGGGTGAATCGTGAGCGCAGGACGATTTGAGACAGCAGTGTGCTTGCTAAGAAAAATAACTTCATCAACAACCTCACCGGTAGCAGCCTCCCACCTCTTATCCAAATGATCCTCTTTCACAATACTATTATCATGCTTTAACAGCCTCACTCCCTTATTCACAAAACTCGACATATTCCCCTAAACCAAACCATTAATCGAGTCTAATCAAAACTCAGAATCATAACCAAAAATCATCAACCCCATCATTCCATCAAAACCACCATATCACTCTAGAAAAAATCATTACTTGAAAAATTATATATATCATGTTATTGGTTAAATGGGCAGGCTTATAAATGTGAAAAGAACACAAGTAGCAACATATAATGACATATAAACAGAAATAAAACATAATGACAATAAAAGTACATAATAATATATGGTGTGTGTGTGTGTAACCTGAAGAGTGGGGCCAGGGTGCCAAGCAGGCATGGAGAGAAGGGCAGAAGCAGGGCCAATAGAAGCTGGGTCAGTGGTGGTTGCAACCACAAGGGTCACCATCTTTCTGCTGCTAAAATACACTGTCGCCCTTTGAAAACTATCACTACTAACAAATCTTGTTGGTAGTCTTGTAAACACATGCCTAATACTAGCCATTTGCCCAAAAGCTTCTTTTGTTCTTCATTATAAATTTATATTTTTATTTAATTTATTTTGGATGAAATTCTAAATTATATATTTTTACAAAGATTATGAGTTCGAATTTTTTACACTTACATTTCTTAAAAATCATCAAAAGAATACCATGATAAATAAATTTATGAGTTAAGAATTAAAATGTCTTTTCAATGATAAAATAATAAAATATTAGTATGAAGAAAAAAATATATTTTATATCAATAGAATACGTATATATTTGACATGGGAAGATTTTAGTATTATTATATAAGTACTTGGACAATGGTATTACGTGTCACTATTACACCAACAAATGACAAAAATGGTACAATGATCCAAAATATCACTCCAAAACGCTATATAAAGTTGAGTTTTCACAAAAACGCTACATCGTGTAACGTTTTGAGCATTTTTTTTTTAATTTTTAAAGTTCAAAACGCAAGATAAAATAGAGTTTAAGGGCAAAACGCAAGATGAATTAGAATTTTAGGACAAAATGCTACTTTAAGTTGATTTTTGCACCTAATTTTTTTTAAAATATTTATAAAATGAATACTTAGCTTTTAATTTAAGTTTAATATTTCTAAAACAATCAATTCAATACTTAGTTTTTAATTTAAACTTAATATTTCTAAAATCCAATTAGGGAAATGATGAACCCTAAAACATTAAAAATGGTTAAATTAGGATCCTAAAGTTAATTAGGGTTTTGGATCTAGGGCCCTGAACCCTAAATTATTGAACATTCTATTACATGTTTATAAATTCAAATACTTAACTTTTAATTTAAATTTAAATTTAATATTTCTAAAACCCAATTAGAGAATTGATGAACCCTAAAATATTAAAAACGATTAAATTAGGTGTGTTTGGGGGTTATGTTTTAATTTTATTTTACTATTAAACACACTACATTAAATGCTCGTTAAATGATGAATACATACAAAAATATGGTGATGATAAAAATCAAAAAGGAAAAACGTTACACTACTTGGTGTTTTATATTAAAAAAATAAAAACGCTACACTATGTTGGGTTTTGTATTCAAAAATAGGGCTGCAAACGAACAGAGTCGAGCCGAGTTTTGCCCGAGCCGAGCTGAGTTTGACTTTTTTTTTAAACGAACCGAACTGAGCCGAGTTTGACTTTTTTTTAAAACGAACCGAGTCGAGCCGAGTTTCCTAATAAACGAGTCGAACACGAGTTTTTCGCGAACAAATCGAGTCGGGTCCGAGTCGAGTCGAATTCGAACCGAGTCCGAGCCGAATCGAGTTGTTCGCTAACAAAACAAATATATTTTACTCAATTAAGTCTAATTAATAAAAATAACTTTCACGGATTGTTGTTTCTATTTTTTAAGAAATATTTCTCGACGATCCAACCGTACGGATGTCAAGATATACTTAATATAATGATATTCCCAAATTTTAAAAAAATAAAAAATTAATTTAGTTGAAGATTCTAGTATATCATTACTATATTGACTACTTGACTAGTACTCGTAACTAGTGTTTTGTCATGAATTGTTGTTTCTATTTTTCTAAAAATATTTCTCGACAATCCAACCATATGAATGTCAAGATATATATATAATATAATGATATCCCCAAATTTTAAAAAAATAAAAAATTAATTTGGTTGGAGATCTTAATATATCACTACTATATTGACTAATACTCGTAAGTAGTGCATTGTCACGAATTGTTGTTTCTATTCTTTTAAAATATTTCTCGACAATCTAACTATATGGATGTCAAGATATATCTAATATAATGTTATTTTCAAATTTTAAAAAAATAATTTGGTTGGAGATCTTAGTATATCACTACTATATTGACTAGAATTCGTAACTAGTGTTTTGTCACGAATTGTTCTTTCCATTTTTTTAAAAATATTTCTCGACGATCCAATCGTACGGATGTCAAGATATATTTAATTTAATGATATTCCCAAATTTAATGTATTATATTTATTAATATATATATATATATATATATATATTATGTATAATAATACAAATGTAACATATTTAATTATGGTCAATTTCTCTATGTGATCGAAGTTGAATAAGTCATAAGTTGTTTTTTTAATTCTTGATGTTGAATTCCAAATTTCATATTTGTGTTGTGACTTGTGAGAAAAATGACATGGTTTAATCAATTTTTTAATTTTGACAAATTAAATAAAATTGATATTCATTTTCTAAAATGAGATTGTAATCAATTTAAGAAAATTAAAAGATTATAAAATTATGTATGTTATATATATATATATATATATATATATATAGTCACATAAAAATTAATATATTAAATATGATTCAAATAATCAAATGTAAATACATTATAATATATGCGTGTGTGTATATATTTATACATATTATAATAAAAACATAATATAAAATTTGAATTTGTGTTAATTATTATATTTAGAGATTTTAAAAATAAAATGTTCAAGAATTAAGACACATCAGTACATCACAGATTCACAATTTACACAAATACATAATCAAACTATAAATATTTTAGGCGGTATATATAAACATTAATATATTAAATATGAATAAACATTAACAATATATATATAATATGAATAATTTCATATAAACATTAATATATTAAATATGATATAAATATTTAAATTATTCATAATATTTTTTTATTTATAATATATATAAATTTTATCCGAGCCGAGCTAGACGAGCTCGAGCCGATCCCGAGCTAAACGAACCGAGCTCGAGTCGAACAGGCATAAAGCTCGGCTCGGGTTCGTTTACTAACCGAGCGGATTTTTATGTTCAAGATCAGGTTCTTTTAATAAACGAACAGAGTCGAGCTCACTTAAACGAGCCGAGCTCGAGTTTTGTTCACGAACAGCTCTGTTCATTTGCAGCCCTATTCAAAAATCAAAAGAATAATAAAGTTACACTATTTTGGGTTTTGAAGTGACATTTAGTCCCATTTTCATAAGTTTTGTAATTTTGAGCATTTTATCTTCAATTTGTGCCATATAGTGCCATTTCTCTAAGTTTTTTTGTTAATATTTTTATTTATGTAGTTATTGACTAAAAATATTAAAATTTACATAGTTGTTAAATTTATAATTAAATAATTAGAGCAAAATTCTAGAAATTGAAATAATAAACTGAATTAAAAGCCCTGAAATAGCGAAATTTGAACAACTTCTAACTTTTTTTGTTAGTATAGCTTAAAAATTAATAAATAATATTTATCTTTTAATTAATTTTAAAGTGAAAAACAATCGCTACATTTCACTGTTTTTTTAAAAACAATTCGGAAGAGTAAAAAAGAGAGAGAGAAACGGTATTCCCCGCGAAACCAACGACAGAACCCTAGAAGTGACAGAGAGAGAGAGAGAGAGGGAGAGAGAGGGAGAGAGAGAGGGAGAGAGATATGGGAGAGAGGGAGAGAGAGATTGAAGTTCGAAGTCTAATGGGAGAATCGACGAGACTTTCAATCTCTGAAATATCTACTATTCATAAACTTTAACTAGTACTAGAATCATAAAGTATAATTACAATAGTTGTGTACGTGAGTATTTTATTTTATTTTGTGTGCATTATGCATTTTTCGATTTATTAGTATGTTTTTGTTTGTTTTATGCATACTTGCTTTCTTTCAAAATTGTGATTTCGTTTTCTATGTCATATCGACTGAATTCTTGAGTGTCTGTGTGCGTGTGAGTGTTTGCGTTATTTATAATTTTTATACTTTGATTGGGTGGAATAGGAATACTATTGGCTGTTGAATTTGTAAGTATACCTATTGACTTGATAGATTCACAACATTTTTTGACTGGACACTTAAAAAATGTAATGACTGTGAGTGTCAACTGTTTTAATTGGGAGTATGGGACAATGTTAAGTCCTACAATATGGTTTGGAAAAGGACTTGCATGAATTTTTTTTAAGGGTACATAGATTATTATGTTTTCGTATGACATATTTCATGGATCATGTAACAGAATCATTTATTTCTGATTGTGCGCAAAGTCTACATTTATGTCCGTAAGTTTGTTCAGATTCTTATCTTTCTTGCTTGTTATATGGATCAGGGTGTGATTGTGTGAAATTGAGTTTGGGAAGTCAAATTAGTGAGTATCCCACCCATGCTGGAGACTTTTTTATTGTTATTCCATTTACAAAGAAGGATCAGAAATCTGAGGAGGTTACGACAGCATCAAATGTCACCAGTCAATGCTCATCTTCAAATCTTGCTGATTCAGCTTGGTCTGATCTGATGCAAGAGCTGTCTTGCATGCAGAATACTGCTACAAACGAAAGTCAACATGATACGGAGCTTCAAGGCTTGACCTTTGGTGATAGAACTAGAGCTAGCAGGAGAAATAACTGAACTCGTTATTCAGGGACAAAATGGAGAACAAAGTCTTTCAGCAATGAACATGAAGAAATCGCAAACAATCTTGTAGAGAGCATTTTGCAGTCATCAAGTAATGATATATTTGATGTTAAAAACTGTGACAAATTTCTTCAGTTATCAGAATCAATAAATTGTTTGGCTGAGCCATTTTCTGGGACATTCATGTTAACCAATGCTATCTCAAAGGACAGTGAAATGGACCAGTATGTGAGCAAGGGTGGTTTATGCGTGTGCCCAACATGGCTGAAGGATTTAATGAAGAGGTTTTGTTTCTTAAACCTTTACTCGGCAATTCTTGAATTTCAGGGCAAACGGGTCACCTCCACTGGTTTGAAAGGATCTCTGGACCAACTTGCGGAATTTGGATTTCCGATTGGCATTTCAGACCTTGAGCAACTTTCAGTACTATGTCCTAAGGTATTTCACTGTTCCTCATCTCTAGAGTTTCTTCATATGGACATGGAATGTACACTTTATTCTTTTGATAATACTGCTGTGACTAAAATCATTCAGCAAGTTTCTTTCAGTCTTCTGCATTATACGAAAATTATACTTGATATATAACGGGTTAGTACTAGATTTTTAAGAAACACAACCAATGACCGAAAAATGCTGGCTACTTTACATCCAGGTTGTATATTTTGTGGACGGTGAGACAGAAGCAAAGAAATTTAGCAGTATCCTTGTTATAAAATCTCAACCTGAAAAAAGTGATCAAGTTATACTTACACATTCTGCTGGTAATTTGATGACAGTTTGTATTTTTCTTTCAAATAAGGTGTTAACTTTATGCATAACTGTAATATTCTTTTATGCATTAACCTTGTGATAAACTTTGGTAGCTCATAAACGCATGCCTCTTTTAAAGAAAGTCAATGCAATGAAGAAAAGGGATGATTTTTTCAAAACTGAATTATGGAGTACCATCGAATCATTATTGGTATGTTCACATTGCCTTGTATTCCAGATTTTAAACCTTTACTAGTGTGCATATCTCTTCTTCACATGACAATGTTTGTACATGTGCTGTCTAACGGTTAAAAGGGCTCAGTCGGTCTTAAATAGCAAAAAAGAAAAAGAATAGTGCGCAGTCTGTTTTATCCAAAAAAAAGAAGAAAAAAAGTGTTTAATCTGCTGACATTCAGGGTTAACCATTAAAAATATGCATCATAAAGACACATGTGACACGTGCATTCATTAATTATTGATATATTTTTTCTTATCATAAGTTGTATTGTACTTGTGTCTTTCATATTTACTGTTTCATTTAAAATCGGGTATGTATGTATGTTGAAGAGTTCTCGTTAAGACTATGTATGCATAGACAGCAATGCGATATACTGATTGCTTACTCGCTCCCTCTTTAATTTAGTTATATTATGTATTTTTTTTATATATAAATGACTTTTTAATCCACTATTAAGTTATTTCTCAAAATGCGAGTCTATTTATGTTAGTCACATAAAATTGAGTATTCATATAAAATAATGCTTGAAAATTGGCTATTTGAGAGTATGGCACATGTGCAAATAATTCATAATCTACATTCTTGATGATTTATAATGATTAAAAGTTGTATACTTCATAGGTTTATACTAATGATAGTAGAGTTTGGAGATAGACTCAATACAGCATATATTACATATGTCTAGTTTTAGGCCAGAGTTCAGGTCATTTGTTAGTGTTCTTGTGGAATTTAAAGAACTACTTGAGCTTAGAGGAGTTAATTTTAATTCTATTTGAAGAGCGACTATGCCAGTAGGATATTATTGTTGTAGTGTTTGGTTAATCAGTCTTAGGTCCTAGTTAAGTAAACCTGAATGAATAGGTATGCCATCCGTAAATAGTTATTGTTGTTTCTTCGCATTTTTTTTACTTAGTACTTTGGATAAACTGAATAATATGAAACAGCGTGAAACTGGAAATGATATGGCGAAATGCTTCTCTCTGGAAGATGTTCTAAGGTTTGTGAAAGCAAAGTCTACTGCAAGTAACAGAAAAGCTAAAAGGCCTAGACGTTGCACATCTGCTCCATCAACTTCTGTTTATTCCAAAGAAGTCTGTCATGTAAGTTTGAACCCTTTTTCTAGTGGTTGCATGATAGAGTGGTGCATATTGTATTCCCGTGTTACTACATGCAAAGAAAAGTATTGGAGTAATGGTATAATGATTTTAACTTCATTGTATTTTTTTCCACACTTCTATGCATATTTTTTTCATACAGAATTATGTATCACTTGCATTAAATTAGATATCTTTATATTATACATGATTACTCAACATTACATGGTTTGTGCAAATTGTTTTAGAAACTTGTATCCCATAATCTTATCGTTTCTCCAATCCCATTGCTTGGTCGGTCAAATTAAATTATTTATGATGCTGTTTTAGGTTCTAACAATTCTTCTCCTTTAGCAGAACACACAACCGTTATCACCTGTTGAAATGATTGAACATCTGAAAATGGGTATTGGATCTAAAGGACAGGTGAAACTTCACTTATCGTCTTCTCATGCTGAGTGTTTTCTTTGTTTTGCAATTGGTTGCCTTCATATTTTTCCTTTCCTACCTCTGTTTTTTAGTACATAGATTTTGGGTGGGGGGAAGCGGAATTTGGGGAAAGATATATAGGAGTCAGCCTTCATGTAAACATGGAAGTTAATCTCATTTTGTTTAGAATAATTATTTTTCGGTTCAATTTAGCTGAGTGCTAAACATTATTGTTGCAGATTGTTCACATTGAAGATATCCCTGGCAGAAAAGCGAACTATGTTGAAATCCCGGGTGAACTATCAGAAAATGTGAAATCTTCTCTCAAACGTATTGGGATTACTAGGTTGTATAGCCACCAGGTGTGGATCCTTGCCTATATATGGTGATCCTTTTCGATCCTTGCGTATCTGCTTTTATATGTATATCTTTGCTGTATACGCAGACAGAATCAATTAAAGCTTCTCTTTCTGGCAAAAATGTAGTCGTGGCAACCATGACATCCAGTGGGAAATCTCTTTGCTATAACCTTCCAGTCCTGGAAGTACTATCTCAGGATTTGTCTGGTTGTGCTTTTTATCTTTTCCCAACAAAGGTTATCTGCACTAGATGTTATGTGCCTTTTATATTTATTTGTGCTGGTGAATCGTGAAACACATCTTTAATATTGTTTTGATTTCAATTTAGCCTTCTGGTTGAATATAAGAGTTTAGTCTACTGTATACCAAATTGGTTGTTGATGCAGGCTCTAGCTCAAGATCAACTGCGAGCATTGTCAGAAATCACAAAAGAGTCCAATACCAGCTTAAATATAGGCACCTATGATGGAGATACTTCTCAGGATGATCGGCTGTGGTTGAGGGACAATGCTAGACTCGTATGATTGCATGAGATGGGGGTCTTTGTGTTTTTCTTCAAGTTGAATTGCTTGTGTATTTTCACTAACTTTTTGCCAGTTTTTGTGCAGTTGATTATGAATCCCGATATGTTGCACATGTCTATCTTGCCATTCCATGGACAATATAGGCGAATTTTAGAAAATCTTAGGTATCTCTTGCATACAATGAAATGCTGCTGGTCAAAGAACTCTTTTTATTTTGATAATAATTTATCTTTATTTTTATGTTGTCTCTTTATAACAGCAATAGCATTTGTTTCAAAATGTATTTGATACACTAGGTTTGTCATCATTGATGAAGCCCATGCCTATAAAGGAGCATTTGGTTGGCATACTGCACTTATTTTGAGGAGACTTCATCGAATCTGTGCTCATGGTATCATTGCAATGTGTTTATGACTTTATGTAATATATGTAACGATGGCAATTTACGTACTATATATTCTGTGTCATTCATCACCTCCATCAAACAAGTTATAGTTATCCACACAGCCTGGTTATGCAGTGTATGGCAGTGATCCATCATTTGTGTTTTCTACTGCAACTTCTGCTAATCCCCACGAGCATGCAATTGTGAGATACTACTTATTTTTATGATGTTTTTTTTGTACCTTAAGGAACCTTACTTTCTGAAATATGTGGAATGTTTACAATTTCTCTCCTGGGAGCAACCATAATGTTAGTCTGTTGGCTGGGCTAGTAGGCCGGATCTCATGGTCTCCTTAATACTAAACACATAGAATTGGAGTTATTTTTTTGCATGTATTTGATGACAACTTAAAGATTGTATTAGTCATTTTGCATTTAAAATATACATGAATTACCACAAGTCTTGCATCATTACATTGTTTTGGATGATTCAGGAATTTGCTAATTCATCAACGCTTGAGCTGATTCAGAACGATGGTAGCCCTTCTGGTGTCAAGCATTTTGTCCTTTGGAATCCACCTTTGTGCCTGAAAACCGTAGGCTTTCTGTGCCTATTAAGTGAACAAAACCTTTGACCAGAAATCTTCTCTCCTAGCTTTACTGACAACATTAAGGTACAGGTTTCCAAGAAGAGTAAGAGCGGTATTGGAACCAGTAAATCCATTGAGAAAAATGTTGTTGTCGGACGTTCAAGGTAACAGCTTTCTTAATCTATGGCATGAGCTTGTTTGGGTGTTCGATTAATATGAATTTTACTATGAGCAGTTTGTTGGCTGGTTAGATGCTTTTCATGTGAGGGGAGCATCTTATTTTCTCATACTTGCAATATGTTCATCCTCACTTTGTATTTTCTGATGTTGGATACCTGATGTCTATATGTCTTCATTCTATATGGAGTACATGAAGAGTTTGTTTTGTTGTAGATTTGAATGTAAGTGAACCTGTTAGTGCTAACACCTATATGTCAAGATTATCTAATATTATCAGTATCCAGCATTAGTGTATATTATAGTTGTAAATATTGATAGGAGTAAATCTGTGATTATCTGTAAATAGGTGATATGTAACAATATAGGGTCTGATATTATGTGATATAATAGGCTGATGTTAAGGGATATTTTAGGGTGATTTACAGGCTGATATGAAGGCATTTGTTAGCTGATTTGTAGCTCTAATCAGCTCTGATGTACCTATAAATACAGTAGCTTGTTTGTATGAAAGAAATAGAGAATTCAAACCATTCTATTATATTTTTGTCACTATAGGCACAAATGGGTTGAGAAAGCACAAATCGTTGGGTCACATACTTCCATATTACCACTACTAGGAATTTACTTGATAACCTTTGCCTCCTAATGCAGACGTGGAGATTTTTTTTATTTAAGGGATTTATTAGGTTAGATGAGTTTGTCCTTTGTCGATCATCTTAAGAGACTTTTTAAAGTTATGCTGAGTGCTTCTCTAGCTGTGTATTGCAGGCATTTTGACAACACTGCAGAGAATGTTAAAGATCTTTTTCAGTGTGCTATTAGATTATAACATAACTATGGTCACAAGTATGATGACTAGATAACCTTCCGAGTGCTGGTATGCTTGTAGACACCAATTCTACAATATAATGAGTAATATATTCTTACCCAAAAAACAGAAACAAAATTCCAGAACGAGAAGTGCTTAATTTTCTGCAAAGGAGGAAAACTTTTATATATGTCTCTATATATTGCAAGAACGGACCTAACCTTTAGATTGTTTTTATTAGTTGATTGCTGGGAAAAATAGACAGTGCATTGTACCAGATACGGTATGGCACTTGCTGCTGCATTCTGTTGAGTTAAGCCAAAGATTTTAACGGAACTATGAGTTAGATTCATAATTCTATAAGTGGGATATATGATAGGTGTGCTTATTAGTGGTTATCTTAATCGTGTAAGATAGTGACTCTAGGTGTATAATTTTCCTTATGTAATCAAGTAAACCATGTGTACATGAATGATATGAATACAATATGTGATCCCAAGTTGTGTCCGTCTTTAAATCAACTCTCATCACTTAATATTCTCTTAAGGTCAGGATTTTGTTCAGTATGAAGTAGGAAAATCCTCCCCGTAGTTCCTCTGTGTGTCTTTTAACTCAACTATATTTATTGCCTATGCGGTGGACTTAAATGTTATAAAAATGGTGTGGAAAGATGTAATGCCATGTAAAACACTCTGGAGGGAAAATATATGCTTTACAACAATTTGTTATGGTCTATAATTAGAACATGCAGCAAGTACATTGTCAATTTCCATATTATCAGTAACAAACTCTATAATGTGTTGCATCTTTCCTTGCAGTTCCATTATGGAGGTTTCCTATCTCTTTGCAGAAGTTGTTCAGCATGGACTTCGTTGCATTGCATTTTGCAAAACACGGAAACTTTGTGAACTTGTATTAAGTTATACGTATGAGTCCTAAATCTTACTTGCAGTTGGTTGATATATTTCTGCTCAATGTTTATCTTTTCATGATGATTCTATCAATTGATATACTACATTTCAATGCAGACAGGAGATTCTTCAGGAGAGTGCTGCTCATCTTGTTGATTCTGTTTGTGCTTACCGTGCTGGCTATATTGCCCAGGTTGATAGATTATCTGTTTTCAGCTCAATCTTTTCATTGGTATCCTAACAGTAACGATGACATAATTGGAATGTTATCCTTTAAATGTGATGCGTGTGTGACTGCCTTTTTTTGTTGGTGTGTGATGTAACATGCTAAGGATAGGTACTAATAATCTCTTTGGTTATTAAGGCTGTATGAACTAGGGATAATATACTTCCTGTTGCATTCAATATGCTTCATAGTCTAATGTTTTTTCTAATATATTAGGATTTTGGATCCTTTCAAAAGCATGTGACAGACCTTCTAAACCAGCAAGATTTTGAGAAGAAATTTTATGTGAAAGATAAATCCTCTAAAAATAGAAGTATAAAGCAAGCAATAAAATTTGTATTGTTGTTTTGCTAAACTTGACAGCCCCGCAGAGATTACAACTTCTCTAGAGTTGAACTTTGTCTAATAAGCAGATATCAATGGCTATTTCAACCGATAAGACCCGATTTTGCATGGATTGCAACTCGTAGCAACAACGAGAAACAATTTTTAATTTCAATAATCAATGAAAGTCTTCTAATAATAAAATATTACATCTTCTTATATAAAGGAGTAAAACCCCAAAACTTATGCAACAGGGAAAATTCTAATAACAAGGAAACTAGTGAATGAAGGAACCAAGTCCTTTTCATCATTCTACTACTACAACCTCGAATATTCCTAGTAATCTACTTATTTAATGTAAATAAAATATCATAAGAAATTACAATTAACTTTATCCCTAAATAATAACATGCAGTATATACAAATTAATATTTTAATTCTGTGCTCCAAAACAGTATGGTTGCATGGCTTTTCAGACTCTAAAACCAAAGAAATGCCTTTCCAGCCCCTAAAAGTTGTTCTTATAATTGATTTCTAATCTTTATGATTCCAATACATAACTGTGTTGACATATGAAGAGAAGATGTTTTAATTTGTATTCCTGCTTGTTGACATTGTTATGTAATAGAGCAGGATCGAAGAAGGATTGAGAGTGAATTTTTTGAAGGGAAAATTCTTGGTGTTTCTGCAACAAATGCCCTTGAGTTAGGCATTGATGTTGGGCATATCGATGTAACCCTGCATCTTGGTTTTCCTGGTACTATTTCAAGGTATATACTTTGCACACTTTGTTTTCTCTTTCTTTATTCTCCTTAGTGCTAACTTGATCCCATAATTAGCTTGTTGCAGCAATCTGGAAGAGCTGGGAGAAGGGAAAAGCCATCACTAGCAATATATATAGCATTTGAAGGGCCTATGGATCAGTATTTTATGAAATTTCCTCACAAACTCTTCAAAAGCCCTATTGAGTGTTGCCATATCGATGCAAATAATCCCCAGGTTTATTGTAGTTCGAATATCTTATCCATAAACATCCATCTTTTCTTTCCCTTGGATTGCATTTCAATTTCCACTTAGTAAGGTAGCATGTTTACTCATTGTAGTTCCTCTTCTCTGTAGGTTCTCGAACAACACTTGGTCTATGCTGCTCATGAACACCCATTGAGCCTACTCCATGATGAAAAACATTTTGGTCTGGGATTAAAGAATGTCGTATTAACACTTGAGGCTAAAGGGAACCTGAGTACTGATCCATCTCGTGAATCTTCCGACAAAATTTGGTGCTATATAGGTCAAGAGGTATATAATTTTCTAATTTTCTAGGTTTTATGCTCCCTCTATAGGTAATATTATTCAAATTAACATTCTTTTCTTGATATTTGCAACTGTACCACTCTTGTTTGATGTAAAATCTTTTTCCCAGAAAACTCCTTCCCATGCTGTTAGTATACGGGCTATAGAGTCAGAGAGATACAAAGTAATGGATGAGAAAAACAATGTAGTTCTGGAGGAGATAGAGGAAAGAAAGGCATTCTTTCAGGTAAAATGTTTAAAGACTAATAACCCACTGTCTTCGGATATAATATTCAATTTTTTGACTTTCGTACTCCATCTGCTATAGCAATGTCCTCTCAAGAAGCAAACTACATTAGATAGTATCCGCAAAACTTATATGCTTCTATATACATATGCCAATATAACCTTTAATTATTACTAGGTTGTTACGTTATTACATGGCTGGCGCAAGCTGATTTCCAAAATGGGAAAATTTGATCTTGTAAAATTTTCTACAAGCACGTAGGTGGCTGAGAGGGTGTCTTGCATTGATTAATTTATTTTTAAATGGGGATTAATCCTCGCAAGTACCCAGAACATTTGACACAATAATTGATAACCTAGCGCTGTTGCAGGGATTTGTACAAAAATATACCTCTTATTCTGAATATAGGGCATGTCCTCGAGTACTTATTACTTGAAGTTTTTTGTCAAACTTCATTTCAAGAAAATCAACCTACTAATCTTTTTGCATATTCCTCTAACTACATAAACTTCTTTGTGTGCATTTTGACATTAACCTAGGATTTAACCAGATATTCATAACTGATATTGTTAATATTTTCACTGTCACTCAAGTTCTTATGTTGCATCTTGGTCACTCAACATCGATCTTAATAAGAGAATTACATATTTTATTGCCATCCTAATGATCTAGAGAATCTCAATGGTTCAAAAGTTTTTTTATGAATGGCCAATCATACCAAAATTCTAATATATGTCAAGAAGACCAATAGCCTTTCAACTAAAACATGCAACTGTAGCTAGTATTTTCATAATTTTAATGTTATTAAGGTGTTGGTTCTATTTCCTAATTATGGCAGTTTAACTTAACACATGCGCAAATGCATGCAGATAATAAAGGATATTATGCTTTATATCATTTTTTTCGACAACACAAAGTTACTTATGATTACATCTGACATTCTTTCACCAGATTTTGATTATTTCTTTTATATATTTTTTTGTGAGTGTTAGATTGATTTATACCTGAATTAATACTTCAGGTTTATGAAGGTGCTGTCTATATGAATCAAGGGAAAACTTATTTGATAAAGAAGTTGGATTTATCAAGTAAAACTGCTTTTTGCCTAGAAGCAGATTTGAAATATTATACAAAAACTCGGGATTACACTGACATTCATGTCACTGGTGGTAAACTTGTATGTAGATTTAAACTATTTTCTATTTTTTGTCCTGTTTTCCCATGCTAATTTTTTATCCATGGTGCACACATCCCCATAAAGTATACTAAGTTTTTGGTTCTCCTGTTGTGAAGGCATACCCAGCAAGGATTTGCAGTGCCTCATTCCCTAGAACAAGTGCTCAAGCACAGAGTTGTAAAGTAACAACTACTTGGTTTGGTTTTCGTCGTATATGGAAAGCTAGCAACCAAGTGTTTGACACAGTTGAACTTTCGCTTCCTGATTACTCCTACAATTCTCAGGTCCGAGTGCCAGTGTGGTTTGCAGTATGTTAATGATGATACTTGCATAACTGAATCATTGTTGTGTTTGACAATGTTGTTAATTTTACGTGGTTATCATTGTTTCTTTAATTAACAATAGGCGGTTTGGATTTGAGTCACACAATCGGTAAAGACGGCTGTTGAAACTAAAGGATATTCATTTCGTGGAGGATTGCATGCTGCTTGTCATGCACTTCTAACTGTAGTACCTCTGTAAGTTTAATCATTATTCATTTATGGAATAGTTTGAACGAACCAAAACATATCTACAATGTTAAATATTGTGTTTCGTTGTACAGCATCTGTTTATACATAAGTAGTCTGTTAGTCTAACAGTTCTCATGGTACTTTGGCATGTAGATATATAATTTGCAACTCATCCGATATAGCTTCAGAATGTGCAAACCCTTATGATACCCGCTATGTTCCTGAAAGAATTCTGTTATATGATCCACATCCCGGAGGAACCAGCATTTCAGCACAAGGTTAATATGCCTCTCTTAGTCATTATTTTGGGTCAGGGAGTAAATCGTCACATTTTGACTAACATGTGCTCCCTATATTGCACACGTAGATTAAACCTCTTTTCACTGAACTAATGGGTGCAGCTTTGGAACTTCTCGAATCATGTTGCTGCTCTGGAGATACTGCTTGTCCAAATTGTGTTCAAGTCAGCATATTTTCCATATGTTCATTTTTTTTGTTCGATATTCGAATATCCGGCACTAATATCTAGTTCCGGAATTGTGCAGAATCTTGATTGTCAAGAATATAATGTGGTTTTGCATAAAGATGCAGCTGTGATGATTATCAAGGTTGTCTCATATAGTCATATGCAAAGAAACAGGTTCGACATACTATGCTGTTCTGCTATTTGGAACCTTTTTTTAACATCCTGTAAATTGTGATATTGCAGGTTATTCTGGATGAGGAGAAATCTTAGTTTGGGGAAGTTGATAATTCTTGTTGAGTAGCCAAGTATAGGTGCTTTTTCTGGCTGTTACACATGCATCATTTTGCATATTCATTTACTTCTGTGTTTGTAGATGAATATGAAAATTCTCACATATCCATCTACAAGTTGCTTACAAATCGAGAAAACATATCATACTGTCAGAAAATCAAATTTCGATCCCACAAATTAAATTAAATACCCATCTCGAATTTGATATTCTAACACCGATCCAATCCAAAAACTGGATGATAAGATTGTTTATGTAAACTGTATTTGTTGAATGGCAGTGCTGATTCATATGTCACATGTATTCCCCGTGCATCATTGAATTTTAAAATGATGAAACTTGTGAAATTGACAATATTTATTTGCAAGTGCATGTCATTTTTGGACTTTCTATATGTAACGTAATGGGAGAAGAAATGCCCTATTTGTCAACATACAAAAGATGACGTAAAATACTTTACTTTCGAGTTTAAAAAATCTATTAGTGGACCAGGAAGCTATAAAATATAGAAATGGGCGTACAGGTTCTGGAAGTGGTCTGGATTATTGTTCAAATTTGCCGTGACGTGAGTAATTGTGTAATTAGAAAAACTGTTATAAAAATTTGTTAAGTGTTTAATAATATTTTTGATACGGTTATATTTTGAGATATAATATAAAATTTTAATATTTTTAGAGAATTTTGATAAATATTATTTTTCAAAAAGAATATAAAAAAATATAAAGAGTAATGTTAGGATTTAAAAAATATTTTAAAATATTTTATCAAATGACAAAATAGAAAATTTTAATTGATCCAAAAAAAATAAATGAAATGGACTCCTTTATATTCACATTAACTAAAAAAACTATTTTGTCATGGCAATACTATCATATTATTTAATATAATATATTTTGAAAGCATTTTTATGGTATTTAACATTATTTAAGTATAAAATTATATTTTTGCAAAATATAAAATTATATTATATTATCAATATAAATTTTAATTAAAAATTGGATCTACCCCAATTTCTCATATGATATTTGTAGTAAATACCTAATTTCATGATGTGATTTAATGAATATTTCATATACATATTTGACAAAAAAAATTCATATACATAAAAGCTGGGAACTAAATAAATATTTCTAAAATTCATGAAATATTTTCAAAAAAAATTAAAAACAATCGAAAGTGAGTTTTTTTTTTATTATGAAAGTTTATTATTATTTTTACTTATAAATAACGTTGGAGTTTCCGAAACTAATAGCTACAGTAGTAGGTTTGTACTCACTTTGTGTTTCCATTAAATCAACAAACTCTTGAGTGTGTGTAATAAAATGGGATGGGCCATCGCTTTACACGGCGGTGCCGGAGATATTCCGGTGAATCTTCCACCGGAACGCCGGCAGCCACGAGAAGATGGTCTCCGGCGTGCCCTTGAAGTAGGTGTTTCTGCACTCAACTCTCAAGATGCTTCTGCTTTGGATGTTGTTGAGCTTGTGGTTGGTACCCCTTATTCATCTTTTTTATATAAATAAATAACTAATATTTCATCATTGCTGCATGTGTTTTCAATGCAATTCCCCTTTTTCTTCCTTTAAATGACATGACATTTTTATAGTGTGTGTGTTTGTGTGTGATTTCATGGTTTGAAGTTTGTATCTTGACTATTTGTTTGTTTTTTATAAACTAAAGTAAACATATGAGACTCATAAGCGGTCTAGGGAGGGTGAGATGTACAAAGATGTTACATTTACCGTTAGTAGTTGAGAATAGAGTGATCATTTTTGTAAAGACTAATTAATGATTCTTTTTTACAATCTCGACAAGCAAGATCCTTGCGATGAATAAAGGGTATGACTTGTTATGTTTATTATTAGCTGATTATCATAGGCACAAGACATGTTAAGTTAATTTTCAGTACTAATCAGTGTCCGTCGGCCTTTAATCAAGTTCTTTGTAAAATAGTTGGAATGGTTATGCATTGAAAGGATGGATGTGTTCTGTATCGATATAGTAAGAGTTTCAGAGGTTTTTATTTATGAGTTGTGAATAAAACTTTGTTTATTATTTAATTGTTTAACATAGGTAGACCTGGCAAATCGTTCGTGTATAATCGTCTCGTGTACTTTTGTGTTTCGTGTACTTGATGGGCAGAACCGGAAGCGACACGAATAAAAAATCGTGTACCTGATCTGCTGACACGAACACAACACGGTTTTAAAATGACCCGACACGACATGTACTGAAATACACAATTTTTTTTTCAATTAAACGAAAACGAAGTAACACGATCTGGTACACGAAAACGAAAAAACATAATGTACATGAAATAAATATGAACTGGTACAAGAAAACGAAAAAACATGAAATGTACACGAAATAAATATGAACTGGTACACAAATTGGTACACGAAATATCAAAGTTTACATTCCTTGTCCAAATTATGGTTTTATATATAATATTATATATAATATTTATTATGTAATATTATATATATATAATATTTATTTATTTATTTCGTGTACCTCGTATCGTGTCCTGTACCCGAAGGGTAAACACAAAACCGACACTAAATCTCGTTCGTGTATTTTCGTTTTATATATTTTCGTGTTGTGGCAAAATTGAAAAACAAACACTAAATTTTCGTGTTGTTTTTGTGTCGTGTTTTCGTGTCGTATGAAAAATTGCCGGGTCTAAACATAGGCTAGGCTAATAAAGTTTACAAATTTTCTGCTTCTACTAGATGTATATCAATTCTTATATGTTTAAAGGGGCTCAATGTAATATATGACTAGTAAAAGAAAGGAACTTGCAGATATGATGGACTTAGTAAGTACACGGATTCAACGTTTCTAATTTTTGAGCATTTCCTTTGTTCAGGTACGTGAACTAGAGAATAATCCAAACTTTAATGCCGGTAAAGGGTCTGTTCTTACCAACAATGGCAGTGTTGAAATGGAAGCTTGCATCATGGATGGTAATACAAAGAATTGTGGAGCTGTTTCTGGTCTCAGTACTGTTGTTAATGCCATATCTCTAGCAAGGTTGGTGATGGAGAAAACTCCTCATATATATCTAGGATTTGATGGTGCAGAGGCATTTGCAAGAGAACAAGTATGTGGAAAGAAACTTCTAATTTTTTTTTTACGTGACTGTAGTGTTTTCTAGCAATATAATGACTTAAATATCAATCAATTTGCCTGCTTTTGGTCCTTGCACTGACTTGTTCGTGTTTCATTTCAAACCCTCCATATATTGTCTCTGGTTATAGAGTACTGTATGTTCTGGTCTTAAGTTATACTAGCACTTTTAGATGAACAGAGTCAACATGATTACATGAGGCAACTTGTTACATTTTGGGAATTGGGATATGTTATCGTAATCCTATATAGTATAAGTTTCGTATAGACCTCAATGTTTTGTCCTCTTTGGTCATTTCAGCACGCCTTGTTATGTTTAAATGCTACTTCAGCCACATTGTTCTGTTCATGTTCTAAATTGTTAAAGAATCTCTGGATAAATAATAGAAGTGATATTTAGCATTAGCATTATACATCTTAATTGTTAGCGTATAATTCAAGGGTTACTGAGTTCTTCATATTGTAAATTATTTTCGATCGGAGATATTATGTCCCGTCTAATTAGGATATGCCATATTTTGTTACCCAACTTTTTAATTTTGCTAAATTGGTTACCAAAATTGAAGGCATTAATTTTGTAAGTTTGACCTTAATATTAAGTATTCTTAACTATTGATTAATAACAGCACTAATACCAGCTTTTGGAAGGTTGTTCGCCGATTCAAGTGGTACGTGAGTTGGGTTTAGAACGTCGTGCCCGTTGGGTGCTGTGAGGAGTTTGCTCCATCTCCGATATTTATCTACATACTTATCTATAATATTGTAGTGATATCAACAACTCCTCCCTCTACTTGAAACATAAAGTATTCAGTTTAACACGATATTAGTAATACCAACAATGCCACCACCTATGTAGGTTTTCAGTGCTTCTAAGTATCCATATCTAATACTGTTGTAACATCAATAACTCCTCCCTCTAATTGCAACATAAAGCATTCAGTTTTGCATGATATTAATAATACCACAATGCGACCAACTATGGAGGATTGTAGTGCTTCTCAGCTTCACCATGCTGGCAACTGAGCAATTTATCATGTTCAAAGGCATAAGATATGTTGCCTTTGGCATATTATTTATACTTTCTAGTTCCATTAGATCTAAACAGTTAGATCTTGACGTGATAGCATTAGAATACTAATAATTCTCTTTTAACAAGCTTAGAAGTGGATGAGAACTGTAGGATATACAAATCCTTTTCTCATAAATGCATTCAATTCTTATGTTTAAGTTTTTTATATATGTGTGCATGTGAGTATATATTTCAGTATATATGGCTGATTATATTTTATAGGGGGTTGAAACCGCTGATCCAAGCCATTTTATTACTGTGGAAAACATAGAGAGACTAAATCAAGCAAAAGATGCGAACAGGGTTCAGGTATGCTTCTAGCCTTCTCTCTATCTGTAAAATCTAATATCATTACCATATTTTCATAATATGAGCTTGTGTCATGTGTTCTTTTGGGTGTAATATATTTTTTATAATCGTCTTGTGTTATTCGACCATTGAGTTTGTACAGCCTGAATATGTGATGACACGATTTAAATTTTCTACTACTGGTGGTAGTCTATACATGTTACGTGTTTAACTTTAAGAATGGTGGGAAGCTTTTGATTTACAGAGGTTGCAAGTCAAAATACATTGTAATTGAACAAAGAAATGAATTAAGTTGAGAGATGAAGTTTAGAAGCAATATCAGCCATGTTATTAGCTGACAAAAGTTGAAATTATCTTTACACCATATGTATGGTACCTGACATTATGAAGTTCTTTATGATCTTCACCTACAAATGGATGTTTTGCGCAGGAAAAACAGAGGTTCCAATGTTCCATGTCCTTGTTAAAATAGTACTGTTACAGTTAATCCAAAGTGATGGTAATCACTAGTTCTATTTTTGATTTACAGATTGATTACACACCACCCTTTCAAGCCACGAATGAGAAAGACACCTCAGTTCCTGAAGGGGACCAAATCGGAACAGTTGGATGTGTGGCAGTCGATAGACACGGAAACCTGGCTACTGCAACTTCAACTGGTGGATTAGTCAATAAGATGGTAGGAAGAATCGGGGATACACCCATCATTGGTGCAGGGACATACGCAAATAGTTTTTGTGCTGTATCTGCAACCGGCAAAGGCGAAGCAATAATACGCAGCACAATTGCAAGAGACATTGCTGCTCTTATGGAGTACAAAAATCTTTCCTTGAACGAAGCAGCATCTCATGTCGTAAAGTGTGCCCCAGAAGGCACTACCGGCTTAGTTGCTGTATCAGCCGCAGGGGAAGTAACTATGCAATTCAATACAACAGGCATGTTTAGAGCTTGTGCTACTGAAGATGGTAATACAGAAGTTGCAATATGGCCTTCTTTATGATTGTTGAATTTGTTCTTATTTTCTTCTCAATAACATTGTTGAAAACATTTACCGAAAGTGAGGACATATGGTTCCAGTTGACTGGATCTTTTAATTAAGTTGCATGCAAAAGCAAGACTATCTTTGGGATCAGTGGAAACTCTCAAAGTCTACCATCAAAAAAGAAATGAAACGGAAATAATTCGATAGCAAAACAGAGATAAGTATAAAGACTTTCTGGTGCAGTGGTGTGCACAATGAAAGAAAATGAATTTGATGTCTTTTGCGTCTTCTGATAATTTTTTTCCTTCAGAAACTCGATATTACACCGCTTTAAATGGTTTCCTCTGTGTTAATTAAAATACATTTTTTTTACTGAATTGTGATTGTATATTATCCAACATTTATATGACTTTCAAATGGACTATATAAACATACAAATTACGTTCAAAAATATTGTTTTCAATATATAAATAATAAGAAAAATTATAAATTATGACTTGTCAGTACGGTTAGAATCTAATTTCTCCACAAAATTACTTGGAAATGAAAAAAATGTTTGATTGGCATACACTCTCCCAAACTAAAGTGCAAATAACCAAAAAGAATTTGGCTAGACAACTTTAAATTTCTGGATATTGATATCGAAACCACAACCCCCCTCGAGGCCTCAACGATATAAATATACGACTACACTAAAGTTTTAAAATTGAATTGAATTGAATTAGCGTCTCTTGTTTGATACTCCAATATTCTTTTGATAGATACAAGTGTCCACATGAAAAAGACAAGTGCATGCCAAGTTGACAACCTCCAAACTGGAATGCACCTCTTAAACTATAAAACTACATTGCAGATTGATGTGAAAAGCTACACAAATAAGCAATGCATCTGCTTCCATTATAAAAGCTCCGCTTCCATGATCCATCAATCTAATCAATACCATAAAATAAAATGTAATCACCATTTCCCCATCCAAAAACCAAACATACCCTAAAACAAATTTAGTTCTAGCATTTTCAAACTCGTACAAGGCAGAGCTTATTGCACTACAAGTGATATTAGAATTTCCAATCTGCAAGTCCAATACTAGATGTTAAATACCTATTGTTATTGCAATAAAATAGCATCAAAAAGTATTTTTTGATGCTAAAATATAAATTATACTCCAATTCTAGTTTCATAACTAATTTCAAGTATAGTTAACTTTTTTAACTTTTACTCATTTCAATATGTTTTTGGTGGTATTTGGTAACGTACAATACAATAATTGTTTAATTTTTACCCTCCATTTGTAGTTATTGACGACTTGGCAAAGATGGATAGATCCATCCTCGATTTCAAATATAGAACCAATGATACATTTATGCATGAATGCATCTAAATATAACCAAGTATAGCATTGCATTGCACTTACTCTTAGATCTACAACAGAATTCAATGCTCACCATAATTGTCAGAGCTAATGGAAGAACTAAGGAAAAAAACCCATCACACAGAAGTTGGGAATTAAAATTTAGTTCACTGAACCATAATCAGCGATTAGAGGTTACTAATTTCCCCCCCAAAGAAAAGGTTACTAATAAAATTTGTTCCGAATAATTCAGTTCATTGCATCGTAATCATCAAGCTGCTCATTGTACTCTAGCACCTTTCTCTTTATCTTGGAAGTATCCACCCAAGTAACAAAGTCTTCCATATTTCTTGTTACAAGATACGCCGGATCTGTCACCGTCTGTGGACCCACTCGGACATGGCCCTGCTCTATATATGTAACAGCTTCTTTAAGATGTTCAGCAAACTTTAACCGTACCAAAATTGTCGAGAGCCTACGGCTGCAAATTAGAAGCACCCGAGGGTCGCATTAAAGCAGCCTAGTATATAGCGTTCATTGACTGGAATATGCAGACAAGCTACTTACCGACAAAATGAGGAGACGGACAGGTTCTTGCATAAATTCAAATCTTTCCTCGATGGTATAACACCTATATTATACCTGCAATAACAAATATGTATTATGTAAGCAAAAAATTAAATTACCAGAGAGATTTAGAAACTCATAACAAAACTTACAAAAGAATTCTGAAAAAAACTATAAATAAGCTCCTCTCACATAATTATATAATTATAACAAAATAGAAACATAAACTTCTACTGCTGCATATTTTGGATTGAGTATTAAATTTAAATAATGATGCAAGAAACTATAAAATATAAACCAGAGTAGTAATGCAGGTGTATATATTCTTGACCATGCCCATTTTAGCATATATAAGATATAACTCAAGGAAATAATTTTCTATATAATAACCAAAGTTGATCCTTTAATAGAGGGAATAGTGGATTCAGGCTGGTTTTAGCATGGAATGATCCAGTGATCCACCATACAAATACATCATATTAACACAATATACATTAAAAATAAATAAAATATAACACAGTAGTTCACAGATGCAGCAAAAAGTAGCTTAAAAACTCACAGCTTTTCCAAAAGGGAAGCAGTCATCTGAATACGTTCCGGGTCCCTTTGATCCATCTGTTTTAAAATGTTCACCAGCTTCTGCACCGTTGTACATAAACTATTGTACCTATAAAATTCAGCAAAATTAAATTAGAGGACTGTAACTGACAAACAGAATGGGTGATAATCATATAAAATTATACACATATATACAGTATTAAAATTAGGGGATGGGGTACTTTTTGTAATCATCCCGTGCAGTAAGATGGTAACGTTGCGTAACATGGGATTCACGATGACCACCTTCTCTCTTCCATGCCAAAAAATTAATTTTCTTCAATAATTTCTTTTCATGAAACCTTAGCTTCCTCATTCTTCAACTGTGGACCTGTATGCATGAGCGGGAGAAAAGAAAGGAGTGACTATAAAGCCCAGAATTCATGAGAAACTAAACTGCTGAATGACGTAAGTGGTGCAAGCCAAGTTTTATTCTGTTGGCCCCAATCATTAAACATGAAAAATCATCATTGGGCATAATTACCATCTTGCGATACCACCATACTCCATACGTACTACCGATTCTTATGCAAATATGCAATGTACACATATGCCTAAACCTTGCATGCTGATAGCTGATAAGTGATAATATCAAGCAATACATCATATAACTAAAATTATGACATTGGTTAGACCAATATATCCAAAGCATATGTTTTATCAATATTCAGCCTTCGAAAGGCATTATTTTCACAACACCAATTCGTTTACATGTTAACATCATTCAAAAAAATTGCAAAAGGGACTTTGTTCTAGAACCAGGTTTTAACTTTAATGAACCTAGTCTGGACACCAATAACATAAAAACAACAATCAACAGTTCCGTTCATTTACGATAAATAATCGAATAAAGCGCACAAGAAGCTAGTAAACAAATTATTAGGTCGCCAATAAACAAACCATCCAGTCAAAACAGACCCTTGGGATAATGTTTCTCTGAGGACTTTCATCAAACACTTGGCACAAAAACATCAAATTCTTGCTTCACTTCATCCAAAAGTACAAATTCAATATATTGAAACTAAAAATCATCATTAATTCAAATACCCATCAACAAAAAATACTAATAACATCAAATCAACCAAACAAACGAGCGCCCCGTACAGATATATAGAATTATATATACACACATATACATACATCCATCCATCCATACATACATAATTGTAACATAATGAAAAGAGAAACTTGAGCTTCACCTTTGAGAGAGACTTGGAAATCTAGGGCATAAAAAAGCACACACAATTGTGTGTTTTCAGGAAGCTGCATATAAATCTTTATTGAGCTAGGCAGGGATAGTTAGGGCTTTGCTAGTTTTAATTGGGCTAGAATTAAAATACAAAGATTTTAAAATAGGCCTCAGCCTCATTGTAATCGTGGGCCTAGGTATAGGATAATTTATGTTCAATATAATAATAAGTTGATACTACAATTTTCGACAAAAGTAAATTGTAATGATCATATTTATATTATTTGATAAATAACATTTTAAGTTTAAAATTATTTATAAAATTATTATTTGATCATTTATATAATAAATAAGTAATTTATAAATTGAACTTAGAAATTATGTATATATTTCAATAAAGTATTTCATTTTATAAAAATGAATATTTTTTCCTCCTAGGGAGGAAAACTAATTTCAAAGTAAAATTAATTTTTTTTAATTTCTGATATGGCAAACGGACCCAATATTTTTCTTAGACAAACATTTCATCGCACAACACCACTTTCATTTTTACACAAAAACAACTCACCTCCGTTTCTCCCGATTCTTTATATTTGAGTTAAGTAAGGAAGTTAAGAAATGAAATGCACAATAAATAAAATATAATTTATTAGAAAGATAGAGAGAAATAGTGAGTCCATTTGACATTTTTTAATTATTAAAATTCTATTTAAAATTTTAAAATATAAAAAATTGCAAAGCACGTTCCAAAATAAAAGATCCCAACTATTTGAAATTGGAATAAAATTTGATCCACTGGAAATGTCACTCTTTCGTCGAGCCTACTACACTCCACAATGCATGAAACATATCCCATACTGAAGTGGCTTGGAGCACGAATGAGCAAAGTTTATAGAGTCCTGATACCTGACAATCGATTGTCTGAACCATTTATCTGCGGATAGCATTAACACGTGGAATTTTTGTAAATCGAAGGGAGTCACGTCATCTATTCGCGTTTCTATAGGACTAAATAGAGTTTTTTCCTATCCGCGGAAAAAAATGCAGATAGATGGTTGCTCAACCATCACATGTCTGGACCAAAACCCAAGTTTATATATATACATTGCAAAACATGCGTAAATAAAATTTAAAACAAAACCATCAGATAAACAAAACAAAGCAAGTTGAATAAACAAAAACATTATATACATTGCAATTTAGAACAAAAGCAAAGCAAGTTGCCTAAGTCTCCAACTTTGAGTGCTTGCTTAACTAAATTGACAAACAAACCAACCATTAAACAAGCAAACAAACAAAAATGTTGGCTATAACTTATATACATTATTACCATTATCCTTCTGCAGCCTGTATTTTAAATTGTTGCATCTGTAATACAAGTTTGTGAACCTATTTAACTATTTAGCTATATATATCATGTAGTAAAGAAAATTATGCATGTGATAATTATCGAGATTATGATATATTTATCCGTTGATATGACTAAGCATCCACGCGGGCATTATCGTGCTAGCTTTGTGTTGTGGCGTTTCTTCTGGGTCTTCATCTTCTCCAGCTTTACAAGCATAAGTGCATATGTTAATACTTAACTTAGTGACATATACTGCACCATATATAAATCATATGTTAATTTATTTCACTTTTAAACAGTTGCTTTGCATTTGAAAAGACAGTTTTAACACAACTAAAATTTTCACTTGTGTCAATTTCTTAAACCTAAGAATATACAACAAAATAAGGGATACGTTTTATCTCAAGAACACCCCTAAATAGTACACAAATTAGGGGGTAATAAAGTGGCTAAAATGCTACACCTGGGAAAGTTGGCACATGTTAGAACCCGTATAATGTGTCACAAAAGAACTTCAATTTTGTAAGGTTTTTTTGTTTTATTGTTTTGAAAAGAAAATTACAGCATGCCGGTGCTAAAATAGCCAACTTTCCTAAAAATCTCATTTTGGTCACTTTTCTTTCATATAGTGCTAACCCGACGTTTATAGAATGCAATTGTTGTGGCAAAGCAATGGATGAATTCTCATCATTTTTCTCCTCCATAGGAGGCGGTTGTTCTATCTCATTCTCCTTGCCCTTTACCTATAGTAATTTCATTGCTTATTATCATAATACTCACCTGAAGATAATACAGAATGGTAACATTTAACACAATAAAGATTACCTACTTGACAAGCAAGTTATTGTGTTCCTGCAAATTCTTGTCATGTTTCACATTAAACGAATAACTTCCTCAACGACTGAAGTTATACATGGGGAAAATTTTAATCTCATTCATCTTCCAATATGTGACATCATTGTGTAGCCACTTTAAAATACATTGATACTATGGCTAAGCATTTAGGAAATTATACATGAGGTTTTACCGAAATAGACTCGAACATGAATTGGCTCTGGAATTAAAAATATTTGAGTTTAGAGTAACCTTATTAGTGTAGAAATAAGAGAACATACTACTTGATGGTGCAATATTGCAGGTATCGTGTTACCTTTCTTGATCTTATGTGTTTAAGAGCCGAATCAAGTTGGTGCTCCAAATTATGAAGCTCTTTTAAAGTCAAAGTATCCAAGTCTTCTCCCATGTAATGCCTAAGAGACAAGGAAGAAAAAAACTCTATTTTAGTTGTATTGTTGCAAATAGAAATGATAACCTATGTATATTTACGACCACTACTCACCTTTCATTTTTCTGCAAAACCTCTATTCTAGCTTGAAGTTTTGCATGTTCCAAATTCCAACTTCCCTGAATTATGCAACCAAAGCTTATTAGCAAAATATCAAATAAAATGGAAGATAAAAAAGCAAAAAGAGAAAAACAAAGTCTTGTCAACAATAATATCTGTCATTTTAAAGAATTTCACCATAAAACTGCGCGAAGGTTGTTAGTTCTTGTCTAAATTCACTTGTGTCTCGGTATCAGTTGGGACGAGCTGCCTTTCTGCATAGGAGTATCTCTCATATAGTTCGAGGATCCTCCCCATACTGTTACCAGTGAAATGTGGGACAAAGAATAGTTAGTAATCCCATTAAAAATTTAAACTCTCTATAGCACATAATTGTTGCAAGTCGTAAAGGATCTAACTGCATGCATTTCCAACTCTGCAACCACTACTGATGTATCTAGGCAAAATCATAGATAAACAAAATATGTATTATGAACGTAAATATTGACTATAGATATCATTCAATCACTTGCCCCTCACTCTAACTTGGTTTCACTTACATGCATGATTCAAACTTGGAGCAACATCAAATAGATTTCTAGCATGGCAAACATAAAGACACAAGGTCTGAGCATAATAGATAAAGAAACACAATGCTCCCAAATTGACAACAAATCTTTTTGGTATAGTTATGAAAATAAGCCTGACAAGAATGTATGAAATGCAAAGAATTTGATGAACAACCATGAGAGCTAAAATTTACCAGAAATGACAATATATATACTATCAACTTTTATGTTGTGTTCACTTGGTGAGAATGGAATGAGAAAGGAATGGAATGAAAAATTATAAACAAATTTTATGTAGAAAGAAGAATGTATGAGTAAATTGTGAATAAACATGATAGAGTTTAAATTTGTTAGGATGAGAATTGTAAGGAACATGGTGATAAAATGGAATGGAGCATTCATTTCAAAACATGTGGGTTAAAATTTTAGTTCAAATAGTTTGGAATGAAATGAAAGAAAGAATGAAAATTATAAACATTTTCCCTAATCTCACCCAAATAAGAGTATAAATTTTGTTCCATTCTCCCCTCATTTCATTTCATCCAAGTGAACACAACCTTAGGGTAAGAGTGAGTGCATACGTAGGAGAGACCCATCACCAATCAGCTAGCGTACTGGGTACACACATGCCATGCTTTCATGTGTAGGCCCACTACTCTAACTAGCTACCCAACAAGTTATAAATAAGGGGTTGTATTTCCATATTAATTTGCAAGGCACTAGTCATGGAGATGCATCATACTGCTAGTTTTTAGTTATTCATAAAGACAGTAACCACTAAGAAAAAACCATACTATGCCAGTAGTCTGAGACAAACATCATGAAAATTCTTTTCTCTGGGACACTACACAGATAATAAAGATACTAGTCTGGAGGGCCATTGTTAGGAATTTACATGTAAATTGATGATAACTTTAATCTCAGAATCATAGAAATTTTAATTGATGTAACTGATCAATTGATATGAAAGTTATAAATATCGATTGATTAGGAAACTATTTATCAGTTGAAATGTTTATGTGAATCAACTGATAATATGGATTGTAGCATAGATGTATTTAGTCTACTTCAATTGATAATGTGTAAGTCAATTGATATTATTCTCATCAATTGATACTAGAGTCGATTGATATAGGTCATCAACTGATGTGTAACTTAGATTATCAAATTGTAATTATCTGAAGACATGAAAATTATGTAAGTAAAAGATGATCGATTGATATGGAAGCATCAATAGATAGAAAATCAAATGATAAGAAGCCAAGTCAAAGATTGAAGACCATCAACTGATATAAAGACCCATCGATTGATATATCGATTGATAACATCTATCAATCGGTAAGTCATCATTTATCAATCGATGGATATAAAGATCAATTGAAGAAGAATATCAGTTGATGGATAAAAGAAAAAATCAATTGATATGCCTAATAGCAAATTATCAATTGATTAAGACAGCACAAGTTGACAAGTTGACAGATAAAAACATACATATAGAAGATAGTCTATGATGACTGTGGAGACTCAAGTTGAAGCTGTCTTTCCAAGTCTGAAGTACTTTTTCTAGAAATGGAAAAAGTCAAAAGGAAAGATAGATTAGAAACAATCTTAGTTTAGATTAATTATTATATACTCTTTTTAGGTATTGTAAACAAATTTTGAGATAAAAACAAGTATGGTAGCATTGTTAGAGAAAACAAGTTACACAATATTTTGAAGTACATTTGTTTAAGAAAAGCATTTGTAAAAATAGTTGTTCATCTCTCTAACTTTGTAATCGCAGTTAGGTTTCATTAACCTAGATTATTTAAGACAAAATACACACTGATGGATAAATCAATCCATCGGTAATTTTAAACATCTTGTGTTTGTTCAAATACTTATCCTAGCTTTAATCGTTCTTACTTCAAATATTATCAAGAAAGCTGTTAAAAGTTTTAACAGGTGAAATATTTATATTCAACCCCCCTTCTACAAATATTGACATTGTTCCTGGGAATAACAGTCATGGCCACGAAAACATGGACTAATCCATCTATCAGACTACTAGCATGACATGTTACTTGCATATATTAATTTGATAAGTGCTCATATAAGCTAATCACTTGAATTTTCATTTCTCTATATATGGACACTGACAAGAACTCCAAACTCTTGAACACGGATTTTCTGTATGATTTGTCATTAACACTCCTCTCTTCAAAAACCCATTTTTTGGGATTAAAAAAAGGATCGCTAGAGAATCCTATTAGAGCGCCACTAACTTAACACAGAGTATCAAAGAGTTGTAGTTTGAATGATGTATCACTTGGGAGCCTCATCCAATTTTTTTTTTTAACATGGAGTATTAAAGTGTTCTAGTTTAGGTGAAGTCTCACTTGGTAACCTCATCCATAATAGTTTTGGAAGATTAGTATCTACTATCCATGGATGATAATGATTAACTTAGTATATATGGGTTCCTTCAAAATCAAAATCTCTAGGATGTTACAAAAAAAAATTCAAACCAGATTCATCATGTTAATTGAGATAATATGAGGTTTAAACTGAATACTCAAAAATACAAATTTAAAATTAAATTGTAAAGAAGTATGATATATACCCAAATTTTATATAAAAAGACTATCTGTTTAATTCCTGATCAAGACAAAGTAAGAAATATGAGTTCTAAAATTGACAGGTAGCTATATATATACTCTCAGTTACTCATTGTATTAGTTGTCGAAAAATACAAACAATTTCATCCATTCTCGATTCTTTGCATGATTGTTTATTTATCAATCAAAAAGAAAAGTAAAAGAGACATAATAGTTCATACTTATGAGCTATCTGTTCATAAAAATGTCACCAATTAAAGTGGGTGATTTTGTAGTACTCCATTCCCACATCAAAATACGGGGATTATTACTTAAATTTCTTAGGTCGAGTTATAATACCGATTACACTAACAAATCATCATGTGATGAGCGGGTGCATTGTTGCATTTGGATCCAGTGTACTTCAAATTTATTTATGATTCGAAATTAAGATTAAAACCTGAGTAATGCTACGTACCCCAAAAGTTATGAAAATATATGTAAACATGTATGAAATATGGTAGTATTGAGGATTGTGTGTGTATATGTATATACTACATATTAGTTGCAATTGGCTTGTCGAAATTTATACATGGAGTTGAAACATCATCTTAGATCTCTAAAGTAATTCTAATATATGCAATTTTATTTAAGAATATGAAAGAAGAATTCGCACGACGAGCCTGGCAATTCAAATATGGCGTTTGCACTTTTTGATCAGAATTTGTACATAGACAAGTTTCTAAACCAAATGTATGGAATTTTGACTGATGGCATCCATATATAGTAATGCTAAATATTTTCATGGACGATGCCACTGTAAAATATATAAAATAAATGATATGCAGAGATACTCTGCTTATTGATATGGGTACAAATATACAATGCTGATGGATTTATTCTCAAACATCTTTGTATTTCATAAAACTATTATTATACAGTATATTATATAGGATCACAAGGCAAAAATAACCAAGAAAATTGTTATGAAATTACCACTATTCCACTTTTTGATAAAAAAACAAAATTATCCATAATTGATAATTAATGTTAAAATTATATATGTTTTGTTACAGCCAAGAGAACCATTATCCTCATAAACATAATTCAAAATTATAATCATTAAACTGCAAAGTCTTTAATTATATTCTAAAAAGTCTTTAATTTTTATGATTTTTTTATTGATATGTGTTGATATTCTAGTGATTTTGAGTTGTATTTAGCGATTATGTTAATAGATGGTGAGTAGATGGTGAGGATGGTGTTACGGCGGTGATAATGATAGTGATTAGCGGTGCCGGTGTAGGGGTGTGAAGATCTTCATTTGGTTGTGTTGTTTTAGATTTAAATTTAGTTATTTAAGCATAATGTTGGGATAAAGGCGACGATGGTGTGGTGTAATGGTCTAGCGGTGGATGGAAATAGTGGGACTGAATATGGTGGTGTTGTGGTGGTTTGTTTCGTTATGGTGATTTATGGCTAGATCTGGTAATTTTTATATAAGCTGGTGGTGTTGACTAGAGATCGTGACTAGAGGTGGTGGTTAGTGGTGATCGTGTGAGATGATTGAAGTATGAAGGAAATGATGGGAGAAGATGAAGATGTGGATAATATAAATGGATGATGGGGGATGGAGATATAACATATGAATGAATGATTGGGATTAAATCTCATATGTCACATTAGTTGGGGTTCTCATTTGAGCACTACCCAACATTCCAATGAGAACCCCACTAATATGAGATATGATATTTAATCCTAACCACTCGTTTAAATAATTTATTTTAATCTCCCATCACTCTTTAATTTTATCCAAATCTTCATCTTTCACCATAATTTCCTTCCTACTTCAACTAAAACAACCACCACTTACAAATCAACAATATTGTTGAAAAATCACCAGATTAAAAATAAAAATCATCATGATTAAATTAGAAAAATATCAGTCAAAATATCACATCGCCACCAAATCTGACTACAAATTTCATCCACCATTTCCGACCATCACATATAAATCACCAATATTACACTGAAATCACCATATTTACACAGAGTTCACCAGATTTAAACAAAAATCACCATAATCACAAAATACATCGCTGTTGAATCTTTTTTTCTTAAATAGACAACCAAACAATTTTTTGAAAACGTTAGGAATATATGTCTATAATAAATTAATAAAATTGAAACATTAAAAAATTTGTAGTTAATCGGTTATAGGCATTTGAGTCGATTTAGGTAGGTGATAATTCGTTTAAAAACTTTTAGACATTAATAACCTTATCTCCTTTGAATATAAATATCTACACTATATTAATAAAATTAAAATATTAAAATTTTGCTAATATTAATATGGTAAAAGTTTTATGGAAAACGAAGTACTAATTGAAGAACATATATGAAGAACATATATGTCATGCATTATATTCTTCTCATAATATATTAGAGAATATATTGCAAGACATATATGTTCTCTAATTAATACTTCATTAAGATTCTCCATGGAACAAAACCCTCATTTATATATCAAAATCGATAATTGAGTAATCTTTTAATTAAAACATATCTTTAAATAAAATGCAAATCTTATCCTCTTTCAACATGAACACAAATAAAATATATGAAATATTATATAAAAATAATTCTACACATAATATTAAATAAAATTTAAAATATCATTATAAAAATTAAAATAAATTTAAATTATATGAATAAAATATTTAATAAAAATAAGGATATACTCCATCCGTTCCTTTTTAGTTTTTTATTTGACTTTTTACGTGTATTTAAACGCACATAGAAATATAGTTCAATAAATTATTTTTTGAATTTTTTTTCTAAATAAAAATTTAAATATTAAACTTTTACTTAGATAAAAAGTTTATAAAAAATAATTTATTGAACTATATTTTTTATGCGTATTAAAATACACATAAAAAGTTAAAAAAACAACTAAAACGGGACTGAAATTATTAAAAATCGCATGAATCTATACTATATTATTAAAGCCAAAAGATTAAAAAATTTGGTCGTCGGTTGGTTTGGTACTGGGTGAACCATAGAAAAGATCTCGACCGTCCAATTTTAAGTGAACCATAGAAACAATCTTAACCGTTGAATTTTAATAAAATCTAATTTTAAAAATAATATAATCATACATACAACTCTAACATAAGTAGTCCTCCTTTTATACAACTCATCACTAAAAGATAATATTATATATTATATTTAAATTATATTCTATATTTTTTATTTTACGAATCATACTTATCCTATAATTTTTATTTAATATATAATTAAAGTTTATCCTATAATTTTAATTTAATATATCATTAAAGTTTATGATAAACCCTATATACAACTCTAACATTATTTTATCTATAAGTAATTTTTATTATATATTATATTATTATAGCCGATATAATAAAAAATTTAAATTATATATATAAATTATATAAAATAATTAATATATAATTTATTAATCTCACCGATGAGTTGCACGGGTTATAAGCTAGTAAGTTATTAAATCTAAAGAATACTAAAAAGTACGGTGAATATCGAATGCCAACATTTGACACTTGGAGGCCAACTTTTTTTGGATCATGTCTAAAGTAGTATGTACTCCCTCCTATAAAATCCGATAAATATTAACCGTTTATAATTTTTAAGACTCAAACATATTTAATTTTAATCATAAATTATACATTACTAATTTATAATTTTACAGATTTAAAAATTAAGTCTAATAATATATAAAATACACTTTTAAATAATATATTTTTCACAATTTTTATTTTAATAATAATTATTAATCAATAGTCAAAGTTGAATTAGTTTGACTTTAAAATTTTTTAAAACGCCAAATTTTATAGTGCTGAGGGAGCAATATATTAATAGTCTACAAAAATATGAATGACTGTAACCATAAAAACGATTCTAATCGTCCAATTTTAATAAAATCTAATTTTTTTAAAAATATATATATATCTTACATATAATTCTAACCCCCGGTAGTCCTCCTTTTATACAACTACTCACAGATAATATTATATTATATTAAAATTAGATTATATATTTTCTATTTTAAGAATCCTACTTATCCTATAATTTTTATTTAATATGTCATTAAAGTTTATAAATATTAATATATAAAAATCATTGTATAAAAAAAAAATTAGAATCTAATGGTTATTATATTTACTAAATATATAATAATTAACCAATATATTTATATTAAATAGAATAAATTTATATAAAATAAGAAAACATATAATATTAACATAAATTCTTAATATTATAAAATTTTATATTAAATATTAAAAAAATATATAAATAAAAAATTAATTTAATTAAATATTAGTTATCTCGCACTGGTTATAAACTTGTACTCTTATAATAACAAGAGTTAAATAAATGTTGTTTAGAAAAATATGGCAAAAGTAACGCATAAGATTAAAAATTTAAATATTTTCAACAAAATTGGCACCTTTACCAACCATTGGCCATGCTCTAAGACATTTTTCTTTTTTTTAATCTCCATGCATTCTGATTTAAACGTCTTTACTCTTTAGGATGTCATCACTCAAAATCAGTAGCATTAGTGCAATAGAGACCCTGGCTACTCTTATCTAATATTCTTGTCTCAGGTGACATTTGATTTTTATATTCATCAAGAACAATTAGCTAGGTACAGAGAGAATTGAAGAAGATGAATCTATCTCTATGTATATATTCAGCATGAATTGAAACTGATACAAATACTGTAACGTAGAAGTCTCTCTAAGGATCTATTATATATGTATATCTCTACATTGATACGTAGTTGCTACCAATGTAACATTAACTTACGCTTAGTTGGGTCATAATAAGTTGGCTGTTTCGGTGTACAGATGCCAAACAAGGACGAGGATGAAGAGATTGTAGACAATGGGATCGAGTGGGAGTTCAGTTAAATCTGATCACATGAACTAGTAGTGATAGAAGAAGCCCTTAATATAATTAAATCAAAGACATGAAGAAAATGATAGAATAGCACTTAACAAATGCGTTTACTCATTTCATGCATGCACATTATATATGTCATGTATTACATGTGTAAAACTGCTGGTGTACATGTGTAAAACTGCTGGTATACAAAGAATTCTTAGCTGAAAAATATGCAAAAAAAATAATGAAGCAAATTAATTTTTAAAAAAAAATTGACATATATAGAACATTCTCTTTGTAATAAGAGGAGTGATTAAAGGTTAAGTGGAGGCTTGGTCCTTAGTGCTTGTAGTATTAGTTAGCTAGGGTCTATTAATGTAGCTAGTGAGTCGATAGAGTAAATTATCTTTCAAACCCACAAGTATATTTCCATGTATCCGACCATAAAATTATTTCAAATATGACTCAAATTTGTTAACAAGTCGAGAAATGTGAAAGTCATTTCAAATTCGACTTCATAAAATAAATTCAAATTTTACTTAGATTTGTCAAGCAGTTGAACTAGAATAGATAGCTTAATAAAGCTTTCTTTAGTAAAGCTTTTCGAATTCACCTCGCACTCCCTCCTATAAAAATTTGACACCCGAAATTTCAGAGCGGTACTTGAACACGTACGATTTTATTCCACAAGGATTGTAGTACAAGCTGAAATGCTAGGTACTATTTGTTTCAAAATTACATTAGACTCAAAAACCCTTTAAACTCACTCTAAAAAAACTTCGTCCGAATATAATCAATCACAAGTCACACCTACACCTGGCAATTCGGGTAAACAGTTCGGTTTCGGATCAAATCACTTTCGGATCGGATTGATTTTCGGTTATAATATATTTTTATCCGGTTCGGATCGGATCAGATTTGATTCGGTTCGGATCCAGTTTCGGTTTTGCATAAATTGAATCGGTTTTGGTTCATATTGATACAATTTCGGTTTAGTTCAAAATCGGATTAAAATTTGGATGAATTTCGGATAAAAATGAATTAAATTCGGTTCAGATCTTTTTCGAATTTCTTATTTAAAACTAAATTTTATTTGGATTTGAAAGTTCAATTCGATTAATGTTAAATAAATTCAAATTATCGTCGAATTTAAAAAAAGATCACTGAGCAAATTTGTCAAATAATAGTTAAAATTTAATAAAATAATACTGAATAAATTAATTATCTCGATTAAGTAATACATTTCTCTAGTTCTGAATTTGCTTAATATAATAAAAAATCACTAAATACTCGTAATATAACAATTTTATAAAAAAATCTTGAAGGCAAAATTAATATATATATATATATATATATATATATATTCTAATAAATTTTATATGCACATATATAATATACAATATTTAATTATTTTTAGAATATGAATTTATACTCACTTTTATTTACTTTTTAGTAAATTCAAAATAAATATTATTCTTATTTTTTTAATATTTTATTTTACGAATACATGTATTATATGTATGAATTAAGTATAAGTGTATGTTAGGGATTGTGATGTTAACACTGTAATCGACTAATAAGATACTTAGATTAATTAGAAATTAACTAAGTAAAACATACTATCATATACATATTGACAGTATGTTTAGATGTCACTTGAAATAGTATGTACAAAAAGGCAAGTAGGTGATAGTAAGTATCAATAGTTACTGTTTTGTAAAAATGTAATAAATGATCTATGAAGTAGAAGTTCACAAAGTGTTCATGCACAGCATGGATCAAATCATTGACAGTAACATTTTGCAAATTGAAGCCTACGATAACATATACAAGTGACAGCACATTTGGAACAGACGACAACAATTATTTCCTTGATAGTAAACTTGGCGGAGATTGAAGAATCAAAGACAACAAGTTTTACTGACAACAACTATTCCATTGACAGTAAACTTGGTGTAGATTGAAGAATAAAAAACATCAAGTTTTATTGACAGTAACTTTGGCGGGGATAGTTGACAACAACATTGACGGGATAGTTGACAGTAACTTTGGACGATAGTATGTTTTAAAAGACTATCAAGCTCGACAGTAAAGTATGCGGAGTCAAAGATGATGTCACCAAAGAGAAGCTAAAGGTTGACAGTAACCTTTTGGTGAAGCTGACAGTCCGATTCAAGTAGCAGACTAGGTAGTGAAAATTTAAAGATTGATCTTGACAACTCTATCTAGTTTGTCAAATCTACTACTGCAACTTGAGAAAAGGCAAGCAAAAAGATAAAACATGCTCAAGGAGTCAAGGATATCAAATCATCTTAGAGCAGCTTTATCTACAAATGGAATGAAGACAAATTTGAATAGGAAAAGTGAAGTTTCTATTTTAAGCTTTGTCCTAGGAACAAGGGAAAGTTCACTTGTAAGTGAGATATGTGTTTTAGTATAAATACACATATCTCACATACACTTTCTTTTATGTAAGAGCTTAACTTTTCTCAAGCATAGAAACACTAAAAAACTCTTGTTATTGTATCTATTGAAGCTGGAAACATCTTCCAGTCAGTCACTTGATATTATTACTACTTGTTTGTTGTTACCAAGATTAGTGATAAATTATCAAGTTGCATTCAACCCCCCCTTCTGCAACACTCATACTGTCTAACAATTGGTATCAGAGCGGCAGGTTAGATATACATAACATGAAAAGATCTAAACATGAGTGCTCAGAAAATAAGTAGCATAAAAATACCCACATTTGACAAAAAACATTACAATCTCTGGAAATGCAAAATGATGTTGTTCATAAAAACAGCCAATCCACTTTACCCTGGAATTCTAGAAAATGGTCCTTTTATTCCTCAAACTTATGTACCTGAAACTGCAGTATTGGTGAAACAATACCAGCATACTGGGTTCCTAAAAAGGTTTTAAAGTACACTAACACTGAAAAAGAAAAAAGTATCTCTAGATGATTGCTTACAATTTATCATCATTGAGGCACTTGACAATGTCATGTACAACAACATTGTCAACTGCACCAGTGCAAAACAAATATAGGAAACCATTGAGATACTCTGTGAAGGAACATAAGAAGTAAAAGAAAATCAAAGACAGATTCTGGTGTCTCAGTATGATGCCTTCATGGCTAAACCAAGTGAAGGGTTGACTGGGATGTTTGAGAGGTTTAACAGGTTGATAAATGACTTGCAGCTGCATGAAAAGTTTTATGACAAAAAGGAAGTAAACATGAAATTCATGTTGACACTTCTTGACCATCTAGAGCACAAGGTTTCTTTCATAAGAGAAGGAAGTGATTTATCAAAAGTTTCTCTTGAAACTTTATATGGCATACTTAAAACCTATGAGCTAGAGCTATTACAAAAGAGAGCTATTCAGTCTGGTCAAAGAGGAAAAATGGCCAACACATGAAATGCTCTAGTAGCACAGGATCCATAGATGATGCAGCTCAATGAGTCTCAACATCAACAACACATCAAGATTGAAGAGGTCACAAATGATGATGAAGGTGTAACTCTTGAACTCAAGTATGGTGAAGAAGATGAGTTCTACACTTTGGAGGAACTGGAAAACATGAAAAATAAAACAATGGCCTACATGGTAAGAAAGTTCTCCAATCTAAGATTCAAGAAGAGCAAAGCCTTTAAACTCAGAGGACAAAGCTCCAGGTTCAACAAGTCAAATATTTCAAAACCTGGAGGAAGTGGAAAAGGTGGATACAAAATAGGTATGGTGGATAGATCCAAGATAAGGTGTTACAACTGCAGTGAAATGGGGCATTTTGCAACAGAATATAAAAAGCCAAAATAAGTGAGTAGAAATGACAATGATTATGAGGAACTCAAAGCTAAATATGATGCATTGCTCAAAAAGCAACAATAAATGGTTTTTGTGGCTGAAGGAAAGTGTTGGGAAGGTTCTGATGATGAATAGGATGAAGAATATGGAAATCTTGCTCTCATGGAAAACTCTGGAGATGGCTCATCCACTTCATCAAGTCAGGTACCCATTCTTACTACTGTTGATATGACTACATCTCAGTATAAGAAAACTGTTGAGAGTTTAAGTTATGAAATTTTCAATATTCATACAAGCATGTTAGCTGCAAATGAGGAGATTGTCAAACTGTCTAGTGCTAATGAGTGAGAATTAAGAATCATGAACTAGAACTTAAACAGAATGTTTTTGAGTCCTTACAATAAGAGAATGAGATTCTTAAAAAAAGATTATTTGTGCTTCTCAGATTGAGGAATTTCTCAGGAAACAGATTTCTGAGAATGAACTAAAAATCAAGACTTACAAAAATTCTTCTTCCCTATTAAAATCATACCATGATGATAATACTGAAAATCAAAAGGTGGGTATAGGTTTTAACTATGAGAAGAAAAATGGAAAGAAACATGTTGTTGAGAAAGACATCAAACATACTGTTAAACCTTCCATTTTAAAGAAAGTTAAGAATCCCTTGTTCAAAAAGGCAAAATTTTAATTTGATGAGGAAGCATTACTGATTAAACAAGAGATAGATGATGAGGACAATGAAACTGTCGCTAAGTCCCTTAAGGCAAAAGATACTGTCAAAATCCCCAAGACAGTTAGTTTTGACCTTGACAGTAACAAGTGTTTAAAAGATGCTGTGAATACTGGCAAAACAGTAAGTTCAGAAGCTGCTGTCAAGACTGTAAGATCAAAACTTATTTTCATGACACACCCATCTAAACCTACTGTCAAAACCAATATGACAGTAACTTCTAAACATACTGTCATGAAAACTAAGAAGAACAGAAATGGAAAATTAGGAATAAATAAGAAGAACAACTATGGCTATATTCCTATTGCTCCTAGAAAATTGTGCAACAATTGTGGATCGTCTAGTCATCTAACTCATGTTTGCAACAATAACAAGTCTAATGTCAAGAATGTTACCTCTATTAATGAAAATTTATACAACATGCCTTTAAAGAACAAACAAGTAACTCATTGTGGTAATTTTGACTGCATTTCATGTAAAATGAACTTGATAAGTATGTGCTTTAACATGCCTTTTACTAATGATCAAGAATGCCTGCATAAAAATGATAAAATTGAAAAGACAAAGACTCCAAGTCCTCCTAAAGTTAAGATGGACAGGCCTCCCAAGAACAAAGCTATCAAATCAGTAATTAAAACTGAATGGGTAGCTACAGGATCTTGCTAAAAGCAAAATAAAGAATTACAACTGAATCAACTTCAAATTGTGATTTAGCTAAGCAAAATGGACCCAATGAAAGTTGGGTACCAAAAGCAACTTGAGATATTTGCTTTGCAGGGCAACATGAAAAATAAAAGAATCATGTGGATCATTGACAATGGATGCTCAGGACACATGACAGGTAATAAAGCCCTGTTATCACAGTTCAAGGAAATGTTTGGTCCTTATGTAACCTTTGGTGACAAAACATTGGTTTCATAATGGGATATGGCATACTGGAAGTTGTAAATTTGAGAATAGAGAAAATTGCTCTAGTGAATGGTTTGAAGCACAATCTATTGAGTGTAACTCAATTTTGTGAAAGAGGATTCCAAGTTGGCTTTGATCAAGACAGATGCTCCATTGTCAACAAAAATACAGGTGAAGAAGCTCTTCAAGGAGTTAGAAAGGGAAGCCTCTTCATAGATGACTTGGATTCAGTAAGAAAAGATAAAGTCTATTGTTTCTACAGTAAGGTTTCCCCATCTGAAAGTTGGCTGTGGCACCAGAAGCTTTCCCATTTGAACTTTAAAGCAATGAATTATTTAATGAAGAGAGAATTGATGAAAGGGCTTCCTCAACTTGAATTCTATTAAGAAGGATTGTGTAAGGATTTCCAAAAAGGGAAGCTAAGAAGAGCTACACACAAAAAAGCTCCTAGTGGTTCAATCAATGAAGCATTTCAACTAATTCACATGGACTTATTTGGTCTTGTGAATGTGCAATCACTGACAAGAAAAAGACATGCCTTAGTGATGGTTGATGATTTCTCAAGATACACATGGGTGAGATTTCTAGCATCCAAGGATGAAGTTGCTCAAGAGATTATTGATTTGGTAAGGGTTCTTGACAAGAAACCCAAGTACAAAATGCAGACCTTGAGAAGTGACAATGGTACTGAGTTTAAAAATAGTATCATGAATGACTTCTGCAAAGACAATGAAATCACTCAACAATTCTCTGCACCAAGGACACCTCAACAAAATAGTGTTATGGAAAGAAAGAACAGAACTCTCATTGAGGCTATAAGAACAATGTTGAGTGAAACAAAATTTCCTACCTACTTCTGGGGTGAAGCAATCAATACAGCCTGTTATACTCAAAACAAGACTGTAGTCAACAAGGCCTATGGAAAAACACCATATGAATTGCTCACAGGAAGAAAACCTATTATCAATTACTTCCATGTCTTTGGAAGCAAGTGCTACTACATGAAAGATTCAACTGAGATCAAAGAAAAATTTGACACTAAAACACTTGAAGGAATCTTTATGGGATATGGCATTGACAGGACTGCATACAGAGTCTACATCATTAATCACAAGACTGTGGATGAGAGTGTAAATGTCACCTTTGATGAGACAAAATTTCCTGGAGTTGAAGGAAGTCAAGCAACAGAACCTTTGGCTTTTGAAAATCAAAGCTATCTAGAAGAGATTGATGAAGATTCACCAAGAATTGATCACACAATTTCTGGTCCAACAAATGTTCCTATCCAATCTGAAGACAATGAAGGAACTGCTCAAACACTGATTTCTCTAGGAATGTTCCCATAAATAGTGGACTTGAAAAAATTGATGTTGTCAACAGTGCAAGAGCAATAGATGTTGTCAATCAACAAGGTGTTGAAGACTTCAGTGATTCTCTAAGAAAAACAAAATGGAACAGAGATCACACTAATGACTTAATCATTGGTGATCCAGGAACATGAGTTAAAATAAGAAGAAATGTTTCCAATGAATGCATGTATTCTTGTTTCCTTTCTCAAACTGAACCCAAAACCTTAGAAGAGGCATTGGCTGATCCTGATTGGATTAATGCTATGCAAGAAGAGCTTAATCAATTTGAAAGAAGATGTTTTTGGGAATTAATGCCTAGACCAAAGAACAAATCCATAAAAGGCACTAAGTGGGTTTATAGGAACAAGATGGATGATTGTGGTACTGTAATAAGAAACAAAGCAAGGCTGGTGGCAAAAGGTTATTGTCAACGGGAAGGGATTGACTATGAAGAAACATTTGCCCCTGTTGCCACACTTGAAGCAATAAGAATCTTTTTGGCTTTTGCTACATTCAACAACTTCAAAGTTTATCAAATGGATGTAAAGAGTGATTTTATAATGAAGAGTTAGAAGAAGAAGTGTATGTTGAATAACCCCCAGGCTTTGAAGATCCAAAAATGAAAAACTTTGTGTACAGACTACTAAAGGCATTATATGGCTTAAAGCAAGCATCAAGGGCTTGGTATGATATTCTTTCCAAATTTCTTCTTGATAACAACTTTACAAGAGGGATTGCAGATAAAACTCTTTTCTATAAAAAGCATGGAAAAGATATCATTCTAGTTTAAGTATATGTTGATGACATCATCTTTGGTTCAACAAATGAAGATATATGCAAGAAATTCTCTGAGTTGATGCAAAACAAATATGAGATGAGTATGATGGGTGAATTGGTATTCTTTCTTGGACTTCAAGTCTATCAAAAAGAAGATAGAATATTTATCTGCCACACTAAGTATGTCAAAGATCTCTTGAAAAGATTTGATATGAAAGATTCATCTCCTGCAAAAACTTCAATCTCAACAGCAACTCAACTTGACAAAGATCTAAAAGGAAAGAAGGTGGACAACAAAATGTATAGATGAATAATTGGCTCTCTCCTCTACCTAACAGCTAGCAGGCCTGACATCATGTTTGTAACAGGGTTGTATGCAAGGCTCCAGTCTGATCCAAAAGACTCACACTTAATGGATGTAAAAAGAATTTTTATATACATAAAAGGCACTCAAAATTTAGGCCTTTGGTATTCTAAAGATTCTGGTTTTGACTTAGTTGGATATTCAGACTCAGACTATGCAGGGTGCAGGATAGACAGAAAGAACACAACAGGTAGCTGCCAATTTCTGGGAGAAAGATTAGTCTTATGGTTTAGTAAGAAACAACATTCAGTATCAAATTCAACTGCATAGGCTGAATATATTGCAGCTGGTAGTTGTTGTGCTCAATTACTTTGTATGAGGAATCAACTATTGGACTATGGGTTGGCTCTGCAAGAAATTCCTATATTTTGTGACAACACTAGTACCATAGCAATTTTAGAGAATCCTGTTCAAAACTCCAAAACTAAGCACATTGACATCAGACATAATTTCATTAGAGAACATGTGGAGGAAGGCACAATAAAACTGATCTATGTGCCTACAGAGAAACAACTTACATACATTTTCACCAAACCTCTAGATGAAAATACATTCAACAGGCTAGTGAGTGAATTAGGTATGTTAAATTTATCATGTTAATGTAATTCTATTTAGTTGATCAAAAATTTAGTTAACGGAATTTCACTGTGAATTAATGGCCTCTTGAGGTGTTTTGATTTTTATTACAGTGGAGAGACATGATGATATTTTACTGAGAGGTTAACTAATCTATTTTTAATTAACTTCATTCTTATGTGGTTAATAAAAGATACTGTCAAGTTGCTTGACAGTATGTTTTATTCATACCATCGCATAATGATAAGTTACTGTCAAAGTTTGTGAAACTCACTGTCAGATGATTGAGAAGTTTTGACAGTATAGCACGCGGGAATGAAACTTACTGTCGAATCCTGTAGAACTAACTGTCAAACGATGGTGAAGTCTTAACAACATATTATGCGGGACTGAAACTTACTGTCAAATATTTGTGAAACTTACTGTCAAACAACACTGACATTATAGTTTTATAAGATCCCCGCATAACATACTGTCAACAGTAAATATTATGGTAATTCACTTATTTTATATATTCTCTAACCACTAATGTTATTGTCAATAGTGTGTTTAATTTCTAGCGCAGGAGTTACTGTCAAGGAATGGAACTAGAAGACAATTGTCACTTAAAATCGTTTAGAATTCCTTCTTGACAGTTTCTTTTTCACATCATATATATAAACAGCTAAAATTTCTTTCACTCTTTACTTTATTTCTCTCTTAAACTCTCAACTCTCTAATGCCCTAAAAACTCTCCATTTTCTCTGCAACTTCTTCTCTAAACCGTTCCTCAAACTCCAAACTGTTCTTCTTTTTCTAAATCTTCAATCTCTTAACCATGTCTGGAGCTCAAACCATTTATTTTCTTGCCCAAACCAACTTCACCACCATGGCTTCAGTGGGTGAAGTTGGAGAAGCCTTCAAGCCTCTTGTTGGCTTCATGAATAACTCTTACCTCTCTCATGCCCTTATAAAAAGCCCCCTTCTTAAAATTCCAAGACTATCTCAACTCTGGACCTCTGCCACATGTGAGGGGGAGCAAGATGCAAGAACTATCACATTTTAAATCAATGGTACATCTTACACCATTGATTCATCTCATATAAATGAAGCTCTTCATATGGAAGCAGTTGAAGGCTCACTTTTTTAGGAGCCTGCAAGTGATGTTCAACTTGCCAAGTTTTTTAAGATGGTTGGGTATACTGGACCCAGGACATGCCCAGACAATGATGATTGGTACCCGTCTGGCGGCATGGACAGAAAGTACTTAAACAAAGAATGGAGCATGATGTTGGATGTTGTGTCAAAGTCCATGTCAAGCAAGACCAGTGGCTGGAATGAGGTCTCAGCCTATATTAAGAGGATTATGCATTCCATGGTGCACAACTATAGAATTGATATTGGAAAGCTCCGGATGCCTCTGTTCAAACTGGTGCTTGGAAAGAAAGAAACCAGAAAACCGGTAATTTACTATCCTAGATTTTTTATGCTTATCATTAATTCTGTTATAGGCATAATAAATTTAGACAGTGTTCAATGCATGGAGTCCCCAATACTAAAAAAAACATTCATTCTATGTTAACCAGTAAGCCACTTAACACTGAATTGCGATTGTTTATTACTGATTTCATGCTTTCAACAGTAAATGATTTACATTGAAAATTTGTTGGGGACTACAATGTATTCTCTTTGAGTGATGGGAATGGTGTTGACCTCACCATTCCTAACTCATATTCCAAACCTTTTGAAGGAATCCGGCCTTTTCGAGTCTCAAAAACTACTAGCCAAGGGTCTGGTTCCTCTCAAAAGGACCAGGCTCCTAAAAGGAGGAAAATCACTCAACCTAGGCTAGAAACTATTCCACAAGTAGGTGGTGAAACTGCACAAGTTGCAGCAAATAAGGAATGTAGTATGATCACAGAACCCACAGAGGGCCCTGGTGAGCCTGAGAGAAAGAAGGCAAGGGTATCAACCTCTGTTAGCCAGAGTGTGTCCTCTCAAAAGGACATATCTCTTAAAAGAGATCAATACACATCTTTAGATGTCTCCTCTCAACATGAGGCATCTATTAAAATTGGTCAGGCTCCCATGACACCTTGTACAAAGTCTGCACAACAGGTTGAACACACTCAACCTGAGCCCACACTTAAAGGTATTCACACTATAGGGCTAAATAATGTGGAACACAACTCATTCAATTATGGTGCATCACATTTTGCCACTTTTGAAGAACAAAATGTTGATGCACTCTTTCAATAAATTGATGAAACTGATCATAGCAATCCACAAGAACCTTTCACTCAAAGGGTGGAAGAGATTGTTGTCACAGCCTCTGTAGCTGTTAATGACAAAGTTGTTGTCAATCCTCATGACAGTAACTTCTCAACAGATGCTGCAAAAGATGCTGTCAATATTCTCATTCTAGACAGCAACTCTCCCAAGGCTGCCATTTCTCAAATAGATGATGATGACTCTGTTCTCATTTCTATAATCCTCAAGGTACAATCTAAATCTCTTGTGCAAGATGTACCTGCTCAGTCTCTTGCACCTAGGATGAATGAGGGTGTGAAAAGAAAAAGAGAGATAAAAGAAAAGAGAAGTGAGAATAAAAATGAGGGGCTGGAAAAATCCCAGGCAAAAGGAGAGGGCCCTGAGCAAGGCCAATTGAAAAATTAAAATGTGGGAGCCAAAATATCAAAGGCACTAGGCCTTGAGAGTGAATTGGTGAAGAGTGATGAATTCACTCAGAAAAAAAGTGTGAGAACCACAACAGCCTCCAACTCCTCCAAACAAGCTGATGAAAGGTTAAAATCTCTTCCACATAAAGTGTACAAACTATCAAAGAATCTAAACACTGTTGGCAGAAATCAAGTGAAGTTGATCAACAAGATGGCCAGTCTGGAGCAAACAATAAATGATGGATTCAAGGCCATTTTTGACAAGCTTCAAGAGTTCAACTCTAGATTTTCAAACCCTGCAGTTGCTACCTCAACTAAGGGGGAGAAAAGTATAGATCAAGCTGAAGTTTTTAAAGATGGGAGTGATAAGGAGAAAACTCAAGCTGCATCTCAAGGGGAGAGTCAACTAGCATTACTGTCTAGTGTGGTTGCTGAGATTGCTACACAGCTTGATGGTGATAAGGTGGAGAAAAATGTTGAGAGGCCTAAGGAGAAAGACATTGTTATAAAAGAAGGTGGTGTAAAGAAGGCTCCAATGGTGCATGTAGCTGGGAAAGAAAAGGAAAAACTCTTTAAGGATGAAAATGATGATTTGATCGTAGAAGAGAGAGAAGATTTTAATGATGAACATGCTTCTATTCTTATGGTTGATGAAAATGAAAATAGTAAACTGTTTGAAGATGATAAATTCAATAAAAGAATCAATGATCTGAGAGCCTTATCTAACAGAGATCCCAAGAAATTTTCTGATTCAATGAGACAGTCAACAGTAGGAGCAGTTGTAATGGTGTCAAAAAGAAACATATGGGTAATCTCTGTCAGAACTGAAGGAGGTTTCAGCTGGTGTGTGAACATGGCATATTTGAGCAGACAAGAAATCTCAGTGATAGAGGCCATCAAACTTAAAATCAAGACAGACAAGTCATGGCTAAATGAAAATCTAAATAGGATACTGTAGAAGGTAATAATTGAAAAATTACCAAAAATAACTCATAATCCTTTGGGCATAAAATTCAGCAGCATTACAGATGGCAAATACAGGTCTATGAATCTTGAAAGAGTGAGTATGTGTAGATCAAGGTCGGTAAAAGAAGCTTTTGACTACTTCAAGAAAATTCCTGTGAATGAAGAAAAAGTTGAAGTATTAAGGGTGTTGGATGAAGAATTAAAAAGGCTAGAAGAATTGAAGACAAGAAAGAATGTGAAGAAAACTCAAGAAATGAGAGATGGAGATAATGATGATAAAAAGCCCGATGATAGTGCAGGTAGTTCCAAGTCCAACTACAACAATGATGGTGATGCAGGGACCTCTGGAACTGGAAATAAGGATGAAGAAGGTGAGAAGGAGTATAAGGATGGTATTGAAGGAAGTCTGTTGAAGACTGTAGTTCTTGGCTTTGAAGAGGATAAGAAAGATGTTGTCACAAAAGATGTTGTCAAGCCTGCATTGACAATAACTTCTAAGTCACTATCAAAAGAAGTGAGGGAATAATTACTGTCAAGAAAAATCTCTATATCAAATAAACGCAGGATTGCAGGGGCTGAAAGACCCAAGTCTCATTCTAGCAGGAAAGGGTGGAAGATAATGTTTGAGGTGCTTCATGAGGAATGTCTTGACATCAGAAGACCTACAATAAACAACTTGGCACAATCAAAGGCAGAATCATTAATCAAGGTGGATGTTGAATGGTCTGAAGTCAACTCTCTAAACAAGTTGATTCTCATCTATTCAAATGGAGCAACAGAAGAAATGAGCTATGAGATGAAAGATGCAAATTATTTTCTGATTAGAAAGATGTTGCTCATAATTCAAGGAACATACATAAGGACTCAAATTTTAAGAGGAATGTTGATTATGAAGTTTATAGAACTGATGGATTCCTTCAAACCTCACCCTTTGGACTTTATAGGTGCTGAAGAGCCTGAGACAATTGTCTACTCAGATGGGTTGATGTTTGCAAGTGAGGATGAAGTTAAGGAGTTTTGGAGCATGAAATCTCTACAAGAAATGAATATGGATCTACTTGAAGAATTGGTGAAGTAGTTGAAAGAGTATCCTTATCATGAGGAAAGCAATCTCATATCAAGTGTTATGAGAATAATTCAAGCCAAGATGAAGAAAGAATTTGAAAGAAAGATTGAGTATGAGAAGACTCAACAATGTCTTCTCAGAAACCCTAATAAAATGATCTTCTATAATTCTGGTGGATTTGCTGAAGAAATCACCTTTGAGGAATTAAAAAATCTGGCTATGAATGATCCTCAAATCACTGAGTTAATCAAGAAGCAACTGCTCAACATCACCAACTTTGAGATTTTTTATCTAAAGAATAGAGCATTGGATATCTGTGACTCTAAGAAGAAAGAAGAAAGAGAGAAGAGAAGAAAGTTTGAGAGTGAGGTGGAAGCTGCCAAGAAGAAGGTGGAGAAGATTACTAAAAGAATTAAGGAGGCTGAAATTGACATGAAGAATGCAATGCTAAATGATCAATTCTTAAAAAGAGCTACATATGTGTCTCTAGTCCTGTTTGGGCCCTTGAGAGTCATAATTGATAGCATTGAAGTGGAGGCTACCAACGTCAAGGTGCTCAACAATGAGAATTTGATAAGGATCTTCAGGCTAACTACAGGCTCATCCCTAGAAGTTGAAAGAGACTTAAGCAAGATTGTCTGGGAGATTATTCAGTCAAGAGAAGATGAAGATGAAGCCATTGACAAACTCAGGGTGAAGCAGGTTTTCTCTTCTACTAAAGACAGATTTGTTAAGGACGTGTTTGGGATTAAATATCTATGTATCTCCAAGGGACCATCTGAGAACTACTCCACCTACAAAGACTTGAAAGATCTCTCTTACAAAATGGTGAAACTAGTCTTAGACTGTGTTTCTGAGCATGCCAAGACAGATGAAGAAAAACATGCATTAAAAGCTCTTGAAGATTTGTATGGAAGGATGATTGCAGACAAGAAATGAAGTTGAAGCTCAAGCTAAAAGTTGAAGATTTGCTCAGTCTAGAAGAGCCTAATTTGAGGCAAAATTGTACTTATAATTTTCTTTTTATATTTCCTTGTACAAACACTTCATTTGTTATTAGTTGAGTTAGCATCTGCAATTTGCTTTAAATTTGTCTTTATTTTTTCATAAAAACAAATTGGGAGAGATTATTAGGGATTGTAATGTTAACACTGTAATCGACTAATAAGATACTTAGATTAATTAGAAATTAACTAAGTAAAACATACTGTCATATGCATATTGACAATATGTTTAGATGTCACTTGAAATAGTATGTACAAAAAGCCAAGTAGGTGACAGTAAGTATCAATAGTTACTGTCTTGTAAAAATATAATAAATGATCTATGAAGTATAAGTTCACAAAGTGTTCATGCACACCATGAATCAAATCATTGACAGTAACATTCTGCAAACTGAAATCTACGACAGCATATTCAAGTGACAACACATTTGGAACAGACGACAACAACTATTTCCTTGACAGTAAACTTGGCGGAGATTGAAGAATTAAAGATAACAAGTTTTACTGACAAAAACTATTCCCTTGACAGTAAACTTGGCGGAGATTGAAGAATCGAAGACAACAAGTTTTACTGACAAAAACTTTAGCGGGGATAGTTGACAGTAATATTGGCGGGATAGTTGATAGTAACTTTGGATGACGGTATGTTTTAGAAGACTATCAAGATCGACAGTAAAGTATGTAGAGTCAAAGATGCTGTCACCAAAGAGAAGCTAAAGGTTGACAGTAACCTTTTGGTGAAACTGACAGTCCGATTCAAGTAGCAAACTAGGTAGTGAAAATTCAAAGATTGATCTTGACAACTCTATCTAGTCTGTCAAGTCTACTACTGCAACTTGAGAAAAGACAAGCAAAAAGATAAAGCATGCTCAATGAGTCAAGGATATCAAATCATCTCAGAGCAGTTTTATCTAAAAATGATTAGACAAATTTGAATAGGAAAAGTGAAGTTTCTATTTTAATCTTTGTCCTAGGAACAATGGAAAGTTCACTTGTAAGTAAGATATGTGTTTCAGTATAAATACACATATATCACAGACACTTTCTCTTATACAACTGAGCTTAACTTTTCTCAAGCATAGAAACACTAGCAAACTCTTGTTATTGTATCTATTGAAGCTGGAAACATCTTCTAGTCAGTTGTAGCAAAACAAAAATTAATATAATTAATTTTTGAAGTTAAATACCTTTCTTCATTTACTTGCTTATTGTTGTTTGCATTTTTAACTTGATATTATTACTACTTGTTTGTTGTTAGCAAGATTAGTGATAAATTATCAAGTTGCATTCAACCCCCCTCCATTTGCAACACTCATACTGTCTGACAGTATAATGTATTTGTGATGTAACGAGTCATAAGATTGTATATATGAATTATACGCAGTGTCTATTTAATTTGAGTCATATTTAGTCTGCATAATTATGGGGTCATTATCGTGTATGTTATTTCGGATTATTTTCGGTTAAAATACTTCAGTCTGAATCTAGTCAATCACAAGTTACAACTCAACTAATAACTATGACTCAACTAATAGATTATACAAGTCATAATCTTAGACGGTTATATAAGTATTATATATTATACATATCAAAGCCTTATTTTCAATTTTATAAAAATTTGTTATTATTAATAAATAACTAGAAAATTATATTGAATTAGAATTTAAAAATTGTATACGGTAAAATTAGTGACATGTATAAAATATAATACTTATATAATCGTATTAAAAATATGGATTTTAAAAATATAATTTTTAATTATAGTAACTATTTATATTCTAATATATATATATATATATATATATATATATATATATATATATATAATACTTCATTATTGATAAAATTGATGACTTTTATAAAAAAATATGTATATTAATATAGAAATCAAAGTATATTTATAAAAATTATATATAATCTTTATGTATTTTTTATATAAGGTGCAACAATTTTCACACCCTCAACCTCAATCCTAGCTCCAATCCTCAATAATTGATAATTAGTAATATAGGATTTATTTGATATATCTAATAAATAATTTATAAGCTAACAAATATAATTGGATATATATTTATATCGGATCCCTTTTGCCAAGATGCATGCGTATGTATTTATATACGATCAAACTCACGCAGTTCTGTTATAATTGGATATATCCCCAAGAGACTTTAGGGATATATTTATTAAATATGAGAATTAATTGATTTTATCTGATATAATCTTCGCGTTGTGATACCTTCCTGATTTGAAAGATATCGTTTGGAGATATTTTCGGTAATTAATGCATTGAGATTGATTCTTTCCTCGTTTCAGAGAGAGGATATCTTGGAGATTAAGCAATTAATTATTAATAAAATTAATACTAAAAATAAAGAGGAAATAAAAGCACTATGTCAAAAATATGGAATAACAACTAATAATAATTTTATCAAGGATTTTATTTTGAATTTATAGGTTGCAATAGATTATATATGTACGGGAAGAATTAATTTTAATCTATACTCTTATTTTGATGTTTTAAAAATTAAAATTGATATGTTTAAATGACGAACTTTGTATTAAAATTTACACATTCGGATCTCATTAGACTTTATATTAGAACTCAATTTTAGTAAATTGATAATTTATTCATTGAGTCACTGCATGACTCTAGTAAAAACTTTGTATTGCAATTTTTATCCATGTATTACAGGAATTGGCAAATGACATGATCCTTGGAGTTGCTTCCAGAAGTGTGACAAAACTTTTACCAATTTTTGTACCATTTGTAATATATATTATTGACAAGGAAAAATATATTTTTTTGTCACTCAACTATTGATCTTTTTAGAAACCTATCACTCAATTAAATATTTTTTAATTATAATCATTAATGTTATATTTATTTTTCATTTTAAGCATTCCATTAATTTTGACTAAAAACTGTTAAAGTTGACTTCTTTTTATTATATAATGAGTAATATATTGGTTAAATGAGTAATCTTTATATAATGAGTAATATATTGGTTAATGCAATACTGCTTTACGCAAAGATAATTCAACCTCTTTTCACTGAACTAATGGGTGCAGCTTTGGAACTTCTCGAATCATGGTGCTGCTCTGGAGATGCTGGTTGTCCAAATTGTGTTCAAGTCAGCATATTTTCCATATGTTCATTTTTAACATCCTGTAAATTGTGATATTGCAGGTTATTTTGGATGAGGAGAAATCTTAGTTTGAGAAATCTCAGCCACATTGTTCTGTTCATGTTCTAACTTGTTAAAGAATCTCTGGATAAATAATAGAAGTGATATTTAGCATTAACATTATACATCTTAATTGTTAGCGTATAATTCAAGAGTTACTGAGTTCTTCATATTGTAAATTATTTTCGATCGGAGATATTATGTCCCGTCTAATTAGGATATCTGCCATATTTTGTTACCCAACTTTTTAATTTTGCTAAATTGGTTACCAAAATTGAAGGCATTAATTTTGTAAGTTTGTCCTTAATATTAAGTATTCATAACAACACTAATACCAGCTTTTGGAAGGTCATATTCGAGTCTAAATTACTCCTGTTTACAACTAAGGATTACTATTAATATTGAAGACAGGAAATTATTACAACTAAACTTGTCTATAATATTGTAGTGATATCAATAACTCCTCCCTCTACTTGTCTATAATATTGGAAGGTCATATTCGAGTCTAAATTACAACTGTTTACAACTAAGGATTATATTTTATAGGGGGTTGAAACCGCTGATCCAAGCCATTTTATTACTGTGGAAAACATAGAGAGACTAAATCAAGCAAAAGATGCCAAGAGGGTTCAGGTATGCTTCTAGCCTTCTCTCTATCTGTAAAATCTAATATCATTACCATATTTTCATAATATGAGCTTGTGTCATGTGTTCTTTTGGGTGTAATATATTTTTTATAATCGTCTTGTGTTATTCGAACATTGAGTTTGTACAGCCTGAATATGTGATGACACGATTTAAATTTTCTACTACTGGTGGTAGTCTATACAGGTTACGTGTTTAACTTTAAGAATGGTGGGAAGCTTTTGATTTACAGAGGTTGCAAGTCAAAATACATTGTAATTGAACAAAGAAATGAATTAAGTTGAGAGATGAAGTTTAGAAGCAACATCAGCCATGTTATTAGCTGACAAAAGTTGAAATTATCTTTACACCATATGTATGGTACCTGACATTATGAAGTTCTTTATGATCTTCACCTGCAAATGGATGTTTTGCGCAGGAAAAACAGAGGTTCCATGTCTTTATTAAAATAGTACTGTTACAGTTAATCCAAAGTGATGGTAATCACTAGTTCTATTTTTGATTTACAGATTGATTACACACCACCCTTTCAAGCCACGGATGAGAAAGACACCGCAGTTCCTGAAGGGGACCAAATTGGAACAGTTGGATATGTGGCAGTTGATAGACACGGAAACCTGGCTACTGCAACTTCAACTGGTGGATTAGTCAATAATATGGTAGGAAGAATTAGGGATACACCCATCACTAATTTCAATTAAATTTTAGTGTTAAAATATAAATTATACTCCAATTCTAGTTTCATAACTAATTTCAAATTTAATTAACTTTTTTAACTTTTACCCATTACAATATGCTTTTGGTATTTGGTAATGTACAATACAATAATTGTTTAACTTTTACCCTCCATTTGTAGTTATTGACGACGTAGCAAAGATGGATAAATCCATCCTTGATTTCAAATATAGAACCAATGATGCATTTAAGCATGAATGCATCTAAATATAACCAAATATAGCATTGCATTGCACTTACTCTTAGATCTACAACAGAATTCAATGCTCACAATAACTGTCTGAGCTAATGGAAGAACCAAGGAAAAAAACCCATCACACAGAAGTTGGGAATTAAAATCTAGTTCACTGAACCATAATCAGCGATTAGAGGTTACTAATTTCCCCCCCAAAGAAAAGGTTACTAATAAAATTTGTTCCGAATAATTCAGTTCATTGCATCGTAATCATCAAGCTGCTCATTGTACTCTAGCACCTTTCTCTTTATCTTGGAAGTATCCACCCAAGTAACAAAGTCTTCCATATTTCTTGTTACAAGACACGCCGGATCTGTCACTGTCTGTGGACCCACTCGGACATGGCCCTGCTCTATATATGTAACAGCTTCTTTAAGATGTTCAGCAAACTTTAACCTTGCCAAAATTGTCGCGAGCCTACGGCTGCAAATTAGAATACACCCGAGGGTCGCATTAAAGCAGGCTAATATATAGCGTTCATTGACTGGAATATGCAGACAAGCTACTTACAGACAAAATGAGGAGACGGACAGGTTCTTGCATAAATTCAAATCTTTCCTGGATGGTATAACACCTATATTATACCTGCAATAACAAATATGTATTATGTAAGTAAAAAATTAAATTACCAGAGAGATTTAGAAACTCATAACAAAACTTACAAAAGAATTTTGAAAAAAACTATAGATAAGCTCCTCTCACATAATTATATAATTATAACCAAATAGAAACATAAACTTCTACTGCTGCATATTTTGGATTGAGTACTAAATTTAAATAATGATGCAACAAACTATAAAATATAAAACAGAGTAGTAATGCAGGTGTATATATTCTTGACCATGCCCGGATTAGCATATATAAGATATAACTCAACGAAATAATTTTCCATATAACAACCAAAGTTGATCCTTTAATAGGGGGAATAGTGGATTCAGGCTGGTTTTAGCATGGAATGATCCAGTGTTCTGCCATACAAATATATCATATTAACACAATATACATTAAAAACAAATAAAATCTAACACAGTAGTTCACAGATGCAGCAAAAAGTAACTTAAAAACTCACAGCTTTTCCAAAAGGGAAGCAGTCATCTGAATACGTTCCGGGTCCCTTTGATCCATCTGTTTTAAAATGTTCACCAGCTTCTGCACCGTTGTACATAAACTATTGTACCTATAAAATTCAGCAAAATTAAATTAGAGGACTGTAACTGACAAACAGAATGGGTGATAATCACATAAAATTGTACACATATATACAGTATTAAAATTAGGGGATGGGGTACTTTTTGTAATCATCCCGTGCAGTACGATGGTAACGTTGCGTAACATGGGATTCACGATGACCACCTTCTCTCTTCCATGCCAAAAAATTAATTTTCTTCAATAATTTCTTTTCATGAAACCTTAGCTTCCTCATTCTTCAACTGTGGACCTGTATGCATGAGCGGGAGAAAAGAAAGAAGTGACTATAAAGCCCAGAATTCATGAGAAACTAAACTGCTGAATGACGCAAGTGGGGCAAGCCAAGTTTTATTCTGTTGGCCCCAATCATTAAACATGAAAAATCATCATTGGGCATAATTACCATCTTACGATACCACCATACTCCATACGTACTACCGATTCTTATGCAAATATGCAATGTACACATATGCCTAAACCTTGCATGCTGATAGCTGATAAGTGATAATATCAAGCAATACATCATATAACTAAAATTATGACATTGGTTAGACCAATATATCCAAAGCATGTGTTTTATCAATATTCAGCCTTCGAAAGGCATTATTTTCACAACACCACACCGTTTACATGTTAACATCATTCAAAAAATTTGCAAAAGGGACTTTGTTCTAGAACCAGGTTTTAACTTTAATGAACCTAGTCTGGACACCAATAACATAAAAACAACAATCAACAGTTCCGTTCATTTACGATAAATAATCGAATAAAGCGCACAAGAAGCTAGTAAACAAATTATTAGGTCGCCAATAAACAAACCATCCAGTCAAAACAGACCCTTGGGATAATGTTTCTCTGAGGACTTTCATCAAATTCTTGCTTCACATCATCCAAAAATACAAATTCAAAATCTTGAAACTAAAAATCATCATTAATTCAAATACCCATCAACAAAAAACACTAATAGCATCAAATCAACCAATCAAACGAGCGCCCCGTACAGATATATAGAATTATATATATACACATATACATAATTGTAACATAATGAAAAGAGAAACTTGAGCATCACCTTTGAGAGAGAATTGGAAATCTAGGGCATAAAAAAGCGACACAATTGTGTGTTTTTAGGAAGCTACATATAAATCTTTATTGGACTAGGTAGGGATAGTTAGGGCTTTACTAGTTTTAATTGGGCTAGAATTAAAATACAAAGATTTTAAAATAGGCCTTAGCCTCATTATAATCGTGGGCCTAGGTATATGTGCACACTTAAAGTAGGGTGTAGGCTCATTTATGTTCGATACAAGTTTATTTATCAAAAATGTGGGCAATAGCTTATATACATTATTACCATTATCCTTCTGCAGCCAGTATTTTACATTGCTGCATCTGCAATACAAGTTTGTGAACTTATTTAACTGTTTAGCTATATCTATCATGAAGATAATTATCGAGATTATGATATATTTATCCGTTGATATGGCTAAGCATCCACGCGGGCATTGTTGTGCTAGCTTGGTGTTGTGGCGTTTCTTCTGGGTCTCCATCTTCTCCAGCTTCACGAGCATAACTGCATCTGTTAATACTTAGCTTAGTGACATATACTGCACCATATTTAAATTAGATGGTAATTTATTTCACTTTTAAACAGTTACTTTGCATTTGAAAAGATAGTTTGAACACAATCAAAATTTCCACTTGTGTCAATTTCTTAAACCTAAGAATATACAACTATGCAACGGATACGTTTTATCTTAAGAACACCCCAAAATAGTACACAAATTAGGGGGTAATAAAGTGGCTAAAATGTTATACTCGGGAAAGTTGGCACATGTTAGAACCCACACTATGTGTCACAAAAGAACTTCAATTTTGTAAGGATTTTTTTTTTGTTTTGAAAAGAAAATTACATCATGCCGGTGCTAAAATAGCCAACTTTCCTAAACATCTCATTTTGGTCACTTTTCTTTCATATAGTGCTCACCCGACGTTCACAGAATGCAATTGTTGTGGCAAAGCAATTGATAAATTCTCATCATTTTGCTCCTCCACATGAGACGGTTGGTCTATCTCCTTCTCCTTGCCCTTTACCTATAGTAATTTCATTATTTATTATCATAATACACACCCTATGATAATACATAATGGTAACATTTAACACAATAAGGATTACCTGCTTGACAAGCAAGTTATTGTGTTCCTGCAAATTCTTGTCCTGTTTCACATTAAACGAATAACTTCCTCAACGACTGAAGTTAAAATTTTAACCTCGTTCATCTTCCAATATGTGACATCACTGTGTAGCCACTTTAAAATTTATTGATACTATGTCTAAGCATTTAGGAAATTATACAGGAGGTTTTACCTTCCTTTGAAGTTGAGAAATAGACTCGAACATGTGTTGGCTCTGGAATTAAGAATATTTGAGTTTAGAGTAACCTGATTAATGTAGAAATAAGAGAACATACTACTTGATGGTGCAAGAGTGAAGGTATCGTGTTACCTTTCTTGATCTTATGTGTTTAAGAGCCGAATCAAGTTGGTGCTCCAAATTGTGAAGCTCTTTTAAAGTCAAAGGATCCAAGTCTTCTCCCATGTAATGCCTAAGAGATAAGGAAGAAAAAAAACTCTGTTTTAGTTGTATTGTTGCAAATAGAAATGAGAATTTATGTATATTTACGACCACTACACACCTTTCGTTTTTCTGCAAAACCTCTATTCTAGCTTGAAGTTTTGCATGTTCCAAATTCCAACTTCCCTGAATTATGCAACCAAAGCTTATCAGCAAAATATCAAATAAAATGGAAGAGAAAAAAGCAAAAAGAGAAAAACAAAGTCTTGTCGACAATAATATATGCCATTTTAAAGAATTTCACCATAAAACTGCATGAAGGTTGTTAATTCTTGTCTGGACTCACCTGTGTCTCGGTATCAGTTGGGACGAGCTGCATTTCTGCATAGGAGTATCTCTCATATCGTTCGAGGATCCTCTCCATGCTGTTACCAGTGAAATTTGGGACAAAGAATAGTTAGTAATCTCATCAAAAATTTAAACTCTCTATAGCACATAATTGTTGCAAGTCTTAAAGGATCTAACTGCATGCATTTGCAACTCTACGCCCACTGTTGATATATCTGGGCAAAATCATAGATAAACAAAATATGTATTGTGAACGTAAATATTGACTGTAGATATTGTTACACTAACAAATCATTATGTGATGAGCGGGTGCGAAATTGAGATTAGTCCCTGGGTAATATTACGTACCCCAAAAGTTATGAAATTATATGTAAACATGTATGAAATCTGATAGTGTTGAGAATTGTGTGTGTATATGTATATACTACATAATAGTTACAATTGGCTTGCTGAAATTTATACATGGAGTTGAAACATCATCTTAGATCTCTAAAGCAATTCTAATATATGCAATTGGGTTTAAGAATACGAAAGAAGGGAGCTGAGGACAATTCGCACGACGAGCCTGACAATTCGGAAATGGCGTTTGCACTTTTTTATCAGAATTTGTACCTAGACAAGTTTCTAAACCAAAGGTATGAAATTTTGACTGATGGCATCCACATATAGTAATGCTAAATATTTTCATGGACGATGCCATTGTAAAATATATGAAATAAATGATATGCATAGATACTCTGCTTATTGATATGGATACAAATATACAATGCTGATGGATTTATTCTCAAACATCTCTGTATTTCATAAAACTATTATTATATATTATATGGGATCACAAGGCAAAAACAACCAAGAAAATTGTTATGAAATTACCACTATTCCACTGTTTGATAAAAAAATAACAAAATTATCCATAGTTAATTAATGTTAAAATTATATATGTTTTGTTACAACCAAGAGAACCATTATCTTCATAAACATAATTCAAAATTATAATCATTAAACTGCAAAGTCTTTAATTATATTCTAAAAAGTGTTTTTTATAAACATATTCTAAAAAATATTTTATATAAATCTGCGCATCTCATCTTATCCTATTTTAAGTTTTCATTTTAACATTTGATTATTGTTAATTTTCGTTATATTATATATAAATATAATATAACTATATGAGATATAAATGGATGATAGGAGATGGAGATATAACATATGAATGAATGATTAGGATTAAATCTCATATGTTATATTAGTTGAGGTTCTCATTTGAGCAGTATCCAACGTTCCAATGAGATATGATATCTAATCCTAACCACTCATTTAAATAATGTATTTTAATCTCCCATCACTCTTTAATTTTATCTAAATCTTCATCTTTCATCCTAATTTCCTTCATACTTCAACTAAAACCTCTGACCACCAATGGGATAATTGTTTTCTTAAAAAAGACTGTTTTAAGAGTTGACTCCCATATCTAGGGTTCTAGCCGCCACTTCTCCACTTTTCAGAAATTCATCCCCTTTCACCATTTAAACCCCTCGTTCCCCCATCTTCTCTTTTATTTACCAATTTTTTCAATAAAATCGAGATTTAATCCTTTTTGAATGAGATCTTGTTGGTTACCTTGTTATCAAGATTGTTAGTCGTGCTCATCTTTTTTGGATGTCAGTGTGTTATTTTTGGGGTATTTGTTACTCCAATATCAGTTGATGTAACTGATAGTTCTGAACATTGGGCTACAGATGACACTTATGTGAAGGTCAATTGTGATTCTACTAATTTCACAACTAGTGTAGGTTGAATTACTCGAGATGTCATTGTAATACTTTTTAGATTAAAAATTTTGATTATTCTATGTGTTAAGCGATTTGAAAACAAAGCGGCTATTTGTTTAACTAGTTTATTTGTTTCTCATTCAGGTTGTATTGTCAGTTCAGGGATTTGTCCCGGCTGTATTCAAGTGTTTTAATAAACGCATTAAATTTTGTTTGTCAAAAAAAAAACCTCCGACCACCACTTACAAATCAATAATATTATTGAAAAATCACCAAATTAAAAGTAAAAATCATCATGATTATATTAGAAAAACATCAATCAAAATATCACATCGCTACCAAATCTGACTACAAATTTCATCCACCATTTCCGACCATCACATATAAATCACCAATATTACACAGAAATCACCTTATTTACACAGAGTTCACCAGATTTAAACAGAAATCACCATAATCACAAAATACATCGTTGTTGAATCATTTTTTCTTAAATAGACAACCAAACGATTTTTTGAAAATGTTAGGAATATATGTCTATAATAAATTAATAAAGTTGAAACATTAAAAAATTTGTAGTCAATCGGTTATAGGTATTTGAGTCGATTTAGGTAGGTGATAATTCGCTTAAAATCTTTTAGACATTAATAACCTTATCTCCTTTGAATATAAATATCTACACTATATTAATAAAATTAAAATATTAAAATTTTGCTAACCAATCATTGATTAATATGACAAAAGTTCTATGAAGAACAAAAGTATTAATTGAAGAACATATATGGAGAATATATATGTCATACATTATATTCTGCTAATATTATATTACAGAATATACTGCAAGACATATGTTCTTCAATTAATACTCCATTAAGATTCTCCTTATAACAAAACCCTGATTAATATATCAAAATCGATAATTGGGTTTTACTTAAACATTAATCTTTTAATCAAAACATATCTTTAAATAAAATTCAAATCTTATCCTCTTTCAATATGAACACAAATAAAATATATGAAATATTATATAAAAATAATTCTACACATATTATTAAATAAAATTTAAAATATTATTATAAAAATTAAAATAAATTTAAATTATATGAATAAAATATTTAATAAAAATAAGGAAATACTCCCTCCGTTCCTTTTTAGTTTTTTATTTGACATTTTACGCGTATTTTAATGCACATAAAAATATAGTTCAATAAATTATTTTTTGAATTTTATTTTTCTAAATAAAAATTTAAATATTAAACTTTTATTTAGATAAAAAGTTTATGAAAAATAACTTGTTGAACTATATTTTTTATGCATATTAAAATACACATAAAAAATTAAAAAAAACAACTAAAAACAGACTGAAATTATTAAAAATCGCATGAATAAGTTATTAAATCTAAAGAATACTAAAAAGTACGGTGCATCTCGAATGCCAACATTTGACACTCAGAGGCCAACTTTTTTGGGATCATGTCTAAAGTAGTACGTACTTCCTCCTATAAAATCCGATAAATATTAACCGTTTATAATTTTTAAGGGTCAAACATATTTAACTTTGACCATAAATTATACATTACTAATTTATAGTTTTAGAGATTTAAAAATTAAGTCTAATAATATATAAAATACACTTTTAAATAATATTTTTTTCACAATTTTTATTTTTAATAATAATTATTAATCAATAGTCAAATTTGAATTAGTTTGAATTTAAAAAATTTTAAAATGCCAAATTTTATAGGGCTGAGGGAGCAATATATTAATAATCTACAAAAATATGAATGATATATTATATATCTATACTATATTATTATATTATTATAATTGAAAAATTAAAAAATTTGGTCAGTCGTACCACCGGATAAGGTGAACCATTAATCGTCCAATTTTAATAAAATCTAATTTTAAAAAAAATATATATATCATACATGCAACTCTAACCGCGATAATCCTCCTTTTATACAACTACTCACGGATAATATTATATTATATTGAAATTAGATTATATATTTTCTGTTTTAAGAATCCTACTTATCCTATAATTTTTATTTAATATTTCACTAAAGTTTATAAATATTAATATATAAAAATCATTGTATAATAAAAAAATAATTAGAATCTAATGGCTATTATATTTACTAAAAATATAATAATTAACCAATATATTTATATTAAATATAATAAATTTATATAAAATAAGAGAACATATAATATTAACATAAATTTTTAATATTATAAAATTTTATATTAAATATTAAAAAATATAAGTAAAAAATTAATTTAATTAAATATTAGTTATCTCGGCACGGGTTATAAGCATGTACTCATATAATACCAAGAGTTAAATAAATGTTGTTTAAAAAAGTGGGGAAAAAGTAACCCATAAGATTAAAATTTTTAATATTTTCAACAAAATTGGCACCTTTACCAACCATTGGCCATGCTACAAGACATTTTTCTTTTTTTTAATCTCCATGCATTCTGATTTAAACGTCTTTACTCTTTAGGTTATCTAATATTCTTGTCTCAGGTGACATTTGATTTTTTAATTAAGATGACACATTTAAGTAAGCCATAGAGACAATAGGTAGAGAGGAGCATCTCATATCGCAGGAACACTGTAAGTAAACAACTAGTTGGCTTTTTATATTCATCAAGAACAATTAGCTAGGTACAGAGAGAATTGAGAAGATGAATCTATCTCTATGTATATATTCAGCATGAATTGAAACTGAGACAAATACTGTAAGGTAGAAGTCTCTCTAAGGATCTATTATATATGTACATCTCTACATTGGTACGTAGTTGCTACCAATGTAACATTAACTTACGCTTAGTTGGGTCATAATAAGTTGCTGATGGATGTTTCATGAAGTGTTATGTTAGCTTGAGTTTTAGCTGAACTTGAGAGAGTCTTGAACTCCGGAAGCTCTGACAAGAACAAATTTAAGGAAGAATCGATCTAGATTTGTCATTTTTGATAGATGTTCGGAGGCACGCACTCACACTAAGAGACAATATTCCCTCCTCAAGTATCAGTACTGTATCCGTATATCCATGAATTCAGAATATTCTTCTGACGGTGAGATCGATCGAGTGGGGTGCAGCTGCGGAACAACAGAAAAGTGCTGCTACCTGATCATACTTTCCAACATGATTATTAGTGTAGCTAGTGAGTCGATAGAGTAAATTATCTTTCAAACCCGCAAGTATATTTCCATATATCCGACCATGCACTAGCTAGATTCTTGAATAATAGAGTATACATGAAGGAAGCTGTCGTAGTACTTGTCATCATCATATCCTAACTTATAAGCTAGACAGCCACTCACATTGACATACAGTATAGACACAATTATATGCACTACATGGATATGACTGTTTGCCCAAAGAGTTCTTTCTTCTTTTATCAATTTTTCTTTTTATACTCCGGGAAAGGATTTATAATCTGATCAGTCTCTTTCATTTCCGTTACGGAGTGTGAAAGTTATTTCGAATTCGACTCTATAAAATTATTTCAAATATGACTCAAATTTGTTAAGTCAAGAAATGTGAAAGTCATTTCAAATTCGGTTTTGCATAAATTGAATCGGTTTCGGTTCGGATCGGTACAATTTCGGTTTAGGTCAAAATCGGATTAAAATTCAGATGAACTTCGGATCTTTTTCGGATTTCTTATTTAAAACTAAAAATTTGGATTTGACAGTTCAATTCGATTAATTTTAAATAAATTCAAATTATCGTCGAATTTAAAAAAAGATTATTGAGAAAATTTGTCAAATAATAGTTAAAATTTAATAAATTAATGCTGAATAAATTAATTATCTCGATTAAGTAATACATTTCTCTAGTTCTGAATTTGGTTAATATAATAAAAAATCACTAAATACTCATAATATAACAATTTTATAAAAAAATCTTAAGGACCAAATTAAAATATAAATATATTTTAATAAATTTTATATGCACATATATAATATACAATATTTAATTTTTTTTGGAATATGAATTTATATTCACTTTTCTTTACTTTTTAGTAAATTCAAAATAAATATTATTCTTATTTTTTTTAAATATTTTATTTTACGAATACATGTATTATATGTATAAATTAGGTATAAGTGTATAATGTATTTGTGATCTAACGAGTCATAAGATTGTATGTATGAATTATACGCTGTGTCTATTTAATTTGAGTCATATCTAGTCTGTATAATTTTTCAATTGAATTTGATCGAATTGGATCATTATCAGGTATGTTATTTCAGATTATTTGCAGTTAAAATACTTCGGTTTGAATCTAAATCAATCACAAGTCACAACTCAACTAATAACTCGGACTCTAGGAGAATAACCTCAATATTGTATGGTAGGATCTGAGAAGTTGGCTCAAAAATCTTTAAATGATTGATTCCACCTCTTTAATCTACTTTTTTGCTTTCACTCACTGCTACAGCATAATTTGATCATAGAAGTTCATATATGTATAGCATATAAATATAAAAATTTTACGTACTGTACTCTAGAATAAAATCTAGTACCATCTCGAAATGACCAAAGTTAGATATATAATTTGCAGTTAGAAGAAACAAACATTCAACAGATGTAATTAACAATGATTCCATTGATATATATAGAAAAAAAAACATGTGAAAAGATGCATGAAATGAAAGATAAATTAGTAGAAAAAACATACCAGGAATCAGTTGCATATTCAGAAAGCTTGCCTTTAGTGGAGAAAACAATCAAAGAAACCTCAGCATCACAGAGAAGAGAGATCTCATGAGCTTTCTTCAACAGCCCAGATCTCCTTTTAGAATAAGTCACTTGTCTATTTATCTTGTTCTCTATCCTCTTCAACTCAACTCTTCCCCTTCCCATTCTTTAATTTCTCCTCACTCACTCACTTTGTGTTCAAACTAATACATAACATAAAGATGGGTTGCATGTACGAGACAGAGAGCTAGATAGATACATATATACAAATGAAACTGTGGAAGAGTTGAGATGCAAACAAGAATATATATATATATGATGGGGAAGGGTGAGATGGATGGGATTGATTAGGGGGTATTGACTGGGGGGGTTTTAGAATTTCGTTGTCGATTTATGATTGGAGAAGGCACTGTTCAAGGTCGCTTTTATAAGATGTTTTATTATTATAGAGTAAATATTTGCAAGTTGTGTATGCAGTTTCCGATTTATTTTTCAATTCTATTTCTCTCTCCTGTTTTCCAGATTTCACCACGATTCAACGTTATATTATTATATGCTGGAACCTAGTCCAATTAGCTAGGTTATACCCGGACATTATCTGAAAATAAAACATGCTATTCAAGTTCATCTGATGAAATATTGTTGGTGTAAGTGTGTAGCAGATTGTGTTGTGTTTGATGTGTAGTAGATTGAATTAATTATGTATTTGTATTTCCAATTTTTCGTGACTGCATGTATTAAAATGCTCTTGAAATAGTTAAGGGTGTTAACTATACTTCAAGTAATTAAATACACAGTCTGCTAGTTTTTGATTAACACAAGTACACATACTCGATCTGCTTAGATATCAAACTTGATGTACACAAAGTATTAATACTGGAAAACCTCCATAATAAATGTTGGATAAATGAAATGTATTAATATTTTCGGTCCCAATTTGGACACATGGGTTTAATGAATAATCTTGTTAAATACATAAAGGAATAAATAAAAATGTAGTCATTATAGGCCCTATATGTAAATATAAATGAATAATCACTATATTTCAAATAATATATTTATATTTATATAATGTATGAATAAATTTCATTAAATAATAATTTTCAAACATATTAATAAGTCACATCTTTTCGAAAAATGTTTCTAAAATATTTTGTTTCTTCCCTCCACCAAAATTTATTTTATCCTTAATTTTGTGTAATACATGGTACTGTGCACTTTATTTGTTTCATTCACTCATATACAGTACAACTAATCTATAATTATAAAAAAATGAATGTAATTAAAATTTACACAAAAGTTATAATCACAGTGAATTTTAAGTACATTTGAACATAATATATATAAAATAATATAATTAAGAATAAATTCTAATCGACATAAAAAAGAGAATAAATTCTAAAAATACTATCTAAATGAATATTAAATAAATTAATATTCATTTATCGATAAATAAATATTATATTCATTTTTAATAAATAAATAATTTCGTTAAATGAATATATATTTTTTATTTCACTCGTATTCATTTATCGAGATTCTAATGAGGGTGTAATTTGAGGTACACATTTTGCATTTTAACTCTATATTATACTGGCTGCTACTGGTCTTTAATATTTGTGACTATCGCTTCCACGTCACCCGTAAATATCTAAGCCTTGTTTCTTTCTTTCTTCTTTACTTGTTCTCGTTTAAAAGATCTTATCTATCGACACCAAGTGCTGTCTGATTTGTTTTCTGTTCGTAGGGTTTATTTACATTTGATATAAATGTAAACACATATATGTAGACATTGTTTTAAAAATAAGTCATTAATTAATCATCGATTAATCTCTGTAGTTTACTGAATTGATTAAATTCTTGATTATTTAATTAATATATATATTCAGTTTTGATAAATAAATAATTTCGTTAAATGAATATATATTTTTATTTCCGAACGTATTTATTTACAGAGATTCTAATGAAGGCGTAATTTGAGGTACACATTGCATTTTAACTCTTTATTATACTAGCTGCTAGCCTGCTACAGTGCTACTGGTCTTTAATATTTGTGACTATCGCTTACACGTCACCCGTAAATATCTAAGCCTTGTTTCTTTCTTTCTTCTTTACTTGTTCTCGTTTAAAAGATCTTATCTATCGACACCCAGTGCTGTCTGATTTGTTTTCTGTTCGTAGGGTTTATTTACATTTGATATAAATGTAAACACATATATGTAGACATTGTTTCAAAAATAAGTCATTAATTAATCATCGATTAATCTCTGTTCGGTAGTTTACCGAATTGATTAAATTCTTGATTATTTAATTAATATATATATATTCAGTTTTGATAAATAAATAATTTCGTTAAATGAATATATATTTTCATTTCCAAACATATTCATTTAGAGAGATTCTAATGAAGGCGTAATTTGAGGTACACATTGCATTTTAACTCTTTATTATACTAGCTGCTAGCCTGCTACAGTGCTACTGGTCTTTAATATTTGTGACTATCGCTTACACGTCACCCGTAAATATCTAAGCCTTGTTTCTTTCTTTCTTACTTGTTCTCGTTTAAAAGATCTTATCTATCGACACCAGGTGCTGTCTGATTTGTTTCCGCAGTCGGCAAGTCTGTTCGTAGGGTTTATTGGATAGGTTGATATAAACGTAGGGAACTGTTCACCGGCTGATATTTTTGATATTCAACCAACCTTTCTCATATTGCTGCACATACGCTTGAGATTATATTATTGTTAGACGTCTGGATATAAAAGATTAGTGACATTATTTAGGTAATCATTTATTCATATTTTTTTATAATGAATAAAATTAATTTTAAATTTTTTATATGAATATAAGAATATGTTATTCTACCTACGCTTAAAAAATCATATTTTAAATCATTTAAATACAATTTGGTCATTAAAATATTAAAATTAAAATTCATAAAAAAATTATATTAAAAAGGAACCAGAGATGAATAAAGAAGGGACATTGGAATAAGAGATGAGGTGGAAAGATACTGGAGTTTTGGGTTGAATCCCCAAATAAGGAGTTCAAAATTATCTTACCTACAAACAAATTTAAAGTAAGAACTAAGAAGGGAATGATTGAATAGGGTATTTTTGAATAAAACCCGTGTTTTTATCCATGTATTACAGGAACTGGGAAGTGACATGATCCTTGGAGTTGCTTCTGAAGTGTGACAAAAATTTTACTACTTTTCTACCATTTGTAATATATATTATTGACAAGGGAAAATAGATTTTTTTTGTTATTGGTCCTTTTAGAAACCTACGACTCAATTAAATATTTTTTAATTATAACCATTAATGTTATATTTATTTTTTATTTTAATCATTCCGTTAATTTTGACTAAAAATCGTTAAAGTTGACTTCTTTTTATTATTTACAATTATTTTTTATATAATTAAAGTATGAACACAATTCTAATAATAATAATAATAATAAATTTATCAAGGATTTTATTTTGAATTTATAGGTTGCAATAGATTATTTATGTACGGGAAGAATTAATTTTAATCTGTACTCTTATTTTGATGTTTTAAAAATTAAAATTGATATGTTTAAATGACGAACTTTGTATTAAAATTTACGCATTCGGGTTTCATTAGACTTTATATTAGAACTCAATTTTAGTAAATTGATAATTTATTCATTGACTCACTGCAGGACTCTAGTAAACAATTTTAAGAATTGAAAATATTAAACAAGAAGAAATATTTGTAATATGAAAGATATTATTTAAACATTATATTATATATTTCAAATAAATCATATATAATTGAAAAATATTTTATCTTATTAGTATTTTTTAATTAATATTTATAATATATATTAAAATAACTATAATATAAAAAATAATTAAAAAGAATAAAAAAAAGTCAACTTTAATGGTTTTTAGTCAAATTTAACGAAATGGTTAAAATGATAAATAAATATAACGTTAGTACCTATAATTAAAAAGTATTTAATTGAGTGGTACGTTTCTAAAAAGACCAATAATTGAGTGGCAAAAAAATCTATTTTCCTTATTGACAATGTTCATTTTTTATTTTCACTCACTTTATTTGCAAATGAAAATACATTATTTTTTTTCCTTTTTTACTATTCTCTCTTGCCTTACTTTTCACCAAATTTTTATTTTCCATTTCTTATACTATTAAATGTTTAATATTTTATTAACGATAATTTATAAAAAAAAAGTTGACACTGTAACCCAACTTAACATTATAAATTTGACACCACGTTAACAATCTATTAACATCTCATAAACATTGGTAGAGTGTTAACAACCGCATCTTATCATCGAGCGTAGCCAGTGTATTGGTAATAGGGTATTTGGGGTAATCTGATATCCTAAAAAATTTAAAATAAAACTTTTGTATGTATATTTTTATAAATAAAGATAATAATAATAATTTTTAATTTGATTTCCCAATACAAATGGCTCATACCCACCTCTCCCCTAAGGTATCAAAAATCCATAACTTATGGGTTTGATATATGTGTTTTAAAATTTAAAATTTTAAACCAAACAGCAGGTATGAGTTTGGAATGAACAAAACTCATATCTGATACCTAGATATCACGAACCAAATAACCCCTAAAAGGGTTAATGGGACAGTGTGGTATCGTGGCAGTCGCCCCTTCCGCTGCGACCGAAAATGGATGGTAGGTTGGACATAATTTTAGAAAATAATAAATATTAAAAAAAAGTATTAAAATATATTGAGAAACAATAATAAATAAATAAATATATATATATATATATTACTTCTATTTTAATTAATATAATTTATTAACATAGATGATATTAAATATCAATATAAATATTATTAAGGGAATATATATATATATATCATAAAATAAAAAATTAAAATACAAATAATATAATATTATTAAAAATAATCTATTTTATTAAAAATGTATAATATATTACATGATATTAAATAGAACTAAAATATTATTGAATGAATAAAATAAATATAAATGTGAAAGAAAATAATAAAAACATATATATATAATAAAATATTAAAAATAACTATATTTATTAAAAATATGATAATATAATCACATTAAATATCTAAAAAAATAAATATATATATATATATATATAATAATATATTAAAAGTAACCCTTACATTGTACGGGAAATAAGATAACATGCTTATAAAGTTTTGGAACAGATTGGATTTCTCATATATCCAAATTCAAATTAAATTTTTTTTACTGAATCCAAATACAATTCAAATATATCCAGATTTCAAAAATCAAAATCTAAACTCGATCCAACGAGTTGTTTTTCAGATTCGGATTTACCACAATCCTAATTTTAGAATTTACAATAAAAAAAGTAGCATAATAACGACATTTGCTCCAGTTTTAAATTTAAATTTCATAATATTTTAAATATTAAAAACCAAAAATTATAAATAATAACTAAAAATATCTAAATACAAAATTACAAATTCCGTAATTAATTTTTAAACTCAAATACAAGCTTGTCACAAAATGTAAAAAATTAAAGAAACCATGAGATAAAGATTAGAGCACAAGAGAAGTTTGATTAACAACCGTCACACTTCAGTTACTTTGACTCTTAAAATGTCATTGTGGTAAATGGTACTCCCTCCATACTAAATTATTTGTCTTATAACTTTTGCCGTGAAATTAATTCAATTTTGACTGAAAATTACATATATTATGTAATTATAAAAAATTATAAAAATTATATTGATAGAAAGGATATGTAATTTACTTTAAAATGTACTTTTCAGTTTTTTAAAATTATAAACTAATAAATTTTAATTATAGGTCAAAGTTTAATTAATTTAATCACAAAAAGTCAAACATAACAGATAAATTGGGACGACGGGAGTAAATGATACTGTGGTTAATGGTAGAGCGGTAAAGGAACCGAACTCGGACAAACTTTTAACGAACTTGAACAAAAACTTAATGAATCGAACAATGTTTGATAATTTTATCGGACAAAATTTCTTGTCTGAACTCGAGTTCGGTAATAACCTAACCGAAAACGAACTGTTCGCGAACATAGCAAACCGAACCGAACACGAACTGTTTGTGAATATTATATACATATTTATTAAAAAAATTATTTTTAATTTTATTTAGTGTAAAAAATTGGAGACAATTATTAATTAAACATTTCTCGGCAATATAATATTAATTTTAAATAATTATAAAAATAATTAAAATATAAATTATGAATAATAAATATATATTATATACATATAATATTATAAGAATCTTATTTTTATCGAACCGAATACGAACTTAACGAACGAATCGAACTCGAACTAAACACGAACCAAACTCGAGTCGAACACCTTAAAAGTTCGGTTCGGTTCTTTAAGATTATCGGACAAAAAATGTTGTTCGAACTAATGTTCGTTAAATTTATCGAACGTGCTTATCGAACTCGAATTCGGATGAACACGGACGAACTTTCGTTCGGTTTAAACTAGTTAATAGTAATCAGATTATATTATGAGTAATATATTGGTTAAATTAAAATTTTGTTGTTAAATATTGTGTTTCGTTGTACAGTATCTGTTTATACATAAGTAGTCTGTTAGTCTAACAGTTTTCATGGTACTTTGGCATGTAGATATATAATTTGCAACTCATCCGAAATAGTTTCAGAATGTGCAAACCCTTATGATACCCGCTATGTTCCTGAAAGAATTCTGTTATATGATCCACATCCTGGAGGAACCGGCATTTCAGCACAGGTTAATATGCCTCTCTTAGTCATTATTTTGGGTCAGGGAGGCCGTATTCAGTGTAAATCGTCACATTTTGACTAACATGTGCCCCCTATATTGCACACGTAGATTCAACCTCTTTTCACTGAACTAATGGGTGCAGCTTTGGAACTTCTCGAATCATGGTGCTGCTCTGGAGATGCTGGTTGTCCAAATTGTGTTCAAGTCAGCATATTTTCCATATGTTCTTTTTTTTTGTTCGATATTCGAATATCCGGCACTAATATCTAGTTCCGGAATTGTGCAGAATCTTGGTTGTCAAGAATATAATGAGGTTTTGCATAAAGATGCAGCTGTGATGATTATCAAGGTTGTCTCATACAGTCATATGCAAAGAAACAGGTTCGAAATACTATGCTGTTCTGCTATTTGGAACCTTTTTTTAACATCCTGTAAATTGTGATATTGCAGGTTATTTTGGATGAGGAGAAATCTTAGTTTGAGAAATCTCAGCCACATTGTTCTGTTCATGTTCTAACTTGTTAAAGAATCTCTGGATAAATAATAGAAGTGATATTTAGCATTAACATTATACATCTTAATTGTTAGCGTATAATTCAAGCGTTACTGAGTTCTTCATATTGTAAATTATTTTCGATCGGAGATATTATGTCCCGTCTAATTAGGATATCTGCCATATTTTGTTACCCAACTTTTTAATTTTGCTAAATTGGTTACCAAAATTGAAGGCATTAATTTTGTAAGTTTGACCTTATATTAAGTATTCATAACTATTGATTAATAACAACACTAATACCAGCTTTTGGAAGGTCATATTCGAGTTTAAATCACTCCTGTTTACAACTAAGGATTACTATTAATATTGAAGACAGGAAATTATTACTACTACATACTTGTCTATAATATTTTCCATATGCTCTTTTTTTTTGTTCGATATTCGAATATCCTACACTAATATCTAGTTCCGGAATTGTGCAGAATCTTGGTTGTCAAGAATATAATGAGGTTTTGCATAAAGATGCAGCTGTGATGATTATCAAGGTTGTCTCATATAGTCATCTGCAAAGAAACAGGTTCGAATACAGGCATGTTTAGAGCTTGTGCTACTGAAGATGGTAATACATAAGTTGCAATATGGCCTTCTTTATGATTGTTGAATATGTTCTTATTTTCTTCTCAATAACATTGTTGAGAACATTTACCGAAAGCGACGACATATGGTTCCAATATTCTTTTGATAGATACAAGTGTCCACAAAAAAAAAAAAAAACAAGTGCATGCCGAGTTGCCAACCTCCAAACTGGAATGCACCTCCCCTCTTAAACTATGAAGCTACATTGCAGATTGATGTGAAAAGCTACACAAATAAGTAATGCATCTGCTTCCATTATAAAAGCTCCGCTTCCATGATCCATCAATCTAATCAATACCATAAAATAAAATGTAATCACCATTTCCCCATCAAAAACCAAACATACCCTAAAACAAATTTAGGTCTAGCATTTTCAAACTCGTACAAGGCAGAGCTTAAGCATGAATAAATCCATCCTTGATTTCAAATATAGAACCAATGATGCATTTAAGCATGAATGCATCTAAATATAACCAAGTATAGCATTGCATTGCACTTACTCTTAGATCTGCAACAGAATTCAATGCTCACAATAACTGTTTGAGCTAATGGAAGAACCAAGGAAAAAAACCCATCACACAGAAGTTGGGAATTAAAATTTAGTTCACTGAACCATAATCAGTCATTAGAGGTTACTAATCCCCCCCCCCCCCCCCCCCAAGAAAAGGTTACTAATAAAATTTGTTCCAAATAATTCAGTTCATTGCATCGTAATCATCAAGTAACAAAGTCTTCCATATTTCTTGTTACAAGATATGCCGGATCTGTCACTGTTTCTGGACCCACTCGGACATGGCCCTGCTCTATATATGTAACAGCTTCTTTAAGATGTTCAGCAAACTTTAACCGTACCAAAATTGTCACGAGCCTATGGCTTCAAATTAGAATACACCCGAGGGTCGCATTAAAGCAGGCTAATATATAGCGTTCATTGACTGGAATATGCAGACAAGCTACTTACCGACAAAATGAGGAGACGGACAGGTTCTTGCATAAATTCAAATCTTTCCTGGATGGTATAACACCTATATTATACCTGCAATAACAAATATGTATTATGTAAGCAAAAAATTAAATTACTAGAGAGATTTAGAAACTCATAACAAAACTTACAAAAGAATTCTGAAAAAAACTATAGATAAGCTCCTCTCACATAATTATAACAAAATAGAAACTTAAACTTCTACTGCTGCATATTTTGGATTGAGTATTAAATTTAAATAATGATGCAAGAAACTATAAAATATAAACCAGAGTAGTAATGCAGGTGTATATATTCTTGACCATGCCCGGATTAGCATATATAAGATATAACTCAACGAAATAATTTTCCATATAACAACCAAAGTTGATCCTTTAATAGGGGGAATAGTGGATTCAGGCTGGTTTTAGCATGGAATGATCCAGTGTTCCGCCATACAAATACATCATATTAACACAATATACATTAAAAATAAATAAAATCTAACACAGTAGTTCACAGATGCAGCAAAAAGTAACTTAAAAACTCACAGCTTTTCCAAAAGGGAAGCAGTCATCTGAATACGTTCCGGGTCCCTTTGATCCATCTGTTTTAAAATGTTCACCAGCTTCTGCACCGTTGTCCGTAAACTATTGTACCTATAAAATTCAGCAAAATTAAATTAGAGGACTGTAACTGACAAACAGAATTGGTGATAATCACATAAAATTGTACACATATATACAGTATTAAAATTAGGGGATGGGGTACTTTTTGTAATCATCCCGTGCAGTAAGATGGTAACGTTGCGTAACATGGGATTCACGATGACCACCTTCTCTCTTCCATGCCTAAAAATTAATTTTCTTCAATAATTTCTTTTCATGAAACCTTAGCTTCCTCATTCTTCAACTGTGGACCTGTATGCATGAGCGGGAGAAAAGAAGTGACTATAAAGCCCAGAATTCATGAGAAACTAAACTGCTGAATGACGTAAGTGGGGCAAGCCAAGTTTTATTCTGTTGGCCCCAATCATTAAACATGAAAAATCATCATTGGGCATAATTACCATCTTACGATACCACCATACTCCATACGTACTACCGATTCTTATGCAAATATGCAATGTACACATGCCTAAACCTTGCATGCTGATAGCTGATAAGTGATAATATCAAGCAATACATCATATAACTAAAATTATGACATTGGTTAGACCAATATATCCAAAGCATATGTTTTACCAATATTCAGCCTTCGAAAGGCATTATTTTCACAACACCACACCGTTTACATGTTAACATCATTCAAAAAATTTGCAAAAGGGACTTTGTTCTAGAACCAGGTTTTAACTTTAATGAACCTAGTCTAGACACCAATAACATAAAAACAACAATCAACAGTTCCGTTCATTTACGATAAATAATAGTAAACAAATTATTAGGTCGCCAATAAACAAACCATCCAGTCAAAACAGACCCTTGGGATAATGTTTCTCTGAGGACTTTCATCAAACACTTGGCACAAAAACATCAAATTCTTGCTCCATCCAAAAATACAAATTCAATATCTTGAAACTAAAAATCATCATTAATTCAAATACCCATCAACAAAAAACACTAATAACATCAAATCAACCAATCAAACGAGCGCCCCGTACAGATATATAGAATTATATATATACACATATACATACATACATAGATACATAATTGTAACATAATGAAAAGAGAAACTTGAAAATCACCTTTGAGAGAGAATTGGAAATCTAGGGTATAAAAAAGCACACACAATTGTGTGTTTTTAGGAAGCTACATATAAATCTTTATTGGGCTAGTTAGGGATAGTTAGGGCTTTACTAGTTTTAATTGGGCTAGAATTAAAATACAAAGATTTTAAAATAGGCCTTAGCCTCACTATAATCGTGGGCCTAGGTATATACTTAAAGTAGGGTGTAGGCTAATTTATGTTCAATACAAGTTTATTAATCAAAAATGTGGGCAATAGCTTATATACATTATTATCATTATCCTTATGCACCAAGTATTTTACATTATTGCATCTGCAATACAAGTTTGTGAACTTATTTAACTGTTTAGCTATATCTATCATGAAGATAATTATTGATATTATGATATATTTATCCGTTGATATGGCTAAGCATCCACGCAGGCATTGTTGTGCTAGCTTGGTGTTGTGGCATTTCTTCTGGGTCTCCATCTTCTCCAGCTTCACAAGCATAACTGCATCTGTTAATACTTAGCTTAGTGATATATACTGCACCATATTTAAATCATATAATAATTTATTTCACTTTTAAACAGTTGCTTTGCATTTGAAAAGACAATTTGAACACAGCCAAAATTTCCACTTATGTCAATTTCTTAAACCTAAGAATATACAACTATACAAGCGATATGTTTTATCTTAAAAACACCCCAAAATAGTACACAAATTAGGGGGTAATAAAGTGGCTAAAATGCTACATCCGGAAAAGTTGGTACATGTTAGAACCCACACAATGTGTCACAAAAAAACTTCAATTTTGTAAGGTTTTTTTTTGTTTTGAAAAGAAAATTACATCATGCCGATGCTAAAATAACCAACTTTCCTAAACATCTCATTTTGGTCACTTTTCTTTCATATAGTGCTAACCCGACGTTCATAGAGTGCAACTGTTGTGGCAAAGCAATGGATAAATTCTCATCGTTTTGCTCCTCCATAGTAGGCGGTTGGTCTATCTCCTTCTCCTTGCCCTTTACCTATAGTAATTTCATTACTTATTATCATAATACTCACCCGATGATAATACATAATGGTAACATTTAACACAATAAATATTACCTGCTTGACAAGCAAGTTATTGTGTTCCTGCAAATTCTTGTCCTGTTTCACATTAAACAAATAACTTCCTCAATGACTGAAGTTATACATGGGGAAAATTTTAACCTCGTTCATCTTCCAATATGTGATATCACTGTGTAACCACTTTAAAATATATTGATACTATGTCTAAGCATTTAGGAAATTATACATGAGGTTTTACCTTCCTTTGAAGTTGAGAAATAGACTCGAACATGAGTTGGCTCTGGAATTAAGAATATTTGAGTTTAGAGTAACCTGATTAGTGTAGAAATAATAGAACATACTACTTGATGGTGCAAGAGTGCATGTATCGTGTTACCTTTCTTGATCTTATGTGTTTAAGAGCTGAATCAAGTTGGTGCTCCAAATTATGAAGCTCTTTTAAAGTCAAAGGATCCAAGTCTTCTCCCATGTAATGCCTAAGAGATAAGGAATAAAAAAACTCTGTTTTAGTTGTATTGTTGCAAATAGAAATGAGAATCTATGTATATTTACGACCACTACCCACCTTTCGTTTTTCTGCAAAACCTCTATTCTAGCTTGAAGTTTTGCATGTTCCAAATTCCAACTTCCCTGAATTATGCAACCAAAGCTTATCAACAAAATATCAAATAAAATGGAAGATAAAAAAGAAAAAAGAGAAGAACAAAGTCTTGTCGACAATAATATCTATCATTTTAAAGAATTTCACCATAAAACTGCACGAAGGTTGTTAGTTCTTGTCTAGACTCACCTGTGTCTCGGTATCAGTTAGGACGAGCTGCCTTTCTGCATCGGAGTATCTCTCATATCGTTCAAGGATCCTCTCCATGCTGTTACCAGTGAAATTTGGGACAAAGAATAGTTAGTAATCCCATAAAAAATGTAAACTCTATAACACATAATTGTTGCAAGTCTTAAAGGATCTAATTGCATGCATTTGCAACTCTACAACCATTGCTGATGTATCTGGGCAAAATCATAGATAAACAAAATATGTATTGTGAACGTAAATATTGACTGTAGATATTGTTTAATCACTGGCCCATCACTCTCACTTGGTTTCACTGACATGCATGATTCAAACTTGGAGGAACATCAAATAGCTTTCTAGCATGGCAAACACAAAGACACAAGGTCTGAGTACTATAGATACAAAAACACAATGCTCCCAAAGTGACAACAAATCTTTTTGGTATAGTTATGAAAATAAGCCTGACAAGAATGTATGAAATGCAGAGAATCTGATGAACAACCATGAGAGCTAAAATTTACCAGAAATGACAATATATATACTATCAACTCTTAGGTAAGAGTGAGTGCATACATAGGAGAGACCCATCACCAATCAGCTAGCGTGTTTTTAGTTATTCCTAAAGACAGTAGCCACTAGGAGAAAACCATACTATGCCTGTAGTCTGAGACAAACATCACGAAAATACTTTTCTCTAGGACACTACGCAGATAATAAATATACTAGTCTGGAGGGCCATGGCCACGAAAACATGGACTAATCCATTTGTCAGACTGCTAGCATGGCATGTTACTTGCATATATTAATTTGATAAGTGCTCATATAAGCTAATCACTTGAATTTTCATTTCTCTACATATGGACACTGATAAAAACTCCAAACCCTTGAACACGGATTGATGGATTGGACATAGCTTTGCTCTTATTAGCTCCCAAAACAGGATTTTCTGTATGATGTGTCATTAACACTCCTCTCTTCAAAAACCCATTTTTTGGGATTAAAAACTGGATTGCTAGAAGCCTATTAGAGTGCCACTAACTTAACACATAGTATCAAAGGGTTGTAGTTTGAATGATGTCTCACTTAGGAGCCTCATCCAAAAAAAGTTTTAACATGGAGTATAAAAATGTTCTAGTTTTGGTGAAGTCTCACTTGGCAACCTCATCCAGAATAGTTTTGGAAGATTAGTATCTACTATCTACGCATGACAATGATTAACTTAGTATATATGGGTTCCTTCAAAATCAGAATCTCTAGGATGTTACAAAAAAAATTCAAACCAGATTCATCATGTTAATTGGGATAAGATGAGGTTTAAATTGAATACTCAAAAATACAAAGTTAAAAATAAATTGTAAACAAGTCTGAAATTTACCCAAATTTTATATAAAGAGACTATCTGTTTAATTTCTGATAAAGACAAAGGAAGAAATATGAGTTCTAAAATTGATAGGTAGCTGTTATATACTCTCAGTTACTCATTGTATTAGTTGTCGAATAATACAAACAATTTCATCCATTCTTAATTATTTGCATGATTGTTTATTTATCAATAAAAAAGAAAAGTAAAAAAGACATAATAGTTCATACTTATGAGCTATCTGTTCATAAAAATGTCACCAATTAAAGTGGGTGATTTTGTAGTACTCCATTCTCACATCAAAATATAGGGATTATTACTTAAATTTCTTAGATCGAGTTATAATACCGATTACACTAACAAATCATCATGTGATGAGCGGGTGCGAAATTGAGATTAGACCCTGGGTAGTACTACGTACCTCAAAAGTTATGAAATTATATGTAAACATGTATGAAATCTGGTAGTGTTGAGAATTGTGTGTGTATATGTATATACTACATAATAGTTGCAATTGGCTTACTGAAATTTATACATGGAGTTGAAACATCATCTTAGATCTCTAAAGCAATTCTAATATATGCAATTGGGTTTAAGAATACGAAAGAAGGGAGCTGAGGACAATTCGCACGACGAGCCTGATAATTCGGAAATGACGTTTGCACTTTTTGATCAGAATTTGTACCTAGACAAGTTTCTAAACCAAAGGTATGGAATTTTGACTGATGACGTCCACATAGAGTAATGCTAAATATTTTCATGGACGATGTCACTGTAAAATATATGAAATAAATGATATGCAGAGATATTCTGCTTACTGATATGGATACAAATATACAATGTTGATGGATTTATTCTCAAACATCTCTATATTTCATAAAACTATTATTATATATTATATGGGATCACAAAGCAAAAACAACCAAGAAAATTGTTATGAAATTACCACTATTCCACTGTTTGATAAAAAAAATAACAAAATTATCCATAGTTGTTAATTAATGTTAAAATTATACATGTTTTGTTATAACCAAGATAACCATTATCCTCATAAACATAATTCAAAATTATAATCATTAAACTGCAAAGTCTTTAATTATAATCTAAAAAGTATTTTTTATAAATATATTCTAAAAATATTTTATATAAATCCGCACATCTCATTTTATCCTATTTTAAGTTTTCATTTTAACATTTGATTATTGTTAATTTTCGTTATATTATATATAGTTATATATAATATAACTATATGAGATATAAATGGATGATAGGAGATGGAGATATAACATATGAATGAATGATTATGATTAAATCTCATATGTCATATTAGTTGGGGTTCTCATTTGAGCACTGTCCAACGTTCCAATGAGAACTCCACTAATATGAGATATGATATCTAATCCTAATCACTTATTTAAATAATGTATTTTAATCTCCCATCACTCTTTAATTTTATCCAAGTCTTCATCTTTCACCATAATTTCCTTCATACTTCAACTAAAACCTCCGACCACCAATGGAATAACTATTCTCTTAAAAAAGACTGTTTTGAGAGTCGACTCTCATATCTAGGGTTCTAACCGTCACTTCTCTACTTTTCAGACCTTGATCCCCCTTCACCGTTTAAGCTCCTCGCTCCCCTATCTTTTCTTCTATTTACCAAATTTTTCAATAAAATCGAGATTTAATCTTTTTTGAATGAGATCTTGTTGGTTACCTTGTTAACATGATTGTTAGTCGTGCCCATCTTTTTGGGATGTTAGTGTGTTATTTTTGGGGTATTTGTTACTCCAATATCAGTTGATGTAACTGATAGTTCTGAACATTGGGCTATAAATGACACTTATATGAAGGTCAATTGTGATTCTACTAATTTCACAACTAGTGTAGGTTGAATTACTCGAGATGTCATTGTAGTACCTTTTAGATTAAAGAATTTGGTTATTCTATGTGTTAAGCCATCTGAAAACAAAGCGACTATTTGTTTAGCTCGTTTATTTGTTTCTCAATCAAGTTTTATTGTCAGTTCAAGGGTTTGTCCCGACTGTATTCAAGTGTTTTAATAAATGCATTAAATTTTGTTTATCAAAAAAAAAACCTCCGACCACCACTTACAAATCAACAATATTATTGAAAAATCACTAAATTAAAAGTAAAAATCATCATGATTATATTAGAAAAACATCAATCAAAATATCATATCGCCACCAAATCTGACTACAAATTTCATCCACCATTTCCGACCATCACATATAAATCACCAATATTACACAGAAATCACCGTATTTACACAGAGTTCACCAGATTTAAACAGAAATCATCATAATCACAAAATATATCGTTGTTGAATCATTTTTTCTTAAATAGACAACCAAACAATTTTTTGAAAATGTTAGGAATATATGTCTATAATAAATTAATAAAGTTGAAACATTAAAAAATTTGTAGTCAATCGGTTATAGGTATTTGAGTCGATTTAGGTAGGTGATAATTCGCTTAAAATCTTTTAGACATTAATAACCTTATCTCCTTTGAATATAAATATCTACACTATATTAATAAAATTAAAATATTAAAATTTTGCTAACCAATCATTGATTAATATGACAAAAGTTCTATGAAGAACAAAAGTATTAATTGAAGAACATATATGGAGAATATATATGTCATACATTATATTCTGCTAATATTATATTACAGAATATACTGCAAGACATATGTTCTTCAATTAATACTCCATTAAGATTCTCCTTATAACAAAACCCTGATTAATATATCAAAATCGATAATTGGGTTTTACTTAAACATTAACCTTTTAATCAAAACATATCTTTAAAAAAAATGCAAATCTTATCCTCTTTCAATATGAACACAAATAAAATATATGAAATATTTTTAAAAATAATTCTACACATAATATTAATTAAAATTTAAAATATTATTATAAAAATTAAAATAAATTTAAATTATATGAATAAATATTTAATAAAAATAAGGAAATACTCCCTTCGTTCCTTTTTAGTTTTTTATTTGACTTTTTACGTGTATTTTAACGCACATAAAAATATAGTTCAATAAATTATTTTTTGAATTTTCTTTTTCTGAATAAAAATTTAAATATTAAACTTTTATTTAGATAAAATGTTTATGAAAAATAATTTATTGAACTATATTTTTTATGCGTATTAAAATACAAATAAAAAATTAAAAAATAACTAAAAAGGGACTGAAATTATTAAAAATCGCATGAATAAGTTATTAAATCTAAAGAATACTAAAAAGTACGGTGAATCTCGAATGCCAACATTTGACACTCGAGGCCATGTTTTTTTGGATCATGTCTAAAGTAGTACGTACTCCCTCCTATAAAATCCGAAAAATATTAACCGTTTATAATTTTTAAGAGTCAAACATATTTAACTTTGACCATAAATTATACATTACTAATTTATAATTTTAGAGATTTAAAAATTAAGTCTAATAATATATAAAATACACTTTTAAATAATATTTTTTTCACAATTTTTATTTTTAATAATAATTATTAATCAATAGTCAAAGTTGAATTAGTTTGACTTTAAAATTTTTTAAAACGCCAAATTTTATAGGGCTGAGGGAGCAATATATTAATAGTCTACAAAAATATGAATGACTATAACCATACATACAACTCTAACCCCCGATAATCATCATTTTATACAACTACTCACGGATATTATTATATTATATTGAAATTAGATTATATATATTCTATTTTAAGAATCCTACTTATCCTATAATTTTTATTTAATATATCATTAAAGTTTATAAATATTAATATATAAAAATCATTGTATAATAAAAAACAATTAGAATCTAATGGTTATTATATTTACTAAAAATATAATAATTAATCAATATATTTATATTAAATAGAATAAATTTATATAAAATAAGAGAACAAATAATATTAACATAAATTCTTAATATTAGAAAATTTTATATTAAATATTTAAAAAATATAAATAAAAAATTAATTTAATTAAATATTAGTTATCTTGGCACAGGTTATAAGCCTGTACTCTTATAATACCAAGAGTTAAATAAATGTTGTTTAGAAAAGTGGGGCAAAAGTAACCCATAAGATTAAAAATTTAATATTTTCAACAAAATTGGCACCTTTACCAACCATTGGCCATGCTCCAAGACATTTTTCTTTTTTTTTAATCTCCATGCATTCTGATTTAAACGTGTTTACTCTTTAGGATGTCATCACTCAAAATCAGTAGCATTAATGCAATAGAGACCCTGGCTACTCTTATCTAATATTCTTGTCTCAGGTGACATTTGATTTTTATATTCATCAAGAACAATTAGCTAGGTACAGAGAAAATTTAAGAAGATGAATCTATCTCTATGTATATATTCAGCATGAATTGAAACTGATACAAATACTGTAAGGTAGAAGTCTCTCTAAGGATCTATTATATATGTACATCTCTACATTGGTACGTAGTTGCTACCAATGTAACATTAACTTACGCTTAGTTGGGTCATAATAAGTTGCTGATGGATGTTTCATGAAGTGTTATGTTAGCTTGAGTTTTAGCTGAACTTGAGAGAGTCTTTAACTCCGGAAGCTCTGACAAGAACAAATTTAAGGAAGAATCGATCTAGATTTGTCATTTTTGATAGATGTTCGGAGGCACGCACTCACACTAAGAGACAATATTCCCTCCTCAAGTATCAGTACTGTATCCGTATATCCATGAATTCAGAATATTCTTCTGACGGTGAGATCGATCGAGTGGGGTGCAGCTGCGGAACAACAGAAAAGTGCTGCTACCTGATCATACTTTCCAACATGATTATTAGTGTAGCTAGTGAGTCGATAGAGTAAATTATCTTTCAAACCCGCAAGTATATTTCCATATATCCGACCATGCACTAGCTAGATTCTTGAATAATAGAGTATACATGAAGGAAGCTGTCGTAGTACTTGTCATCATCATATCCTAACTTATAAGCTAGACAGCCACTCACATTGACATACAGTATAGACACAATTATATGCACTACATGGATATGACTGTTTGCCCAAAGAGTTCTTTCTTCTTTTATCAATTTTTCTTTTTATACTCCGGGAAAGGATTTATAATCTGATCAGTCTCTTTCATTTCCGTTACGGAGTGTGAAAGTTATTTCGAATTCGACTCTATAAAATTATTTCAAATATGACTGAAATTTGTTAAAAGTCGAGAAATGTGAAAGTCATTTCAAATTCAGTTTTACATAAATTGAATCGGTTTCGGTTCAGATCGGTACAATTTCGGTTTAGGTCAAAATCGGATGAACTTCGGATAAAAACGGATTAAATCTGATTCGGATCTTTTTCGGATTTTTTATTTAAAACTAAATTTTATTTGGATTTGAAAATTCAATTCGATTAATTTGAGTCATATTTAGTATGTATAATTTTTCATTTAAATTTGATCGAATCAGGTCATTATCAGGTATGTTATTTCGGATTATTTTCGGTTAAAATACTTCAGTCTCAATCTAATCAATCACAAGTCACAACTCAACTAATAACTAGGACTCTAGGAGAATAATCTCAATATTGTATGGTAGGATCTGAGAAGTTGGCTCAAAAATCTTTAAAATATTTTTTGGCTAAAAAATCTTTAAATATTGTATGGTAGGATCTGAGAAGTTGATATATGTATAGCATATAAATATAAAATGTTACGTACTGTACTCTACAATAAAATCTAGTACCATCTCGAAATGACCAAAGTTAGATATATAATTTGCAGTTAGAAGAAACAAACATTCAACAGATGTAATTAACAATGATTCCATTGATATATATAGAAAAAAAACATGTGAAAAGATGCATGAAATGAAAATAAATTAGTAGAAAAAACATACCAGGAATCAGTAGCATATTCAGAAAGCTTGCCTTTAGTGGAGAAAACAATCAAAGAAACCTCAGCATCACAGAGAAGAGAGATCTCATGAGCTTTCTTCAACAGCCCAGATCTCCTTTTAGAATAAGTCACTTGTCTATTTATCTTGTTCTCTATCCTCTTCAACTCAACTCTTCCCCTTCCCATTCTTTAATTTCTCCTCACTCACTCACTTTGTGTTCAAACCAATACATAACATAAAGATGGGTTGCATGTACGAGACAGAGAGCTAGATAGATAGATATATACAAATGAAACTGTGGAAGAGTTGAGATGCAAACAAGAATATAGATATATGATGGGGAAGGGTGAGATGGATGGGATTGATTAGGGGGTATTGACCGGGGGGGGGGGGTTTAGAATAACGTTGTCGATTTATCATTGGAGAAGGCACTGTTCAAGGTTGCTTTTATAAGATGTTTTATTATTATAGAGTAAATATTTGCAAGTTGTGTATGCAGTTTCCGATTTATTTTTAAATTCTATTTCTCTCTCCTGTTTTCCAGATTTCACCACAATTCAACGTTATATTATTATGCTGGAACCTAGTCCAATTAGCTAGGTTATACCTGGACATTATCTGAAAATAAAACATGCTATTCAAGTTCATCTGATGAAATATTGTTGGTGTCAGTGTGTAGCAGATTGTGTTGTGTTTGATGTGTAGTACATTGAATTAATTATGTATTTGTATTTCCAATTTTTCGTGACTGCATGTATTAAAATGTTCTTGAAATAGTTAAGGGTGTTAAGTATACTTCAAGTAATTAAATACACACTCGGCTAGTTTTTGATAAACACAAGTACACATACTCGATCAAACTTGTACACAAGGTATTAATACAGGAGAACCTCCATAAATAAATGTTGGATAAAAGAAATGTATTAATATTTTCGGTCTCAATTAGACAAATGGATTTAATGAATAATCTTGTTAAATATATAAACGAATAAATAAAAATATAGTCATTATAGGCCATGTATGTAAATATAAATGAATAATCACTATATTTTAAATAATATATTTGTATTTATATAATGTATGAATACATTTCATTAAATAATAATTTTTAAACATATTAATAAGTCATTGAAACCCTTTTGGATTTTGATGATCACTGTTAGCAAGCTGAAAGCTTGTATATGATATAAAATAGCAAGCTGTTATACATGTACTAACATGGTTTTGCAGGTATTAGCTTACTGATATAACTTGTCAGTATAACATGTTGTAATATATTGACAGCAAGCTGAAAGTAGGAAAACAGGGCGTTTCAGCGAGCTGACAGCAGGAAATATTCTGTCTCAGCAAGCTGTTACTGGAACGCAGAACCTGTTGGATTTTGCAAGGAAGTCCGATTTTCTTGGAGAAGTTATAGGATCTTACTTGTACAAGTCTATCTAATATATATATGGTTATATATTATATTAGAGCTCAGTTTTAATTAATTCAAACATATTTTATTATTTAAAATAGTTTTCCTATTTAATAGGAGTTGGAGTTTGACTAAAACTTATCTATTATTTAACCAACTCTTATCTATTCATTCAAACTTATATTGAGGATAATCTCAAACGTACTTATTATCTTCTTTATCCTCAATATACGTAATTTCAAATATCTATATCTTAACAAATTTGAACGTTGTAATTCTAACGTTCATTATCCTTGTTAATTCGAATATAGATATAAATACAAGTGTGTATAGTTTTTTTCTCTTTAACCAAGTGGAGATCTACTGATTTGATAAATACATACACACTTCTTCTCAAACTAAAATCGTTCTTAGAAAGTATCTCGAGCTCTAGTATTCTATATAGTTATATATTTACAAGAGAGCTTATAGTTTGAGTTGTATCTTTATTCACTTGTATTTATTCAAGGTGTAAATGGTTGTAGCTGGATATTGAGCTTGTGAAACAGGGTTTGGGAACTAGAGAGCTAGAGAAGGCTGTACTAGGGTAGTATAGTGCTTAGAGAGCTAGAGAGTTCGATAGAACAGGGTTTCAGCAAGCTAGTATCAGTTGCAAGGGAATATGGGAGGAATATTATTGTAATCTTGTAATCGTGGTTGGTTTTGATTAATAATATTCTCTCTTACCAGTTGGTAGGGGACCAGGACGTAGACCATAGGGGATTAGGGGTCGAACCTGGCTAAAAGTCTTGGTGTTATTTACTTTTTCTGTACTGCATTGCATATAGCAGCTAGCTGACAGTGTATGTTAATTAATCTTAGCTAGCTGACAGGTTAATAACTTGGTAAAATTTAAAATTTGTCATTGTTAGCCTTAACACCTATTCACCCCCTCTAGGTGTGCATTTTCATTTGGTATCAGAGCAGGCTATACTAATATCTTCTGTAACAGGAAAGTATAGAACAGATGGCTGACAAATATCCAATGGGAAGTTTAGGCTCGAGGGCACCTCTTCTACTTGGCACAGAAAACTACAACTGGTGGAAAGGTAGAATGAAGCAGCACCTGGCCAGAGAACCCATGGAGTGGAGAGTTACAGAAAAAGGTCCTTTCAAGTTTCTCACTACAGATGGTAAAGAAAAGGATATAGATGAACTCACTGCTGATGAGCTGATCAAGCTTGCTTACAACAACCGCGCTATCAACACTATCATGACTGGTTTATGTCCTGAAGAAAGTGACAAAGTTTCTTCATGTACTTCTGCAAAGGAGATGTGGGACACTCTTGAATTGTGTCATGAAGGTTCAAAATCCTTAAAGAAGGTTAAACTCAGCAAGCTGATGAATGAGTATGGTAATTTCAAGCTCAATGAAGGTGAATCTATTAAGGATGCTCAAGCAAGGTTCCAAGTCACTATGAATGGTCTCACTTTACTTGGCAAGAAAATTCCACAAGAAGAGATCAACATGAAAATCATTAGTGCTGTTCCATGGATCTATGAACCGAAGGTCACTGCCTTAGAATCTTCTCCAACAATTGATACAATGGACACTCTAAGTGTTTTTGCTGAATTGGAACAGTTTGAAGGCAAGATAAATGCTAGCCATGCAAATTCTACTTCTGATCTCACATCAAAGATGAAGAATTTGGCACTTCATGGTGATGACAGCAAGCTGAAATCTGATGATGAATCAGATGAGGAAATAGCACTCATGTCCAGAAAAATCAGAAAGATGATTGAACAGAAAAACAAGATGAAGAGAGATAGAAGGAGTTCAGATTTCTCTAAAACCAAAAAGTTCTCCAAAGATTCCAAAGGAGATTCAACATGTTTTGAATGTGGCAAAACTGGCCATTTCAAGAAGGACTGTTACAAGCTAAAAGGAAAACAGTAAGCTGGATACAAAGACAAGAAGAAATTTAAAGCTTTGCTAACCTGGAGTGATGATGAAGAAGACATCTCACCAAGTGACAGTGACAACAATGATGATATGGTCAACCTTGCACTAGTTGGAATGGATGATGATATTGTTCGAGGCTTAACTGAGGAGATCATTGTTGAAAGTGATTCTGAGGATGATACGAGTGAGGTAAATTCATTTAAATTTGACATTTCTTCTGATAATATTATTCTAGATGAACTAACCATGCAGGATCAAGATAGTTTTCCATTAGAGGAATATAACTCAGTAAGGACAGAAAACAGCAAGCTGTCAGAGAAGAATTCATATCTTAGACAGATGGTTCAAGATTTAATGGCAAAGGTGGAATCACTAATTGAAAGCAAGGAACCTGTCCAAGCAACAAATGAAGTCAAAATCAAAGAGCTTGAATCAAAAATTGAAGATCTAGAAGGTTTCAACAAGATTCTGTTAAAAAGGAACAATGCTCTAGCTGATGAGATTTCTGATCTAAAGGCTGACATAGAGGCAAGAGATGCATGTCTTGAAACATTTAAACTCAGAGAATCTTCCAAGAAAGAATCATCTCAGCCTGATGAAACATCATCTCAGCCTGCTGAAACATCATCTCAGCCTGCTGACAGTACATCTCAGCCTGCTGCCACTTCATCAAAGCAAGCAGAAAGAATTATTTCCTTGGAAAAAGAAGTCATTAAGCTCAGAAAAGGCATGGGTACTTTTGTTCAAGGAGAAGAAGGTCTCAAATCAATGATGAAAAGAATCAAGGTACCTTTGGACAAGGAAGGAGTTGGTTTGAACTTCAACAAGAGGGCTACTGCACTAAAGTATGAAGGCAGACAAGGAAAGCCATACAAATATGCTATGCCCTGGACAAGCTGCGAGAAATGTGGTGGTAAAGGTCATCTAGCTCAAAATTGCATATCTCAGCGAGCTACCAGAATTTACCAGAAAGAAGCTGACAGGAAGCCAGCTTGCTGGAACAAACAGTCAGCTAGCCGAAATGGTTCTGGCAGGAAGAAAAGAACAAAGAATTCCTTTCCCAAAGTGGTTCAAATGTGGATCAAGAAATCTGAATTAAATGTTCTTTATATACTTGCTACTAACCAATCAGGACCCAAACCAATATGGGTACCAAAAGGTTAAGTGTTGTTTTTGTGTGTTTTGTAGATATGTCTTGCTGCTAAGATCAAATCGAAATCATGGATCATCGATAGTGGATGTACAAGACATATGTGTGGAGACAAAGCTCAATTTATTAATCTCAAATTTAAGAAAGGTGGAGGTGTCACAATTGGTGATAGTAAGACTCTTCCTATTCTAGGTAAAGGTAAAGTAGGTAATGACACAACTTTTATTGATAATGTTCGTTATGTTAAAGGCTTAAAATATAATTTGCTTAGTGTAAGTCAGTTGCATGATGATGGTCATTCAGTTGTTTTTGATAAAGATAAATGTGTTATTACTGTTGCTACTAACCAGATTCCTCTAGTTGCTAGAAGGGAAGGCAATGTGTATGTGTTAGACTTTGAATTGCAGGAAACAGCTTGCTGCTTAGCTGCTGTTGTCAATGATCCAACAATCTGGCATAGAAGATTGGGTCATGCTTACATGGACTTGCTCAACAGACTATCTAGCAAGAAGTTAGTGAGGGGTTTGCCAAAATTGAAGTATGTCAAGACACAAGTTTGTGATGCATGTCAATTGGGCAAACAGATTCAAAGTTCTCACAAGGCCAAAAAGGTTGTATCTACTACAAAATCCTTAGAATTATTACATCTAGATTTGTTTGGTCCAGAATGTTATAAAAGTATTGGAGGTAAACAATATGGTTTTGTTATTGTTGATGATTATACACGTTTTACTTGGGTTTTATTTCTTCGTACTAAAGATTCTGCTTTTGAAGAATTTGAGAAGCTAATTAAGGTTCTTGAGAACAAGCTGGACACAAGACTTGTAGGTATAAGAAGTGATCGAGGTGGTGAATTCAAGAAAGATTTTGTCACTTACTGTGAAGCAAGGGGCATCACTCATGAATTCTCTGCACCTAGAACTCCACAACAGAATGGAGTAGTGGAAAGAAAGAACAGGTCTTTGGAGGAAACTGCTAGAACTTTATTGCAGGAAAGCAAGCTGCCAAGGAGCTTTTGGGCAGAAGCAGTGAACACAGCCTGCTATGTTCTTAACAGAGTGGTGATCAGACCTATTTTTGAGAAAACTCCCTATGAGCTGTTGAGGAAAAAAAGGCCTAACATCAGTTACTTTAAAGTGTTTGGTTCAAAGTGTTTTGTCCTCAAGAAAATCGACAGGGATGGTAAATTCGATGCTAAATCTTATGAGGCAATATTTCTTGGTTATTCTTTAACTAGTAGAGCATATAGAGTCTTTAATTTAAAGAAACGCATTGTTGAGGAGTCTATTGATGTTATATTTCATGAACCTAACAATGATCTGTCAAGAGATGAGGAAGATGATGCAGGTGATGAAGCTGGAAGCAATAAAGCTACTGCAACGTCAGGTAGTCAGCAAGCTGATAAGACAAAGGAGCAAGCTGCTACAACATCTACTGCTCAACAGTCAGACAGTCAGCAAGCTGAAACATCAAATCAGCCAGCTGACACTGCAATCTCAGTAGATGATACTATTGAACAATTGTCTAAACTCAATCTAGGAGGGTCACAAACTCCTATAGCAAGGACTACAACTCCTGTTAGAGCTGTTCATGAAGAGATATCCCAACATTCTCTCCCTAAAGCTACAAGAACTGTGAAGAATCATCCACCAACTCAAATCATTGGTGATGCTTCTGAGGGTGTCAAGACTAGAAGAGGGAAAGCAAACTTCTGTGCTTTTGCAGCTTTCCTAGCTCAAGAGGAACCCAAAAATGTTCAAGAGGCTTTAGAAGATGAAAATTGGATCATGGCAATGCAAGAGGAGCTGAATCAATTCAAAAGATGTGATGTGTGGGAACTTGTGGAAAAGCCTAAAGATGTTTCAGTCATTGGTACTAAATGGGTCTTCAAGAACAAAGCTGATGAATTTGGTACAGTTACAAGGAACAAGGCACGACTAGTTGCACAAGGCTACAATCAACAAGAAGGAATTGATTTTGATCAAACTTATGCACCTGTTGCAAGGCTGGAGTCTATAAGAATGCTACTTTCATTTGCATGTTACAAGAAATTCAAGCTTCATCAAATGGATGTCAAAAGTGCATTTCTTAATGGCTATCTCAAAGAAGAAGTTTATGTCAAGCAACCTCCGGGCTTCGAGCATGAAAAGTTTCCAAATCATGTCTACAAACTAAAGAAGGCATTGTATGGACTAAGGCAAGCTCCTAGGTCTTATGAGTTTGACATGAGCATGATGGGTGAACTCAATTATTTTTTGGGTCTTCAAGTCAAACAAACAAAAGATGGAATCTTTGTGCATCAATCCAAATACATCAAGAATCTACTCAAGAGATTTGGATTTGAAACTGTCAAGGCAAAATCAACACCAATGAGTCAAGCTAGCAAGCTGACAACAGATGAAAAAGGTGTAGATGTTGATATTCGTAAGTATAGAGGTATGATTGGTAGTTTACTGTATCTTACTGCTTCTAGACCTGATATTATGTATGCAGTTTGTGTATGTGCTAGATTTCAATGCAAGCCTAAAGAGTCTCATTATAATGCTGTTAAGAGAATCTTTAAGTATTTAAGTGGTACTATTAATTTGGCTTTATTTTATCCTATCACAAATGCATTTGATCTTGTTGGGTATAGTGATGCAGATTATGCAGGTTGTAACACTGATCGAAAGAGTACAAGTGGTGTTTGTGCATTTTTAGGCCAGAGTTTGGTCACTTGGCAATGCAAGAAACAGAACTCTGTTGCTTTATCAACAGCTGAGGGGGAGTATTTGGCAGCTGGCAGCTGTTGCTCTCAAATGTTATGGATGATACAAACACTAAGGGATTTTGGAATCAAATGTGGAAGGATTCCAATATATTGTGACAATACAAGCGCTATTAACATTTCAGAAAATCCTGTCAATCACTCAAGAACAAAACATATTGATGTGAGACATCATTTCTTGAGAGACAATGTGGCAAAAGGGAAGATCAAGCTGATTTTTGTGCCCACAGAGTATCAGCTAGCTGACATCTTTACAAAGCCACTGGCAGAAGAGCGATTTTCTATTATTAGAAGGGAACTTGGCATGTGTAACATCTAGTCAGCAAGCTGACACCAGGTTTTTCTAAATCTCAGCTTACTGATTGAATAAGTACATATATAATTTTATTGTCATTCATTTTTAATTGTTATGTGTTCCATGGTAAGTTTGGCAGATTCCACTATCTTGTTATCTGTGTATGACTATTCGGTTTTCTAGGCTAAGTAATTAGTGTAACTTTCAAATTTTAAACTAATTGCTATTTCATGATATATAATGATTATCTGTGTAATATGATTAATTATCTGTTTAGTTGAAAATTGTGCGGTGTTCTTTTTATATTAAAATGTTTACTGTGGTAAGGGGGAGGGTTTTATCTTTCATTTCTCCAAATAATACCCCTTTTAAATCAGTAAAAATAGGAATTGTGGAGTCTATTCACTCCAGACTTTTCAAGTGCCTATATTCTCGCCCAAAGATCAGTTCAAAGTTTTTAGGGTTTTGCTTCAACAGATATACTATCTCTTTTGGTATATCAATTTCATTCATTAAAGTTATGAGGCAAACTCGCAAAATGAAGGCCGCATCTGCAAGTTCTGCCAAAGAGAACAAACTTAAGCGTAAGTTGATCGATGAGGACAATGATACTCTCTTAAATCCGGTGTTCTTGGATAGTGAAGAAGAAGGATCAGGGTTGGTTCGTTCTGAAGATCGTGAGGGTTCAGAGGCCAAGCGTATGAAGAGATGCTTACGGTTCAATTCTGAAGAGTTGGAGTCAAGGTTCAAAACCCTAGACTTATCAAGTCGAAAAATTATCTATGGTCGTCCTGTTTCTGGTAAGGCCTTCTTGACTTGTGGTTCTATTAAACTCTTTACAGAGATAGGGTTTGAGTCGTTTGTTATGGATTTACCAAAAGAATGCTATCCTGAGTATGTACAAGAATTCTATGCAAATTTGACAACTGATAAATTTGGGAATTATGTTTCGTATGTGCAAGAAAAGAAAATAACCTTGAATGTTCCTGTTTTGAACTCCATTTTGCGAATTGAGGATCCATCTAAAGTATCCGTGTTTTCAAAGAAGGGTCCAGTTGTTTTGGATGATATGTCTGCGTTAGATCAATTGAGAGTCTGTCGTGGTATATCTGGTTTAATGGAATTCTGCTGTCCTACAACATCATCTGTGACACCTATGGCACATCTTTTGTTTAAAGTCTGTATTGCTAATATTTGTCCTAGGGTTGGTAGTAGGTCAAATTTTAGTTGTCAAGATTTGGTGGTTGTAACTATGATTCTGACTGGCAGAAAATTTGATTTGTCTGATTTGGTATTGAAAAACATGATGTATGTTTTTGAAGGTAATCAGTCTATAGGATTGCCTTATGGTTGTTTGTTAACCAGAATTTTTGACTGGTATGGAGTTGATTTGAAGGAGGCTGATAAGGTTGTTGTTAAGGAATTTCTGGATTTTAAGAGTTTGGCTCAATCTCATTTGAAAATTGAGAAAGATGGGACTCTAATTCAGGTGGAAGTTCCTACTCCTGTTGCTATTACTGGTGATCAATCTAGTGGTGCTCCTGATAAGTTTGAAGGATTGGCAAAAGAATTGAAGGATGATCATACTAACATGAGTGTAGACATTGCTCATTTGACTAAGAAGATTGAGATGTTAAGTGATGAGATTAAATTTCTACGAGAGTTTGTGGTAGGTAAGTTAGTTGCAAACTATGAGAAGGAGATGGATACTGCAGCTGGGGGTAAATGTTTTGAGGGAAATTTAGCTGGTTTAGCAAAGGCTGCTGTGGAGTCTGTTGAACAGACAGGAAAGCAATTGAAGACAGCAGGTTCTACTAGTCCAGATGCAAAGGATGAGGATGTTCGTGCTGAGGAGGACAACTTTGCTGACAATGATGAAGATGAAACTCCAGATGAACCATAATTTTACTCTTTTTAATGATTAAAGGGGGAGAAATTTGGAGATTTATGGGTAGTTTCATTTTTAATATGTTTGTTGGATAATATTGCTGTTTGTGTTTTGGATAATTGTGTTAGAAAATTCGGTGGTGGTTGCATGCTAGAGTATGCATGTTTTATTATGATATGCTATGATTTTGGACTGAATTTAATTGTTAAATGCTTAGCATGTTATATTTGTAATTTTATATCTGTGATTACAGGATTGCAGGAATTTAGGGGGAGTATTTTATTCTCCTAAATTATTTTAGTGTTAATCATCAAAAAGGGGGAGATTGAAACCCTTTTGGATTTTGATGATCACTGTTAGCAAGCTGAAAGCTTGTATATGATATAAAATAGCAAGCTGTTATACATGTACTAACATGGTTTTGCAGGTATTAGCTTACTGATATAACTTGTCAGTATAACATGTTGTAATATATTGACAGCAAGCTGAAAGTAGGAAAACAGGGCGTTTCAGCGAGCTGACAGCAGGAAATATTCTGTCTCAGCAAGCTGTTACTGGAACGCAGAACCTGTTGGATTTTGCAAGGAAGTCCGATTTTCTTGGAGAAGTTATAGGATCTTACTTGTACAAGTCTATCTAATATATATATGGTTATATATTATATTAGAGCTCAGTTTTAATTAATTCAAACATATTTTATTATTTAAAATAGTTTTCCTATTTAATAGGAGTTGGAGTTTGACTAAAACTTATCTATTATTTAACCAACTCTTATCTATTCATTCAAACTTATATTGAGGATAATCTCAAACGTACTTATTATCTTCTTTATCCTCAATATACGTAATTTCAAATATCTATATCTTAACAAATTTGAACGTTGTAATTCTAACGTTCATTATCCTTGTTAATTCGAATATAGATATAAATACAAGTGTGTATAGTTTTTTTCTCTTTAACCAAGTGGAGATCTACTGATTTGATAAATACATACACACTTCTTCTCAAACTAAAATCGTTCTTAGAAAGTATCTCGAGCTCTAGTATTCTATATAGTTATATATTTACAAGAGAGCTTATAGTTTGAGTTGTATCTTTATTCACTTGTATTTGTTCAAGGTGTAAATGGTTGTAGCTGGATATTGAGCTTGTGAAACAGGGTTTGGGAACTAGAGAGCTAGAGAAGGCTGTACTAGGGTAGTATAGTGCTTAGAGAGCTAGAAAGTTCGATAGAACAGGGTTTCAGCAAGCTAGTATCAGTTGCAAGGGAATTTGGGAGGAATATTATTGTAATCTTGTAATCGTGGTTGGTTTTGATTAATAATATTCTCTCTTACCAGTTGGTAGGGGACCAGGACGTAGACCATAGGGGATTAGGGGTCGAACCTGGCTAAAAGTCTTGGTGTTATTTACTTTTTCTGTACTGCATTGCATATAGCAGCTAGCTGACAGTGTATGTTAATTAATCTTAGCTAGCTGACAGGTTAATAACTTGGTAAAATTTAAAATTTGTCATTGTTAGCCTTAACACCTATTCACCCCCTCTAGGTGTGCATTTTCAGTCATATCTTTTCAAAAAATGTCTCTAAAATATTTTGTTTTTTTCCTCCACCAAAATGTATTTTATCCTTAATTTTGTGTAATACATTATATTGTGCACTTTATCTATTCCATGCATTCATATACAGTACAACTAATCTAGAATTATAAAAAAATGAATGTAATTAAAATTTACACAAAAGTAACTACAGTGAATTTTAGGTACATTTAAACATTATATATATATATAATATAATTAAAAATAAATTCTAATCGGCATAAAAAAGAGATTTAATTCTAAAAATGTTATCTAAATGAATATTAAATAAATTAATATTTATTTATCGATAAATAAATAATCTTATTAAATGAATATATATTTTTGGTTTCAAACGTATTCATCATCAGAGATTCTAATGAAGGCGTAATTTGAGGTACACATTTTGCATTTTAACTCTTTATGATACTAGCTGCTACTGGTCTTTAATATTTGTGAGTTGTGACTATCGCTTACACGTTACCCGTAAATATCTAAGCCTTCTTTCTTTCTTTCTTACTTGTTCTCGTTTAAAAGATCTTATCTATCGACACCAAGTGCTGTCTGATTTGTTTCCGCAGTCGGCAAGTCTGTTCGTAGGATTTATTGGATACGTTGATATAAATGTAAATACATATATGTAGGCATTGTTCTTATTTTAATAAGTAATTAATCACTATTAATCACCGAGTAATCCATGTTTGTTAGTTTATCGAATTGATTAAATTCTCGATTAATAAATTAATCATTCCAAATAATGTTAAATTAATTCGATTAATTCATGTTCTGTGCATTCACCGTCTAATCCCAATTTTCATTTTTTACAATGTAGGGTTTATTGATTTTGTTTCCCACTTAATTAATTAATCAATTAAAAAATTTAAATTATTTTATGATTAATCAGAATTTAACATTCAATTCAATTCTATATTTTATTTTATTATAATACACCAGACTACCCATGTAATACCCTATTATTATCAATAATAAGGCTACACAATTTAACAATATTTGTGTTCTAAAAAACATTAGAAAATTAATATATATGTACAATAATATATTCATTTTAACTTTGTCTATATTTATATTTTTAGTAATTTTTATAAAATCGGTGTATACAAGATAAAAAATTGTTTTAAATTTATTTCTGACATATAAATTTTAGATGTATATCACACTTAGGTGAATGAATTTTTTTTAATATAATTTCAATAAATTAGAATATATAAAATTATAAATTTTCGTTTTTTATAAAATAAATAAAATATTAAAGTTTTTAATGACTTAATTTTGTTTATATATAAATTCATGTATTTTTATAATTCAATTAACATTACTCATTTTAATATAATTAGATTTGTATAAAAGTAAAATTGGATTTATATATTTGTGTTTTTTAGAATACAAATATATGCAAAATTAAAAAAAACTAAAAGGAATGAAAGTAAATAAAAAATAAAAAAGTAATAAATGTGATTTTTAATATAAAATAGATATTTAAATTTAAATTTTCAGTTTAGGGACTAACATAAGAAATGCATAATAGTTCATGGACTTATATAAAGAATGACTAATAATTTAGGGACGTTAAAATTAATTTATCTTTATTTAGGATGTCATGTCAGTAAAAGTTACCGGACGTTTAATGAAATTTAACGGAAAGACTTTGATGAGAAAAATTTAAAAATTTAATTACTTATCAATTTACATTTTTAGCTCAAGTACTTAGATAAAAAATTAATAAAAATTCAGAGACTTTAAAATTAATTTGCCCTTTTAGAAATAGTTTCTAAAAGATCCTGAAGCTTAATAGAAAGATCCTAAAGAAGCTTCTGGGCATTTTCATACTTGATAGTACTTGTATTATTAGGTGTGAGTGTGTGACTTCAGCTACCTAGGAGCCCACCAACGACCAACCTTTTAGTTTATATATTTAAATAAAATATCTGATTTGGACAATAAATCATTTCTTAGTAATAAATTTTGATCCTTGCTTCTTTTTTTTGTCCTGCAAGATAATATGGCTTCTATCAAAGTCTTGTTTCAGCTTTCAATAATCTGTTTCTTGTGTTTCCATCATCGGCCTGCAATGTGTTTTAGTCTGCAGTTACCGGACATTAGCATATTGAGAAGTTGTAAGATTGATAAGATATATCAGCTTGGAGATTCTCTTTCGGACACCGGAAATCGTATCTTGGAGGATCCCTCGATGCATGCGGCAGCCTTCCTTATGGTGAGAGTTTCTGTCGGGGACCAACTGGCCGTTGCTCCGATGGAATGCTGATGATTGACCATATTGGTAACAAGTTCTTATTGAATTGTATGGTTATTCATGTGTTGATCATTTGATAGTTCATTTGTTAGAAGCTAACAGATTGTGTTAGCTAAAACTGGAATAGTACAAATGAAACTTTACAAAAACTTCATTTCATTTCTAGCTTAGTCTTCAGACTTGACAGTTCTTTATCTCTGCACACAACTTTTGTCTTTTGTCTTGCTTGTTTCTCCTAGCTTTATTGTAGACTTGTCACCATCTATTTAGGTTTGACTGATCCTAAATAGAAAAGTGCTGCACAATTTTGTCTGTTGCTTATGCAATCTTCCTTGAAATCAGCCCTTTGAATTAAAGTTCTTTGTAAATACTTCAATGTAATGTTATGTATCTGGACTTCTCGAACTGTTCAGGTTTTGTCACTTCTCGAATGATTGAGACTTCTCGAATGATGAGACTTCTCGAATGATCCATCTTTTACACTTCTAGAATATGAGACATATCCTGACTTCTCGAATGGTACATATCTTGACTTCTCGAATGATACATAGCTTGACTTCTCGAATTGTTTCCATACTGAACTACTCGAATGATCCATCTTTTACACTTCTCGAATGAGACATTTTTTTCACTTCTCGAATCTGTGACTTAGAGAAAAGTTTAGTATATGTTCAGACTTCTCGAATGGTGATAACTTCTCAAATGGTAGACATTTTGCCTTAGAAACTTCTTCAACATGAATCCTTATTTCTCCAGCCTTATTCTTACTGATGCATGATTCTTCACTTGAGGATTTAACTACAGTCCGGATTACAACTCAAAGATCACTTCTAACTGCAGAAATTACATTTAAAAACAAATCAAGTCACCACCTATTACAAGATAGTCTAAGTTTACATAACAGACAAGAAGGTACTATCTAGTAGGCTTGATATGATCCAACAGACTTTGATGAGAAAAATTTAAAAATTTAATTACCTATCAATTTACATTTTTAGTTCAGGGACTTAGATAAAAAATGACTAATAGTTCAGAGACCTTAAAATTAATTTGCACTTTTAGAAATAGAAAGATCCTAAAGGAAGCTTCTGGGCATTTTCATACTTGATACTACTTGTATTATTAGGTGTGAGTGTGTGACTTCAGCTACCTAGGAGCCCACCAACGACCAACCTTTTAGTTTATATATTTAAATAAAATATCTGATTTGGACAGTAAATCATTTCTTAGTAATAAATTTTGATCCTTGCTTTTATTTTTTTGTCCTGCAAGATAATATGACTTCTATCAAAGTCTTGTTTCAGCTTTCAATAATCTGTTTCTTGTGTCTCCATCATCGGCCTGCAATGTGTTTTAGTCTGCAGTTACCGGACATTAGCATATTGAGAAGTTGTAAGATTGATAAGATATATCAGACTGGAGATTCTCTTTCGGACACCGGAAATCGTATCGTGGAGGATCCCCTGGATGCATGCGGCAGCCTTCCTTATGGTGAGAGTTTCTCTCGGGGACCAACTGGCCGTTGCTCCAATGGAATGCTGATGATTGACCATATTGGTAACAAGTTCTTATTGAATTGTATGGTTATTCATGTGTTGATCATTTGATAGTTCATTTGTTAGAAGCTAGCAGACTCATAGTTTACAATCTTGTTCATTATCAAACAACATTAGCAGCTGGTATACCAATGCTCAGTCCCTATTTGAAAGGCAATGCAAATTTTACCCATGGCGTCAACTTTGCGGTTGGTGGTTCTACTGCACTGTCAGCAAATGCTTTGGCAGAGAAAGAGGTTATGCTATTTGGTACCAATAGTACCCTTGGCATTCAACTTGAGTGGATGCCCCCTTATTTTGCTTCACGATGCAAAACAGACAAATGTAGGTACTCGAGAATTAAATTATTGATCTTACTTTTCTTGAATTAGAATTTGCATAGATCTTAACATAAAATTGGTGTACATTTCACATACTGCACTTCTGGAAGTATGAAACATGCTCTATTTATGGCCGGGGAAACTGGAAGGAATGATTATAATTTCGCATTGGCACAAGGCAAAACCATTGAAGAGGCAAAACAGTTGGTGCCTGAAGTTGTTGAAATCATTAAGGATGCAGTAAGAGTAAGTTGTTTAGTCCAACATGTTTTTCTTAGTTTGTTTATCTAATTGACTGCAGTGTGTACATGTTCACCTTCTATTTTCAATTCTCTCAAGTCCTATTTTGTTTTAATCCAGAGGGTCATTGATCTTGGGGCTGTACAAGTAATTGTTCCAGGAAATTTTCCAATTGGCTGTTTTCCAATGTGTTGATGGAGAAATATGGTAATCAACAAAGATCGAGGTTCTTTGCCGGAAAAAGATCTGACGAGGCTGAGATGCGGCGGAGCATGGTGGTTTGTATGAGATTGGGGGCTGAGATTGCTAGGTTTTAGAATAACTAGAGCTTTGTGTTCTCTGGCGGCTGTGAGCTCTAATTTTTCCGACCCCCAACAATGTGCCTACGTACCTCTATTTATAGGCAAAATAGAAGATCAAGCCCACGTAGTTCTTGGCAAAGCAGAGGCCCATTAGGAAACCTGAGTTTTCTTCTTCGAATCGAATGCAGAAAAAGCAAGTGGAACCTTCCTGGAAGAGGACTCTACTTTCGGGCTTGTTTGGATAGGTCAAAGCCCAGTATAAGGTCCAAGGACTTCATGGATCCGACATTGACCCGGAAACCGTGGGCTCTAACCGGTCCACTACAGCTATTTCCAAGGATACCATGACTGAAGGCCAGCACTAGATCCACCACAAATCGTAGGTCACGTCCTAAGCCCCCAGACGAGGGCAACCCGCCTGAGTACAGGGAAAGGATCTTCCAAGATTAGGCCAAATATGCCTTCATAATTCCCCTACGAGGGCAACCCAAGGAATATGGAGCTATGACCTTTAATACAAATAAATACTGACAATTGACCGGACTAGGAACAGCAAAGCTCGACCAACCTCCATATAGGGCGCGCCTCAGGCATACACTATAGCCTTGGGCGCGCCTGATATTATCCGATATTAGGCACCAGCAATTGATCCTTGCTTTATCGATTTCCACCTACCAAACCTTGATGATCATAGGCTCCGACGACATCAGCCTGAATCTCGTTCGTCATCAGCTCTGATCGACTTTACCAGAGGACGCGCCCATCGCAGAAAGTACACGAGGGCGCGCCTCCATACCGCATAAAATGGTATACAACAACTACCCCCCAAGTCTTGAGATCATTGTAAATGTTCGAAAGAATTTCCCCATGTCCTCACACTTGGGCGCCCCATACCCTAAATTGGACATACATTTACTTGGGAAATCTTCAACTCGAATTAATCACTATTCTGGCTGATCACGGCGCGCCTCAAGAACAAGGCGCGGCTTAAGGAAGTTCATTAGTCAGTTTATACATACATATACACGGACAAGGCAAATGATGATGTTTTCCTCGATCCTCGAATCGAGGACCAATAACTAGCCGCCACGTGTCCTTCCTGTCCCGTCTATATATATATATATATTGTTTTACTTCTCTTTTTGTTTTTATTCCTCATAGTTCAAGACTCTCTTTTCAACCGCAACAAACTTCTAAGGCTCATTCAAGGCGTCTCCTCCGCTCAAAAATCACGATTCGGGGTTCAAAAAGCTCGTCACTTTAGTAGGTATGTAATGCCACCTTTTTTGTTTAATTCCACCCAGTATTGCTCTTGGAATTCAAAAAGGTCTGTTCGAGTTCTTGCATGTTCATCAGTGTTCTTCGTGTGTATAATTGTATATATATGTCGTAGATCTTATTTACTCACTATTCTATTAGTTAGAATATGTTCTTGGAATTGTCATAGAGTTAGGGCGCGCCCTACATGTTACGAGGGCACCTTTGCGTCGATTTAGACCTATTATAGTTTTAATCGCCCAATTACCCTTGGAGTATAGTCGGGTATGCCCCAGGCGCGTCCTATTTTTCCTTTTTTAACTTTTGTTATAACGCGCCCAACACCACATTGGCTCCTGTTACCCTACCTTCGAGACGCGCCTTTTCAAGGACGTACTAAGTGTTGATTTTGTCTTCATTTCAGATGGTCCGTGAAGGCGCGTCTCAACTCCCTTTCCACCCTTTTCGCGAATTTGTCTTCGAAAGATTCGGCGAGACCATTACACCTACACGAATTCCCCCACCTCTTTCCTCGAGAACAAAAAGAGCGGTTCAAAGATTCATGGAGCACCTAAGTAAGAACAGACACGAGTTAGACTTCAACGAAGAGACGCCTGTCTTACCAGTCATTCCCGAGACCGTCCCCCAAAAGACGGCGTCCCGTGATGAGGCGCGCCCTATCTCAGTGAACATAGATCCTGAAACCGAAATAGAGGAAGAAGAAGTAGCAAAACTCAACAGAAGAAGAAAATACAAGGAGCCAATGGGGGAACCAGCAGAGACCTCTCTTACAAATAAAGGCGCGCCTGAAGAGGATGACTCGCTCCTATCTCCTCCTCCTTCGCCCGTCCCCTTCCGTCATTGGAAAGTTGCGAATTACGAGATTGATCTTGATTGGGCCGGGAGAGAAGCGACTGAAAAAGAGAAGGACGCAATTAGGGCGCGCCATGGAAAATTGGCATGCGTCGGACTAAGGTCAACAGTCACTGATGTTGAAGTTGATTGGACCATGAAATACTTTGACCAAGAAGGTATGTGGGCGATCCCCTCAAGACGAATGCGTCCCCATAGATTTGACCTTCAACCTATGAAGATCCCCAGGATGGTGATCACGCCAAAATTGGTCGAGTTGGGTATTGGCGCGCCCCTTCACCCTTACTTCCGAGCAATTTGCGAATGGTACGACATAGCTCCTATCCAACTATCTCCAAACGGCTGGAAATTCGCCATTGCTTTATATACTATGTATCATTCCCTCAACTTTGGCGCGCCCACAATGGAAGAATTCAGCCACTTCTTTTCCTTGAGGCAAAGCAGTATCGGATATTACTATTTGGTGGTATGGAAGAAGCATAACAAACGAGGTTTTTCTGAGGGAAAAACTTCGAATGTCAAAAAATGGAAGGAACCCTATTTTTACGTCTATGACACCGAGCGTGTCCGGGTTCGCTTTAACAGAGTCCCAAGTAAGTCTTGTAGGCGCGCCCTACCTATACCAGTTTGCGCCCTTTTATTTTCTTATTTTAACATATTTCTTTTCCTTAGTTACCAGGACACAAGTCCATTTGAGTGGCGCCGCCCTTATTAGGGCAGAAACTGTCTTGAGCCTTCCCCAAGACCAAAAATATTTGAAGAATTTAATCACTCTTGACAAACTAAAAGAGGTTGGGTTTCTTTCCGAGAAGGTGGGTTCAATAGAGCCTGTTCCGTATGTTGAGGACGCGTCCTCAGGTGACGATGATTCCCAAGGCGTCTCCTCAAATGACAGCGACCTAGAAGGTCCATAAATTTCTGTAGTTTCTAGGGCGCGTCCATAAATTTCATCTCAGCTTTAATGTTGCATGTTCCTGTATTCTTCTTTTCATAGCGCGCCTAGAGTCATGTATTTATTTCTTTACACATTTTTTACTGACATTTTCCATTTGTGTTGCAGGTATGCCGAAAATTCCACGAGGTTGGGGCTCCACGAAGCCAAAGAAGGTTGAGGTTTCAAAGAAACAATCTGATCCCCCTGCAATCCTCAAGAAAAAGTCCCCTATCAAAGCCCAGACTTCTCTCAGGGCACCACCTGCTCAGGACGCGCCCTCTTCGAAGAAGCAGAGGATTGAAAGTTCGGCCTCCAGTCTGCTAGTTTCAACGGTTGTTGGGGAATTGGCTCACCCTCTGATAACGGATGAGGACTTGTCTTTTTGGTCTTCTCTGAAGGAAGATGAGGCTGATAACGCCCTTATCCGCTCGGCTGGAGAAGTATATTTCCATGTGATGAACAGGTCACGCTCTTGGAAAAAGGACAGAGCGCGTCTCACGGAGTTGGAGAAGAATGAAGAAACCCGTCAGACAGAGCTGACAGTTGCAACCCAGGCTAGGGCGCGCCTAGAGGCTGAGTTGACTTCCGTCAAGGCCAAGCTTTCCACATCTGAAGCCAACCTTGCCTTAGCAAACACCTCCTTGGAGCAGGTTAGAAAGGACAAGGAAGATATGGTGAAGATCATTGACGGTTTTCACATAGAGAAGAGCGCCTGGCAAGAGGAGAAAGAGGCAGTTAAAGAAGAAGGCAAGGAGGAAGGCAAGGAGCTGGGTTTTCACGACTTTTTACGCAGGTTCTTGGCTTTTGAACCAAACTTTGATTGGTCTAGGTGGGGTCCCTCTACAAAGACCTTTATAGAGGAGTTCAAGGCGGAGGAGGCTGAATCCATCGCAGCCAAGAAATCAGAGTTGGAAGAAGACGTCCAGGCCCAGCTAGCAGAAGCCCTTCAATCAACTGAGGAAATTCCAATTGAAGGAGGTAAGGCGCGCCCTGACCAAGGCGACGCCCCCATAACCACTGCTCTTGAAGTTTCTCCAATCAACTCCTTTGCTCCACAAGAATGAAAACATTTACTTTTCGAGGTGTGGGTCCTCTGTAAAACCCTACAAATTGTAAACATTTTGACTCGTTTATCTTTATGAATGATTTTTATCTACTTTGTTGGGCGCGCCTGATTTCCCTGTGGTCAAATTATTATTCTTCTCGTTTATTATTCATGCAGGTGTTAGTGTTTTGTGCAGAAGGGTGGAGGGCACGCCCTCCTCACGTAGTTTATCAATTGGACATTATATTGTCACTTTAATGCATACTTTGTTTAAAATTTGTTCATCGATTTCTGACTTAGGGCGCGCCTTATAATTCTTGTTACCTTTTTCTGATTATCATGAAAATATTCGCACCTCTTGGATAATTTTCTCCCTTTGATTGCTGTGGTAAAGTTTGACAAGGCACGTAACAACTTCTGGCACACATATTTGCCTTAATCCATCACGCATAGTTAAGATCTTTCAAAGAAAATAGTTTACCATACATCAAAACTAGCACACCATATGCCTGTTACCCCCCTGGAGTAAATTTAAGTTTTACTCCTAATACTGATAATTCAAAAATTGTCTTTAGAAACACAAAACAAAAATATAAAGGGTTTGCCCTATTGAAAATATCTCTTCAAATGCTCCGCGTTCCATGCTCTTGGAATGGATTTGCCCTCTAAGTCTTCTAGGTAGAAAGTACCCTTCCATAATGCTGCTCTGATTTTGTATGGTCCTTCCCAGTTAGGTCCAAATACTCCATGACTTGCTGTTTTGGCATGGGGCATCACCTTCCTCAGCACCAAGTCACCTACTTGAATTGACCTTTCTCTAACCTTTGAGTTGTAATATCTTGCCGTCCTCTGCTGATATGCTGCTAACCTTATTTGAGCATTAGCTCGTGTCTCTTCCAGCAGGTCTAGGTAGAGTCTGTGATTCACCTCCTGGACTTCTTCCTGAAAAATTATGGGGTTTTACTACTACAATAATCATGATTCCTTCAGTGTAGTTCAAATAAAACTTTGTATTTTCTACCTGAGGTTTGTCCCTCCTCAAGGACCCAGCTCCGATCTCAACTGGCACCATGGCTTTACATCCATATGTTAGGACGAAAGGCGACTCCCCTGTGGTACTTCTAGGAGTAGTGTTGTAAGACCATAACACCTGGGGTTTGAAAGTGTTTATCATATACCATCCTTCCATAGATTACGCATATTGAACAATTTTTTTTTTTTTTTTTTTTTTTTTTTTTTTTTTTTTATACCTGAGGTAGTTCTTCCGGCCAACTTCCCTTGCTTTCCTCTAACTTGGCCTTCAGGGTGTGCTTGATGATTTTATTGATGGCTTCGGTTTGTCCATTGCTTTGAGGGTGGTATACTGCCGCAAAATCTTTCTTTATAGACAAGTTCTCACATAGGGTCCTCAACTCTTTGCTGTCGAATTGCTTTCCATTGTCAGAGATCAGCTTGTACGGGATACCAAACCTGCAAACAATGGCGTTGAATACGAAGTCTGTTATCTTCTTGGCTGTTATGGTCGCGAGAGGAGCGGCTTCTGCCCACTTCGTAAAGTAATCTACTGCTACCACGGCATATTTAACTCCTCCCTTCCCTCTTGGCAATTCTCCTATTAGATCGATCCCCCACATGGCGAACGGCCATGGGCTTGTCATGGAGGTAAGAGAAGCCACCGGGCTTGCGATGTAGTTGGCATATCTTTGGCATTTGTCACATGCCCTAGCGAATTCATAGGCATCCTTCTTCATTGTAGGCCAATAGTATCCTTGCCTGAGAATTTTCATGGCTAGGGAATTACCCCCCGAGTGGTTGCCACAGATACCCTCATGTACCTCTCTCATGATGTAAGTGCACTCTTCTCCATCTATGCACTTAAGTAAGGGTTGGTTGAATCCTCTTCTATATAATGCCCCATCATACTCCACATACCTGGCTGCTTTGTACCGAAGTTTCCTAGCTTCTCCCTTGTCCTCTGGAAGTTTTCCTTTCTTCAAAAATTCCCAAATAGGTGTTTTCCATGTGATTTCTTCTAGAGTTTTTTTATCAATTGTCATAACCTCTTCCCTTGGGATGCTTGGCGCTTCCCGAATTTCCAGGGGGATGACTCCTAACATTGTAGCATTTTTTTGTGATCCTAGTTTTGCCAGGGCATCTGCCTCGAAGTTTTGACCTCGGGGGATCTGCTCTATGCGAACCTCTGTAAATTTCGTTATCAGGTGCTTGGCACATTCGAGATACATCTCTGTCTTGGGACCTCTTGCCTAATACCCTCCTTTCACTTGATATACTACCAACATCGAATCACTTTTGACAACTAAGTGAGTTGCTGTCATCTCAAGGGCCAGTTTCATTCCAGCAATGAAGGCCTCATACTCCGCATCGTTGTTAGTGGCTCGAAAGGCAAAATGGATTGCGCTCATAAGACGGTGTCCTTCAGGGCTGATGAGGACTATGCCGGCCCCGGCTCCTTCATTATTCACTGCTCCATCAACATGCAATGTCCACCATGCCTTTGGAATTTCCCTCTCTCTTCTTAGAGAGGTTTGTGCCGCTTCTACCGGAATCATGGCATGTTCATTATTTTCAAAGTCTGGTGGAAATTCTAAAACAAAATCTGCTAGAGCCTGTCCTTTAATAGAACTCCTTGGCTTATACTCGATGTCAAATTGCCCCAATTCAACTGCCCATTTCAGCATTCTCCCTGATGTCTCTGGCCGATGCATGACTTGTTTGAGTGGATAAGCTGTCCTGACCTCGATTTTGTGAGCCTGAAAGTAGGGCCTTAGTTTTCTTGCTGCCAGTATCAAGGCGTAGACCAGTTTTTCCATGTTAGAGTATCTTGTTTCGGCGTCGAGAAGTCTCTTGCTCACATAGTAGACTGGGGACTGCGAGTCGTTCTCTTCTTTTACTAGGACAGCACTAATTGAGTATTCAGAAATGGCCAAGTAGAGAATCAATGTTTCCCCTTCAGTTGGCTTAGCTAACAGAGGCGGCTTCCCCAAATGTTCTTTTATTTTCTGGAAGGCTTCTTCACATTCTGGAGTCCACACAAAGTCCTTAGCTACTCCCTTGATGGCTTGGAAGAACTCTTTGCATTTGTCTGATGATTTTGACACAAACCTGTTGAGAGCGGCTATCCTTCCAGTTAAGCTCTGTACCTGCTTCACGGTGGTTGGTGACTTCATGTCGAGTAGAGCTTGAATTTTGACAGGATTTGCTTCAATTCCCCTATGATTGACTATGGACCCAAGGAATTTTCCTGATTCCACCCCGAACACACACTTCTGAGGATTAAGCTTCATTCTATACTTCCTGAGAATATTGAACATCTCCTCCAAGTGTCTTACATGAGTGCTGGCTTCTTTAGATTTCACCAGCATGTCGCCACATATACTTCCATTGTCTTACCAATTTGATCTTTAAACATCATGTTCACTAGCCTTTGATAGGTCGCCCCCGCATTGATCAAGCCGAAAGGCATACCAATGTAGCAATATAGTCCTCTGTCTGTGATAAAGGAGGTATGTTCTTGATCTGACTCGTGCATTGGAATTTGATTGTACCCCGAATATGCGTCCATGAAACTAAGGAGTGCATGGCCAGCCGTCGCATCTACCAACTGGTCAATTCTTGGGAGAGGGAAGCTATCCTTAGGACAGGCTTTGTTCAAATCAGTGAAATCAATGCACGTCCTCCATTTCCCATTGGGCTTTTTTACCAGGACGGGGTTCGCTAGCCATTCAGGGTAGTAGGATTCCTTAATTAAGCCAACTTCCAATAATCTGTCCACTTCTTCCCGCAATGCTTGAGCTCTTTCACCGCTGACTGGGCGACGTTTCTGCCTCATCCCTTTCTTTGTGGGATCAATGTTAAGATGGTGGCACATTACTTTAGGATCTATCCCTACCATATCAGCATGACTCCATGCAAAAACATTCAGGTTAGATCTTAGGAAATTTATCAACTCTTCTTGTAAGGCGGGCTCAAGGTGTGAACCAATTTTCAAAACTTTTGAAGGATCCTTCATATCTACTGGGATGGATAATGTATCTTCTGCTGGCCCTGATCTTTCTATCGCAAGAGGCATTCGAGGGTCCAGGTCAAAGTTAACATCGTCTTCTTCCTTCTCACCTTTAGAGGGCGCGCCCTCCTTTCTTGGAAAACTGAGACAATCTTCTTCCAACTCAATGACGGGAAGAGATTCGGGTACTACCGCTTTGCCCTTCTTTTTTCTGGCCAAAGTTTGTTCTTCAGTCTCTTCGTCGTTAGCGTCTCCCACCACAGGCTCCGGTGTGGAAGGCGCTCCCAACATTAGAATTTGAGGGCATGGTTTGTCCTCGAGGTACCAGGCCTCTTCTTCTTTGGGGAATTCCACAGTATACAGAACATTCACTATGGCTTCTCCTCGGTTTTCCATCATGTTGGTCGACTGAGGTTGTCTTAGACTTCTTGTTTTCTCAAACACCTTTAGTGATTTGTTATAACATTCCCTTGAATCGAATTGGCATCCCTTCACACATCCTATCCCAGCAGGTGTGGGAAACTTCATAGATAAGTGGTAGATGGAAGTGATGACTCTCATCTCTTTCAGGAGCGGTCTTCCGATCAGAGCATTGTGAGTTGACTCCTGGTCCACTACTAAAAACTCGATGATCTGGGTTGATGAGAGCGCTCCTTCTCCAAAAGTGACAGGAAGACGGATGGTTCCCTTAGCGGGGATAGACTCTCCTCCAAAGCCATATAGGAAGATGTTCTCCATGGTCATGTCTTTGTCAAGAAGTCCCATTTTTCTATATGTGCTGTAGTACAGGATGTTTGCTGAGCTTCCGTTATCCACAAATACTCGATGGACATTCACCGTCCCGATCTTTACTGCTATTACTAGGGCGTCGTTATGTGGGTGATGTACCCACTTGGCGTCCTCCTCCGTGAAGGTAATGTCTGTGGATTCTCCTCTGAAGAGCTTCGTTGGCCTTGAAGAAAGGCTATTGACATTAGTAAGAGGTCGGTGCTTGGCTTCCTTTGCGTATCTTTCCATTGCATTTTTTCCATCACCTGCTATATGATGTCCGCCGAATATAGTGTGAATGCTGTCTTCTCTGACAAAGGTGGATTCTGAAGTTGGTTTCTCATTATTGGCTCCTAAGCCAGGCCTACTCTCCCTCCTCGGAAAGGGATGATCAACTTTGTATTTCTTCACCCACTCGGTGAGGTGCCCTTCTTTTATCAGTACTTCGATCTCGTCTTTCAGTTGCCGACATTCATGAGTGTTGTGCCCCGCAGATTCGTGATATTCGCAATATTTCTTCTGGTCTTTGCTTTGCCAAGCCGATGGGGGAGGAGGTCTCCTGAACAATCCCTTGTTTTTGTTGACTTCATAAATGTGCTCTACTCCGGCTACCAGGGGGGTATATCCGTCTCTCCTTTTTTCATAGGACTGAGGCGGGCTCCAGTTCCTCCTATCCGTCATACTCACCCGATTTGGACTCGTCGGCTTTCTCCTATAGTCAGAAGGTGGAGTTCTATCCCTCTTCTTCAGATTTTTGGACTTTGAATTCGATTGATTGTTGTCTTCCAAAGATTGTTCGATTCTTTTGAAGGGTTCTGCCTCGGCGTACAAGGAGGCCAAAGTTGATGGCTCCTTCCCTTGCAAATGTTTCCAGAAATCTGTTCCAACTCTCAAACCTGCAATGAGGAAACTTTTCAAGGTATCATCCGTCGCTCCCCTAACTCCTGTAGCTTCAGCATTGAATCTTTTGAAGTATGCTTGGAGGGATTCATTGTCCCTTTGTTTGACATTAGCTAGAGTTGTGACCGGAGGAGCATACTTCACCGCAGCCTGGAACTGTGTTAGGAAGAGAAGTTGCATCTGGTCCCAGGTCGTGACAGTTCCCGCTCCCAACTTCTGAAACCATATTTGAGCGCTATCCCTTAGTGTAGCAGCCAAGAGCCGACATCTAGCCAGAGCCTGCACCTGATAAACATCCATGTCCGTGTTGAATTTTCCCAGATATTCAACTGGGTCTGAGTTTCCATGATAGCGGAGATTAGTAGTACTTCGATAACCTTGCGGGAGTGGAGCGTCTCTTACTGCTTGAGAGAAGGGAGATGGGGCCTGCACCAAGGTAGTAGGCCTTCCCCCGTCGAGGAGTGTGAGAAGCTTCTTCAATTCATCAACATTTACACAACCTACACCAGGTATATTTTGCATTCCTGAAAGTTGGGATAAAGGGCTTACCTGGGGGGCAATAGCTAGGGGCGCGTCCCGAGGGATGGGCGCGGCTTGGAGAGGAGGGGGCGCGTCCTCCGCTGGGGTGACGGGCACTGAGAGGACGCCCGGCGTTGCATGGAAGGCGGGCGCGCCCACCACTTGATCGACGGGGGGATCCATGCTCTGGTTCACTCGAGTATTACTAGGCGCGCCTTCTCTGGTATTTCGATTGCTTTGGGTATTTTGCCCCCGAGGAGCGGGACGTCTATCTTCAGATGAGTTTTCAGAATAAACAGGGGTGATGATGGGTTCGGCGTTGTGACGCCTCCAATGAGGGAGGGGCCTCTGACTCATGTAATCATTCTCTCTCGTTCCTTGTCGATTTGACACAGCCTCGCGATTACGTGGGTTTATTCTCCGTGGAAAACCCTCATCTGGGTGGATTGATCTTAGAGGCAGAGGATTGATGACGGGGCCTCCCTCTGTCTGCTTCCCTCTCCTGTGAGGTTGGTCCTCCTCTTCCCCCTGCAAAACCAATCTTCCATTCCTGTCACGGATAAAAGGTTTACGGTGCTCCGAGGTTACCTGGGCATTGTGCCTTCGATTGACAGCATGACTCGAGCGATGTGGGTGTGGAGGATGCTGGACTTCTCCTGCTAGGACTATACCCCTTTCAACATTCTCCTGATGATCCTGATTGGTAGCACCGCTCCCAAATTCTAGCCTTCTGGGGGTGACTCCGTGAAACCTTCCACCCCGATTATCTTCAAGTTTTCTGCCTCTTCCATCAAGGGTATGACCCCTTCCTTCTATCATTGCTTCTTTCCCAGGGCGCCGCTCAAGGGTGCGCAGGCGCTCGTCAAATCCATTGAAGTTCTCGTGGAGGCTCCTGACCGTATCACCAATCAGAAACAGCTGCTCCATTATCTCAGAGTTGGTCATCATAACGGGAGGAGGTCCTCCGACAATTCGCCCAACATCCGTGTACTCAGGAACATATTCCTCATGGTTATGGTAATTCCTGTTATGCTGACCATGACTCCGGCCGGGCGACCGTGTTTCTTGCTCCCTTCCGCCTTTCGTCTGATGATCTTTTGGTTGAGACATCTTTTCTCCTTAGATGTTGAAAGTCCCCTCCTTCTAGCGCCAATTTGTTGATGGAGAAATATGGTAATCAACAAAGATCGAGGTTCTTTGCCGGAAAAAGATCTGACGAGGCTGAGATGCGGCGGAGCGTGGTGGTTTGTATGAGATTGAGGGCTGAGATTGCTAGGTTTTAGAATAACTAGAGCTTTGTGTTCTCTGGCAGCTGTGAGCTCTAATTTTTCCGACCCCCAACAATGTGCCTACGTACCTCTATTTATAGGCAAAATAGAAGATCAAGCCCACGTAGTTCTTGGCAAAGCAGAGGCCCATTAGGAAACCTGAGTTTCCTTCTTCGAATCGAATGCAGAAAAAGCAAGTGGAACCTTCCTGGAAGAGGACTCTACTTTCGGGCTTGTTTGGATAGGTCAAAGCCCAGTATAAGGTCCAAGGACTTCATGGATCCGACATTGACCCGGAAACCGTGGGCTCTAACCGGTCCACTACAGCTATTTCCAAGGATACCATGACTGAAGGCCAGCACTAGATCCACCACAAATCGTAGGTCACGTCCTAAGCCCCCAGACGAGGGCAACCCGCCTGAGTACAGGGAAAGGATCTTCCAAGATTAGGCCAAATATGCCTTCATAATTCCCCTACGAGGGCAACCCAAGGAATATGGAGCTATGACCTTTAATACAAATAAATACTGACAATTGACCGGACTAGGAACAGCAAAGCTCGACCAACCTCCATATAGGGCGCGCCTCAGGCATACACTATAGCCTTGGGCGCGCCTGATATTATCCGATATTAGGCACCAGCAATTGATCCTTGCTTTATCGATTTCCACCTACCAAACCTTGATGATCATAGGCTCCGACGACATCAGCCTGAATCTCGTTCGTCATCAGCTCTGATCGACTTTACCAGAGGACGCGCCCATCGCAGAAAGTACACGAGAGCGCGCCTCCATACCGCATAAAATGGTATACAACACAATGTAATAACAAATCAGCCTATGACGAATATCAATGTTTAAAAGAGTACAATGATTTTTCCGCATTTCACAACAAGTATATACAGCAAGCAATAATCACATTGCAAGAAGAAAATCCTGCCACTACAATTGTGTACGGAGATTACTTCAATGCCTTCAAATGGCTTTTGTACAATGCTCCGCATCTAGGTAAATCTTCGTCTCTTCCTATAGATATATGATCTATGAACTCATTATGAACAAGACAGCCATTAGCCCATTACTTGTATACTATAATAGATTATCTCGAGCGCGTAATGATATGTTAATTATACATATTGACGTATATTTTTCTGTAGGCTATTTACTCAGTATTACAATATTTTTGGTGTAAAGACGCACGTCATTTTCAAAACATATTGTCATCTTACATATCCTGTAAGTGAAAATGTAGTTCACATGTCTGTGCACTGCACAGGCTTCTTATGTTATGCTATATACAAATTCAGACTGAATTGCTGATATTTAATAAATTTATGATAGGGATTGATGCAAGATCTGCATTAGTAGCCTGTTGTGGAAATGGTGGTATCGCGGGTGCTAGTTCCATGACTGAAGGTTGTGGAAGCTCAAAAGCTCCAGTATGTTCACATCCTGATCGATATATTAGTTGGGATGGAATTCATTTGACACAAAAAGCTTACAGTGTTATATCCAGGTGGCTTGTAGCAGATATTACAGCAAAGCTTAACTGTGGTCTTCAAGTCGTAGATCATTAGGATAAAACGTTAAGCAAATTATATTTATATGATACCTGTTATGCCGAATTTCGCTATATCGAGGTTGACAGGCATAGAACCCAGTCCCTGTGCTTAACCTTTAGGCTTTATCTTTGGCTCAAGTTGTTATTTCTCACATAATATTCCACTATGTTCTCTGTTTCCTCAAATGCTGGATAGTTTCTTCTGATTGACTGCTGAGGACATTGTCTACTCTTCAAATATTGGCTTTATAACGTAATTATCCCACTCTCGCCGTGTCATTGATAACTTGAACTCGGATTTTATCATTATCTATCACTATATATTAAAAGAGAAAATAGGAGTAAGAAGTTCCAAAAAATTAGTAGTGAAATTATTTGTATAGCCTTAGTAAACAGATTAACAAACTGCCATGGCTGCCGGTTATTATGCATAGTCTGTTACACAGGTTAAACAGAGCGTTGCAAAAACATAAACAACTAGTGCTACGCAGAGCTGCGAGACCTGATTTACTCCCGATCTATCTATTCGAAGGTGTGTTTTCTTTGTTTTCCGATCTTTGTATCTATATATAAGCAATTGTTTCTATATATTTATGTATTTATTTTGTTTCAAGTTCTGATTACTGCTGGGCCCGGCAATTTGACACTTGACACGTGAATACGACACGAAAAAAATGATTATGGATTTTGATTTTTGATACACGAAACACAAAAGTACATGAACACAAAATTACACAATAAATTTAGTGTCGGATATGAGTTTTCATTTTGGGTACACGAAAATACACGAAATATTTTATACATCATTTTTATTTTTATATCATAATATATATTATATACATAATATATATTTTTAAAACTTATGAGTTAAGATCTCCTTTTATTTTGAATTTGTATTTTTAAACTTGTTTAATTCACTCATTTTATGTATTCATTAATATTTTGTGTATATTTCGTGTATTCGGGTATAATCGTTTTGTATTATTTCGGGTTGTTTCGTGTAAATGAAAAGTACACGAAATATTTCGTGTACTTTCGTTTCGTTTCGGGTTTAACAGGAAATATTTCGTTTCGTGTTTGGATTAGTAAATAAGTACCCGAAATGATTTCGGATCGTTTTTTGTATCAGCTACGAGTACACGAAAGTACACAAAACGACACGAATGCCAGGTCTAATTACTGCTCCGCTACAAATCATGAATTTTGTAATTTCTTTTTAAGTTTCTAAGTAGTATTTGTTCTTGTAGAGATTGATAATTTCGATCTCTGTATTGGCTTATTTTGGCTTACCTTTCAGCAGTTCCTAAATTTATTTTTCCCAAGTTATTTTATGCCCACAACTTACACGATTGCGAATTATAGTTATTATGTTGGTCATTCTGATTAGTTACCTAAAAACTGAGCTAACATTCATTGAATTGAATGTTACTGACCTATATATTATGGTGGTCAGTGCACGAAAAAAATCAGCAGCAGCACAAAGCTTCCGGCAGAGCTTGTTTTGTCGCCAAAGAGGCAGGATCATTACTCTACAGGTGGGTTGCCCTATCTCTGTACTAACTTAATCCGCATATATGTAGGTATAATATATTGATATATGAATTACATATATGCTGGGTGTGAGAGCAAGTATGTAAAGCAGAATACTTGTGTATTGATCAGTTTTCAACTTTTCATCAATGCATAAGGAAGCTGTATATTTTGCTTAATGAAATTCATATACAAAAAGGTGTTATACTTATCAATGAATAAACTGGTATTCGAGACAGGGATACTGCAGAAATGTCAATTGAGGTTAACTTTTCATCTGTGATAAAAACAAAGGTGCGGAATTATTCATGTGATAGATTATTAGTTTTGATATGCTTGAGTAGGCAATCTGTAACAATAAGAAACAAACAAATCATCCACGTCAAAAGATACTTGAGGGAATGACAACAATGTGTTTACCCGCATCATATACCAGGTGGTTCGATCAGTGCACTAAATTTTTTGTTTCCCCAAACAAGTAATTTTAAGAGGAAAGTTGAAGCCTGCCTTGATCTTGATCGTGATTGGATAGCCTAAATGGTTAAGGGCTTATTCTCTATAGCCCCTACCAAGAATAATCCGGGGCATTCAGAATACGACCAATTACAAGACCTTGTAACAAATACAAGGGCATGGCTCACAATGTTGACTTGTAGGTACAAAGATAAGGGCCTGGCTCACAATGTTGACTTGTAGGTACAAGGAAGATCATCTCTGCGGGGCTATCTCGCAATGATCTCACACCAAATTTATCCTGCAGTTATAAATGCCAAGTAGCTTCCAAGAACAATGGCAGATGCAAATATCTCTTTTAATTTTCAACTGTCTAGCATTGGATATGGTTTAAATCGATCCTTTGAGATAGTCATGATCCTTCCTATGGGTAGATATAGGAAAAATACTTTGATAGAAAATCCAATTAGATTGTGCCACATAGACTTATGCAAACTTGAAATTTTTTCTTGCCATCATTAAGAATTGCAATAACCAGAATCATGAAAGGTGAGGAATCGAATTCAGCATGCAGCCAAGTGCACTTGCCACAATATGAACGGTAATAGAGACAACATATGTCTTTTACTATAACTTTATGATTCTTTTTTTAGTAAATTGCAGTTTGCAATTCTACACTTTACTCGAAAGGCATTTTACTATATTTAATTTCATATTTTGCACTTTACATCCTCCAATTTTGAAAAACAAGTTTTAGTAGAATCATTTACATATTTTAGATTAAGCGGTCATTTGGTTCACGGTCGAGTTGGAATCGGGTTAGGGTTGTATGTGTATGAAGTATCATTCCTGAGTTTGGTTGAATGGTGGAATAAATTTATTAATTTAATATATTTTTTAATGAGTAAAAAGTATAAGCAGTTAATATGAAAAATAAATCATTATTATTTCTCAAACATTAAACATATCATTATAAATTTTTTATTTCAAGAATTAACATGTAATTTTATAAATAAAAACAATAATAATAATTTTTAATTTGATTCCCCATACCCATGACTCATATCACCTTTCCCCTAAGGTATCAAAAATTCATAACTTATGGGTTTGAGATGTGTGCTTTAAAATTTTAAACCAAACAACAGGTATGTGTTTGGAATGAACAAAACTCATATCCGCTATCTAGATATCACGAACCAAACGACCTCTAAAAGAGCTAATGGGACAGTGTGGTTATCGTGGTAGTCGAGTGATGGTAGGGTTGGACATAATTTTAGAAAATAATAAATATTTTAAAAAAGTATTAAAATATACTGAGAAACAATAATATATATATATATATATATATATATATTACTTCTATTTTAATTAATATAATGAAAAATATAATTTATTAACATATATGATATTAAATATAAATATTATTAAGGAAATATATATATATATATATAAATAAGAAAATAAAAAATTAAAATACCAATAATATAATATTATTAAAAATAATCTATTTTATTAAAAATGTATAATATATTACATGATATTAAATAGAACTAAAATATTATTGAATGAATAAAATAAATATAAATATGAAAGAAAATAATAAAAACATATATATATATATATATATATATATATAGGGTCCTGCTCAAATAGAAAATAGCTTAAATGAGAAATAAAAAACCTTATCATTATACCTGCCGCACCCACACACAAATTATATACACCCTCACACACACAATCCCATCTATTCTCCTCCGTTTTTAATTTGATTTTTCCCGTCAATTAGCAAAGTTTTTTTTCAAATCTAATTTCACCACATTTTTTTTCATCTCTCAACGATCAGTTTTCATACCATATGTGCTATATTTCGGCAAATATAATTTATAATTGAAATAAATTCGTCACTTATCAGATTCAAACTTCAATCACTAAAATATATTACAGAAATCACTAATTTGTATTATAGAAATCACTAATTTGTATTACAGAAATCACTAAATTATATATCCTGGGTTCACAAAAAATAATGGAAATCGTCGAAAAAATAAAAATCACCGGAATATATCACATATGGTATGCAAACTGATTGTTGGGAGATGGAGAAAAATGTGGTGAAGTTAGATTTGAAAAAAACTTCATTAATTAACGGGAAAAATCAAATTAAAAACGGAGGGATTATGTGAGATTGAGTGTATGAGGGTGTATTTGATTTGTGTGTGGATGCACCCCCTTGCCATTAGATTAAATTGAATATGTGGTGTAGATCTTATTTTCTATTTTCTATTCTAAGTTATTTTCTATTTGAGCAGGACCCTATATATATATATAAAATAAAATATTAGAATATAATACCAATATTAGCGAGAGAATAAAAATAAATATAAATGAGAAAAGTTAGATATAAAATAAAATATTAAAAATAAATATATTTATTAAAAATATGATAATATAATCACATTAAATATTAAAAAAATAAATAAATATAAATAATAATATATTAAAAGTAACATGTACATTATACGAGAAATAAGATAATATGTTTATAAAGGTTTGGAACAGATTGGATTTCTCATATATCCAAATTCAAATTATTTTTTTTTACTGAATCCAAACTCGATTCAAATATATCCAGATTTCAAAAATCAAAATCTAAACTCCATCCAACGAGTTGCTTTTCGGGTTCAGATTTACCAAAATTCTAATTTCAGAATTTACAATAAAAAGTAGCATAATAACGACATTTGCTCTAGTTTTAAATTTAAATTTCATAATATTTTAAATATTAGAAACCAAAAAAATATAAATAATAACTAAAATATCTAAATACAAAATTACAAATTCCGTAATTAATTTTCAAACTCAAATACAAGCTTGTCACAAAATGTAAAAAATTAAAGAAACCATGAGATAAAGATTAGAGCACAAGAGAAGTTTAATTAACAACCGTCACACTTCCGTTACTTTGACTCTTAAAATGTCATTGCGGTAAATGGTACTCCCTCTTTATAAAATTATCTGTGTTATTTGATTTTTTGTGGTTAAATTAAGGAAACTACTCTGCATATTTTAGTAGATTGCGATTTTGCAGCTCAAATTTGGAGAAAAAGGGGTAGAGTGGTGGATAGTGGGGTTTATAACTGTTTTGCGGACTGGTTGAGGCAAATGTTTAACATTGCAGGTAAGGAGGAGTATGCGGAGATAGTTACTACTTGTTGGGGTATCTGGAAGGCGAGAAACGAGGTAGTTTGGGATCAAAAGAGAGTTTTAGTGAATAATGTAGTTGTTTTGACGAAGCAGTATCTTACAGATTGGAAGAGTGCCCAGGTGAATGCTACTCAAGCTTTGTACCACTTTGTTGAGCAGAGGGACGGAGCTCAGAACTGGGTGAGGCATTTAAATGATGAAGTTAAGATAACAGTTGACGCAGTGAAGTTTTCTGAGAATTTTTCTTATGGTGTGGGTTTGTTGGTTAGAGATAGTGCAGGTGATGTTTTGTTTGGTAAGTCTGTGCTGTTCCAGGGAGATGTTAGGCCTGGCTTGGCTGAAGCGATAGCAGTAAAAGAAGCATTAAGCTGGTGTAAGTCGAAGAAAGGGGCGAAGGTTACTATAGAATCTGATTGTTTATCTGTGGTTCAAGCAATTAGGAGTGAGTCAGTGATGCTCTCTTCGTTTGGTCAAGTTATAGCGGAGTGCCGGAAGATGGTTAAAGATCTAAACATTGCTTTGTTTTATATTAGACGATCTGCTAACATGGCTGCTCACTTTATAGCGAGAGAGTCACGTTCTTTCCCGGATCTAGTTTTTGATGGGGGGTCTGTCCCTGTCAATTTGATTCCTATTTTGTTGGCTGATTTGAGTCATTAATGAAACACCTATTTACGTAAAAAAAAACTCAATTTTGACTGGAAATTACATATATTATATAATTATAAAAAAATATATTGTTAAAAAGGATATGTAATTTACTTTAAAATGTACTTTTCACTTTTTTAAAATTATAAACTAATAAATTTTAATTATCAATCAAAGTTTGATTAATTTAACCATAAAAAGTCAAACATAACAGATAAATAAGGATGAAGGGACTAAATGATAGTGTGGTTAATGGTAGATCGGTAAACAACCCAAACTCGGATGAACTTTTAACGAACTTGAACAAAAACTTAACGAACCGAACAATGTTTGGAAATTTTATCGAACAAAAACTTAACGAACCGAACGACAAAATTTCTTGTCCGAACTCGAGTTCGGTAATAATCGAACCGAAAATGAACTGTTCACGAACATAGTGAACCGAACCGAACACGAATTGTTCGTGAACATTATATACATATTTATTAAAAAAATTATTTTTAATTTTATTTAGTGTAAAAAATTGGAGACAATTATTAATTAAATATTTCTCGGTAATATAATATTAATTTTTAATAATTATAAAATATAATTAAAATATAAATTTTGAATAATAAACATATTATATATGCATATAATATTATAAAAATCCTAATTTTATTGAACCGAACACGAACTTAACGAATGAATCGAACTCGAACTGAACATGAACCGAACTCGAGTCGAACACCTTAAAAGTTCAGTTCGTTAAAATTATCGGACAAAAAATGTTGTTCGAACTCGTGTTTTTTAAATTTATCGAACGAGCTTATCGAACTCGAATTTGGACGAACACGGGCGAACTTTCATTCAGTTTAAACTTTTGACGCCCTCATGGGGTCTAGATTTGGGGTCACCAACCAATCAACAACCAATAACAACAATAAAATAATAAACTAGAGGCACACTGACCCACCGATAACGAACAACTAAGGATCGTTAACAGGTTATAGTATGAAATTAAGCAGCTGAAACTAAAAGTAAATCTAAATACTTTATTACAAGCCCACTACTAATCCATAAACTCAAATCCATAAGTTTAGATAGGTTTTAAGTCTAGATTCAGTTTTATTACAAGCACTATCTACAGACATACTAAAACAAATAAATACCTTGGAGGCCCGAGAAGCAAGCGGTCCAGACACATGTCTCTCGCTATGCTTGCTGGAATGACTCATACTGACAGTCTGGCAGGATTTAGATAACAATCAAGAGTGAGCCAAAGAAATGCTCAACAAGTATATGAACAATTGAAATGTAGTCAATATATGAGATTTGTATAGAGAACGGAATATAAAATAGTTTATTATAAAAACTAAACAATAATAAGTCACAATTTATCTCAACTGAAACAATGTAGTATGTCATCAAAATGAACTAACTGCACAAAATCAATATATAATAGCCACACAGACAATATGAATTGGATACACACAAATAAACACTATTGTCCACTGATCAGATTTCAAAAGCAATAGGACCCCTTTATAGCTCATCGGTACATTTCTATACCCATAGATATAAAAAGGATTTCAAAATATAGGTCCCAAAATAGGCAAGTAATGTTAGCATATAGGAAAATGGATTGATTACCATATCCTCCTCAAATGTTAAACTCTTATCTCCGAGTCTCTTACGCTAAAATTTCAATCCAATAGAGCAACCCAAATAAAATAAAGGTATGTTTAGTTTTAAATACCAACCATATCATCATTATTTACTACGATAACACAAGATATGATGTGTTTATTATAATTAACTTCCAATATTCAAAGTACGAATAATAAGTAGATCTGATGCAAAGAATAAAACATGAATCATAAATAGTTCTGAACAATAACTATTTATCATGATATAAATAATGAAACAGTAAAATAAAAGTGTTTAGGATGATCAAGGAGAAAATACTTGCCTGATATAGATGCGGTCCTAAGCTGGAATGAGTCGACTACACTGCTGGTCTCACGATATCACCTTTTAATAATTCTTTAACCTGACATTCCTGCGGTTGCTACGAGTCTGAAATATTGAGATCGATTATGCACGTCTACATCTATAGTCAAATTTAATACGGTACTTTAGTCCTTGAAGTACCTCGTTATATTCTACGAGCGTTTATAACTTAACTATACTTATATACTTATCTTAGACATATTCTTATTAACAAGAAAACTCATATCAAACCTAATAAACCAATAAATAAAATATAAACCCAATTATTAACTAATTCTCAAACAACCAATTAACCTTCGAGACTCGAATATTAAACAACAATTAATCCTCGAGACACAAATATAAATAAACAATTAATTCTCGAGACTCGAATATAAATAAAAAATTAATCCTCGAGACTCGAATATAAATAAACAATTAATCCTCGAGACTCACATATAAATAAATAATTAGTTCTCGAGACTCAAATATAAATACACATTTAATCCTCGAGACTAATAATTAATCCTCGAACAAAAAGAATAAAACTAGAAATTCTAATTCATAAATTAAAACTTATAACGTCTACCCTCGTTGACGTTATCAAATTAAACAATTAAACATAAAATTAAATATTTAAAAAATATATTTTTAATCAAATAATACTTGAAATCTGAAATAAATATCCTATTACAAGATTTTTTTCCGAAATAAGGTATTTGTAAAATGAACTTTTCTGGGGTCACAGCCCCTCAAAATCAATCCCAAATAATACAATCCAACTATACTAAGATAAAGTAAACAAATTTAACCCAAAAAATAAATTATACCTATACACATGAAATTGCCAGAAACGAGAAATACAGTCACCTAAACCCAAAAGTCCGGCTAACAAATAACTTTTTAGAGAATAAAAATAATCTCTAAAAATTATGAAATTAATATATATAAACTAACATGCTCGAATATTTACAAGTGTCAAGTCAGGATCTTAAAAGTCTTACCGTTTGATCAATTACGGACACCACACGAGTCTTTTCTGATGACTGAAAAATATTCTCAGAAAAATCCGAAATTAATCCCCATGCACAAATTCATGTTGTACTGCCTCCTAACTTGATCACTATCATCAAATCACCTTTCTATACTCCTAAATAAATTAAAAAGGAGAACCTGCCCAGAAAATAATCTTCTCAAAATTTATCCAAAATTATACTTATGCGTAGGCCTTAAAGCGCTGGTCATTTAAATATATAGATATCGAAGATTGGATTAACGATTCATAAGTAATGAATTTTAAAATGTTTAAATATATTAACATACGTACCGTTACGACAAGCACACAACCAACATGCATATAATATTTAAATATGCTTCTAATATAATTTTTAGTGTGTCAGATTTTTTTTATTTTTTTATTTTATTCTATGCATTTATTTGTGTAGGGTTTTTTTATTAAATAGAAAAATTACCCTTTATATGTTATGTGACTTCTGTGTAGCTTAAAATATTTTATTTTATTTTTTCTAATTTTTGTTTTGTTAGAATAAATTTATTTCAATTTGTAATCATCAGACCTAGCCTTGTATTAGACTAGAGACCTTGTTTGTGGTACCTTTATTTTTATGGAAATGATAAAATGCTCAAATTAAATTTATTTTGTTATTTTTGGACCATTCATAATTTTTGGAGAATTTTGATATATATTGTATTTATTCAAAAATATATATTTTTATATTTTATCCCATGAAAATAATTTTTGGGATTTTTATTTTAATTATGGGGTAAATTATCTTTTAATCAAATTTAAACCCCTAAAAATTTCAAAAATATAAATAGATTTTTTTATTAATAAAAGTTTTTATTACCATTTACTAAAAATATAAAAACTCAGCTTGCAGTTTGGGGAATAATATGCAGGACTAGGGTTTTATGTTCTTGGATTCAATCATTCGATTGGAGGTGTTAGTGAGGTCGGATTTCAGTGTTCTTATAGTCAAATCGAAACTTGTGACTCGTACTACCTGTTGGTATCGTTAATTTCAGTCACTAGTCTATGCATTGAAATCATGTTCTTGACTGCCTTTATGTTTAATTTTCAAGTTGCTTTGGATTGATTGTTTGTGATAACTGATGATATGATTATCTTCATGATTAAATACTGAACATGTTTACAGTTTTTATTTTATTTTTGGTGTTTATTTTTGTTCTTGTTAGAGTTTGAATCTATTGCTCGGTTTTTGATCGGAATCTGAGCTTCACAGTTGGGTTCTTAGTTTTGATTATTTGGTTTTGATCCCTGAGAGTCCAGTAGCATGTGTGTATTGTTTTCGTCAATTTGGGTTGTTGTTTTAACTTACCAGAAAATAGAGCTCCGGTTGGGTTCATTAATTTACAGGATGTCTGAGTTGTTAGCTTGTGTTTGGTGTATTTTATTTCTGGTTTTGATATTGAGTTGGAGTTGGACGGAGTTTTGAACTCGTCGGATTATACTCCGACTTGGCTGGAATATATCCTGCAGCACCTAGTTTGTGGTCCTGGTTATGTTGCTGGTAGCTGTGGCTTCGAGTTGTGCTCTGTTTGATTAAAAGTTGTAGTTGTTTATGATGGGTTTCGGGCATGAAAACGCAGCGAAAGTAACGTAAAAACAAAAAAATTGAAACTCAATCGCAGGATCCATGTATAACGTTGGATGATTATGGTGAATGAAGTCTGTACCTTAGAAGCTTTACGAATTGTTGTTCAATGGGAGGTCATTTCTTAATGAATCATAGCAGCCCCTTCTTCAAGAACTACTCTCTAACGGTATCCACACGAACGTCGATTCGTCTAATGATCAACGGTGATGGTACTAGCCAAGAACAGCCCCGATTTATCTCTTCTTTCCCTCTCTCACTTGCTAGCCTCTCTCTTGTGTAGAGCTGCTAGGGTTTTTCTGATAAAAACGAGATGTCAAGTCTAAGGCTCCTAAACACATCCTTATGTATTTATATGAGCTTGAGATAATTTGGCCAAACCCTAATCCATGAGGTCTCCTTAAAAAAAAAACCCATTCTGATTTTGGGTTTTTATTAAATTCGAATTATAATATAATTAATCAAGTTTACTTAATTAATTCAATAATTAAATTTGAAATAATAATAAAATATTTAAATTCATAATTTAAATAAAGCTCCGTTTAGACGTTCTTTGTGTGTGACCCTTTAGGTTATTATTACGTTGATAATAATTTTATTTTCTAATAATAAAATTATAAACAATGAGCGGCATCTAGTAATACATCATTGTTACCCAACTAACAATAATAATTGGTAATTCAATTAAACCTTTCGTGAATAATGTGCAATGTAATATAATTTCTTTAACCTTATATTATAGATCAAACTCGATGCATGTATTGTGTCATCCTCTTCAATGTTTAACCTTGGTTTTCTTGATCAATGAGTAGACTATTAAAAAAATCAATATTTGAGCACGGCCATGCATTTTATAGTCTCACTCAATCAAGAGGCCAATAATATCACTCCTAAAATCGGAATGTTAAATCATATATCTATCATTCATATTCCTCATACGATTCATAGCATACCCAATGTCTACCTTTATCATTACCCGGTTAAAGGTAACTTTGAGTGTAATCAAAGTATATTAATTCTCGTATAGAAATATAATGATTTCAAGTCAGAGGATCATTACATCATTATCACAGTGAGAATTCCTTATGACACTTATTAACATGTAGAATCTCATGGCGGGTCTTTCCAGTTTCATTCATTGAGACATGCACTTGTGTTCTTGACTTTAGTATCACCATACATATGACCAATGAGATGCGGTCATCTGTCAACAAACATACTAGTCTTATTGCATTATTATTGTCCTTAAATAATAATACTCGACTAGGAAATTTTAGGAATAAAATACTATTAATATAATCTCATTTTTAAGTCACATACTTAAAGGTATATAATGCGTATTAATATTCCAAGGACATTTATTATACTTTCAATTTATAATGCAATAAATAAAGACATAATAAATATTAATTAAATAATTAAATAAAGCATAATACTCAATTGTTTTCAATAAAACATAAAAGTATTGTCTCTAGGACACCAATACTAACAATCTCCCACTTGTACTAGAGCAAATCTCTCATGTATCTAATACCCATGTAACTAGTATGACCTTCGTGCTTCTGCTGCGATAAAGCCTTGGTCAGTGGATCTGCAATGTTATCATTTGTATGCACTTTATATATATGTATATCCCCTCGATTATTAATCTCTCGAAGAAGATGATATCGTCTGAGTATATGCTTTGTTCGGGAATGAGACCTTGGTTCCTTAGCCTGTGAAATGGCTCCATTATTATCACAGTATAAATCTACCGGATCTGTGACTCAAAGAACCACACCAAGACCTTCAATAAATTTACGAATCCAAACAACCTCTTTGCCTCCTTCACAGGCAGCTATATACTCAGCCTCCATTGTAGAATCGGCAACCGTCTCTTGCTTCGAACTTTTCCAGCTTACAGTACCTCCATTTAGACAAAACACAAATCCAGACTGAGAAATCAAATCATCCTTGTCAGTCTGGAAATTAGCGTCGGTGCAACCTTTTACAACAAGCTTTTCTTCTCCTCCATATACCAAGAATTGATCTTTAGTCCTCTTCAGGTACTTAAGAATATTCTTGACTATTGTCCAGTGACCTTCACCTGGATTAAACTGATATCTACTCGTCATGCTCAAAGCATACGAGACATCAGGACGAGTACATATCATTGCATACATTATAGATCCAATTGCTGAAGCATATGGAACTTTACTCATACGGTCCTTATCATCCAATGATTTAGGACTATTTTCTTTCGAGATCGATATCCCATGGGACATCGGGACATATCCCCTTTTAGCCTCTTGCATCCCAAATCGATGTAAAACTTTGTCAATGTATGTACTCTGACTTAGGCCGATCATTCTTCTTAATCTATCACTATAGATCCTGATTCCTAAAATATAGGTCGCATCGCCTAAGTCTTTTATTGAGAAATTCTTACTCAACCAAGTCTTAACAACCTGTAAAGAAGGAATGTCATTCCCTATTAATAATATATATCCACATATAATACTAGGAATGCCACATTGCTCTCACTAACCTTCTTATAAACACATGGTTCATCTTCATTTTGAATAAACCCAAACTCTTTGATAGTTTCATCAAAATGAATGTTCCATCTTCTCGAGTCTTGTCTCAATCCATAAATGGATCGACGTAACTTACATACCTTTTCAGCATCCTTTGGATCAACAAACCTTCAGGATGTGTCATGTACACATCCACATATTCTTTAAGGCTCCCATTTAAGAAAGCAGTTTTGACATCCATTTGTCAGATTTTATAGTCATGGTAAGTAGCTATAACAAGCAAAATCCTGATGGACTTGACCATAGCCACTGGTGAAAAAGTTTCATCATAGTCAATACCATGAATTTGCTTGAAACCTTTTGCCACCAATCGTGCCTTATAGGTCTGTACGTTACCATCCATGTCGGCCTTCTTTTTGAAAATCCACTTGCACCCTATAGGTTTTACCCCTTCAGGTGGATCAACCAAAGTCCACACTTGATTAGTATACATGGATTCCATCTCAGATTTCATGGCATCCAGCCATCTCTTAGATTCTGGAGTGTTCATAGCGTCTTGGTATGTGAGAGGCTCATCTTCGTCCACAAGCATCACATCACCATCTTGAGTCAAGAGAAATCCATAATATCTCTCGGGCTCATGGCGAATCCTACCAGACCTACGAATAACCTGTGTTTCTTGAGCAATATTATTTTCTTGTACATTATGCTCAGGTTCCTCCATTGGTTCAATGTTATCATGTGAGTCTCGAATTTCATCGAGATCTACTATCCTCTCATTGTCTTTCTTCGAAAGCATTTCTCTTTCAAGGAACACTGCAGTTCGAGCAACAAACACTTTGTTCTCGGAAGGATTATAGAAAAAATAACCCTTTGTTTCAATTGGGTATCCCATAAAATTATATTTTTCTGATTTAGGTCCTAGCTTGTCAAAAGTTAGACGTTTCATAAATACCACACATCCCTAAATTTTCATAAATGACATGCTATGATGTTTCTCAGTCCATATCTCATACAGAGTCTTCTAAACTATTTTAGTAGGAACTCAGTTAAGTGTATAAGCAGCCGTCTCCAGGGCGTAGCCCCAGAAACTAATTGGAAGATCTGCATGACTCATCATTGATCACACCATGTCCAACAAGGTACGAGTCCTCCTCTAAGAAACTCCATTCCATTGTTTTATTCCGGGAGGAGTGAGTTGTGATACAATACCACACTCTTTTAAGAAACTCTTAAATTCATGGCTTAAGTATTCACCTCCACGATCAGATCGTAGAGTCTTAATACTTCCGCTAGTTTTCTTTTCTACTTCAGCTTTGTATTCTTTGAACTTTTCAAAAGAGTCGGATTTGTTCTTCATAAGATACACATATCTGTATCTACTGAATTCATCAGTAAACGTGATAAAGTAGTAAAAGTCACCTCTTGCCATAGTACGCATATGACCATATACATCACTATGTATAAGTTCTAATCGTTCATTGGCTCTTTTACCTTGTCCAGTAAAAGGAGATTTAGTCATTTTTCCAATGAGACAAGGTTCGCATGCTTCGTAAAGTCAAACTTATCCAAGTATTCATCCTTGTGTAACTTAGAAATGCGCTTCTCATTTATATGGCCTAAACGACAGTGTCAGAGGTATGTTTGATTTGAGTCATTAGTTTTAAGACGTTTGTTATTCACATTTTAGATAAGAGTGTCTAAATTAAGAACATATAAATCATTAAATAAATGTGCAACCCCATAGGTAACATTATTCAAAGAAAAGGAACAACTAATTGAAAGGGGAGATAGGAGTGAAGGGAAGTAACTCACTGCACTTTCATGTGTACTAGAAATGCTAAATGTAATCTCTATGTAATGGTTGATGATAACTCAACAATAGAACAGGACATGTAATAATATGCAGGTGCACAGAAATCTTGGATCACAGAGTTCAGTTAAGACAAAGTATCAAAGGATCATCTACAGACTTGAAGCTCACTGGAAGAAGTTCATTAACATGTTCATGCCTCAGTGAAGAATAAAAGATGTTGACATCTATTCAAGGATGTGGAAGCTACAGAAGATTGTCTTAGTCTATGACGATTTTAGTGCATTACAATCGAAGCAACAAGTAAGGTTTGCAAAGAAGAATGTGGAATCATGTTCGGAATCAAGAGCCCCTATCAAGACTAGTCACTTATGAACCAGACCGTTGCATCAAGTGTCAGGACATTGGAGGCAAGCTCTCGTCGGTTAATATGATTTTAATCATTCTAAAGTTGTTGGTTTTCTTGAGTCATGTGGAGGATCAACAAAGGTGGTAAATCAGTGTTGGAGAAATGTCAGCCTAATGGATAAGAGACAGACGGCACAACCTGATTGGATCTTACTAAAGCTTCACAGATTAGAAGGCCAAATACTTGGACGTGGTGGAGTCACGTATACGGGGCCAAGTATTTGGATAAGGAAGTCTACACAAATTGAAGAGTGGAATGGAAATATTTAATTTAATTAAATAAAGTAATTATTTAATTATTTATATATTTTATAAATAAAGATATTCTTTATTTATATTTTATATATTTATTAAATATTACTTTTATATTAAATATTTCCAAAGGCATGCTTGGCACATGACTTTGAAGATATGATTTGAGTGGACAAAAGTAAAAGGTGGAAAAACAAAAAGCAACACCTTTTTCAATATAAAAAGTCTTCCATACTTGTTTTTCAAGTAGTGTGGGTGCAGGAGAATTAAAAAGGGGAGAGAGAGAAAAATTATTTTTCTCTCCCCCATGGCCGAACTAGACTTTAATATATTTTGGGGCCATGATTTTCTTAATCATACCACTCATCTATTCTTCTATTGTAAACATTGCTAAATCTTGTTTAGAAGATAGGTTTGATTTTTGTCTCCTAGATCTAGAATTTGTAATATTTTTAGAGGAGCCAAAAATCATTTCTTTGTTGTGTTCTTGAGCTTTTGTTCTTGAACTTGTTGTAGCATCTACCCCACTTCAATGAATATAAAGTTATATTCTTGGATCTTGTTGTGTTGTGTGTTTTGGATGATTTACCGTTCATTATCTTGGTTATTTTAATGGTGTTCTTGAGGTTGAAGAAGATGATGAACAGTACCTGGGTTTGAACCAAAGTAATTTTTATGTTGTCCCAAAAATAAATAAAAGTCAGATTTTTATTTGGGAATCGTATTCACCCCCCCTCTACGATCTCCAGGACCTAACAATTGGTATCAGAGCTACTCGATTGACATACAAATCGATTGGATCTATTTTTATTTTTGAGATTAAAGAGGGTACAATTGGTTCACTGGGCATCCAGAATTTTTTTTGAAGCCCGGAATTTTTCTAAGTACAAAATGTTCTAGATGGCCAAGTAGAACATTTCTATGTAGAAATTCTACTTAATGTTCTAGATAGAACCTAAGTAGAAATTCTGGAGTTAGAAATATTTTCTAAGTCAGAAGTTCTACTTAATGTTCTACATAGAGTCTAAGTAGAACATTTCTATGTAGAAATTCTACTTAATGTTCTAGATAGAACCTAAGTAGAAATTCTGGAGTTAGAAATATTTTCTAAGTCAGAAGTTCTACTTAATGTTCTACATAGAGCCTAAGTAGAACATTTCTATGTAGAAATTCTACTTAATGTTCTAGATAGAACCTAAGTAGAAATTCTAGAGTTAGAAATATTTTCTAAGTCAGAAGTTCTACTTAATGTTCTACATAGAGCCTAAGTAGAACATTTCTATGTAGAAATTCTACTTAATGTTCTAGATAGAACCTAAGTAGAAATTCTGGAGTTAGAAATATTTTCTAAGTCAGAAGTTCTACTTAATGTTCTACATAGAGCCTAAGTAGAACATTTCTATGTAGAAATTCTACTTAATGTTCTAGATAGAACCTAAGTAGAAATTCTGGAGTTAGAAATATTTTCTAAGTCAGAAGTTCTACTTAATGTTCTACATAGAGCCTAAGTAGAACATTTCTATGTAGAAATTCTACTTAATGTTCTAGATAGAACCTAAGTAGAAATTCTGGAGTTAGAAATATTTTCTAAGTCAGAAGTTCTACTTAATGTTCTAGATAGAGCCTAAGTAGAACATTTTTATGTAGAATTTCTACTTGATGTTCTAGATAGAGTCTATGTAGAACATTCCTATGTAGAATTTTTTTTACTTAGAGGGCTGTTTCAACATGACACATGGCTACATAGTTTAACTTTTATTTAAAATAAAAATTGTTTTCCTCTCAAATTGTTTTTAGTTTAATAATTAATTTAATAATTAAATTTGAATTAAATTATATAAAATATTTTGAAAATAATTTTTAAATTTAAATAATTTATTTTTCAAGTTTATCTTACATCTTGGAAAATATTTTATTTTCTTTTAAATTTTAGAGTCAAATATTTTATATTTTTAATATTCTTAGTTAAGAATTTTATTAATTTGAAAACTAAAATTAATTTTAAAATCCAATTTAATTTCTTTTGAGTTTAATACTCTTAAAATTATATTGAGAATTATTTTTGAGGTTTAATAATTTATTTTTCATAAAACTTTAATTACAAATTTTATAAAACTCTTTGGAAAATGTTTTTGGATTGAAATAATTTATTTTCATGAACATTTTAAATGTTTTGAAAATTTAGTATTTCTATTTCAAAATTATGTTTTCGAGTTGTTTTATTTTAATTATAATTTAAGCTTGGAAGTTTTAATTATAAATCTCATAAAACTTTTTGGAAAATCATTTTGGTTGAAATAATTTATTTTCAAGAATATCTAAGATGACTTGAAAATTTATTATTTTTATATCAAACTTATATTTTCAATCTGTTTTATTTTAATTATAATTGAAACTGTTTTGGATTATAAATTCTATGAAATTCTTTGGAAATTAATTTTGATTTGAAATAATTTCTTTTTCAGGATTATTTAATATACCTTGAAAATTTTGTTATCTCTATATCAAAACTTTCTTTTCAAATTATTTTATTTTATTTATAATTTGAAATTGAGAAATTTATTATTATTTATCAAAAATTGCATTTTCAATTTATTTTGATTATTTAAATTCCTAAAAAATTAAATACTTCTGTTTGAACAAAATGTTTTATTAAACGAAACAACAGGAGTTGATTCTTCGTTCGTTGAGGACAAACGAACTGACTGAAAAACATTCTAATGGAGTTGAGACCTGATCTTACCATTGGAGATGTATTTCTACATCGGTCTACTCAGTGGATCATTTGGTTATTGAAAGGGGATTAGTTCATTTAGGGAAGAGTCTTCGATCAGTGGTTTTCGAATCAATATCTGAAGAATTTGGGATTTTGAAAAGGAATTCAGTTTAACGGTCAAAGAACCAAAACAACAATTGAAGATTTGGTTAAAGGACATCAGTGGCAGAAATACACAAGGTTTGATTATCACTGACATATGATAATCAAGGGGTTATTGCTACACATTCAAAGAAGAATGATCTTTTCAAGCAGAACATGAGACATTCTATGTCGGGGTCTTTAAGCAGAACAATCAGGTATCAATTTGGGTTGAAGCAGGAACATCATTGGTTATTGAGGTTAAATGCAAGGATACTTCCATAAGTGTTAGTAGAATGGAAATTGATTTGGATCAATTGATTATCACTCGAGATGGAATGTTAAGCATCGCACATGTATACTTTCTAACTAGTTTATACTTGTTTGATTTAATTATAGAGTATTAAGTGCTGAACTGCATTATATTATAAGTTTGATGTAATGCATGTCTCACCTTGATTTCTATATAAATTAGATAACTTATGCTAGTTTGTTAGTGTTGCTTGTTTATCAGTATTTGACTTCATGATTAGATCTTGTGTGATTTAATGCTTGCTTTACGATAATTGATCATGTTAGCATATAGAGTCTTAGGTATTTGTAGGGGTACATTTACCGGAAAGAGTATTTGCTGCATGCTAGGTGCCTTGATGTTTACATTGTCTATAATCTGTTTATACTCGCATGGTTATATTAAATGTTATATTTGATCATGTGCTTGTTAAGATGAGTTTGTTTCTAATTTGGGAATTGCCTAGGGGTCAGTATAATAAACCATGAATTAAAATTTTAAATTTAAACTGACTCAGGTAATTAGAGATAATATAATGTTAAAGTGAACAACAAAGGTGAATTAGAAGAATTAGGAATCTGGGTGATTGATTCTTCTATGACTACATATATGTACGACATGATTCTTATAGACTGCTAGTCCACCTTAAGTTAGGTTGGGATCACTGAGCTCATAGCCAAGACTACTTGTTGAGGCTGATATAGATGAGGAGTGATCAGTCAGATAAGAATGAGCATGTTGAACTTGAATGCTTTGTTGTTAACTATTTTTAGAAATATCTCTAACCCTTGGACTCAATCAAATTGAGGACCACATGTCTTAATCATTTGTGAATGCAGAGTATCTTTCAACATGTACAAGTTATATATCTCTGACATTTTCATGTTCGAGGCATGTAACTACTTTTGCTTTGGTATTCAAATGGTTAAGCAAGGTTACCTATTTTTCTTGAATGATCTGAAGCACATATTAAGGAAGACCTAGGGAATTCTTTGCGAAGGGTTTCCCAATATCAGTTCGAGGATGAACAATATAGATCGGGGTCAAGAGAAATAGAAGCTCACTCTACTGGAAGTGAAGTTGTTGCTGACACGAAATGTAATGCTTATGATGAAGTCAACTATTCGTTGAAGTTTATCAGAATGGAGTTAGCTACAACAACAAGTGATGCTCTCACACTTGGTTTATCAACTAATACTTGGTTTATCAAGATAACGGATTCGACGGTAAAGATGAAGTTGGTGAGAAAGGACTACTTCTAATGAAATTCTTTTAAGAAGGACATTAGTGAAGTATGTCAGTTGAAGGGAAGTCAAGTCAAAGGCTACCCTGTTTAGTTTTGGTGTTTGTTCATGCATTCGATAGATGAAGCATCTCAGTGATTAATCACATTCAAAGGATTAGGCAGATTACTGTAAGAACACTTTGAGGGCAGGTAATGAAATTTGTTGACGAATAAAGTTCTATGTTATGTCTGCACTGAAAGGAGTATTCTAGAGTAAAGTTCAGTTTCCGGACTTCATGACCAAATGGAGGAGTTGATAGGGAAATCCAGACCTTGAGTGAAATTACAAGGATAATGGATAGACTTAAGGTTTCCTATTCACTACGGCTGAATCAGTTGACACAGCAAGTCTAATCAACAAATGTAAAGAGAAGACATCAAGTAAGATTAATCATGCCTGAAGTCACATGGTGTGATGGAGGGCTATCTTATTTGGAGTTAAGAAGCTTACACAGAGTCTGTGATTGATTTAAGATGATCTAGATGCAGTGAACATCATCATCAAGCTCCCTAGCATTCGTTTGATTTTAGCTCTAAATTTCTAAAGGTTGACATCCTGTTTAGGGCTCAAGATCAGATGACACCAGATGAAGAAAAGCTGCAAGCAGCATCACAGGGGGAGCATCAGTAAGTTGGATAAACTAGTCATGTTTGATGTTCAAAGGCTAGCAGTGCTCATTGAGTAAGAGTTGAGATTCTTAGGAGCACTCAGTGATCCAGATTGAGTGATTGCATATTAGAAAGGAAATTGTCAATTTAAAGATAATGCAAGGTGATCTCAATCATATTTGAAGAAGACTACTCTACCCACTGAATATCTAAGGAAACATTAAGGACACATCTGTCATGACAAAGGGTTTTGTGTAACAACATTTCCTAGAGTCAGTTCTTGATGAATCTGGGTAGTAGAGTAGTGATTGGTAGTGCCGTGCATGTATAAGAGTATTTCATTAGTTTTTCTGAGTGAATTCAATGAAGATTGAAGATGCACTAACTAATCAAGAGTGAGTAGGGTTCGAATCGAGGAACTAACTCAATTGAACCAGAGGCAGATACACTTAGCACAAGGAATCAATCCACATGAAGACTGGGTATTGATACAGAAGCTGAAGGGTAGTTCGGAGTGTTTGAAGGTTCTACTCTGCTAGTGTCAAGACTACTGATTTCTAGAGTGCTGAGTTTAGTGAAGCTGCTGCCAAGACCAATATCTACAAGGAAATATTTGGGTGTTGAAGGTAATGCAGTTTCCGTCTGGATGAGCGTGGTATTGTTTCGAGGAACAATGTTAACTGGTAGCTGAAAAGTTATTCCTGTCCAAAAGGAGTAAACGTTCGATCTCGAAAGGAGTAAACATTCGATCTCTAGGGCAAAGAGGAGTAATTGTTCATTCAACGATCATACACCAGTAAAAGCTCTATTGACTAAGGTATGTCACTCTAGTCTAATGTTGATTTATTTAAATGTAATGTTTATAGAGAGTGTTCATGCTATTTAGATGTCTACGATCTCTAGGAGCTTGTGACCACCCGGGACCCAATATTATCGCTATGAGATTACCTATGATCACCCGGGACCTAGGGACCTAACATTGTAGCATCTCTTTGTATAGTCAATTTATATCCAGGATCTCGTACTTTGTGCTGTCATATGTTATTCATGCTATATGTATCAAATGTTTCAGCATAAGTATTTATATATATTAATTAATTGTAATTTTATTTACTTTTAATTGTTTAATGCTAATATTAATGGAACCACTTAATATGTAGTTTAAAGTGATGTAATTCATGTCTTTTGCAAAATCCATTAATATTAGTTGTCATTCTTTTGATATTAGTGATGCCACTTAGAATTTCTGCACTAAGTGACAAAAAGATTATTTCAAAAACACTGATATTGAAAGTAAGTTACTACATCCCGAGGGGTTGTCAAAGATCATAAATTTTAGCATTAATATTTAAAGGTATTTGATCTCTGATGCAACTAGTACCTCGAGCTTACATACATTTTGATTGTCATGAGTATTTTCAATATGCTTATGTGATAATTGTTAAGATGTAGTGTAAGAAGTTAAATGCTGTCATTCGATCAATGTATGTTCAGTGTTTAGCGGATGCTTATGTTTTATGCTTTATAATTACCATGATCTATATTGCAATTTATGCTTGTTTCAAGCGACAAATGGTAATCGTCTAGCATAATGTAAGTATCGTATGTGCTTGATTGTTTTGTAGTAAGATGTATTTTATTACAAAATAATTGAATGATGTTAGTACTTTTGAATGTCTTGTCATTCATATCTTTGATAATTCATTAGTATTAACATATGTTTTTCATTCTTTAGAACTTGAATGCATAAAGAAATTTCTTGTCTATTTCTTGTGAAAAATGTTTTATCTAAACATGCATTCATTTGCCAGAGAATGAAAAGCCACTAAACGTTTTCTTTGAAAGAGAACATTTCTTGAGGATTATCTTTCTATTTCAAAATCATATATCCTCTCTCTCTCTAAATATTTTGTAATGAAAACTGTTTTCTCTCCACGATTTGTTTAAATAAAGTTACTTGATAACTTGTAACTTAGGTTGCATCGTATCAGGCTATTTTATTTAAGTAAATTGTTTTGATCTTGAGGTATCAACTATTGGTAAAACGTTTTTCAAAACTCTTGTTAATGTCTGTTTCACATTGACCTGTAGTATTAAAACAATGGTTGTTTACTTTGGGATTAGTGCCTTGGACTGTATGACTAAAGCATTCATTCAATTTTTTTTAATGATTTATGTTTTAAGTCGGAGATAATATCCGGTAAGAATGAATTGCAAAACAATTTCTGAAAACATACAGTGAGCAAGATGAAATAGATTTTAGTTATTAATCAAAATGTTTTTGTTAAAAGAGTTGAATTTCAATTGGATATTTGTCTAAGAGAAATTCAAAAGAACACTTTTGTTAATCTGTTAAACTTTTTTTTCAAAATTGTGAGTTTATGAAATTTGGCTTAATATTCTTTTACCTATTCTTTATTAATTCCCACATTTTAGCTCTGGTGCATTGTTTCTTGAGGACACATTGCTCCGATGCTATATTTCTGAGAAGGAATAGAGAATAAGTTTAATCATACTATACCAAATTTTATATAGCTCTGATCAACTCTATCTATTTAGCCGTAATGGCTTGGCCTAAATGGCTATAGGGGAAGGTCTAGAAGTTGAATAATCCATCAATTTCTAACCAAGGCCTTAGTACCAAACACTATCATTCTAATTCAAACTTTCAACCCTTGGTGATATAAGGAACTTATATAGATTAGCGGTTGTTAAGGGAGAAACTGCACTTGATGCAGCAAATAAGGATGAAGTCGGAAGTGCACCCACAGCTCTACCTCTCGAGAAGGAAAGAAGTATACAAATTGAGGTATCTGTAGCTCATCTGTATTCTCTCAAAAGGATGCAGAGCTGAAAAGGCAATTCAACCGTTTCTGAATGAACTCTCTCAACAGGGTGATTTCATTGAAAATTCGCTCGTCAGCCAGAGCACCTTGTAATGAGTCAAGCACACCAAAAGCATTCACGCTGATGGTAATCCTAAAGTTTTTGCTTCTAAGGGATGTTATAGGACCTAACAGTTCTCTAGCCTCTCTTGGGACTAACAATTGTGAGGACACATTGCAAGAAGTGCACATTGTGAGGTATAGGTAAAACCCCTAAACTTCTGTGTTTACCATTCATGGTGAATGAAGTTTTTGAGCCACCTTCACAGGTATTTAAGGGAAACTTGGATTTCTTGCCATATATTAGAATCCTTGTCAACCTTCCTAGGAGGAACAGTCCTAGTTCCCTAACGGGATTTCACATCCGCAGAGCAATCTGTTGATGTTGAGAGGCAATCACTAACAGTTTTCCATGACTGAAAATAGTGAGTTAATTCATCTTCACAGGTGATTGAGAGAGATGTTTGTACACGTCTACACTCCCAGGAATTCAAGTTCTGGAATACATGGATCGCTCAAAACTTAAAGGCATATCACCGTCAACGATCCAGTGCATGGATTTGCATATGGGGAGTCGGTTGATGCTTAGATAGCTGTTAGTACGCATACCACATTCAACGATCCAGTGCATGGATTTGCATATGGGGAGATTGTTGATGCGGAAAGTAGCTGAGCAACAACTTGTAGACTATGATTCAGTTGGTTTACCAATTTGATGAGTCTTTTGAGGATCAGGGTGTTGGGATTTCAGTCACTCCTGGAATGGAGGAGATTCCAATTTCAGAAGGGTTATTCCCCGACGACGAGCCACGTGTGCATGGATTTGCTCATGGTGAGTTGGGTGACGGCCTAACTGAAACCCTGTCTGAGATTCCATCTCAGAACCTAGATCTTTAGTGATCGACAACATGCTATAGTCAACGATCCACAATATCTTGGTGAGACTAGCATGGATTTACTTGCAGGTACAAATTGCTATAAATGGAATGAGTGCAAGTAAGGGAGAGAAACACTTGAGTGAAGTGAGGGAGTGATACACTTGAGTGAGAGAAATAGGGAGAGAAATGAGTGGAACACTTACGCTTGAAAGTGTAAACACCAACAGAACGTAGTAGAAGTGAGGAAACCATAGACCAAACACTAACCTTGCTACTATGCTTGAATTTTGTTACTGAATTTTCCAGCTCTGAAATGTTGAAGAGATTCTTTTCTGGAAGACAAGCTGAAGAAGAGTCTAGCTGAAGCTTAGTGGGAATGTCCAAACTATTACCTTTGGGTCTATTAATTCATGTTGTTCTCAATCTCAAAGGGGGAGACATTAATTTTTAGACCTAAGGGGGATTTTATGTTCAATTGGAGGAGAGTTTCTTATTCGATTGGATGTAGATGATACTTTTATTGTTTTAAAGGATATTCTCAACTAAGGGGGAGAATTTGGTGATACAAGAAACGAGATCTCTTGGTGATACAAGAAATGAGATCTGTCAATCCTATCTTGTGGAGGTTACTTAGAGGATATCTAAAGACACAAGGGTGGATTGGAGCTTGCATGAACTAAGGGGGAGAATTAGATAAAATTGAAACCTTAGTAATGCAATGGAGAAATTACTAAGGGGGAGTTTCTTAGTAATTGGTTGGAGCCTAATCCCTAAAGGTGTTGTAGATTTAACTGATTTTTCGTCTGAAGTGGAGAAGTTACTTTTTGTCAAATGGGAAGAAATTACTTGTCGTACTAAGGGGGAGAAGTTATGGAGAATCTTAACATCTTGGTTTGCAGTGCTATATCTTATTCTGAAAAGATATCTAAGGGATTTGCTCTATTTGTTTGAAGATCTGTCCTTGGAACATTCTTAGGGGAGGTTCGGCAGAAGAATTCTTTCTAGCACGATCAATGAATGAAAATGAAGATTTCTTTGAAGAGTATCAACTCAGGGGGAGTTTTTGCTAAGTAGAAGTTTTCTGGGTAAAGCAGAATGTGAAGGAGATTTTCAAGGGGCATCTGAGAAGTGTCCAAGTGTGTTCTATTTCTTGTTTCAGTGATAGATGAAGTCAGTGGAATAGTGCAGGGAAGAAAGAAAAATATGTTTCCTGGAAATAGAACATCCTGAAGAAAAAGAAGAAGTGACTTTCATTCCAAGAGAGAACAACCTTAAGGGGAGAATGAGTTGACCTCTTATGGGGAACATAGAGAGCTGTATGTTCTAGTTCGAATTGCAAGATGAACGAGAATGATTGTTCAGAAGTCTTTACTAATGATTTGTTTCTTTATTGAAAGAACCCCATCTTTGAAGAACATTGAAGTGGAGGAAGCTAAAGGAAAATGAAATTCAGAAATTCATCATTCATTTTCAGCAACTCAGGAAATCTGGATTTAACTGATTATATCTTTCCAGAACCTTTTGTATATTATTTTCATGTCAAGTACTTTAATTATTTCTTGTATGTTAGTTGAGTTATCCTCTAGTAGTTAATTTCATTTAATTGCTTTTGTGGGAAATTGTAAATGGAAATAGTATTTGATTGTTATTCCATATCAACCAAATAGGGGGAGATTGAAAGGGGAGATAGGAGTGAAGGGAAGTAACTCACTGCACTTTCATGTGTACTAGAAATGCTAAATGTAATCTCTATGTAATGGTTGATGATAACTCAACAATAGAACAGGACATGTAATAATATGCAGGTGCACAGAAATCTTGGATCACAGAGTTCAGTTAAGACAAAGTATCAAAGGATCATCTACAGACTTGAAGCTCACTGGAAGAAGTTCATTAACATGTTCATGCCTCAGTGAAGAATAAAAGATGTTGACATCTATTCAAGGATGTGGAAGCTACAGAAGATTGTCTTAGTCTATGACGATTTTAGTGCATTACAATCGAAGCAACAAGTAAGGTTTGCAAAGAAGAATGTGGAATCATGTTCGGAATCAAGAGCCCCTATCAAGACTAGTCACTTATGAACCAGACCGTTGCATCAAGTGTCAGGACATTGGAGGCAAGCTCTCGTCGGTTAATATGATTTTAATCATTCTAAAGTTGTTGGTTTTCTTGAGTCATGTGGAGGATCAACAAAGGTGGTAAATCAGTGTTGGAGAAATGTCAGCCTAATGGATAAGAGACAGACGGCACAACCTGATTGGATCTTACTAAAGCTTCACAGATTAGAAGGCCAAATACTTGGACGTGGTGGAGTCACGTATACGGGGCCAAGTATTTGGATAAGGAAGTCTACACAAATTGAAGAGTGGAATGGAAATATTTAATTTAATTAAATAAAGTAATTATTTAATTATTTATATATTTTATAAATAAAGATATTCTTTATTTATATTTTATATATTTATTAAATATTACTTTTATATTAAATATTTCCAAAGGCATGCTTGGCACATGACTTTGAAGATATGATTTGAGTGGACAAAAGTAAAAGGTGGAAAAACAAAAAGCAACACCTTTTTCAATATAAAAAGTCTTCCATACTTGTTTTTCAAGTAGTGTGGGTGCAGGAGAATTAAAAAGGGGAGAGAGAGAAAAATTATTTTTCTCTCCCCCATGGCCGAACTAGACTTTAATATATTTTGGGGCCATGATTTTCTTAATCATACCACTCATCTATTCTTCTATTGTAAACATTGCTAAATCTTGTTTAGAAGATAGGTTTGATTTTTGTCTCCTAGATCTAGAATTTGTAATATTTTTAGAGGAGCCAAAAATCATTTCTTTGTTGTGTTCTTGAGCTTTTGTTCTTGAACTTGTTGTAGCATCTACCCCACTTCAATGAATATAAAGTTATATTCTTGGATCTTGTTGTGTTGTGTGTTTTGGATGATTTACCGTTCATTATCTTGGTTATTTTAATGGTGTTCTTGAGGTTGAAGAAGATGATGAACAGTACCTGGGTTTGAACCAAAGTAATTTTTATGTTGTCCCAAAAATAAATAAAAGTCAGATTTTTATTTGGGAATCGTATTCACCCCCCCTCTACGATCTCCAGGACCTAACACTATTGTTCTGAATTGAAAATGCAAAACCTTTATTGTCCAAACAAGAAACCGAAATAATGTTTCTGCAAATTGCTGGCATGTAAAAATAGTTCTAAAGTTCTAAAATAAGCCCAGTGGGCCATGATAAATAATAAGTCCCTACATCCAAAGCAGCAACCTTTGCTCCATTTCCAACTCGTAGGTTGACCTCTCATTTAGCCAATGTCCTACTTCTTTGTAGTTCCTTCACATTTATATAAATGTGAGAACCACATCCAGTATCTAATACCCATGATATAGAAGTAGAAAAATTGACCTCTATAACATAATTACCTGAATCAGAAGCTTGACCACTTCTTCAGATCCTCCAAATAAGCATGATAATTTCTCTTCCAATGACCTGGTTTACCACAGTAGTGACAATCACCCTTTGCAACATCACCCTTAGGCTTTAAAGCCTGTTTGGGATTAGCCTTTGGTTTGGGACCAGAAGCAGATCCAATATTCTTCTTTCCCTTCCATTTGTCTTTCCTTTTAGCCTTACCTTTGTTGTCTACCATCAATATGGGAGCAGGTTCAACCTTTTTCATGTTGGTTTCAGCAGTTCGTAACATAGCCAACAATTCAGTGGGTTTTTGTCTATCTCATTCTTATTGTAGTTCATAACAAAATGAGTATATTTGCTGTTCAAAGATTGCAAGATCAAGTCAATCTGAGCTTATGGACTAATCAGGAAACCCAAAGTATCAAGATACTAAATATAACCTATCATCTTTAGAACATGTGGTTGAACAGGTTCATGCTCTCCCTGTTTGCAAGAATACAGTGCTTTGCTCGTGTCAAACCTTTCTTGACGAGCCTGTCCCTCAAACATTCTTTGAAGGTATTCAATCATCTCATAAGCATCTATATGCTCATGTTGTTTTTGAAGCTCAGCACTTATGGTTGCCAGAATGAGACATGCAACATCATTCGCATCATCAATATGCTTCTGATAAGCATTTTGTTGAACGCGAGTTGCATTCTCAGCAAGAGGAGCAGGTGAAGGAATTTTAATGACGTGAAGCTTTCGCTCCTGCCTGAGGACAATCCTCAAATTCATATACCAATCAAGGATGTTGGTTCCTGTCAGCTTGTCCTTCTCAAGGGTTGCTCGCACAGAAAAGCTTTTTGTGTTGTTTGCCATTAAATATCTACAATGTTTAAAATGCATATTAGTTAGTTTGCAGAATTTTAATTATGTTCAAGTGATTATTATATACATTCATAATATATATATCTCACTATTTTTTCTTCAAATCAATAGCCCTAACTACTAATTCAGAAAGCATTGGATAATATATATCTCCCATGTTTTAAGATAGCGTTGGCTAATACACCCAAAATATGACTATTTAGGTAGACAACATTTGTCGATTATATCAAATATAACTCTTGGATAGTTTGGTAGAACAACCCTTTGTACACATTTATCCAATAAATCTCACCAAACTCTATGCCTCTAAACCCACAATCCTATTGTGATGATTTAGTTAAGTTAGACCCAACATCTCCATAAACTAAGTACATTTAATTATCACATTTTCCCATGATTGATAAGAGCACTTCACTTTGGCAAACCCATTCCTTCTCAATCTAGATCTTGATGTGTATTAACATTGGAAGACATCTTTATTAACTTAATATTTATTTAGTGATTTATTGTTTAATGATCATGATCCCATCATAAAGTGATTATAAATTTTTCCTTGATCAAATAATCCATTTCAATATTCGTCAATGGTTTGATTTCCAGATCGTCGGAGAAGTCACAAGCGGTCTAACTTAAAACCCAACTTTATTACGAATAATAATTCACTTTTGACAAAATCTCCCCATATCAGAAAAAGAAAATTCATATTGAATACCGTGTTTCATAAACACAAGAATCTCATGATCGTTTGTTTAATTTTAAAATCTTGAATCGTTAAAGATTTTATCTTTCTTAAGCAGGCATGAAATGAGTGTCGTATCTAATACATACATCATTCCAACGTATACATATCTACACATGCATTCATATACATATATGTATTGTGCGTAAATTAAACGTGTTTACTTATGGCCTCATCTTATGTGATAATTCCAAGTTAATGGAATTATCAAGGTCAATCTATGGTGGTTTCAAATACTACACTATTACATGTCTTTATCTTCTTCATTGCTCCATCATCTGGATTGCCTCATAGCTTCCATGCTTCCAAGTCTCAATTGAACAATTGCACTGAATGATAAATAAATCTATTCTAATGAAATACAAGAAGAACTCGAGTTACATTCAAGATTAACAATTACAATGAATAAATGAAATGCAAGTCGTATTTAAAAACCAAAACCATAATTCAAAACCACTATCTTATGGGTCTTTAGGCCATAACCATCCATTATGCTATCACATAACACATGTAATATATCTCATATTATATAAACATATCAAATAATCATATATAACAAATTTTAAAATTTCAGAAAATCAAATAAATTTCAGAAAATAATAAATTGCCGTTTTGGGGCCTGTAACGACATCGAATGGCTTACAGACGCCAAGCTAACTTTTTCAGTATTGCTCAGTGACACGATTCTAGTCAGAAAATATATATCATTTGCGAAAATCGGACACTGGACACAGATTTCAGAAAATCTAGAAAAGCCGTTTCAGAATTCGTATCGAATACGATTCCCATAACAAGAACAAACATGTATCATATACATACAACAATACACACAATCATCCAATGATTATACTACACATGAATATCATATATTTAAAATCATATAAAACATATATATCAACATATAGTCATGACATATCATATATATGTTTACATACATCGAAAAATTGTTAAACACATAACCAAATCATCCCATTATACACGTAGCTCTAATGCCATTGATGGGTTTCGGGAATGAAAACGCAGCGAAAGTAAGTTAAAACTAAAAAAATCGAAACTCAATCGCAGGATCCATGTAAAACGTTGGATGATTATGGTGAATGAAGTCTGTACCTTAGAAGCTTTACGAATTTTTGTTCAATGGGAGGTCCTTGCTTAATGAATCACAACAGCCTCTTCTTCAAGAACTACTCTCTAACGGTATCCACACGAATGTCAATTCGTCTAACGATCAGCGGAGATGGTACTAGCCAAGAACATCCCCGATTTATCTCTTCTTTCTATCTCACTTGTTAGCCTCTCTCTTGTGTAGAGCTTCTAGGATTTTTCAAATAAAAACGAGATGTCAAGTCTAAGGCTCTTATTATATATTTATATGAGTTTGAGATAATTGGGTCAAACCCTAATCCATGAGGTCTCCTTTAAAAAAAACCCATTATGATTTTGGGTTATTATTAAATTCGAATTATAATATAATTAATCAAGTCCCACTTAATTAATTCAATAATTAAATTCGAAATAATAATAAAATATTTAAATTCGTAATTTAAATAAGCTCTGTTTAGATGTTCTTTATGTGTGACCCTTTAGTTTATTATTACGTTGGCAATAATTTTATTTTCTAATAATAAAATTATAAACAATGAGCGGCATCTAGTAATACATCATTGTTACCCAAGTAACAATAATAATTGGTGATTCAATTAAACCTTTCTGGAATAATGTGCAATGTAATATAATCTCTTTTACCTTATATTATAGATCAAACTCGAGGCATGTATTGTGTCATCTTCTTCAACGTTTAACCTTGGTTTCCTTGATCAATGAGTAGACTATTAAACAAATCTATATTTGAGTATGACCATGCATTTCATAGTCTCACTCAATCAAGTGGCCAATAATATCAGTCCTAGAATTGGAGGGTTAAATCATATATCTATCATTCATATTCCTCATACAATTCATAGCATACCCAATGTCCACCTTTATTATTACCCGGTTAAAAGTAACTTTGAGTGTAATCATGTTAGTAATTGTGATCTAGAGACAATATTTTTTAAATTTTAAGGAAAATATTTATTATTAAGGATTATGTTTTATTGATTATTATTTATTTATTATGTTTTATTTACTGCGTAATAAATCGAAAGCATAATAAATGTCCTTGGAATTTTGATACGTATTATATATCTTTAAGTATGTGACTTAAAAATGAGATTATATGAATAGTATCTTATTCCTAAAATTCCCTAGTCGAGTATTATTATTGAAGGACAATAATAATGCACAAAGACTAACATGTTTCTTGACAGATGACCACATCTCATTGGTCATAGGTATGGTGATACTAAAGTCAAGAACATAAGTGCATGTATCAATGCATGGCACTGGAATGACCCGCCGTGAGATTCTACATGTTAAATAAGTGTCATAAGTAATTCTCACTGTGATAATGGTGTAATGATCCTTAGACCTGAAATCATTATATTTCTATACGAGAATTAATATACTTTGATTACATTAAAAGTTATCTTTGACCGGGTGATGATAAAAGTGGACATTGGGTATATTATGAATCGTATGAGAAATATGAATGATCTAGATGAGATTTAATCCTCCTAATTTTAGGAGTTATATTATTGGCCTCTTGTTTGAGTGAGACTGTGAAATGCACGGCAGTGCTCAAATGTTGATTTGATTTTAATAGTCTACTCATTGATCAAGAAAATAAAGATTAAATTATGAAGAGGATGACACGAGACATGCCTTGAGTTTAATCTATAATATCAAGATTAAAGGGATTATATTACATGGAACATTATTCACGAAAGGCTTAATCGAATCACCGATTTATTATTATTACTTGGGTAGCAATGATGTATTACTAGATGCCGCTCATTGTTTACAATTTTAATTAGATATTAAAATTGTTGCCAACGTAATAATAACCTACAGGGTCACACACAAAGAACGCTTGAAAGAGAAATAATTTAAATTGTGAATTTAAATTAAATAAGTAATTTATTTTATTTATGATATTAATTAAGTATGACTTAATTAATTATATAAATAGAATAAATGAATTCTTTAAACTAATTCCAAAATTAATAATTAATTAATTAAGCGAGACTTAATTAAATAGTTTAGAATTTTGGATTAGTATTAATTATAATTGGATTATAATTAGAAAACTTATTTGTCTCTCTATATAATCTCTTTATGGGCTGATTTAATTTAAGAGACATAGTTTTACTAAAACCCTAGCCGTTTTGAGAAAAGAGGAAGATAGAGAGAGAGAAGCAGTTTTCGGGTGCTAGTACACATCAATCCTTCATGAAAAGTGTTCGTGTGGATACCGTAGAGCGTAGATCGCGAGAGCGGGATACGTGGTGATTAAACAAGCTTTGGACCTCCATTAATCTTCCATTAATGAACTGTTAAAGCTTCTAAATGTATTTATTCTTTATCTCCGAATTAAATTTTTTGTTTTCGCATGGATCTTGCGGAGGGTTTCACTATTTTGATTTATTTTTCGCGTTTATTCCGCTGCGTTTGTGCCTTGAAACCCTTCAATGGCATCAGAGCTACTTGTGAAACGTTTTAATTCAGTTGTGTGCTTAATAGTTTTCGATATGTAAGCATGTATGTGATCTATCATGATTTTGTATTGATACAATATGTATATGTTTTTATATATTATGAATATATGATATTCATATGATTTATAATCATGTGATGATTGTGTGTATTGATGTATGTATATGATACATGTTTGTTCTTATTATGGGAATTGTATTCGATACGAATTCTGAAACGTCTATCGTAGATTTTCTGAAATCTGTGTCCGTTGTCCGTTTTTTGCAAACGATATGTGTTTTCTGACTGAAATCGGGTCACTGAGCAATACTGACAAAGTCAGCTCTGCATATGTAAGCCATTAGATGTCGTTACAGGCCCCAAAATTGTGATTTTTTATTTTTTGAAAATTATTTAAATTTCTAAAATTTTGAGTATATGTATGTATATATTATGAATATATGATATTCATGTGATGTATAATCATGTGATGATTGTATGTATCACTGTGTATGTATATATGATATATTCTTGTTCTTGTTATGGGGATTGTATATGATACGATTTCCGAAACACCGTCAGATTTGGTGAAATCTGATTGCCGAATCCGATTTTCGCAAACGATATGTGTTTTCTGACTGGAATTGGGCCAATGAACAAAACTAATAGCTATGCTATCACCGACAGGTCTGTAAGGAAGTTGGGTTTAAAGTGAGACCGCTTGTGACTTCTCCGACGACCTGGAAATCAATCCATTGACGAATATTGAAATGAATTATTTGATCAAGGAAAAATTGAGAATCTCTTTATGATGGGATCATGATCGTTAAAATAAATAATAAAAATCCCTAAATACATATTAAGTTAATCGGATGCCTTCCAATGTTTAATACTCATCAAGATCTAGATTGAGAAGGAGTGGGCTTGCCAAAGCAAGGTGCTTTTATCAATCATGGGAAGACGTGATAAGTAAGTGACTTAGTTTGTTGAAACATTGGGTCTAATTTAACTAAATCATCACAATAGGATTGTGGGTTTAGAGGCATAGAGTTTGGTGAGATTAATTGGATAAATGTGTACAAAGGGTTGTTCCACCAAACTTTCCAAGAGTTATATTTGATATAATCGACAAATATTGTCTACCTAAATAGTCATGTTTTGAGTGTATTAGCCAACGCTATCTTAAAACATGGATGAAATATGGATCTTGGCTCACTAGAAAGATTTAAAGAAATGTTTTCCAAATTAATAGTTAGGGCTATTAGTTTGATAAAAATAGTGGGAGGTATATGGTGATATACCATAATCACTTAAACATAATTAATATTAAATTTGCAATCTAGTTTATTTTATACACTTTAATATTGTAGATATCAAATGATAAACACAAACAACTTCTCTATGCGATCAGTTCTTGAGAAGGACAAGTTGACGAGAATATATTTCCTTGACTGACATAGGAGCTTGAGGATCGTCCTCGAATACCACGATATTAGTCAAATCTCTTCCCCTGCTCTTAAAGTTGAGAATGTAACATGTGCAAATCATAGTGCTTATTGGAAGTAAATTGATGTTGCGACTGATGTTTCATGTCTCATGCTCGCAAATATGTGTGCTGAGCTTAAGAAGCAACACGAGCATATAGATGCTTATGAGACGATTGAGCACAAGTTATATTTGAAAATAAAAAGGCACTATACACTTACAAGTAGGGAGAGTGAGACCCGGTTACACCACATGTTCTAAAGATTATAGGGTATAATGAGTACCTTTGATATTTTGGGTTTCCAGAATGGTCTGGAGACTTAGTTAGATTTGATCTTACAATCTTTGGACAAATATTATTCTTAGTTTGTTATGAACAATAAAATGAATAAGATGGTAAAACACCCATTGAGTTGCTAAGCATGTTGAGAACTGCTGAAAGCAATATGATAAATGCATGAACTACTACTATATTGATGGTAAACATAGGGAATGCAAAAGGGAAAGGAAAATGGAAAGACAAAGAGAAGATTTGATCTAGTTCCGTTGTCAAACCAAAGTCCAATCCCTAAAGTAGACTCTAAAGTCTAAATGAGGTGTTGATAAAGAAGACGATTGTCGCTTCTGTGAAAAATTGGGAGACTGGAAATTAAACTGTCATGCTTATTTGGAAGATTTGAAAAAGATGATCAAGAAGGGTCAAGCTTCAGGTATCGGGTTGGAATTGGAGTAAAAGTAGTTGTTCTGGTTAGAGGAACTCGTTACTTAACTTTTAGCCTATAAGGAAAATTTAGAACTTGATAATTGTTATAACGTGCTTGCAATTGGCAGAGACATTATTTCAGTTTCTTGTTTGGACAAGAAAGGCTTTTTCATTTTAAATAACAATAGTTGTTTATTCTATTTTGATGATGAGGCTTATAATGTTGCACAACTAATTAACAATTTATATGTTCTAAAGTGACTCAAATCAAATATTATCTTTGGCACTGTTGTTGGGGCCATATTAATGAGAAACGCATTTCCAGAATACATAAGGATGCATTTATGGATAAGTTTGATTATGAATTATACAAAAGGATGCGGAATCTTGGTTTATTTGGCAAAATGACTAAAGCTCCTTTTACCGGACATGGTGAAGGGGTCATTGAACGGGTATGACTTATACATAGTGATGTATGTGATCATATGTGTACGATGACAAAAGGTAGATTTTATTAACTTCATAAAATTTACTAATTATTTTAGTAGATACGGATATATGTATCTTTTGAAGAACTAATCCGAATCATTTGAAAAGTTCAAAGACTATAAAGATGAAGTAGAAAATATCAAAGAAAAGTTTTTTTTATAGGAGGGATCACACCTTGTTGGACATGGTGTGATCAATGTTGAGTCAAGGAATCTTCCAATTAGTTTCTGGGGTTGCACCCTGGAAATGGATCCATATACACTTAATTGTGTTCCTACTAAAATGGTTCAAAAGACTTCTTATGAGATATGGACTAAGAAACTTCACAGCATGTCATTTATGAAAATTTAGGGATGTAAAGCGTTTGTGAAGCGTCTAATCTCTGACAAGCTAGGACCAAAATCAGATAAATGTAATTTTGTGGGATACCCAACTGAAACAGGGGGTTATTCTTTCTATAATCCTTCCGAGAACAAAGTGTTTGTTGCTTAAACTGCTATGTTCCTTGAGAGAGATGCTCTCTAAGAAAGACAATGGGAGGATAATAGATCTCGATGAAGTTCGAGACCCACATGATAACATTGAACCAATGGAGGAACCTAAGCAGTGTGTACAAGAAAACAATACTGCTCAAGAAACGCAGGTTGTTCGTAAGTCTGGTAGGATTCACCATGAGCCCGAGAGATATTATGGATTTCTCTCGACTCAAGATGGTGATGTGATTCTTGTGGATGAAGATGAGCCTCTCACCTACCAAGACGCTATGAACAGTCCAGATTCTAAGAGATGGAACATTTATTTTCATGAAACAGTCAAAAAGAGTTTGACTTTATTCAGAATGAAGATGAAACTTGTGTTTACAAGAAGTTTAGTGAGAGCCATGTGGCATTCCTAGTATTATATGTTAATGATATATTACTAATAGGGAATGACATTCCTTCTCTATAGACTATGGAGACGTGGTTGAGAAATAATTTCTCAATGAAAGACTTAGGCGATGCGACCTATATATTAGGGATCATGATCTATAGAGATAGATCAAAGAGATTGATCGGCCTAAGTTAGAGTACATACATTGACAAAGTTTTACATCGATTTCGAATGCAAAGAGGCTAAATGGATATGTCCCAATGTCTCATGGGATAATGATCTCAAAATAAAATTTGTCCTAAATCATTGGATGATAAGGACCGCATGAGTAAAGTTCCATATGCATTAACAATTGGTTTTATAATGTATGCAATGATATGTAATCGTCCTGATGTCTCGTATGCTTTAAGCATGACGAGTAGATACCGGTCTAATCCAGGTGAAGGTCACTGGACGACAGTCAAGAATATTCTTAAGTACTTGAAGAGGACTAAAGATTCATTCTTGTTATATGGAGGAGATATGAAGCTAGTTGTAAGAGGTTTCAGTGATGCTAGTTTCTAGACAGACAACGATGATTTAATGTTTCTGTCTGGCTTTGTGTTTTATCTATTTTTATTGAGATGTTGTATGCTGGAATGGTTCACAGCAGAGACAGTTATTGATTCTACAATAGAGCTTGAGTATATTGATGCTTGCGAAGCAGCCAAGGAGGCTGTTTGGGCATGTACTTAGGAGATATCACCTAATTAATGAGATTAATGATCAAAGAGATATACATATATGTAAAGTGCATACTAATAATAATATTGCAGACTCACTGACTAAAGGCTTTGTCGCAGCAGAAGCACGAAAGTCACACTAGTTCCATGAGTATTGGATACTTGGGTAATTGGCTCTAGTGCAAGTGGGAGATTGTTAGTAATTGTGCTCTAGAGACAATACTTTTTATATTTTAAGGAAAATATTTATTATTAAGGATTATGTTTTATTGATTATTATTTATTTATTATGTTTTATTTACTGCGTAATAAATTGAAAGCATAATAAATGTCCTTGGAATTTTGATACGTATTATATATCTTTAAGTATGTGACTTAAAAATGAGATTATATGAATAGTATCTTATTCCTAAAATTCCCTAGTCGAGTATTATTATTTAAGGACAATAATAATGCATAAAGACTAGTATGTTTCTTGACAGATGACCACGTCTCATTGGTCATAGGTATGGTGATACTAAAGTCAAGAACATAAGTGCATGTATCAATGCATGGCACTGGAATGACCCGCCGTGAGATTCTACATGTTAAATAAGTGTCATAAGTAATTCTCACTGTGATAATATTGTAATGATCCTTAGACCTGAAATCATTATATTTCTATACGAGAATTAATATACTTTGATTACATTAAAAGTTACCTTTGACCGAGTGATGATAAAAGTGGACATTGAGTATATTATGAATCATATGAGAAATATGAATGATCTAGATGAGATTTAATCCTCCTAATTTTAGGAGTTATATTATTGGCCTCTTGTTTGAGTGAGACTGTGAAATGCACGGCCGTGCTCAAATGTTGATTTGATTTTAATAGTCTACTTATTGATCAAGAAAATAAAGATTAAATTATGAAGAGGATGACACGAGACATGCCTTGAGTTTAATCTATAATATCAAGATTAAAGAGATTATATTACATGGAACATTATTCATGAAAGGCTTAATCGAATCACCGATTTATTATTATTACTTGGGTAGCAATGATGTATTACTAGATGCCGCTCATTGTTTACAATTTTAATTAGATATTAAAATTGTTGCCAACGTAATAATAGCCTACAGGGTCACACACAAAGAACGCTTGAAGGAGAAATAATTTAAATTGTGAATTTAAATTAAATAAGTAATTTATTTTATTTATGATATTAATTAAGTATGACTTAATTAATTATATAAATAGAATAAATGAATTATTTAAACTAATTCCAAAATTAATAATTAATTAATTATGTGAGACTTAATTAAATAATTTAGAATTTTGGATTAGTATTAATTATAATTGGATTATAATTAGAAAACTTATTTCTCTCTCTATATAATCTCTTTATGGGCTGATTTAATTTAAGAGACAGATTTTTACTAAAACCCTAGTCGTTTTGAGAAAAGAGGAAGATAGAGAGAGAGAAGCAGTTTTCGGGTGCTAGTACACATCAATCCTTCATGAAAAGTGTTCGTGTGAATACCGTAGAGCGTAGATCGCGAGAGCGGGATACGTGGTGATTAAACAAGCTTTGGACCTCCATTAATCTTCCATTAATGAACTGCTAAAGCTTCTAAAGGTATTTATTCTTTATCTCCGAATTAAATCTTTTGTTTTCGCATGGATCCTGCGGAGGGTTTCGCTATTTTGATTTATTTTTCGCGTTTATTCCGCTGCGTTTGTGCCTCGAAACCCTTCAAATCAAAGTATATTAATTCTCGCATAGAAATATAATGATTTCAAGTCAGAGGATCATTACATCATTATCACAGTTAGAATTATTTATGACACTTATTAACATGTAGAATCTCATGGCAGGTTTTTCCTGTATCATGCATTGAGACATGCACTTATGTTCTTGACTGTAGTATCACCATACCTATGACCAATGAGATGCGGTCATCTGTCAACAAACATACTAGTCTTATTGCATTATTATTGTCCTTAAATAATAATACCCGACTAGGGAATTTTAAGAACAAAATACTATTAATATAATCTCATTTTTAAGTCACATACTTAAAGGTATATAATGCGTATTAACATTCCAAGGACATTTATTATACTTTCAATTTATAATGCAACAAATAAAGACATAATAAATATTAATTAAATAATAAAATTTTAGCGATCCTTAGTTGTTGGCAAGGTCAGTGCGCCTCTAGTTTATTATTTTTTTATTGTTGGTTATTGGCGGATGAGTGTGCCTCTGTTTTGTTATTTTATTGTAGTTGTTTGTTAGGTCCTAAATCATCATAGAAGGGGGGGGGGGTTGAATATGATGTTGGTAGATTTTTGTTTAATTGTAGATTAAGTGTTTGTGTTCTTGAGATATAAAAATGGTAGAAAATGAAACACAATGATTCGGGAAAATAAAGATATATTATTAAATCCCTGAGGTGCTACACTTCTAATCAAAAGATTAGCTTTTGTGAGTTCAATCAATATTACAACAACAATACATGTGTGTGTTTAATGCTTGGCTTTAATGGAGCTCCCGTAAGTTTATTGAGTTTACTGAAGAAGATGCACACTGATTCTTTCGAATTAAACCCATATATATTTGTGTAGACTTTTGGAAATCAAATGAATTGATTTTCCAACAATGCAAGTCCTTTGTTGCGTCTTGTAGAGTGATAATGGTGTGTAGGCGCCACAAAATGCTTTTGTTGTGCCTTGGAACTTTGTTGCGCCAAGGGACTTTGTTTTGTTGCGCATATACACTTGTTCCCCTATATAGGTGCCACAAATGCCTTAGAAACTAAGACAAATGTTTCATTGCGCCTTTACTCACTTTTGTTGCGCCTGCACTCACATTGCCTTGTGTAGGCGTCACTAAGCACTTGGAAATTTTTTTACGCCTTAGATTCTTGTTGCGCCTGCACACTGAGTTCCTAGTGCAGGCGCCACAAACCACTTAGATTATATTACAACCTTTCCTTGCGCCTTGAAAGAAATGTTTGTTGCGCCTTCAACTCTTTTGTTGCGCCTCTAGAGTGCTTTAAGAGTACAAGAGCCACCAAATGTAGTAATACTTGCCTTAAACAATTTCTTAAAATGCTTGATGAATTTACTACTTGGTTTTCACTCTTCTGGCTTGATCAACTGATTTTCTTCTGATAAATCAAGGTAATTCTCTCCTTGTTGTGCTGATGCTTAGTGCATTGGTCTGGTTCACAAATGACTAATACTGAATTGAATTCCCTTGACTTCTGTTCTGTTTCAGCTGATTAACCTTGGACTGTTGCATTGCTTCTGATCACTGAAACCCTTTGACATTTATACTCAAATCATTAAACTTTCTTTAATATGAAATATTCTGAACTCTTATTTGTTGCAGAGGCCTGAACATATTAATGAACTTCTCTCGCTGACATTCAGTAACCCTTTCATCTTGAATGCTCTGCAATGATGTATGTATGATTCCTGTTTATATGTCCTTCTGGATTCATGTGCTACATATTAGTATTATTTGACTGTCTTTGTTTTTTAGTTGAGTTATCGTTATCACTATTACATATTACGTTACATTATGTTTTAAAATCTCTCTCTATTTGGTTGTTAGAGTTCGACAAGCAAATCATGTGAGAGGATAACTCAACTGATACTTACAAGAAAAAGTAAAGTGCGGAAAGACAGGAAATAATATTAATTACATTCTAGATTGGATTTTACATTTCCAGATTTCTTTACAAGTACAAGAGAAGTTTGTTCCTCTAGTCTGAACATATATTTCTATGATCTTCTGCTTGTTTGAACTGTATCTTGCTTCTTCTTAGATCTTGTCTCGGAGTAATGTTTCTTCAGCTCTTCTTCCTTCTCTTCTAATCTTGCTTTTACCAAATCCCTCGCTTCAACTTCAAGAGTGTTGACAGGAGGTGGATCTTCTAGTTTCTTCAAACTTCTATGAGAAATGCAGTTAAATTTGTCTTTGAGATAGACTCGAAGGCTAGTGATTGTCTTTTTGAAAACATAAACACGGTTATTCTTTTTGGAAAGCCTTTCACTCTGTCAATGTCATGCATAGACTTTTCTGCTATTTTCTCCATCAGTACATCTTGAATGATCATCAAAGCCTTCTTATCTGATTTGAAAGTGGATCTGTTAACCCTGGAAAAGACTTTTCTGATGATGTCAGAATTGTTCATTTTCAGTTTTGACAGTTCTTTTCTCTTCTCCACTCTATTTTTCTTGAACAAGAAATACTTTGTTCCATTTGGTTCAGTTTGTATGCAAGGTTCAGAATTCTTAATGGTTTCAAGTTCTTCAGTGCCATTCTCATTTCTCACATACACTGGATTCTGATAGTATCTGGTTGTCTCCATTAAATATCTTCCTGATGTTTTAATAGCTCTGTTCAGCCTGAATGTATAAATTAACTCAGCAGCTTTAAGATCTTCTTCAGTTCTGTTCTTCTTGCTTCTAAGTCTTCCCTCTACATACTGCATGAACATCACTTGGATTGACTCCAGACCTTCATATGACAAAGTTAGATTGTGTAGTGTTATTGCTTTGTAGTACTTGACCAATAGAGGCTTCTCAAATGCTTCGACACCGATCTCAATAATCTTCTTTTCAATTATATCTCTCAGTATCTCATTTGTCTTGTGTCCCCCAAAGATAACTTTCTTCTTCAGCACATATAACTCCACTATATTCATTTTCTCGAAGCACTTTGTCGACAATATTCTCGATCCCAGTGTTGTTGAATTGATATACATCTTCCAACCGGATTTGAATGCACTGATTGACATGCTTATTATTTCTTCTGATAGCACAACATAGAACTCATGAACATCTTGGAATTTTTCCTTTATGGTTCTGAAAAGGTCAAGGACTTCTCTGTCTTTCTTCTGACTTAGAGTTAATTCTTTCTTCTCCAACAGACTCCTTGCTTCATCCCATTCAGGACCAACTTTATATTCGATGTACTTGATTCTATTTTTTCTTTCCATTGCATGTTGAACTCTTCTCCACTTTATTTTCATCAACTCTTGAGCTTGAACTATATCTTGAGTAACAACTTCATCTACACTAACTAGAAGACAATCTTTATCAAGTGTATACTCTTCAGCAAATTTATCCTCCACATCTATACCTGCAGCCTTTGTTGTTTCCTCTATCTCATTCTCACTAGGAATATCCATTGGTACATAGGGTTCAAAGATTTCTCCTTCCTCTAGTTGCCTTGCTCCAGGTCTGTAAAAGATATTTGTCTCCCCCTGAGCTATGTATTCCATAATCATTTATGCTCCAACTTTTTTTTGCTCTCTTCTCTCCCCCTCAGTTGGGTTATCCTCCCTTTCGACCGGAGTTATCTGAGCTGTTGAAGTTGATTGATGAGTAGTAGGATTTTTCTGAGCCAGCAGCTGTTGCACTAAATCTTTGATTTCTTTCATTTCATTGCGCTGCTGCTCTTGCACTTCCAAGATTTTCCTTATAGAGTAATGAATTTCAGTAACTTGGGCCTCTAGATTTAGAATCCTTTGGTTGTGTGTTGTGTGTGCATTATGTGGGGTGTTTATTTGGTCAGTGGGTGTCTCACCGCTCACTATTATTATTTGTGTACGTTCCTCAACACTCACACTCAGCTGTTCAGGGTCAGGGAATTGAATATCACTCAGGTCAATTATTTCACTCATTTTTTTGAAAGCATCCTAATCTTCTGTACCTTCAAAAAAATCCTTATCCCTTCTATGGGTAGGTTGCCTCTACGCCGGATCACTTGGGGTGGGGAGAACTCCTTTTTTAGGAACTGGGGGTTTAGACCCAGTGTGGTCACCACTATGGATTCTGTAATGATTGGCAGAGTTGAAGAATCTGTGATGTTAGCTGAAGCTATTGAAAGCCTGACCTGCTCAGAGGCACCCTGAACAGGTTCTACTACCAAAGCAGCAGATACTCTAAGTATAAAGTTCATATCCCTTCTATGGGTGTGTTGTCCCCCCGCCTGACCTGTAAAGGTGGGGATGACCTCCTTTGTAGGAGCTGGATTTGTAATCTCTAGGGGGTCACCACCTCAGAAAATGTAATGATTGACAAATTAGAGCCTGTGGTGCCCCGCAACGCCTGTGAAGGCAATTCCACTTGAAGTGGTGATGCTGCTGACGCAACTACTCCATGAATGGAGACCTCTTCCTTTCTAAAAGAGAGTTGCCTTTCCACTTTACCCACTTGGGGAGGGAAAACATCCTCATTAGGATCTGGAGATTTTAAGTCCAGGGGGGTCACCACATTTGACAATGTAATGAATGGCTCGTGAGAGTTAATGATGCCCCCTTCTGTCTGTGAAGACAGGTTCTGAATTGGTTTAACCAAAATAGTACTGGCTACTGAAGTAGCTAATTGTGTTTTCATCTCTGTTTCTATTCCCGTAGCTTTCAGGAGTTTATTAATTTCATAATTTAGATTATAAAGAAACATAAAGGTCTCATAGATTGGAGAATCAGGTTCTTGGCTCACAGTTACCTTAGGTTTAAAATTCATTTTTCGATGTTTTCGAGAAGGCAGAGCTGTAGGGGATATTTCAAAAATTTCCTGATTCGGTAGGGATTCACTCCTATCATCTATATCAAGGGTTCTTTTTCTAGTTTGAGGAGATATAAAAAGTGTTTGTTGATCTTTGGCAGTGTTTAGAACTGGTTGGTCTCCAAGTTCATTGCCAGCTTCGAAGGCCTCTGAGGGCTCAAGTGTGTGCATTGCCGTTTCAGGCATATAAGTAGATATAGTGACAAATTCATCTTGAAGGAAAGAAGAAAAGTCAAAATCCAGAAGTGTGCCTTCTTCCATTTGTTCATCAGATAGGTTAGGAATGTACACATCTGTAGTGTGAGTCTCTTCCACTACGTTCTCAATAGCTACTTCCTCTGGTGCATTTTCAGGGCTTTGCCTTTGTTGTTCTTTTGCAGGATCTGGTTCTTGTTCATTCTCAGAACCAGCTTCATCCATGATTTTATCTTCTTTTTCATTCTCTGGATCTTCTTCTCGAGATGCTTCTTTGCTTTCAGAGTCATATTATGTTTCAGCTTCAGTCTCCTCTTGAGAGGCTTCTTCTTCTTCTTCTTCTTCATTTGCGGACTCATCAGTTTGAGAAACATGTTCTTCTTCTGCAGCTTCTTCTTCAGCCTGTCTAAGAAGAGCAAAGTAATCTCGAATAAAAATAGTCATTGGATCAGGAGTAAACCTGTTTGGGTAGTCAGCCTCATTCTGTAGCAACAAGGTTGTTTTGAACTGTAGTGAGGGTGATTCTTTCAAGGACTATTCCGAAACGATTGAAGTTGATCATCATTTAGTACTTGATTCAACACCAACTATAAAAATCTTGGATATAGACAAAAGTTCTCCATTTTTGCTTGGTTCTTTAAGATCTCAGCCATGATTAATCTTCCAAAGCTTATTCTAACCTTTGAAGCCACTGTATAAGCAATCACCTTGTTGAATTGAGTTATCCCATGGAAGCCACCTGTCTTTGGTGCAAAGCCATGGGATAAAATGTTGAAAAATAGATTCCACTCCTTGGGTAGATGATGCTTGTAGATCTTCTTCGGAAGATTGTTGTTTTCCCTTGTGCAGTGCAGAAACATGAAGAAGTTGTTTAGATTTGCCTGAGATGGTTCATCTTCAAAGTTTTCAGTTGGAAAATTAAGTGCTTGATTGATGTCATTTTCTGTTATTCGCACTTTTTGTCGCTGAATTTTGCAAGTGAAAGATGATATTCCATCTGCAGATGTGTTTTTAGCAGACATGTATACCTGTCTGAGAAGATTTCTATTCAAAGGAACATTAGTAGTTAGAGCATAACGAACCATAGAACTTTCATTTAAAAAACGGGTCCATTTACCTAACTCCCCTGCCTCAGTCCAGTCATCTACTAAAATAGATAAATAATTAGTCTTTTTAATCTCAAAATGACCTACCATTTAATTAAAGTGAAATGTAATTTTTACGAATTAAAAATGCTAATTAAAGTCGAAATAACTTAGTAAATTACAAATTAAACCCTAATTTTAAAATTACTTGGATTGACTTGAAATTAAGATATGATGGACTCCTAGTAATTTTAAGCACACAATTGATTTTATTTTAATTTTTAATCGATTAAACTTATGAGATATCTAAGCCAATCAGTTCGAGATTTGAGAAAATGATTATTTTAAAATCTTAACCAAAATTGATGGGACCACTTGCAAATGAAAGGTATGAACGTGGGTGTCACAAATCTGGTTTTAGATTAAAAATCGAACAGAAATTGACTTGGTTATGTTCAATTAAAAATAATAAATCTATGTTGCGCCTCTTATGTATGTACTGTGTAAAAGTTTGTATGTATCGCTACAAACCAGAAAAATATATGAAGAATAAATCACACTGCTATTTATATGCGCCACAAACAAATAATAAAATTTACTAAGGTAGTTTGTTACGCCTACACAGTGTTTACACTGTGTTGGCGCCACAAACCTCATTGGTGCAACATACAGGTTTTAAGGCATTTTGTTGCGCCTACACAGTGTGTATACTATGTTGGCGCCACAAAATGACTTAGCACACCAAAAAGGATCTAAGTCATTCTGTTGCGCCTACACAGTGTGTAGACTGTGTTGGCGACACAAAATGGCTTAGTGCAACAAAATTTTTGTTTGAGTGTTTTGTTGCGCCGATATAGTGTAACCACTGTATGGGCGCAACAAAATCACTTAGTGAATTTTGTTGTTCCACAAAATTTTGTTTTAAAAATATATTTATATATATATGAATAATTCGTACAAAATTAGCAATAAAGAAATTATCTACTAATACAAATATATAACAAATTATTAATAATTTATAATAATAATAATAATAATAATAAATTGTTATAATTATAAATATTTATAATTTATGCTACATTTTTAATATTAACAATTATGGCCTTTAAAATATTAACAATAATAAGGTCCATAAATATTAAAGCTCACAAAATATTTATTAATAATAATAATAACATTAGTTGTTAAAATTATCAAAATAAATAAATTATTCTTCTTCATTATTTTACTTTTATTTTAAATATGAGAACAAATATAAATATTCATCCTTTTTATTTAAAATAATTTCAAATAATATTAGTAGCACAAGGTATTTATCTAATATTTAATCTTAATAACTGGAAAATAATTTGGTAGATAAATTCACAAGTCCTAAAAATACTGCAATTAATTAACTAGTGAATTTATCAGCTTCAAATTGCAGTTATTGATTACTAACTAATTAGTTAGTAAAATTTAATATCCCAAGTTCACAAACCAATCTAGTGAAAATGATTTCATCCAGTGGTTTAGTGAAGATGTCTGTAATTTGCTGCTCTGTAGGTGCAAAATGTAACTCTACAGTACCACTCATGACATGCTCTCTTATGAAATGATACCTGATATCAATGTGCTTGGTTCTTGATGTTAGTGTAGGTGCCCTAGAGGCAATACAATAGACCTTTATGTCAATTGATTATTCAATAAACATATTTATTATGACTTTAATTACTGCGATATATTTGTTAGCTTAATAAATGTCCTTAGAATCATGATACACATTGTATAGTTTAGTACATGACTTGAAATTGAGATTATATAATAGATCATATTCTTAAATGTCCCTAGTCGAATATTATTATTATATGACAATAATAATACATAAATAGACTAGTATGTTGTTTGACTGATAACCACATCTCATTGGTTATAAGTATGGGGATACTAAAGTCAACACATAGGTACATGCAGGAGTACATGGTACTGGACAGACCCACAGTGAGATTCTTCATGTTTAATAAAGTCATAAGAAAGACTCACAGTGATAATGGTGTAATGATCCTCTGACTTGAGATCATTATATTTCTGTACGAGGATTAATATACTTTGACTACATTAAAAGTTACCTTTGACCGGGTAATGATAAAAGTGGACATCGGGTATATCATGAGTGGTATGAGAAATATGAATGATAGATAAAGGATTTAACCCTCCTATAATTAGGAGAGATATTATTGGCCTCTTGATTGAGTGAGACTATAAAATGCATGGTCGTGCTCAAATAATGATTTGTTTTCATAGTCTACTCATGGATCAAGTAAACCCGGATTAAATGTTGTAGAAGATGACTAAATACATGCCTCGAATTTAATCTATAATATATATGGTTAAAGGGATTATATTACACGGAAACATTAATCATGAAAGGTTTTATCGAATCACGATTTAATTATTATTTAATTGGGTAGCAATGATGTATTACTAGATACTGCTCATTGTTTATAATTTTATTAGAGAATAAAATTATTGCTAATTAAATAATAGCCTATAGGGTCACACACATAGAGCACTTAAAGGAATAGTTAATTTAAATTATAGATTTAAATTAATTGATGATTATTTGAATTTTATTATATTAATTAAGTGAGACTTAATTAATTGAAATAATAAAATTCGAATTTGAATTCTGCCCTTAATAATTAAGTATGACTTAGTTATTAATTAAATAATAGAAATTCGGTTTTATTATTTATTCTAAACCTACATGGGTTAGGTTTTGCTGATTGGGCCTCTTAACCAGCATTATAAATAGATAATGATAGGGTTAAGAGGGATTACGTTTTTGAGAAATAAAATCCCTAGAGGCAACAGCAAGCACAGCAAGGCAGAAACAAATTCAAAATCATCAAAGGAGCTAGTACAATCCATTCCGTAATCAAGATCGTGAGACGTTCTTGAAGGTGCTCGTGTGGATACCATAGAGGTGTTTTTGAGAGGAAGACACAAGTCGTGAAAGCTAGGATCTCCGTTGAGTTCGTGTAAACCAAGACCAGACAAAGGTATGATTCCGTTTCACAATAATCAGTCTAGGCTTATACATGATCCTGCGTTTAGGGTTCCGAATTTTTGTTATATTTACGTTTAATCCGCTGCGTTTTATGCCTCGGAACCCAACACTTGAGTGCTGAACTGGATTGTTTGTGATTGCTATGGCACTTCTGTTGTCACGGAATATTGGAATTTTGCTCAGCAACAGTCCATAGTCTTGAAGTTGGTTCCTTATCCACAATATTTGTGCACAACAGCTTCCAACAGCAACATATTCAGCTTCAGCTGTTGACATTGCAACTGAGTGCTGCTTCTTGCTATACCAGGATACCAATCTTCTACCAAGGAATTGAAAACTCCCTGATGTACTCTTTCGATCAATCCTACAACCTGCATAATCAGAATCTGTATAGCCAACAAGGTCAAAACCTGTATCTTTAGGGTACCAAATTTCAAGATTTAGACTTCCCTTAAGATACCTAAAAATGCGTTTAACAGCTATAAGATGTGATTCTTTAGGGTTAGACTGAAACCTAGCACACAAGCATGTAGCAAACATAATATCTGGCCTACTTGCAGTTAAGTAAAGTAATGAGCCGATCATACCTCTGTAGCTTGTGATGTCTACCCTCTTACCAGGTTCATCTTTATCAAACATAATGGCAGTTGCCATAGGGGTTTTGGCTGATGATGCATCTTCAAGACCATACTTCTTCAATAGATCTCTGATGTACTTGGTCTGGCAAATGAAGATTCCATCTTTCCTTTTACTTACTTGGAGTCTAAGGAAGTAATTCATCTCTCCCATCATGCTCATTTCATATTTACTCTGCATTAGTTTAGCAAATCTACTACACAACTGATCGTTAGTAGAACCAAATATAATGTCATCCACATATACTTGTACTAATATCATGTCATTTTTATGCATTTTATGAAACAAAATCTTATCTATGACACCTCTAGTGAAACCATTTTCAAGTAAGAATATAGATAGAGTGTCATACCATGTCCGAGGTACTTGCTTTAAGCCATAGAGTGCCTTGAAGAGAAAGTACACAAAATTAGCAAATTATGGATCTTCAAACACTGGGGGTTGTTCCACATACACTTCTTCTTCAAGCTATCCATTCAGGAATACACTCTTCACATCCATTTAATATACTTTGAAGTTGGAATGTGCTGTGAATGCCAAAAACATCTAAATAGCTTCAAGCCTTGCAACTGGTGCGTATATTTCATCATAATATATTCCTTCTTCTTGAGAATAACATTTAGCAACCATTTTAGCTTTGTTCCTCGTAACAATGCAATCTTCATCCAGTTTATTTCTGAATACCCACTTTGTACCAATAATAGACTTGTTCTTTGGCTTGGGTACCAGCTTCCAGACTTTTTGTCTTTCAAATTGATTGAGTTCTTCTTGCATAGCAATAACCCAATCTGGATCTTCTAGTGCTTCTTCAACTTTCTTTGGCTCTATCTCATAGAGAAAACCAGAGAATAAACATTCATTATGTGAAGTACGTCTTGTTTGGACTCCATCATTTGGATCTCCTAGAATCAACTCAAAGGGGTTATCTCTACTCCACACCCTATGCCTGGGCAGATTTGCCCTAGATGATTCAGCCTAATTATCATTAAAGTGTTGAGTCCTGTTAGTAGATCCTTCGGTTTCTCCCCATGAGCTGTTTCTTGGTTGAGAATGAGATTATCTGCCACTACTAGTAGTTTTTATGAATCTTCCACTGTTTCCACTACTAGGTCAGAATCATCATTGTTGTTATTCTCATTTGGTGCTTGATTTTCTGTTGCAGCTTCAGGTTTTATTTCACCTTCATCTGAGTTCATATTTTCAAACTGCAGATTTTTAGTGTTATCTGTTTTTTGCAGACTTGGGAGCTTGAGATCATCGAAAGTTACATTCATGCTTTCAATGACCTTTTTGTGTTCAATCACATAAACCCTGTATGCCTTAGATTTTAGAGAGTAGCCAAGAAATATGCCTTCATAAGCATTGGATTCAAACTTTCCTAGATGCTTATCATCTTTCAATACAAAACATTTTGTTCTAAACACATGAAAGTATTTCAGTGTTGGTTTCTTGTTAGCCATCAACTCGTATGGAGTCTTGTCATGATCTTTATTAACCAGGGTACGGTTCTGAGTATAGTAAGCTGTGTTGACTGCTTCAGCCCAAAAATATAGAGGTAACATAGCTTCATTCAGCATTTTTCTTGCTGCTTCAACTAGAGTTATATTCTTCCTTTCTACTACTCCATTTTGTTATGGACTTCTGGGCGCTGTATATTGTCTTGAAATCCCTTTCTTAATACATAAATCATTCAGGGTTACATTCCTAAATTCTGTTCCATTCTCAGACCTTATTTTCCTGACAGACAAATCAGCTTCTAACTCTATCTTCTTTATGTGATCAATAATTGTTTGAGGGGATTCATCATTTGAGGCTAGAAATAACACACACGTGTACTTAGAGAAGTCATCTACAATTAGTAGTGCATATCTCTTCCTTGACATAGACATGACGTTGATTGGACCAAATAAATCCATATGCAGAAGTTGCAGTGGTTCAGTAATGTCTGATGAATTTTTGCTTCGGTGAGATGTTTTCTTTGACTTCCCCTTTTCACTTGTTTCACATAAACCTTCTTGACATAATTCCATCTCAGGTAAAACCAATTCCCTCTTAACTAAAGAGTTCATTGCCTTAAAGTTCTGGTATGAAAGTTTCTTATGCCATAACCAACTGTCCTCTGTTGAAACTTTAATATAAAAATATTGAACTTCGCCTTTACTTGAAGAGAATAAGTCAGTCACAAAGAGATTCCCATTTCTCACTCCTTGAAGAGCAAGCTTCACATCTTTCCTATTTTGGATTGCACATCTTTCCTTTTCGAAAGTTACTTTGTAGCCCTTGTCAGTGAATTAACTGATACTTAGAAGGTTGTGTTTCAATCCGTCCACAAGAGAGATATTTTCTATGATAACATTTCCAATTTCCAGATTGACATATCCCGTAGTGAATCCCTTGCTATTATCTCCAAAGGTCACTATCGGTCCAGCTTTCTCAATCACATCTGATAACAGGGCTTTATCACCAGTCATATACCTAGAACAACCACTGTCGAGAATCCACATGACACGCTTGTTCTTTGCTATGCCCTGCAACCACAAATTGATTACTTCTTCTTTGGCGCCCAAATTTGATCGGGTCCAAGAGGCTTATATAAGTAAATAAATTTAGTTACAGAAATTTTCTGGTCCTTGTCTTTCTCATCGAATGTGCCCTTGCCCTTTGGTTTAGCCTTGACAGGTGTGTCTTTAGGCTTAGGGACAAGGGCTTCCTTCCTAGACTTAGGAGGACTAGCAGTCTTTGCCCTAACATGCTTTCTATTCATGTTCACATCTACATTAATGCAAGTACTAGATGATGCATTCATGAAGTTTATGTATGCAGACATGATGCTGAAAGCACATGGCATGCATCCTACTTTACCACATGGTTGATGAGGGATAGACATGGCAGACATGACAGACATATTAGAAGTTTCTGTTTTTACTACTTTTATCTTTTTGCATGGGTGCGTAAGATGACCAGTAGAATTACAATTGTTACAAACTTTTCTAATAGCTTTGGGAGAATAGGCATAATCATTTTTCTTATTAACACATATCTTGCCATTTCTGTTAGCTTTCTTCTTTTCATCTTTGTTGCCTATTTCAGTTTTAATCTATTTCTTAGATTCTTCAATTTTTACAGATTTCTTAGGCATTTTTTGTTTATCTTCTTCCTCTTTCTTTTGATCCTCAACAAGGATTTCTTCTTTCATTAAGATCTTCTCTTCATCTAAGGGTTCGATGACAAACTTCTAGTATAAGGGATTTGGGACTGTTGGGTCTCAGAAGTATTGTAGAAGGGGGGTTGAATGCGATACTAATAACAATTTCAAATTCTTTTCAGGATTTGCGGAATTAAATTATTGCTTTAGTTGAGGTTTCGAGTCCTTGTAGTGTTTGGGAAGATGACTTACTAGCTTTCTATTTTCATGATTAAACATTTAAGATATAAAAAATTAACAAGTAAGTAAACAAGATTTAAGTTAAATATGTATATTGAAGTTGAAAGGGTGTTAAAACATTCGGTAGAATAAACATTAATTCCTAGAAGAGATTTGACATGAATTATTCTACTTAAGGAATTAAACTCAAACCAGCACAGAAAGTGTGTGAATATGACGTTGCAGACAAATTGTTGAATATGACTATTTTTCTACTTTGAAATTATGAAGCTAAGGCCTCATATTTATAGAGGTTGAAAAGCTGATATGATTTCTAGAACATAAAATTTTACAGACTTTATTTAAGTTTGTATGACATTTTTAACACTTGTATGACATTTAAAATAGCTGGGTATGACTTCTCAAAAATCGGTATGACTTTTTTAATTAAAAAAATCGGTATGACTTTTTTTAATTAAAAAAATCGGTATGAATTTTTTTAATTAAAAAAATCGGTATGACTTTTAATTAAATAAAATCGGTATGATTTTATTTAATTAAAAATCGGTATGACTTTTTAATTAAATAAAATCTTCTCGGTATGACTTTTTGAATAAGCTCGGTATGACCTTTTGATATTCTGCTCGGTATGACATTTCTTTGCTCGGTATGACATTTCCTTCAACGGCCTTTTTATTTTCTTTTCAATGTGATTGGACACGTGTCAGCCTTGGATTGGTTCCTTTTAAAAACATCACCTGACATTTCAATTTGTAAAAACAAGGGGGCTTATTTCGTCTTTTAGTGATAAGCTCCGTAGAAATGCTTTTCGACCCACACAGCTTATAATCTTTGATTAATAAATAATAAATTTAATTTAAAAATTATAAAAATAAATATCTAATATTATTAAGATATTTATAAATATAATTTACTAAATAAATAAAATATTTATTAATTAAATAAATCCTTACACTCTAAGCTGCGGTCTTTTGAACGTCTGGAACCGAACTCCTTTTGACTTGGAAATGATAAATCTATTACAACCGGGGTTCCACTTTTAAGAATATATGACTCTGCATTACTTCCGTGTCAATTCTTTTTCTGTCTTGTCCTCAAGTCAGTATCGTCAGGCATGTTTAGCTGTATCTACAGTTGCAATTAGAAGTACATCTATTACTGAAATAATCTGACTGTTTAAACTAGATAATACTTATTTTCACCACTGCATGTACCCCGTCAAATATTCAATCTTGGATTCTGACTTTTGTACATTGCATTCCAAACAAACCTGTATTCCTGTGAGTTTCCAGCTTCTGTCATTCTGACATAATTCTAAATTAATTAATCCTTTAATTAATTTAAGAAATAAATTAATTCTGAGTAAATTAATTTACTAATTTAATTAATTAATTAATTAAATTAATAAATAGAGAATTAAATTAAAGTCTTGACTATTGTTGATGTAGATAAAACTCTTATGTTCTTCAACAATAACCTTTTTAACCACTTGAACTTTTTGATGACGAATCTTCACTGACATTGTTGACACCCTGTACACTAGTCTGGTTCATGGATGACTAACTACAATATTGATTCTCATTTCTGCTATAGTGGTTTTTGTGTCTTGTCTTGTCCTATCTCGGCTTCTTTTTGTTCTTCCTCTATATTCAATATTTATTATTTACTTCGCTTTCTTATCTGAGTTGAGTTGTCATCTACTTATTACAAATAAGAGTAGTCATATGACTTTCAATCTCCCTCTATTTGTTGTTAAACATTTAACACACAAATTCCTAGAGGATAACTCAACTAACAACTAAAAAAATAATACGACATTTAAGAACTGTAAATAATAAATTATTTTCTGGATCATATAATATATTTCCATATTTCAATTATGAAAGATAAATATAAGATAGATGTTCCTCTAGACTGAACATATTTAACAAAGTTCTATCTTGACTTACCTATCATTACCAGCATCAGAAGTATCAACTTCACATTCTTATAGAGTTTAACTTTTGTGACCATGTGTCATTGGTACATCTTCAGTGGCTGGTTTCTCTAGATCAGATTCTACATTTCTAGATTTCTTGAGTAACTGAAATGAAAGATGTTTGTTCCTCTAGCACTGAACATATTATACATGTAGTATTATCTTCATTTCTCATACTCATCACTACTCCTCCTTAGGATGGCAGAGATGAAGTCTTGTTCTCTTCTTACCATCTCTCCTTTGTTTCTCCAAATTCTGTCTTCACTTCTCTCCCAAGGTGAATTCATTCTCCCCTTACGTGAATCATCCAACCATCTTAATAGCGGTAACAACAAACATGACATACATATAGCATTAAACCATCGCAGATATAAAAAATGCAAAATATGGCATCTTATGCATTTTAGAAAATCCGGTTAATCCTATATACAAGAATTTTCTAAAATCAAATGGAATAGAAGAATCAATAATCATTAGATTCTATCCAATCCAAGCGTGTTTTTATATACCCCATTTTCTTGTTCAACAATTCTCCCCCTATTTGGATCTTGTTCAACAATTCTCCCATTTGGATCTCTTATAGAAAAATTCTCCCCTTTGGATCTTGTTCAAACAATTCTCCCCCTTAGTTGAATAATCCTCTTCAGAATCCTTAATATCAGAAGAAATTTCATCCCCCTTAGTTGAGTAACATTAGAAATCTGTAACAAGGAATTGGGAATGGGATTTGGTAATTGTGTTAGTGTATGATTTTTCTTTGTGTTTCTGACAAGTGTTTCACTCATATACTCTTTAAGTGTTTCACTCATAAAATATATATTTTCACTCTTTCTCACTTGTGTTTCACTCTTTTCTCACAACACTAGTTCTCTCTCAGTACGAATGACAAAGTCTTTTGTACCTGCAAGAAAGATCACCATAGCCCCTTCAAGAGAGGTCACTTGTAATATCCGTGATTATTTATTTATTTATTATAATATTGATTAGAATAAGAATAACGTTTGTGATGTTATTTAATAATATTTATTTATATTATATTTGATTTAGAAAAACAAAATTGGTAATAAAATAGTAATTAGATTAAGAATAGAGTTTGTAATTAAATTAGATTTATATTAGAAAAAGGATAATAATTATATTTTATATATATACAGATTAGTCATAAAACAAATGACATTATAGAGTTAAACCCTAAAATAAGAGAAGAGAGCCGCAGTGAAAGAGTAAAGAAGAGGGGTGATCGGATATTCACACATCGTGCACTACTTATAACTGAATAAGGTACTACAGTTACATTAATTAGTATATTATAATTGATTTTTATACTTAGTTATGAGTTTGCACACCATGTGAAGTGTGGTAGAGCATTGTTGAGTATAATTCGTGCCCCTGCTTAATGTCATTCACAACATATATTATAAATTAATGTGTTATATATATTAAAAGTTTATGCTCAAGTCTACTAGTATGTATACAATCGTTGATATATATTTTATTTTAAACCCTCTGATTTCATGTTCATGTATATTTATTATATATATGTGATTGTTTTGTTTGATTATTAATATGATAATATGTTAATTAGATGTTGTAACAGTGAGCAATGTCACCCGCTTGTTTATATTAAACTATTAATAATGTAAACACATGTACGAGTAAATATGTATTAACTATACATTAAATTTTGTATTTAGGTTGGCAACCGGGTGTTTAATAGGTTATTTGGGGATATTATTAGTGTTTGAGATCGCTATTTTTGAGGAACGAATTTCGTCCACTTTCTCTTCAGCGCTACTCTTTTTAGGATTAATTATATTTAATTCGTTCCTTTCATAAATCTGTTCATTCCGTTATTAATCGTTTCAACTGTTTTGATTCTCCGAAAGTTATTTTAAAGTCTATTTTGAAATATTTAAATATTTGTCTCTATGATTTTCAAAAATTATGTATGTTACATATCTGCGGAGAATATTTGAAATATCTGTTCAGGTGATTTTAAAATTGTGAAAATTATTTTATTTGAACCCTTAGAGTGATATTAGGGAATACCGAGTTAACCAGCTGTAGGGGTACTACATCCATGTCATTACAGCACCAGTGGCATGACACTTCCATGTCAGTGTGATTGGTCATAGCGTATCCTTCTGTTAGCTCAGGAGGAGAGCTTTGGCCATTTGATATTTTTTTGAGGATACGTGGGTGCACCTAGATTTGATTTGATTTATGATTTGATATTTGACGGTGACGTTGAATATGCCGTACACGTTGTCCGGTTTGTTGCACGCATTAGGTACCCTATGATGGGTGTATTTGTTATCTGTTCTGTATCGGTATGAAATATCATAACCCTTCTTTGCTTCGACCTTGTTTTAAAAATTAATGTTTATTTATAACTGTCAAACTATATATCTTCTTTCTATTTTATAAAACTGTATTCCAATCCGTACTGGGCATTTGGCTCATGTCGTATTCTTTCTTCTGGCAGGTATGTATGGGGGATCTTGGGCTTGTGATGGAGAGCTACCTTTTTTTCATTTATTAGGACGTTTAAAATTATCGCATTTCTTTTTAGACATATTTTATTATTGGAGGTTTTGAATTGTTTTGGAGATTTTAATATTATTTGGAGACATTGTTGGACCTATTTATTTATTATAAGGTGGATTTTAGTACTCTATATACAGGTTTGTGGTTTGGAAGTAACCCCTCATCTCATTTTGGGAAGGGGGTGTTACAGAGATGGCATTAGAGCTGAGGTTCTTTCTTGTAGAAAACCTATTTAGGTTTGACCTGTGAGTTTAGGTAGACGCTAGGATGGGTACTCTGATTTAAATTTCATTCAGCTCTATTCTCTTTATATTGATTCATAAATGCTTCCGCTTATTTATTCTTGTGATCTTCATTCGTGTCTTATCTTATATTTTAGATGCCTCCTAAAAACCGTAATCAAACTAATGTGAATGTGAGTTCAGCTCAGTTGGCTCAAATGATATCTCAAGCAGTGACTCAGGCTATACAGCAAGCTTTCCCAAATCAGGAGAACCAAGATAACCAGAATGGTAAGGGAAACCAAGGCAACCAGAATGGCCTGGGAAATCAGAGAGATCAAGGGAATCAGGAAGGTCAGGGAAATCAGTTGGAGCCTTTTGCATGGTTAGAGAGGTTCATTAAACAGAAACCAGAATCTTTTCATTCAGCAGCGACTCCTATTAAAGCTGAAAATTGGATTGTTTATCTTGAGAAGATATTTGATGCTTCGGGTTGTGATGACTCTCAAAAGGTGAAGTTGGCTGTGTATAAGCTAGAGGGGGATGTTCAGAGGTGGTGGAGAGGAATGAAAACTATTAAGGGTGATGAATTTATAGAAGCACTGACATGGCCATTGTTTACAGAGTTGTTCTATGAGCAGTACTTTTCAAATGCTGATAGAGAAGCTTATTTAAGGGAATTCCATTTTATCAGCCAGAATTAGGAGGAGACTATTACTGACTATATGGTGAAGTTTATCAGGTTGTCTGGATTTGCTAGGAAAATTGCAGGAACTGCTGCACAACAAGCAGAAAAGTTTAAATGGGGGTTGAAACTTAACTTGAGAGGTCCTATTATCTCTCTCAAATTCCCAAATGTGGCATAGGTGGCTGATGCAACTAAGGATATTGATAAGGAACGCAGTGATTTTAGGGCTCACAGGTTTCAGAATGATGTAAAAGAGGAAGAGATGATCAGGGTTTAGTGCAGGGTAGACAGTGGAATGGAGGACAAGGTAATCAACAGGGACAGTGGTATGGATGGAATCAATATAACAGGTCTCAGTCAACTTATGGTCAGAATCAACATGGTGGTCAGAAGTATAATCAGCAGTTTCAGCATTAGCAACAGCCTAGACAGTGGCAGAACCGTCAACAAGGGCAAGGCCGTTATTCAGTGTATGGGGAAAACCCAAATATGATCCCAGTTGCTCCTTGTGCTATATGTGGTGGACATCATCCGGGCAGGGCTTGTTATAGATAGAATGGAGCATGTTTCTTGTGTGGTAGCATGGAGCATAAGACAAAGGATTGTACAGTGTCACGTAATACTGGTGGTGGAGGAAGTGGCAGTGGAGGAATTGGTAATGGAGGTCAGCAGAACCAGAAGAATCCTTCAGGCAGAGTGTTTGCATTAACTGCTAATCAGGCAACAGCTAACTCAGGTACCATTTCTGGAACACTTCATGTGGGTACACGTGAAGCTTATGTGTTATTTGATACTGGTTCGACTCATTCTGTTGTGTCATTATTTGTTCATTATCTTGGAGTTTTACCATCATTACTTGATCCTCGTATGTCTATTGCTACAACAATGGGGAATTCTATTATTATTTCTGAAGAGTACAGAGAGTGTCCGATAGCTGTGGAAAATATGAATTGTAAGGTTAACTTGCTTCCGATGTTGATGCATGACTTTGACATTATTCTGGGTATGGATTGGCTGAGTGAACATCGTGCAAAAATTGACTATCCGGGGAAATGTGTGATCTTTGGAGATGTGCAGAAACCAGAATTTGTGCTTCAGGGGTCTCAACCAAAAGGAGTAGTTAAAATTATTTCAGCTCTAAAGGCAAATAAACTTTTGTCTAAGGGTTGTGATGGTTATCTTGTTGTTATGAAGGATACGTCTAAGGATGAGTTTCACATTGAGGATTATCCGGTTGTGAATGAGTATGCAGATGTATTTCCAAATGATCTATCAGATTTGCCACCACAAAGAGAAGTGGAGTTTACTATTGAGCTTGTTCAATGTGCAGAGCCTATTTCTAAGGCACCGTACCGAATGACACCATTGGAGTTGCAGGAATTGAAAGAACAGTTGCAAGACTTGTTGGATAAGGAATTTATCAAGCCGAATGTATCTCCATGGGGTTGTCCAGTGTTGTTTGTGAAGAAGAAAGACAGGTCTATGAGATTGTGTATTGACTACAGGGAGTTGAACAAGGTGACTGTCAGAAACAGGTATCCTTTACCACACATTGATGATTTGTTTGATCAGTTGCAAGGGGCAAAGTATTTTTCTAAGATAGATTTAAGATCAGGTTACCACCAGTTACGAGTAAGGGATGAAGATATTCCGAAGACAGCATTTCGCACTTGATATAGTCATTACAAGTTTCTTGTGATGTCCTTTGGGTTGACGAATGCACCAGTAGTGTTTATGGATTTGATGAATCGGGTCTTTAATGATTACTTGGATAAATTCATTGTGGTTTTCATTGATGATATCTTAATATACTCTAGGAGTAAGGAAGAACATGAGGAGATTTGCACATTGTATTTGAAATTTTGAGGGAGAAGAAATTGTTTGTAAAATTTTTGAAGTGTGAATTCTGGTTGAAGCAGGTTGCATTTTTGGGGCATATTGTGTCTGGTAAGGGGGTTGAGTTGGATCCTGCAAAAATCGAGGCAATCACAAATTGGCCGAGACCTAGCACTGTGACAGAGGTGAGGAGTTTCCTGTTAGTGTAGGTGCCCTAGAGGCAATACAATTTTTTCTTTTAATAAACATTTATGTCATTTGATTATTCAATAAACGTATTTATTATGACTTTAATTACTGCGATATATTTGTTAGCATGCCACTGCCATGCTACTGCCATGCTACTGCTTTGTTACTGCCATGCTTCTGCCACGCTATGTTCTTCATGTATATTCGAATTGTAATATGTGGTGATGATACTAGCATGTTAATGATTTGTCATGACTGATTTATATGCCATATTGCGATTTGTATATTATGCATGAGGGTCAGTTTGTATAGTGATATAAACTGGTGGACAGATTATGTTGGACATGATCTGTTAACTGGGATATGATAAGTATGTATATGATACATGCTTCTGAAACTGTATAAGATGCAGTGGGAAAAAGAGCCAACAGATATGATCTGTAGTTCAGAAATTGATGATTTCTGAATAGGACTGGTCTTCGAAAATAAAAAAAAAATTTGATTTCGAGCTGACCGGTCAGCTCGACCCCAGCCGGGGGCTGCCGCCCCCAGACCCCGCCTGGGGCTGCCGCCCCAGACCCCGCCCAGGGGCTGCCGCCCCCGGACCCCCGCCCAGGGGCTGCCGCCCCCGGACCCCCGCAATATTTTATTTTGTGTACTTGAGCATGGTGCTGGTTATGGCCCTTAGACCCCTAGATTAATGGTTTTTGGTTTTGGTTTTATAAATACGACTTGCATGTCGTTTTCTTCATTCTTGTAATTGTTTAACCTCGAATGTAACTCGAGTTTTCTTATGTAAGTACATTAGCTTAGGTTGTATTCAATTATTCCATGTAATGTACTTGAAGACTGAAAGATGATCCAAGAAGAGGAGCAGGCACTAGTGGATACAAGAAGAATGAAGACATGTAATTGTATTTATATTTTACCACCATAGATTGACTTTGATCCTTTCATTAGCTCGAAAGGATCACATAGGAAAGGGGCCATAACCAAGCACGTTTACATACTGCACTTTACATATTGATGTATGAATGATGCATGCTTTAATTAGATTAATCATGTATGTATGTATGTATGTATTAGATACGACACCCATGCCATGCTTGTTTAAACAAGATAAAATCTGTAACGACTCAAGATAAAATCTGTAACGATTCAAGATTTTAAAATCAACAAACGATCATGAGATTCTTGTGTTTATGAAATATGGATTTTTAAAACACGGAATTGAATATGGATTTTGATATCTATAATTGGGATTTTCTGACAAAAACGGATATGCGTATTCGTAAGGCTGATGGGTTTTAAGTGTGACCACTGGTATCCTCCATCTACCTGGGAAATGAACAATTTAAGATGTCAATTTGAAATATTTAGTTCAAGGAAAAATTGAGGATCTCTTCATGATGTGATCATGATCGTCGTAAAATTTTCTAAACCCCTTAACAAAATATTAAGTTTTAATCAGATGCTTTCCAATGAATGAACACTCATCGAATCCTAGATCGATTAGGGGAAAGACTGTCAGTGGCAGGGGACTCCTGTCTATCGTGGTGAGATGCGACGAATATAAACGGTTATATTCGGCCGTTGTATCATTGGGTCAAACTTAATTGAGTCGTCATAATAAGGTGAAAGTAAACGGTTATATTCAACCATTATGAACTTAGAAGCATAGAGTTTGGTTAAAAATCTATTAGATAGATAAGATCAATCGTTGCTCACCAAACTATCCAAGAATTATATATGATATAATTGACAAATGTTGTCTACCTAAATAATCATTCTTAAGGACTTCCAGTGGTTGACTTGAGACATGACGAAATATGGATCTTGGCTCACTAGAAAGGATTATGGGATATACTTTCCAAATTAATAGTAAGGGCTATTGATTTGATAAAAATAGTGGGAGATATATTATGAATGTATCATAATCATTTGAACATAATAAATAACTCAGACAATCTAATGTTTAATTTTGTGCTTTTATCATTGTAGATACCAAGTAATGACAAACAACACAAACACACTATCCGTACGATCTGTCCTTGAGAAGGATAAGCTGACAGGAGGAAACAACTTCCTAGACTGGCAGAGGAATTTGAGGATTGTCCTCAGGCAGGAGCGCAAGCTTCATGTCATTGATATTCCTCCGGCAGGTCCCCTTCCTGAGGGCGCTACTGTTGAGGAACGAGCGGCCCACACAAAGGATGAGAATGATGCAACTGATGTTGCGTGTCTTATGTTAGCAACTATGAGTGCTGAGCTTCAAAGACAGCATGTGCATATGGATGCATATACTATCAATGAGCACTTGCAAAGCATGTTTGCAAGCCAAACTCGTCAAGAAAGGTTCAACACGAGCAAGTCACTCTTTAACTGCAAACAAGGGGCAAATGAACCAGTTGGCCCACATGTTCTGAGGATGATTGGTTACATTGAGTATCTTGATACTTTGGGTTTCCCGATTGGTCCGGAAACTGGTATTGACCTAATCTTGAATTCTTTGAACAACAAATTCACTCAGTTTGTTATGAACTACAATATGAATGAGTTTGACAAAACACCTACTGAATTGTTGGCTATGTTGAGAACATATGAGACCAACATGAAGACGGCTGAACCTGCTCCCATACTGATGGTGGGCAATAAAGGTAAGGCCAAAGGGAAAGGCAAGTGGAAGGGTAAGAAAAAGACAGGTTCTGATTCTACACCCAAGCCAAAGTCAGGTCCTAAACAGGCTTTAAAGCCTAAAGGTGGGGTCGCTAAGGGTGAATGTCACTACTGTAAGAAAACTGGTCACTGGAAGAGAAACTGTTCAGTTTACTTGGAGGATCTGAAGAAGAAGAGGGCTGAGCAAGCTTCTAATTCAGGTATATATGTTATAGAAGTCAATCTGTCTATTTCTACATCTTGGGTATTGGATACCGGATGTGCTTCTCACATTTGTATAAATGTGCAGGAAATGCAGAGAAGTAGGACATTGGCTAAAGGAGAAATGGACCTACGAGTTGGCAACGGAGCAAGAGTTGCTGCTTTAGCTGTAGGAACCTATTATTTATCTTTGCCCTCTGGGCTAGTTTTAGAACTGGAGAATTGTTATTACGTGCCTGCAATTCGCAGAAACATTATTTCTGTTTCTTGTTTGGACAAGAAAGGTTTTTCGTTTACAATAAAGGACAACAGTTGCTCTTTTGCTTTGAATGATTTAACCTATGGTGTTGTGCGTTTGTTTAATGGTTTATATGTTCTTGACTTAGATAATCCTGTCTGTAATATAGAAAACAAACGACTTAAAGTTAATGACTCAAATCAAACATACCTCTTGCATTGTCGTCTAGGCCATATAAATGAGAAACGCATATCCAAATTACATAAGGATGGATATTTGGATAAGTTTGATTTTGAATCATACCAAGAATGCGAATCTTGTTTGCTTGGTAAAATGACTAAAGCCCCTTTCACTGGTAAGGGTCAAAGGGCCACTGAACGTTTGGAGCTAATACATAGTGATGTATGTGGCCCAATGCGTGTGATGGCTAGAGGAGGCTACTACTACTTCATAACATTTACTGATGATTTCAGTAGATATGGATATGTATATCTTATGAAGAATAAATCCGATTCTTTTGAAAAGTTCAAAGAATACAAGGCTGAAGTAGAGAAGCAAATTGGCGGAGGTGCAAGTATTAAAATCTTACGATCTGATCGTGGAGGAGAATACTTGAGCACTGAATTTAAAGATTATTTAAAGGAGTGTGGTATTGTATCACAACTCACTCCGCCAGGTACACCTCAATGGAATGGAGTTTCAGAGAGGAGAAATCGCACCTTGTTGGACATGGTGCGATCGATGATGAGTCATGCAGATCTTCCAATTAGTTTCTGGGGTTATGCTCTAGAAACAGCGGCTTTCACACTTAACCGTGTTCCTACTAAGAAGGTTCAAAAGACTCCATATGAGATATGGGAGAAGAAACGGTCAGGCATGAGCTTTATGAAAGTTTGGGGATGCAAGGCGTTTGTGAAGCGTCAAGTATCTGACAAGCTTGGACCTAAATCTGAAGAGTGCAATTTTGTGGGATACCCTAAAGAAACAAAGGCGTATTATTTCTATAGTCCTTCTGAGAAAAAAGTGTTTATTGCTCGAGATGCTGTCTTCATGGAAAGGGATTTTGTTTCTAAAAGAAACAGTGGGAGAACTATAGACCTCGATGAAGATCGAGAACCACAAAATAGCATTGAACCTGAAGTGGAACAAGAGCAGGATAATAATAACGCTCAACAAACACAGGTTGTTCGTAGAACTGGTAGAATTCGCCATGAGCCAGAGAGATATGGATTTCTTTTGACTCAATGTGGTGATTTGATGCTCATAGATGAAGATGAGCCTCTCACATACCAAGATGCTATGAGCAGTCCAGAATCTAAGAGATGGCTAGAAGCCATGAAATCCGAGATGGAATCCATATATGAAAACCAAGTATGGACTTTGGTTGATCCACCTGAAGGGGTAAAACCCATAGGGTGCAAATGGGTTTTCAAGAAGAAAACTGACATGGATGGAAATGTTCAGACCTATAAAGCAAGGCTAGTTGCAAAAGGTTTCAAGTAAATTCATGGTATTGACTATGATGAAACCTTCTCACCAGTGGCTATGGTCAAATCCATAAAGATTTTGCTTGCTATTGCAGCATTCCATGATTATGAAATCTGGCAAATGGATGTCAAAACAGCCTTCCTTAATGGAAGCCTTGAAGAAGATGTGGATGTGTACATGACACAACCTGAAGGTTTTGTCAGTCCAGGGAATGTTAGCAAGATATGTAAATTACGTCGATCCATTTATGGATTAAAGCAAGCCTCTAGGAGATGGAACATCCGTTTTGATGAAACTATCAAAGAGTATGGATTTGTTCAAAACGAGGATGAACCTTGTGTTTACAAGAAGGTTAGTGGGAGCCATGTGGCATTCATAGTACTATATGTTGATGACATACTACTAATGGGGAATGACATACCTTCTCTCAAGGCTGTTAAGATTTGGTTAGGGAGTAATTTCTCTATGAAAGACTTAGGAGATGCATCCTACATTCTAGGAATGAGGATCTATAGGGATAGATCTAGAAGGATGATCGGTCTAAGTCAGAGTACATACATCGATAAGCTTTTGCACCGTTTTGGTATGCAAAATGCAAAAAGGGGATATGTCCCCGTATCTCAAGGGATAACGATCTCTAAAGATCAGTGTCCGAAATCATTGGATGACAAGGACCGCATGAGTAAGGTTCCATATGCCTCAGCAATTGGATCCATCATGTATGCGATGGTATGTACTCGCCCAGATGTTTCGTATGCTTTAAGCATGACGAGCAGATACCAATCTAATCCAGGTGAAGGTCACTGGACGGCTGTCAAGAATATTCTAAAGTACTTGAAAAGGACTAAAGATTCATTCTTGGTGTATGGAGGAGAGGAGAAACTAGTAGTAAAAGGTTACACCGATGCAAGTTTCCAAACAGACAGGGATGATACTGTATCACAGTCTGGTTTTGTGTTTTGTCTCAACGGAGGTGCTGTAAGTTGGAAGAGTTCAAAACAAGAAACAGTAGCTGATTCTACAATGGAGGCTAAGTACATTGCAGCTTGTGAAGCGGCTAAGGAAGCAGTTTGGATTCGAAAATTCATTACTGAATTGGGAGTGGTTCCATCAATCGCAGATCCCATTGATCTATACTGCGATAATAATGGAGCCATAGCACAAGCTAAAGAACCTAGAGCTCACTCCCGAACCAAACATATACTCAGGAGATATCACCTCATTCGAGAGATTAATGAGAGGGGTGACATACACATATGTAAAGTGCACACAAATGATAACATTGCAGACCCACTGACCAAAGGCTTGTCGCAGCAGAAGCACGACGGTCACACTAGTTCCATGGGTATTAGATACATGGGTGATTGGCTCTAGTGCAAGTGGGAGATTGTTAGTGTAGGTGCCCTAGAGGCAATACAATTTTTCCTTTTAATAAACATTTATGTCATTTGATTATTCAATAAACGTATTTATTATGACTTTAATTACTGCGATATATTTGTTAGCATAATAAATGTCCTTAGAATCATGATACTCGTTATATAGTTTAAGTACATGACTTGAACTTGAGATTATATAATATATCATATTCTTAAAGGTTCCCTAGTCGAGTATTATTATGATAGGACAATAATAATACATAAATAGACTAGTATGTTGTTTGACAGATAACCACATCTCATTGGTTATAAGTATGGGGATACTAAAGTCAATACATAGGTACATGTAGGGGTACATGGTACTGGACAGACCCACAGTGAGATTCTTCATGTTTAATTAAGTCATAAGAAAGACTCACAGTGATAATGGTGTAATGATCCTCTGACTTGAGATCATTATATTTCTATACGAGGATTGATATACTTTGACTACATTAAAAGTTACCTTTGACCGGGTGATGATAAAAGTGGACATCGGGTATATCATGAGTCGTATGAGAAATATGAATGATAGATAAAGGATTTAACCCTCCTATAATTAGGAGAGATATTATTGGCCTCTTGATTGAGTGAGACTATAAAATGCATGGCCGTGCTCAAATAATGATTTGTTTTTCATAGTCTACTCATGGATCAAGTAAACCCGGATTAAATGTTGAAGAGGATGACTAAATACATGCCTCGAGTTTAATCTATAATATATATGGTTAAAGGGATTATATTACACGGAAACATTAATCACGAAAGGTTTTATCGAATCACGATTTAATTATTGTTTAATTAGGTAGCAATGATGTATTACTAGATACCGCTCATTGTTTATAATTTTATTGGAGAATAAAATTATTGCTAATTAAATAATAGCCTATAGGGTCACACACATAGAGCACCTAGAGGAATAGTTAATTTAAATTATAGATTTAAATTAATTGATGATTAATTCGAATTTATTATATTAATTAAGTGAGACTTAATTAATTGAAATAAATTCGAATTTGAAGAATTATATTTCTGCCAATAATAATTAAGTGTGACTTAATTATTAATTAAATAATAGAAGCATGTTTTATTATTTAATCCTATGCCTACATGGGTTAGGTTTTTGCTAAAAAAAAGGCCCATTAACCAATCATTATAAATAGATAATGATAGGTTAAATGGCTTGCACGTTTTTGTATAAACCCTAGCAGAAGAGGCAGCATAGGAAGAGGCAGAGAGAATTCGAAACCTATCAAAGGAGGCTAGTACTTCCGTTCCGTGTTCAAGATCGTGAGACGTTCTTGAAGGTGCTCGTGTGGATACCATAGAGGTGCTTTCGAGAGGAAGACACAAATCGTGATAGCAAGGATCTCCGTTGAGTTCGTGGCATTCAAAATCTTAATAGGTATGATTCGATTATCACCATAATCCGTCAATTCTTATACATGATCCTGCGTTTGGGTTCCGAAAATTTTCGTTATATTTACGTTTATCCGCTGCGTTTTATGCCTCGGAACCCAACATTTCCTAGGTTTGGCAGGCTACTATAGGCGCTTTGTAGAGGGTTTCTCATCCATAGCTTTGCCGTTGAATCAGTTGATACGGAAGGGTGTTAAGTTTGAGTGGAATGATGATCGTGAGCAGAGTTTTCAAGAGTTAAAGAAGAGGTTGGTGTCAGCCCCTATACTTGTTTTACCATCAGGGAGTGGAGGATATCAAGTTTATAATGATGCTTCTAAGAGGGGTTTGGGGTGTGTTCTTATGCAGCATGGGAAGGTGATTTTGTACACTTCTAGACAGCTTAAACCCTATGAGGTAAATTATCCTACCCATGACTTGGAGTTAGCAGCAGTGGTCTTTGTCTTAAAAATTTGGAGGCATTATTTGTACGGAGAAACTTGTGACATCTTCACTGATCATAAGAGTCTCAAATACATTTTTACACAAAAAGAGTTAAACATGAGGCAGAGAATGTGGCTTGAACTTATTAAGGATTATGATGCTAAAATTCAGTACCATCCGGGAAAGGCGAATGTAGTGGTAGACGCTCTTAGTAGGAAGAACTTGGGAAGTGTTGCATCTCTTATTACTCAGCAGCACCTTATTTCAGATATGGACCGCTTGGGTGTGGAGTTGTATGTTGGAGAATCAATTGCAAGCCTAGCAAGTTTGAAGGTTGAATCAAATCTAGTCACAAGGGTTAAAGAAGCTCAGAAAAGTGATACAGGACTAGAAGCTATTAGATCGAATGTGGCAGATGGTAAGCAAACGGAGTTTCATGTAGATGATCATGGTGTGGTATGGTTGGATAGTAGATTGTGTGTACCTTCAGACGTAGCGATTCGTGAAGCAGTTTTGACTGAGACTCATAGTTCTTCATTTTATATTCATCCTGGTTCTACTAAGATGTATTGAGATTTGAAGAAGTACTTTTGGTGGAGTGGGATGAAATAGGACATAGCAGAGCAAGCCTAGCAAGTTTGAAGGTTGAATCAAATCTAGTCACAAGGGTTAAAGAAGCTCAGAAAAGTGATACAGGGCTAGAAGCTATTAGATCGAATGTGGCAGATGGTAAGCAAACGGAGTTTCATGTAGATGATCATGGTGTGGTATGGTTGGATAGTAGATTGTGTGTACCTTCAGACGTAGCGATTCGTGAAGCAGTTTTGACTGAGGCTCATAGTTCTTCATTTTCTATTCATCCTGGTTCTACTAAGATGTATTGAGATTTGAAGAAGCACTTTTGGTGGAGTGGGATGAAACAGGACATAGCAGAGCAAGCCTAGCAAGTTTGAAGGTTGAATCAAATCTAGTCACAAGGGTTAAAGAAGCTCAGAAAAGTGATACAGGGCTAGAAGCTATTAGATCGAATGTGGCAGATGGTAAGCAAACTGAGTTTCATGTAGATGATCATGGTGTGGTATGGTTGGATAGTAGATTGTGTGTACCTTCAGACGTAGCGATTCGTGAAGCAGTTTTGACTGAGGCTCATAGTTCTTCATTTTCTATTCATCCTGGTTCTACTAAGATGTATTGAGATTTGAAGAAGCACTTTTGGTGGAGTGGGATGAAACAGGACATAGCAGAGCAAGCCTAGCAAGTTTGAAGGTTGAATCAAATCTAGTCACAATGGTTAAAGAAGCTCAGAAAAGTGATACAGGGCTAGAAGCTATTAGATCGAATGTGGCAGATGGTAAGCAAACGGAGTTTCATGTAGATGATCATGGTGTGGTATGGTTGGATAGTAGATTGTGTGTACCTTCAGACGTAGCGATTCGTGAAGCAGTTTTGACTGAGGCTCATAGTTCTTCATTTTCTATTCATCCTGGTTCTACTAAGATGTATTGAGATTTGAAGAAGCACTTTTGGTGGAGTGGGATGAAACAGGACATAGCAGAGCAAGCCTAGCAAGTTTGAAGGTTGAATCAAATCTAGTCACAAGGGTTAAAGAAGCTCAGAAAAGTGATACAGGGCTAGAAGCTATTAGATCGAATGTTGCAAATGGTACGCAAACGGAGTTTCATGTAGATGATCATGGTGTGGTATGGTTGGATAGTAGATTGTGTGTACCTTCAGACGTAGCGATTCGTGAAGCAGTTTTGACTGAGGTTCATAGTTCTTCATTTTCTATTCATCCTGGTTCTACTAAGATGTATTGAGATTTGAAGAAGCACTTTTGGTGGAGTGGGATGAAACAGGACATAGTAGAGTTCGTGGGGAAATGTCTTACATGTCAACAGGTGAAGATTGAACATCAGCGATCTAGTGGACTGTTACAGCAGTTGGATATCCCATTTTGGAAGTGGGAAAATATTACCATGGATTTTGTGACCGGTTTACTGAGGACCTTCAGAAAAAATGATGTTATTTGGGTGGTAGTTGATAGACTTACAAAATCAGCTCATTTCTTACCTATTAGAGAGACTACTCCTATTCATGATTTGGCAGAGATATTTCAACGGGATATTATTAGACTTCATAGTATGCTTGTGTCGATAGTTTAAGACAGGGATACAAGGTTTACTTCGCATTTTTGGAAGGGATTTCAGCAGACTTGGGGTACGATGCTTAATTATAGTACAACCTTTCATCCACAAACTGATGGACATTCAGAGAGAACTATTCAGACGTTGGAGGATATGTTAAAAGCTTGTGCTTTGGAATGGTCTGGTGATTGGGACAAGTATCTGTATCTTGTGGAGTTTGCATACAATAATAGTTGGCAAGTGAGCATTGGAATGCCACCATTTGAGGCGTTGTATGGTAGAAAATGTAGAGCACCGACTTGTTGGAATGAGGTTGGAGAGAGTGTTATTGAAGGACCAGAGTTGGTTCGGGTAACTAACGAGAAGGTAAAACAGGCTAAAGAAAACTTAAAAGAAGCTCAATCGCGTCAAAAGAGCTATGCAGATCAAAAGACAAAATTTGGTGGATTTGAGCCTGGTGATCATGTGTTTTTGAAGGTGTCTCTTTGGAAGGGTGTTAAACGTTTTGGTATGAAAGGGAAGCTTAGTCCAAGATATGTTGGTCCTTTTGATGTTATAGAGAGAGTGGGGGAAGTTGCTTATAGAATAGCACTACAATCACAGTTATCTCATGTACATAATGTATTCCATGTGTCTGTTCTAAGAGGCTACAAGTATCATCCGTTGCACGTAGTTCTATATCCGTTACATAAAATTAAGGAAGATCTTTCTTGTGAGGAGGAAGCCAAAGTTATTTTAAGCTCGAAAGGAGCGAATTATGAGGAAGAAAACTATTCCATTTGTTAAAGTTTTGTGGAAGAACCATTCTGAGAGAGAGAGAGGCTACTTGGGAGTTATAAGAATCTATTCGTGAGAAATATCTGCACTTATTTGATTCCGGGGGCGGAATCCTTTTTAAGGGGTATATATGTAATATCTGTGATTATTTATTTATTTATTTATTATAATATTGATTAGAATTAGAATTACGTTTGTGATCTTATTTAATAATATTTATTTATATTGTATTTGGTTTAGAAAAACAAAATTGGTAATAAAATAGTAATTAGATTAAGAATAGAGTTTGTAATTAAATTAGATTTATATTAGAAAAAGGATAATAATTATATTTTATATATATACGGATTAGTCATAAAACAAATGGCATTATAGAGTTAAACCCTAAAATAAGAAAAGAGAGCCGCAGTGAAAGAGTAAAGAAGAGGGCGATCGAATATTCACACATCGTGCACTGCTTATAACTGAATAAGGTACTACAGTTACATTAATTAGTATATTATAATTGATTTCTATGCTTAGTTATGAGTTTGCACACCATGTGAAGTGTGGTAGAGCATTGTTGAGTATAATTCGTTCCCCTGCTTCATGTCATTCACAACGTATATTATAAAATAATGTGTTATACACTTTTATATATATATATATATATGTATATATATATATATATATATGTATATATATATATATATGTATATATATATATATATATGTATATATATATATATATATATATATATATATATATATTAAAGTTTATGTTCAAGTCTACTAGTATGTATACAACCGTTGATATATATTTTATTTTAAACCCTCTGATTTCATGTTCGTGTATATTTATTATATATATATGTGATTGTTTTATTTGATTATTAATATGATAATATGTTAATTAGATGTTGTAACAGTGAGTAATGTCACCTTCTTGTTTATATTAAACTATTAATAATGTACACACATGTACAAGTAAATATGTATTAACTATACATTAAATTTTATATTTAGGTTGGCAACCAGGTGTTTAGTGGGTTATTTAGGGATATTATTAGTGTTTGAGATCGCTATTTTCAAGGTACGGATTTCTTCCTCTTTCTCTTCAGCGCTACTCTTTTTAGGATTAATTATATTTAATTCGTTCCTTTCATAAATCTGTTCATTCCGTTATTAATCGTTTCAACTGTTTTGATTCTCCGAAAGTTATTTTAAAGTCTATTTTGAAATATTTAAATATTTGTCTCTATGATTTTCAAAAATTATGTATGTTACATATCTGCGGAGAATATTTGAAATATCTGTCCAGGTGATTTTAAAATTGTGAAAATTATTTTATTTGAACCCTTAGAGTGATATTAGGGAATACCGAGTTAACCAGCTGTAGGTGTACTACAGCTATGTCATTGCGGCACCAGTGGCATGGCACTTCTGTGGCAGTGTGATTGGTCACAGCGTATCCTTTTGTTAACTCAGGAGGCGAGCTTTGGCCATTTGATATTTGTTTGAGAATACGTGGGTGCATCCAGATTTGATTTGATTTGTGATTTGATATTTGACGGTGACGTTGTATATGCCGTACACGTTGTCCAGTTTGTTGCACGCATTAGGTACCCTATGATGTGTGTATCTGTTATTTGTTCTGTATCGCTATGAAATATCCTAACAGCTCTTTGCTTCGGCCTTGTTTTAAAAATTAATGTTTATTTATAACTGTCAAACTATATATCTTCTTTCTGTTTTATAAAATTGTATTCCAATCCGTACTGGGCATTTGGCTCATGTCGTATTCTTTCTTCTGGCAGGTACTTGGGGGGGATCTTGGGCTTATGATGGAGAACTACCTTTATTTCATTTATTAGGACGTTTGAACTTCTCATATTTCTTTTTAGACATTGTTTATTATTGGAGGTTTTGAATTGTTTTGGAGATTTTAATATTATTTTGGAGACATTGTTGGACCTATTTATTTATTATAAGGTGGATTTTAGTACTCTATATACAGGTTTGTGGTTTGGAAGTAACCCCTCATCTCATTTTGGGAATGGGGTGTTACATCACTGGTGGTGCAATGGGGTTTCGTAAATCCCCGTCCACAATTGAATCCATTAAAATATTTGACTTTGAAAACTGAATTGCTTCATGAATAGATTCAATGAGTTGTTGATCATCTAAGATGATCTATTCCATTGGGAATCCAGATATGTTCCATCTAGGGATGGAGACAAGGATCTATAATGTAACAAATGATCCAAGTTTCCTCCTTACGCCTGTGAAGGCATGTTGATTCAGTCAGAATTATCAATCATCCTTCCTTCCTTGATATGGAAGTTTAGAATAATTGCTTCTGTCAATTCATCCTTAGTGTGTGACAATCCTTACAGTGCATTTGAATATATACATTTATGGTTTGCAGTGTTTGAGAATTTCCAGATGAAGTTGACTCTTTACAAATGGCCTTGGCTGACAGGCTGAATTCAATAGACTCATCATGTTAAGATGACAAACCTAGTAATAGTTTTGCCATTTGCAAATCTATACCCTTTTGGAAGGATATAAATTAGTTAGCAGTTGCCTTGGTTTCAATTTCATATTCTAACTAGAGGCAGAGATGTTGGAACACTTGTTGGTCCCTGATATTGTAGAAGGGGGGTTGAATACAATATCTGAATTTAATCACAGAAATTCTGGTTTAAAAATATTATTTTAAATAATCACGAAATATTAATTTTATTGAAATACGGTTCAAGTAGAAGATATAATTTTAACTTGAAAAGTATTACAAAATTAATAAGATGATAGTTTATATAACTGATTAAATGTCTAGAACGATTTTGACATGAATTGTTCTGATTTAACAATTATATTCAAACTAGCACAGAAATCTGTGAATATTACAATGCAGGCAAATTTCTGAATTTGAACTATTTTCCATCAACTTGATCAACTGAAATAATGAAGGCAAGATCCGCATATATACAGAGGAAAACTCAGCAAGGCATTTGAAGAAAACTTATTTAAAAAATCAACAAGACTTTTTAAATAAGCCTGCAAGACTTTCTAAAATAGCTGGGCAACACTTTTTTCGGTCGGTAAGACTTTTCAGAAACTCAGTAAGACTTTTCTGCTCGGTAAGACTTTTTAAAAGGTCTTATTGAATTAATTCGGTAAGACTTTTAAAAGGTCTTATTGAATAAATTCGGTAAGACTTTTGAAAAGTCTTACTGAAAAATTCAATAAGACTTTTTAATTAAAGTCTTATTGGAAATCTCGGTAAGACTTTTAATAGTTGCTCGGTAAGACTTTTAAAACAACTGCCAATTCAATACTTTTTCTTTTGAATGGACACTTGGCAAGCTTGTATTGGCTTATTTAACAATCTGCACCTGCCAAATTCAATTTGAAATATAAGGGGCCTATTTCGTCTTTTAGTGGATATGCTCCGTAGAAATACTTTTCGACCTGCACAGCTTATAATCTTTGATTAATAAATAATAAATTTAATTCAAAAATTATAAAAATAAATATCTAATATTATTTAGATATTTATAAATATTATTTACTAAATAAATAAAATATTTATTAATAAAAATAAATCCTTACACTCTAAGCTGTGGTCTTCTGATGGTCTGGAACCGAACTCCTTTTGACTTAAAAATGATAAATCAATTCCAATCGGGGTTCCACTTTTACGAATATATGACTCTGCATTTCTTCTATGTCAATTCTTTTTCCGTTTTTTCTTCAAGTCAGTACCGTTAGGCCTCTTTAGCTGTATTTGTATCCCTTTAATCTTCCAGCTTCTGTCTTCTTCCTTCTAAAATAATTTTAAATTAATTAATCCTTTAATTTATTTAAGAAGTAAATTAATTCTGAGTGAATTAATTTACTAATTAAATTAACTAATTAATTTAATTAATTAATAAAAAATTAAATTAAAGTCTTGATTGTAGGAGTATTGTTGATGTAGATAAAACTCTTATATTCTTCAACAATAACCTTTCTAACCACTTGAACATTTTGATGACGAATCTTCACCGATATTGTTAACACCCTGTGCACTGGTCTGGTTCACGGATGACTAACTATAATGTCGATTCTCATTTCTGCTGTAGTGGTCTTTGTATCTTGTCTTGCTTCTTGCTTTGTCTTCAATATTTTCTTTTCATGGAATCTTTTTGTAGTAGCCACTTGGAATCTTCTGTATCTTCTGAACTCTTCTGAAATACTACTTCTATATTTTTCGCCGACGCTTGAACATATTAATGAACTTCTTCCGGTGTAGAGTAGCATCTTCATTAGAACACTTCTGATATTTAGAATTCTTTGTGTCTAGTTAACTTTCTTCATCTTGATTCCTGTTATCATATTTATTATTTACTTCTATTTCTTATCTGAGTTGAGTTATCATCTAACTATTATAAATAGGCCTAGTCATATGCCTTTCAATCTCCCCCTATTTGTTATTAAACATTTAATACACAAATTCCTAGAGGATAACTCAACTAACAACTAGGAAAATAATATGACATTTAAGAATTGTAAATAATAAACTGTTTTCTGGATTATATAATACATTTCCAGATTTCATAAGTAAACTAGAAATGAAAGATGATTGTTCATCTAGCACTGAACATATTATACAAGTAGTATTATCTTCATTTCTCAGACTCATCACTACTCCCCCTTAGGGTGGCAGGGATGAAGTCTTGTTCTCTTCTCATTACCACTTCTCCTCTGATTCTCCAACTCCCGTCTTCCCTTCTCTCCCAAGGTGAATTCATTTTCCCCTTACCCTTTTTCTTGTTCAACAGTGGAGTAATCCTTTTCTAGTAAAAGTCTTTGTTCAACAATTCTCCCTTTTTGGATCTTGTTCAATACTTCGAACTGTTCAACACTTCTCCCCCTTAGTTGAGTAATCCTCTTCAGAAGAAATTTTCTCCCCCTTAGTTGAGTAACATTAGAAATCTGTAACAGGGAATTGGGAATGAGATTTGGTAATTGTACTAGTGTGTGATTTTACTTTGTATTTCTCACAAGTGTTTCGCTCATATGCTCTCTAAGTGTTTCACTCATAGAATATATATTTTCGCTCTTTCTCACTTGTGTTTCACTCTTTTCTCACAACACTATTTCTATCTTAGTACGGATGACATAATCTTTTGTACATGCAAGAAATATCACCATATCCTCTTCAAGAGAGGTCACTGGTGGTGCAATGGGGTTTCGCAAATCCCCGTCCTCAATTGAATCTATTAAAATATTTGATTTTTTTAAAAAAAAAACTGAATTGCTTCAGGAATAGATTCAGTGAGTTGCTGATCATCTAAGATGATATATTCCGTTAGGAATCTAGATATGTTCCATCTGGGGAGGGAGACAAGGATCTATAAAGCAGCAATTGATCCAAGTTTCCTCCTGATGCCTGTGAAGGCATGTTGATTCAGTCAGAATCATCAATCATCCTTCCTTCCTTGATATGGAAGTTTAGAATAATTGCTTCCGTCAATTCATCCTTACTGTGACAATTCAATTGCTTCCTCTTGGTCCCTTTTGGTCCCAAGTTTGTCCTTAAATTGTTGGTCCCTAAAAAATAAGACAAAATTTGTGGTTTCTTGAAAAAATGTCAGATGAAATTAACTCTTAGCTGGTAGCCTTGGCTGACAGGATGAATTCAATAGACTCACTCTGTTGAGAGAATGAACCTAGTAACAGTTTTACCTTTTTCAAGTCTGTACCCTTTTGAGAGAACACAGATGAGCTAACAGTTGTCTCAGTTTATATATTTGAATCACCTTTCTGGAGACAAAGCTGTTGGTTCACTCACATCACCAACCTTATCAAATGCACTTAAGGCATTGACTCCCTCATTCTTAATCAATTAGATATTTTGTTTAATGGTTAGAGAGATGGATGTGATAGTGTTTGTGTGTTTGTTCTAAGATCTTGGATAGAGATTGATGCCAATGTTTGGGATCTAACTATTAGAAACAATTGGATGATCAAGTTCATAAATCTCTCCTACTTCTCAAAAGAGACGAGAAACAATCAGCGGTTATTTATATATAGAAATAAACATAAAAATAATAAAAATAAGGATGCCAATGTTGAAAAACAAATAAAACTATACATACATACTTATATATATATAAATGATATATGCCAATTAAATAAAACTATACAAAAATAAAGAAAATCTTTTTGAGTTTTCTTTTTCATTTTGTTTGTATGTTTTTGATATCTTTTAAGGAATATATACAATGCTTGCTTAAAATTAAATATGTAATTTAAAACATCATGCAATAGTCGGTTCATGTTTAACATCCCTAACTCACTAACCAACTTAGAGAAAGTGGATTCATAAAGTGGTTTCGTGAAGATGTCAACAATTTGATCTTCTGTGGGTACAAAATGTAACACCACAGTTTCATTCATGACATGCTCTCAGATGAAATGATACCTTATGTCTATGTGCTTGGTCCTTGAATGTTGTACATGATTATTGGAGATTGCTCTGGCACTTGTGTTATCGCAAAGTATTGGAATTTTAGTTAGTGCAAGTCCATAATCATTCAGCTGATTCCTTATCCACAAGATCTGTGCACAACAACTACCTGCCACAATGTATTCTGCTTCGGCTGTCGAGGTAGACACTGAGTGCTGTTTCTTGCTGTACCAGGAGATCAACCGACTTCCTAGAAACTGACAGCTTTGATGAAGTCCATTTGGCACCCTCCATAGTCTGAATCTGTATAACCTATTAGTTCAAAACCGGTATCTTTAGGGTACCAAATTCCTAGATTTTGTGTACCCTTCAGATATCTAAATATTCGTTTTATGGCTATAAGATGAGATTCCCTAGGGTCAGATTGAAACCTTGCACACAAGCATGTTGCAAACATTATGTCGGGTCTACTAGCAGTTAGATATAATAATGAGCCTATCATACCTCTGTAGCTTGTGATGTCAACCTTCTTACCAGTTTCATCTTTGTCAAGCTTTGTGGCTGTTGGCATAGGGGTTTTTGATGGTGAAGAATCTTCTAGATTGTATTTCCTTAGAAGATCTCTTACGTACTTTGATTGGAAAATAAAAATCACATCTTCCTTTTGCTTTACTTGCAATCCAAGGAAGAATGATAGCTCACCCATCATGCTCATTTCATACCTGCTCTGCATTAACTTAGCAAATCTCTTGCACAACTTTTTGTTAGTAGAACCAAATATAATATCGTCAACATAAACTTGGACAAATATCATATCTTTATCATGTATTTTATAAAAGAGAGTTTTATCTATGACACCTCTAATAAAACCATTTTCAAGTAAAAACTGAGAGAGAGTGTCATACCATGTTCTCGGTGCTTGCTATAGTCCATAGAGAGCTTTGAATAGAAAATACACAAAATCAGCAAACTCTGGATTTTCAAAGCCAGAGGGTTGTTCCATATATACTTCCTCTTCTAACTCTCCATTTAGAAATGCACTCTTCACATCCATTTGATAGACTTTAAAATTGGAATGTGCTGCGAATGCCAGAAATATCCTGATGGCTTCAAGTCTTGCAACTGGCGCGTAAGTCTCATCATAATCAATTCCCTCTTCCTGGGAGTAACCCTTTGCAACCAATCTGGCTTTGTTCCTTGTAACAATGCCATCACCGTCTAACTTGTTCCTGTATACCTATTTCGTGCCAATAATAGATCTATCTTTAGACCTGGGTACCAGTGTCCACACTTCTTGTCTCTCAAACTGATTGAGCTCTTCTTGCATGGCAAGAACCCAATCTGGATCAGTCAATGCATCTTCAATCTTCTTTGGTTCTTCTTGAGATAGAAAAACTGAAAATAAACATTCATTTGAAGTTGCACTTCTGGTTCTAACTTCAACATCTGGATCACCTATGATCAATTCAAAAGAATGATCTCTGCTCCATATCATTTCCCTTGGTAGGTTTGATCTTGATGATACGCCTCGAAAATTATTGTGATGTTGTGTTCTGTCAGTTGATCCTTCATCTCCCCCTGAGTTGCGCCAGGATGACTTGTTGATCCACCACTATTACCTGGATCATTATTATTGTGGTCATCATTATTTCCTGCTGCAACTTCAGGCTCTTCTTCACTATCTGAATCTGAGTCTGGATGATTATCAAATTTTAATAACTCAGAAGGATCTTCATTTTGGATGCTTAGGAGTTTAGTGTCATTAAAAGTAACATTGACACTTTCTTTTACTTGGTGCTGATAAATTATGTACACCCTATATGCTCTTCTTGAATATCCGACAAAAATAGCTTCATGTGCCTTGGCCTCAAACTTGCCACGATGTTCATCTCCATCCTTTAGCACAAAACATTTGGCTCCAAATGCATAAAAGTACTTGAGAGTAGGTTTCTTGCCAACCATTAATTCATAGGGTGTCTTCATATGATCTTTGTTGATCAGAGTTCGATTCTGGGTATAACATGCTGTGTTAACTGCTTCAGCCCAGAAGTAGATAGGTAACCTTGATTCACTTAACATAGTTCTAGCAGCTTCAATCAGGGTTCTATTTTTCCTTTCTACAACTCCATTCTGTTGCGGAGTTCTTGGTGCTGAATATTTTCTTATTATCCCTTTGTCTGAGCGGAAGTTATTCAGAATTTAATTCTTGAATTCTGTTCCATTATCTGATCTGATTTCCCGGACAAATAACTTTGAATCTAACTCAATCAGCTTTACATGATCAATCACCAATTGTGAAGTTTCATCCTTAGAGTTCAAGAATAAAACCCACGTGTACTTTGTGAAGTCATCTACAATCACTAAGGCATATCTCTTTCTTGACATAGACATTATATTTACTGGACGAAATAAATCCATGTGTAGGAGTTGAAGTGGTTCAGTGATGTTTGTAGTGTTTGTGCCTCTGTGACTTGATTTCTTTGACTTCCCTTTCTGACATGCCTCACACAATCCTTCTTGTGTAAATTCCACCAGAGGCAGTCCTCTCACCAAATCCCTCTTGACTAAAGAGTTCATTATTTTGAAGTTTAGATGTGATAGTTTCTTGTGCCATAGCCAGCTTTCTTCTGATGAAGCCTTTGAATAGAAACAGTTTGCTTCATCTTCATTCCCAGAGCTGAGATAGGCTACGTACAAGTTTCTTTTCCTTACACCACGCAAGGCCAGTTTGTCATCTTTAGAATGAGCTATTAAACACTTCTCATTAATAAAGTTTACTTTGTATCCTTTATCACAAAATTGACTGACGCTAAGTAGATTGTGCTTAAGTCCTTCCACTAAAGAGACGTTTTCAATGATAACATTTCCAGTATTTAACTTGCCATATCCCGTAGTCATTCCTTTGCTGTTATCTCCAAAGGTGACGATTGAGCCAGCTCTCTCAACCACGTCTGATAACAGGGCTCTATCTCCGGTCATATGCCTTGAAGATCTGCTGTCCAGGATCCATATAACCCGGTTTACCTGTTTAACTCCCTGCAATTATCAAATAGATTAGATTATCTTCGGAGCCCAAAATTGATTGGGCCCGACATACTTAAAGAATTGACATTTGTCAGCTTTGACAACAGATCCTTTTCAAACAACAGCAGCATCTACCTTGACTGTATTTACCTTCCTAAAAATAGTCTTAACAGTTTTCTGTTTAGACTTGGGAACATAAGTTTCCTTCTTGACAGGTGTAGGAATCGCAGTCTTGGATTTTGCAAATTTACTATTGATGTGTTGTCTCGGTGTTATGTTCTTTTTATTAGCAGTCATGCGTTTGAAATAAGCAGTCATAGCATTAAAAGCACATAACAAACAATTTAAAACACCACAAGGTTTATGGCATACATCAATAGCAGGCATGTTATTCAAAGCAGTAGGTGTCTTAACAGTTTCTACTTTAAATTTTTCAACAGTCTTAAAGTTCTCAGTAGAATGACATTGGTTGTTAATATTCCTACTTTTAACAAACTTATTGTTAGGTCTGTTCAAATTATTCTTTAAGTTCTTAGCACCTATACCAGGTTTGGGGAAATCAGAAGTTCCCACAACTTTCACTGGCGTCTTGGGTGCAATTCTCTCTTCTTGGACATTTACTCCTTTTATGTCCCTAGCTTGTTCCTCTCTTTTCTTCTCTTCCTCAAGATCCTCTAAATTCATTTCATAGGCAATCATTATAGAGCTCTCAATTATAGGTTCTGCTACAGGTGTTATGAAAAGAGGTTTACGTGCGTCCTTAACAACATGAGGAATACCCCTTTCTTTAGCACTTTGCTTGAATGGGGTAATGTTGCTTGCCTTTCCTACAAATTCGTTATACTCAAACCCTATTCCAACTTTTCAGTTTATCACCTGTTGGTCAACTAGGTTTTTTACAATGTAAGACGAGTTTTCATAGGCTAGACACCTTTTCTTTTCTTCCACTATCTGGTTTCTGAGATAAGTTTCAACATCAATATAACACTTGACTCTGTTGACTTGAAAATCTAAGTCTTTAGTCAACTGGTCAGTCAACTCGTCACTTTTCCTTTTAGCCAAAGTTAAAGCATTTTTCTCATCAGTTAGAACTTTGATTTCAAGTCTTAGTACCTTAACTTTACTTCTCTCACCATCTAGTTCTTTACCTATCAAAGCAAACATTCTAGGGCAAGAAGGATTTACCTCTATTCCTCCTTGACGAGTGGGAGATCGTGAATATTCGGATAAAGCCATAAGAGCAAGATTTCCCAGCTCTTCCTCATCATCATCGTCTGAGTCGTCCCAGGTTTTTCCCTTTGCCAGATAAGACTTTCCTTGATGCTTCTTCACAAGTGCATCATACTTTTTCTGGAGATCTTCATAAGACTCACTCATTTTCCCTTGCTTCGGCTTTTTGCAATCGGTTGCAAAGTGGCCTAGCTCATTGCAGTTGAAGCAACGAAACTTGCTTCTATCAACTAATTCGGTCTTATAGCCGCTTCTTGATTAGGCTGTTGAAGACCCTCCTCTTTGGTAACTTCCAAAATTAGGTTTGACTTTGTAGGAGGGATTCCTTCGAAATCTCATGTTGCCAAAATTCCTGGCAACCATAGCTAGAGACTCATCTTCCAGCTGATCCAGTTCTTCAAGAGAGTAGAACTCACCATTTTCCTGGTTATCTGAAGTAGTTGAAAGGAAAAATAGGACCTTGATTGAAGCTGCTAGAACTATGTTAGAAGAAGCAAAAATTCCTACATACTTCTGGGCAGAAGCAATTAATACTGCTTGCTACATTCAGAATATCTCCATGGTCAATCAAATTCAAGGTAAAACTCCATATCAGTTGATGAAGAAGGACAAGAAGCCAATAGTAAATTTTCTTCATGTCTTTGGATGCAAATGCTTTGTACTGAGAAATCAAGGTGAAAATCTAGGAAAATTTGAAGCCAAGGTTGATGAAGCTATATTTGTTGGATATGGAATAACAACCAAAGCATACAGAGTCTATAATCTTAGATTACACATTGTTATGGAATCTATGCATGTAGTCTTTGATGACAAGAAAATTCAAGGGTTGGTTGATGAAGGATTCCATGATCTGTTACATTTTGAAAATGAATCAACAAGCAATATTGAAGATAGTGATGATGATGTGGAAATCTCAAGAATTCAAGTACCCAGAATCCTCCCATCAATTGATGTCAATGCATCAACAGATAACTTATCAGTTGACAATCATCAATCGACTGATAATACATCAATTGATAATCATTCGATAGATAACAACTCTACTCAATAATCTTCAAGTAGAGTGTCCATCTCAAGGGGAGGGTTCTCAAATAGTCAATCACATCACAATGATCATAACACTTCCAATGATCATGAAGCATCATCTTCAAGGACAAATTTACCATCTCAAAGGAAATGGATAAAAAGCCATCCCTTTGAATTAATTATTGGAGATGCAAATGATGGTGTCAAAACTAGAAGAGCAACTCAAAATGAATGCTTGTATAGTGGCTTCCTATCTCAAGAAGAACAAAAAAGGATTGAAGAAGCCTTGGATGATCCTGATTGGACAATAGCTATGCAAGAAGAGTTGAATCAGTTTGAAAGAAACAAGGTATGGAAGCTGGTGCCCAAGCCAAAGAACAAGTCTATCATTGGAACAAAATGGGTGTTCAGAAACAAAATGGATGAATCTGGTACAGTCACAAGGAATAAAGCAAAACTAGTGGCAAAAGGCTATTCACAAGAAGAAGGCATAGATTTTGATGAAACTTTTGCACCAGTTGCAAGATTGGAAGCAATCAGAATCTTTCTAGCATATGCTGCTCATGCTAACTTCAAGGTGTATCAGATGGATGTGAAAAGTACTTTTCTCAATGGAGAACTAGAAGAAGAAGTATATGTAGAATAACCTCCTGGTTTTATTGATCCTGTTCATCCTGGATTTGTATACTATCTTCTCAAGGCACTTTATGGATTGAAACAAGCACCTAGAGCCTGGTATGACACTTTGTCTAAATTCTTGATTGAGAATCACTTCACAAGAGGTACTGTTGATAAAACTCTCTTTCATAGAAACATAAATGGCTCTATGATTCTTGTTCAAATCTATGTAGATGACATTATTTTTGGCTCAACTAATGAAAAACTTTGTCAAAAGTTTGCTAAGTTGATGCAGAGTAAATATGAAATGAGCTTGATGGGAGAACTTACCTATTTTCTAGGTTTGCAAGTCAAACAAGTCAAAAATGGCATTTTCATAAATCAAACCAAATATATTTCTGATTTATTAAAGAGATTTGATTTAAGTGAATGTTCTTCTGTAAAAACTCTCATGGCCACTGCAACTAAACTTGAATTAAACACTAAGGAAGCTAAAGTGGACATTTCAAGTTATAGAGGCATGGTTGGCTCATTACTTTACTTAACTGCAAGTAGGCCAGACATAATGTTTGCTACATGTCTTTGTGCTAGGTTTCAGGCTGATCCTAGAGAATCTCATTTGATTGCAATAAAAAGAATATTCAGATATCTCAAAGGAACTCCAAATCTTGGAATTTGGTATCCTAGAGATTCTGGATTTGATCTAATTGGTTATTCAGATGCAGACTATGCAGGTTGCAGAATTGACAGAAAAAGTACAACAGGCTCCTGTCAATTTCTAGGAAATAAGCTTGTTTCATGGTTTATCAAGAAGCAGAATTCAGTGTCTACATCTACTGCAGAGGCTGAATACATTACAGCTGAAAGTTGTTGTGCTCAAATATTATGGATGAGGAATCAACTACTTGACTATGGGTTCAACTTGAACAAGATTCCTATTTTCTGTGATAATACAAGTGTCATTGCAATAACAGAAAATCATGTGCAACATTCCAGAACCAAGCACATTGACATAAGGTATCACTTCATTAGGGAACATGTAATGAATGGTACTGTTGAATTACATTCTGTCCCTAGTGAAAGACAACTTGCAGACATTTTTACTAAACCATTAGATGAATCTACCTTTAATAGATTGGTCTGTGATTTAGGTATACTTAATTTTAATTAACATTTGAAATGTCTGATAAGTTAGTTAGTAGTTTTAGTTCTAATAGGTAGCCGTTGATAATGCTAATCTGTTGATTTTTCATTAATCAATTGATAAGCATTTTATATATCAATGGATATACTGATCTGCTGACTGATAACTACATCAATCGATGATGTATTTGTCTATCGATGGATAGTACTAACGGTCGATGGATAAATTAGTTATCAATCGATGGCATGGAAGTTTTAGGGTCCATGTCATCAATCGACCTGTACAAAATCTAGCCGTTGATTACTTGTCCTATCAATTGATAAATACATACAGTCATGTATGTATAACAGTCGATTGCCAAAATAAGTAATTCACTTATTCATTTTTTTTTATTTTTTTTTCAACGGTCAATTAAGTTTTATTTTGAGTAAGAAATCGATTGAGAAATTAGTAAATATAAATAGTGAGATTAAAATTTTTCTTTACTCTTACCTGCATTCTGTTTACTAATTTCTCTCTGTCTGTCTCTTTCTCTCTCTCAATCTGCGAACTTAGTCACTAATCTCTCAATTTTTAATCTCTCTCAAATACTTAATCCTTGTCAAGAAAGTGATTTCTAGTCAAAAATCAAAGCAATGGCCTCTTCATCAAAGAAAGTTTCATAGAATGGTTACATCTACGAACTCACAAATTTCGTAGCATGTACAATAGTGGACGAGGCACCCCAGGAGTTCCATCCTCTGATGAAATTTCTGGAAAGTTGCAAGGTAAAGAAGGCACTTAAAGATGCTCCAAAGATCGTCTGCAACTTGGTGGAAGAATTTTGGGCAAGTGCTGAAATCACAAGTGACAACTCTGCAATTACATTCACTTGTAAAGGAGATAAGTACACTGTTACTAATGTTGTTATTAATGAATGTTTAGAATTACCTGCTAATAATACTGATAAAAGCCCAACAAATAAAGAAATTAGGTTAATGCTAAAATCTGTTAATTATGCTGAACTAGAAATAGGACTAGGTCGTGTGGTTAGAAAACATCTTAGGAGAGAATGGTCTTATATCTTTGATGTCATAATTAAATGCTTTAGTGGTAAAAATTAGCAATTTTGATGCAATAACAACTAGTATGCAGGAGGTAGCATATAGTATTTTGTTTGATAAATTTTTCAATCTATCTTCCATCATACTAAATGAAATTGCAGTAAAATTGGGTAATAAGGCTAATAGATCCAATCATATATATTATGTTAGATTTATTATGCTGTTTATTAACCATTTTGTGAAGGATATTGAAATAACCAGAGAGATGGAGACTTTGGACTGCTGTGTCCAAAATAAAAGGGTCTTCAAAGACTTGGTCAGGATCAATCTTCACAGCAATGTGGAATTGATCTATCCACCTTTTGTTCAGGTATTTATTTCTTCCTTTACTTCTTCTGAAACTCAAGTTTCTTTGCCTTCTGTGGCAATGGAGGGTGCTAGCAGTAACCCCAACCCTCCTACCCAAGCCACACTACCTATTTCCTCAATCAAATCTAAGAAACCAACCTCAACAGATTCCCAAAAATATGTTGTTGTAAAACCAAAGAAAAGAAAAACTCCAGGTGGTGATAGATTAGATGGAGAAGGTTCTGGTGAGGGAACTGGGGAAAATCAAAGAACCCAGAAGAATAAGGAGAGAGAGGGTGTGCAACCCAAACCTACCCACTCCACAGTCTCCCAAAAGACTGTGGATGTTAACAAGGATAATACCACATCTCTTCCCAAAAAGATGTAAATATTGGAAAGAGCCCACAGCCAAGGGCACATAACAAAGATAGGGACACTCAAGCCAAAACCCTCAAATCCTATGAAAAGAGAAAGGAGAAAGTAACCTTTGCACAAGGGGATTCACACACTGCAAAATCACAGGAAATTGTGGTGGAGCCTTCTCAAATTCAGTTTGATGCATCTCCAATAAATGTGGAGTTGCAGTCCCATTCTTTATCTATTTCCATTCCTTTCTCTCCTCCACATCAAATTTCTTTAGAAAATGTTTTGATAGACAATCAAGCATTTTCAGATTCTCCTTCTTTGTTACTCAAGGAGAAGCCAACACGCCATTCTAAACTTTCTTCCCCGGAAGTTCAGAATTCCATTTCTCAAATCATCTCAAATGTAACTTCTCAAATAATTACATCAAATATTTCTACTCCATCAATTGATGTCTCATTATCAATTGATATTCATCCATCGACTGATAAGCCATCGATCGATACTCAAGATCAATCGATGGGTATGCATCAATCGATGGATATCCTAAACACCTCATCAACTGATATTTTCTTAACATCAATTGATACCCAATCAATTGATGTTGCACAAACACTTATAGGATTGAGTGAGTTGAGTGAGAGGCAGGATTGCAGCCTGGCAAAAGGAGAGGGAGTGAGTGAGGTCATTCCTATTTCTTCCAGGAATGAGAGTTAAACACTTGAGGGCCCCACCTTAGAAGGTGCACAGATAATGAGTGAGGGAGAGGTGAGGTTCCAGGATGTGATCTTAATGAAAAATAGAGAGATGAGTGAGAGTGACAGAAAAATTCTTGAATATGCTCAGGAGTTGGAAATTGAATTGATGTCTGAAGAGGAGGGAGTCAATGAGTTAGGGGGAGTCCCTAATGCAAATGAAGCAGAAGGAAGTGGTGTAGAGAAAGAAGCTGAATTATTGGAGGAAGTAGCTGTTAAAGATATGGAAGTTGATGCAGGTGACTTGGATCCAAGCAACTTTGTTCATCCTGATCCAAGGTACCAGGGACTAGCCACATCAAGCAACAGGGATGATGAACAACTCTTAGGCATTGATCATACTGAACAGAGAACTAGAAACTTGAAGGAAAGTTTGGTCAATGTCACAGATGTTTGTCATATGACTCCTGGTGATCTAGAAAGTGATTCAGATGAGGAGCCATGGATGAGTACCATTGATGGTTCTCTTGAAGATGCAGAAACAGAGATCCTATCACAATACAGAAGGGCAATGATGGAGGTGAACATTAAAGACTTAACTCATAGGAGAATTGCCACCTGCATGAAGGATCAGTTAAAATTGTAGAAAATGACAGTCACTGGCATAAGAAGGGAATTGGACAGCATCAAAGATTCAATCTCAACAAACAAGGATGTATTGGAAAGAAGATTGGATGAGAAACTGCCAATGAACACTCTGGTGCAAATTAAGGATAAATTGTTTAAGGAGTCAAAGAATTTTTCAGCCTTGGAAAGGAGAGTAGAGTCCATAGAAACTAAGATGGAAGCTATAATTAGAGGACAAACTCTACATGCTGAAATTCTTCAGAAGTTTCTTGACAGAATGCCACCACCTCCTAATTGTGATGATAACAAAAAGGGGGAGAATACAAAGAAGAAGAATGATAAAGATGGTGATAGTGGTGATGGTGGTGTTGGAGGAGCTAGGAGTGATAATCCTAAAGTCAATTTGGGTGGTCACAGCAGGACCTCAAAAAGTGGTGCAAGTGGCAGTGAAAGCTATAAGGGTCAATCTTCAAAATATTCCAAAGATGACATGGAACACAAAAAGAGAGATGCTAAGAAATTTAAAGATGATTTGGAAGCTATAAGAAATTCTAGAGAAAAGGAAACTCAACTAATGATTGAGAGGGAAAGTCAAAGACTTAAAACCCTAAAAAGGAACACTGAGTTGGTTGCAAAGGCTGCAGAGTCAGGAAATTTAGATGAATTTATTGCTCAAATCAGAGCAGTAAATGAAAGTGCAAAGGGGGCCACTCAGGAAAGCAACTCAAATACAGAAGCTTTTCTTCAATTGGATGTTGAAGCACTTAAAGAAAAGAAGAAAGGGAAAGCAATAGTGATTGAAGAAGAGAAGAAGAAGAAAACTGAACCAGTAGGCCAAAAGCTACTTCAAGGAGCCATCACTACAGGAATCTCAGATGCCTCAAGGAGAGAAAATGAGAATGAAGAGATTGCTAGACAGATGGAAATGCAATGGCATTTGGAAGAGCTACAGGCAGAGCAACCATTGAGAAAAAGGAGAAAAATAGCAATGGCCCAGAAAAGGGCAGATTCATCTCAGAAGATGATGGTTCAGGAGAATCCTCAAGTCACTCAAGAAGAAACCAAGGAGGAAGTGACATTTGAAGGATACCAATTAAAAGGAACTCCAGTTGTAAGTGAGAAAGGATTAATTGGAGTGAGAACCCATCCTGCAACTTCAAATCAAGAGGAATCCATGAGGTTGGAGTATGAAAATGGTTCTAAACTCACTTACTCAATGAAGGTGATTATGAAGCAGGGCTACAATGTGTTGAAGACAATTCTACCTCTTCTAAACAAAAGGTACAAACTCAATGTGACTATTTCTCAGAAAATCCAACAACAAATCTCAATGCTGAGGAGAGCAAAAGCTGAAGCTGAACCTGAATCTCCTTTGAAGCTATAGAAATCTCAAGTCAAGAAGGTGGTGTTGGAACCAAAGTATGCCATGATTTTTACAGATGTGGAAGGCAATACAAAATTCTTTGATATCTGCAAATAGCTGGACAAAATCACAGATGAGGAAATCCACTATCTTATGAGGCAACTTGGGGAAACTGACGAAGATGAAGCAATATTGAGGAGCACCTTTATGAGGCAATTAAAAGAAAATGCTGAAAAGAAGAAGAAGAAGAAGAAGTAATTGAAGATTGAAGATCATGAAGAATTGAAGACACTGAAACAGTCTGCAAAGAATAATCATCAACTGGTATTTCCTAAAAGTGCTATGAAAATTTCTTGATTCTATTTAAATGATTATAGTTAAGGATTTTGTTATCATCAAGTAGATTTATGCTTGTTCATATCACAGACACAAATAGGGAGAGATTGTTAGGAATCTACATGTAATTTTATGATAACATTAATCTTAGAATCATAAAAATTTTATTTGATGTAACTGATCAATTGATATGAAAGTTATAAATATCAATTGATCAGGAAACCATTTATCAGTTGAAATGTTTATATGAATCAACTGATAATTTGGATTGTTGCATAGGTGTACTTAGTCTATTTCAATCGATAAGGTGTAAATCAATTGATATTTTATTCATCAATTGATGTTAGAGTCGATTGATATAGATCATCAATTGATGTGTAAATTAAACTGTCAAATTATAATTATGTGAAGACAGGAAATTACACAAGTGAAGGATGATCAATTGATATTGAAGCATCGATGGATAAGAGATCAATCGAAGAAACCAAGTCAAGAGTTGAAGACCATCAACTGATGTGAAGACCCATCGATTGATATCATTTATCAATCGATAAGGCAACTTACTTATCAATCGATAGATATCAAGATCAATCGAAGGACATTATCAGTTGATAAATAAAGGAAGATTCAATTGATATGCTTAACAGCAAATTATCAATTGACTGTGACAAAAAGGCAATCTGTTAGAGATCCAAAAAGGCAAAAGAACACCTATGGAAGACAGTCTATGATGGCTGTGAAGACTCAATCAGAAGCTGTCTTTCAAACCTATATTCTAAAATAGAAAAAGGTAAAAGGAAGGTAGGTAGAAACAATCCTAGAATATGAATTGTAAAAACACACTTGTGGTATATAAACAAGTGTAGCAGCATTATTAGAAAATAGACAAGTTAGACAATATTTTTTAATCAACTGTTCTAGTTTGATAGCATATTTGTAAGAACAGTTGATTTGTTTTCTAATCTTGTAAAAGTGCAGCTAGGTTTCTTTTAACCTAGGATCATTGAGCAAAATATACACTGATGGAAAAACCAATCCATCAGTAATTTTAAATCTGTTTGTTCAGTTTATTTTTCAGTCGAAATTTGTTTGAACATATTCTCTCTAATTCTCAAACATCAAGAACAAATATTAGAACAAGCAAAAAGTTTTAATATTTGTATTCAACTCTCCCCCCTTCTGCAAATATTGACATTGTTCTAGGGAATAACAATTTCACTAATATTAAAAGTGTCACAATTATTTATAACAAAATATTTAAAAATATCAGAGAAAAATATCAAAATAATTAAGCAAGATATCATTAACTGATACTCATAAAATATTTATCATACAAACATTTATGCTACATATTATTTTAATTCATTTAAATCATGAGACTGATATGACATCGAATTGTCTGACATCATAATTTAAGTCAATTAAGATAATATTCAAACTTATGCTAGAACAACTAATTATCACGTATTCATATAACATTGTAAACATGATAATTAAAGTAGTAGTAATAAGCACGAGGTACTAGATTTCAGATAAATTCACAAGTCCTTTAAATATGGAAAATTTAATACTTGTGAAATCATTTAAGAATTCCTTACAGATGGGATTTCCAACAAATATGCACATGAATAATATCCCAACTTCACTAACCAACTTAGACAAAATGAATTTATCAAGCTGTTTAGAAAATATTTGCAAGTTATTCTACTAAGGACTACACTCGATATAAATGATACTTGGTGTCCATGCGCTTGTTCCGTGAGTGGTGAAGAGATTATCCAGCAGAGTTGATGGAGTTTGACAGCTTCTAGTAATTACTTCCTTGTCTTTCTTTCAACCTGCATTATCTATATCTATATAGCCAATTAGGTTAAACCTAGTATCTTTAGGGTACCTGATTCTTAGAATTGGTAATCCCTTAAGATACCTAACAATTCATATCTTAGCTATAAGATTAGATTATCTAGTATCCACGTGGAAACTTGCACATAGGCATATTGAGAATAAAATATATGGTCTTTATGCACAGTAGACCCACATATAATATAATCATGGTATACTTGCACTAATATTACATTATGTGTGTGTGACTTGTATTCTAGAGAGATATGTGTATAACGACTCTAATATAAAATCATTTTCAAGTAATTAGCAGTTAGAGTGGCATACTATGTCCTTGATGATTGTTTGATCTCTTACCTCTGTCATAGAGAGCTTTGTGAAGAGAATGATAAACAAATTCCAATGGATATGAAACTTCAAAGTCCAGGTGTTGTTGTACATCAACTTGTTCAGCCCTAATAGTATCAAGTCTCGTCTCTGGTGTTTTGTTAGATCTTGAAAGTCCCAAAGATTCTGTTTCCATCATCGTCGATACCTTCTTTAGCAACCAGTTTGGCTTTGTCCCTCATAATAATGCCAAAAATCATCTAGTCTCTGAAAACCCTTACAGTACCAATTACAACTTTGTCTTGTGGTCTGGGTTCCAGATTCAGTAGATTCTGCCTTCAAACTGATTGAGATCATCTTGCATTTGCAATCACCCAATCTGGATCAATCAGTGCTTCTTCAATCTTTCCCGAAGAATAACCATTTACTTTGCATAGCACTTCTAGTCTTTACTCTAGCATCCAGATCACTAAGGACTAGACTCCAGGAATGACTTTGACTATAAACCCTTTTCTCGGCAGATATGTTCTTAATGTGTTCTTTTGATCTTCATTGTGTTGAGTACGACCAGTAGATCCTTCCTTTATTTGCTCCCCCTGAGTTGCTGCTAGGATGTGTTGAAGTCATTCACCTTGTTGAGTGGATTCTGTTAAAGTTCATGAGTTATGTAGATTTACTACCATTTCCACTACTAGGATCTGAATCATCATCATTAACATTCATTCCTTCTACAACCTCAGTTTCATCATCAATATCTGAATATGACTCTGACAAGATGTCAAGCTTCACATATTCAGAATAGACTTTTATTTTAATTCTCGGGAGCTTGGTGTAATAGGACGACACATTCAGACTTTCAATCACCTTATGGTTTTATATCACATCTTACTTTAAAAGCTTTCGACTTTAATCAGTATCCGAGGAAAATTGTTCCATGAGCCTTAATTTCAAACTTGCCAAGGTACTCATCTAAATCTTCAATAAATATCAATTTCCTCCAAACACTCGAAAGAGCTTCAGTGTTTGCTTCTGGTTAATCGCTTCAATCTTCAAAGTACCTTTATTAGTGTAGACTTCATTTAGAGCTTCATTTGCGAAATTCAGTTCCAATATCTAACTACAAAGTTCTCACAGCTTACTTTGCTTCTAACTTGATATGTCTGAAGTGATCAATTACCATCTATGATATTTTATCTGTTGAATGCACGAACATCACCAATTCACTCTCAGTTGAGTGATCTTCCATCTTTCTTGCTCGAAATCAAACTCTTTTCTATTTCAATGCTTTTCCAGAAAATCTTTGACAAAGAATTCCCTAGTGCCCTATAGATAGTGCTTAAGTCCGTCGACAAGAAAGATCTTTTCTGTGATGAAAATTCCAAAATCATGATAGCCAAGTCCCTTGTATATCATTTGCTGTCATCTCCAAAGGTTACCATTGGATATGCTTTCTTAATCAACTATAATAGTAGAGCTTCAATGCTAGTAATATGCCTCAAACAATAAATGTCACGAAATCACATAACTTTTGACTTTTGTTTCATACTCTGCAATCACAAATGATTAAATTTCTTGGTACTCGTCTTCAATTGAGTCCAGATAGGTTAAAGATATTACTTTCAACAGTGGTAATAACAGTTTCAACCTTAACATGCACAAACTTATCTTTGACTGATCACTTCTCATTCACAGCAGCCTTAACAAGATAGTCTTAGGGCTATGAGTTTAGTGATTCCAATATATCTTAAGATGGACTAGCAGTCTTTACCCTATTGTGATTCTTATAGATGATTTTCCTAAGATTATGCAAGTCCTAAGATATGTATTTTCAACTTTAAACAAACAAGCATGAAAATAAGAACACAAGGTAACATTCAACTTCAATGCATTATAGATAAGAATTATGCATTTTAGGCATTTTATGCATAGCAGAAAATTCAGTACTATCTACTTTAACCATTCTACACAAATGTGATAGGTGTCAAGCAGATTTACAGATATTCAATAATTTTCTAAAAGCACATGGAATAGATGAACTAATAATTTAATTACTAATTCTGTCTAATCCATTTATGTTGTTGTCTAACATTTTAATTATCTCTAATTACCTAAGTCAGTTTTAGATTAAGCCTCGAATCTACAAATTTTACTGACTACTTAGATAATTTTACCATATTTTAATCTTCTATACCTAAACAAGCAATAAACAATTTCAAGAATATGCAGAATATTTGAATAAATCATTATGAGCAATATCAAATTCCATATACACTTCTCAAGTCATTTATCACAATAACAACAAATATAAAATATATGATCTATGACTTGTTTGTCTATTAGCGATTTTCACAACATTAGCAGAGGTATTAAATCACAGAAAATTTAAATCAAGTTCCAGTAAATATTCAGGGATACACCTAATCGTCTAGAATAATCCTATCTAATTTTGTATATTCATTTTTCTGTATTGAAAATTATGTATGAAATGTACTGACAGTCCTAGCATGCAATATCTCATTTTTAGCAATCAATCAAACATTTAAGTCCTGGGATGCTAACATGTTGTCATGAATATAATATATTTTAAAATATAATAATCATACAGTTCTGAATTAGATAAAAGTATACTAGTTAGAATGCGTACCTTTGAAGTGCTTAGTGATTCATCTCCAATGTTGGTCATTGATGCCAGATATCCATATGATTCATCACTCTCACTGATAGAATCAACTTTTGCATTTAACTTCACCAACAAATACTTTCCCTTGTTTTAACCTTACTAATGCTTGACATTCCTGCTTTTAACTCAACACAGTCTCTGTCATCATTTGCTTGTTCAGGCTTCTTGAATATTGTAGCACAACCCTGATCTTGTCTTGCTACTTTTAGCCTCATATATTTCTTCAGTTGTGACCTCTAACGATTCTTAAATCCGTTTTGTATAAGTACAAAAACTAGAATGATCAGTAAAGTCAGAGAAAAATTCTACAGAGTTCCCTACTAACAAATCTATCCAATCTTTACATTTGAGCAGTTTGTGGAACTATAACATAAACAGTCGTAACATCCACAATAAAATTCAAACGCTCCGGAATAAACCTACTAATACGAAATGACCACTTTCCTCGAAACTGAGTCATATGCTCTGCGAATTAATTCTGAGCCAAAACGAGCAATTTTCCAATTACAAACCCTTTTGGAAAAATGGACCAAGTAGTTTAATAACTTTAGATTATAAATTAAATCAAATTAATTTAAATAATAAATTTACTTAAAATAAATTTATTTATATTAAGTTTATAAAATAAAACTTTTCAAGTTTCAATAATAAATTAATTTAAAATAAATTTATAAAATAAATTTATTTAAATAAAATTTATAAAATAAATTTATCTAAATTTAAATTCATAAAATAAATTTATTTAAACAAATTTAAATAATAAAAGTAAATCTATTTAAATTTAGAGAATAAATTTATTTAATTTAAATTTATAAAATAAACTTATTTAAATAAATTTTATAAAATAAATTTTTTCAAGTTTAAATAATAAACTCATTTAAATTAAATTCATAAAATAAATTTCTTTTAAATAAGATTTATAAAATAAATTTATTTAAATTTATAAAATAAAATTATCTAAACAACTTTAAATTATAAAAGTAAATCTGTTTAAATTTAAAGAATAAATTTATTTAATTTATATTTATAAAATAAACTTATTTAAATTAAGTTTATAAAATAAACTTTTTCAAGTTTAAATAATAAACTCATTTAAATTAAATTTATAAAATAAATTTATTTTAAATAAAATTTATAAAATAAATTTATCTGAATTTAAATTTATAAAATAAAATTATCTAAATAAATTTAAATTATAGAAGTAAATCTATTTAAATTTAAAGAATAAATTTATTTAATTTAAATTTATGAAATAAACTTATTTAAATTAAGTTTATAAAATAAACTTTTTCAAGTTTAAATAATAAAATCATTTAAATTAAATTCATAAAATAAATTTATTTTAAATAAAATTTATAACATAAATTTATCTAAATTTAAATTTATAAACTAAATTTATTTTACAAGGCCTCTAGACATTCAAAGTTCAAACAACTTCGGTACCCCTGAGCTTCACTGGACTGCGGATCTTGATTTGTATATCAATCAGTTTGCTCTGATGTCAATTGTTGGGTCCTGGAAGTATCGTAGAAGGGGGGTTGAATGCGATACTGACAACAATTTAAAATTCTTTTCAGAATTTGAGGAATTAAATTATTGCCTTAGTTGAGGGTTAGAGTCCTTGTAGTGTTTGGGAGGCTGACTTACTACCTTTCTATTTTCATGATTAAACATTTAAGATATAGAAAATTAGCAAGTAAGTAAACAAGATTCAAGTTAAATATGTATATAAAACTTGAAAGGGTGTTACAACCTTTAGTAGAATGTTAGGAATATATTAATTTGATGATGTATAAAATACTAGAACAGGATTTAGCACAGTCTATCTGCAAGAAGCAATCGACTGATAAATATCGATCGATAAGTCATCAACTGATAATAAGCCATCGACTGATAAAGCCAATCGAGAAGTCATCGATCGAGAACTCAAGTCATCAACTGATATTTATCAATCGAGAACTCGACAACATATATTTCCTGATCGAGAACTCATCAACGGATATATAGTCATCAACGGATATTTATTGATCGAGAAGTCATCAACGGATATTTACTAATCGAGAAGTCTCACAAGTACTCGATTGATTAGCTCACAGCCTGACTTCTCGAAGCTTAAAGGAGATGAGTATTCGGTTGATTCAAACAGCTAGTTTAAAGGAAAGTCTTTGAAGATCAAAACAAATTTATTGCATATATGCTATGGGAAGGAAAGGGAAAATTAAGGAAGCTGTCGGTCAGAGTTTACTCTATCAGAGAATACTCGATCAGAGTTTACTCTAACAGAGAATGCTCTATCAGAGAATACTCGATCAGAGTTTACTCTAACAGAGAATGCTCTATCAGAGATTATCAACCGACAGAGTTTATCAGAAAAGGAAACAGACAAATCAGAGTCTGATTTGGATAGTAAGAAGGAATTCAAGTGCAAGTCTAATTACCTTATTAAATCTATTCTTATCATAATCTGTTTTGTAATTGTATTTGTAGCTGTGTCTATATAAACACAGAGATAGGTTATAATTCAATGTCGAATTATGTCGAATTAAGAATTTATATAAAAGCAATATCTTGTAACCTAGCAGCTCTTAAGAACTTTATATCTTGAGAGAGATTTGTATTCAAGTTCATTATTAATACAAAACAGTATTCCATTCAACATACTTGTGTTCATAATCGATTTACAGTCACTATTACATTCAACCCCCCTTCTGTAATAGATTGATTATTCTGGGAAACAATTGGTATCAGAGCAGGCAGTAAATTTCAACTCAAAAGATCAAATAATCATGTCTGGAAGCAAGTATGAGAGCATCAGAATTCCAATATTGAAGAAGGCTGAATACCCTACATGGAGGGTGAAGATGATGATGTTCTTAGAAGCAACTGATCCTGATTACTTAAATAGAATCCATACAGGTCAGTACCTACCAACCAAACTGGTGCCTTCTACAATTGTGGAAGGAAGACAAATCCCTGAGTATTACACCCTGAAGGACAAGAAAGAATGGACTAATGAAGAAAAACAGGAAGTCTTGAAAGATGCAAAGGTAAGAAATATTCTGCATAACAGTCTTGACTCTGTAATGTCTAACAGGGTAATAGCTTGCAAAACTGCCAAAGAAATCTGGGATGCACTGGAGGTTCAATGTCAAGGAACCAAGGAGATAAAGAAAAATAGAAGATCTGTTCTAATCCAAGAGTATGAATTCTTTGAGGCTAAGCAGAATGAGTCCCTCACAGATATCTATGACAGATTTCTAACTCTGTTGAACAACTTGGCTTTGGTGGATAAAGTATATGACAATGAAGATTCAAACACCAAATTTCTGAGGGCTCTTCCAAAAGAATGGGATCTGCAGACATCCTTGATTAGAGACAGGGCTGATTTGGATGAGATGTCCTTAGATGAAGTTTATGGCAAATTGAAAACTCATGATCTGGAGTTACAGCAAAGAAGAAACAGAAAGAGTAACAAGGCAAGACCTATTGCTTTGAATGTTGAAGCAAAAATTGAAGAACCAAAGGAAAAGGTGCTTAAGGCTTCAACAAGGAAAGGGAAAGAAGTAGTACTCCAAGATAGCAGTGAATCAGAGTTTGAGGCAAACTCTGATGTAAACTCTGATAATTCTTCAGACTCTGACATGATGGAGATGTTTGCTATGTTTGTCAAAAGCTTCAAGAAATACAGAAAATTTAGGAAGCAAGGAAACTATCAGAAGAAGCATAGTGAGTCAGACAAGAAAGACAGATTCAGAAGAAGAGAAGATAGAGATGGAAAATCAAAAACTCTTGATAAATCAAAAGTCAGTGTTACAAGTGCAACAAGATGGGACATTTTGCTACTGAGTGCAGAAGCAAGGAATCTGGGAAAGCTCTCATCACATCAAAGAAAGATTGGATGGACTCCTCAGACTTTGAAGAAGAAACTAATTATGCTCTCATGGCAAACTCTGATTCTCCCATCTTAAACTCTGACAAGGTACCAAACTCTGTTTTCAATTTTGATACTGAAGATATTCATGAATTAAAGTCTTTTCTTAGAAATTTGCATGTTAGCTTTAAGTCACAGTCTCTTGAGAATGAAAGATTAAAATCTGAAATACAAACTCTGAATGCTAGGAATGACTTTCTTGAAACTGAACTTGTACACATGCTTAGCTTTAAGAAAGACTGTGAGAATGCTATACACATGCAAACTCAGTTGGAAATACAAGTCACATATTTGAAATCTGAGATAGCTAAGGAAAAAGAGACCTTCAGAGTTTGGACAAACTCTGGTAAGAAGGTCCAACAAATGCTTTCTGAAAAGAATTGGACATCTGCCCTAGGTTATGAATCTGATAAAGAAATTCACACTAATTCACACACAAAAGGAACATTGAGTGAACCTGTGAAGTTTGTTAGAGCTAGTGATAATAAGAAAACTCTCCCTGAATGCTCTAAAAACAATAGTGTGCTAGACTCTAAAAAGGTGAATGTAGGGTTACTTTCTCAGAAGCAACTTAAAGAAAAGTTGAAGGCAGTCACTAAGAAATCTAAAAAGGTGAAAAGAAATAGGAATGGTAAAGTAGGAATTACTAAGGAGAATAATTACATGAATATCCCTGATGCTCCTAGGAAAACCTGTTTTACTTGTGGTAATTCTAATCACCTTGCTATTGATTGCAAACACAAGAAAAAGAAAGAACCTGAAAGACCTAGGTTTGAGGCTAGAAAACAAACAAGAAACAATCCCTGTTTTCATTGTGGTAGTTTATGGCATACCATTTATACATGCAAAGATTATCATAATTTGTATTACAATTCTTACAAACCACAGCCTCGAATGAGTAATTCTCTAAAATATACTGTCAAGCAAATATATGTGATAAAGTCTGATAAAAGGAGTGTAAACTCTGACAGTACAAACTCTGTGAATGCAAACTCTGATCATGTAAACTCTGTTAACACAAACTCTGACAAAAGAACTTCTGTTGCAAAAGTTAACAAGTTTTCAAAGAAAGGACCCAAACTAGTTTGGGTCCCCATAACTACTAATTAAATTGCATTTACTGATTGCAGGGAAACAGAAAGAACATTCTAGTGATTGATAGTGGATGTTCTGCACATATGACCGGAAATAAATCCCTGCTTTCAGAGTTTGAGGAGAAGGCTGGCCCATCAGTATCTTATGGAGATGGCAACATAGGAAGAACACTGGGATATGGCAACATTGTGATTGGAAATGTCATCATTGAGAAAGTAGCTCTGGTTGAAGGACTCAAACATAATCTGCTCAGTGTGAGTCAAATGACAGACAGAGGTTTCTCTGTGGAATTTCATGGAACTCATTGTGAAGTGAAAAGTAAGAAGAATGGAAAAGTAGTTCTTATTGGCCACAGACATAATAACCTATTTGAAGCTAGCTTGGATGTTAATTCTAATGGTCCCTTAACCTGTCTACTTGGAAAGGCATCACCAATGGAAAGCTGGAATTGGCACAAAAAGTTGTGTCACTTGAATTTGGAAACATTAATGAGTTAGTGAAGAAGGACCTAGTTAGAGGTCTTCCAAAAGTTCAATTTCATCCTGATGGACTCTGTGATTCATGTCAAAAGGCCAAACAAAGGAAGACATCTTTCAAGAGCAAAACTGAAAATTCTATTGATCAACCTTTTCATCTATTGCATCTTGACTTATTTGGTCCAGTTAACATCATGTCCATTGGAAAGAAGAAATACACTCTGGTAATAGTTGATGATTTCACTAGATTTACTTGGGTGTACTTTTTGCACAAGAAGGATGAAACTGCAGAAACAATCATTGATCATATTGCAATGATTAAAAATGGATCAACTCACAAAGTAAAGAATTTAAGGAGTGACAATGGAACAGAGTTTAAGAACTCAACAATGGAGGAATTCTGCTCAACAAAAGGTATTACTCAACAATTCTCAGCACCTGGCACACCTCAACAAAATGGTGTAGTTGAAAGAAAGAACAGAACTTTAATAGAAGCTGCCAGAACAATGCTAGAAGGAGCAAAACTACCTACTTATTTTTGGGCAGAAGCTGTGAACACTGCATGCATCACTCAGAATTGTTCTTTAATAAACAAACATGGAATGACTCCATATGAATCTTTGAAAGGAAGAAAGCCAAATGTCAAGTACTTTCACATCTTTGGATGCAAGTGTTTTATTCTCAAAACACATCCTGAACAATTGAAGAAGTTTGAACTTAAAGCAGATGAAGGAATTTTTATTGGATATGCAACAACTTCTAAAACCTCTTCAAGGGCATTCAAAGTATTCAACTTAAGGACAAGGACAGTCATGGAATCAATTAATGTCTCCTTTGATGAAGGGAAGATAGATGGGTTACATGATAAAGATGCACAGGAAACTCTGAGATTTGAGAATGAACTGCAGAAAATAAACTCTAACGAGATAAACACTGATCAACCAAATCCTGGAGAAGCAAACTCTGATTCAGAAATGATTGAAATAGAAATTGAAGAAACTGCACATGTTGAGGGGGAGCAACATCAATCAAATACTGACATTGGAGATTCAACTATTGAAATATCAGAGTCTGACCAAACTCTGAACAACACAAACTCTGAAACCCTAAACTCTGATCATTCAAACTCTGAGACCACAAACACTGATACCTCAATCTCTGATAATTCAAACTCTGAGTACATAAACTCTGAGACATCAAATACTGATGGAAACACATCTTCAGGGGGAAGATCATCATTTACAGATGGATCATTCTATGAAGGCACAGATCATGGGGGAGCATCTAGTTCAAGGAACTTTCCACATCCAAGGAAATGGACCAAAGATCACACACCTGATTTAATTATAGGTGATTTGGAAAGTGGAATAAAAACAAGAAAAGCTACTCAAAATGAATGTCTATTTCATAGTTTTCTTTCACAAACAGAACCAAAGAAGGTTGAAGATGCTTTGAAAGATGCAGATTGGATTACTGCAATGCAGGAAGAATTGAATGAGTTTGAAAGGAATGAAGTTTGGACCCTAGTCCCAAGGCCAAAGAACAGATCTATTGTTGGCACAAAATGGGTATTCAGGAACAAGACAGACTCTGATGGAATAATTACAAGAAACAAGGCAAGACTGGTAGCCAAAGGTTATTCTCAACAGGAGGGGATTGATTATGATGAAACCTATGCACCTGTAGCTAGACTTGAGGCAATCAGAATTTTTCTTGCTTATGCTGCTCATAAGAAATTCAAGGTCTACCAGATGGATGTTAAAAGTGCATTTTTAAATGGTGAACTTGAAGAAGAAGTCTATGTTGAACAACCACCTGGCTTTGTCAATACAAAATATCCAAGTCATGTCTACAGACTGGATAAAGCTCTATATGGACTAAAGCAAGCACCAAGGGCCTGGTATGAAACTCTGGCTCTATTCTTACTTGAAAATGGTTTCACTAGAGGAACAATTGATAAAACCTTGTTTTACAGAACTCAAGGTAAGGATTTATTATTGGTTCAAATATATGTTGATGATATTATATTTGGTTTCACTAATGAGAAACTCTGTGAAAGATTTTCAAAGTTAATGCAGTCCAGGTATCAAATGAGCATGATGGGAGAATTGAGTTATTTTCTAGGTTTACAAGTGAAACAGACTGAGGAAGGCATTTTCATTAATCAGTCCAAATATACAAAGAATCTACTCACTAAATTTCAAATGCAAGATTCTGCATCTGCTACAACTCCCATGACTACTGCAACAAAACTTGATCAAGACACAGGAGAACCTGTTAATATTACTGCATACAGAGGAATGATTGGTTCTCTACTTTATTTGACTGCAAGTAGACCAGACATCATGTTTGCCACATGTCTATGTGCTAGATTTCAAGCAAATCCAAGAACACCTCATTTGATTGCTGTGAAAAGGATTTTCAGATATCTCAAGAGCACTGCTAATCTTGGCTTATGGTATCCTCGAGAATCTGATTTCAAATTAATAGGCTATTCAGATGCTGACTTTGCAGGATGCAAGATTGACAGGAAAAGCACAAGTGGCAGTTGTCAATTTTTAGGTGGAAGACTTGTGTCATGGCAAAGCAAGAAACAGAAATCGATTTCAACATCAACAGCAGAGGCTGAATATATTGCTGCTGGAAGCTGCTGTGCACAGATCTTATGGATGAGAAATCAATTGCTAGACTATGGTTTGAAATTTTCAAATATTCCTATTTATTGTGATAACCAAAGTGCTATTGCAATGACAGGAAATCCAGTTCAACATTCTCTAACAAAGCACATCAGTATCAGATATCACTTCATAAGGGAACATGTGGAGGAAGGCACAATTGAATTACATTTTGTTCCTACAGATCAACAATTAGCAGATATATTCACCAAGCCTTTGCCTGAAGCAACATTTAACAGACTGGTTTCTGAATTAGGGATGGTGACAAGTGGCTCAACTTAGCAAGTTTCAGACACTCAGAGTATATGTCAGAGTATGGGGAATACAAACAGCAAAGAAGGATATTATCTGACATTAAGAGAATTGATGACAAGAAGAAGAGTCTACCTGCCATGACATATCAACAGGAACAAGTTTTGGAGAATCCCCCTGCACCTACCCAAGTAGCCAAATCACCTTCCACTAAACAATCTAAGAAATCACTATCTAGAAAACCAACCTCTGGTGTCTCTCAAAAGGCACCAGTTGCAAAAAGAAGGAGATTGGTACAAACTAGGCTTATAGATGAGCAAAGTGATGAGAAGCTCAACCCTCTAGAGAGACAGGTTATTGAAGGACTTTCTTTGTTAAAGGAAAGTAATGATGCACCTGAATCTAACTTTCAAGCCAAGTCTGTAGACTCTCAAAAGGCTACAGACTCTGAAAAACCTAGGGAAGCACCTCAGGATTCTCATATTGAGTCTCCTGAGAAATCTTTTGCTAAGAAGTACAGAAGGTTAAGGAAGGCTTATTCTGCACACACACACAAGCCTCTTATTATTACTAACCCTGTTTTACAGAAAACAGATGCTCCCAAAGCTCCTGCAGAGCCAGACTCTGAAATCAAGAAAACACCTGAACCAGAGTCTAATGTTGAGTCAGAGTCTAGACTGCCTTTAGACTCTGATCATGACACATTTCGGGAAGGAATGCCATTGGATGCAACCTCAAGTCTAATTGATGAGATCATTATTCCAAGTGATGAGGTACTGCTATTCCTATATCCTTTGGTGGAATCAGTTGAAGATCCAGGGCAATATCAGACTAAATCTCAAGTCTTGGATTTTCTTACAACCTATGAAGCCCTAAGGAATAGAATGGAACAGGAGCTACAAATGTCTGCACAGGATGTGGTCAAAAATCTATACAGCTACCTATTCAACTCTTTATTACAAGTACAAGCAGCTGGGCTCATAGAAGGCAAGACAAATGAAGTTCTCAAAGCACTAGGTGTGCCAGACTCTGAACAGCAAATTTCAAAGAAGCCTAAAAGGCTTAAGGTCCACATAAGGAGGGAATCAGAGTATGTTGCCGAGTTGGAAACTGAGATTGAGCAACCAGTTTTTGACTATGAAGCAATTTGGGATAATGAAATTACCTACAGGACAGCCATTTAATGGATTTCTCATGTTCAACCTCTGTCAAGACAGGTGGTTGATTTTCTAGTCCACATTGTAGGAAAGGTGGCCAACGAATACATCTATACAACCTATGAAGGTAGATTGGATCAACTCAAGGGCTCATATTATTAGAAGATTGTAAGGGAACTGCAGGACTTCTTTAACATGACTCTTTCCCAGGCCATTAATGTCATCCATGCAAGGACTTTTCTAAATAAACACTTGGATGCATTGACTATGGAAGAACCACAGGAGGTAGCAGGTAGTGCAAGGTAGTTGGAGGATGGGACTAGTGCACCAGTGGTGACTAGTGATAAAGATGCTCAGTCTGCCTCACCCACACAAGAACCACCTAGTCAGAGGTTGGGTGATAGTGGGGCAGGGGAGTATGCTGTTAGGCCCTCCTTGACAACTCACCAAAAAGCTGATGAGAACCCCAATGATATGGGAGGACAAACTCTGATTGATGCTCATGAAGAAATTTCCAAATCTATTCTATCAGAGTCTATCCACCTTGAGGGGGAGTCTCATGCACCAACAGTCAAAGATGGTGACACTCAGACTCTGGTTTCTAATGAAGTCATACTGAATCAGTCAAAGTCTAGAGTATACCCTGAGACTGGAATACTGGAGCCAACAGACTCTGAAAAGAAAGAAGATGATTGTAAGGGTTCAGACTCTGTTGCTGCTCACCCCTTGGTGGAAACCCCTAGCCTTCAGACATTTGAAGGGGTTCCCCTCCATCAAGGAGGTTCAGGTATTGTAGCACATAATTCTTCTCTCAACCCCTCTTCTGTAGGATTTTTGAGTGCACCTTCCAAATTGAGTGAAAATAATAATAATAATAATAATAATAATTGAGAGGCTGGCACTGGACCAGGCAAAAGGAGAGGTAGATACGGCTGTAGAGAGCCTGAGTGAGAATGAGAGAGTGGGTGCCCAACCCCACTGTGAGGATGAGAGATTAGGGTATCCTGAACCTAGCTTTACTTATTGGGATCAAGATTTTCCACAGAGTTGGTCCAATGAGTTGAAGCAGGGGATGGATGAAAATTCATTTTTGTTGTTTGACAGAATTCACTCCCTTCACTTATTCACAGAAGTAGCTTTCAAGGATGCTATTGCTGATATTACTACCACTCAAGCTTCTCTCCAAACAACAGTCTCTGACTTAACCACAAAGGTTGATTCAGTAGTTGCAGCACAGTTCACTTTCTCCACAGTCTTAGCACAGATTCTTTTGGTTGTCACAGGTGGTGATGATGTCAAAAAGGGGGAGAAGAAAAGTGATTCAAGAAAGGTGATTCCTCCAGGAGAAACAAATAAGAAATGATTATTTTATACTGTTCTAGATTAATTATTTCATTTTTTAGTTTTGACATCATCAAATCTTGATTTATGCTTCATTGTTTATAAAGCATAAATAGGGGGAGATTGTTAGGAATATATTAATTTGATGATGTACAAAATACTAGAACAGGATTTAGCACAGTCTATCTGCAAGAAGCAATCGACTGATAAATATCGATCGATAAGTCATCAACTGATAATAAGTCATCGACTGATAAAGCCAATCGAGAAGTCATCGATCGAGAACTCAAGTCATCAACTGATATTTATCAATCGAGAACTCGACAACATATATTTCCTGATCGAGAACTCATCAACGGATATATAGTCATCAACGGATATTTATTGATCGAGAAGTCATCAACGGATATTTACCAATCGAGAAGTCTCACAAGTACTCGATTGATTAGCTCACAGCCTGACTTCTCGAAGCTTAAAGGAGATGAGTATTCGGTTGATTCAAACAGCTAGTTTAAAGGAAAGTCTTCGAAGATCAAAACAAATTTATTGCAGATATGCTATGGGAAGGAAAGGTTAAATTAAGGAAGCTGTCGGTCAGAGTTTACTCTATCAGAGAATACTCGATCAGAGTTTACTCTAACAGAGAATGCTCTATCAGAGAATACTCGATCAGAGTTTACTCTAACAGAGAATGCTCTATCAGAGATTATCAACCGACAGAGTTTATCAGAAAAGGAAACAGACAAATCAGAGTCTGATTTGGATAGTAAGAAAGAATTCAAGTGCAAGTCTAATTACCTTATTAAATCTATTCTTATCATAATCTGTTTTGTAATTGTATTTGTAGCTGTGTCTATATAAACACAGAGATAGGTTATAATTCAATGTCGAATTATGTCGAATTAAGAATTTATATAAAAGCAATATCTTGTAACCTAGCAGCTCTTAAGAACTTTATATCTTGAGAGAGTTTTGTATTCAAGTTCATTATTAATACAAAACAGTATTCCATTCAACATACTTGTGTTCATAATCGATTTACAGGCACTATTACATTCAACCCCCCTTCTGTAATAGATTGATTATTCTGGGAAACATAGAATAAACATTAATTCCTAGAACAGATTTGACATGAATTATTCTACTTAAGGAATTAAACTCAAACTAGCACAGAAAGTCTGTGAATATGACGTTGTAGACAAATTGCTGAATTTGACTGCTTTTCTACTTTGAAATTATGAAGCTAAGGCCTCATATTTGTAGAAGTTGAAAAACTGATATGACTTTCTAGAACAGAACATTTTACAGACTTTATTTAAGTATGTATGACATTTTTAACACTTGTATGACATTTAAAAAATAGCTGGGTATGACTTCTCAAAAATCAGTATGACTTTTTTTAATTAAAAAAATTGGTATGACTTTTTAATTAAATAAAATCGAAATGCCTTTATTTAATTAAAAATCGGTATGACTTTTTAAATAAATAAAATCTGTTCAGTATGACTTTTTGAATAAGCTCGGTATGACCTTTTGATATTCTGCTCGGTATGACATTTCTTTGCTTGGTATGACATTTCCTTCAACAGCCTTTTTCTTTTCTTTTCAATGTGATTGGACACGTGTCAGTCTTGGATTGGTTCCTTTTAAAAACATCACCTGACATTTCAATTTGTAAAAGCAAGGGGACTTATTTCGTCTTTTAGTGATAAGCTCCGTAGAAATGCTTTTCGACCCGCACAGCTTATAATCTTTGATTAATAAATAATAAATTTAATTCATAAATTATAAAAATAAATATCTAATATTATTTATATATTTATAAATATAATTTACTAAATAAATAAAATATTTATTAATTAAATAAATCTGTACGCTCTAAACTGCGGTCTTTTAAATGTCTGGAACCGAACTCCTTTTGACTTGGAAATGATAAATCAATTCCAACCGGGATTCCACTTTTAAGAATATATCACTCTGCATTTCTTCCGTGTCAATTCTTTTTCCGTCTTGTCTTCAAGTCAGTATCGTCAGACATATTTAGTTTTATCTATAGTTGCAATTAGAAGTACTTCTGTTACTGAAATAATCTGACTCTTTAAACTAGATAATACTTCTTTTCACTACTGCATGTACTCAGTCAAATATTCAATCTTGGATTCTGACTCTTGTACATTGCATTCCAAACAAACCTGTATCCCTTTGAACTTCCAGCTTCTGTCTTCTATCATTCTAACATAATTATAAATTATTTAATCCTTTAATTAATTTAAGAAATAAATTAATTCTGAGTGAATTAATTTACTAATTTAATTAATTAATTAATTTAATTAATTAATAGAGAATTAAATTAAAGTCTTGACTATTGTTGATGTAGATAAAACTCTTCTGTTCTTCAACAATAACATTTTTAACCACTTGAACTTTTTGATGACGAATCTTCACTAACATTGTTGACACCCTGTGCACTGGTCTAGTTCACGGATGACTAACTACAATATTTATTCTCATTTCTGCTGTAGTGGTATTTGTGTCTTGTCTTGTCCTGTCTTGGTTTCTTTTTGTTCTTCCTCTATATTCAATATTTATTATTTACTTCGCTCTCTTATCTGAGTTGAGTTGTCATCTATTTATTACAAATAGGACTAGTCATATTAGTTTCAGGGACATTTTTTAATACATGTGGAATGTCTTGCTTCACATGACTTTCCTCAGCAATTGATTCCTCGTGTCTCTTTCCTGCCTTTTTATCATAGTCAAATCATATTCCAGTTTTTTGAGCTATGACCTGTTTATCTATTGCCTCCTTAACAAGATTAGCAGATTTCTTATAATCCTGAAGTTTTAACTCTAACTCAGAAATTTTATTCCTAAGTGCAGTTTCTACTTCTTGGTTGCATTTGTCTCTATTCTGCAGATATTATATCTTCTGTTTTAGATCTTCTAAGTTAACACATGCAAGCTCTAGTTCTTCATTTCTAGCTTCTAGCATTTTATTCTTTAGAACTAGTTTACCATTTTCTTCTTCAGATGCAAGCATGCTTGTGTGAATGTTAAACATTTATACGCTTAGATCCTCGACATTTTTCTTATAATCAAAATTAGACATGTCAACCGTGGAAAGAAATGATACCTTCGATGACTGAGGTGATGCCTCTGAAGAGTCTGCCATTAGAGCAACATTTCCATAAGTCTCTTCTTCATCGTTGTCTGAATCATCCTAGCTCTTTCTCTCGGCTATATAAGATCTGCCCTGATGCTTCTTCATCAGTGCATCATACTTTTGCTTGAGTTCGTCATACGACTCCTTTTTTTCCTTCTCTTGCTTAGGCTTCCGGCATTCTGTAGCAAAATGTATGGGTTCATCACAATTGTAGCACTTGAACTTACTGCGGTCTACCATTCCCGTCTTATAACCTCCTTTGCTGTAAGACCCTGGAGATGAACCACCTCGATTGTTGTTTCTGAAGCTGGAACCACTATAACTGGTGTTACTCTTGAATTTGTACTTAGGGTTCCTTCTAAACCTGAGGTTCTTGAACTTCCCTGCCATATAGGTCATTGTCTTATTTTCCAACTGTTCAAGTTCTTCCATTGAGTAGAAGTCATCTTCATCACCTGGTTGAGTATTTTCTTCTTTCTCAACTACAGGCTTCACTGTGCTGGTCTCTGTGACAGCAAAATCTTTGGCTACAAGTGATGTAGTTTTCAACAGTGTTGTATTCTTACTGTCCACTGTTCCTGAACCATAAATGATATGTCTTTGCTCTTGCTCCATTTCATGAGTTTTGAGCTTTCCATATAGAATTTCAATGGACATGTCATTTAGTAACTTCTTTCTCTGATGACAGAGATTTTGTGTTCAAGATGTGCTGGTAGTGTCAACATAAATTTTCTTTTGATCTCCCTACATGAGTTGGCATTTCCGTGCATTGACAAGTCATTCAAAAATTTATTATATATCTCAAGAACTTAAGTGATACTTTCTCCAGGTAGTGATTTGAAAGCTTCGTACTGGGATGTAAGAATATCCAGCATGTTCCCATTAACTTCTGTTGTACCTTCCATTAGCAGATCAATCGTATCCCACATTTGTTTGGCACTAGTGCAATTAATCACTTGATTCAGCATTGTAGTGTCCAGTGAATCCATTAGGATATATTAAAGATGATTATCCCATGCAACTCTATCTTTATCAGTGTCAGTGTACTCTGAAGGCTCCTTTAGGGTAAATCCTTGAGGAATCCGTTCTCCGTCATCTGAAACTGTTTCTGGTGTTAGCTTCTGAGGTACATAGGGTTCATTTTCTAATATTCCCATGTATTGAGAATTAGATGATTTGATGAAAGTGGACATCTTCTTCTTCCATAAAATGTATTCATTTTTATCAAAGGCCGGGATTTTGATGCTTCTAAGTTTTTGGGTACTCATGGTTATGAAGAATTTTAAATCTCAAGAAATAATTAATTTCTTAAAAATTAAAATTAATTCGAATAAAAATTAAATTTAGTGAAATAAAATTTTAATTCGAATTCTTGATGATTGATAGCTTTTTAAAATTTGTGGATTTATAATTTTAAAAAAATTTGAAATTGAATTTTCTTTAAAAATAAAGAAATTTCAATATAAATTTTTCTAGATCTAAAAATGCACTTTTTCGTAAAACTATTTTTGGATCTTGATTTGTAACTTCAATCAACAAGTTTTGATACCAATTGTTAGGTCCTAAATCATCATAGAAGGGGGGTTGAATATGACGCTGGTAGATTTTTGTTTAATTGTGGATTAAGTGTTTGTGTTCTTGAGATATAAAAATGGTAGAAAATGAAACACAATGATTCGGAGAAATAAAGATATATTATTAAATCCATGAGGTACTACACTTCTAATCAAAAGATTAGCTTCTGTGGGTTCAATCAATATTACAACAACAATACATGTGTGTGTTTAATGCTTGGCTTTAATGGAGCTCTCATAAGTTTGTTGAGTTTACTGAAGAAGATGTACACTGATTCTTTCGAATTAAACCCATATATATTTGTGTAGACTTTTGGAAATCAAATGAATTGATTTTCCAACAATGCAAGTCCTTTGTTGCGCCTTGTAGAGTGATAATGGTGTGTAGGCGCCACGAAATGCTTTTGTTGCGCCTTGGAACTTTGTTGCGCCAAGGGAGTTTGTTTTGTTGCGTATATACACTTGTTCCCCTGTATAGGCACCACAAATTCCTTAGAAACTAAGACAAATGTTTCCTCACGCCTTTACTCACTTTTGTTGCGCCTGCACTCACATTGCCTTGTGTAGGTGTTACTAAGCACTTGGAAATTTTGTTGCGCCTTATATTCTTGTTGTGCCTGTTGTTTTGTTGCGCCTGCACACTGAGTTCCTAGTGCAGGCGTCACAAACCACTTAGATTATATTACAAGCTTTCATTGCGCCATGAAAGAAATGTTTGTTGCGCCTTCAACTCTTTTGTTGCGCCTCTAGAGTGTTTCAAGAGTATAAGAACCACCAAATATAGTAATACTTGCCTTAAATAATTTCTTGAAATTCTTGATGAATTTACCACTTGATTTTCACTCTTCTGGCTTGATCAACTGATTTTTTTCTAATAAATCAAGGTAATTCTCTCCTTGTTGTGCTGACGCTTAGTGCACTGGTCTGGTTCACAAACGACTAATACTGAATTGAATTCCCTTGACTTCTGTTCTGTTTCAGCTGATTAACCTTGGACTGTTGCATTGCTTATGATCACTAAAACCCTTTGACATTTATACTCAAATCATTACACTTTCTTTAATATGAAATCTTCTGAACTCTTATTGGTTGCTGAGGCCTGAACATATTAACGAACTTCTCTCGCTGACATTCAGTAACCCTTTCATCTTGAATGCTCTACAATGATGTATGTATGATTCGTATTTACATGTCCTTCTGGATTCCTGTGCTGCTGAAAGGCTGTATGTATAGACCTATATGTAACATAGGGTTATAACTCAACACAAGAATAGGACGTGTAAATAATATGAAGTTATCACCGGAATCAGGAAGACATGAAGACTTGGTAAAGATAAAGGATAAAGAGGAAATCTACAGACTTGAAGCATTAGCTCACTGGAAGAAGTTCATTAATATGTTCATGCCTCAGTGAAGAATAAAGGTTGAAGTATTCAAGGATGTGGAAGTAGTGAAGCAGTTGTCAAAGTACCAGAAAGATTCTAGTGATCCAAATCTGCAAATTAGTCAAGCAATGAATTGCAGAGCACAAGTACAGGAATCAATAAGATAGAATATACGGCAAATACAAAGAATCAAAATATTAGATTGAATCTTGGAGTCTATTATAGATTGCTGGAGGAAGTTCATTCATATGTTCAGACTTCAGTGAAGGATAAAGTTCAAAGATGTTCAGGGTTTCATATAATTTTGTGGTTCAGCATAAGTGCCAGAGGATTCCAATGTACTTACAATCGAAGCACTTCTAATCAACAAGGAACAAAGTCAATTGTATTATAAAGAAGATGTGAAGATCAAGATCGTGTTCGTCGTTTGTGAACCAGACCAGTTGCACCAAACTTCAACACAAAAGAGATTGAAAATTGCATCTATGAACGAGAAGAATTGACTATTTACTGAAATGGGTAACAAGTGAAGTGGTATATGATAAAACTCAGAATAAATCAAGTTCGAATAATCAAGGAAATATTTATTAGACTTGGTTGCAGTGGAAGAAAATATATTAAGGGCTTATCAGGTTCGAATTTGGCTAAGTAAAGAAGACTACAGAAGCTGTATCCAGAAGTCAACTTGGTCAAGCTATTTCGTCTTATTCACCAATGGTTATAAAGCTATTTTGTCTTATTCACAGGTGGTTAACAACCATCGGGTGAAATCAAAGAATTGGTGAAAACAAATAAAAAGAACTTAGCCACTAGCCGATAGTTACTAACTATCGGAAAAGAAATAAAAAGAAAAAGAATTTCTGATAGTTGCTAAAAAGATTAATTCCGATAGTTAATGAATGTTGGAATTTCCGATGGTTATTAACTAAAGGATTAATTCCGATAGTTGCTAAAGCTGGAATAATTCCGATGGTTACTCAGCCTAAATTAATTGATTTTATTTCAGGAATTGTTTTAAGTCTCCGATGATTATTCTACAGACTCATCGATACTTAAACAATTAATCAGCAAATTGTTCCCGATACTTATGAAGAAACAGAAGTGAGAAGCAGCTCAGTTACTTGGACCACATGAAGCCACGTAGCTGTACTGAAAAAGTCTACACATAAATTGAAGCAGAGCCATTCATTTGGAGGTGTCTTCTGCAACACAACAAAAATAACCAGAGAGAGAGAGAAGACGAAGCCGGAGAGGAGAGAACACCAGAAAAATCTATACCTCTTCACCAGAGATGTATCAGTGGTCGGTTCCTTAACGGAAAATGTTCAGGGTCACTATATATCACTCTCTACGGTCTTAGTTTCCTTTGTACTAATCTAGAAATACTTGTATAGGAAATTGAGAATTATATGTTTTTGTTAAGCAGCGAAGAACTTATTCTTCGGACCGGATTTGTTGACCGGGTGTAGCAACCTCAGGGTTTATATTTATCAAATGATATATTCCCCGAATCTTGTGTTGTTTATTTTCCTACTAATTTTCCAGAACCGAAATGATTAATCCTAAACATAGAAAATTAGTAAACAGCTCCGTAAACACTATTCACCTCAAGAACACGAGCCCACTAACCGAACTCTAAATTATTTATCCGCAAAAGATTCGAAAGAATTTTTTAATTTAGTGAGTATCGTATTCAACCCCCCTTCTACGATACTTCCGGGGCCTAACAATTGGTATCAGAGCAGACTGATTGATATACAAATCAAGATCCATTAGCTCAGTGAAGCTCGTCAGGCGGAAGCTGTTTGGACTCAGAATGTTTAGAGGACTTGTTAAATAAGTTTAATTATAAACTTTTAATAATTTTATTTTATAAACTTTTATAAAAAAAAATTATAAACTTTTATCAATTTATATTATAAATTTTAATTAGTTTATCTTATAAACTTAATGTTAAATTTATTTTATAAACTTTTATAAAATTTATTTTATAAACTTTTATTAGTTTATATTATAAATTTTAATTAGTTTATTTTATAAATTTAATATTAAATTTATTTTATAAACTTTTATAAAATTTGTTTTATAACCTTTTATTAGTTTATATTATAAATTTTAATTAGTTTATTTTATAAACTTAATATTAAATTTATTTTATAAACTTTTATAAAATTTGTTTTAAAAACTTTTATTAGTTTATGTTATAAATTTTAATTAGTTTATTTTATAAATTAAATAAAGTTTACAATTTATATTTATTAAACATGTTTTTGATGGTCCATTTTTTAAAATGGCATCTAGCTCGGCCAAGTCAAGTAGTGCACAACCATGTTGATTCACGCGCCTTTGCAACCAAGTCAGGTAGAAATTGCAATGTACATGTGAGTTGGCCAATCACACGCGCGGGAGAAAAGCATTTGTCCGATAGTTATTAACTATCGACACGTCCCCGATAGTTACTAACTATCGGAGCCGTATTCTGATATTTTTTATTTTTTATTTATTATATTTTAAAATTTTTAAAATTCTTAAATTTTAAATTTTTCTTAAATATTAATTTACGATTTATTTAATTTTTAAGAAAATTTGAAATTCTTGAAAATTAAATTTTTCTGTAAATATTTATTTTTTATTAATTTATTTTTTAAGAAAATTAAAATTTTTGGAAATTTAATTTTTTCTTAAATATTAAATTAAGGGTGTCGAAGCTGCTTGGACGTCGCAGAGTGTTCATTTTTGAATTGCGTCTCAGAAAAAGATATTTGCCCCTGGTGTAATTTTTGTTTCCGGAATAAAAATTGACCAGTGTTTATTAAACTCTGAAACATGATCATATAGTATTTTTACTATGTAATCATGTCTTAGGTATTAATATTGGCGAAGTTTCTTTTTGAGGAAAAATGTGACTCATTAGTATTACTCTTGGACATAAGCGTCTCAGATGCTATTTTGGCCTACTTAACGTTTTGAAACTCTAATATCTATTTTAGATTTATTTATTTTTCCAGAAAATTTAATATTCATGTTAATTAAATTTTTCTTAAATATTAATTTACAATATTTTAATTTTTAAGAAAATTCAAAATTCTTGAAAATTAAGTTTTGCAAATTTTTATTTTTGTTTAATTTATTTTCTAAGAAAATTAAAAATTCTGTAAATTTAAATTTTTCTTAAGTATTTATTCGAGGATGTTCAGAAGTTAGTAGTTGAAGATTTTTACGAGTTATTGAAGATAATGAAGATCGACTGAAGATTATCCAAAGAAGTTGATTCTGGTTATGAAAAGATTATTTGGGTACAGTTTTTAGTTGGTTTGAGTTGAATTTGAAGATGGAAAATCTTAGGGGTTTAAGTAGTGTGAAGGAGAACAAACTGGACATCCTAGCATCTCAGTACAGAAGACGTAAAGATTATTCTACAAGGAGATTACAGGAAGTTCGTGCTAACACTGCAGATCATCTGGAACATAGGATTACAGCTACAAGGGATTCTAAGGATATAACCACATTATCTTTAGAAGATCTATATGTTGTGCTGAAGGCCTATGAACTAGAACAAGAGCTGAAGAAGATAATATTTGGTAAAACAGGTTGTTAGCATATCCACTGTATATGTGACCCAGGAACCAAATTTGATTGAAGTCAAGGTTGAGAACCTCTGAACAGAAATGAAATGATCCTAGAAGCTGAATTGAAGATGTTGTAGCTCGAGGTAGTGGTCAAGGTGTTGCATGTGAATTTGACACTTTGGAATATCTTGAGAACTGGACTGCAAGTCAAGCCTGCAGGGCAACAGGAAGTTCAGTGACATCAGATTCAGACGGAATCCCAATTCTAAATCTAAGGTCCTTACCTATAGATTCCATTAAGGAGATTTTCAAGATCAGTTCAAGAGGTGGTTGCAAGACAGGGATGGTTTAAAGTTGAAAGACAAGATCAGGAGTTTGCTACACAGTTTGAAGAAGCCTGTACAAGCAAATGATGACAGACACTATGATGGGTTAAAGCAGGAATCTCAAACATTAGTGAGGATGCAGCAAGGGAAAGCATTTGTTGATGAAGTTAAATGCAAGGATGATTCTATCAGTGACAGTGATGAACCAAATGAATATCTGGCATCAATGACCAACACTAGAGATGAATCACTAAGCACTTCACAGGTACACTTACTAACTAGTATATCTTTATCTAATTCATAATTGTATGATTATTATGTTTTGAAATGTATTAGACTCGTGTCAGCATGTTAGCATCTTAGAACTTAAATGCTTAATTGATTGCTAAGAATAAGATTTCATGCTTAGTTATATGAGTTTAGTGAGTACATTTCATACTTGATTTTCTATGCAGTAAAATGAATATCAAGAATTAGATAGTTGCTAGACTGTTAAGTGTATCCCTAAAACATTTGTTTGAAACTTGATTTAAATCTTCTGTGATTTAATACATCTGCTAATGTTGTGAAAATTGCTAATAGACAAATAAGTCATAGATCAGATATTTTATATTTGTTCTTATTGTGATAAATGACTTGATAAGTATATGTGGAATTTGATATTGCTTATAATGTTTTATTCAAATATTCTGCATATTCTTAAATTGTTTATGTGCTTATTTTCACATGATTTGCTTGCACTCACATAGTTGCACTTAAATGTCATATTAGATCATGTATTGCTTGTTAGGGGTAAGATGGTAGAATTATCTAAGTTGTCAGTAAAATTTGTAGATTCGAGAATTTATCTAAAACTGACTTAGGTAATTAGAGATAGTTAAAAATGTTAGACAACGACAGAAATGGACTAGACAGAATTAGTAATTAATTTGTTAGTTCTTCTATCCATGTGCTTTTATGCATATTGAAGCTGTTGTTATCTCTGATAATATCTCTAACCCATCAGGACTCAATTAAAATTGAGTACCAAGAAACTTAATCATTTGTGATTGAAGAGTATGTAACAAAAGACATAGATTAAAGCTCTGACATCACAGTTGGTTGAGAAGGCCTCCCCGATGGTAACCTTTGGAGATGACAGCAAAGGATGTACAAGGGATATGGCTATCATGATTTAAGAACTGTCATAAGTGGAAGCATCTTTCTTATAAACGGAATTAAGCACTATCTACAGGGCACTAGGGAATTCTTTGTCAAGGGTTTTCTGGAAAAGCATTGAAAAGGAAAAGTGTTTGATCTCAAGCAAGAAAGATAGAAGCTTACTCTAATCTGAGTGATAAATTTGTTCGTAGCTGACATGGATTCTATATTCAAAGGTGAAGTGAGTTTCATAGTAAAGCTTCATCAGTAAAGAGTTGGCTATGGCATAGGAAGCTCTCATACTTGATTTTCAAGACAATGGATTCTCTGAGAAAGATGAAATTGGTGAGAGGACTGCTTCTTATGGAATTCTATCTAGAAGGACATTTTGAATTATGTCACATAGGGAAGTCAAGATGACAACCCTAGTTACAAGTTGGTGATGTTCGTGCATTCAATAGACAAAATGTCACAGATGGTAATTGATCAAATCAGGTAGATCAAGTTGGAAGCAAAGTAAGCTGTGAGAACTTTAAAGTCAGATAGTGGAACTGAATTTCGCGAATGAAGTTCTAAATGAAGTCTGCACTTATAAAGGTACTTTGAAGCTGAAGCAATTAACACAGCATGCTACTGTATTCAACAAAGATCGTGAAAAGACTTAGTCGAAAGCTATCAAGGCATTTGTGATTAAAAACTAGAAGGTGATTGAAAGACTGAATGTTTCGTTCTACTACACCAAGCTCCCAAGCATTCAAATGAAAGACTATTCTGAATATTTGAATTTTGACATTCTTGTCAGAGTCAAATTCAGATACAGATGATGAAACTGAGGTTGCAGAAGGAATCAATGACAATGATGATGATTCAGATCCTATTAGTGGAATTGGTAGTGAAACTACACAACTCGTGAACGTTAACAGAATCCACTGAAAAAGGTGAAGGATCTTCAATACATCTTAACAGCAACTTAGGGGGAGCAAAACAATAGAAGGATCTACTAGTCGTACTCAACACAATGAAGATCAAAGGAACACATCAAGAACATATCTGCCAAGACAAAGGGTTTGAAGTCAAAGTCATTCCTGGAGTCTAGTTCTTAGTGATCCGGATTATTTAGTAAAGGCTAGAAGTGCTAATCAAAATGAACATATATTTTTCGGGACCCAACAATCAACATTTGGTATCCCAAAGAATAGTGAAGATGCACTGATTGATCCAGATTGGGTGATTGTAAATGCAAGATGATCTCAATCAATTCGAAGGCAAAATCTACTGAAGCTGGAACCCAGACCACAAGACGAAGCTGAAATTGGTACAGTAAGGGTTCTCAGAAACTGGATAATAATTGGTATTGTTATGAGGGACAAAGCCAAACTGGTTGCTACAGGTTACTACAAAGTAGAAGGTATCGATGATGATGGAAACAGAATCTTCGGGACTTTCAAGATCTAACAGCAAGCAACAGAGACGAGACTTGATCCTCTTAGGACCTAACAATGGGGCCTAACAATGACCTAACAGAGTTAGGGATTCAAGTAAATCGTCAAAGACATGGTATGACACTCTAACTACTAATTACTTGAAAATGATTTTATATTAGAGTAGTTATACACATATATATCTCTTTAGAATACAAAGCACACATAATGTAATATATGTGCTAGTATACCTTGAGTATATTATATGTGGGTCTACTAACGAAAATTTGGCAAGAGATATTTGCTAAGTTAATGCAGAGTAGGTAAGATGAGCATGTTGGAAGAGTTGCAGTTCTTTTTGAATTATAAATAATTCGAAAGAATGATGGTAATTAAAGTAAGTCAAGGATCTTTTGAAGATGCGCAATTTGGAAGATTCTAGACCTGCCAAGACTACTTTCCAACAAACCACTAAGCTTGATCAGGGCAAATCAGGTATATGAACTGAAGTGACAAGCTATAGAGGTAATCAGCTCATTACTTATTCAAGTGGATAAAGACCATATATTTTATTCTCGATATGCCTATGTGCAAGTTTCCAAGTGGATACTAGAGAATCTTATCTTATAGCTAAGTTATGAATTGTTAGATATCTTAGGGGATCACCAATTCTTGGAATCTGGGACCCTGAAGATAATAGGTTTAACCTAATTGGCTATATAGATATAGATAATACAGGTTGTACGAAAGACAGGGAAGTCATTCCTAGAAGCTGTCATTATTTCCAGCAACTCTGTTGATCTCTTTACACCACGTATGGAACAAGTGCATGGACACCGGGTATCATTTCTTTCGAGATTGTCATTAGTAGAATAACTTGCAGATATTTGCTAAACAACTTGATAAATTTATTTTATCTAAGTTGGTTAGTGAATTTAGGATATTATTTATATGCATATTTGTTGGAAATCCCATCTTCAAGGAATTCTTAAATGAGTTCACAAGTATTAAATTTCTATATTTAAAGGACTTGTGAATTTATTTATAATCCAGTTCCTCATGTTTATTGCTACTAGTTTAATTACCATGCTTACAATGCAATATACATAAGTGGTAGTTAAATTATTTAGCATAAGTTAGAAGCATAATTATTTGCATGTTAAATATTTGATGAGTATTAGTCAGGATGTCTTGCTTAATTGCTCTGATATGTTGCTCTGATATTCTTAAATATTTTATTATAAATAATTGTGATACTTTTGATATTAGTGACAATATTTAGAATTTCTGTTCTAAGTAATTAATGCATATTTCAAAAATCACTAATATTGGAAGGTGAAGTACTTTCTAAGTCATGTGTATAAAATTCTCAATATTTTATATACTTAGAAAATATTTCTAAATTTGTTTTTGTTGCGAGAAGTTGCTATTAGGAACACAAGTGTTAAATGTCTATATTTAAAGGACTTGTGAATTTCTATTCAACTATTTTCTCGAGCTTACATATATCAATAATAATTGTTATGAGTATAATGTTAATATGCTAGATTGACAATTATTAGATATAGTGTAGGAAGTTAGATGTTAATATTCAATCTTATGAATATTTTAGTATTTAGCGAAATTATTTTATCCTATTAAAATTATGGATTGAAGTAATTCAATGATTATCAGTTTTATAATTTTGATTTGATAAAATATAAGAAGCACAATTTCTTGCATCTTGAAATTATTGATAAATATCGAATAATTGGTATCAATGTGCAATTAATTGTGATATTTTTAATATTAGTGATAACACAAGTTGTTTATCTGAAATCACTAATAATAAAAATATGCCTAAATGCTTATTGTTCTACTGAATGATTGTCATGCCTATTTGATTTATATATAAGCATGTGATTGATAATTGTTTAGTACAATATGAGTATTTAATTTATTTTGATTTATTTAAATTATGATGATATAAAACAATTCAGTGATATATTGGTTCCATGATTTAAGTAAATTAAAATAAATTAGAAGCATAATTATTTGTAGTATAATTATTATCTTTTATTACTTTGTGATAATTGATTAATATTTTATTACAAAATAATTATGATATATTGATACTAATGGATTTGCTTAGTCTTTATTCTAAGTAAAAATTGGTTTTTGAAAAAGCCGTTAGTATTAGTATATTTAGTTTTCTTTCTTTGACTGAATTTTAAACTTGAATGTATTAAAAATAATTTCTTGTCTGATTCTTTTTCAAAACGTTTTACTAAAAGATACATTCATTTTTCTATCAGTCTTAGAGAAGAAAACATCAAATTCTTTTTCAAAACTTCTCTGTTGAAAAACTTTTCTTGAGGATAATCTTTCTTTAAATCTCAAAATCTTTTATCCTCTCTCCAAAGCTGGTTTTAAATGCTATATTTTCAAAACCGTTTTCTCTCTTAATTTTTCCTTTTAAAGTAGCAGATACTTTGTGACTGCTATTTTATTTGAAAAAATTATTTTTAACTTCGAGGTATCAATCACTTGTAAAATGATTTGTTTTTAAACACTTGTTTCAATGTATGTTTCATATTGATTCAGAGTACCAAAACAGTGGTTGCTGCTTTGAAGGCCTAGTACTGTATTGTTAAGCATTCATTCACCCCAATTGTCATGTTTTTATTTTAAGTCGGGGATACTATCAAGTGGACGAAAATGATGTAAATCATAATTGCATTATGAGTCGGAAAATCATAGCCTCCATCTGATAAGGATGTTTTGCAAAACTATTTTCAAAACTTACAGTACTTAGGTTTTAAGGGAAAAGAGTATTTTATTAAGATCTAATTTGGTAGAAGAGTTGAATTTCTTCTTTGGTATAAATTCCCGCGTTTTAATTATGGGAAGTTTGCCTTATAAGAAATTCATAAGGGATAGATGTTGGGTCCCGGAGATCGTAGAGGGGGGGTGAATACGATTCCCAAATTAAAATTATGACTTTTAATTATTTTTGGGACAACATAAAGATTACTTTGGTTCAAACCCGGGTACTGTTCATCATCTTCTTTAACCTCAAGAACACCATTAAAATAACCAAGATAATGAACGGTAAATCATCCAAAATACACAACACAACAAGATCCAAGAATATAACTTTATATTCATTGAAGTGGGGTAGATGCTACATACAAGTTCAAGAACAAAAGCTCAAGAACACAACAAAGAAATGATTTTTGGCTCCTCTAAAAATATTACAAATTCTAGATCTATGAGACAAAAATCAAACCTATCTTCTAAACAAGATTTAGCAATGTTTACAATAGAAGAATAGATGAGTGGTGAAACAAAGAAATTCATGGCCCCATAATATTCAAGATATGGAGTATGGCCATGGGGGAGAGAGAAAATAATTTTTTCTCTCTCTCCCCATTTTTTTCTCTGCCGAATACTACTGCCTGTGTTGTTATTAAGATGAGGACTTGGTTTCTTTTAGTATATTCAAAAAGATGTTGCTTTTTACTTTTCCACCTTTTACTCTTGTCCACTCAAATCTTTTCTTCAAAGTCATGTGCCAAGCATGCCTTTGGAAATATTTAATGTAAAAGTAATATTTAATAAATATATAAAATATAAATAAAGAATATCTTTATTTATAAAATATATAAATAATTAAATAAATACTTTATTTAATTAAATTAAATATTTCCATTCCACTCTTCAATTTGTGTAGACTTCCTTATCCAAATACTTAGCCCCGTTACGTGACTCCACCACGTCCAAGTATTTGGCCTTCTAATCTGTGAAGCTTTAGTAAGATCCAATCAGGTTGTGCCGTCTGTCCCTTATCCATTAGGCTGACATTTCTCCAACACTGATTTACCACCTTTGTTGATCCTCCACTTGACTCAAGAAAACCAACAACTTTAGAATGATTAAAATCATATTAACCGACGAGAGCTTGCCTCCAATGTCCTGACACTTTATGCAACGGTCTGGTTCATAAGTGACTAGTCTTGATAGGGGCTCTTGATTCCGAACATGATTCCACATTCTTCTTTGCAAACCTTACTTGTAGCTTCGATTGTAATGCACTAAAATCTTCATAGACTAAGACAATCTTCTATAGTTTCCACATCCTTGAATAGATATCAATATCTTTTATTCTCCACTGAGGCATGAACATGTTAATGAACTTCTTCCAATAGGCTTCAAGTCTGTAGATGATCCTTTGATACTTTGTCTTAACTGAACTCTGTGATCCAAGATTTCTGTGCACCTGCATATTATTACATGTCCTGTTCTATTGTTGAGTTATCATCAACCATTACATAGAGATTACATTTAGCATTCTTAGTACACATGAAAGTGCAGTGAGTTACTTCCCTTCACTCCTATCTCCCCTTTCAATCTCCCCCTATTTGGTTGATATAGAATAGCAATCAAATACTATTTCCATTTACAATTTCCCCCAAAAGCAATTAAATAAAATTAGCTACTAGAGGATAACTCAACTAATATACAAGAAACAATTAAAGTACTGGACATGAAAATAATATACAAAAGGTTCTGGAAAGATATAATCAGTTAAATCCAGATTTCCTGAGTTGCTGAAAATGAATGATGAATTTCTGAATTTCATTTTCCTTTAGCTTCCTCCACTTCAATGTTCTTCAAAGATGGGGTTCTTTCAATAAAGAAACAAATCATTAGTAAAGACTTCTGAACAATCATTCTTGTTTATCTTGCAATTCGAACTAGAACATACAGCTCTCTATGTTCCCCATAAGAGGTCAACTCAATCTCCCCTTAAGGTTGTTCTCTCTTAAAATGAAAGTCACTTCTTCTTTTTCTTCAGGATGTTCTATTTCCAGGAAACATATTTTTCTTTCTTCCCTACACTACTCCACTGACTTCATCTATCACTGAAACAAGAAATAGAACACACTTGGACACTTCTCAGATGCCCCTTGAAAATCTCCTTCACATTCTTCTTTACCCAGAAAACTTCTACTTAGCAAAAACTCCCCCTGAGTTGATACTCTTCAAAGAAATCTTCATTTTCATTCATTGATCGTGCTAGAAAGAATTCTTCTGCCGAACCTCTCCTAAGAATGTTTCAAGGACAGATCTTCAAACAAATAGAGCAAAATCCCTTAGATATCTTTTCAGAATAAGATATAGCATTGCAAACCAAGATGTTAAGATTCTCCATAACTTCTTCCCTTAGTACGACAAGTAACTTCTTCCCAATTGACAAAAAGTAACTTCTCCACTTCAGACGAAAAATCAGTTAAATCTACAACACCTTTAGGGATTAGGCTCCAACCAATTACTAAGAAACTCCCCCGTAGTAATTTCTCCCTTGCATCACTAAGGTTTCAATTTTATCTAATTCTCCCCCTTAGTTCATGCAAGCTCCAATCCACCCTTGTGTCTTTAGATATCCTCTAAGTAACCTCCACAAGATAGGATTGACAGATCTCATTTCTTGTATCACCAAGAGATCTCGTTTCTTGTATCACCAAATTCTCCCCCTTAGTTGAGAATATCCTTTAAAACAATAAAAGTATCATCTACATCCAATCAAAAAAGAAACTCTCCTCCAACTGAACATAAAATCCTCCTTAGGTCTAAAAATTAATGTCTCCCCCTTTGAGATTGAGAACAACTTGAATTAATAGACCCAAAGGTAATAGTTTGGACATTCCCACTAAGCTTCAGCTAGACTCTTCTTCAGCTTGTCTTCCAGAAAAGAATCTCTTCAACATTTCAGAGCTAGAAAATTCAGTAACAGGATTAAAGCATAGTAGCAAGGTTAGTGTTTGGTCTATGGTTTCATCACTTCTACTACGTTCTGTTGGTGTTTACACTTTCAAGCGTAAGTGTTCCACTCATTTCTCTCCCTATTTCTCTCACTCAAGTGTATCACTCCCTCACTTCACTCAAGTGTTTCTCTCCCTTACTTGCACTCATTCCATTTATAGCAATTTGTACCTGCAAGTAAATCCATGCTAGTCTCACCAACATATTATGGATCGTTGACTGTAGCATGTTGTCGATCACTAAAGATCTAGGTTCTGAGATGGAATCTCAGACAGGGTTTCAGTTAGGCCGTCACCCAACTCACCATGAGCAAATCCATGCACACGTGGCTCGTCGTCGGGGAATAACCCTTCTGAAATTGGAATCTCCTCCATTCCAGGAGTGACTGAAATCCTAACACCCTGATCCTCAAAAGACTCATCAAATTGGTAAACCAACCGAATCATAGTCTACGAGTTGTTGCTCAGCTACTTTCAGCATCAACAATCTCCCCATATGCAAATCCATGCACTGGATCGTTGAATGTGGTATGCGTCTAGCAGCTATCTAAGCATCAACCGACTCCCCATATGCAAATCCATGCACTGGATCGTTGACGGTGATATGCCTTTAAGTTTTGAGCGATCCATGTATTCCAGAATTTGAATTCCTGGGAGAGTAGACGTGTACAAACATCTCTCTCAATCACCTGTGAAGATGAATTAACTCACTATTTTCAGTCATGGAAAAATGTTAGTGATTGCCTCTCAACATCAACAGATTGCTCTGCGGATGTGAAATCCCATTAGGGAACTAGGACTGTTCCTCCTAGGAAGGTTGACAAGGATTCTAATATATGGCAAGAAATCCAAGTTTCCCTCAAATACCTGTGAAGGTGGCTCAACAACTTCATTCACCATGAATGGTAAACAAAGAATTTTAGGGGTTTTACCTATATCTCACAATGTGCACTTCTTGAAATGTGTCCTCACAATTGTAAGTCCCAAGAGAGGCTAGAGAACTGTTAGGTCCTATAACATCCCTTAGATGCAAAAACTTTAGGATTACCATCAGCGTGAATGCTTTTGGTGTGCTTGACTCATTACAAGGTGCTCTGGCTGACGAGCGAATTTTCAATGAAATCACCCTGTTGAGAGAGTTCATTCAGAAACGGTTGAATTGCCTTTTCAGCTCTGCATCCTTTTGAGAGAATACAGATGAGCTACAGATACCTCAATTTGTATACTTCTTTCCTTCTCGAGAGGTAGAGCTGTGGGTGCACTTCCGACTTCATCCTTATTTGCTGCATCAAGTGCAGTTTCTCCCTTAACAACCGTTAATCTATATAAGTTCCTTATATCACCAAGGGTTGAAAGTTTGAATTAGAATGATAGTGTTTGGTACTAAGGCCTTGGTTAGAAATTGATGGATTATTCAACTTCTTGACCTTCCCCTATAGCCACTAAGGCCAAGCCATTACGGCTAAATAGATAGAGTTGATCAGAGCTATATAAAATTTGGTATAGTATGATTAAACTTATTCTCTATTCCTTCTCAGAAATATAGCATCGGAGCAATGTGTCATCAAGAAACAATGCACCAGAGCTAAAATGTAGGAATTAATAAAGAATAGGTAAAAGAATATTAAGCCAAATTTCATAAACTCATAATTTTGAAAAAAAATTTAACAGATTAACAAAAGTGTTCTTTTGAATTTCTCTTAGACAAATATCCAATTGAAAATCAACTCTTTTAACAAAAACATTTTGATTAATAACTCAACTCTATTTCATCTTGCTCACTGTATATTTTCATAAATTGTTTTGCAATTCATTCTTATCGGATATTATCTCCGACTTAAAACATAAATTATTTTTAAAAAAAATCGAATGAATGCTTTAGTCATACAGTCCAAGGCACTAATCCCAAAGCAAACAACCATTGTTTTAATACTACAGGTCAATGTGAAACAGACATTAACAAGAGTTTTGAAAAACGTTTTACCAATAGTTGATACCTCAAGATCAAAACAATTTACTCAAATAAAATAGCCTGATACCATGCAACCTAAGTTACAAGTTATCAAGTAACTTTATTTAAACAAATCGTGGAGAGAAAATAGTTTTCATTACAAAACATTTAGAGAGAGAGAGGATATATGATTTTGAAATAGAAAGATAATCCTCAAGAAATTTTCTCTTTCAAATAAAACTTTTAGTGGATTTTTATTCTCTGGCAAATGAATGCATGTTTAGTTAAAACATTTTTCATAAGAAATAGACAAGAATTTTCTTTATGCATTCAAGTTCTAAAGAATGAAAAACATATGTTAATACTAATGAATTATCAAAGATATGAATGACAAGACATTCAAAAGTACTAACATCATTCAATCATTTTGTAATAAAATGCATGTTACTACAAAACAATCAAGCACATATGATACTTACATTATGCTAGACAATTACCATTTGTCGCTTGAAACAAACACATATTGCAATATTGATCATGGTAATTCTAAAGCATAAAACATAAGCATCCGCTAAACACTGAACATACATTGACCGAATGACAGCATTTAACTTCTTACACTACATCTCAACAATTATCACATAAGCATATTGAAAATACTCATGACAATCAGAATGTATGTAAGCTCGAGGTACTAGTTGCATCAGAGATCAAATACCTTTAAATATTAATGCTAAAATTTATGATCTTTGACAACCCCTCGCGATGTAGTAAATTACTTTTAATATCAGTGTTTTTGAAATAATCTTTTTGTCACTTAGTGCAGAAATTCTAAGTGACATCATTAATATCAAAAGAATGACAACTAATATTAATGGATTTTGCAAAAGACATGAATTACATCACTTAAACTACATATTAAGTGGTTCCATTAATATTAGCATTAAACAATTAAAAGTAAATAAAATTACAATTAATTAATATATACAAATACTTATGCTGAAACATTTGATACATATAGCATGAATAACATATGACAGCACAAAGTACGAGATCCTGGATATAAATTGACTATTCAAAGAGATGCTACAATGTTAGGTCCCTAGGTCCCGGGAGATCATAGGTAATCTCATAGCGATAATATTGGGTCCCGGGTGGTCACAAGCCAAACATTAATCAGTTCCTAGAGATCGTAGACATCTAAATAGCATGAACACTCTCTATAAACATTACATTTAAATGAATCAATATTAGACTAGAGTGACATACCTTAGTCAATAGAGCTTTTACTGGTGTATGATCGTTGAATGAACAATTACTCCTCTTTGCCCTAGAGATCGAACATTTACTTCTTTCGAGATCGAACGTTTACTCCTTTTGGACAGGAATAACTTTTCAGCTACCAGTTAAAATTGTTCCTCGAAACAATACCACGCTCATCCAGACGGAAACTGCATTACCTTCAACACCCAAATATTTCCTTGTAGATATTGGTCTTGGCAGCAGCTTCACTAAACTCAGCACTCTAGAAACCAGTAGTCCTGACACTAGCAGAGTACAACCTTCAAAAATTCTGAACTACCCTTCAGCTTCTGTATCAATACCAAGTCTTCATGTGGATTGATTCCTTGTGCTAAGTGTATCTGCCTATGGTTCAATTGAGTTAGTTCCTTGATTCGAACCCTACTCAATCTTGATTAGTTAGTGCATCTTCAGTCTTCATTGAATTCACTCAGAAAAACTAATGAAATACTCTTATACATGCACGACACTACTAATCACTACTCTACTACCCAGATTCATCAAGAACTGACTCTAGGAAATGTTGTTACACAAAACCCTTTGTCATGACAGATGTGTCCTTAATGTTTCCTTAGATTTTCAGTGGGTAGAGTAGTGTTCTTCAAGTATGATTGAGATCATCTTGCATTATTTTTAAATTGACAATTTCCTTTCTAATATGCAATCACTCAATCTGGATCACTCAGTGCTCCTAAGAATCTCAACTCTTACTCAATGAGCACTGCTAGCCTTTGAGCATCAAACACGACTAGTTGATCCAACTTACTGATGCTCCCCCTGTGATGCTGCTTGCAGCTTTTCTTCATCTGGTGTCATCTGATCTTGAGCCCTAAATAGGATGTCAACCTTTAGAAATTCAGAGCTAAAATCAAACGAATGCTAGGGAGCTTGATGATGATGTTCACTGCATCTAGATTATCTTAAATCAATCACAGACTCTGTGTAAGCTCTTAACTCCAAATAAGATAGCCTTCCATCACACCATATGACTTCAGGCATGATTAATCTTACTTGATGTCTTCTCTTTACATTTACTGATTAGACTTGTTGTGTCAACTGATTCAGCCGTAGTGAATAGGAAACCTTAAGTCTATCCATTATCCTTGTAATTTCACTCAAGGTCTGGATTTCCCTATTAACTCCTTCATTTGGTCATGAAGTCCGAAAACTGAACTTTACTCTAGAATACTCCTTTCAGTGCAGACATAACATAGAACTTTATTCGTCAACGAATTCCATTACCTGCCCCCAAAGTGTTCTTACAGCAATCTGCCTAATCCTTTGAATGTGATTAATCACTGAGATGCTTCATCTATCAAATGCATGAACAAACACCAAAACTAAACCGGGTAGCCTTTGACTTGACTTCCCTTCAACTGACATACTTCACTAATGTCCTTCTTAAAAGAATTTCATTAGAAGTAGTCCTTTCTCACTAACTTCATCTTTACCGTCGAATCCGTTATCTTGATAAACCAAGTATTAGTTGATAAACCAAGTGTGAGAGCATCACTTGTTGTTGCAGCTAACTCCATTCTGATAAACTTCAACGAATAGTTGACTTCATCATAAGCATTAAATTTCGTGTCAGCAGTAACCTCACTTCCAGTAGAGTGAGCTTCTATTTCTCTTGACCCCGATCAATATTGTTCATCCTCGAACTGATATTAGGAAACCCTTCGCAAAGAATTCCCTATGTCTTCCTTAATATTGTGCTTCAGATCATTCAAGAAAAATAGGTAACCTTGCTTAACCATTTGAATATCAAAGCAAAAGTAGTTACATGCCTCGAACATGAAAATGTCAGAGATATATAACTTGTACATGTTGAAAGATACTCTGCATTCACAAATGATTAAGACACGTGGTCCTCAATTTGATTGAGTCCAAGGGTTAGAGATATTTTTAAACATAGTTAACAACAAAGCATTCAAGTTCAACATGCTCATTCTTATTTGACTGATCACTCCTCATCTATATCAGCCTCAACAAGTAGTCTTGGCTATGAGCTCAGTGATCCCAACCTATCTTAAGGTGGACTAGCAGTCTATAAGAATCATGTCGTACATATATGTAGTCATAGAAGAATCAATCACTTAGATTCCTAATTCTTCTAAATCACCTTTGTTGTTCACTTTAACATTATATTATCTCTAATTACCTGAGTCAGTTTAAATTTAAAAAAAATTAATTCATGGTTTATTATAAATAATCAACCTATCTCAATTTCTCTAATAATCAATTCATGGTTCATGGAAATTAATTTTTTTTTAGGAATTTAAATAATCAAAATAAATTGAAAATGTATTTTTGATAAATAATAATAAATTTCTCAATTTCAAATTATAAATAAAATAAAATTCGAAAAGAAAGTTTTGATATAGAGATAACAAAATTTTCAAGGTATATTAAATAATCCTGAAAAAGAAATTATTTCAAATCAAAATTAATTTCCAAAGAATTTTATAGAATTTATAATCCAAAACAGTTTTAATTATAATTAAAATAAAACAGATTGAAAATATAAGTTTGATATAAAAATAATAAATTTTCAAGTCATCTTAGATATTCTTGAAAATAAATTATTTCAACCAAAATGATTTTCCAAAAAGTTTTATGAGATTTATAATTAAAACTTCCAAGCTTAAATTATAATTAAAATAAAACAACTCGAAAACATAATTTTGAAATAGAAATACTAAATTTTCAAAACATTTAAAATGTTCATGAAAATAAATTATTTCAATCCAAAAATATTTTCCAAAGAGTTTTATAAAATTTGTAATTAAAGTTTTATGAAAAATAAATTATTAAATCTCAAAAATAATTCTCAAAATACTTTTAAGAATATTAAACTCAAAAGAAATTAAATTGGATTTTAAGATTAATTTTAGTTTTCAAATTAATAAAATTCTTAACTAAGAATATTAAAAATATAAAATATTTGAGTCTAAAATTTAAAAGAAAATAAAATATTTTCCAAGATGTAAAATAAACTTGAAAAATAAATTATTTAAATTTAAAAATTATTTCCAAAATATTTTATATAATTAAATTCAAATTTAATTATTAAATTAATTATTAAACTTAAAACATTTTGAGAGGAAAACAATTTTTGTTTTAAATAAAAGTTAAACTATGTAGCCATGTGTCATGTTGAAACAGCCTTCTAAGTAGAAATTCTACATAGGAATGTTCTACATAGATTCCATCTCGAACATCCTATCTCGAACATCCAAGTCGAACATCCAAGTCGAACATCCTATCTCGAACATCCAAATCGAACATCCTATCTCGAACATCCAAGTCGAACATCCAAGTCGAACATCCTATCTCGAACATCCAAGTCGAACATCCAAGTCGAACATCCTATCTCGAACATCCAAGTCGAATATCCTAAGTCGAATATTCTAAGTCGAATATTCTAAGTCGAATATTCTAACTCGAATATTCTAACTCGAATATTTTAACTCGAACATTCTAACTCGAACATTCTAAGTCGAATATCCTAAGTTGAATATTCTAACTCGAATATTCTAACTCGAATATTCTAACTCGAATATTCTAACTCGAACATTCTAAGTCGAATATCCTAAGTCGAATATTCTAACTCGAATATTCTAACTCGAATATTCTAACTCGAATATTCTAAGTCGAATATCCTAAGTCGAATATCCTAAGTCGAATATTCTAACTCGAATATTCTAACTCGAATATTCTAAGTCGAATATCCTAAGTCGAATATTCTAAGTCGAATATTCTAACTCGAATATTCTAAGTCGAATATCTAACTCGAATATTTTAACTCGAACATTCTAACTCGAACATTCTAACTCGAATATCCTAAGTCGAATATTCTAACTCGAATATTCTAACTCGAATATTCTAACTCGAATATTCTAACTCGAACATTCTAAGTCGAATATCCTAAGTCGAATATTCTAACTCGAATATTCTAACTCGAATATTCTAAGTCGAATATCTTAAGTCGAATATTCTAAGTCGAATATTCTAACTCGAATATTCTAACTCGAATATTCTAAGTCGAATATCCTAAGTCGAATATTCTAAGTCGAATATTCTAACTCGAATATTCTAAGTCGAATATCTAACTCGAATATTCTAAGTCGAATATTTAACTCGAATATTCTAAGTCGAATATTCTACATAGAAATATTCTACTTGGCTATCTCGAATATCTATCTCGAATATTCTACATAGGAATATTCTACTTGGCCATCTAGAACATTTTGTACTTAGAAAAATTCCGGGCTTCAAAAAATATTCTGGATGCCCAGTGAACCAATCGTACCCTTTTTAATCTCAAAAATAAAAATAGATCCAATCGATTTGTATGTCAATCGAGTAGCTCTGATACCAATTGTTGGGTCCCGGAGATCGTAGAGGGGGGGTGAATACGATTCACAAATTAAAATTATGATTTTTAATTATTTTTGGGACAACATAAAGATTACTTTGGTTCAAACCCGGGTACTGTTCATCATCTTCTTTAACCTCAAGAACACCATTAAAATAACCAAGATAATGAACGGTAAATCATCCAAAATACACAACACAACAAGATCCAAGAATATAACTTTATATTCATTGAAGTGGGGTAGATGCTACATACAAGTTCAAGAACAAAAGCTCAAGAACACAACAAAGAAATGATTTTTGGCTCCTCTAAAAATATTACAAATTCTAGATCTAGGAGACAAAAATCAAACCTATCTTCTAAACAAGATTTAGCAATGTTTACAATAGAAGAATAGATGAGTGGAGAAACAAAGAAATTCATGGCCCCATAATATTCAAGATATGGAGTATGGCCATGGGGGAGAGAGAAAATAATTTTATCTCTCTCTCCCCGTTTTTTTCTCTGCCGAATACTACTGCCTGTGTTGTTATTAAGATGAGGACTTGGTTTCTTTTAGTATATTCAAAAAGATGTTGCTTTTTACTTTTCCACCTTTTACTCTTGTCCACTCAAATCTTTTCTTCAAAGTCATGTGCCAAGCATGCCTTTGGAAATATTTAATGTAAAAGTAATATTTAATAAATATATAAAATATAAATAAAGAATATCTTTATTTATAAAATATATAAATAATTAAATAAATACTTTATTTAATTAAATTAAATATTTCCATTCCACTCTTCAATTTGTGTAGACTTCCTTATCCAAATACTTAGCCCCGTATACGTGACTCCACCACGTCCAAGTATTTGGTCTTCTAATCTGTGAAGCTTTAGTAAGATCCAATCAGGTTGTGTCGTCTGTCCCTTATCCATTAGGCTGACATTTCTCCAACACTGATTTACCACCTTTGTTGATCCTCCACTTGACTCAAGAAAACCAACAACTTTAGAATGATTAAAACCATATTAACCGACGAGAGCTTGCCTCCAATGTCCTGACACTTTATGCAACAGTCTGGTTCATAAGTGACTAGTCTTGATAGGGGCTCTTGATTCCGAACATGATTCCACATTCTTCTTTGCAAACCTTACTTGTAGCTTCGATTGTAATGCACTAAAATCTTCATAGACTAAGACAATCTTCTATAGTTTCCACATCCTTGAATAGATATCAATATCTTTTATTCTCCACTGAGGCATGAACATGTTAATGAACTTCTTCCAATGGGCTTCAAGTCTGTAGATGATCCTTTGATACTTTGTCTTAACTGAACTCTGTGATCCAAGATTTCTGTGCACCTGCATATTATTACATGTCCTATTCTATTGTTGAGTTATCATCAACCATTACATAGAGATTACATTTAGCATTCTTAGTACACATGAAAGTGCAGTGAGTTACTTCCCTTCACTCCTATCTCCCCTTTCAATAGAATTTTTCTCTGATACACTTTCCCGCGTTTTATTATGGGATAAGTATCATTAAAGAAAATTTCTATTGGTTTCATGTTCTTAAATGATAAATCTTTAGAACCGACAAAACTCTTTTATTAAAAGTGCTAAAATGCAATCGATTACCATTCCTTCATATATTTTTCTTTCTCATTGAGATGAAAAATATGTTTTCGAATGTTAAAGTGATTATCTTTTTATCTTATTTAATTGATTCTATCCGTTTAACCCCCAGAGGCTACAGAAGCTGGCCAAGAGATTGAAAACCCATCAATCTCTTACCCATGCCTTAATACCAAACACTCACTCATCCACTTCCATATATTAACCCTTGGAGATATAAGAAACTTATGTTAGTTAGAGGTTGATAAGGGAGAAACTGCACTTGATGCAGCAAATAAGGATGAAGTCGAAAGTGCACCCACAGCTCTACCTCCAGAGAAGTAAAGAAGTATATAAATTGAGGTAACTGTAATCTCATCTGCATTTTCTCAAAAGGATGCAGAGCTGAAAAGGAAATAAAATTGTCTCTGGAATCATTCTCTCAATAGGGTGAGTCCATTGAAATTCGCTCGTCAGCCAGAGCATCTTGTAATGAGTCAAGCACACCACTAGCGCTCACGCTGATGGTAAGCCTAAACAGATAAATTCTAGGAACACATTGCAAGACGTGCACAGTGAGAGGTATAGGCATGTTAACAAATTACCCGTCATTGGGTTACGAGGGAAACGTAGACTCTAATTTGCCATTCATTACATTGTCTACTACGTCGCCCCTCCTGGAAGGAACATTTCCAGATCCTGAAAAGGAATGTCCACCTCTCATTTACGGAGAAGGTGTGAGGCAACTCCTTGATAGAACAAGGCAGGATTCCCTAACAGATATTAATATCTTGGGATAACCCATCTCAAAGAGGTGAGGATCCACTAGACAGTGATTTAGCAATAGCTATTGAGTCTGGTGCTGAGACAATGCTTATGCATGATAGATCAAGAACACCTCAACGAGGCAATTCTCCACTTGATAGTGATTCAGTTCATATTGATGAATCAGGTGATGAGAATTTGAATGAATTGACGGATTTCACTTGCAGGTACAGAAGGCTATATTTGGAATGCATAGTGAAAGTGAGAGAGAGAAAAACACTTAAGTGAAAGTGAGGGAGAGATACACTTGAGTGAGAGATAGGGAGAGAAAGAGTGAAACACTTAAAATGCTCGATACTAAAGTGTAAACACTAACAGAACGTAGTAGAAGTGAGGAAACCTTAAGCCAAACACTTACCCTTGCTACTTGCTACTTCTGAAAGAAAAGCTACTATATTTTTCCCGATCAATGACAAACGAGAACCTTCTTTGGAAGACAAACCATTCAAAAGTGGACCATTGGAGGATTCCTCAACTAAGGGGGAGAATTTATAGGGAGAAAAAGGAGAAGTTAATAAAGTCTTATCTTCGTACTCTGGAAAAGCTAATATCCTAAAGGGGTTTGTATCCTGGATCATTAAGGGAAGTTCCTGGATCCTTAAGGGGAAAAGGGGTTCGCATCCTTGGGAGAATTTAATATCCATAGGGGGAGATTTGAGACGAGAAAAAGAAAATCTTATCTTCTGATCCTGAGGGGAAACAACAGAAATATGAAAGAATCAAGAAGCTGTATTCTATACTTGAAAGGAGTTATCAGTAGAGGATTCCTCATCCAAGTGGGATGTACAGAAAAGAATTGACATTTCCATTGATTATCTAAAGGGAGAAGAAGAAAAAGAAGAAGAATCACATTCTCAGGGGGATAACATTATTTGAGCAATGTTCTATATTTTATTGAAGATGTTCCCAGGAATTTTGATTCTTATGAAGCTCAGTTTATGATAAGTTCTTTATAGGTCAAGTAATGAAGGATTTTGAAGCAGAGAAAAGCTCAAACACAGAGGAATGAAGATGATATCTATTGAAGATGTGTTCAGTGCTAAAGGAACACTCATTTTCTATTTCTCTTTACTTTATAGAAATCTGGAAATGTATTATATGATCCAGAACCCAAGTAGTATTATTTACAAGTCTAGAGCATTAATATTTTCTTGTAGTTAGTTGAGTTATCCTCTAGGGATTTGCTTGTTAATCTCTACCAAACAAATAGGGGGAGATTGAAAGGCTGTATGTATAGACCTATATGTAACATAGGGTTATAACTCAACACAAGAACAGGACGTGTAAATAATATGAAGTTATCACCGGAATCAGGAAGACATGAAGACTTGGTAAAGACAAAGGATAAAGAGGAAATCTACAGACTTGAAGCATTAGCTCACTGGAAGAAGTTCATTAATATGTTCATGCCTCAGTGAAGAATAAAGGTTGAAGTATTCAAGGATGTGGAAGTAGTGAAGCAGTTGTCAAAGTACCAGAAAGATTCTAGTGATCCAAATCTGCAAATTAGTCAAGCACTGAATTGCAGAGCACAAGTACAGGAATCGATAAGATAGAATATACGGCAAATACAAAAAATCAAAATATTAGATTGAATCTTGGAGTCTATTATAGATTGCTGGAGGAAGTTCATTCATATGTTCAGACTTCAGTGAAGGATAAAGTTCGAAGATGTTCAGGGTTTCATATAATTTTGTGGTTCAGCATAAGTGCTAGAGGATTCCAATGTACTTACAATCGAAGCACTTCTAATCAACAAGGAACAAAGTCAATTGTATTATAAAGAAGATGTGAAGATCAAGATCGTGTTGGTCGTTTGTGAACCAGACCAGTTGCACCAAACGTCAACACAAAAGAGATTGAAAATTGCATCTATGAATGAGAAGAATTGACTATTTACTGAAATGGGTAACAAGTGAAGTGGTATATGATAAAGCTCAGAATAAATCAAGTTCGAATAATCAAGGAAATATTTATTAGACTTGGTTGCAGTGGAAGAAAATATATTAAGGGCTTATCAGGTTCGAATTTGGCTAAGTAAAGAAGACTACAGAAGCTGTATCCAGAAGTCAACTTGGTCAAGCTATTTCGTCTTATTCACCAATGGTTATAAAGCTATTTTGTCTTATTCACAGGTGGTTAACAACCATCGGGTGAAATCAAAGAATTGGTGAAAACAAATAAAAAGAACTTAGCCACTAGCCGATAGTTACTAACTATCGGAAAAGAAATAAAAAGAAAAAGAATTTCTGATAGTTGCTAAAAAGATTAATTCCGATAGTTAATGAATGTTGGAATTTCCGATGGTTATTAACTGAAGGATTAATTCCGATAGTTGCTAAAGCTGGAATAATTCCGATGGTTACTCAGCCTAAATTAATTGATTTTATTTCAGGAATTGTTTTAAGTCTCCGATGATTATTCTACAGACTCATCGATACTTAAACAATTAATCAGCAAATTGTTCCCGATACTTATGAAGAAACAGAAGTGAGAAGCAGCTCAGTTACTTGGACCACATGAAGCCACGTAGCTGTACTGAAAAAGTCTACACATAAATTGAAGCAGAGTCATTCATTTGGAGGTGTCTTCTGCAACACAACAAAAATAACCAGAGAGAGAGAGAAGACGAAGCCGGAGAGGAAAGAACACCAGAAAAATCTATACCTCTTCACCAGAGATGTATCAGTGGTCGGTTCCTTAACGGAAAATGTTCAGGGTCACTATATATCACTCTCTACAGTCTTAGTTTCCTTTGTACTGATCTAGAAATACTTGTATAGGAAATTGAGAGTTATATGTTTTTATTAAGCAGCGAAGAACTTATTCTTCGGACCGGATTTGTTGACCGGGTGTAGCAACCTCAGGGTTTATATTTATCAAATGATATATTTCCCGAATCTTGTGTTGTTTATTTTCCTACTAATTTTCCAGAACCGAAATGATTAATCCTAAACACAGAAAATTAGTAAACAGCTCCGTAAACACTATTCACCTCAAGAACACGAGCCCACTAACCGAACTCTAAATTATTTATCCGCAAAAGATTCGAAAGAATTTTTTAATTTAGTGAGTATCGTATTCAACCCCCCTTTTACGATACTTCCGGGGCCTAACAGCTGCATATTAGTATTAGTTGATTGTCTTTATTTCTTAGTTGAGTTATCGTTATCACTATTACATATTACGTTATATTATGCTTTACATTATTGGTGGTGGATTAGTTGGTGATCCCCAAATCTAGACCCCGGATTTGGAGGGCGTCACAGAAGAGCTGTTCAGATATGTTGCGATATAAGAGAGCAGAGAGACGCGGTTAGAGGGGGTGCGGCGGCTTTACAGAAGAGTAAAGGGGGGAAGGGAAACAGGGGATTTCGGGTGGGGGGAGGTTTGTTATTTGGTGTTCGTTATTAATAGAACGCATGGGTAGACACTAAAATCTAAAATTATAATATTTTATTTGTAGATACGAACGAGATCGTATATAGACGTGCAGTGTAGTCGTCCCATTCCAGCTTAGGACAGATTCTATATCAGGCAAGTATTTTCTCTTTGATCATTCTAAACACTTTTATTTTCTGTTTCATTTATTCATATCATGACAAATAACTATTGTTCAAAGTTATTTGTGAATCTTAAATTATTTTTATTGTGAAACATAATTGTTAATATCAGTACCTTTGATATTGAAAAGTTGATTTAAATAAACATATCATATCTTGTTTTATCGAAAAATGATATTATTATCAAAAGTGAAGGATTATGATACTGGTTTAAGCAAGTCGAATATTCCATATTTCTTGGTCGGATTGGACGATTGCGCAGTGATCGGTAGTGGATGGAGCCTGGTCCTGCGTATTGCGTGGTGGCTGGTAGCAGATGGAGCCTGGTCCTACGTGTTATATATTAGGCCTAGTGTGCCTAGGGTACCCGATATGATTTGTTGGACTTATACGGATGGGTATAAGTTTGTACTATATTCCTTTTTAATCAGGGGGATATGAGTATGAATGTCCAAATCCAGTTCGCCAATTTGGCTATTTTGATACTGACGTATCAATAAACTTTTATGAGATATGGCTTCTGATGTGGATTTCACGAAATATTGTTGTTGATTATTTTATCATTACTCACTCTTTCTACTGTTATTAAAAGTTTATTATATACTTGCTGGGCATATTTTTGGCTCACTCTTGCTTTATATCTATTCCTTCCAGATAGTTAGTATGAGCAGTCACAGTCATTCACACAAAGCTAGAGGGAGAAGAGTTAGGGGATTGTTCGTTCATCGGGCCTCCCAGGTATTAGCTGTCTAGTTTGTCTGTAGATAGAAGATGTAATAAAAATAAATCTCGACTTAAAACATATCTAGACTTTTGGTTTAAGTTTGTGAGATACTTGCTGGTTTGTAATAAAGTACGGTTTACTTTTAGTTTTAGCTGCTTAATTTCATACTATAACCTGTTACAGGGGCGGACGCACAGTAGGACCACGGGTGGCCGTTCCCCCCTAGATTCTGAACACAAGCTAACACACACACACACACACATACACACACACACACACACACACACACACACACACATATATATATATATATATATATATTATAGCATTGATATGACTTAACTCCTGCTCTCTTTTTTTAATTTTAATTCATTTGACCATCTAAACAATAATTTAAGTCCATAAATTTTATAGTCATTGGCCCAAAATCATTACAAGCCTGAATAAAACCCTCCCCTACATCATCGGTTTACAGAATATATCTATATTCTTTCCTATAGGCAGTAGCCGGTGAATTTTCCGCATAAATATACCTATATATCAAGTATAGATTCTATTTTGATGATTTTCGTGACTTGAAAAAGCGACTGTATTAGAACCATTTCTATGTTGATATATTATGAATTATATAATTTATTTTGGCCCCCCTTACAAAATATTTTTGCGTCCGCCCCTGACCTGTTAGCGATCCTTAGTTGTTGGCGGAGTCTGTGCGCCTCTAATTTATTATTTTATTATTGTTGGTTATTGGCGGACCAATGTGCCTCTGTTTTGTTATTTTATTGTAGTTGTTGGTGGTGGATTAGTTAGTGATCCCCAAATCTAAACCCCGGATTTGGAAGGCGTCACAGAAGAGCTGTTCAGATATGCTGCGATATAAGAGAGCAGAGAGACGCGGCTGGCGGGGGGGCGGTGCGGTGGCTTTACAGAAGAGGAAAGGGGGGAAGGGGAGACGTGGGATTTCGGACCGGGGAGGTTTGTAGGTAAATTTAGGTTTTATAATATTTTTTTAAACTTTTATAAAATATAAAACATATCTCGTAAAATTATTTTAATATCACTTTTAATCTGTAAATAATTTTAAATAATACCAAACATTCTATAAAAATATTTTAGGGAAAATTATAAATTTTATTATTTTTAAAACTAATTAAAAATAATAACTTTTCAAAATATTCGTATATTCCGAATATTTAAAAATATAAAAAACTAAATTTTGAATACTCAAATAAAATTTTCACTCGAACAAAATACCGACTAGAGATACTGACTCGATCAGTAAAATAATATAAAAATTTTAAACCGAACTCAGTCCCACTGAACCGAAATAATTATTAAAATAATAATCAAAATATGGAAATGCATCCAACTTGAATAAAATATAAAAAATTTATTCCTCCTCTTTTGAGAAAATCAATAAAATATTTACATAATAAAAATAAATTTTGGAAAATATCCGGATTGTTCACAAAACTAGTTAATAGTAATCGGATTATATAATGAGTAATATGTTTGGTTAAATTAAATTTTTGTTGTTAAATATTGTGTTTCGTTGTACAGTATCTGTTTATACATAATTAGTCTGTTAGTCTAACAGTTCTCATGGTACTTTGGCATGTAGATATATAATTGTGTTCAGGTCAGCATATTTTCCATATGCTCATCTTTTTTGTTCGATATTCGAATATCCTACACTAATATCTAGTTCCGGAATTGTGCAGAATCTTGGTTGTCAAGAATATAATGAGGTTTTGCATAAAGATGCAGCTGTGATGATTATCAAGGTTGTCTCATACAGTCATATGCAAAGAAACAGGTTCGAAATACTATGCTGTTCTGCTATTTGGAACCTTTTTTTAACATCCTGTAAATTGTGATATTGCAGGTTATTTTGGATGAGGAGAAATCTTAGTTTGAGAAATCTCAGCCACATTGTTCTGTTCATGTTCTAACTTGTTAAAGAATCTCTGGATAAATAATAGAAGTGATATTTAGCATTAACATTATACATCTTAATTGTTAGCGTATAATTCAAGCGTTACTGAGTTCTTCATATTGTAAATTATTTTCGATCGGAGATATTATGTCCCGTCTAATTAGGATATCTGCCATATTTTGTTACCCAACTTTTTAATTTTGCTAAATTGGTTACCAAAATTGAAGGCATTAATTTTGTAAGTTTGACCTTATATTAAGTATTCATAACTATTGATTAATAACAACACTAATACCAGCTTTTGGAAGGTCATATTCGAGTTTAAATCACTCCTGTTTACAACTAAGGATTACTATTAATATTGAAGACAGGAAATTATTACTACTACATACTTGTCTATAATATTGTAGTGATATCAATAACTCCTCCCTCTACTTGAAACATAAAGTATTCAGTTTAACACGATATTAGTAATACCAACAATGCCACCACCTATGTAGGTTTTCAGTGCTTCTAAGTATCCATATCTAATACTGTTGTAACATCAATAACTCCTCCCTCTAATTGCAACATAAAGCATTCAGTTTTGCATGATATTAATAATACCACAATGCCACCAACTATGGAGGATTGTAGTGCTTCTCAGCTTCGCCATGCTGGCAACTGAGCAATTTATCATGTTCAAAGGCATAAGATGTGTTGCCTTTGGCATATTATTTATATTTTCTCGTTCCATTAGATCTAAACAGTTAGATCTTGACGTGATAGCATTAGAATACTAACAATTCTCTTTTAACAAGCTTAGAAGAGGATGAGAACTGTAGGAGATACAAATCCTTTTCTCGTAAATGCATTCAATTCTTGTGCTTAAGTTTTTTTTATATGTGTGCATGTGAGTATATATTTCAGTATATATGGCTGATTATATTTTATAGGGGGTTGAAACCGCTGATCCAAGCCATTTTATTACTGTGGAAAACATAGAGAGACTAAATCAAGCAAAAGATGCGAACAGGGTTCAGGTATGCTTCTAGCCTTCTCTCTATCTGTAAAATCTAATATCATTACCATATTTTCATAATATGAGCTTGTGTCATGTGTTCTTTTGGGTGTAATATATTTTTTATAATCGTCTTGTGTTATTCGACCATTGAGTTTGTACAGCCTGAATATGTGATGACACGATTTAAATTTTCTACTACATGTTACGTGTTTAACTTTAAGAATGGTGGGAAGCTTTTGATTTACAGAGGTTGCAAGTCAAAATACATTGTAATTGAACAAATAAATGAATTAAGTTGAGAAATGAAGTTTAGAAGCAATATCAGCCATGTTATTAGCTGACAAAAGTTGAAATTATCTTTACACCGTATGTATGGTACCTGACATTATGAAGTTCTTTATGATCTTCACCTACAAATGGATGTTTTGCGCAGGAAAAACAGAGGTTCCATGTCTTTATTAAAATAGTACTATTACAGTTAATCCAAAGTGATGGTAATCACTAGTTCTATTTTTGATTTACAGATTGATTACACACCACCCTTTCAAGCCACGGATGAGAAAGACACCGCAGTTCCTGAAGGGGACCAAATCGGAACAGTTGGATGTGTGACAGTTGATAGACATGGAAACCTGGCTACTGCAACTTCAACTGGTGGATTAGTCAATAAGATGGTAGGAAGAATCGGGGATACACCCATCATTGGTGCAGGGACATATGCAAATAGTTTTTGTGCTGCAACCGGCAAAGGTGAAGCAATAATACGCAGCACAATTGCAAGAGACATTGCTGCTGTTATGGAGTACAAAAATCTTTCCTTGAACGAAGAAGCATCTCATGTTGTAAAGTGTGCCCCAGAAGGCACTACCGGCTTAGTTGCTGTATCAGCCGCAGGGGAAGTAACTATGCAATTCAATACAACAGGCATGTTTAGAGCTTGTGCTACTGAAGATGGTAATACAGAAGTTGCAATATGGCCTTCTTTATGATTGTTGAATTTGTTCTTATTTTCTTCTCAATAACATTGTTGAAAACATTTACCGAAAGTGAGGACATATGGTTCCAGTTGACTGGATCTTTTAATTAAGTTGCATGCAAAAGCAAGACTATCTTTGGGATCAGTGGAAACTCTCAAAGTCTACCATCAAAAAAGAAATGAAACGGAAATAATTCAATAGCAAAACAGAGATAAGTATAAAGACTTTCTGGTGCAGTGGTGTGCACAATGAAAGAAAATGAATTTGATGTCTTTTGCGTCTTCTGATAATTTTTTTCCTTCAGAAACTCGATATTACACCGCTTTAAATGGTTTCCTGTTTGTTAATTAAATTACATTTTTTACTGAATTGTGATTGTATATTATCCAACATTTATATGACTTTCAAATGGACTATATAAGCATATAAATTACGTTCAAAAATATTGTTTTCACTTATAAATAATAAGAAAAATTATAAATTATGACTTGTGAGTATGGTTAGAATCTAATTTCTCCACAAAATTACTTGGAAATGAAAAAAATGTTTGATTGGCATACACTCTCCCAAACTAAAGTGCAAATAACTAAAAAGAATTTCGCTAGACAACTTTAAATTTCTGGATATTGATATTGAAACCACAAGCCCCTCAAGGCCTCAACGATATAAATATACGACTACACTCAAGTTTTAAAATTGAATTGAATTAGCGTCTCTTGTTTGATACTCCAATATTCTTTTGATAGATAAAAGTGTCCACATAAAAAAGACAAGTGCATGCCAAGTTGCCAACCTCCAAACTGGAATTCACCTCCCCTCTTAAACTATAAAATACCTATTGTTATTGCTATAAAATAATATCAAAAAGTGTTTTATGGTGCTAAAATATAAATTATACTCAATTTCTAGTTTCATAACTAATTTCAAATTTAGTTAACTTTTTTAACTTTTATCCATTTCAATATAATTTTGGTATTTGATAATGTACAATACAATAAGAGTAATGTTAGGGAACCAAACAAATTTTCCAAAAAGTTTCTCAAATGCCACATATATCGTTTTGATTGATTGTGAAAATAATGAATGAGATGGACCCATGTACATTCAAATCAATAATATCAGTTAAAACTGCACATCTTACCATATGAATCATGCCACGTCATTTTAAAAAATATTTTTGGAAAATTTGTTTGGTCCTCTAGCATTACTCGTACAATAAGAGTAATACTAGAGAACCAAACAAATTTCCCAGAAAGTTTCTCAAATGCCACATAACTCATTTTGATTGATTGTATAAATAATTAATGAGATGGACTCATATACATTCAAATCAATAATATCAATTAAAACTGCACATCTTACCATATAAATCATGCCACAACATTTTGAAAAATATTTTTGTGAAATTTATTTGGTTCCCTAGCATTACTCATATAATAAGAATAATGCCAAGGAAACAAACAAATTTCTCAAATGTCACATGTCTCATTTTGATTGATTGTGAAAATAATTAATGAGATGAACCCATTTACATTCAAATCAATAATATCAATTAAAACTACACATCTTACCATATGAATCATGTCACATCATTTTGGAAAATATTTTTGGGAAATTTTACCCTCCATTTATAGTTATTGATGACGTGGCAAAGATGGATAGATCCCTCCTTAATTTCAAATATAACCAAGTATAGCATTGCACTCTTGCTCTTAGTTCTACAACAGAATTCAATGCTCACCATAACTCTCAGAGCTAATGGAAGAACCAAGGAAAAAAAGCCATCACAGAGAAGTTGGGAATTAAAATTTAGTTCACTGAACCAAAATCAGCCATTAGAGGTTACTAATTCCCCCCCCCCCCCAACCATAACCAGCCATTAGAGGTTACTAATCCCCCCCCCCCCCCCAAAGAAAAGGTTACTAATAAAATTTGTTCCGAATAATTCAGTTCATTGCATCGTAATCATCAAGCTGGTCATTGTACTCTAGCACCTTTCTCTTTATCTTGGAAGTATCCACCCAAGTAACAAAGTCTTCCATATTTCTTGTTACAAGATACGCCGGATCTGTCACTGTCTGTGGACCCACTCGGACATGGCCCTGCTCTATATATGTACCAGCTTCTTTAAGATGTTCAGCAAACTTTAACCGTACCAAAATTGTCGCGAGCCTACCGCTGCAAATTAGAACCACCCGAGGGTTGCATTAAAGCAGGCTAATATATAGCGTTCATTGACTGGAATATGCAGACAAGCTACTTACCGACAAAATGAGGAGACAGACAGGTTCTTGCATAAATTCAAATCTTTCCTGGATGGTATAACACCTATATTATACCTGCAATAACAAATATCTATTATGTAAGCAAAAAAATAAATTACCAGAGAGATTTAGAAACTCATAACAAAACTTACAAAAGAATTCTGAAAAAAACTATATATAAGTTCCTCTCACATAATTATATAATTATAACCAAATAGAAACATAAACTTCTACTGCTGCATATTTTGGATTGGGTATTAAATTTAAATAATGATGCAAGAAACTATAAAATATAAACCAGAGTAGTAATGCAGGTGTATATATTCTTGACCATGCCCAGTTTAGCATATATAAGATATAACTCAACGAAATAATTTTCTATATAATAACCAAAGTTGATCCTTTAATAGAGGGAATAGTGGATTCAGGCTGGTTTTAGCATGGAATGATCCAGTGTTCCACCATACAAATACATCATATTAACACAATATACGTTAAAAATAAATAAAATCTAACACAGTAGTTCACAGATGCAGCAAAAAGTAGCTTAAAAACTCACAGCTTTTCCAATAATTTCTTTTCATGAAACCTTAGCTTCCTCATTCTTCAACTGTGGACCTGTATGCATGAGCGGGAGAAAAGAAACAAGTGACTATAAAGCCCAGAATTCATGAGAAACTAAACTGCTGAATGACGTAAGTGGGGCAAGCCAAGTTTTATTCTGTTGGTCCCAATCATTAAACATGAAAAATCATAATTGGGCATAATTACCATCTTACGATACCACCATACTCCATACGTACTACCGATTCTTATGCAAATATGCAATGTACAGATATGACTAAACCTTGCATGCTGATAGCTGATAAGTGATAATATCAAGCAATACATCATATAACTAAAATTATGACATTGGTTAGACCAATATATCCAAAGCATATGTTTTATCAATATTCAGCCTTCGAAAGGCATTATTTTCACAACACCACTCCGTTTACATGTTAACATCATTTACGATAAATAATCGAATAAAGCGCACAAGAAGCTAGTAAACAAATTATTAGGTCGCCAATAAACAAACCATCCAGTCAAAACAGACCCGTGGGACAATGTTTCTCTGAGGACTTTCATCAAACACTTGGCACAAAAACATCAAATTCTTGCTTCACTTCATCCAAAAGTACAAATTCAATATCTTGAAACTAAAAATCATCATTAATTCAAATACCCATCAACAAAAAACACTAATAACATCAAATCAACCAATCAAACGAGCGCCCCGTACAGATATATAGAATTATATATATACACATATACATACATACATACATACATACATAATTGTAACATAATGAAAAGAGAAACTTGAGCATCACCTTTGAGAGAGACTTGGAAATCTAGGGCATAAAAAAGCACACACAATTGTGTGTTTTTAGGAAGCGGCATATAAATCTTTATTGGGCTAGGTAGGGATAGTTAGGGCTTTACTAGTTTTAATTGGGCTAGAATTAAAATACAAAGATTTTAAAATAGGCCTCAGCCTCATTGTAATCGTGGGCCTAGGTACATGTATACACTTAAAGTGGGGTGTAGGCTAATTTATGTTCAATACAAGTTTATTTATCAAAAATGTTGGCTATAGCTTATATACATTATTACCATTATCCTTCTACAGCCAGTATTTTACATTGCTGCATCTGCGATACAAGTTTGTGAACCTATTTAACTGTTTAGTTATATCTATCATGAAGATAATTATCGAGATTATGATATATTTATCCGTTGATATGGCTAAGCATCCACGCGGGCATTGTTGTGTTAGCTTGATGTTGTGGCGTTTCTTCTGGGTCTCCATCTTCTCCAGCTTCACAAGCATAACTGCATCTGTTAATACTTAGCTTAGTGACATATACTGCACCATATTTAAATCATATGGTAATTTATTTCACTTTTAAACAGTTGTTTTGCATTTGAAAAGACAGTTTGAAAACAACCAAAATTTCCACTTGTGTCAATTTCTTAAACCTAAGAATATACAACTATACAAGGGATACGTTTTATCTTAAGAACACCCTAAAATAGTACACAAATTGGGGGGTAATAAAGTGGCTAAAATGCTACACCCGGGAAAGTTGGCACATGTTAGAACCCGCACAATGTGTCACAAAAGAACTTCAATTTTGTAAGGGTTTTTTTTTGTTTTGAAAAGAAAATTACATCATGCCGGTGCTAAAATAGCCAACTTTCCTAAAAATCTCATTTTGGTCACTTTTCTTTCATATTGTGCTAACCCGGCGTTCACAGAATGCAATTGTTGTGGCAAAGTAATGGATAAATTCTCATCGTTTTGCTCCTCCACAGGAGGCGGTTGGTCTATCTCCTTCTCCTTGCCCTTTACCTATAGTAATTTCATTGGTTATTATCATAATACTCACCCGATGATAATACATAATGGTAACATTTAACACAATAAAGATTACCTGCTTGACAAGCAAGTTATTGTATTCCTGCAAATTCTTGTCATGTTTCACATTAAATGAATAACTTCCTCAACGACTGAAGTTATACATAGGGAAAATTTTAACCTCGTTCATCTTCCAATATGTGACATCACTGTGTAACCACTTTAAAATATATTGATACTATGGCTAAGCATTTAGGAAATTATACAGGAGGTTTTACCTTCCTTTGAAGTTGAGAAATAGACTCGAACATGAGTTTGCTCTGGAATTAAGAATATTTGAGTTTAAAGTAACCTGATTAGTGTAGAAATAAGAGAACATACTACTTGATGGTGCAAGAGTGCACGTATCGTGTTACCTTTCTTGATCTTATGTGTTTAAGAGCCGAATCAAGTTGGTGCTCCAAATTGTGAAGCTCTTTTAAAGTCAAAGTATCCAAGTCTTCTCCCATGTAATGCCTAAGAGATAAGAAAGAAAAAAAATCTGTTTTAGTTGTATTGTTGCAAATAGAAATGAGAACCTATGTATATTTATGACCACTAGCCACCTTTCATTTTTCTGCAAAACCTCTATTTTAGCTTGAAGTTTTGCATGTTCCAAATTCCAGCTTCCCTGAATTATGCAACCAAAGCTTATCAGCAAAATATCAAATAAAATGGAAGATAAAAAAGCAAAAAGAGAAAAACAAAGTCTTGTCGACAATAATATCTGTCATTTTAAAGAATTTCACCATAAAATTGCGCGAAGGTTGTTAGTTCTTGTCTAGATTCACCTGTGTCTCGGTATCAGTTGGGATCAGCTGCCTTTCTGCATAGGAGTATCTCTCATATCGTTCGAGGATCCTCTCCATGCTGTTACCAGTGAAATTTGGGACAAAGAATAGTTAGTAATCCCATCAAAAATTTAAACTCTCTATAGCACATAATTGTTGCAAGTCTTAAAGGATCTAACTACATGCATTTGCAACTCTACAACCACTGCTGATATATCTAGGCAAAATTATAGATAAACAAAATATGTATTTGAACGTAAATATTGACTGTAGATATTGTTCAATCATTGGCCCCTCACTCTCACTTGGTTTCACTGACATGTATCTAGGCAAAACCACTACTGATGTATCTAGGAAAAATCATAGATAAACAAAATATGTATTTGAACGTAAATATTGACTGTAGATATTGTTCAATCACTGGCCCCTCACTCTCACTTGGTTTCACTGACATGCATATGATTCAAACTTGGAGCAACATCAAATTGCTTTCTAGCATGGCAAACACATAGACACAAGGTCTGAGCACAATAGATACAGAAACACAATGCTCCCAAAGTGACAACAAATCTTTTTGGTATAGTTATGAAAATAAGCCTGACAATAATGTATGAAATGCAGAGAATCTAATGAACAACCATGAGAGCTAAAATTTACCAGAAATGACAATATATATACTATCAACTCTTAGGTAAGAGTGAGTGCATACATAGGAGAGACCCATCACCAATCAGCTAGCGTACTAGGTACACACATGCCATGTTTCATGTGTAGGCCCGCTACTCTTATTAGCTACCCAACAAGTTGTAAATAAGGGGTTATATTTCCATAATAATTTGCAAGGCACTAGTCATGGAGATGCATCATACTGCTAGTTTTTAGTTATTCCTAAAGACAGTAACCACTAGGAGAAAACCATACTATGCCAATAGTCTAAGACAAACATCACGAAAATACTTTTCTCTAGGACACTACGCAGATAATAAAGATACTAGTCTGGAGGGCCATGGCCACGAAAACATGGACTAATCCATTTGTCAGACTGCTAGCATGTCATGTTACTTGCATATATTAATTTGATAAGTGCTCATATAAGTTAATCACTTAAATTTTCATTTCTCTACATATGGACACTGATAAGAACTCCAAACTCTTGAACACGGATTGGTGGATTGGACATAGCTTTGCTCTTATTAGCTCCCAAAACTGGATTATCTGTATGATTTGTCATTAACACTCCTCTCTTCAAAAAACCCATATTTTGGGATTATAAACCGGATCGCTAGAATCCTATTAGAGCGTCACTAACTTAACACGGAGTATCAAAAAGTTGTAGTTTGAATGATGTCTCACTTGGGAGCCTCATCCAAAAAAGTTTTAACATGGAGTATCAAAGTGTTCTAGTTTAGGTGAAGTCTCACTTGGCAACCTCATCCAGAATAGTTTTGGAAGATTAGTATCTACTATCTACGGACGACAATGATTAACTTAGTATATATGGGTTCTTTCAAAATCAGAATCTCTAGGATGTTACAAAAAAATTCAAACCAGATTCATCATGTTAATTGGAATAAGATGAGGTTTAAACTGAATACTCAAAAATACAAAGTTAAAAACAAATTGTAAACAAGTCTGATATTTACCAAAATTTCATATAAAGAGACTATCTGTTTAATTCTTGATCAAGACAAAGGAAAAAATATGAGTTCTAAAATTGATACGTAGTTGTAGGGCTGTAAACCGGATATTCCGGATACGGATCTGTCAATATCCGTATCCGAATCCGAATCCGAAAATCCGTATCCGTATCCGTATCCGAATCCGGAAAATTTTAAAGGTTAATATCCGAATCCGGATCCGGCGGATACTATCCGGATACGGATAATATCCGGAACCGAATCCGAATCCGATTTTTAATAAATTTTTTAAATTTATAATAAAAATTCAAAAAAAATTGCAAAAAAAAAAATTTAATTTTAATTTTTTTTTAATTGAGTTAAGAGTTAAAGGGATTTAAGCCTATTTTATTTTAAAAAAAAATTAATTTTTATTTATCTTTTCAATCTAATTTTGTTATCTTAATAATATTAAACTCAAATGATATTTTTATATATATCTATAATATTTTTACAATTATATAAAATTTGTATAAATATATTATTTAATGAATATATATACACACTACAAAACTAATAGAATAAATTTTAAATTGTATATATATATTATTTATGTGATATATGTGATACGATTTAAAATGCATAAAATACTATAGAAATATAAATTGATATATATATATATATATATATATATATATATATTTTAAAGTATAACCATGTGTAGTGTATATATTAATTTATTAAATTAAAATAGACATTAGAGTTGAGCTAATTAAAAAATATAATTGAATCAAATTAAATGGGTTTATAACTATAAGTGTATATATAAAAATATATAAATGGGCTTATAACTATAAATGAGTTTAAAAATATATAATTATATATTATATATATTAAAAAATATATTTATATATATTATATATAATTAATTTCGGATACGGATATTTTCGGATACGGATGTGCCTATATCCATATCCGTATCCGGAATCTTCGGATTCGGATACGGATAATATCCGGTTTCTTCCGGATACGGATAATATCCGTTTTTTTCCGGATACGAATACAGATATTTCGGACGAATATCGGATTTTTCGGATTTTTTTGACAGCCCTACGTAGTTGTATATATATTCTCAGTTACTCATTGTATTAGTTGTCGAATAATACAAACAATTTCATCTATTCTTGATTCTTTGCATGATTGTTTATTTATCAATCAAAAAGAAAAGTAAAAGAGACATAGTAGTTCATACTTATGAGCTATCTGTAAATAAAAATGTCACCAATTAAAGTGGGTGATTTTGTAGTACTCTATTCTCACATTAATATACAGGGATTATTACTTAAATATCTTATATCGAGTTATAATACCGATTACACTAACAAAACATCATGTGATGAGCGGGTGCAAAATTGAGATTAGTCCTTGGGTAATACTACGTACCCCAAAAGTTATGAAATTATATGTAAACATGTATGAAATCTGGTAGTGTTGAGAATTGTGTTTGTATATGTATATACTACATAATAGTTGCAATTGGCTTGCTGAAATTTATACATGGAGTTGAAACATCATCTTAGATCTTTAAATCAATTCTAATATATTTTCATGGACGATGCCATTGTAAAATATATGAAATAAATGATATGTCTCTGCTTATTGATATGGATACAAATATACAATGAGGATGGAATTATTCTCAAACATCTCTGTATTTCATAAAACTATTATTATATATTATATGGGATCAAAAGGCAAAAACAACCAAGAAAATTGTTATGAAATTACCACTATTCCACTGTTTGATAAAAAAAATAACAAAATTATCCATAGTTGTTAATTAATGTTAAAATTATATATGTTTTGTTATAACCAAGAGAACCATTATCCTCATAAACATAATTCAAAATTATAATTATTAAACTGCAAAGTCTTTAATTATATTCTAAAAGGTATTTTTTATAAATATATTTTAAAAAATATTTTATATAAATCCGCACATCTCATCTTATCCTATTTTAAGTTTTCATTTTAACATTTGATTATTGTTAATTTTTGTGTGTTTATATATAGTTATATATAATATAACTATATGAGATATAAATGGATGATAGGAGATGGAGATATAACATATGAATGAATGATTATGATTAAATCTCATATGTCATATTAGTTGGGGTTCTCATTTGAGCAGTGCCCAACGTTCCAATGAGAACTCCACTAATATGAGAAATGATATTTAATCCTAATCACTCATTTAAATAATGTATTTTAATATCCCATCACTCTTTAATTTTATCCAAATCTTCATCTTTCACCATAATTTCCTTTATACTTCAATTAAAACCTCTGACCACTAATGGGATAACTGTTCTCTTAAAAAAGATTGTTTTGGGAGTCGACTCTCATATCTAGGGTTCTAGCCGTCACTTCTCCACTTTTCAGACATTCATCCCTCTTCACCGTTTAAACCCCCAGCTCCCCCATCTTCTCTTTTATTTACCAATTTTTTCAATAAAATCGAGATTTAATCCTTTTTGAATGAGATCTTGTTGGGATGTTAGTCATGCCCATCTTTTTGGGATGTTAGTATGTTATTTTTTGATGTTTTTGTGTGTCTTGTTACGGGTTTCGGTAAATATTTTTAAAAGGATTTATATGGTATTTTGGGAGATCTGTAAGACTCGCATCGAATCTGGGACGGTGGTGGATATTGCAAGAACTCACCTTTCACAACAAAAAAATGCTCATATTTTTTGGGTATTTGTTACTCCAATATTGAGCTACAGATGACACTTATGTGAAGGTCAATTGTGATGCTACTAATTTCACAACTGGTGTAGGTTGAATTACTCGAGATGTCATTGTAGTACTTTTTAGATTAAAGAATTTGGTTATTTTATGTGTTAAGCGATCTGAAAACAAAACAGCTATTTGTTTAGCTCGTTTATTTATTTCTCAATCAGGTTGTATTGTCAGTTCAGAGGTTTGTCCCGGCTGTATTCGAATGTTTTAATAAATGCATTAAATTTTGTTTGTAAAAAAAAAACCTCCGACCACTAATTATAAATCAACAATATTATAGAAAAATCACCAGATTAAAAGTAAAAATCATCATGATTAAATTAGAAAAACATCAATCAAAATATCACAGCGCCACCTAACTTGACTACAAATTTCATCCACCATTTCCGACCATCACATATAAATCACCAATATTACACAGAAATCACCATAGTCACAAAATATATCGCTGTTGAATCCTTTTTTCTTAAATAGACAACCAAACAATTTTTTGAAAATGTTAGGAATATATGTCTATAATAAATTAATAAAGTTGAAACATTAAAAAAATTGTAGTCAATCGGTTATAGGTATTTGAGTCGATTTAGGTAGGTGATAATTCGTTTAAAAGCTTTTAGACATTAATAACCTTATCTCCTATGAATATAAATATATACACTATATTAATAAAATTAAAATATTAAAATTTTGCTAATCAGTCATTGATTAATATGAAAAAAGTTTTATGGAGAACCAAAGTATTAATTGAAGAACATATATGGAGAATATAATGTCATGCATTATATTCTACTCATAATATATTGCATAACATAATGTAAGACATATATTATCCAATTAATACTTCATTAAAATTCTCCATATAACAAAACCCTGATTAATATATCAAAATCGATACTTGAGTTTTACTTAAACATTAATCTTTTAATTAAAACATATCTTTAAATAAAATGCAAATCTTATCCTCTTTCAATATGAACACAAATAAAATATATGAAATATTATATAAAAATAATTCTACACATAATATTAAATAAGATTTAAAATATTATTATAAAAATTAAAATAAATTAAAATTATATGAATAAAATATTTAATAAAAATAAGGAAATAATCTATCCGTTCCTTTTTAGTTTTTTATTTGACTTTTTACATTTATTTTAACGTACATAAAAATATAGTTCAATAAATTATTTTTTGAATTTTCTTTTTCTAAATAAAAATTTAAATATTAAACTTTTATTTAGATAAAGAGTTTGTCAAAAATAATTTGTTAAACTAAATTTTTTATGCGTATTAAAATACACATAAAAAATTAAAAAAAATAACGAAAAAGGGACTGAAATTATTAAAAATCGCATGAATAAGTTATTAAATCTAAAGAATACTAAAAACTACTGTGAATCTCGAATGCCAACATTTGACACTCGGAGGCCAACTTTTTTTGGATCATGTCTTATGTAGTACGTACTCCGTCCTATAAAATCCGATAAATATTAACCGATTATAATTTTTAAGAGTCAAACATATTTAACTTTGACCATAAATTATACATTATTAATTTATAATTTTAAAGATTTAAAAATTAAGTCTAATAATATATAAAATATACTTTTAAATAATATTTTTTCACAATTTTTATTTTTAATAATAATTATTAATCAATAATCAAAGTTGAATTAGTTTGACTTTAAAATTTTTTAAAACGCCAAATTTTATAGGGATGAGGGAGCAATATATTAATAGTCTACAAAAATATGAATGATATATTATATATCTATACTATAATATTATATTATTTTAACCGAAAGATTAAAAATTTTGGTCAGTTGTACAGGTGAACCATTGAAAAGATCCTATCCGTTCAATTTTAGGTGAACCATAGAAACAATCCTAATAAAATCTAATTTTAGAAAATATATATATCTATATATATCATACATACAACTCTAACCCCCGATAGTTCTCCTTTTATACAACTACTCACGGATAATATTATATTATATTGAAATTAAATTATATATTTTCTATTTTAAGAATCATAGTTATCCTATAATTTTTATCTAATATATCATTAAAGTTTATAAATATTAATATATAAAAATCATTGTATAATAAAAAAACAATTAGAATCTAATGGTTATTATATTTACTGAAAATATAATAATTAATTAATATATTTATATTAAATAGAATAAATTTATATAAAATAAGAGAACATATAATATTAACATAAATTCTTAATATTATAAAATTTTATATTAAATATTAAAAAAATAAAAATAAAAAATTAATTTAATTAAATATTAGTTATCTCGGCACGGATTATAAGCATGTACTCTTATAATAAGAAGAGTTAAATAAATGTTGTTTGGAAAAGTGGGGTAAAAGTAACCCATAAGATTAAAATTTTAAATATTTTCAATAAAATTGGCACCTTTACCAACCATTGGCCATGCTCGAAGACATTTTTCTTTTTTTTTAATCTCCATGCATTCTGATTTAATCACTCAAAATCAGTAGCATTAGTGCAATAGAGGCCCTGGCTACTCTTATCTAATATTCTTGTCTCAGGTGACATTTGATTTTTATATTCATCAAGAACAATTAGCTAGGTACAGAGAGAATTTAAGAAGATGAATCTATCTCTATGTATATATTTAGCATGAATTGAAACTGATACAAATACTGTAAGGTAGAAGTCTCTCTAAGGATCTATTATATATGTACATCTCTACATTGGTACGTAGTTGCTACCAATGTAACATTAACTTACGCTTAGTTGGGTCATAATAAGTTGCTGATGGATGTTTCATGAAGTGTTATGTTAGCTTGAGTTTTAGCTGAACTTGAGAGAGTCTTGAACTCCGGAAGCTCTGACAAGAACAAATTTAAGGAAGAATCGATCTAGATTTGTCATTTTTGATAGATGTTCGGAGGCACGCACTCACACTAAGAGACAATATTCCCTCCTCAAGTATCAGTACTGTATCCGTATATCCATGAATTCAGAATATTCTTCTGACGGTGAGATCGATCGAGTGGGGTGCAGCTGCGGAACAACAGAAAAGTGCTGCTACCTGATCATACTTTCCAACATGATTATTAATGTAGCTAGTGAGCCGATAGGGTAAATTATCTTTCAAACCCGCAAGTATATTTCCATATATCCGACCATGCACTAGCTAGATTCTTGAATAATAGAGTATACATGAAGGAAGCTGTCGTAGTACTTGTCATCATCATATCCTAACTTATAAGCTAGACAGCCACTCACATTGACATACAGTATAGACACAATTATATGCACTACATGGATATGACTGTTTGCCCAAAAGAGTTCTTTCTTCTTTTATCAATTTTTCTTTTTATACTCCGGGAAAGGATTTATAATCTGATCAGTCTCTTTCATTTCCGTTACGGAGTGTGAAAGTTATTTCGAATTCGACTCTATAAAATTATTTCAAATATGACTCAAATTTGTGTAAGTCGAGAAATGTGAAAGTCATTTCAAAAACCCTTTAAACTCACTCTAAAAAAACTTCAGTCTGAATCTAATTAATCACAACTATAACTAGGACTCTAGGTGAATAATCTCAATATTGTGTGGTAGGATCTGAGAAGTTGGCTCAAAAATCTTTAAATGATTGATTCCACCTCTTCTGTCTACTTTTTGCTTTCACTCACTGCTACAGTATAATTTGATCATACAAGATATATGTATAGATTAGCATATAAATATAAACTGTACTTCATTGGTACTATTATTTCTTTCTAATAAAAGAAATTATTAGTTCATTTACTGTACAAGCAGCTCAGCATCCAACAAGTCAAAGTTAGACATTTTTCAGTCATATACAGAAGCTGAACTCTATATATCTGTCAAATCACATACTTAATATAGCAAAAAAATGTTACATACTGTACTCTAGAATAAAATCTAGTAACATCTCGAAATGACCAAAGTTAGATATATAATTTGCAGTTAGAAGAAACAAACATTCAACAGATGTAATTAACAATGATTCCATTGATATATAGGAAAAAAAACATGTGAAAAGATGCATGAAATGAAAGATAAATTAGTAGAAAAAACATACCAGGAATCAGTAGCATATTCAGAAAGCTTGCCTTTAGTGGAGAAAACAATCAAAGAAACCTCAGCATCACAAAGAAGAGAGATCTCATGAGCTTTCTTCAACAGCCCAGATCTCCTTTTAGAATAAGTCACTTGTCTATTTATCTTGTTCTCTATCCTCTTCAACTCAACTCTTCCCCTTCCCATTCTTTAATTTCTCCTCACTCACTCACTTTGTGTTCAAACCAATACATAACATAAAGATGTGTTGCATGTACGAGACAGAGAGCTAGATAGATAGATATATACAAATGAAACTGTGAAAGAGTAGAGATGCAAACAAGAATATAGATATATGATGGGGAAGGGTGAGATGGATGGGAATGATTAGGGGGTATTGACCGGGGGGGTTTTTTAGAATTTCGTTGTCGATTTATGATTGGAGAAGGCACTGTTCAAGGTCGCTTTTATAAGATGTTTTATTATTATAGAGTAAATATTTGCAAGTTGTGTATACAGTTTCCGATTTATTTATCAATTCTATTTTTCTCTCCTGTTTTCCAGATTTCACCACAATTCAACGTTATATTATTATGCTGGAACCTAGTCCAATTAGCTAGGTTATACCTGGACATTATCTGAAAATAAAACATGCTATTCAAACTTGATGTACACAAAGTATTAATACAGGAGAACCTCCACAAATAAATGTTGGATAAATGAAATGTATTAATTTTTTGAGTTCCAATTTCGACAATTAGGTTTAATGAATTATCTCGTTAAATATATAAATGAATAAATAAAAATTTAGTCATTATATGCCTTATATATAAATATAAATGAATAATCACTATATTTCAAATAATATATTTGTATTTATATATGTATGAATACATTTCATTAAATAATAATTTTCAAACATATTAATAAGTCATATCTTTTCGAAAAATGTCTCTAAATTATTTGGTTTTTTCTCTCCATCAAAATGTATTTTATCCTTAATTTTGTGTAATACATAGTAATGTGCACTTTATCTATTCCATGCACTCATATACAGTACAACTAGTCTAGAATTATAAAAATTGAATGTAATTAAAATTTACACAAAAGTTATAACTACGGTGAATTTTAGGTGTATTTGAACATAATACATATAAAATAATATAATTAAGATTAATGTATATAAACAAGCTCTCTTAAAGTATTAAATATGTTCATATAAAACATTTAATTGAATTAAAAATATGGATTTTAAAAATATAATTTTTAATTATAGTAACTATTTTATATTCTAATATATATATATATATATATATATATATAATACTTCATTATTGATAAAATTGATGTCTTTTATAAAAAAATATGTATATTAATATAGAAATAAAAGTATATTTATAAAAATTATATATAATCTTTATGTATTTTGTATATAAGGTGCAACACTTTCACACCGTCAACCACAATCCTAGCTCCAATCCTCAATAATTGATAATTAGTAATATAGGATTTATTTGATATATCTAATAAATAATTTATAAGCTAACAAATATATATTTCGGTTTATAAGTTGTTTATAAAAAAATCCAAACAAAGCGATGGTAAAGGAAAGTATACTAAATCGTTTCATTGCTAAGATTATAAAATTTTATTCAACTCATAAATATTGATTTTGATTGGGGTAGAAGAATAAATATGATTACATAAAAAGAAAATGCACGAGAAAAGGATTTAAAGAAAATGTAAGTGGAGGGAGTAACTGTGCGCATTTGCGGTAGTCTGGCAGGAAACCACAAGTGATTTTAAAGCCCGGCACCGTTGGTTCTTAAAATGGAAAGCCCGTATTTATAACCAAAAATTGGATCCAAAAATCTACTTCTTGCCCACATCTGAATATCAAGACCTCCTCCTAGTGAAGAATACACTCGGATGATGTATTCCACACGGAGCATTTATAGTAATATATTTGAATGAATATATATTTGAGTCTTGAGACTATATTATTGTTAGAGGCCCGGACATAAAAGATTAGTGACAATGTTTAGGTACTCATTGATTCATAATTTTTTATAATGAATAAAATTAGTTTTAAATATTTTATATGAATATAAGACTATGTTATTCTATCTACGCTTACAAAATCATATTTTAAGCCATTTAAATACAATTTGGTCATTAAAATATTAAAATTAAAATTCATAAAAATTTATATAAAAAAAGAACGAGGGATGAATAAAGAAGGGACATTGGAATAAGAGATGAGGTGGAAAGATATAGGAGTTCAAAATTCTCTTACCTGCAAATTTGAAGTAAGAACTAAGAAGGGAATGATTGAATAGGGTGTTTTTGAATAAAACCCGTGTTTTTATCCATGTATTACAGGAACTGACAAGTGACATGATCCTTGGAGTTGCTTCCAGAAGTGTGACAAAATTTTTACTCCGTACTACTTTTCTACCATTTGTAATATATATTATTGACAAGGGTAAATAGATTTTTTTACCACTCAATTATTGGTATTTTTAGAAACCTATCACTCAATTAAATATTTTTTAATTATAGTCATTAACGTTATATTTATTTTTCATTTTAACCATTCCGTTAATTTTCACTAAAAACCATTAAAGTTGACTTTTTTTATTATTTATAATTATTTTTTATATAATTAAAGTATGAACACAATTCTAATAATATTATTATTATTATTATCACGGATTTTATATTTTATATGATTTTGAATTTATAGGTTGCAATAGATTATATATGTACGGGAAGAATTATTTTTAGTATGTACTCTTCTTTTGGTGTTTTAAAAATTAAAATTGATATGTTTAAATGATGAACTTTGTATTAAAATTTACGTATTCGGCTCTCATTAGACTTTATATTATAACTCAACTTTAGTAAATTGATAATTTATTCATTGACTCACTGCATGACTCTAGTAAACAATTTTAAGAATTGAAAATATAAAACAAGAAGAAATATTTGTAATATGAAATATATTATTTAAACATTATTTTATATACTTCAAATAAATCATATATAATTGAAAAATATTTCATCTTATAATTCATGCCCAAGTTTATTACTGAAGAAATATTAATGTTATTTATTCATATTATGGTATTGACTACAGAAAAAAATACTTTGACCTGCTTAAACAAAAGGAAAAGGCTTTCGTTATTGAAGAGAAAGACTGAGCTGCTGAGGACAGTGATTCTGAAGAATTCATCAATCTAGCTCTAATGGTCAACCATGAAGATGAAGAAGCTAGTTTATCATCAAATCAGGTACTAGCTACTAACTTTTCTGAGTTTTCAAAAGATGAATGCAATAGTACTATTAATAAAATGTCTAATGAATTGTACAATTTGCATGTCACTCTAAAATCTCTAAACTGAGAGGAATGTTTTTCTTGAAAATGAACTTGTTTGTTTTGATAGATTCAAGCAGGAAAGTAAGGATACTAGAGATGAACTAGCGAATAGTCTGAGAAGAGAAGAATTGTTAAAAGAACAATTGGTTGGAGAAATTGAAACCAATAACAAATGGGATAGGTCTGCTAAAACTGCCAAACAAATTATTGATGTTCAGGGTGTAGATACTCTAAGAGAATCCCCTAAATCAGTTGGCAAGCCATTGGTTGATGCTTCAATGGATAAAGATCAATCGACTGCTAATCCTTCATCAACTGATAAGGATTATCAATCGATTGATGCTGAATCAATTGATAAGCATCCATCGACAAGTAAATCATCAATGACTAGTAAGAACAACAATTTTAGCACCCCTATCAAGTTTGTTAAGGAAACCAAGAATCAAGTTGAGACTAAAGTTGAAAAGATCAACATTGATAGCTTATCCAAGAAACAATTAAAAGAGAAATTAGAAGAGATAGCACATGTTGAAATCATTCACCCTAAGTCTGAAAAAAAAAAGAGGAATAGGAATGAGAAGGTAGGCATAAACAAGCACAACAATTATACTCCTGATATGTATGCACCAAGGAAGGTGTGTGCTAAATGTGGTAGTGTAAATCATTTGTCTATGCAATGCAAGAAAGAAAAGAACTCCATATCTTCAAATGATTTAAGTGCACATGCCCAAGTTCTGGTCCAATCTGTATTTTTACGGAGCTCTAAGTAAAATAATAAATCAGGGTGTTTTTTTAAAAATATGATAGTAATTTTATTAAAATAATTCATTATTTTAACAATTACAATTTTATTAATAAAAAAATAAAATTTATATTCTAAATTTTAATATATAATCCAATAATTTTGACACCCGATGTTGAAGTTGCCATATATATACGGGCACATTTTTAGAAATGGACAAATTAATTCTAAAATCCCTGAATTATTAGACATTTTTTATCGAAGTCCCTGAACTAAAAATATAAATTGATAGGTAATTAAACTTTTAAAATTTTCTCATTAAAGTCCTTCTGTCAAATTTCAATAAACGTCCGTTAACTTTTGCCTAATAGTTAAAGGGACTTACATTAAAGTTACTGGACGTTTAATGAAATTTAACATAAGGACTTTGATGAGAAAAATTTAAAAGTTTAATTACCTATCAATTTACATTTTTAGTTCAAGAACTTAGATAAAAAAAGACTAATAATTCAGTAACCTTATAATTAATTTGCCCTTTCAGAAATAGAAAGATCCTAAAGGAAGCTTATGGGCATTTTCATACTTGATAATACTTGTATTATTAGGTGGGAGTGTGTGACTTCAAATTAAGTCTCTGAACTAAAAATATAAATTAATAGTTAATTAAAATTTTAAATTTTTTTCATCAAAGTCCTTTTGTCAAATTTCGATAAATGTCTATTAACTTTTGCCTAATAGTTAAAAGGACTTACATTAAAGTTACTGGACGTTTAATGAAATTTAACAGAAGGACTTTGATGAGAAAAATTTAAAAGTTTAATTACCTATCAATTTACATTTTTAGTTCAGGAACTTAGATAAAAAATTATTAATAATTCAGTAACCTTATAATTAATTTGCCCTTTCAAAATAGAAAGATCTTAAAGGAAGCTTATGGGCATTTTCATACATGATAGTTGATACGGAGTACTTATTAGGTGGGAGTGTGCGACTTCAGCTACCTAGGAACCCACCAACGACCAACCTTTTAGCTTATATATTTAAATAAAATATCTGATTTGGACAATAAATCATTTCTTAGTAATAAATTTTGATCCTTGCTTTTATTTTTTTGTCCTGCAAGATAATATGGCTTCTATCAAAGTCTTGTTTCAGCTTTCAATAATCTGTTTCTTGTGTCTCCATCATCGACCTGCAATGTGTTTTAGTCTGCAGTTACCGGACATTAGCATATTGAGAAGTTGTAAGATTGATAAGATATATCAGTTTGGAGATTCTCTTTCGGAAACCGGAAATCATATCGTGGAGGATCCCCTGGATGCATGCGGCAGCCTTCCTTACGGTGAGAGTTTCTCTCGGGGACCAACTGGCCGTTGCTCTGATGGAATGCTGATGATTGACCATATTGGTAACAAGTTCTTATTGAATTGTATGGTTATTCATATGTTGATCATTTGATAGTTCATTTGTTAGCAGACTTATAGTTTACAATCTTGTTCATTATCAAACAGCATTAGCAGCTGGTATACCAATGCTCAGTCCCTATTTGAAAGGCAATGCAAATTTTACCCATGGCGTCAACTTTGCGGTTGGTGGTTCTACTGCACTGTCAGCAAATGCTTTGGCAGAGAAAGACGTTATGCTATTTGGTACCAGTAGTACCCTTGGCATTCAACCTGAGTGGATGTCCACTTATTTTGCTTCACGATGCAAAACAGACAAACGTAGGTATTCGAGAAAATTATTAATCTTACTTTTCTTGAATTAGAATTTGCATAGATCTTAACATAAAATTGGTGTGTACATTTCACAGACTGCACTTCTGGAAGTCTGAAACATGCTCTATTTATGGTCGGGGAAACTGGAGGGAATGATTATAATTTTGCATTGGCACAAGGCAAAACCATTGAAGAGGCAAAACAGTTGGTGCCTGAAGTTGTTGAAATCATTTAGGATGCAGTAAGAGTAAGTTGTTTAGTCCAACATGTTTTTCTTAGTTTGTTTATCTAATTGACTGCAGTGTGTACATGTTCACTTTCTATTTTCAATTCTCTCAAGTCCTGTTTTGTTTTAATCCAGAGGGTCATTGATCTTCGGGCTGTACAAATAATTGTTCCAGGAAATTTTCCAATTGGCTGTTTTCCAATGTCCCTGATGATGTTCAAAAGTAATAACAAATCAGCCTACGACGAATATCAATGTTTAAAAGAGTACAATGATTTTTCCGCATTTCACAACAAGTATATACAGCAAGCAATAATCACATTGCAAGAAGAAAATCCTGCCACTACAATTGTGTACGGAGATTACTTCAATGCCTTCAAATGGCTTTTGTACAATGCTCCGCATCTAGGTAACTCTTCGTCTCTTCCTATAGATATATGATCTATGAACTCATTATGAACAAGACAGCCATTAGCCCATTACTTGTATACTATAATAGATTATCTCGAGCGAGTAATGATATGTTAATTATACATATTGATGTATATTTTTCTGTAGGCTATTTACCCAGTATTACAATATTTTTGGTGTAAAGACGCACCTCATTATCAAAACATATTGTCATCTTACATATCCTGAAAGTGAAAATGTAGTTCACATGTCTGTGCACTGCACAGGCTTCTTATGTTATGCTATATACAAATTCACACTGAAAAGATCCAGTATGTTCACATCCTGATCGATATATTAGTTGGGATGGAATTCATTTGACACAAAAAGCTTACAGTGTTATATCCCGGTGGCTTGTAGCAAAGCTTAACTGTGGTCTTCAAGTCGTAGATCATTAGGATAAAACGTTAAGCTTATTATATGATACCTGTTATGCCGAATTTCGCTTAATCGAGGTTGACGGGCATAGAACCCAGTCCCTGTGTTTAACCTTTAGGCTTTATCTTTGGCTCAAGTTGTTATTTCTCACATAATATTCCACTATGTTCTCTGTTTTCTCAAATGCTGGATAGTTTCTTCTGATTGACTGCTGAGGACATTGTCTACTCTTCAAATATTGGCTTTATAACGTAATTATCCCACTCTCGCCGTGTCATTACTCTACATTATTACTCTACAGGTGGGTTGCCCTATCTCTGTACTAACTTAATCCGTGTATATGTAGGTATAATATATTGATATATGAATTACATATATGCTGGGTGTGAGAGCAAGTATGTAAAGCAGAGTACTTGTGTATTGATCAGTTTTCAACTTTTCATCAATGCATAAGGAAGCTGTATATTTTGCTTAATGAAATTCATATACAAAAAGGTGTTGTACTTATCAATGAATAAACTGGTATTCGAGACGGGGATACTGCAGAAATGTCAATTGAGGATAACTTTTCATCTGTGATAAAAACAAAGGTGCGGAATTATTCATGTGATAGATTATTAGTTTTGATATGATTGAGTAGGCAATCTGTAACAATAAGAAGCAAACAAATCATCCACGTTAAAAGATACTTGAGGGAATGACAACAATGTGTTTACCCACATCATATACCAGGTGGTTCGATCAGTGCACTAAAATTTTTGTTTCCCCAAACAAGTAATTTTAAGAGGAAAGTTGAAGTTTGCCTTGATCGTGATTGGATAGCCTAAATGGTTAAGGGCTGATTCTCTATAGCCCCTACCAAGAATAATCCGGGACATTCAGAATACGACCAATTACGAGGCCTTGTAACAAATACAAGGGCATGGCTCACAATGTTGACTTGTAGGTACAAAGATAAGGGCCTGGCTCACAATGTTGACTTGTAGGTACAAGGAAGATCATCTCTGCAGGGCTATCTCGCAATGATCTCACACCAAAATTTATCCTGCATTTATAAATGCCAAGTAGCTTCCAAGAACAATGGCAGGTGCAAATATCTCTTTTAATTTTCAACTGTCTAGCATTGGATATGGTTTAAATCGATCCTTTGAGATAATCACGATCCTTCCTATGGGTAGATATAGGAAAAATACTTTGATAGAAAATCCAATTAGATTGTGCCACATAGACTTATGCAAACTTGAAATTCTTTTCTTACCATCATTAAGAATTGCAATAACCAGAATCATGGAAGGTGAGGAATCGAATTCCCATGTCAAAAAGCCATAAGCATGCAGCCAGTCTGCATCAGTATGTTAAAATATTAATACTTCCAAGTGCACTTGCCACAATATGAACGGTAACAGAGACAACATATGTCTTTTACTATAGCTTTATGATTCTTTTTTTAGTAAATTGCAGTTTGCAGTTCTACACTTTACTCGAAAGGCATTTTACTATATTTAATTTCATATTTTGCACTTTACATCCTCCAATTTTGAAAAACAAGTTAAAGTAGAATCATTTACATATTTTAGATTAAGGGACCGTTTGGTTCACATGTGTTATCGGGTTGGAATGATGAATCGGGTTAAGGTGGTATGAGTATGAAGTATCATTCATGATATCACGTGTTTCGTTGAATGGTGGAGTAAATTTATTAATTTAATATATTTTTAATGAAGAAAAAATATAAGCAGTTAATATGAAAGATAAATCATTATTATTTCTCAAATATTAAACAATATCATTATAAATTTTTTATTTTAAGGATTAACATGTAATTTTATAAATAAAGATAAAAATAATATTTTTTAATTTGATTACTCATACCCATGGCTCATACCCACCTCTGCTCTAAGGTATCAAAAACCTATAACTTATGAGTTTGAGGTAGTGGTTTTAAAATTTTAAATTTTAAACCAAACATCACGTATGGTTTGGAATGAACAACACTCATAATACTTAGATACCACGAAACAAATGAACACTAAAAGGGTTAATGCGACAGTGTGGTGATCATGGTAGTCGAGTGATGGTAGGGTTGGACATAATTTTAGAAAATAATAAATATTTAAAAAAATATTAAAATATATTGAGAAACAATATATGACATTAAATATTAATATTATTAAGGGAATATATATATATATATATATATATATATATATATATATATATATATATCAGAAAATCAAATATTAAAATACAAATAATATAATATTAAAAATAATCTATTTTATTAAAAATGTATAATGTATTACATGATATTAAATAGAACTAAAATATTATTGAATGAATAAAATGTTAGGAATTATAAGTTTTGATGATAACAAATTTCTTAGAATTACAATAGGGACTTAAAATTACTTTGTAACTAGTCGATGGATATGACATATAAATATCCATTGACTAGAAAACCAGTTATCAGTTGAAGCTTGTTTATCAACTGATAAACTGGATTGTAACATTTGATTCAAGTTTCATTATCAATTGATTGTATTGCCTCGATGGATGCTATGAAGTAGTCGACTGATATTATTGACTTCAATCTTTAGCTTCTCAACAGATGTGAAGAATGACTGATCAACTGTTAATATCTCAAGTCAGAATTCTCACAAGTGAAGTGATCAACTGATATTGAAGTCGATGGATGAAGACACTACTCAACGGATGAAAGCTATCAACGGATACCAATCATCAATTGATAAAGAACCATCAATGGATAAGGAGTCGATGGATAACTCAATTATCCATCGACACATCAACTGATCAACAGATATCCTATCCATCGATGGATAAGCAAAGGAAGATCAACTAATAAGCTTAACAACATTTATCAGTTGATTAAAGTTTCTCTATTTAGCTAAAGCCAAGAATTACGGGAACTGTGCAGAAACTGAATCATTGGAAGACAGTCTTGTCAGGATTGTGAAGACTTTCAAGGCAACACAGCATCCAAGGAATATATCAAGACAAAGATATCTCCAGGACTAGTTAGTTCAAAAAGGAAGGCTGTGAAAAATAGCTAGTTTCTATTTTCATGTAAACAGTATAAATTGTAATATTATATTGTTATCTGTCGATAGAAAACTAGAGATGTAGTTTTTCTATATAGTAGTTAGAAAAACACAGTAGCAAAGTGAAGGCAATAGTTTTCAAGAACTCAAGAAAAGCAAAGTAGAAATATAGGCAGAACTTGTAATGCTTTTATGAGTTCCAAATTCAACTTTGTAAGCAGCTTGGTATTCTTACTAAGATCTATTGAAAGCAAAAACACACTAGTGGAAAATCAATCCACTAGTAATTTTTAACCTTGCTGAGTTTTGTCTTCAATACTTTAATTATCTAGTTCTTAGTTACATCAGTCTTAAATAAACACTCTCTTTGAATAAACTTAAATCCGCAAGAATTTTCACTTAATTCTTAAGTTTGTATTCAACCCCCATTCTCCAAACTTAGTGTACTTAAGGGCGATTAACAATTGGTATCAGAGAAAACTTTCAACAAACAGAAAGTCAAGATCTAAAAGTACATCAAGAATGGGTCAAAGAGACACAGGAGTTAAGATTCCAGTTCTAGAGAAAGATGAGTATTTTCCCTGGAAAGTAAAAATGCACTTGCATCTGCTATCTATTGATCCTTCCTATGTTCATTGCATAGAGAAAGGTTCACATGTGCCTATGAAAATAATTACAAGTGTAAATGCAGATGGTACTCAAGCATCAGACAAACTCATTCCTAAATCTGTGAGTGAGTATACAGATGAAGATGAGAAGGAAGTGCACAAGGACAAAAAGGCTATGAATATCTTGTTTAATAGTTTTGACAAGGACATGTTTGACAATGTCATCAGTTGTACAACCTCCAAAGAAGTCTGGGACACTCTTCAAACCCTCTGTGAAGGCACTGAGCAAGTAAGAAAGAACAAGATGCAACTCTTGATTCAAAAGTATGAGGCCTTTCACTTCAAGAGTGGTGAAATAATAAATGATACATATAGTAGGTTTCAAAAGCTGTTAAATGAGCTTAAACTATATGGAAGAGTTTATGCTGTTGAGGACACCAACCTCAAATTCTTGAGGTCCTTACCCAAAGAATGGAAACCAATGACTGTTTCTATAAGACAATCTCCTGACTTTAAAGATTATACTTTGGATAAGCTGTATGGCATCTTGAAAACCTATGAGTTGGAGCTACAACAAGATGAGGAAATTGAGAAAAGTCAGAAGAGAGAAAAGTCCATTGCTTTGGTGGTCAAGGATAAGCAAGTTGCAGAAACAGATGAAGATGCTGATTTCAAAGAAGGGAAGAAAGAAGGTCATGACAATGGCGCAAATCATGTTAGATATGATGAATCTTCTACTGGTAAAGGAAAAGAACTTTGTGACAAAGATGAGTCACTCATCAAAGATGAAATGGATGAAATAGATAAGCATTTAGCTTTTCTATCAAGAAAATTTTCTAAACTCAAGTTCAAAAGGAATCCAATGCAAAGGCCTGGATCACAGTTCGGGAGAGACACTCAACAAAGCAAAAATCTTGTTGACAGGACTCAATTCAGATGCTTCAACTGTGGATCGGCTGGTCACTTTTCAAGTGAATGCAGAAAGCCTAAAATGGAAAAGAGGTCAAAGTCCAGTGATGGTATTGACTATAAGAAGAAGTACTTTGACCTGCTTAAACAAAGAGAGAAGGCTTTTGTGACAGAAGAAAAGGACTGGGCTGCTGAGGAGGATTCTGAAGAAGAAGAAGAACACATCAACCTTGCACTAATGGCCAATCAAGATGACCAGGAAGCTAGTTCATCTAGCAATCAGGTAATTTCTACAAATCTATCTGAGTTGTCCAAGGATGAATGCAATATTACTATTAATGAAATGTCTAATGAATTGTATAATTTGCATGTCACTCTTAAGTCTTTGAACAAAGAGAACACTAGGCTCAAATTAACATTAGAAACTCTCACTGAAAGAAACAATTTCCTAGAGAGTGAGCTAGTGCAATTGGACAGACTCAAGATGGAAAACAAAGATGTTAGAAATGAGCTTGTTGAGAGTAAAAAGGAAATAGAGAAGTTAAAATAAAAATTAGAAGATGAACTAAGAACCATTGATAAGTGGAACAGGTCAAGTAAAGCCAGTAAGAAGATGAATGACATTCATGGAACAAACTTTTTCACCATGTTGTCTGAAACTCTTGAGAAAATAGCCATTGATGAAGATCAATCCTTGGAAAAGAAGCAATCGATTGCTAATTCTGAATCAACTGATAAGAATTATCCATCGATTGATAATGCTATTCCAACGGATAATTATCCATCGATTGAGGAATCATCAACTACTAAGAAATGTGTTATCAAAACCAAGCTTAACAGACCTGTTAAATTTGTCAAAGAAAGTAGCTCATCTGGATCTCAAATCAAAGTTGAACAGGCTAATATAGGATTCTTATCTAAAAATCAGTTGAAAGAAAAATTGGAAAAGATAGAACCTAACATTCAGCCAAATGAAAAGAAGAAGAAAAATAGAAATGGTAAAGTAGGCATAAACAAGCACAACAACTACACACTTGACAAATATGCTCCTAGGAAAGTATGTGCTAAGTGTGGTAGTAAAAATCATTTATCTGTGCAATGTAAACTCACCATGCCTACAACAACAAATGTACGTGCTGTACCTAACATGTATACCAATTCTGTTCTTCCTCATTTAGTTAATTCTCATGCTATTCATGCTCAGTATGCTTCAATGCCTTATATGTTTAATTCATATCTTGCATTTGCCAACATGAATATGTCTGCCATGCAATGGAATATGCTTAATAATCTTCATACATCAAATCTTTCCAATTCTGCAAGCATAGGCATTCCAAATATTGGCACTGAGAAGTCTGAGGTAAGGAAACCAAAACCTAAGGTTGAAGTGAAAGTAAAACCACCTAAACCAAAGGTACAAAAATTGGAAACCAAGCCAAAGATAGCAACTAATAAGAAAGGACCCAAGGCAACTTGGGTACCAAAATCAACTTGATCTGTTTTGACTGTGTGCAGGGAAAAAGAAGAAATCTTTGGTACTTGGACAGTGGGTGTTCAAGACACATGACTGGAGATAAATCCCTGCTCACAAAGTTTGAGGAGAAAGCTGGCCCTGGAGTAACTTTTGGAGATGACAGCAAAGGGTACACCATGGGATATGGCTTGATTTCAAAAGAGAATGTCATCATTGAACCAGTTGCATTAGTTGATGGCTTGAGACATAACTTGCTAAGCATAAGTCAACTATGTGACAATGGAAATAAAGTTTGTTTCACAAAAGAAGCATGCATAATTTCCAACAAGGAAGATGGAAGCCTAGTTATGACTGGGAACAGAAAAGGAAATGTATACATAGCTGACTTCAATTCAACAAGTGCAGATTCAATGACTTGTCTTCTCTCTAAGGCAAGTACAAATGAAAGTTGGCTGTGGCATAAGAAATTAGCTCACTTGAATTTCAAAGCCATAAATTTACTGGTCAAGAAAAATCAAGTGAGAGGCCTACCATAAATGGAATTTGTCAAGGATGGACTTTGTGATGCCTGTCAGAAAGGAAAACAAAGGAAGGCATCATTTAAGTCAAAATTGGAATCATCAATTGAAAAGCCACTTGAGTTACTACATATGGATTTGTTTGGTCCTGTAAATATCATGTCTATTGCAAAGAAGAAGTATGCTCTAGTTATTGTGGATGATTTTTCAAGATTATCATGGACTTATTTTCTACATTCAAAGGATGAAGCTAGTCATCTCATCATCAAGCACATAAGAGAAATTGAGAAAAACCTTGAATTGGATGTAAAGAAGATAAGGAGTGACAATGGGACAGAATTCAAAAATTCCACAATGAAAGAGTTCTGTGAATCAAAAGGAATCATACACACATTCTATGCACCTAGAACACCTCAACAAAATGGGGTAGTTGAAAGGAAAAATAGGACATTGATTGAAGCAGCTAGAACCATGTTGGAGGATGCCAAATTTCCAACATATTTCTGGGCTGAGGCCATAAACACAACATGTTTCATTCAAAACATCTCCCTAGTAAATAAAGCTCAAGGGAAGACACCTTATCAATTGATCAAGAAAGACAAAAAGCCAAAAGTGGGGTTTCTTCATGTTTTTGGCTGCAAGTGCTATGTGCTAAGAAATCAAGGTGAAAACCTAGGAAAGTTTGAAGCCAAGGATGATGAAGCTATATTTGTTGGGTATGCACTATCAGGCATAGCCTATAGAGTCTACAATCTCAGACTACACATTGTTATGGAATCTGTACATGTAGTATTTGATGATAAAAAGATTCAAGGCTTGTTTGATGAAGGAAATCATGACATACTGCACTTTGAGAATGAATCAAATGATGTAAATGATGATGAAGAGGTAGAAATTATAAAACCTCAAGTTTTCATAAACCCAATATCAGTTGATGTTACTGCATCAATGGATAATTTATCAGTTGAAAGAATTCCATCAATTGATAATGCATCAACTGGTAACTCTTCAATGGATAATCAACACTCTACAACAAGGATATCCAACTCAGGGGGAGGGTTTCAGAATCAATCGACAAATTCAAATCAATTTGAATTCAATATAAATGATCATGAAGCTTCATCATCAAGGCAAAATTTGCCTCCTCAAAGAAAATGGACAAGAAGCCATCCATTTGAACTGATCATTGGAAATGCAGAAGAAGGTGTCAAGACAAGAAGTGCTACTCAAAATGAGTGTCTGTATAGCAGTTTTCTATCTCAAGAAGAACCCAAAAGAATTGAAAATGCTATTATGGATCCTGATTGGGTTCTAGCTATGCAGGAAGAACTGAATAAATTTGAAAGAAATAAAGTATGGAAGCTGGTGCCCAGACCAAAAGATAGAGCAGTAATTGGTACAAAATGGGTATTCAGAAACAAAATGGATGAAACTGGTATTGTGACTAGGAACAAAGCAAGGCTTGTAGTAAAGGGTTATTCACAAGAAGAATGAATTGATTTTGATGAAACATTTGCACCAGTTGCAAGGTTAGAAGCAATCAGAATCTTTCTGGCTTATGCTGCACATGCTAATTTCAAAGTCTACCAGATGTATGTGAAGAGTGCATTTTTGAATGGAGTACTAGAAGAGGAAGTCTATGTGGAACAACCTCCTGGTTTTGAAGATCCAAAATTCCCTAACTTTGTCTACTATTTACTCAAAGCACTTTATGGCTTGAAGCAAGCACCAAGGGCCTGGTATGATACTCTATCTCAGTTCCTCATTGAGAATCACTTCACAAGAGGTACTGTTGATAAAACTCTATTCAGTAGGAATGTTAATGGCTCTATCATTCTTGTACAAATTTATGTGGATGACATTATTTTTGGATCAACTAATGAGGAACTTTGCAAGAAGTTTTCCAATTTAATGCAGAGTAAATATGAAATGAGCATGATGGGAGAGCTACTTTCTTGGGTTGCAAGTCAAACAGGTTAAGGATGGTATTTTTATAAATCAAACAAAGTACATTCATGATTTGTTAAAGAAATTTGAGTTAAGTGAATGTTCTTCTGCAAAAACTCCCATGGTCACTGCCACTAAACTTGAATTAAACACCAAAGAAGCTAAGGTGGATATTTCAAGTTATAGAGGCATGGTAGGCTCACTTTTATATTTAACTGCTAGCAAACCAATATAATGTTCTCTACATGCTTATGTGCTAGATTTCAGGCTGATCCTAGAGAATCTCATTTAGTAGCTATTAAAAGAATTTTTAGATATCTTAAGGGTACATCAAATTTAGGTATTTGGTATCCTAGAGATTCTGGTTTTAATCTAATAGGCTACTCAGATGCAGATTATGCAGGTTGCAAAATAGACAGGAAAAGTACTACAGGCACCTGTCAATTTCTAGGAAACAAACTTGTGTCATGGTTTAGTAAAAAGCAACACTCAGTATCAACTTCAACTGCAGAAGCTGAGTACATTGCTGCTGGAAGCTGCTGTGCACAAATATTATGGATGAGGAATCAACTATTTGACTATGGGTTCAACTTGAACAAGATTCCCATTTTCTGTGACAATACAAGTGCTATTGCAATAACAGAAAATCCTATGCAACATTCCAGAACCAAACATATTGACATAAGGTATCATTTCATTAGGGAACATGTAATGAATGGTACAGTTGAGTTACATTTTGTCCCTAGTGAACAACAACTTGCAGATATTTTTACCAAACCTCTAGATGAATCTACCTTTAATAGATTAGTCTGTGAGTTAGGTATGCTTAATTTTGCTCAATCTTGAAATGTCTGTCAAGTTTTCTTTAAATTGTAGCCATTGTTCACAATTATCTGTTGAAACCAAGTAATCAATTGATAAATGTGTTAATTATCAATGGATATTTATTTCTATCAATGGATATTTGTCTATCGACAGATAATTACCTCAGTAATTGTTTAATCGATGGATAAATTCTTTACTTATTGATCAACTGATAAATTTTATTCCTATCAATGGATATTTATCTATCGACAGATAATTACTCCAGTAATTAGTGATCGATCGATAAATGATTAACTCTTTATTATATCAGTCGATAGTGATAGAATTTATACAGTTTTATTTATCCGTTGATCAGATTATAGCCGTTGGATAATTACTATCAAGGGTAATCAACTACAGTCTTTTATACATCAACGGTTATCTCCCTAATTAAAAAGGTCTTTTCAAGTCTTTTTAATACCAGAAAATATAAATAGCAGTTGCAATTAAAAATTCATTCTTACCTGCTATTTTACTTTCTAACTCTAATCTATTCACCTCTGTCTATCTCTATCTCTAAAGCTAATTCTCTCTAATTCTCACGAATTCTCTTAATTTCTTCCAAGTTCTCTTTAATTTCTTGAATATCAACTGAAAAATGGCACCATAAAAGAAGATTGTCTCTTCCATTGGGTTCATCTACGAGCAGAACAACTTCACAGCATGTCTAACGGTGAATGATGCTCCTGTGGACTTTCATCCATTGATGCGATTCCTAGGAGACTGCAAAGTGTCCAAAGCTCTCAGCGAAGCACCAACAATCGTGTGTTCATTTGTTGAGGAACTGTGGAACTCTACAGAAATATCACCAGATGGGAAGGTAATTTCTTACTCTTGCAGAGATAATACCTATACAATTACTAGTACTTCGTTATCTGAATCTTTAGGATTACCTGCAAATAACTGTGATAAACCACCCACTGAAAATGAAATTAGGGATATGTTAGAATCCGTTAATTATGCAAATGCTGAAACTGGATTAGGAGAAGTTGTTAGGAAAAATCTTAGGAAAGAATGGAGTTATTTCTTTGATGCCATAATTAAAGTATTTTCTGGAAAAATAAGTAATTTTGATGCAATTACAACTAGTATGCAAGAAATTACTTATTCTGTCCTATTTGATAAATATTTTGATTTTGGCACATTACTCCTAAATGAATTAACTGTCAAGTTAGGAACCAAGTCATCTAGGAAAAAATAATATTTATTTTGCTAGATTTTTCATGATGATTATTAATGCCTCTATTGGAGAATATGAGATAAGTGCAGATATGGAGTCCTTGGAGCCATGGATGCAAAACAAGAGGGTCTTCAAGGATCTTGTGAGAATCAACTTACACCCTAAGTTGTGCCTCATTTATCCTCCTCTTGTGCAGGTATATCTTCAAAATCTCAATCTTTTACATTCTTCTTCAAAATCTCAAATTTCTTTGCCTTCTGCAACAATGGAGGGAGATGGAAATGCCCCCATCCCTCCTACCCAAGTTGCACAACCTTCAAAACCCAAATCTAAACAAACCACCTCAGTAGTTTCTCAAAAGACTACTGTTGTAAAATCTAAGAAAAGGAAAACCACTGAGGGGAGTGTGAAGGTGGTAGTTGAGGGTGAGGGAACTGGCCAACATCAAGAAAGCCAGAAGAATAAGGAGAGTGAGATTGAGAGAAACCAGCCAGCCTCCAGCCCAATCTCCCAACAGATTGAGGCTGTAGTAAAGGACTTAAACACATCCCTAGGTGCATCTTCTCAAAAAGGTGTAACTATTGAAAAGAGGTCTGAACCAGGACCATCAGATGGGGATAAGGGTCACAAAACAATACAGCCATACAAAAGGAGAAAGAAGGTTACACATATTGCACAGGGTACACACACACAACTTGCAAAGCCAAATGCAAATTTGGTGGAGCCTTCACATTCCTCTTTTGATGTGTCTCATAATCTTCCCGAGGCATAGCCCCATTCTTTATCTGTTTATTCTCCTCAATCTCCTTCAAAATCTTTTTCTTCAGAAACAGTGTTGATTGACAACTTCATTGTTTCAAATTCACCCTCTTTACAACTCAGGGTGGAGCCAACACTCTCACCTGTATCACCAAATAAGGATAACACCTTGGTTGATCATGCAAATGCTGAAAAATCTCTCAAGTCAATGGATAATATTCAATCAACTGATAATATTTAATCAATTGATAATATTCAATCAACTGATATCCCACATCCATTGACTAGTTCACTTCCATCGATGGATATCCTTACATCCATCGACGAGCTCCCATCAACGGATATTCATCCATCGATGGATATTCCTTATCCATCGATTGAGAAATTTATTCCAATTTCTGAAGCTTCCACTGAAACACTTGTGGCAAACACACTCTTAGGTTTGAGTGGAGTGGGTGAGATGAGTGAGAGGTAAGGGTTGCATACCTTGGCAAAAGGAGAGTGTGTGAATGAGGGGGCCTCAACTTCTTCTGAGGTGGCAAAAGGAGAGGGTGTGACAAAAGAGAGTTCCACCTTAGAAGGTGATGAAAAAGGAGAGCTAAGTAAGGGAGAGGTGAGAATCCAGGATGAGATCCTGATGCAAGAACAGAGAGATGAGAGTGAGAGAGAAAAGAATAGAGAGAAATTTGTTTTTCAATCCAATGAAGCATCAACTTCTAAAACTGAGCATGTAGCAGCTGAACTCACCCAGGAGTTGGGGCTAGAGTTAGGGGAAGATGGAAAACATGAAGTTCCTGCAGGAGTTGCAGATGTCAACTTGACAATGGAGGATGAGATTGATGTCAATCTTGATGCTTCAACCTTTCTACATGCAGATCCCCATTATCAAGAACTAGCAGCAGCATCTAATCAAGAAGCTGAGCAGATGATAGGTTTGCTGCAAACAGAAGAACAATTCAGGAGTGGGAAGGAGTTCCTGGCCAATCAACCTGATGATGTATCTCACATGAATCCTGAAGATTTTGAAGACAGCTCTGATGATGATGGACTTCTAGATCCTCAGGTGGCTAGTGATGAAATAAATTTGGCTGAAACAGAAAGGGCTATCATTTCTCTCTACAGAAGGTCAATGGCTGAAGTAGATGTGGTGGATCCCTTGCACAGAAGGATTCTGTACTTTTACAGAGACAATTTGAAGATCCAGAAAATGCATGTCACAAGCTCCAGATTTGAGTTGAAGAAGATAAGAGAGGACATTGAAAGCTCAAGGATGCACTTCGACACCACCATTGATTCTAGGCTTAGTCTCACAATGCTAACTAGAATCAAGCAAAGGTTAGACACTGAGTTTACAGCCAAGGATAAGGTAATTGAATTGGAGAAAAGAGTAGCTGCCATGGAGCTCAACATGCAGCAAATCTTGAAAAACCAAGTCACTCAGATCAATCTTCTGAGAAAACTGTTCGAGACCCCTATTATCTCACAATCATTAGCACAAGTGCAAGTTGCTGATAACAAAAAGGGGGAGAAGCAAGCAAGTGAAGCTGAATTGGAGAAAGCAAGTGAAGCTGAATTGGAGAAAGCAAGTGAAGCTGTAGTGACAAAGACTACAGATCCAAAGAAGGAGTTGGCTCAGGATATAGTAAGGAAATTTGATTTGATTGCTAGCAAATTCAAGGAGACAAGTTTCAGTAGCTCACAACCTGGTGACAGGAAAGGAAAGGGAAAGCTAATTGAAGATGGTAAAAAAAAAGCTGTCACAGGTGGAGGGGAAAGTGAAAAATTGTTGAGCAAAGCCATAGTAGTTGGCATAAGAGAAAGGGAGCAACAAGAAAAATCCCTAGAAGAATTAGCCATTCAATTGCAAAGGGAATATGATGAGGAGGATAGGCTAATAAGAGAAGCCAGAAGAAAAGAAGGTGAAAGGAGGCCAAGAGTGAAGCAAAGAGCAAACAAGCCTAAAGATGCACCAAAATCCTCTGGAGTTAAAAGACAATTGGTTGTTGAAGACAAAGGAGACAAGGAGAGGAAGCCAAAACAAGTCAAGGCAGAAGGTCAAGCTTCTGGGAGTAATCAAGCCAAAGAAATAGAGGTGTTCAAACACAAATCTGAAGACTTTGTGCCAATCAAAGCTGAGGGAATGATTGCAGCAAAAGGACAAAGGAAGAAAGATGTTGATCTTCTCCACATTGAGTACGAAGATGGATCACACTCAACTTTTACATTCAACCAAGTCTTAGATCAAGGATATGGCATCTTAAGGAAAATCTACACTATGCTCAACAGGAAGTATTATCTAACTGAAGAGCTAGGAAAGGCCATCCTTGAAAGAATAAAGAAGATGAGGGAGGCACCTGTTCAAGAAGAAAGGGATGACAGAATAAAGATTTGGAACCCTGAAGGAAGAAAGGTGCTTCATGAGCCATTCTACTTAATGATATATAAGGACATGGAAGGCAGAGAAAAATGCATTGATATTTGTCAAGAAATAGACAAACTGCCAAATCTGGAATTAAATCATCTGGCAAGTCAATTAGACTACAGGATTGAAGATGAGAAGATATTGAAGGGAACCCTTTACAGGAAGATGAAGGAAAATGAAGACAAGATGAATGAGTCAAGGGGAAGAAGGAGAAGATAAAAGATTCAACCTCAATCATCAAAATTATCAGAATTCATCTTTGTCTGGTATCTGATTACTCTGTCTCAAACTATACTTGTCAATATTGTAATTCATTCTAAGAATAAAAATTGTTTAGAAGTTTTGTTATCATCAACAGAAGATTTATGAATGTTTTACACAGTCATAAATAGGGGGAGATTGTTAGGAATTATAAGTTTTGATGATAACAAATTTCTTAGAATTACAATAGGGACTTAAAATTACTTTGTAACTAGTCGATGGATATGACTTATAAATATCCATTGACTAGAAAACCAGTTATCAGTTGAAGCTTGTTTATCAACTGATAAACTAGATTGTAACATTTGATTCAAGTTTCATTATCAATTGATTGTATTGCCTCGATGGATGCTATGAAGTAGTCGACTGATATTATTGACTTCAATCTTTAGCTTCTCAACAGATGTGAAGAATGGCTGATCAACTGTTAATATTCCAAGTCAGAATTCTCACAAGTGAAGTGATCAACTGATATTGAAGTCGATGAATGAAGACACTACTCAACGGATGAAAGCTATCAACGGATACCAATCATCAATTGATAAAGAACCATCAATGGATAAGGAGTCGATGGATAACTCAATTATCCATCGACACATCAACTGATCAACAGATATCCTATCCATCGATGGATAAGCAAAGGAAGATCAACTGATAAGCTTAACAGCATTTATCAGTTGATTAAAGTTTCTCTATTTAGCTAAAGCCAAGAATTACGGGAACTGTGCAGAAACTGAATCATTGGAAGACAGTCTTGTCAGGATTGTGAAGACTTTCAAGGCAACACAGCATCCAAGGAATATATCAAGACAAAGATATCTCCAGGACTAGTTAGTTCAAAAAGGAAGGCTGTGAAAAGTAGCTAGTTTCTATTTTCATGTAAACAGTATAAATTGTAATATTATATTGTTATCTGTCGATAGAAAACTAGAGATGTAGTTTTTCTATATAGTAGTTAGAAAAATACAGTAGCAAAGTGAAGGCAATAGTTTTCAAGAACTCAAGAAAAGCAAAGTAGAAATATAGGCAGAACTTGTAATGCTTTTCTGAGTTCCAAATTCAACTTTGTAAGCAGCTTGGTATTCTTACTAAGATCTATTGAAAGCAAAAACACACTAGTGGAAAATCAATCAACTAGTAATTTTTAACCTTGCTGAGTTTTGTCTTCAATACTTTAATTATCTAGTTCTTAGTTACATCAGTCTTAAATAAACACTCTCTTTGAACAAACTTAAATCCGCAAGAATTTTCACTTAATTCTTAAGTTTGTATTCAACCTCCCTTCTCCAAACTTAGTGTACTTAAGGGCGATTAACATAAAATAAATATAAATGTGAAAGAAAATAATAAACACACACACACACACACATATATATAATAAAATATTAGAAAATAATACAAATATTAGCGAGAGAATAAAAATAAATGTAAATGAGTATTATTTTTGGCTTCGGATTTACCAAAACCCTAATTTTAGAATTTACAATAAAAAGTAGAATAATAACGACATTTCCTCTAGTTTAAAATTTAAATTTCATAATATTTTAAATATTAAAAACCAAAAAAATAAATTATAACTAAAAATATCTAAATACAAAATTACAAATTCCGTAATTAATTTTCAAACTCAAATACAAGCTTGTCACAAAATGTAAAAAATTAAAGAAACCATGTGATAAAGATTAGAGCACAAGAGAAGTTTGATTAACAACCGTCACACTTCAGTTACTTTGACTCTTAAAATGTCATGGTGGTAAATGGTTCTCACTCGTACCAAATTATTTTGTTTGGTTTTTTACGATGAAATTAACTGAATTTTGACTGAAAATTATATATATTATATAATTGTAAAAAGTTATAAAAGTTATATTGTTAGAAAGGATATGTAATTTACTTTAAAATGTACTTTTTAGTTTTTTAAAATTATAAACTAATAAATTTTAATTATCGGTCAAAATTTGGTTAACTTAACAACGAAAAGTCAAACATAACAGATAAATTGGTACGTAGGGAGCAAAATGATAGTGTAGTTAATGGTAGAACGGTAAACGAGCCGAACTCTGACGAACTTGAAAAAAATTTAACGAACCGAACAATGTTTGATAATTTTATCGGACAAAATTTCTTGTTTGAACTCGAGTTCGGTAATAACCGAATCGAAAACGAACTGTTCGCGAACAAAGAGAACCGAACTGAATATGAACTGTTCGTTAACATTATATACATATTTATTAAAAAAATTATTTTTAATTTTATTTAGTGTAAAAAATTGGAGACAATTATTAATTAAATATTTCTTGACAATATAATATTAATTTTAAATAATTATAAAAAAATAATTAAATATAAATTATGAATAATAAATATATTATATATACATATAATATTATAAATATCATATTTTTATCGAACCGAACACTAACTTAACGAAAGAATCGAACTCGAACCGAACACGAACCGAACTCGAGTCGAACACCTTAAAAGTTCGGTTCGGTTCGTTAAGATTATCAGACAAAAAATATTATTTGAACTCGTGGTCATTAAGTTTATCGAACGAGTTTATCGAACTCGGACGAATACAGACGAACTTAACGAACAGTTCAGTTTAAATTAATTAATAGTAATCAGATTATATAATGAGTAACATGTTTAGTTAAATTAAAATTTTGTTGTTATTATCGATAAATGAATATTAATTCATTTATATAATAAATTTTTGACTTTTTTCTTTATTATATACTTTTATACTCCCTCCGTCTCAAAATAATTGTCATGCTTTGACTTTTTAAGTTAAATTAACAAAAATTTTGACCGAATATTACACAAAATATATAACTATGAAAAAGTTAAAAATTATATCATTAGAAAATATATCTACTAAACTTTAAAATGTATTTTTCAGTTTTTGAAAAATGTAAAAGAATAATTTTTAATTTACGGTCAAAATTGAGTCAATTTGACCACACAAATATCAAAGAAGACACTTATTGTAAGATATGAGGAGTATATATTATGTTCAAATGTACCTAGAACTCACCGTGGTTTTAACTTTTATGTAAATTTTAATTATATTCATTTTTTTTTTAAAATTCTAGATTAGTTGTACTATACATACGTGCATGGAATAGATAAAGTGCACAATGCCATATATTACATAAAATTAAGGATAAGATGCATTTTGATAGAGGTAAGAAACAATCAATAATTTTAACGGCATTTTTCGAAAATATATGACTTATTAATATGTTTAAAAATTATTATTAGATTAAATGTATTCATATATATAAATAAAATATATTATTTGAAATATAGTGATTATTCATTTATATTGACATAGGGCCTATAATGACTACATTTTTATTTATTGGTTTATACATTTAGCGAGTTTATTTATTAAGCCCATTTGCCCAAATTGGGACGGAAAAATTTTATTCATTTGTCGAGGTTATTCGTTTATCGAACATTCATTTACCGAGTTTCTACCGTACCTGCTTGGTCTCGTAGATATCTAACCTGTTAACTAATTTTGTTTTTCATAATCTGATGGAAATTGGACAGAGCACATCAAGGTTTTGGTTGGGTTGGAGAGCGGGCAAACACTGGGTCAATGAACAGTTCTCTGGTGCATGACTTGACTTGTACCATTATTAATTATGCAAGTGCTAATATTGTTTTGCCCATCTGGCAGTATGGATTTTCGTGGCAAGAAGACTGGTGCCAACAGCAGTGTGATTCGTCTACCGACGCTGTATCATGCGGATAAGCGAAAAATGGATCAAAACATCCTTGAATTAGTGGTTTTTCTTCACCGTCTTATTAACTTAGTTAGGTACAAAGACAACGGCTTGAAGGCCTTTCCAGTTCAATCCCCAATACGCAAAGGAATGATCATGCAAATTGAGACACAAACACCGTCATCATTAGACAGTAATCGTGATGTCCAAGAGAAAAAACTTTCTTTGGAGGACAAAAATTTATTGGAGGAGGTAGTGAAGCAGAGAAAAATGGTTACTGGGAGGAGCAAAAGCCAAGAATTTGCAATCGGAAGAAAGGGTTCAATTAAAGTTCTGGCATTAAGTCGGAGCAATGGCAGTTCTCCACGAAGATTCTTGCAGCCCGGGCATCAAAAGTCGAGCCTTTTGGATATATTGGATGGTATGGATCAACACGAGCTATTTTCCATCTAATCATATTGCTTATGTTTTTTGATTACATATGTTCGTTAGATAGCATACTTCATATCCGATTGTATATATTGTTATCTGCAGTGGGGGTAATATAGTATAATGAAAGAAGAGAGTTATGTTTGAAATTTCGTAAATCATTAAGTTTTGAGATCGCTGGTAATACCGTCTACATTTCTTTACAGTTTGTAGAAAGCTTTTATAGCTTCTTTAGGAGACATGGAATTACTATCATCAGTTAACTGATTTACATGTCTAGCATGCGCATAGATAGATCAACTGCCATCTGTGTTTAGCTTGTACTGGCTACAACAGTCTGTTTAGCACATTTATGAAATCAGGTACTACACATTAAAGTAAATGACGTAAGTTGGAAACCACATTAATAGTTTGTGAAGCCTCAACAACGTTCTGTGTCAATGGCGAGTGCAGGGAAACATGTTTACAGAGCTACATTTCTATCTTGAACCAACCGTCATTGATGAAATTAGGGCAGGACCTATCGTCAGCTTTCCCATCCTGAACAACTCATCTATGGAAAGGAAGACGCTGCAAACAATTTCGTTGGAGGGTATTATGCAGGTAGGTCACATATTTGTCCATTCAGGATGTATTATTTACCTTTACATGTTTATTCAAGTTATACTTGCCTGACTTTGCTACCTTGATTTGATTTTTATAAACCAGTATGGAAACGATCCAGGGTGAATCTTCACGCAAGAAAAATGAAAAAAATATGATTAAAAAGTTGCTTAAAGTTGTGCTTTCTTGGTCCCTTTGAAGACATTCTCAATAAAATCAAGGTCTGCTTTCATTTCTCTGCATGTCTATTTTTAACCATTTATCAACTTGAGAGTCTGATTTAAGGCCGCATTATGGCCTCTCAAAAGTGTGGTAATTTTAATATGTATTCTGAGTTGCCTTGAATTTTCATGCAAGTTGATGCATTTCCTACTTCATTTAGTTTACTTAGGGATTATTAGAGTTCATTTGTTTATCCTCTTCATCAGCCAATAGTGCTAACTTACCTGCCACATAAAACACATTTATATGTTAATATTAATTAGATCTTGAGCATGATAAATTAATGCAAGTGTTGCGCTTGGTTCAGGGTATTAATCATCCAGAAGGTCATAAACAATTTAACAAGGTCCTTATGGGTCTTGTGCGGAGAATTTTAGATAATAACAAGCAGGTGCAAAGCAGCTTGTTCAGCTTTTGCAACTCTGGAAGAGGTTTCTATTTAAATTTAGCCAGCACTGTGTTCCTGCTTTTGAGAATGTCTTCTTTGTGAATTTTTTTCCCGCTTGTAGAGAGCTGCAAAAGAGCTGGCACCCTGACCACATATAATATTGCAGCACCTTGTGTGCACATTTGGGGAATATCAGGTTGATCTTTGATGCTTTATTTCCTGTTTTGTGTCAATGTTATCAGTTGTCACTCCAAATAGTATTATTGTCAGTGTTGGCATGCGGTTCTCTCTTTCCCTGCTTTCACTCTTATGTTTTTTAAATGCTTCCAGTCGCTCTGAGGCAGAATTTTAGGATTGTGTATGATGATATTGGAACTCTGAACGATGTTGTTGGAGGGGAACTGAAGCAAGTGCACGATAAATTAATTTTTTCCCCAATCTGTAATCAGCAGATCATTAATATTACTGTTCACTGGATTTTGTTCAGGTCCAAACTTGTACTCTGGCATGTATACTGCCTCTGTTTGGTTCATATATCTGGTTTTTGGTCCTCATTCTGATGATACAGCCTATGCACCTTGATGTGCTCATGACGCCGTTGATTTCTAAGTGGCAGCAATTATCAAATACAGGCAAAGACCTATTCCCACTGTTGGAATGCTTTACATCTATAGCATAGGTATGCAACTACCTCTTATGCGAGTATCAGATTGCAAGTGCTTGTCTATATTCTATAAGTATCCATCTTTTTCTTCTACATTGATAGTAGCTGTTGAATTTGCCTATAAGTTTCTTACTTCTTTAAACACACACACACACATACCTCTCATTCTGAATTCCATTTTGGCGCATATGAGCCTTGATAATGTGATGGTCAACCAGTCGAGAAGGTTAATTGTCGTATTTAGAATGATGGAGCTAAGAGACTGAATGCTCAGACCTTATCGTGAGATGTGAATTGTGATTATAATTGTATGTTAGTTGGGATATTACATGAGGACCTTGTGCTTTGTCAATTTATTTAATATCTTAAAACACCATTATGCAAAACATAAAACTACGTTTATTATGTAAATTGCATATCAGAGATTCCTTACAGAATCCTATAAATACATTTGACATTGTTACTAGATTTGATTTTTATAAATTAGTATGGAAACTATCCGGGGTGATTTTTCACGCAAAAAAATGCAATATATATGGGTAAAAACTTGCCTAAAGTTGTGCATTCTTGGTCCTTTTACAGACATTCTCAATAAAATGAAGGTTTGCTTTCTTTCATTTATCTGAAGACTAATATATTACTACTAACATGTTGACATTTTCCTTAACACCACGAAACAAGGAAATAAAGCTTGTGCTTATAATTTTGCAACTTTCATAGCAGCATATGGCTATTTCTGTTTATTGTAATCCATTCTGCTGTAAGTTAACAGTTTAGCTCCTCATGAAAGTAGAAACAAGATAATAGTTACTATAGAGAAGTTTAACAGAATTTTGCAGCCAGACAGATTTTTTCGATATCAGCGGACTAAGATATAATAAATTTCACTTCAAATAAAAAATTATAGAAATCAGAATATGGAAATATATGGATGCACATCTAGCAACTCAACGTCCGGCTCGGATTAACATGTTAACTACAAAAAACAAAAAAAAAAAATATATATATATATATATATATACTGTTTCTAGAGCGTGCTCGTGCCTCGCACGGGGTTAGAGCTGTTAAAAGATAAAGGGGCAATATCACGGTTGTGGGGACCGTAATAGGGAATTCAGTTGAATGAGTTGGGAGTGTGACGAAATTTCTACCATATATTATTGATAATGTTCGTTCTTAATTTTCACTCGTTTTATTCGCAAATGAAAATACATAAATATTTTTCCTTTTTACCATTCTCTCTTGCATTATTTTTCATCAATTTTTATTTTCCATTTCTTACGTTACTAATGTTGTGTTTAATCAGAAAAAGGAATGGAATGAAATGTAATGAGTGAAATTAAAGGAAAATAAGAGAGATTTAAAGAAATATAAAAAAATGACAGTACAGATTTATTATGATAAAAAATTGAAGAAAATCAGCGGGAATAGAGTATTCCTTTTCAAATTGGAGTATTTATATTGTTAGAAATGAAAATTTTAAATATTTATCTATATTGTAGTTCAAATATCATTACTTTCTTTCCAATTTCATTTATGCAAACCAAAAACAACATAAATGTTTAATATTTTATTCACAATAATCTATACAAAAAAGGTAACACCATTGCTCAAATTAACGTCCAAAATTGGCATCGCATTAACAATCTATTAACATCTCATAAACACAAACATTAACAAGGTGATCTTAGCACGATTGGATAGACCAAAGCCTCATTTGATTATCACGTTTTTGAGTTACACAGTAACTTAAAATTCCTAGGAAGTAGGTTGTCATTTTAAAATTTCCTAGGTTTTGTAAAATCATGTGTTTAGTTTATCACCATAATTTCAAGTTACATAGTTATTTTTGTTTAATTTATTTACCCACTTTTAAAAAAGATCATTTTTAATAATAATATTAATATTAATTTTATCAATATAAAGGGTATGAAATTAATTATAAACTTTTATAGATATATTAAATAAAAACTTAAAAATTAATACATTCAAATATATTATTTAAAATATTTATATCCATTATAAATTATTATAAAAACAAATAAAAAGTTAATTATAAACTACTATAATATAATTAAAATTTTAACTATAAAATATTACAATTTTTTTATAAAACATTTATAAACATAGAAAATTAAAAATATAAATATTTAATTTTACTTTTAGCGGCGATAATAATCAATACAAAAATAATTAAAAACTAACTAAAATTATTTTAAAAACAGTATATAAAAGATTAAAAATATAAATATTTGAAACTATTGTTTAAAAAATACGTGTGTATTATAATTTATTTTAAATATAAATAAAAAAAATAATATAAAAAAAATTTAGTTAGTAAAATATTATTTATAAAATAAAATAGATTAAAAATATTTGTAACTTAGGATGACCCAGTTAGGTTAACTGAGTTACAACGTTTTATGATAATTCTAAATACGTGGAAGTCTAAGTTCCTTTCTTTATTTCAAAAATAGTATAACCAACCACCGTAAGACATTCAAGTTCCTGAGAAATTAGAGTTACATAGTTGAGTTCCGGCCAACCAAACCAGGCCCAAGTGGTAATTGATTTTATAAGCCTAATTCATGTCACAAGTCGACTGTCGACTGAAGTTGCCATATAGGCACAATTTCAGAAATAGAAAGATCTTAAAGGAAGCTTCTGCGCATTTTCACATAATTGATATATTAGATGTGACTTCGGCTAGCTAGGAAGCCCACCAACCTTTTTAGTTTTATATATTTTGATGCTAAGAGCAAAAACAGTGAATAAATTCTTGTGATTCCGAAGGATCAAATAAAATTTTAATATTTAAGTTGATAGTTAAATATAATTAATTTTTTTCAGGTATAATTATTTTAATTTTTTTCAAAACTTAATATTCTATTCATAATGAAATAACTAATTTACTCTTTCATTGTTAGTTATTAAAAAAATTGTTATTATTCTACCAACTATACATATTGTAATTGTGTTTCATAAGCATGTTTGTTTGTCAATTTTTACATACAAAATATATGAACACATGTATAGGTTAGTACAAATTAACTTATATATTATATAAGTTTAATATTATTTTTTTATTTTTGTCGATAGTATATTATGACTCTTCAAAATTAATTATATTAAAATGTCATTATAATTTTATAATATTTTGTATTATTATACTTTAACAAAAAATAAATTATTATAAAAATAAATTTAAAATAGGAAGTAGTGTGTATATTAAAAATTGGGTTTATATTCTACAACAAACTATTTTACCTACAAACTCTACAAATCATTATAATTCACCAAAATATCAACCCGTAATACACTAAACATAATTATTGAATTCATCAAAAAATGAAAAGTAAGTTGTCTAAATAAAAATTTATTTAGAATACAAAACATTTTAATCAATTAAAATATAGTGTTTATATGATAAACAATTTTGCCATTCAACTATTTTAAAATTCTTTATTTTAAAGATAGTAAACTCTACATACATTTTGGTGTATGTCGTGTGATCATTGATAAATGTCAAAGAAGGTTAAATTTTCATTTTGTATTCTCTTCTTTTCCTTTTTTTTTTGTAAATGTTCACTTGCATAAATTTAAGAACTCATGGATCATTCAGAAAGAAATTGTGTTAACTTTTCTTCATATTAAAATGAACCTAGAATTTTGTTTAGCCATCATTTAGAATATTTAAGGATTCGGCATGATGAAACTCCTTTTCTCATAAATTTTTAATCCGGTCGGAATTCATTCGACAAAAAATTTCGATACTTTAGCAGAAAAACTCTTCATTCATTCACGGGTGTTTAAGTGCTTTTCTTTCCGCTCACCGAGAAAATACATTCTGATAATAACACATTTGATAGAATTGTAATTCTTTTGACCATCATTTTTTTATAAAAAGAAATAGTTTAAAATCTTAAATATTATAAACTTATTATTATATTAATAAAATAAATAAATAAAGTTATACATAAACCATATAAAAAAATAAAAAATTTAGACTAAAACAAATAGAGCGTGTCACATATTGAGTTGAGATACTATCTACATGACTGCATCCTACACATAGCTGGCTAGCCCAACATATTCGGTTAGTCCTTGGAACAAGAACAATTCAATCCATACCGACACACATTTTATGCATCAATTCAATTCAATGAGATTATAATTTCGTCACTCCTTTACATTTTCATCATAAACCCTAACACCCTTTCTCATTTGTTGTGAAATACTCGCACAAAATATTTGTGTCAGTCATAAATACCGAATAATTATGTTATTTTGAATTACAAACTTGCGGATATACATTGTAACTGTGACGCCCTCCAAATCCGGGGTCTAGATCTGGGGGTCACAAACCAACCAACAACCAACAACAACAATAAATAATATAAACCAGAGGCACACTGGCCCGCCAACATCCAACGATAATAAAATAATAAATCAGAGGCGCACTGACCCCGCCAAACCAAAGATCGCAAACAGGTTATAGTATGAAATTAAGCAGCTGATACTAAAAGTAAATCCAAATATCTTATTACAATCCCACTTCTAATTCACAAACTCAAATTCACAAGTCTAGATAGGTTTTAAGTCTAGATTTAGTTTTATTACAAACACTATCTACAGACATACTAAAACAACTAAATACCTGGGAAGCCCGAGAAACGAGCCGCCCTGACTCCTGATGCTCTCTGTGCCTGTTAGAGCTACTGCTGTGACTCATACCGGAAATCTGGCAGAATTTAAATAAAAAGCAAGAGTGAGCCAAAGAAATGCTCAGCAAGTATATGAACAATTGAAATGTAGTCAATATCTGAGATTTGTATCGAGAACGGAATATAAAACAATTTATTATAAAAACTGAACAATAAATAAATCACAGCTTATATCAAAACTGAAACAGTGCAGTATGTCATAGAAATGAATCATCTGCAGAATCACAATATATAATAGCCACACAGGCAATATGGATCGGATAAAAATATAAACACTATTGCCACCTGATCAGTTCAAAAGCAATAGGACCTCTTTATAGCTCATCGGTACATTTCTATACCCATAGATATAACAAGGATTCACAATATAGGTACCAAAATAGACAAGTAATGTTAGCCTATAGGAAGATGGAATGGTTACCATATCCTCCTAAAATGTTGGACCCAACTATGGAGTCACTTATGCTAAAAATTCCAATCCAATAGAGCAACCGAACTCAAAGGTATGCTTAGTTTTAAATACAGACCATATCCTCATTATTTACTACGATAACACAAGATATGATGTGTTTATTATAATCAACTTCTAATATTCAGAGTACGATAATAAGTAACTTTGATGCACAGAATAAAACAGGAATCATAAATAGCTCTGAATAATAACTATTTATCATGATATGAATAATTAAAATAATAAAACAAAAGTGTTTAGAATGATCAAAGAGAAAATACTTGTCTGGTATAGATGTTGTCCTAGCGTGAATGGGATGACTACACACTGACCGTCTATCTACTGGCTCACTGGTAACTATAATTAAAATATTCTAATTTTGATTCTAGGGTCTACCCATGTATTCTATTAATAACAATTATTAATTAACAATTAGTAAACAAGTACTATCAGTTAGCAGGTAAGTGAGCATATAAATCAGATAGCAGGTAAGACTCACAAATAAAAGAGCAGTTAATTAAATAAAAGTAGACTCGAAAATATTAATTGAGTCAAAGTGGATCATTATTATCTCATCTGGATAATAATTAGATCCCTAAAATATTTTATAAAATATTAATCCGGGTTTATAAATAAATTAGGGAGTCTCAAACTATTTTATGTTAACTCCGGATTATTTTTAGGGTCTCAAACAAATTTGTTTTATTTAAAACGGGTAAAAGAGTTATTAAATAAATGAATAATAACTAAATAAAAATAAATAAATCATTTTTATTTCTTAAAATAATTAAATCCAATTATTTTTAATTATATTTAAATAATATTTAATTAATTAAATTAATTGATTAAAATAAATTAACCAATTAATTATAATTAATTAAATTATTATCTAAATAAATTAAAATAATTAAATCAAATTAATTTTTGAAATAAAAATAATTTATTTTAATTTTTAAAACAATTTTCGAATTTAATATAATTTATAAAATAATTTTTGGATTTAAAACTATTTTTTATAAATAATAAACAATTTTTAATCCAAAAACATTTTCAGAAAAGGGGCTTTAGGGTTTGGTGGATCAAACGGCGGCCTACTCAAGAACATCACCGGAAAAATGAAGAACATCACCGGATCTTTCCCAGATTCCGGTGACTTTCATTTTCCGGCCAAAGCTCCAGTGGCCTCCAATTGAACCCCCAACGATCCCAACACAGCTGGGTTTTAACACCAAAACATCCCTCAATCAACTAGCTACAACCATTCATCAACATCTCAATCAAACAAGGCCAGGATCGCGAAATCCGGAACTAATTCCGGTCCCTACGTCGGTAAATATTCCGGCTAGTCAAAATCGGTTTCCAAACTCAAAATCATGGATACCCACAAGTAACTACACATCAACACAGCGTAATAATGCCAGAAAATCAAGAATCAAGTTGTTAATCCCCGATTCCGGCTAAAACGAACAAAACACGGCCAAACTCCACCCAACTCAAAATCGAACACCAAAATTAAATTTAAAACTATCAGCATGCTCAGTATTCAACGAGGAAGTTAACCACGTAATCAAAACAAACAAACAATCAACGAGAAGCTAACCCACAAATTGAAGTAACAACCAAAAATTATGAATTCAAGAACAAGAACTTTTTAATCGAAACTATTAACATAATCATATAGAGCATAACATCAGCTTCGTATTGATTACTCGAACTCAAGAAACGGATAGCAGAATCACCTCTAATTGAAGCTTTAATCTATAACCCTAGAAACCTAGCTGTTCTTCCCCAATTTACTAAGTAGTAGTAAATTCTTTTACTAAATTTTTTTTATTAATAAACCTATTTATATTTTAGAAAAATTTAGGGGCTTAATCTTGATTAAAAGATAATTTACCCCATAATTAAAATAAAATGCCCAAAAATAATTTTTACGGGATAAAATATAAAAATAAATATTTTTCGGATAAATGCAATATATATGTCAAAATTCCTCAAAAATTATGAATGGTCCAAAAATAATAAAATAAAATTATTTTGAGGATTTTACTATTTTCATAAAAATAAAAGAACCCAAAACAAGGTATCCGATCTGTAACAAGGGCTAGGTCCAATAATCATAAATGGAAATAACCTTATTTTAAAGATACAAAAATTACTGTAAAATAGAATAAAATATTTTAAGCTACATAGAATTCACATAACACATATCGGGTAGTTTTTCTATTTAATAAAAATCTAAACTCAGATAATTGTATTAAAAATACTCTAAATCACAATAAATTATAATAAAAGCATATTTAAATATTATAAAATGCATGTAATTTTTCCGGTCGTTATAGTAACCTCTTTATTTTATAGATGAAGAAAGCAAGCATTTCAGGAATGTTTAGGTTAAAACTATATAAATAATTCAAAATAAAATGAGGGATGTTGTGAACATTGTTACTGCAATGGAGTATTATTGATTTTATTTATATATAATTAAATTAAAAAGAAATAATTTGTTAAATTATAATCATTACTTGTGTAAAAATAATATGAGCATATTACTCAATATATAAATAAATAAATAATATAAAAAATGAAGTTGATGCTAAGAGTCTGTGCCTCGCACGGGTTTTTAAGCTACAATAATTATAACATGATTTTTCTAGTGTGTGCCATGGGCATACTCTGACAATTATTTTTTGATGAGTTTGTTAGGAATGCAAACACTGATGATTGTCAGAGAATACCAAGCAGAGTTTATGCTGACGTCATCAGAGTTTAAAGGAAGCTGTCGGACAGAGTTTACTCTATCAGAGAATACTCAAATCAGAGTTTACTCTATCAGAGAATGCTCAATCAGATAATAACAACCGACAGAGTTTAATATCAGAGTTTGTCTAGAAGCAATTTCGAATTAGAGTATGAAAATGATAGTAAGAAGGATTCCTATTGCAAGACTATTTCCTTATGTAAAGCTATTCTATTTCCATTCTGATTTGTAATTGTATTTGTAGCTGTGTCTATATAAACACAGAGATAAGTTATAATCAATATACGTTTTTTCAAGCATTATTATTGTAACCTAGCAGCTCTTAAGAACATTATTTTCTTGAGAGAGTTTTGTATTCAAGGTCATTATTAATACAAAACAGTATTCCATTCTACATACTTGTGTTCATCTTCGATTAGTTGGTACCATTACATTCAACCCCCCTTCTGTAATAGATTGATTATCTGGGAAACAATTGGTATCAGAGCAGGCAGTTAATTACGACTTAAAAAGATCAAATAATCATGTCTGGTAACAAGTATGAAAGCATCAGGATTCCAATATTGAAGAAGGCTGAATACCCTACATGGAGGGGGAAGATGATGATGTTTTTGGAAGCAACTGATCCTGATTATTTAGACAGAATCCATACAGGACAGTACCTACCAACTAAACTAGTGCCATCTACAATTATGGAAGGAAGACAAATTCCTGAGTATTACACCTTAAAGGACAAGAAAGAATGGACCAATGAAGAAAAACATGAAGTCTTGAAAGATGCAAAGGTAAGAAATATTATGCATAATAGTCTTGACTCCGTAATGTCTAACAGGGTAATTGCATGCAAAACTGCCAAAGAAATCTGGGATGCACTAGAGGTTCAATGCCAAGGAACAAAGGAGATAAAGAAAAATAGAAGATCTGTTCTAATCCAAGAGTATGAATACTTTGAGGCTAAGCAGAATGAGTCCCTCATAGATATCTATGACAGATTTCTAACTCTGTTGAACAACTTGGCTTTGGTGGATAAAGTGTATGACAATGAAGATTCAAACACCAAATTTATGAGGGCTCTTCTAGAAGAATGGGATCTGCAGACATCCTTGATAAGAGACAGGGCTGATTTAGATGAGATGTCCTTAGATGAAGTTTATGGCAAATTGAAAACTCATGAGCAGGAGTTACAACAGAGAAGAAACAGAAAAAGCAGCAAGGCAAGATCTATTGCTTTGAATGTTGAAACCAAGATTGAAGAACCAAAAGAAAAGGTGCTTAAAGCTTCAATAAGGAAAGGGAAAGAAGTAGTACTCCAAGAAAGCAGTGAATCAGAGTTTGAGTCAAACTCTAATGCAAACTCTAATGATTCTTCAGACTCTGACATGATGGAGATGTTTGCTATGTTTGTAAAAATCTTCAAGAAATACAAAAAATTTAGGAAGCAAGGAAACTTTCAGAAAAAGCACGGTGAGTCAGAAAAGAAAGACAGATTCAGAAAAAGGGAAGATAGAGATGGAAAACCAAAAAATCTTGATAAATCAAAGATCAAGTGTTAAGAGTGCAATAAGATGGGGCACTTTGCTACTGAGTGCAGAAGCAAGGAATCTGGGAAAGCTCTCATCACATCAAAGAAAGAATGGATGGATTCCTTAGACTCTGAAGAAGAAACTAACTATGCTCTCATGGCAAACTCTGATGCTACCATCTTAAACTCTAAAAAGGTACCAAACTCTGTTTTCACTTTTGATACTGAAGATATTCATGAATTAAAGTCTTTCCTTAGAAATTTGCATGTTAGCTTTAAATCTCAGTCTCTTGAGAATGAAATATTAAAATCTGAAATACAAACTCTGACTGCTAGGAATAACATGCTTGAATCTGAACTTGTACACATGCATAGCCTTAAGAAAGACTGTGAGAATGCTATTCACATGCAAACTCAGTTAGAAATACAAGTCACATATTTAAAATCTGAGATAGCTAAAGAAAAAGAGACCTTCAGAGTTTGGACAAACTCTAGTAAGAAGGTCCAACAAATGCTTTCTGAAAAGAATTGGACATCTGCCTTAGGTTAAGAATTTGATAAAGAAACTCACACTAAGTCACACACAAAAGGAACATTGACTAAACCTGTGAAGTTTGTTAGAGCTAGTGATGATAAGAAAACTCTCCCTGAATGCTCTAAAAATAATAGTGTGCCAGATTCTAAAAAGATGAATATAGGGTTACTTTCACAGAAACAACTTAAAGAAAAGTTGAAGGCAGTCACTAATAAATCTAAAAAGGTGAAAAGAAATAGGAATGGTAAAGTAGGAATTACTAAGGAGAATAACTACATGAATATCCCTAATGCTCCTAGGAAAACCTGTCTTACTTGTGAAAATTCTAATCACCTTGCTATTGACTGCAAACAAAAGAAAGAACCTGAAAGACCTAGGTTTGAGGATAGAAAACAAACAAGAAATAATCCCTGTTTTCAATGTGGTAGTTTATGGCACTCTATTTATACATGCAAATAATATCATAATTTGTATAACAATTCTTATAAACCACAGCCTCAAGTAAATAATTCTCCAAAACATACTGTCAAACAAATATATGTAATAAAGTCTGATAAAAGAATCTAAACTTTGACAGTACAAAATCTGTGAATGCAAATTCTGATCATGTAAACTCTGTTAACTTAAACTCAGATAAAAGAAATTCTGCTGCAAAAGTTAACAAGTTTTCAAAGAAAGGACCCAAACTAGTTTGGGTCCCCAAAACTACTAATTAAATTGCATTTACTGATTGCAGGGAAACAGGAAAAACATCCTAGTGATTGATAGTGGATGTTCTGCACATATGACTGGAAATAAATCCCTGCTTTCAGAGTTTGAGGAGAAGGCTGGCCCAGCAGTATCTTATGGAGATGGCAACATAGGAAGAACACCGGGATATGGCAACATTGTGATTGGAAATGTCATCATTGAGAATGTAGCTCTGGTTGAAGGACTCAAACATAATCTGCTAAGTGTGAGTCAAATGACAGACAGAGGTTATTCTGTAGAATTTCATGGAACTCATTGTGAAGTGAAAAGCAAGAAAAATGAGAAAATAGTTCTTATTGGCCACAGACATAACAATTTATTTGAAGCTAGCTTGGATGCACATTCTGAAGGTTCCTTAACTTGTTTACTTGGGAAAGCATCATCTTTAGAAAGCTGGAATTGGCACAAAAAGCTGTGTCATCTGAACTTTGGAAACATTAATGAATTGGTGGAAAAGGACCTATTTAGAGGTCTTCCAAAAGTTCAATTTCATCCTGATGGACTCTGTGATTCATGTCAAAAAGCCAAACAAAAGAAGACATCTTTCAAGAGCAAAACTGAAAATTCAATTGATCAACCTTTTCATCTACTACATCTTGATTTATTTGGTCCAGTAAACATCATGTCCATTGGAAAGAAGAAATACACTCTGGTAATAGTTGATGATTTCACTAGATTTACTTGGGTGTACTTTATGCATAAGAAGGATGAAACTACAGAGATAATTTTTGATCATATTGCAATGCTTAAGAATGGATCAATTCACAAAGTAAAGAATCTAAGGAGTGACAATGGAACAGAGTTTAAGAACTCTGCAATGGAGGAATTTTGCTCAACAAGAGGTATTATTCAACAATTCTCAGCACCTGGCACACCTCAACAAAATGGTGTAGTTGAAAGAAAGAACAGAACTTTAATAGAAGCTGCCAGAACAATGCTAGAAGGAGCAAAATTACCTACTTACTTTTGGGCAGAAGCTGTGAACACTGCATGCATCACTCAGAATTGTTCTTTAATAAACAAACATGGAATGACTCCATATGAATCTTTGAAAGGAAGAAAGCTCAATGTCAAATACTTTCACATCTTTGGAAGCAAGTGTTTTATTCTAAAAACACATCCTGAACAATTGAAGAAGTTTGAACTTAAAGCAGATGAAGGAATTTTTGTTGGATATGCAACAACTTCTAAAACCTCTTCAAGGGCATTTAGAGTATTCAACTTAAGGACAAGGACAGTCATGGAATCAATTAATATCTCCTTTGATGAAGGGAAGATAGTTGGGTTACATGATAAAGATGCACAGGAAACTCTGAGATTTGAAAATGAATTGCAGAAGATAAACTCTGTTGAACCAAACTCTGATGAGATAAACTCTGTTCAACTAAACTCTGGTGAGGAAAACTCTGATTCTTTGAACTCTGATTCAGAATTGATTGAAATAAAAATTGAAGATTCTGCACATGTTGAGGGGGAGCAACATCCATCAAATACTGACATTAGAGATCAAAACACAATAATTGAGATATCAGAATCTGACCAATCTATGAACAACACAAACACTGAAACCTTAAACTCTGCTCATTCAAACTCTGAGACCTCAATCTCTGATAACTCAAACTCTGAGTACTTAAACTCTGAAGGAAGCACATCTTCAGGGGGAGGATCAGCATTTACAGAGGAATCTTTCTATGAAGGCAGGAATCATGGGGGAACATCTAGTTCAAGGACTTTTCCACATCCCAGGAATTGGACCAAAGATCACACACCTGATTTAATTATTGGTGATCTGGAAAGTGGAGTAAAAATAAGAAAAGCTACTCAGAATGAATGTCTATTTCATAGTTTTCTTTCTCAAACAGAACCAAAGAAGGTTGAAGATGTTTTGAAGGATGCTGATTGGGTCACTGCTATGCAGGAAGAGTTGAATGAGTTGGAAAGAAATGAAGTTTGGACCCTAGTTCCAAGGCCAAAGAACATATCTATTGTTGGCACAAAATGGGTATTCAGGAACAAGACAGACTCTGATGGAATAATAACAAGGAACAAAGCAAGACTGGTAGCCAAAGGTTATTCTCAACAGGAGGGGATTGATTATGATGAAACATATGCACCTGTAGCTAGACTTGAGGCAATTAGAATTTTTCTTGCTTATGCTGCATATAAGAAATTCAAGGTCTACCAGATGGATGTTAAAAGTGCATTTTTAAATGGTGAACTTGAAGAAGAAGTCTATGTTGAACAACCACCTGGCTTTATCAATCCAAAATATCCAAATCATGTCTACAGACTGGATAAAGCTTTATATGGACTAAAACAAGCACCAAAGGCCTGGTATAAAACTCTGGCTCTATTCTTACTTGAAAATGGTTTCACTAGAGGAACAATTGATAAAACCTTATTTTATAGAACTCAAGGTAAGGATTTATTATTGGTTCAAATATATGTTGATGATATTATATTTGGTTCCACTAATGAGAAACTCTGTGAAAAATTTTCAAAGTTAATGGAGTCCAGATATCAAATGAGCATGATGGGAGAATTGAGTTATTTTCTAGGATTACAAGTGAAACAGACTGATGAAGGTATTTTCATTAATCAGTCCAAATATACAAAGAATCTACTTATTAAGTTTCAAATGCAAGATTCTGCATCTGCTACAACTCCCATGGCTACTGCAACAAAGCTTGATCAAGACACTGGAGAACCTGTTGATATTACTGCATACAGAGGAATGATTGATTCTCTACTTTATTTGACTGCAAGTAGACCAGACATCATGTTTGCCACATGTCTATGTGCTAGATTTCAAGTAAATCCAAGAGCACCTCATTTAATTGCTGTAAAGAGGATATTCAGATATCTCAAGGGCACTGTCAATCTTGGCTTATGATATCCTAGGGAGTCTGATTTTAAATTAATAGGCTATTCAGATGCTGACTTTGCAGGATGCAAAATTGACAGCAAAAGCATAAGTGGCAGTTGTCAATTTTTAGATGGAAGACTTGTGTCATGGTTCAACAAAAAGCAGAAATCAATTTCAACATCAACTGCAGAGGCTGAATATATTGCTGCTGGAAGCTGCTGTGCATAAATTTTATGGATGAGAAATCAATTGCTAGACTATGGTTTGAAATTTTCAAAAATTCCTATTTATTGTGATAACCAAAGTGCTATTGCAATTACAGGAAATCCAGTTCAACATTCTCTGACAAAGCACATTAGTATCAGATATCACTTCATAAGGGAACATGTGGAGGAAGGCATAATTGAATTACAATTTGTTCCTACAGATCAACAAATAACAGATATACTCACTAAATCTTTGCCTGAAGCAACATTTAACAGACTGGTCTCCGAATTAGGGATGGTGACAAGTGGCTCAAATTAGCAAGTTTCAGACACTCAGAGTATATGTCAGAGTATGGGGTAAACTCTGATGTCAATGGAGTAAACTCTGATCATTGAAGCATCTAATCTCTGATCGCAAGTTATCAGTATTTATGGTAAACACTGTCAGAGTGTGTGGTAAACTCTGATAGTATATACTAAACTCTGACTCATTTAAACTCTGATCTGGAAACTCTGATTAAGTGGTAAACTCTGAGATTATATTTATGACATCATATTTTATATTTTTGACATCATATTTATCATTCTCTGATTGGGCTTCTAATAAGGCGTGTGTATCTCACGAATGACGGTTCCTATTATTACACAGTACACACACACTTGCTGTATTTTGAGACTTGTACTAATAATTGCTTTGCCAATCAGTTTTTGCCACGTGTCCCACTACAGGTTTTATGCAATTGAAAGGGAACAGTTTAATTCTTATTGTTATTTTGAATTAATCATTTGTATCTATCATTCTTCTTTTTGCACTCTCGCTTCACATAAACCCTAACTGCTCCAACCTGCAAATCTTTATTGTTTCAATGGCATCCAAAGGTCAAACCTTCCTAAACTATACTTTTGCTACCATAAACTATATCTCTTTGTTGGATAAATCCGATGCACCTGAAGATTTTCATGTCGTTCAGGATTTTCTAGCTCAAAGTTACATTGGTTATGCGCTTCAAGAACCTTCAAATTTCTCTGCCCAATCATTACTCAAAATCTGGTCAACTGCAAATTTCAATAATGCTGGTGATAATGAAGAACCCATCCTCACATTTCGATGTAATGGAGAACACTCAATTACTCCTGCTGTTGTTCGACCAGCCCTTCATCTTCCAGAAGTGGCTGTGTATGATGACTTAGTTGGAGATGAACAAATTAAGGAATTTTTCAGGTCTATTGGCTATGGTGGAAGCTTGTCAAAGCTAGGAAGCTTGACCAGACCTAATCTAAGAAGAGAGTGGAACTTCTTCTTTGATTGTATCACTAGGGCTTTCACAGGAAAATGCACCAACTTTGATGCAATTCCACAGTTGTCACAGCAAATTGGGTATTCTCTGACTCACAACTTGTCTTTTGATTTTTCATGTTTGATAATTAGGCAGATAGCTAGCAAAATAGATGATGATGCACATACAGTTTACTTTGCTAGATTTTTACAGTTAATTTTCTCCTATCTTTTGCCTGATGTATCTTTTGAGAATGACCAGAGTTTAGTTAGTTTTTCAATGAATAAAAGAATATTTGCTGATCTCATAAGGAAAGATGTCAAGAAAAAGGTAAACTCTGTAACTTGTTTTATCCCACATGGGTCAGGCTTTTCTTACATCAGATAATGCCTACCATGTATGGAAGGGATTTTCTCTCAGTGGCTGTGAATCAGAGTTTAGCACCCTCTGATTCAAACCCAAGCCACCCTCCAAACACTGACACCCAAACACATTTGCCAACCTCTGCAGTCTCTCAAAAGACTGTAGTTGCAACACACACCTCTCAACAACATGGTCCAAACAAAAAGAAAGGGAAATCAGTGAAGAAATCTTCTCCTAAAAAGAGAAAATTGATTGATGAAAATACATATTCTGATGAAGGTTTTGTTTTTCTAAAGAGAACGAATGTTGAACAGGCTTCTGATATTTCACCTCAGACAGAAACAGTGATTCCAATTCCTGAGAAGAAGAAGAAAAGACGAAGATTGGTCAAGGCTGTAAACTCTGAGGCTGCATATGTTGAAGAACTTAACTTTGATACAGTCATAAACTCTGACGCTCCAATCTCTGATCAGTCAACACCTCAACCTTTAAACACTGACGCGATAAACTCTGATGATTTGATAAAATCTAGTGAAGCTGCTTCAGTTCAAATCTCAGATTCTCCAACAAACTCACCTAAGCAAATTATAAAGGAGATGTCTTATGAAAGAGTTAGGGAGCTGGCTGAACAAGTCAGAAAAGAAATGGAGGCAAACAAATCAAAATCAACTTCAGCCTCTCCAAGTTCCAAACTCTTTTCTAGAAAGAAGAAGAAGTCTGTCAATTTTGGCCAAGACACACAAGAACCTACTTCTCAAAGTGAAGTAGCAGTCTTTGTAGGGCTAGGCCCACAAGAACCTGTTGATCAAAGTTCAACAGAAGCCACAGTTCCAGCAGATGAAGCCAGTAAGGATCAGGAGTACAACCCACAAGAACCTTCTGCTCAAAGGGTTGAAGAAGTTGTTAATGCTCCAGCCACATAAGAACCATCCAATCAAAGTTTGGATGCAGGCATCTACACAAATTTAGAAGATCTTGTTGTTGCTGATGTTGAAGGCCAATCTCTGGTGAAGTCAAGCCCACAAGAACCTTCACCTCAAAGTTGTGAAGAAGCTGCTGATCTGACTCAGGTCCCACAAGAACCAATCATCCATTTTATGATTGCAGACCAAGAATATCCTATTGGACAGACAAACTCTGATGAAGCTCCAAAGGCAATCTCTAATGTTATCTTAGTGCAATCAAGTTCTGCACTGCCCATGGAGAATCTATCTACAAATGCTCAAGGTATAAACTCTGACTCTACTTCAGAATTTACATTCTCTGATTGTATTAGTTCAGAATTTATATTTCCTACCTTTGCTGCTGAGATGATCATGGATAGTCCTGCAAAGGATACCCCTATTCATGTGACCACAAATCTCCTTTCTCAGCCACCTCTTATTTCTGTAGGACATTGTGTGTTGAGCATTTCTAGTAAGTCTGAGGTAAAATGTGTGGAACACAGAATTAATGAGAAGCAGACATTGGATCTGGTAAAAGGAGAGGTAGACTTGAGAAAGAAGTTAGTTACTTCTAGTGAGCAACATCTAACTCTTAAAAGTTATGATATGTGTGATGTGAGAAGTAATGAGATTACTTTAAAAAAAATCAGAGTGATTTAGGTTGTTCTGTTACTCTTGCAGGTACTCAGAGTTTACCTATTTCTGCAAACTCTGATGCTGTGCTAAACGCTGATGAAGTTTTAAACTCTGATGGGATGGACATAGATTCTGATGATGTGATTTTTGCTGATGAAGAAGTCACAGATCTCTCCATTCCCTTCACACAAAGATATAACACTAAGAGATGGCCTGTTAATGCACATGATGCTCATGAGAGATTAAGGATGGCTTATACTGATTATGTGGTGATGGAAGATCTTAAAGGACAAATTGAAGCTGATCTAGATGCAGAGGGTATCAGAAGGGATTTTAGTTTCCAAGCAAAGTCATCTGATGAAAATTTTCTTTCTTCTCACAGGCAATCCATTTGGGATTCATCTTGGAAGTTTCCTGATAGAGAAATTTCTTGGCCTCATGTTCTTGCCTTAATAAATAAAGCTGACAAGGAAATATCCTCTGATGAACTAAAGACAATTCTGAAAGCTTCTACTATTATGTCCAAGGGACTTCAACATGACGTTAAAAATCTGAAGGCATCTGTCACCAAGGATTCTGTCCGTCTAGGCACTGCTGTTTCCGCTTCTCAACATTCTCTGGAAGCAAAACTCCTATATGTCTCCACTAAACAGGTTGCATTGGAAGGTAAAGTGGATACTCTTTTTTCTTCTGTCAGTTCCATGCAGGGAATGCTACATACTATAGTTGAACTTCTTACTGTCAGAAGTGATGTCAGAAAGGGGGAGAAGGGTTCAGAAAAATGCAAGGAGGATGTAATTCTCAAACCTAACAAACCTGATGATGAAGATCAAGGGAGTCATAAGGATGGGAAGCAAACTCTGATGCAGCAACCTAGACAAACTCTGACAACCTCACAAACTCTGATGACATCAAAGGCTGTTACAAACTCTGACAAGCAAACTCTGATAGATGCTGATTTAGAATTAGCAAAGAAACTTGAAGAAGAAGATAAGCCAGAAAAGATTGAAGAACAAAACTTAAAGGATGCTGAACTGGCAAAGAAAATGTTTGAAGAAGAACATCTAGGAATGGATTCAGTTGCAGTAGAAGCTGAATTGAAGAAACCTGGAGCTGTTAGTGCTCAAGTTCAGAAAAAGAAAAGAAGTGTAAAGAAAGGTCCAATTCAGAAAAAGGTACCTGCTCAAAATAAGAAACTAGAATCCAAGCCTATTCAAATCAAACTTGTTGAAACTCTCAAACCAGTTGCTCAATCAAAACCAGTTTCAGAAATTCAAACAAGATCATCTTCTAGAATTCAACCAAAAGCTCCAGCTAAGCCAAAAAAGCCTCTCACTATGTCTGGAATAACTTTTCTTCCAGGTGGTTCAAGTTTTGATGATGAGGAAGAAGAACAACAACAATCTCTGATAAGAAAGAAAAGGTCTGATCCTCTGTGGACAAAAACTCAAACTCTGACTCTCAATGCCAGACTTGGAAAAAATAAAGGTGGTATTGGTGATGCACATGCTAAGGTCTACAGAGGTGAAGCAAACATCTTCAGAGATCCTTATTCACTGAAAGATAAACCTGAAGAAGAGTTGTCTCAAGAACATCTGGATAAATTAATCTCTGTTAATGTGGTGAAGGATATCTTTGATGGTGCTCAAGATAAGGAGAAGCTCATTTATTTTTTAAAAGATGGGAGAGTTTTGAAGATTGCTGAAGAAAGTCTGATTGATAAAGCATCTAAAGAACTTGAACATGTTCTATATCTACTCAATGATGAAAATGAAGCAACTTCTAGGTGGAGGAAGATTGTTGAAAGAATAATAGCTGAGAAGAAGAAGAGTGAAAGGTTATTGATGATAAACTCTGGAGAATATGAGCCTGGATACATACTTGAAGATGGAACAGAAAGAGCAATGAGAAAAGGGGATGCAAAGGTCAAAATGGTGTTAGGGATTCCTATACTAATCTTAAATCCTGATGGTATGAAGACCTGTTGCATTGCTTTAGATGAAAGTATGGAGAGGTCATCAATTTATGCTCTAAGGGCTGCAATAGTTCAAATAGATGATTCTTCTGAGCACATGAAGGAATTGAATGAGAAGTTTGTTGATTTATTGAAAAATACTGAAGAAAAGCTCCTGAGTAAATTTCTGAAAGAAGACTTCTCTTACAGAAGAATCTGAAACTACAAGGAAAAACAAACTCTGATGCATTTGTCTTGTATTTCTGACATCATAAGTGAAATTTATGTTTTAATTCATAAAGCATAAATTGGGGGAGATTGTTAGGAATGCAAACACTGATGATTGTCAGAGAATACCAAGCAGAGTTTATGCTGACGTCATCAGAGTTTAAAGGAAGCTGTCGGACATAGTTTATTAAATCAGAAAATACTCAAATCAGAGTTTACTCTATCAGAGAATGCTCAATCAGAGAATAACAACCGACATAGTTTAATATCAGAGTTTGTCTAGAAGCAATTTCGAATCAGAGTATGAAAAGGATAGTAAGAAGGATTCCTATTGCAAGACTATTTCCTTATATAAAGCTATTCTATTTCCATTCTGATTTGTAATTGTATTTGTAGCTGTGTCTATATAAACACAGAGATAGGTTATAATCAATATACGTTTTTTCAAGCATTATTATTGTAACCTAGCAGCTCTTAAGAACATTATTTTCTTGAGAGAGTTTTGTATTCAAGGTCATTATTAATACAAAACAGTATTCCATTCTACATACTTGTGTTCATCTTCGATTAGTTGGTACTATTACATTCAACCCCCCTTCTGTAATAGATTGATTATCTGGGAAACAGAGTTAGTTAATTTTAATTGATGAGTATTTTTATGCATAGAGGGGCCTTATTATTAATGAGAATGAAACCAATAAAAATTTACCAACACATCAAAAAATAGTTGTCAATGTGTGCACATACGTTCACACTAGAAAAACCGATTATGACGATACACAAGCTAAATATGTTTTATGTAATAATTTTTTTGAGTTTTTGCAAGGAAAATTTTAAATATATTTTCACATTAACCCAATTAATTTTATATTAATAATATATTATTAAAATTAATATATTAAAATTTTGATAATTGATCGTTGGTCGATATTCAGCTTATTTATGAATCGAATCTAAAATTTGTATTAATGTTCAACTCATTTAGAAAACGAACATGACACAAACAATTTTTTTTTTCTAAAACGAACATCTAATTATTTGTGAGCATATTGAATTATTTACATCCCTACTTATAAGTGCTTGTTTGTTCCTTAACCATACATGCTTATAACCTGTGCAAAACACGTGATAACTAATATTTAAGTAAATTTAATTTTTATTTTAATTTTTATTGATATTATAACTAATATTTAAGTAAATTTATTTTTTATTTACATTTTTATTACTATTTAATAAAATTTTATATTATTTAAAATTTATGTTAATACATATGATATATTTTCTTATTTTATATAAATTTATTAAAGATATGAGTGATACTAAATTAATTAGAAGAGTTATTTTGATAATAATTTAGAATTATGTATAATAAATAGATTTTTATTTAACATAAATATTTTTGTTATTTGGGTTTATAAAAGTCAAGTACAATAAATATATTATAATTTATACTCGTGTTATAATAAATATATAATTTAGGCCTAAAAATAAAATTTTAGTTAATATAGATATGTATATAATTAGTAGGGCTGTAAAACGGATAATACGGATACGGATCTGTCAATATCCGTATCCGAATCCGTATCCGAAAATCCGTATCCGTATCCGTATCCGAATCCGGAAAATTTTAAAGGTTAATATCCGAATCCGGATCAGACGGATACTATCCGGATCCGGATAATATCCGGATCCGGATCCGAATCCGATTTTTAATAAGTTTTTTAAATTTATATTAAAAATTCAAAAAAATTGCAAAAAAAATTAAAAAATTAATTTAATTTTTTTAAATTGAGTTAAGAGTTAAAGGGATTTAAGCCTATTTTATTTTTTAAAAAATTAATTTTTATTTATCTTTTCAATCTAATTTTGTTATCTTAATAATATTAAATTCAAATGATATTTTTATATATGTCTATAATATTTTTACAATTATATAAAATTTGTATAAATATATTATTTAATGAATATATATATACACTACAAAACTAATAGAATAAATTTTAAATTGTATATATATATTATTTATGTGATATATGTGATACGATTTAAAATGCATAAAATGCTATAGAAATATAAATTGATATATATTGAATATAGATTTTAAAGTATAACCATGTGTAGTTAGAGATGCAGAAATATTAATATTCTTTTAATAATATTTCCAAATTTTTAAAAAAATAAAAAATTAATTTGGTTGGAGATCTTAGTAGATCACTACTATATTGACTAGTACTCGGAACTATTGTTTTGTCACGGATTATTGTTTCTATTTTTTAAGAAATATTTATCGACAATCCAACCGTACGGATTTCAAGATATATCTAATATAATGTTATTCCCAAATTTTCAAAAAATAAAAAATTAATTTGGTTGGAGATCTTAGTAGATAACTACTATATTGACTAGTACTACTACTCGTAACTAGTGATTTGTCACATATTGTTGTTTCTATTTTTTAAAAAATATTTATCGACAATCCAACCGTACAGATGTCGAGATATATATAATATAATGATATTCCTAAATTTTCAAAAAATAAAAAATTGATTTGGTTGGAGATCACTATTATATTGACTAGTACTCGAGCTAGTGATTTGTCACAGATTGTTGTTTCTATTTTTTTAAAAATATTTATCGACGATCCAACCGTACGGATGTCAATATATATATAATATAATGATATTCCCAAATTTTCAAAAAATAAAAAATTAATTTGGTTGGTTATCTTTGTAGATTACTATTATATTGACTAGTACTCAAGCTAGTGCTTTGTCATAGATTGTTGTTTCTATTTTTTTAAAAATATTTATCGACGATCCAACCGTACGGATGTCAAGATATATATAATATAACGATATTCCCAAATTTTCAAAAAATAAAAAATTAATTTGATTGGAAATCTTAGTAGATCATTATTATATTGACTAGTACTTCTAACTATTGCTTTATCACAGATTGTTGTTTCTATTTTTTTAAAAATATTTATCGATGATCCAACCGTACGGATGTCAAGATATATATAATATAATGATATTCCCAAATTTTCAAAAAATAAAAAATTAATTTGATTGGAAATCTTAGTAGATCACTATTATATTGACTAGTACTCGTAACTAGTGTTTTATCACAGATTGTTGTTTCTATTTTTTAAAAAATATTTATCGACGATCCAACCGTACGGATGTCAAGATATATCTATATCCAATATTTCATTACATATTTTTTTAAAAAATAATTAAAATTTAAATATATTTCGAATTTTATACGAATTTTTCGGATCGGATTTTTTCCAGATTTTTCCCGGATCGGATTTTTTCCAGATTTTTCCCGGATCGGATCGGACGGGTTTTTCGGATTCGGATTTTTTGTGCATCTCTATGTGTAGTGTATATATTAATTTATTAAATTAAAATAGACATTAGAGTTGATCTAATTAAAAAATATAATTGAATCAAATTAAATGGGTTTATAACTATAAGTGTATGTATAAAAATATATAAATGAGCTTATAACTATAAATGGGTTTAAAAATATATAATTATATATTATATATATTAAAAAAAATATTTATATATATTATATATAATTAATTTCGGATACGGATATTTTCGGATACGGATGTGCCTATATCCATATTCGTATCCGGAATCTTCGGATTCGGATACGGATAATATCCGTTTTCTTCCGGATACGGATAATATCCGTTTTTTTCCGGATACGAATACAGATATTTCGGACAAATATCGGATTTTTCGGATTTTTTTGACAGCCCTAATAATTAGCACCTGTATTATAATAGATAAAATTGTATCTATATTTTTTAGGCCCATGACTCAGTACCACCGACCAACCAATCAATTTTATATGTACATAGTTATTACCCGTATTATAATAAATAAAATTGTATTTAATATGTATATTTTTTAGGCCTGACAGACGTACCAAATTTTTTAATTTTTCGACTATAATAATATAGTATAGTATACATATTTACATAACATATCTGATTACATCTTCGCATGGACAAAAAATTATTTCTTAATATTAATAAACTTTGATCCTTGGGTTTTTATTTTTCTTTTGTCCTGTAAAATAATGGCTTCCATCAAAGTTTTCTTTCAGCTTTCGATAATCTGTTTCTTGTGTCTCGATCCTCGGCCTGCAATGTGTTTTAGTCTGCAGTTACCAGACATTAGCATATTAAGAAGTTGTAAGATTGATAAGATATATCAGCTTGGAGATTCTCTTTCGGACACCGGAAATCGCATCATAGAGGATCCCCTGGATGTATGTGGCAGCCTTCCTTATGGTGAAAGTTTCTCTCGGGGACCAACTGGCCGTTGCTCCAATGGATGCTGATGATTGACCATATTGGTAACAAGTTCTTATTTGTATGGTTATTCATGTTTTGATCATTTGATAGTTCATTTGTTAGAAGCTAGCAGATTCATAGTTTACAATCTTGTTCATTATCAAACAGCATTAGCAGCTGGTATACCAATGCTCTATTTGAAAGGCAATGCAAATTTTACCCATGGCGTCAACTTTGCCGTTGGTGGTTCTACTGCACTGTCAGCAAATGCTTTGGCAGAGAAAGACATTATGCTATCCGAAACCAATAGTCCCTTCACATTCAACTTGAGTGGATGTTCAGTTATTTTGCTTCACAATGCAACACAGACATACGTAAGTACTCAAGAACTAAATTATTGATCTTACTTTTATTGAATTAGAATTTGCATAGATCTTAAAATTGGTGCGTACATTTCAAAGACTGCACTCCTGGAAGTCTAAAACATGCTCTATTTATGGTCGGGGAAACTGGAGGGAATGATTATAATTATGCATTAGAACAAGGCAAAACCATTGAAGAGGCAAAACAGTTGGTGCCCGAAGTTGTTGAAGTCATTAAGGATGCAGTAATAGTAAGTTGTTCGGTCCAACATGTTTTTCTTAATTTGTTTATCTAATTGACTGCAGTGTTTACATGTTCTCTTTCTATTTTCAATTCTCTCAAGTCCCGTTTTGTTTTAATCCAGAGGGTCATTGATCTTGGGGCTGCCCGAGTAATTGTTCCAGGAAATTTTCCAATCGGCTGTTTTCCAATGTCCCTGATGTTGTTCAAAAGTAATAACAAATCAGCCTACGACGAACATCAATGTTTAAAAGAGTACAATGATTTTGCCGCATTTCATAACAAGTATTTACAGCAAGCAATACTCACATTGCAAGAAGAAAATCCTGCCACTACAATTGTGTACGGAGATTACTTCAATGCCTTCAAATGGCTTCTGTACAATGCTCCACATCTAGGTAACTCTTACTATAGATATAATCTATGAACTCATTATGCACAAGACATCCATTACATATATACCATACTAACTATAGTAGATAATCTCGAGCACATACTGATATGTTAATTATGCATATTGACGTAAATTTTTCTGTAGGCTATTTACTCTATGTCACGATATTTTTAGTGTAAAGAAGCACGTCATTATCGAAATATATTGTCATCTTACATATCCTGAAAGTGAAAATGTAGTTCACATGTCTGTGCTCTGTAGTGTACACTGATATTTAATACATTTATGATAGGAATTAACGCAACATCTGCATTAGTAGCCTGTTGTGGAAATGGTGGCATCCCGGGTGCTAGTGCCAGGACTGAAGGCTGTGGAAGCCCAAATGGTCCATTATGTTCACATCCTGATCGATATATCAGTTGGGATGGAATTCATTTGACACAAAAAGCTTACAGTGTTATATCCAGGTGGCTTGTAGCAGATATTACACCAAAGCTTAACTGTGGTCTTCAAGTCGTAGATCATTAGGATAAAACGTTAAGCAAATTATATTTATATGACACCTGTTATGCCGAATTTCGCTTAATCGAGGTTGACGGGCATAGAACCCAGTCCCTGTGTTTAACCTTTAGGCTTTATCTTTGGCTCAAGTTGTTATTTCTCACACAATATTCCACTATGTTCTCTGTTTCCTCAAATGCTGGATAGTTTCTTCTGATTGCCTGCTGAGGACACTGTCTACTCTTCAAATATTGGCTTTATAACGTAATTATCCCACTCTCGCCGTGTCATTGATACCGTGAACTCGGATTATATCATAACATTACTGAAAAGAAAATTACAGTCCAAGTTAATAACTTTGATTAAAAAATGTATATGTGATTGATTAATATCAAAATTTAAGAATTCTATACTCATTATTAACATATTTTAAATTCAAATTAATAACTTCAAAATTTTAATATTTATCCCCGTACTTGGTTAGTCTTCGATGAACGTATTAATAATCACAAAATCCATTGCTGATCTTTTTTCCTTTTTTGTTGGAGAAGAAATCCATTACTAATCTTTAAGTTTAAAATTTGTAAATGTGAAACTTACGCATGCATGATGCATGATGCATACATATATTATTACGTGGGGTACTTGCTGGTTCTTAAAATGGGAAGCCCATATTTGTAACCAAATTTAAATCAATTTACGTGGGCCACATATCATCCCTGCTTATAGTTATAGTTATAATATATTTCTTCTTTCTCGAATTTTCTACAAATTATATTTGAGTTCTAAAATTATATTAGAGCAATGCTACGGAGTTATCCCAATTTTTTTTTCACGTGTCATGACATATGACTTGTTTTAATTCGTAAGTGCATATATATGCACGCGTTGTCTCATATTATTACATGAAAGTTACTGATTACACACACGACAATTCTTGGGACAAGTTTTGGAAATTTTTTTGGGGTATCTAACATTTTTCATTATATTATTATTATTAGAGGTAAAAGTTTAATGAAGTACTAAATAAAATACTATGTATTTCTATATTACCAAACATATTGCAAAATATATAGTAGCACTATACAGTACTCAAATTACTATTTCATTTAAGGATATTCTAATTAATAAAATCCTTTTACTAAATGGCCGGATATTAAAGATAAAAGGTAATATGTTGCTAGTATGTAGGGGTGTAAATGAGTTGAGTCGAATTTTATACCGTTTATCTTTAGTTCGTTTAAAATTTTTTGAATCCGAATTCGAATATTTATTGAGTTAAATATTTTGTTTGTATTTGTTTCGTTAGTGAAAAATATTGTCGAACATGTTTACGAAAAACTCGTGAACATATATTCACAAAAACTCACAAATACATGTTCGCGAACAACTAATGAACGCATCTCATAAACTATTAATCACGAATAACTCATGAATATCGTCACGAATTTGTGTTCATTAACACCTTAATTTATAAATTCATTCTCTCGAAGAATATTTTAGAATATAACTTTTTTTTTCAAGTTACAATATAACATATATTATAATTCAATTAATATTAATAAAAAATGTATAAGTTTAACAAAAGTAAATAATAAATGAGTAAAAAATTTAATGAATTAAATTATAAATAAATATATATACAATTATTTACTATTTATCATAAATGTTAATGAACATGTGTTTACAAAACATATTCACGAATTTATTTCGAATTTGTCACGAATATTCTCACGAACTATGTTCGCAAGATGTATTAATGAATCTATCCATGAATATCATAATCGAACTTGTTCGCTAATTTTCGAGCTGAATTATATTGTGCACAAGTTTGACTCATTTATGAGCCGAATTTAAAAATTATGTTCATATTCAATTCGGTTATACGATTAGACTTTTTCGGGCTGAATATCGAAATGTTTATGAATGTATCGTTCATTTCAATGTTCTTTCTAAATTATTACTCATTCTAAGGAAATACATGATTTTTTTCGTTTTTAGTGTTCTCTTGCATTATTTTTCACCAATTTTATTTTCCATTTTTTCCATTATTAAATATTTAATATTTTATTCACAATATTCTACAAGGGAATTAACCATCTCATAAACGTTTGTAGAGAGTTAACGAGGGCATCTTGTCATTCAGGCCACCAGTGGACTGTCGGCACCTCTTTCGACAGCAGATGTTGAAGTTGCCATATACGCCCATTTTCAGAAATAAAAAGATCCTAAAGGAAGCTTCTGGGCAGTTTCACATAATTGATTTGAATTATTAGATGTGACTTCAGCTAGCTAGGAAGGCCACCAATCTTTTAGTTTATATATCTACATGTTATGGAGCAAAAACAGTGAATAAATTCTTGTGATTCCAAAACATCAAATAAAATTTTAATATTTCAGTTGATAATTTAATATAATTATTTTTTTTCAGGTATAATTATTTTAAAATTTTAAAACTTAATATTTAAATTAATATATTACAAATATATATAACTACACTAAAGAAAATTCATCAAAAAACTATAAAATTATTAATATTGGTATATATTATGACTTTGCATATTTTATTTTAAATTATTTATTATTAAAAAATATAATTATAATTTGATGATACAATAGTTCATATGTTTTATGTATCAAATTTTGAGTTTTTGTATAAAACAAAGTTTAAATAAGTTTTCACACTAATCCAAATAATTTTATATTTATACTATATTACTAATATTAAAATATTAAAATTTTGATATTCTCTGGTCGATAGATATTTGAACCGGATAATATCAGTTCTTTAATTAAAATATATTTCTAAATAAAAAAAGATCTTATATTTTTAAAACACAAACGTAAATAAAATATGTAAAAAATTATATAAAAATATTTCTGTAACAAATATTAAATAAATTAAAACTATTGTTGTAATAATATAAATAAATTTAAATCATATATATATATATATATAATGATTTAATATTAAATATGACTCATATTTAATTACTTATTAAAAATATACGTATCTTAATTAAAATTTAAAAATAAAATAAAAATTAATGTGTGAATATTTAAAAGTTATAAATTAATATACAAATATAATGCAAAGTTACATGTTATATACCATACATATTTTAACATTGATATTATAAGTTTAATAATTTATTTAAAGAAAATTATTGTTTGCCCAGAAGGATGAACTATTACAGAAAGGGGGTTGAATGTAATAGTACCAGTAAATCGATTAAAAACACAAGTATGTAAAAGATTAATGCGGTTTTGTATTAAAGATTGAACAGGTTACAAAACTCTCTCAAGAAGTTGTTTATTCTCAAGAGCTGCTAGGTTATGAAAAATACGATCTGCTAAGATTGAATAATGTTAATCTATGTCTGTGTTTATATATACACAGTTACAAATCAATTATAAATCAGAATAGAAATAGAATAACTTTTCATAAGGAAATAGTTTTGCATTCGAATTCCTTCTCACTTTCCTATTCAGACTCTGATTTGAATTGCTTACTGACAAACTCTAATATTAAACTCTGTCGGTTACTATTCTCTGATTGAGCATTCTATGTTAGAGTAAACTCTGATTGAGTATTCTCTGATAGAGTAAACTCTGTCCGACAGCTCCTTAAACTCTGATGACGTCAGCAATGTAAACTCTGACTTGTATTCTCTGACAGTCATCAGTGCTTGCTTCCTAACAATCTCCCCCAATTTATGCTTTAAGAAATAAAACATAAATTTCACTTATGATGTCAGAATTCCAAGACAAATGCATCAGAGTTTGTTTGTCATGTTTAACTCAGATTCTTCTGTAAGAAAAATCATCTTTCAGAAATTGACTCAGAAGTTTGTCTTCAGCAGCTCTCAATAGATTCACCAGCTTTTCTTTCAGTTCCTTCATTTGGTCAGAAGAATCATCAATCTGATAAATAGCAGCCCTCAAATCATAGATAGATGATCTGTCCATTCTTTCATCCAAAGCAATGCAACAAGCCTTCATTCCATCAGGATTTAAGATTAGTGTAGGTATCCCCAACACCATCTTGACTTTTGCATCTCCCTTTCTCATTGCTCTTCTAGATCCATCTTCATGTAAATATCCAGGCTCATACTCCTCAGAGTTTATCATCATTAATCTTTCACTTTTCTTCTTTTCAGCTATTGCTCCTTCAAGAATTTTTACCCATCTAGAAGTCACTTCATTTTCATCATTTAGGAGGAACAGAACATGTTCAAGTTCTTTAGATGCTTTCTGAATTAAGTCTTCTTGAGCAATCTTCATAACTCTTCCATCATCCAAGAAATAAATGAGTTTCTCCTTAGTTTGAGCACCATCAAAGATATCTTTCACAATGTTAACAGATATTAGTTTGTCCAAATGTTCTTGAGACAGCTCTTCCTCAGGTCTGTCTTTTAATGAATAAGGATCTCTGAAGATGTTTGCTTCACCTTTGTAGACCTTAGCATGTGAATCACCAATACCACATTTATCTTTTCCAAGCCTGGCATTTAGTGTCAGAGTTTGAGTGTTTGTCCACAGAAGATCAGACTTTTTCTTCCTTATCAGAGATTGCTGTTGTTCTTCTTCCTCATCATCAAAACTTGAACCACCTGGAATAAAAGTTGTTCCAGACATAGTGAGAGGATTCTTTGGCTTGACTGGAGCTTTTTGCTGAATTCTAGAAGATGGTCTTGTTTGAATTTCTGAGACTGGTTTTGATTGAGCAACTGGTTTGACTGCTTTGGGAATTTCAACACTCTTGACTTGAATGGGATTAGCTTCTGACTTCTTCTGTTGAACAAATATCTTCTTCTGAATTGGTCTTTTTCTTACATATCTTCTCTTTTTCTGGACTTGAGCAATGTCAGTACCAGACTTCTTCAATTCAGCTCTACAGCAGCTGGATCCATTCCTGGATTTTCTTCTTCAAAAACTTTCCTAGCCAGCTCTGCATCTTTTAGATTCCGTTCTTCAATTTTCTCAGGCTTCTTTTCTTCTTCAAGTCTTCTTGCAAATTCCAAATCAGCTTCAATCAGAGTTTGTTTCTTGATTTGTTTATCAGAGATTGGTGCCATCAGAGTTTGAGTAGACAGAGTTTGACTTTGACCAATCAGAGTTTGCTGCATAATTTGTTTACCCTCCATGTGACTCCCTTGATCTGCATCATCAGGTTTTTGTACAACATCCTCTTTGCATTTGTCTGTAACTGAACTCTCCCCCTTTCTGACATCAGACTTTTGCTTGATAGTAAGAATATCAGCAATGGTGTATAACATCCCCTGCATAGAACTGATAGAGTTTGTCAAAATATCCACCTTGTCTTCCAGAGAATCTTGTCTAGATGAAACATTCTTGAACTTGACTTCCATAGAGTTTTGCAAAGATTTGACCAAGGCAGAGTTGTTGGTAATAGTATCCTTGAGTGCACCAACTTCAGTGTGAAGACCTTTAGATAACACTGTAGTAGCCTTCAACACATACTTCAATTCTGCAGAGTTAATCTCTTTGTCAGCTTTATAAATAAAATCATGAACATAATCATGAACATGTGGCCAAAAGATATCTTCATGTGAATATTGAAGGGTTTCGGGCATGAAAACGCAGCGGAATTAACGTAAAAATAATAAAAAAAATCGAAACCCAATCGCAGGATCCATGTATAACGTTGGATGATTATGGTGAAGAAGTATGTACCTTAACAAAGCTTTCGTATGCTGTTTAATGGAGGTCTAGAAAGATGAATCACAGCAGTCCTCTGTTGCAAAGATTTGCTCTCTAAAGAAGTCCACACGAACGCCCGATCGTCCTACAATCACCGGAGTCAGTACTAGCCGAATTGTTTGCCTCTTGCCTCTCTCTCTCTATTTCTCTAGTCTCTCTTGATGTTGAGCAGCTAGGGTTTTTCTCTAAAATGAAATTTGATGATTAAACCCTAATACTATACATCATTATGTATATATAGGGGAGAGAGAGATTTTGGACCTAACCCTAATCCATGTGGTTTCCAAAACCCATTATGACTTTGGGTTATTATTATTATTAAATCTGAATTCTAATATAATTAATCAAGTCCCACATAATTAATTCAATAATTAAATTCAAATAATAATAATACTTATTAAATCCGAATTCTAATATAATTAATCAAGTCCCACTTAATTAATTCAATAATTAAATTCGAATAAACAATAATATATTTAAATTCGTAATTTAAATAAACCTCCGTTTTGACGTTCTTTGTGTGTGACCCTTTAGGTTATTATTACGTTGGCAATAATTTTATTATCTAATAATAAAATTATAAACAATGAGCGGCATCTAGTAATACATCATTGCTACCCAAGTAACAATAATAATTGGTGATTCAATTAAACCTTTCGTGAATAATGTTCCATGTAATATAATCCCTTTAACCTTATATTATAGATCAAACTCGAGGCTGTATAGTGTCATCCTCTTCAACGTTTAATCTCAGTTTCCTTGATCAATGAGTAGACTATTTAAACAAATCAATATTTGAGCATGGCCATGCATTTCATAGTCTCACTCAATCAAGAGGCCAATAATATCACTCCTAGAATTGGAGGGTTAAATTCTATATCTATCATTCATATTCCTCATACGATTCATAGCATACCCAATGTACACTTTTATCATTACCCGGTTAAAGGTAACTTTGAGTGTAATCAAAGTATATTAATTCTCGTATAGAAATATAATGATTTCAAGTCAGAGGATCATTACATGTTATTCCTTAGAACAATGTCAATATTTGTAGAAGGGGGGTTGAATACAAATATTAAAACTTTTTGTGTGTTCTAATATTTGTTCTTGATGATTGATAGAATAAGAGAATAAGTTCGAACAAATTAATGCTGAAAAATAAAACTGAACAAAGAGATTTAAAATTATTGATGGATTGGTTTTTCCATCAATATATATTTTTGCTCAATGCTCCTAGGTTAGAAGAAACCTAGCTTCGTTTTTACAAGATTAGAAAACAAATCAACTGTTCTTACACAAGTGCTCTCAAGCTTGAACAGTTGATTAAGAAATATGTCTAACTTGTATATTTTCTAATAATGCTACTACACTTGTTTTTATACCACAAGTGTTCTTTTTCAATTCCTATACTAGGATTGTTTCTACCTGCCTTCCTTTTACCTTTTTCTATTTTACAAAAAGGTTTGAAAGACAGCTTCTGATTGAGTCTTCACAGCCACTCTAGACTGTCTTCCATAGGTGTGCTTTTTGTTCTCTGGATCTTCAACAGATATTCTTTCTGTGTTGTCACACTCAATTGATAATTTGTTGTTAAGCATATCAATTGATCCATTCTTTAATCCATCAATTGATGTACTACTTCGATGGATCTTTATATCCATCGACTGATAAAAGATGTCTTATCGATTGATAGATGTTATCAATCGATATATCAGTCGATGGGTCTTCACATCAGTTGATGGTCTTCAATGCTTGACTTGGCTTCTTCGATTGATCCTTCATCCATCGATGCTTCAATATCAATTGATCATCCTTCACTTGTGCAATTTCCTGTCTTCACATAATTACAATTTAACAGTTTAATTTACACATCAATTGATGATCCATATCAATCGACTCTAACATCAATTGATGAACAAAATATCAATTGATTTACACCTTATCGATTGAAATAGACTAAGTATACCTATGCTACAATCCAAATTATCAGTTGATTCATATAAACACTTCAACTGACAAATGGTTTCCTGATCAATTGATATTTATAACTTTCATATCAATTGATCAGTTACAACAAATAAAATTTCTATGATTCTAAGATTAATGTTATCATTAAATCACATGTAGATTCCTAACATTACATCATTATCACAGTGAGATTTCTTATGACACTTATTAACATGTAGAATCTCACGGCGGGTCTTTCCAGTGTCATGTATTGATACATACACTTATTTTCTTGACTTTAGTATCATCATACCTATGACCAATGAGATGTGGTCATCCGTCAACAAACATACTAGTCTTATTGCATTATTATTGTCCTTAAATAATAATACTTGACTAGGGAATTTTAGGAATAAAATACTATTCATATAATCTCATTTTTTAAGTCACATACTTAAAGATATATATTACGTATTATTATTCCAAGGACATTTATTATCCCTTCAATTTATAACGCAGTAAATAAAGACATAATAAATAATAATTAAATAATCACATAAAACATAATCCTTAATTGTTTTCAATAAAATATTAAAAGTATTGTCTCTAGGACACCAATACTAACAATCTCCCACTTGTACTAGAGTCAATCTCTCATGTATCTAATACTCATGGAACTAGTATGACCTTCGTGCTTCTGCTGCGACAAAGCCTTAGTCAGTGGATCTGCAATGTTATCATTTGTATACACTTTATATATATGTATATCCCCTCGATTATTAATCTTATTAATTAGGTGATATCTCTTAAGTACATCCCCAAACAGCCTCCTTGGCTGCTTCGCAAGCATCAATATACTCAGGCTTTATTGTAGAATCAACAATTGTCTCAGCTGTGAACAATTCCAGCGTACAACATCTCCATTTAGACAAAACACAAATCCAGACTGAGAAATCGAATCATCCTTGTCTGTCTAGAAACTAGCGTCGGTGTAACCTTTTACTACCAGCTTATCTTCTCCTCCATATACCAAGAATTAATCTTTAGTCCTCTTCAAGTACTTAAGAATATTCTTGACTGATGTCCAGTGACCTTCACCTGGATTAGACTAGTATCTACTCTGACTTAGGCCGATCATTCTTCTTGATCTATCTCTATAGATCTTGATACCTGAAATATAGGTCGATTCGCCTAAGTATTTCATTGAGAAATTCTTACTCAACCAAGTCTTAAAAGCCTGTAAAGAAGGAATGTCATTCCCTATTATTAATATATCATCAAAATATAATTATAGGAATGCCATATTGCTCCCACTTACCTTCTTGTAAACACATGGTTCATCTTCATTTTGAATAAACCCAAACTCTTTGACAGTTTCATCAAAACGAATGTTCCATCTCCTTGAGGCTTGTTTCAATCCATAAATGGATCGACGCAGCTTACATACCTTTACAGCATTCTTTGGATCAACAAAACCTTCAGGCTGTGTCATATGCACATCCATATCTTCTTCAAGGCTCCCATTTAAGAAAGCGGTTTTGACATCCATCTGTCAGATTTCATAATCATAGTAAGCAGCTATAGCAAGCAAAATCCTGATGGACTTGACCATAGCCACTGGTGAAAAAGTCTCATCATAGTCAATACCATGAATTTGCTTGAAACCTTTTACCACCAATCGTGCCTTATAGGTCTGTACATTACCATCCATGTCGGTCTTCTTCTTGAAAACCCACTTGCACCCTATAGGTTTTACCCCTTTAGGTGGATCAACCAAAGTCCATACTTGATTAGTATACATGGATTCCATATCAGATTTCATGGCATCCAGCCATCTCTTGGATTCTGGAGTGTTCATAACATCTTAGTAGGTGAAAGGCTCATCTTCGTCGATAAGTATCACATCACCATCTTGAGTTAAGAGAAATCCATAATATCTCTCAGGCTCATGTCGAATCCTACTAGACCTACGAATAACCTGTGTTTCTTGAGCAGTGTTGTGGTCTTATACATCCTGCTCAAGTTCCTCCATTGGTTCAATGTTATCTTGTGGGCCTCGAACTTCATCGAGATCTATTATCCTCCCACTGTTTTTCTTCGAAAGAATTTCTCTTTCAAGAAAAACTGTAGTTCGAGCAACAAACACTTTGTTCTCGGAAGGATTATAGAATGAATAAGCCTTTGTTTCAATTGGGTATCCCAAAAAATTATATTTGTCTGATTTAGGTCCTAGCTTGTCAGAAGTTAAACGTTTCACAAATGCTTCACATCCCTATATTTTCATAAATGACATGCTATGATGTTTCTTAGTCCATATCTCATATGGAGTCTTCTGAACCGTTTTAGTAGGAACTCGGTTAAGTGTATAAGCAGCCGTCTCCAAGGCGTAGCCCCATAAACTAATTGGAAGATCTGTATGACTCATCATCGATCGTACCATGTCCAACAAAGTACGATTCCTCCTTTCAGAAACTCCATTCCATTGTGGTGTTCCGGGATGAGTGAGTTGTGATACAATACCACACTCTTTTAATAAACTCTTAAATTCATGGCTTAAGTATTCACCTCCACGATCAGATCGTAGAGTCTTAATACTTCCGCCAATTTGCTTTTCTACTTCAGCTTTATTTCTTTGAACTTTTCAAAAGAATCGGATTTGTTCTTCATAAGATACATATATCTACTGAAATTATCAGTAAACGTGATAAAGTAGTAAAAGCCACCTCTTGTCATAGTAAGCATAGGACCACATACATCACTATGTATAAGTTCTAATCGTTCAGTGGCCCTTTCACCTTGTCCAGTAAAAGGAGATTTAGTCATTTTTCCAATGAGGCAAGGTTCGCATGCTTCGTATGATTCAAAGTCAAATTTATCCAAGTATCCATCCTTATATAACTTGGAAATGCGCTTCTCATTTATATGGCCTAAACGACAGTGCCAGAGGTATGTTTAATTTGAGTCATTTATTTTAAGACGTTTGTTATTCACATTATAGATAGGAGTGTCTAAATCAAGAACATATAAACTGTTAAATAAACGTCCAACCTCATAGGTAACATTATTCAAAGAAAAAGGAACAACTATTGTTCTGAATTAAAATGCAAAACCTTTCTTGTCTAAACAAGAAACCGAAATAATGTTTCTGCAAATTGCAGGCACGTAAAAACAGTTCTCAAGTTCTAAAATAAGCCCAGTGGGCAATGATAAATAATAAGTCCCTACAGCTAAAACAGCAACCTTTGCTCCATTGCCAACTCGTAGGTCAACCTCTCCTTTAGCCAAAGTCCTACTCCTTTGTAGTTCATGTACATTTATACAAATGTGAGAACCACATCTAGTATCCAATACCCATGATGTAGAAGTTGACAAATTGACCTCTATAACATAAATACCTGAATCAGAAGCTTGACCAGCCTTCTTCTTCTTCTTCAGATCCTCCAAATAAGCATGACAGTTTCTCTTCCAATGACCTGGTTTACCATAGTAGTGACAATCACCCTTTGCAACAACACCCTTAGGCTTTAAAGCCTGTTTGGGATTAGCCTTTGGCTTGGGACCAGAAGCAGATCCAATCTTCTTCTTTCCCTTCCATTTGCCTTTCCTATTAGCCTTACCTTTGTTACCTACCATCAACATGGCAGCAGGTTCAGCTTTTTCATGTTGGTTTCAGTAGTTCGTAACATGGCCAACAATTCAGTGGGTGTTTTGTCTATCTCATTCATATTGTAGTTCATACCAAAATGAGTATAGTTACGGTTCAAAGATTGCAAGATTAAGTCAATCTGAGCTTCCAAACGAATCGGGAAACCCAAAGTATCAAGATACTCAATATAACCTATCATCTTCAGAACATGTGGTTCAACAGGTTCACGCTCTCCCTGTTTGCAAGCATACAGTGCTTTGCTCATGTCGAACCTTTCTTGACAAGCTTGTCCCTCAAACATTCTTTGAAAGTGTTCAATCATCTCATAAGCATCCATATGCTCATGTTGTTTTGAAGCTCAACACTCATGGTTGCCAGCATGAGACATGCAATATCATTCACATCATCAATATGCTTCTGATAAGCATTTTGTTGAACGCGAGTTGCATTCTCAGCAGGAGGAGCAGGTGAATGAATTTCAATGACATGGAGCTTACGCTCTTGCCTGAGGACAATCCTCAAATTCCTATACCAATCCAGGAAGTTAGTTCCTGTCAGCTTGTCCTTCTCAAGGGTTGCTCGTACGGAGAAAGTATTTGTATTTTTTGCCATTTAAATATCTACAATGTTTAAAATGCATAAAATAAACATTAGATTGTCTGAGTTATTTATTATGTTCAAATGATTATGATATATTCATAATATATCTCTCACTATTTTAATCAAATTAATAGCCCTTACTATTAATTTGGAAAGTATATCCCATAATTCTTTCTAGTGAGCCAAGATCCATATTTCGTCATGTCCTAAGTCAACCACTGGAAGTCCTTAAAAAATGATTATTTAGGTAGACAAAAGTTGTCAATTATATCATATATAATTCTTGGATAGTTTGGTGAACAACGATTGATCTTATCTATCTAATAGACTTTTAACCAAACTCTATGCTTCTAAGTTCATAATGGTTGAATATAACCGTTTATTTTCACCTTATTATGACGACTCAGTTAAGTTAGACCCAATGATACAACGGCCGAATATAACCGTTTATATTCGTCGCATCTCACCACGATAGATAGGAGTCCCCTGCCACTGACAGTCCTTCCCCTAATCGATCTAGGATTCGATGAGTGTTCATTCATTGGAAAGCATCCGAGTAAAACTTAATATTTTGTTAAGGGGTTTAGAAAATTTATAACGATCATGATCACATCATAAACAGATCCTCAATTTTTCCTTGAACCAAATATTTCAAATTGACATATTAAATTGTTCATTTCCCAGATAGATGGAGGATACCAGTGGTCACACTTAAAACCCATCAGCCTTACGAATACGCATATCCGTTTTTGTCAGAAAATCCCAGTTATAGATATCAAAAATCAATATTTAATTCCGTGTTTTAAAAATTCATATTTCAAAAACATAAGAATCACATGATCGTTTGTTAATTTTAAAATCTTGAATCGTTACAGATTTTATCTTTCTTAAGCAGACATGGCATGGGTGTCGTATCTAATACATACATCATTCCAACACATACATATCTACACATGCATTCATATACATATATGTATTGTGCATAAATTAAACGTGTTTGGTTATGGCCCCATCCTATGTGATATTTCCAAGCTAATGGAATTATCAAGGTCAATCTATGGTGGTTTCAAATACTACACTATTACATATCTTTATCTTCTTCATTGCTCCATCATCTGGATTGCCTCCTAGCTTCCTTGCTTCCAAGTCTCCATTGAACAATTACATTGAATAATAAATAAATCTATTCTAATGAAATTACAAGAAGAACTCGAGTTACATTCGAGATTAACAATTACAATGAATAAACGACATGCAAGTCGTATTTAGAAACCAAAACCATAAAACAAAACCACTATCCTATGGGTCTTTAGGCCATAACCATCCACCATATTATCACATAACACATGTAATATATCTCAGATTATATAAACATATCATATAATCAATATAATAAATTTCGAAATTTCAGAAAATCAAATAAATTTCAGAAAATAATAAATCGCCGTTTCGGGCCCTGTAACGTCGTCAAACGGCTTACAGACGCGAAGCTGACTTAGTCAGTATTTCTCAGTGATACGATTCCAGTCAGAAAACACATATCGTTTGTGAAAATCGGACACTGAACACAGATTTCAGAAAATCTACCGAAGCCGTTTCAGAATTCGTATCGAATACGATTTCCATAACAAGAACAAACATGTATCATATACATACAGCAATACACACAATCATCCCATGATTATAAAACACATGAATATCATATATTCAAAATCATATAAAACATATATATCAATATATAGTCATGGCATATCATATATATGTTTACATACATCGAAAAACTGTTAAACACATAACCAAATCATCCCATTATACACGTAGCTCTGATTCCATTAAAGGGTTTTTGGCATGAAAACACAGCGGAATTAACGTAAAAATAATAAAAAAATCGAAACCCAATCGCAGGATCCATGTATAACGTTGGATGATTATGGTGAAGAAGTATGTACCTTAACAAAGCTTTCGTATGCTGTTTAATGGAGGTCTAGAAAGATGAATTACAGCAGTCCTTTGTTGCAAAGATTTGCTCTCTAAAAAAGTCCACACGAACGCCCGATCGTCTTACGATCACCGGAGTCGGTACTAGCCGAATTGTTTGCCTCTTGCCTCTCTCTCTCTATTTCTCTAGTCTCTCTTGATGTTGAGCAGCTAGGGTTTTTCTCTAAAATGAAATTTGATGATTAAACCCTAATACTATACATCATTATGTATATATAGGGGAGAGAGAGATTTTGGGCCTAACCCTAATCCATGTGGTTTCCAAAATCCATTATGACTTTGGATTATTATTATTATTAAATCTGAATTCTAATATAATTAATCAAGTCCCACTTAATTAATTCAATAATTAAATTCGAATAATAATAATACTTATTAAATCCGAATTCTAATATAATTAATCAAGTCCCACTTAATTAATTCAATAATTAAATTCGAATAAACAATAATATATTTAAATTCGTAATTTAAATAAACCTCCGTTTTGACGTTCTTTGTGTGTGACCCTTTAGGTTATTATTACGTTGGCAATAATTTTATTATCTAATAATAAAATTATAAACAATGAGCGGCATCTAGTAATACATCATTGCTACCCAAGTAACAATAATAATTGGTGATTCAATTAAACCTTTCGTGAATAATGTTCCATGTAATATAATCCCTTTAACCTTATATTATAGATCAAACTCGAGGCATGTATAGTGTCATCCTCTTCAACGTTTAATCTCGGTTTCCTTGATCAATGAGTAGACTATTTAAACAAATCAATATTTGAGCATGGCCATGCATTTCATAGTCTCACTCAATCAAGAGGCCAATAATATCACTCCTAGAATTGGAGGGTTAAATCCTATATCTATCATTCATATTCCTCATACGATTCATAGCATACCCAATGTACACCTTTATCATTACCCGGTTAAAGGTAACTTTGAGTGTAATCAAAGTATATTAATTCTCGTATAGAAATATAATGATTTCAAGTCAGAGGATCATTACATCATTATCACAGTGAGATTTCGTATGACACTTATTAACATGTAGAATCTCACGGTGGGTCTTTCCAGTGTCATGTATTGATACATACACTTATGTTCTTGACTCTAGTATCACCATACCTATGACCAATGAGATGTGGTCATCCGTCAACAAACATACTAGTCTTATTGCATTATTATTGTCCTTAAATAATAATACTTGACTAGGGAATTTTAGGAATAAAATACTATTCATATAATCTCATTTTTAAGTCACATACTTAAAGATATATATTACATATTATTATTCCAAGGACATTTATTATCCCTTCAATTTATAACGCAGTAAATAAAGACATAATAAATAATAATTAAATAATCACATAAAACATAATCCTTAATTATTTTCAATAAAATATTAAAAGTATTGTCTCTAGGACACCAATACTAACAAATATTTCCAAGAACTGTCCCAAATATTCTGTTTAAGATAATCTATTATCACATCTTGAGAAGTTCCTGGTTGAGCAGAGAAATCTCTGTGAACACCTTCAGCATCTAAATCAGCTTCAATCTCTCTTTTCAAATCTTCTACCACCATGTAATCTTGATAGCTCATGCTTAATCTTTCATGTGCATCATGTGAGTTGACTGACCATTTCTTAGTATTGTACCTTTGAGAATATGGAATAGACAAGTCTGTAACTTCTTCATCAACAAAAATAGCCTCATCAGAGTCTGTGTCCATCCCATCAAAGTTTGCAGCTTTGTCAAAGATTAGCAAAGCATCAGAGTTTGCAACAGATAAACTCTGAGTACCTGCAGAAGATATAGAATATCCTAAGACACTCTTATTTTTTTTAAAGTAATCTCATTACTTCTCACATCACACATATCATAACTTTTAAGAGTTAGATTTTGCTCACTAGAAGTAACTAACTTCTTTCTCAATTCTACCTCACCTTTTACCAGATCCAGTGTCTGTCTCTCATTAATTCTATTTTTCACACATTTTACCTCAGACTCACTAGAAAGGCTCAACACACATTGTCCTACAGAAATAAGAGGTGGCTGAAAAAGGTTAACTGTAATTACATGAGTAGGGGTACCATTTTCAGGACTATTTATGATCATTCTAGCAGTTAAATTAGGAAAGGTAAAATCTGAACTTAAACTATCAGATAATGCATATTCTGAAGAAAAGTCAAATTTTATACCTTGAGTTGTAGATGTGGATGTTGTCTCCATTGGCTGGGCAGAGATTGGTAATACCATAAGAGCATTAGTGGTTACCAATAGAGCTTCATCAGAGTCTGTCTGTCCAATAGTAGAATCTTGGTCTGCAATCATAAAACTGATGATTGGTTCTTGTGGGACCTGAGTCATATCTTCAGCTGCTTCACCACTTTGAGGTGAAGGTTCTTGTGTGCTTGACTCTGCCATAACTTGGCCTTCAGCATCAGCAACAGCAAGATCTGCAAGAATAGGTAAAGTGCCTGCATCCAAACTTTGATTGAATGGTTCTTGTATGGTTGGGGCCTTAACAACTTCTTCAACCCTTTGAGCTGAAGGTTCTTGTGGGTTGTACCCCTGATCTAAATTGGCTTCATCTGCTGGAAATGTGGCTGCTGTTGAACTTTGATCAATAGGTTCTTGTGTGCCTGGCCATGTAGAGATTGCTACCTCACTTTGAGAGATAGGTTCTTGTGTATCCTGGCCAAAAGTGACAGACTTCTTCTTTCTTCTTGAAAATTGTTTTGAACTTGGAGAGGCAGATGATTTGGACTGCTTGGATTCCATATATTTCCTGACTTGTTCTGCCAACTCCCTAACTCTTTCATAAGAAATCTCCTTAATAATTTGCTTGGGAGAGTTTGTAGGAGAATCAGTGATTGTAAGAGGACCAGCTTCTTCTGGAGTGACATATGGCTTATCTTTCAAATAATTGTGTTGTCGCTCCTGTTCAGCCTTGAGCCAAAGATCATTTAGATTTCCCAAATTTTTCCTGCAGATTGGTTTGTCAACAGTAGGCCCCCGTCTAATACGTTCACGATTATAATAGGTAATATTTGTCCACCAATCAGCTTTTGACTTGACATACCAAGGAATCATGTTCTCAATTAGAACTGGTAATCCAGGTTCCATCCAAGGAATATTTGTCTTCCAATTATGCCATGCTTCAACAGAGTTTGCCAAGTCATTAGAGTTTAGATTAGAGATTGGAAGGTCAGAGTTTAGTGTTGCATCAGAGTTTAGTTCAGTGTTTGCAGCCTCAAAGTTTATAGCCTTGACTAATCTTCTCCTCTTCTTCTTCACCTCAGGCATTGGATTTACTGTGAATGGCTTCATTAAAGGGGCATGAGGTATCTCAGAAGCCTGTTCAACAGTTGTTCTCTTGGAAAAAACCAACCCTTCATCAGAATCAGAATCTTCATCTATTAATTTTCTCCTTTTAGGAGAAGATTCCTTCACTGTCTTCCCCTTTCTTTTGCTGGTGCCCTGTTGAGAGATTTGTGTTACAACCACATCCTTTTGGGAGACTGTAGAGGTTGGCAAAAGTGTTTGGGTGTCAGTGTTTGGAGGGTGGCTTGGGTTTGAATCAGAGGGTGCTAAACTATGATCTATAGCCACAGAGAGAAAATCCATTCCATACATGGTAGGAATTCTCTAATTTAAGAGAAGCCTGACCCATGTGGGATAAAAGAGAGGAGATAGATTACCTTTCTTAGCATCCTTCCTAGTTAGGTCAGCAAAAATCCTCCTATTCATACTAAAACTAGTTAAACTCTGATCATTCTCAAAATTTACATCAGGCAACAAAACATTAAAAATTAACTGAAAAAATCTAGCAAAATAAACAGTGTGAGTATCATCATTTATTTTGCTAGCCAGCTGCCTAATTATCATACAAGGAAAATTAAAATTGAGATTATGGGTCAGAGAATACCCAATTTGTTGTGCAAGCTGTGGGATTGCATCAAAATTTGTGCACTTGCCTGTGAAGGCCCTTGTGATGCAGTCGAAGAAGAAACTCCATTCTCTTCGAAGAAGGGGTCTGGTAAGACTCCCCATCTTTGTTAGGCTTCCTCCATAGCCTCGAAGATTGTTGAGCAGAATTGTTATTCATCGAATGATTATCAATTGATGTATTATCAGTCGATTGAAGATTGTCAACTGATAAGTTATTTGTTGATGTATTGACATCAATTGATGGGAGGATTCTAGGTGCTTGATTTCTTGAAATTTCCACATCATCATCACTATCCTCAATTTTTCTTGTTGATTCATTTTCAAAATGCAACAGATCATGAAATCCTTCATCAAACAACCCTTAAATTTTCTTGTCATCAAAGACTACATGCATAGATTCCATCACAATGTGTAATCTAAGATTGTAGACTCTGTATGCTTTGGTTGTTATTCCATATCCAACAAATATAGCTTCATCAGCCTTGGCTTCAAATTTTCCTAAATTTTCACCTTGATTTCTCAGTACAAAAATTTGCAGCCAAATACATGAAGAAAGTTAATTGTTGGCTTCTTATCTTTCTTCATCAACTGATATGGAGTTTTGCCTTGAATTTAATTGACCATGGAAATATTCTGAATGTAGCAAGCAGTATTAATTGCTTCTGCTCAGAAGTATATAGGTAGTTTTGCTTCTTCTAACATAGTTCTAGCAGCTTCAATCAAGGTCCTATTTTTTCTTTCAACTACTCCATTTTGTTGTGGAGTTCTTGGAGCAGAGAAATGATGAGTGATGCCTTTTTCTTCATAGAATTCCGTCATTGTTGCATTCTTGAATTCAGTACCATTATCACTTCTAATTTTCTTGACCTTCCATTCAGTTCCATTTTCAACATTCTTCACATGATTGATAATTAATTTACTTGCCTCATCCTTAGAGTGTAAGAAGTATACCCAAGAAAATCTTGTAAAGTCATCCACAATGACTAAGGCATATTTCGTTTTGGTAATTGACATGATGTTGACTGGTCCAAATAAATCCATGTGCAATAACTCCAAAGGTTTATCAATTGATGATTCAGACTTTGACTTAAATGATTCTTTTCTTTGTTTTCCCTTTTGACAGGCATCACACAGTCCATCCTTGGTGAATTCCATCTGTGGAATGCCTCTAACCATATTATTTCTGACCAATAGATTCATGGCTTTGAAATTTAAATGGGCTAGTTTCTTGTGTCAAGTCCAACTTTCATCTGAATTTGCTTTGCTCAGTAGGCATGTTATTGAATTTGCCTTTATAGAGTGAAAATCAACCACATAGACATTTCCTTTTCTATCTCCAGTTAAGAGAATTTCACCAGATTCCTTATTGGCTATGATGCATGATCCAGTTGTAAACCATACACCATTACCATTATCACACAGTTGACTAATACTGAGCAAGTTGTGCTTCAATCCATCAACTAGTGCTACATGTTCAATGATAACATTTTCTTTTACAATTGAGCCATATCCCAGGGTAAAACCTTTGTTGTTATCTCCAAAAGTAACTCCTGGGTCAGCCTTTTTCACAAACTTTGTAAGCAGGGACAAGTCTCCAGTCATATGCCTTGAACATCCACTATCCAAATACCAGAGATTTTTCTTCATGTTTCCCTGCACACACATAAAACAATCAAGTTGTTTTTGGTACCCAAGTTGCCTTGGGTCCTCTTTTATTAGTTGCAATATGAGCCTTTGTTGCCAATTTTGGTTCCTTTTATTTTGGTGAATTTAAATTCACTTTAACTTTGGGAGTAGGCTTTTGGGGCTTAGACACCTTGGAACTCATGGCAGAATTTCCATGCATTTCATTATTTACATTAGGCATGTTCCATGGCATACCAGGCATGTTCATATTTGCATATGCAAAGAAGGGATTATACATGTATGGAACTTGTGCATAGGAAATATGAACATTTGGTATAACTAAATTAGAAGACATGGCATTCATGAGCATAGGACTGGTAAACATGGCATTAGCAGTCATAGCATTTACATTTAAATCATTTGAAGATGTAGGTTTCTTTTCATTCTTGTATTTCATAGACAGATGATTTACACTACCACATTTAGCACATACCTTTCTGGGAGCATACATGTCAGGAGTGTAGTTGTTGTGCTTATTAATACCTATTTTACCATTCTTATTCTTTTTCTTCTTCTCAGACTTAGGTTGAGTAATTTCCACAGGTGTTATCTTTTCTAATTTCTCTTTTAATTGTTTCTTGGATAAGTTACCTATGTTAATCCTCTCAGCTTCAGTCTTAACCTGAATTTTAGTTTCTTTAACAAAATTGATAGGAGTGCGATAGGAGTGCTAAATTTGTTCTTTTTGTTAGCCATTGATGATTTACTTGTCAATGGATGCTTATCAGTTGATTCAGCATCAATCGATTGATAATCATTATCAGTTGATGAAGGATTAGAAGTAGATTGATCTTTATCCATTGAAGTATCAGTCAATGGCTTGCCTATTGATTTGGGGAGTTCTCCTAGAGTATCTACACCTTGAACATCAATAATTTGTTTGGCAGTTTTAGCAGACCTATTCTATTTGTTAATGGTATCAATTTCTTCAGCCAATTGTTCTTTTAACAATTCTTCTTTTTTCAAACTGTTTACTAGTTTATTCCTAGCATCCTTACTTTCCTGCTTAAATCTATCTAAACAAACAAGTTCATTTTCAAGAAAAATATTCCTCTCAGTTAAGACATCAATGGTATTCTTTAACTTGAGATTTTCCTTGTTTAGAGATTTTAGAGTGACATGCAAATTGTACAATTCATTGGACATTTCATTGATAGTACTATTGCATTCATCAGTTGTAAGCTCAGAAAAGTTTATAGCTAGAACCTGATTTGATGATGAACTAGCTTCTTCATCTTCATGTTTGGCCATTAGTGCTAGATTGATGAATTCCTCTAAATCACTGTCCTCAACAGCCCAGTCCTTCTCTTCAGTGACAAAAGCCTTTTCTTTCTGTTTCAAGAGGTCAAAGTATTTCTTTTTATAATCAATACCATCATAAGACTTTGTCTTTTCTTGTTTTGGCTTCCTGCACCCATTTGAGAAGTGACCAGCGAATCCACAGTTAAAACATTTGAATTTAGATCTATCAACCAAAATTTTGTTTTGATTGTTACTTCTAAACTGGGATCCAGGCCTTTGAGCATTTGGATTCCTCTTGAATTTTAGCTTTGAAAACTTCCTTGACAGAAATGCAAGGTGTTCGTCAATCTCATCCAAATCATCTTGAGAGCATGTTTCATTTTCTTCATACTTGCCTTTTCCTCTTTTGAATGATTCTTCAATAGCATCACCATCCATCATGACAGACTCTTCTTCACAGCCACTTTCCTTCTTTTCTTCATTTTCTTTGACCATCAAAGCCACAGTTTTCTCCTTTCTTTGATTCTTCGCAATCTCCTCATCTTGTTGTATTTCCAACTCATATGTCTTGAGAATACCATAGAGTTTCTCAAGAGTATAATCCTTGAAGTCCTGAGATTGTCTAATAGAAACAGTCATTGGCTTCCATTCTTTTGGAAGAGATCTAAGAAATTTTAAATTTGTATCCTCAGTTGCATAAATCCTACCATATAGCTTCAGTCCGTTTAATAACTTCTGAAATCTGCTATAAGTGTCATTGATAGATTCTCCACTCTTGAAATGAAATTATTCATATTTTTGAATCAAGAGTTGTATTTTGTTTTTCCTTACTTGTTCAGTTCCTTCACATAGAGTTTGAAGAGTGTCCCATACCTCTTTTGATGAAGTACGGTTTATCACATTGTCAAACATATCTTTATCCAGACCATTAAACAGAATGTTCATGGCTTTCTTATCTTTGAGAACTTCTTTTTCATCCTCTTCTGTGAACTCAGAGATGGAGTTTAGGAATATGTTTGTCAAGTGCAAAAGTTCCATCAGGGTTCACACATGTGACTAGCTTCATGGGAATATGAGGACCTTTTTCTATGCAGTGAACATAGGAAGGGTCGAGAGAAAGAAGATGCAGATGCATTTTTACCTTCCATGGAAAGTATTCGTCCTTTTCAAACACTTGAATCTTTACACCTGAATCTTTTTGGCCCATATTGACTGTTCTTGATCTTTAAACTTTCTGTATGTTGAAAGCCGGCTCTGATACCAATTGTTATTCCTAAGAACAATGTCAATATTTGGAGAATGGGGGGTTGAATAAAAATATTAAAACTTTTTGAGACTTTTAATATTTGTTCTTGATGTTTGAAAGTTTAATAGAATATGTTTGAACAAATAACTGAAAATTAAAATGAACAAAGAGAGATTTAAAAATTACTGATGGATTGATTTTTCCATTAGATATATATTTTTGCTTAATGTTCCTAGGTTAAAGATAACCTAGCTTCGTTTTACAAAGTTAGAAAAGAATCAACTGATCTTACAATTTGCTCTTAAGCTTGAACAGTTGATGTGAGAAATATTATCTAATTTCTATATTTTTCTAACATTGCTACTACACTTGTTTATATATTACAAGTGTATTTTACAATTCCTATTCTAGGATTGTTTCTATCTGTCTCTCTTTTTCCTTTTTCCTTTTTAGGAAAACAGACTTGAAAGACAACTACTGATTGAGTCTCCACAACCACCCTAGGCTGTCTTCTATAGGTGTACTTTTGTTATCTGGATTTACAACTGATAGACTTTCTATGTTGTCACAATCAGTTGATAATTTACTGTTAAGCATATCAATTGATTAATCATTTAATCCATCAACTGATGTTCTTCTTCGATTGATCTTTGCATCCATCGATTGATAAAGAATGACTTATCGATTGATAAATGATATCAATCGATGCATATCAATCGATGGGTCTTCACATCAGTTGATGGTCTTCAATTCCTGACTTGGCTTCTTCAATTGATCTCTCTTCCATTAAGGTTTCAATATCAATTGACCATCCTTCATTTGTGCAATTTCCTGTCTTCAAATAATTATAATTTGACAGTTTAATTTACACATCAATTGATGATCTATATCAATCGACTCTAACATCAATTGATAAGAATAATATCAATTGATTTACACCTTATCGAATGAAATAGATTAAGTACACCTATGCCACAGTCCAAATTATCAGTTGATTCATATAAACATTTCAACTGATAAATGGTTTCCTGATCAATTGATATTTATAAATTTCATATCAATTGATCAGTTACATAAAATAAAATTTCTATGATTCTAAGATTAATGTTATCATCAAATTATATGTAGATTCCTAACAAATACGAAGCGATCAAGGAACAATTATAAAAAATAAAATAATGCAACAATGTAGGCATATACATGGATGAATACAATGAAAAATACATGTATGACATGATGCGATGCGAACTGGCAAGTATAGGAAAATAATAAACATTAATTTTAATATACCGGACTCAGTCCGAGCACGCTTCGCAGTTGATTTCTGAGAGGAGCTCGCTATGACTTTTCCTTTCTCGGGAGTCAGCCTCGCACCCTCCTTCAAAAACCCATGTGCAACTAGGTTCGCGGTTGTAACCAAATTCTTCGCATTCCTCTCTTCGACAACGAGCTGTAGTATATTGATGTGAGTACGAGGAAGGGCAACTTGATAATATATTATAGATAAAAATTGTTCAGCGTCGGGGGATACACAAAAGCGAGCTGAAAGAAAAATGCAACGAGAACAGAGTGTTCACCTGACTTATAATTAAAATGAGTTTGAACTCGAGACGTGTCAAACACATAGAAGAATGACTCCTTCCAATGTCCCACATTGCTCGGGGTGCCATGCAACAAGTTCTTGTCGTTGAACTCCGGCCAGGCCTATAAGTAAAGATACCCGAAGTCCTTTTTGCCCGAAGACTTCAGGTTCAGAAAATAGCCCAATGTCTTCGCATCGAGGTCAGGGTATTTTTGTTTTTAATAAAGAAGAAACAGGGCAATGGTTGACCTCAACCCATTTAGATTTACTTGAAGGGGAGTGACATGGAAATACCTGCACACGTCCTGGATGAAAAGATGCATGAGCGATGCGATCCTAATCTTTAAGAACGAGATGGATAGAACCATCTGAGGGATGCGAATATCATTTTCCTTATGGTTGAATCTATAACATCTCTGGTGGGTTGCGGCAGGACGATGCGACCCTCCATCCTGTACTGTTCAATAGCTTCCGCCAAAGTCTACGTGGTGAGATTGGTTGAAAGATCCTTGGTTGTGAAATGTCATGGCAAGGATGGCCTCATAGTGGAGCTGCTCGCTTTGTCGACTAGCGGCTTTACACCTAAATTAATTGGCCCCTACAGCTCGGGCTGGTCGGGAGGAGTATAGGCTTCACCCTCTGAATCCTCGAGCACATAATCATAGTTCTCCAGGCCGATCGACCTGGTCACCGCATCATCATCCTCGCTGTCTGAGGACTCGACCTAGTGCAAGGTTGCTTCGTCCTCAAGGTCAAGATCAATCTCCGTGCAAACCCATTTACCCTTCGGGCCAAGAGACTCGTAGTATGCACTCCCCAGATAACTCTAGCTCGAATTGCTGTGAACTACGATTGGTTATTGAGGATGGACTGGATCTTCATCAGTTTGAATCCAGACAGCTCGCTCCGCTACCCGTCTCGACTTTTTCCTTTGTAAGGGGCCCAAGACAGCAATTCAGAAAAGATAGATCAATCGAGCTTGGCACCATGGGCCTCTTCTTCTTCCAGGCATCAGGATTGCCATTCCTGGGAGAGTCCTTGATCGACCAGGTCGAGTCGAAAAATAAATTAAACAATTCTAAATTCGATTGCTCGACCCGGGCTATATTGGCAGCCGCCTCTTCGGTGATTTCTGTCCCCCGGGACATTCGGATGGTGATGCGTGCCCGATATCTCATTCAGTTTGTGTTGGAATTCAGTCGAACCCCACAGCTCCTTGGGATAATGGCTAAGAGGCGAGGACGTACTTGTATTCGAATTGCTCGACATCTGAAATAAATGGTGAACACTTAAGGTCTGTGTTCTTAAATTAAAGAAAAAAATTCAAAAAGAAAATGCTAAGTATCCTCACATCGCACACGAGCCGGTCCTAAATTTAAGGTTGAGATCGCGACGCGAGGAGAAGTGGGGGTGTGTGAGGTAATGCGATCCGTGAAGTACGGTCGCATCACATGAAGTACATATACATGGATAACTAAACAAATGCTTTAATGAGTTCGGGTCATTACCTTTCGTTTTAGAAGGCAGGCTCGAGTCGCTTGATGAGGATTAGTCAGAGCTCTACTCGCTAGAAGATTTCAATAAATGAGGATGAACAAATCTGGTTCGCACCTGGATTCTGGGCATGAAAATCAATGAAAACCACCGTTCGATCCTTGAGCTCTCAGACATAATTCTCGAAAATGTTTTTAAAAATGATTAGAAATGATTGGAAAGTTCACATATTTATAGGCAAGGGAGGAGAGAGAAATGAGCATGACATGTGGCACGATCTTGGCCACCCATCTCGATCTGATGCATGTGACCATACCGTAAGCATGTGCAACCTCTCCTCTAAGGGCTGTATTCTAGTTCGGTTCACAGATGAAACCCTTTAGTTGACTTGGAAGCTAAAGGGCGTGATGTTGCCGGTCCGGTTCGCATGGAGCCCAGATCGCTAGCCTGGGGTACTTCTTAGAAAATATTTCATTAAATGTTGAAGGCTTGGCAGATCGCTTCACATTGATATTTGAGGCCTCTACTGATCGCTTCGCATGAAAGGTCTATGACATCAGGTATTATATCGCTTCACCTCGCATCTGGGCTCACATGGCTTCATGGCCCATATTCAGCTCGCATCGCTCTAAAGATGATATAATATTCTAAGGCCCTTGGCCTAGCGTGAGGTAGCATTATTGCTAGCTCACCAGTCTTAGACTCATTCAACTTCAAGAAGGAAGAGAGAGAAGAATTGGCCCCCAGCCCAGTTCGCTTCTCATCATCACCTCCCAGGTCGCATAGACTTGACAGAGAGGCCTTCAGCCCGACTTGCTTGTCCAGACTCAATGCCTCTAGATCACTTCGCTAGCCCGAAGCAGTTAGCGTGGATTTCTTATAACTAGCTAAAAAGCTCTTAGCCTCATGGACTTACCTCACTTGATATTATTTGTTAATCTGAAGACTATAGAAGGCCCTCCGGGGTAATATCTCAACATATTTATCTATTTTAAGACAATTACGGGATCTCATCTCATTAAAGGATCTGCTCAGGGTCACCTCTACATACTGCTCTCCCAGGACCGCTTGCTCTACAACTCCATGACAGCCCCTAGAGCCGAATAGGCTTGGGCCATGACAATTATAAACATCTGGGAAGCCTGCCCTCCACATCCGCATATCAGCTACCAAAACCATCATTTTCCTCCGTTATTCTCCGCGTTCTTCATCAAGTTCATCAGCAAAATCATCATATTTTGCTCCATGATTCCAGCAAACCTCTAAATTACTGTTATACCCGTTTCTTTCTCTAACAGTATAAAAATATTAGCCATTATTGAAGTAGGTAAGAGTAAGACAGTCACGTGAGATATAAAACTTGTAAAAGAACAAAGTTGGTAAGACAGTTGAATATTTAGATATAAAGGAACACTAGTCATACTCTTATTCTTGGATGTCCCTATTATTTTCTTTGTTTTTATCGTTTTATTTTTGCAGGATAATTATGGCTTCAACCAAAGTGCTCTTTCAACTCTCGGTTATCAGTTTCCTCTATCTCCATGCTCGACCTGCAATGTGTTTTAATATGCACTTACCTGACATGCGTTTATTAAAAAGTTGTAACATTGATAAGATATATCAGCTTGGAGATTCTATATCGGACACCGGAAACCGAAAGATAGAGAATCCATTGGATGCATGTTCCAGGCTTCCCTATGGTGAGAGTTCTTCTCTGGGACCAACTGGCCGTTGTTCTGATGGACTGCTAATGATCGATTTCATTGGTAAAATTCTCGTTCTGTTTTATTAATATCGATATTTTGCAAATTTTAGTGTTCATTTGGTAAACTGTTTTGTTTTTGCTTTGTGCTTACAAGTTCAAGTTAAGAAGAGATGATCATAATTGAAGCAGCAGCTTGCTTTTGAATTTTTAACAAAATAATATACATATCGATGAAAACAGAAAGGGACAAGTAGGAGAATGTAATTTTTGTTCTTAGCTAGATAGGAGTTTGATTTGAGGGAAAAGTAATATACATCCTAGAGATAATAAAAATAATGTGTTTTTTCAAAACTTTTTTGATCTACATAGTAAAAAATAAATACATAATGTAAAATGTATTTATGCTTTGACTACATGTCAAACCATGGATGGAGCAGAGAGATAAAAGCAAAAGGGTGGAGAGGTCGATGTGGTGGTGGTGTCGGCGAAAGGAGTGAAAAAAATCTACTATCGAGAGATTTTCCACTGTAACCAACCTCCCGATTTCTGTTAAGAATCATACTAACTGATGTTACTGAATTATAAACCTGTATGATAGAAAAACAATATTTAGATATCATGTAAGGTTGCAAATCAGAAAAGGAAGAATAATGTTAATTAGCTTAGAAATCTCCAGAAGGTTTCTTAATACCCTGTATATTTTGTCATCAGCATTAATTCAGATTCTACACAATAAACCTTGACAGACTAAACATAAATTTGTCAATTTTTACGTGTTTTTTAGCATCTTTAAAGCAAACACCTAATTTATGCTCTTGTTAATTATCAAACAGCTTTAGCTGCTGGTATACCATTGCTAAATCCCTATTTGAAAGGCAATGCAAATTTTACCCATGGCGTAAACTTTGCGGTTGGTGGTTCTACTGCACTGTCAGCAAATACTTTGGCAGAGAAAAACATTATATTATCTGGTACCAAGAGTTCCCTTGGCATTCAACTTGAATGGATGTCCACTTATTTTGATTCACATTGCAACAAAGACATAGGTTGGTGGTCAAGATTAGATAAAAAATCAAATTTCCCGTGAATTAGTATTTGCATATATTTTATTGAAATTTGGTGCATACATTTCACAGACTGCAAACCTGGAAGTCTGAAAAATGCTCTATTCATGGTCGGGGAAATTGGAGGTAATGATTATAATTTTGCATTAGCACAAGGCAAAACCACTCAAGAGGCACGATATATGGTCCCTGAAGTTGTTGAAATCATTAAGAATGCAGTGAGAGTAAGTTGTTTGGTTTAAGAAGTGTTTTTAATATCTAATTCACTGCAGTGCCTGCATTTTCACTCCCAAGCCCTGCTGTTGATAATTTTTTTTTAAAATCAAATTTCAGAGAGTTATTGGTTTTGGGGCTGCCCAAGTAATTGTTCCAGGAAATTTTCCAATCGGCTGTTTTCCAGTTTCCCTGACAATGTTCAAAAGTAATAACAAATCAGCCTATGATGAACATCGATGTTTGAAAGAGCTCAATGATTTTGCTGCATTTCACAACGAGTATCTACAGAAAGCAATAATTACATTGCAAGAAGAGAATCCTGCCATTAAAATCGTGTATGTGGATTACTACAATGCCTTCAAAACGCTTCTGTATAATGCTCCACATCTAGGTAATTCTTAGTACAGATTGCTTATGTGAAATCAGTGTAGAGACAGTCACTAGCTATTTAATATTTCTGTTATATGCTAGTTAAGCTAGTAAGCGCAACAATTTTAGTGTAAAAATGACCCATTTAACAAGCTTATAAAATCATTTTACACATCTTGAAAACAAAAATGTGTATCATACGTCTGTAGAGGCTTGTTTTCGGGTTCATGGATGTATCATCTATGTACACTGCAATGTTTTATATTTAGATGATCTAATTTGCAGGAATTAATATGACATCTTCGTTAAAAGGCTGTTGCGGAAACATTGGTAGTTCTAGTTTCTCGGCTAAAGGTTGTGGGAGCTCAAATGTTCGAGTTTGTTTACATCCTGATCAATATATCAGTTGGGATGGAGTTCATTTAACACAGAAGGCATACCGCATTCTATTCAAGTGGCTTGCTGCAGATATTATATCAAAGCTCAACTGTGGTCTTCGAGTTGCAGATTATTAACTAGGATAAAACAATATGTAAATAATGTGATACTGCTAGTGTTGTAATTGTCTTGTATTCGATTCAACTTAGGATTGATGTTGTAAAATTAATGCATCATGTACCTATAAGCTTAAATTACTATTTTCATTGCCTTGTGTCATCTTTGCTTCAATGCTTCCACACTATTAGTTATTTTATTTTATTTTATTGCTAATTACTAGTAGTTATTTTTTAAATATAAATAACTCACTCCTCTTGGAATATGATATCTCTCTCCAAACCGAATTTTTATACTATAATGTTAAATAATTAAATCTATTAAAATCTACAGTAAAAAAATCTATTAAAATCTTAAAAGGGTTAAAGAATTTAATTTAATCAATATATTTAATTAACATGGTTTTAGAATTTGATTTAAGGAGTCTTCAATTGAGACCTTCAATTGTATTTCCCGTGTTATGTTCATTTTATTTGTTTGCAGTCAAATTGAATCATCCATCACTGTAATTTAAAACTAATATATAATTGAAAAAAATTAAAACTTCATATCGCTAAGAAGTATATATATAATCTACTTAAAAATATATATTTTTTAATTTTTTATAATTATAAAAGAACAATTTTTAATTATCAATCAAAAAATAGTCAATTTAATTCCAAAAAATCAAAGTAAAAATATAAATAGATACAGAAGAATTCGTTCACTTTTACGAATAAGGGAAGTGTTGTAAAAAATTCAATTATAATAATTTACGGTTTAGAAAGAGTCAGGTTACTTGACAACTGTGAACTTTCATTTAACTCACAGTTTTATTACCAAACCTATATGGAAAAAAAAGAGATTAATGTATATAAAAGATTGTAATAATTATCGAGTTCCAAAAGATCGCAAGTAAATTGAAAATGACAAAACTATTATATACTATACAAAAGATAAAAGTCATGACACATGAATGAATGGTCCCCAACAAAATATAAAGTTTCATACATTATACATACATAATCTTTTCTAATGATAAATGTTTCGGTCCAACATGTCCATAACCTCTACTTCCTCTGATCCATTATGTTATTTGTCTTTTTTCAAAAAATAATACTTTTTAATTTATTTATTTTTGGTAAAAATTTAATATCTATATTTTTATTTAAAAAATAATTAAAAAATATTAATGTTTAACAATCGAGTCAAAGCACTTACATGTACATGAGAAAAGTGAAGTGACTTGCGTAAGAACCGAGAAGTATTTCTATTGGATTTTGGTTAAAAATATTCAATTTTTAAAATTTTATTGTGAAAATAACAATTTTAAAAGTGATGAGTGATTTATAACCGATAAGATACCAACTTATAACTGAGTATCTCATTTTATATAAAAAACGTATTTATAAGTTGAGTATCTCAATTTATTTATTTATTTATTTATTTGGATGCCCATATATTAGTAGAGTATCTTATATAAAATGAGATAATCAATTAGTAGTTGAGTATTCCATCAGTTAAAAATAATTATACATCTAAAAATTGTCATTTAGTTATTTCAAACTTAAAAAGGGGTATTTTATCATTATTTCTATTTGAGTAATGCTAGAGAATCAAAAAAAAAATTATAAAAAGTTTCTCAAATGACACATGTCTCGTTCTGATTGATTGTGAGAATAATTAATGAGATGCACATTTTATATTCAAATTAATCACATCAATTAAAACTACTCTTTTCATTTGCATCATGACACATCATTTTAAAAAAAAATTGAGAAATTTATTTGGTCCCTGACATTACTCTTTTTATTTATATTCGGATGATTATTCAACACTAAGTGACATGATACATTGGTTGGTGAAACAGTTGCAAATATAAAAGTTGGTGAAACAGTTGCAAATATGAAAGTGCAAAATATCTGTACCATGTCTTCTCTGATTGCGATGCTCGCAAAGGGTAAACTCCAAATATACAAATAAGAGCAATGACACGTCCCAAGTTTTTCCCAAATGATGTAACATGATGTATGATTTATTTTAATTTGTGGGGACTGCGCGTCCTTAATATGGCTAAGGGAAGGCACGTCCTCTTTCGTCCCCAACTTGATTTAATGTGCTCCAGCAATCTGATTTGATTCATTAATGTCTCCGTCATCTATGTCTGTCAATGCCAATTGAAGGTCATAGCTTCATATTTCTCGGTTTGTCCTCCTATGGGAGTTATGGTGTGTTGCTAATTTTGTCCTAGAAGATCTTTTTCATGTATCAGGCGGGTTGCCCTCGTCTGGTAGCTTAGGACGTGTCCTACATTTGCGATGAATCTAGTGCTGGCCTCCAACTAAGATATCATGAAAATAGTTGTAGTGGACCGGCTAGAGCCCACGATTTTCGGGTCAACGTCGGTTTCATGAATTCCTTGGGCCTTATACTGGGTTTTGCCTTTCCGAACAAGCCTAGATGTAGAGACCTCTTCTAGGAAGATTCATCTTGCTAGTTATCTAACTTGATTCAAATTAGGGCTCTGTTCTCCTAACGGGCCTCTGTTTTGCCAAGAACTACGTGGACTTGATCCTCTATTTTGGTTATAAATAGAGGTACGTAGGCACATTGTTGGGGGTCGAAAAACCTAGAGCTCGCAACCGCTAGAGAACACAAAACTCTAGTTATTCTGAAACCTAGCAATCTCAGCCCCCAATCTCCTACAAACCACCACACTCTAGCGATATTCAGGTTCGTTAGATCTTTTTCTAGCAAAAAACCTCATTCTTTGTTGATTACCAGATTTCTCCATCAACAAATTGGTGTTAGAAGGAGGGAATTTTTTTACATCTACAGAGAAAGGATGCCCCATTACGACCAGAAAACTGATTACAATAGAAAAGGTGGAGAACGTGATTTCGATCTCTAGGAAGAAGACGTTCATGATGAGTATGTTCCAGAAGATGTTCATGAGAATAGTCTAGATCTCAATCTAAGTTGCAGGTTGATGATCAAGCTCATAGAGTAAGGAAGAAGTGGGAAGAAAGTGGTTGATGAATCTTGTCAACCCGAGACAGGAAGAATCCAGATGGCAGCGTCAAATCGGCTTGACTTTGATGAAGATGATGTCATAGACGAGCCTTTTTTTTAGGTCGCGCCCTAGGAGAAGCCCACCTCAACATGTCTGATTACTCTGTTATTGAGGTACGTAATACTCAGGTAACTTCTGGAAACCTATAGATGATTTGTATAGTAGAATCGGTAGATATGTTATGCATGGTAAGGACGCGTCCTCAAATGGAAAAGATCGTCAGAGCATCAAGACACGCCTTCGTCCCCATTAACTGATCATGACAATCATCACAGCCCTCCGTCATCGTTCAGGACGCGCCTCAGCCCTCCATAACTCATCAAGTCACACCAACATCAAACACTCAAACCACGCTCATGCCTCAGGACTCGCCCTCACTCAACACAACTTTGGTAACACTTACAACAAACATTGCTCAGGGAAAATCCATTAATCAAGTTGGGGGCCTAGCCCAACTCTCTAGGATCCAAAAAACTCTTCAGGCGACGCCCATAGTTCAGGGCGAGCCCTAGTTCAGCGCACATGCACATATCACTCCTTTGGTTCATGCCTCTAAAGCAAACAGGTACTTTAAAGACTTTGAAGATTTTAAAGATTTTGAAGACTTTGAAGATTTTGAAGTCTTTGAATATCTTGAAGAATTTGTAGACTTCTTCATCAGTCCTCGTGCGGCGCTCCTATCTTAGGGTGCACCCTACTTCAGAGCTCAAGTAACTTCTCCAAACTCCAAGAGATAATGTGAATGGTATAATTGAAAGATATCTTTTACAGATAAACTTGCCTTCTAGGCAGGGTCAAGACCGTGGTTGTAGTTATGGATGAAAATTCTGTGAGATTGAAAGATGCACATTTTCACGGGAAGTCCTCTTGATCCTTTACATGTAATGTATTCGGGTGTCGATACCCCAAAATATTTTGGGTGAATTACTGACAGAGGTTGTAGAAACGAGGGATGTAGAATGATGGAGGTTGTAAAATAATTTTGGAGGACGTGGTAGTAGTTTTACAGGTCGACGCCTAGGCATTTCCCCTCATCAACTTCATCTTCAAAGTGAGGGTCGACACCAAGGCTACTCCTTCTTCATGAGTCAATGCCTGGGCATTTCCCCTCATTAACTTCATCTTCGAGGTGAGGGTCGACACAAAGGCCACTCCTCCTTCGTGAGTCGATGCCTCAGCCTTTCCCTAGTCAACTTCATCTTCAAAGTGAGGGTCGATGCCAAGATCACTCCTCTTTTATGAGTCGACGTCTCGGTCTTCCCCTCGTCAACTTCATCTTCAAAGTGATGGTTGACGCCAAGGCTACTCCTCCTTCCTGATTCGATGCCTAGGCTTTCCCCTCGACAACTTCATCTTCGAGGTGAGGGTCGACGTCAAGGCCACTCCTCCTTCATGAGTCGACGCCTAAGACTTCCCCTCGTCAAGTTCATCTTCAAAGTGAGGGTCGACGTCAAGGCTACTCCTCCTTCGTGAGTCGATGCCTAGGCCTTTCCCCTTATCAACTTCATCTTTGAGGTGAGGGTCGACGCCAAGGCCACTCCTCTTCGTGAGTCGAAGTCTGGGCTTTTCCCACAACTTCATCTTCGAGGTGAGGGTTGACGCCAAGGCTACCCATTCTTCGTGAATCGACGCCTAGGCCTTCCCATCGTCAACATCATCTTCAAGATGAGGGTCGATGCTAAAGCCACTCCTCATTCGTGAGTCGACACCAAGGCCATCCCCTCATCAACTTCATCTTCAAGTCGAGGGTCGACGCCAAGGCTACTCCTTCTTCGTGAGTCGACACCTAGGCCCTTCTCCTCAAAAATTTTAGAGAAGAAAGTCTCATTAGACCACGCCCAAGTGGGAGGTTATGAAAGGTTTAGAGGAGATGCATATATATAGGCAAAAAAAGTATGTGCATGTTCGATTTAAGGGATTGTTATAATATGATAGTGAAGGAGGTAGAGAAGACTATCAATTCCAGATAGCTGATGTCAAATAATTTGGTGGAAGACAGGAAGGAAGATGTAGTCAATGTAGTTTATACAGTACAACTTCTCGAGGCAGAAGCACCGTTACTTGTAAGAGAGTCACGCTCTTAGGTTTTGATGTTAGGGGCATTTCTTAGGAAGGAGCACCAGGGGGTGGAGGTGACTTTGATCAGAATCCTTGAATACCTCTTGTAGTGAAAAAATAGGGACAATAGAAGAAACCTTTGATATTTTCGTTAAAATTTTTGAAGGCGGGCACTCGGTTAGGGTGCGCCTTAAGTTGGTAGCTATTTTACTAGGTGAATGGGGGGTACAAAGCTCCGGGTCCCAAGACGGAGATGTATTTGGAGTGTGCTCAGCGATTTGTGCAAAAATTCAAGGAGGTGCGCCTGCAGCAGATGTCGAGGAAAAATAATAATAATATCGATGCTTTGGCCAAATTGGGTTCCCAGAAGAATGCTCATTTATTGAGGGTGTTTCCATTGGAAGTTAAGGAGAAGCCTAGTGTTCCCGAGGTATAGGTAATGCAGGTGGATGAAGATACTCAAGTCACGTGAATGACTCATATTCTAAAATATTTGAAGGAAAGAAATCTCCATATCTGAAAGGAAGATAACATAAGGATAATTTGACGGCAATCGTTAGAAAATTTTTAGGAAGAAGTAAATTATTTTAGGAGAATGTTATAGACACGCCAAAACTACAGTGCACACATTCTTTGAAAAATGGAGGAGCATGATGAATGAAGAAATTCTCTCATATTTTAATATTTCTAGAATTTGGGAAGTAGTTGTTATGCCTATATTTCTCTTAGAAGCGGCCCCTCCTAATATTAGGATTCTCTTGGAATCAGCCTCTTCTTGGAAGGAGGAGCGACCTCCTCCTAGTATCGTACTTCTCCTAAAATCAGAATTTTCCTAGTATCGGGCTTCTCCTGGAATCGACCTCCTCCTAGTATCTGGCTTCTCCTAGAATCGGTCTCCTCCTATATCGGGCTTCTTTTGGAATCAAACTCCTCCTACTATCGGGCTTCTTTTGGAATCGGCCTCCTCCTAATATCGTATTTCTCTTAGAATCGACCTCCTCCTAGTATCGGCCTTCTCTGGGAATCGGCATCCTCCTAATATTGGGATTATCTTATAATCGACTTCTTCCAGGAAGGAGGATCGACCTCCTCATAATATCGGCCTCTTCCTGAAAGGAGAAACGTCATCCTCCTAGTATCGGGCTTCTCTTGGAATCGTCCTTCTCCTAATATTGGAGATTCTCTTAAAATCAGCCTCTTCCTTGAAGTAGGAGCGGTTTTATCTAAATACTGAGATTCTCTTGGAATTAGCATTTTCCCGGAAGGAGAAGCGTCTTCCTCCTAGAATTGAATTTCTTATCAAATTGGATAGATCAGCTGCGTCTTGTGCATGGTAGGGGGCGCCCTAGTTAGGAAGGAGGTAGGTGTCGGGCGCTGGCATGGTATGGAGGCTACAACTTTGAAGGGGGAAGATGAGAGACGTCAGATCAAGGTAATGCTTATCTCTGGTTGTTATTGTGGATGATATTTGTTATAGGTTAGGGTGCGCCTTGGTTAGGTAAAGAGAGGCATCAAACATCTTAAGAAGGAAGAGGGCTTACCCTGGTATGAAGTGGGCTCGCCCTGGTATGAAGACTCCTCTTCGCTCTGAAGATGAGGGCTCTTCTTGAGGATGAGGGTTCGCCCTGGTATGAAGACTCGTCTTCTCCCTAAAGATGAGGGATCTGTCTGAGGATGAGGGCTCTCCCTGGTATGGAGAAGGCTCTTCCTGGGAAAGAGGGCTCGTCATGGTATTAAGAGGGCTTTCCCTGGGGAACAAGGATCGCCCTGAAGAAGTGGGTTCGCCTTGAGGAAGAGGAAGATGAGGTAAGGCCTCTCCCTGAAAGAGGTAATGACACAAAAATATTATCATACGGCTACATGAATCAAAGATGTTAAGTCTCATAATACCAACTTCAAATTTTATGAAAAGTAATTTTTTTCTTTAGTTTATAAATATTATGATTTTAATAAGGATAAATATAGTTAAAAACATTAAAAAAATATTTTTAATAATTTCTTCTTTAAAAAAAATTTAGAACAAATATGAAGAGTTATATTGATAAGTATATTGTGCATGTTGATATACATATAATATTTATTTTAAATTTTATATATACTATAACTTTAATAATTATAAATATAATTTAAAAAATATTAAAATAAATAATTTCAACAATTTTTTTCTTAGGAATTGAAATCTGGAAAAGTTACTTAAGCATTCAAATTAATTTGAAATATAAACATTTTAAATAAATTATATTATAATAAGTATCAAACAGATTAATGACGTTATAAGATACAAAATATGAATTTGTAGTATGAAAAGAAAAAGCCAATTTGGTAGCTGAGAGAAGAAGAAAAAACATCATAAGGTGGCTGGAATAATTTAAACGGCAGAGTGTATTTGAGAATTTTCGGCAATATATATGGAGATTCTGATGATCCTGCTTGTAATTTTTTATTAGAAGAAGATGAAATCTTGTTTTTATTCTTGTCAACTAAAAGGCTAACAACCTCTTTTGTCAATTGGAGTACACTTTGCATTACTATTATTAATGGTGGATCAGTGCATCAGAGAGAGTTTTATAGTATCTATAACATGTTTTAAAGGGTTTAAACTTTGAGGTTGGAGATGTTTTAGAACCAATTGGGTTACATCTCTATTGTCAATAGTCAATCCAACCCCTCAAGTATTTCTAACTTTTTATTAGTATAATCCACCAAAATTCATTTGAGAGAAAACAAAGAAGATGGCGAGATCTAACACCTAAACAAATAATCATACACATTTTGTTTGATGAAATGTTAAGATAAATTAATTTTTTATCATAATGATTATTTTTTAGATTATGTACACGCCCCAAGGACCTTTGAAACAAGATTAAACATACGGTTTTTATTCACCAATTACAAGCTTGTTGAAACAAGATTAAACATACATAAAATGGTTTTTATTCACCAATTACAAGCTTTTAACAGTTCATACACACCTTAGTTATTTATAAATAAATTTATTCAATATTTATAAAAACAACATGTTAATTATAAAAAGTAAAAATGTATACGGACATCTCACGTGTTTAGAGCTAGCTATTGTTATATTTCCCAACAAGGAATGAGCTCATTCCTAATACCCGTAGATGATTAATATACTTTCGACAGATTGCAGGTCAGGAAAGCTTAGAAATGCTTTATTTATGGTCGGGGAGACTGGAGGTAAAGATTACAATTTTGCATTATTACAAGGTAAAACTATTGAAGAGGCAAAGGGTATGGTGATGAAGTTGTTCAAGTTATAATTGATGCGGTTAGAGTAAGTTTCTTGTCTAAACTTAGAATCTTTTATGTAATTATTGGATTAAATTTTCCATAGTTTAATTGATCCTCTTCATATTTACAGAGGGTAATCAATCTTGGCGCTGTCCAGGTGGTTGTTCCAGGAAATTTTCCAATTGGCTGTGTACCGGTATTTCTTACAGCATTTCAAACTACCAATGCCGCAGCCTATGACAATCATCAGTGCTTGAAAGATCTGAACGATTTTGCCATATTTCATAACCAGTATTTACAAAAGGCTATTAGCATATTAAAGAAAGAAAATCCCAACACCAAAATTCTGTATGCTGATTACTACAACGCCTTCCTGTGACTTCTGGAAAATTGTTCATATTTGGGTAAGTATAAGGATCCATGTTGACTTATTAATCAGGGTACCATTTAAATACTTTTCTGGACTGCTGGACCAATATATAATGACAATATGTGGCGCTCAGACTCTGTTTCAAGTAATTATTCAGTTATTATTATTGCTATTAATTAATAATTAAAAAAAAAATCTTCTACGAGCAGGTTTCGATACTAAATCTACTCTAAAAGCTTGTTGCGGAAGTGATGGTAAGTATCATTATCAAGAGTATGCGGAAGCACAATTTTTTCTGTGTGCTCCTACCCCGATCAATATATCAGCTGGGATGGGATGCATATGACTCAAAAGGCTTATGAGTTTCTCGCCAAATGGCTTGTAGCAGATATTCAACCGCAGCTGAATTGTAATAATAACAAATCATATTATTAGGACACTTTTGATCAAACTTTTATTCCTTCTAACAATCTGCAAGAACGTGTTTGATGTGATGGTTAAGTGTCTGCTTGCTATCCACCAAGTAATAGATAAATTTGCATTATCACTAGACAAAACTGTTGAAGAGGCACAAGACATGGTGCCCGGAGTTTTTTTTTAAAGCATCATGGATACCGTAAGAAGTTTGGCCCAAATGTTTTTTTAGATTTTACAGCATTTTTTTGGATTTTAAAATTTTGAGGGTTTTTTAATTAGGATATTCAATAATACTTTAAAATCTTTGAGTATTCAATCAGGATTTTAAACCGTACTATATTTTAAAATATGGAGTATTCAATTTGAATTATTATTAATCTATTAAAATCTAGGGGTATTCAAAAATATTTTAACACGGATGGATTTTAAAGATTCATGGATTCTATTGAATTTTCCTATGTAGTTTTTATCTTTCAAAATCTCATATAAATATAAGAGATTCTACTGAATTCAGCATCAACTCTGCGTGAAATCTTGTGGACTAGCTATAGAATCTACCAACTTTACGTGAAATCTTAAATCAAATACAATCAATAAAAATATGTGGACTGTTAATAATACATTTAAATCTGAATTAAATACAGCCACTTAGTTTATCTAATTGACCGGAATGTCTATGTTTTCACTTTCAACCCCCCAAATCCTGATTTTCCTAAAGATTTTTTTTTTAAATTCCAGAGAATTGTTGGTTTGGGGGTGTTCTAAAAAGGAATAATCGGTATTAGTTGGTAATTATAGTTATTAATCAACTAATCGGTGATTAATCAAAATAATTAATTGGAACATTAATCGGAGATAATTTAATTTAATAAATAATATATAATTATATTTATACACTAGTTATAAAATTTACAAAAAGAAATCATATATTATTAGTCCATATTTAATATTTAAGTGGTGCATGACAAAATAGTCAATAATAATTATTTACTAAATAGTATAAACTGAAATAAAATTTTCACTCATTATAGTCTTTATTTTACAAAATACATTTCATTAAACAAAACAATTTTCAGAGTTGTTTTAGCTTTTCATTTTGTGTTTTGTTCTAGGCATAGAATTCACTGTATGTTCAAATTTTTACTCCCTTGGTATCCAACTTGTGTTGATGTCCACTTATTTTGCTTCACAATGCAGCACAGCCATAAGTAGGTATTACTGAAGAACACTATATATTAACGATCTAATTTTTTGTTAATTAAGATTTGCATGTATTTTGTTGGGGAAATCGGAGGTAATGATTATATTGGTGCATTATTACAAGGCAAGACCGTTAAAGAGGCACAAGATATGGTGCCTGAAGTTGTTGAAATGTAAGAGTAAGTTGTTTGGTCTAAAATACTTTTCATAGTGGTAGGATGCACTAAGATAAGGGTGAGAGTAATAATTATAATGCTCTGTTTTACTGATAATTCTTTTATCTCATTTCTTTACGGTTTTCCTAAAGTTTTTTTTCTCAAAATTCCAGAGAGTTGTTGGTTCGGGGCTGCCCGTCTAATTGTTCCAGGAAATTTTCCAGTCGGCTGTTTCCCTGGGTTCCTAACGCTTTTTGGAAGCAATAACAAATCAGCCTATGACGAAGATCAATGTTTAAAAGAGATCAATGAGATCGCAGCAGTTCACAACGAGTATCTACAGCAAGCAATAAACACATTGCAAGAAGAACATCCCACCACTACAATTTTGTATGCGGATTACTACAACGCCTTCAAATGGCTTCTTCATAATGCTCCAAATCTAGGTAAATGTTACTGTATATAGAATCGACAACCAGAATGTGTACTGCATAATATATTCGCCAGGTTCTTCTTCTTAAAAAAGAAATATTTCTGGTTATACAGCATACTACAAAATGAAATTTGTTTTATGCGATTTTTTCGTGGAATGAACATAGTCTGACTTCGAAGTTTGGAACTGTGTCCAAACTATTCATATAAATCAAAACTATAAAAAGGTTAATTACGATTTCTATAGTTGAAATGGACTAAATCAAAATCTAATGCTATATTAATATTCATACAAGAAACTGTCAGTTCTAGATTTAGGGGGAGGGGACTCCGGTTTCAGATTTTCTGGTAAACATAATATTGTCTTCAAAAAACACAAGTCCGGGTTAACTTAGTCATGTTCGTGCCATTTTTATCTTTTGCCTCTGTATGTCATGGTTATGATTGGATCAGATTTGAGTTGTGTTCTGGTTCTATTATCAGACACTAAAACAATCTTTTAGCTTGTGAATCAATGTATTTTATTCATAGGCTTTGATGCTACATCTACATTAAAAGCTTGTTGTGGAAGAGGTGGTAGGTATAGTTGCTCGTGGACAGAAATGTGTGGAAGCCCAGATGTTCCGGTTTGCTTAAATCCATACAATATATCACAGCTGGGATGGAACTCACATGACACAAAAGGCCTACAGTGTTCTTGCCCAGTGGCTTGTTGCAGAAATTCTACCTAAACTCAAATGCATCAATCTTCGAGATCATTAGGATAAAAATCTTGTGAAGGGCTATTGAATTATATAATGTATGAGCATCCATAATCCAAAAAATAATATGCATATATATTATATGTTATGTTTGATCTCATCACAACAAAACAACACGAACTATATAACCTCGATACTGGAATGAAAACAATAAAAGCTTCTAAAGACGCCCAGGATAAAAAGTTACATCATCTGAGAGACGCGCCTGAATTTTTCATAATTCCTCGATGAGAAGTTTTATTTTTTTGAACCCGTAGGGGGTTGAGCAGCTTCTCCGTTCGATGGATTAAGCTCATCCCAAGCTTCGATCCATATTATCATAGCATCTGCCAGCTTGTTGAAGTATTCATCAACTTTACCGAGCTTTGCCCTGACTTGCTTGGATAGTTCAAGGTAGCATTTTTGAACGGTGGTGCATTCCTTTGGGAGGGTAACAGCCTGGAAAAATGGGATGAGCTCTTCTTGCCAGTATATGCCTTTGTATTCCTTTTTTAAGTTCACGAAAGGATTGCTTGCTTTGCTGTGCCATATGTAGGGAAGTCCTGTCTTGATTCCATAACCCAAATGGTCACATATCACCTACAAATCAAAAGATGTGTGTGTATTAACAAATCTTTTACTAAGTTGTATAGAATAAGTATGTTAGCAGAGTAATTAAAGAAGACACAAAAGCCACAAGGAAGATCACCAGACAATCTATACCTTGGTGCACCAGCCTGCCCACATGTCATCGTAGCGGCCAATTGGTTGACCATCACCCATGAGTCCAAAGTACATGGCAGGTCCAATTAACTCACGGTTGAATCCAAGATTCATACCACACATCGGAAAGAGAGTACCCTTTGGTATGGTCATCACTGCATCAACAAACCTGGAGATGTGGAATGGAATTTCAAACATTATCAGATATGCATATTGCAAAATCTGAAGAAAAATATGTGGTACGTAATTACGAGTTAAGTTTAAACTAATAATAAAAGTGAGATATGTACCTATTGTTTCTCTCTCGAGGCTTGACTAGCTGAGTGGGTGCATCATAATCTGGGATGTTCAGCCAAAGACCATGTGAAACTGCAGTAGGGACACCCTCCCGGAGACTGAACGGGTAGCCACGGACGAAATCGGTACCATCTCTGTAAGGATCATAAAGAGTATTGAAGAAAAACGGAGTCGATGGTGATAGCAGGTTCTGAATATGCTGTTCAAGCGCATTTATTTCCTTGCCAGATGGATCTTTAGCAACCTATAAATTAAAAAAAGTTCAGCAAAATGATAAACACTTGAGAGTCCTCCAACTTAAAAGCAGCTGAAAATCTTCCAAATGTATCTACTTGAAAGTTGAACCCACTACAGAATAATTAAAAATATAAGAGTCATCCATAAAGTCTTCAACTTCGATCTTACTTAAGCAACAAGCCAATTTAAAGAAGTCTAACAATTTCCGAGTTAGGAATGATGAATAAGTTACTAGAAACATTTTTAGGCATCAATTTTAGAAGTCGAGCATATGGCATGAAGTAATTCAGATCAGATATAACATGTCCATTTTAACTACATTTCCACATATAAAACCTACAATGCACAACTCGAGTAAATATGACACAGTTGTATCTAAATTTACCAACACTTTATCATGTTTGGCCATATAGGAAACAGAGTATCATACTAACAAATATCAGACCTGGCCCATTTTCAAATTATTTGTGGTCAGATCAAGTCTTTTCTGAGCAAAGAAGCAGATCAAGGTTCAAATTTATAAAACTTGTACATATGAATAACTACTGTAGAAATTAGCAGACAAGGTCTAATAATGAGCTTTAAATATTGACTCGGACAAAAACAAAACTCGTAAAGATCAAAGATGGCCGGTGAGGCTAAGTTGTATACTACCCTGCTCCTAAGTGTTCTTTTGCTTGCTAATTTCCGGCACCTAATAGTTATTTGTAAACACAAACGGTTAGAAAAGTTACATATTGACTCAAATATAACTTAGATAAAAATCAATCTGACCAAAACTCGCAAATCTTTCTAGAAAACATCTCCACACTCTCACCTCTCATCAGCAAAACAATCAACATAAAACATAATCAATTATATAAGCAAAATTAGTCAACTTAAGGAATCAACCACCAAACATTAACAATGTTCAACAATAACCAACACAACATTTCACACAATCACACTATGCAAAAACTAAACTTTACCAAAACCCCACAACTCCAATCACATAAAAATCCGATCTTTCCAACTAAAACTCAAAACCCAACATTTTCCAACCAATCAAACACAAAAGTCAACAAAATATTGAAAAGGGTAGTCAAGAAAACATCTTACAAAGCAATCATCATCAATGGTGAACACATATCTCTTCTTAGAAACCATAAATCCAAAGCACCTGCAAGCAGAATCTTTAAAAGAGATACAAGAAGCCTTAGGACCCAAAATCCTATTAATATCATTTCGATTATACAACTCATAATCAAATCCATCAGGCACTTTAATGGTTTTTGAAGGATCACCATCTTGAACAATAATTAAATGGTATTGTTGAAAAAATGGCCTCCACATTTCCAAGAAATCAAGATTTCGAATAGTGGGTATCACTATATCTAACTCATCTTTCAAGATTGGAGTGAGAGATGGTGTTGCCATTGAGTTGAAAATTCTTGTAAGTGTAGATTCAGGAGGAGACTAGTTGAAAATTCTTGTAAGTCTCGACTCTTGAGGGTGAACAAGTGATTCAATTTGGAGTTATATATAAACACTACTGTACTACTATACACAGGCAGCTGGCAGTCTGGCACACCTCACTCTTAAATTTTTTGAATTTGGATTCATGTCAGCTATTTAAATATTGTTTCGAATTTGAATTTTACATTATTTAATTTAAATATTAATATTTTTGAATTTACTTCACATAATTTTTTTGAGATTAAAAAAAATTATATAATAATTATTATTTTATATTAAAAAATACTTGTATATCAAGTAATTTTCTGAGACCAAACTCAATTTTTTTATTCTAGATTCAATGAGATTTTGTTTAGTTTTTCATAAAACTATTTTGAATTTTTGAATCAAATTTGATAGTATGAATTTTTGTCAAAATTAAAATCAAATTTAAAATTTATTTTACTATCAAATTCGAGACAAATTTTTGACATCGAATTTGTATTCCGACTATCATGCACATAATAATTATATTTGTTGCATCAGTAGAAGCTTAAATAATCAGAAAAAATATTTTCATGCCTGTGCGAGAAGTAGAAAGAGATGTGGTTGCAATCAGGAGATTAGAACACAAAATATTTTCATGCTTTTGCGAGAAGTAGAAAGAAGCAAAACCAGATAATGAGGCTGAAAAAAGAAGAAGATGTTTGGTTGGATTGGGAGACAGGTTTGGCAGAAGTTATGATCGATTACTATAAAAAATTATTCACTACATCTGAAACACAACAGAGTAATGTTCTTGATTGCATCACACGGGAGATCACAGATCACCAAAATGAGAAGCTATTAGCAATGGTGGAAGCTGATGAGGTCCGTAAAGCTGTGTTCCAGATGCAACCCGACAAGTCACCAGGTCCGGACGGTTTCAATCCTTGTTTTTACCAGAAGTAATGGGATGTAGTTTAAGACATTGTGAAAATGGTCAGATGCTTCTTCACAATGGGAGAGCTGCCAGATCGCATATCGGAGGCACATATATGTTTAATTCCAAAAAAATCGAAACCCGAAACCATGGGGGATCTACTGCCTATAGCACTTTGCAATGTGAGTTATAAAATTTTATCTAAAGTTCTAGCTAACAGATTAAAGTTGGTGTTATCGCATGTTATTTCAGACACTCAAAGTGCATTTATTCCGGGACAGTTTATCAATGATAACATAATGATTTCTTTTGAGATCATGCCGAGGGATTGACACCTCTGATCAAAAAGTATGAAAGGATGGGTCGTATTCAAGGGATTAGAATTGCGAGAAACGCTCCGGTAGTCTCGCATATGCTGTTTGCTGATGACTCGTACTTGTACTGCAAAGCTAATGAGGAGGGAGCAAGGAGTGTAATGGAGATACTCCAGCACTTTCAGGATGCCTCGGGACAACAAGTCGATCTCAGTAAATCGTCAGTGTTTTTCAGTCTTTTCAGGATACAGCACTTTCAGGATGAACGTATTTTTGATACCGACTGAGATGTGCAAAGAAACGGAGCAGTTAATGTGTAAGTATTGGTGGAGTTCGGGCTCAAAAAATAGTCATGGGATTCATTGGAAGAGTTGGAAGAAACTGGCAGTGCATAAAGCGAAGGGAGGGATGGGGTTTAGAAATCTATGAGATTTCAATTTATGTTTGCTAGGTAAGCAAGGCTGGCGTTTGCAAAGTCGGACGGATACGTTAGTGAGTCGGATTTTTAAAGCGCGATATTATAGAACGGGGGAGTTTCTGACTGCTGAACTTGGACATAATCCAAGTTTTGTCTGAAGAAGTGTTTTTGAAGCAAGGGAGATGGTTAAGCTGGGTGCTCGAGATTAATATCATGGAAGATCCATGGTTGCCCTGCGATGATAATCCTAAAGTAACCTCTAGTCATCCGACTTTAGTTGGTAAGAAAGTGTTACGCTTTTGGAGCCTGCAAGTTTGACCTGGGATAAAGACTTGGTGCATGATTTATTTAACGAACGGGATGCTGAGCTTATATTAAGCATTACCCTGCCTTCAAGTCGTAACAAGGATGTATGGTACTGGTCCTTTGAAAAATCAGGTCTATTTTCGGTGAAGAGTGCATACAGATATCTTCAAATGACTAAAGAGGAGGAGGTGAGCATACAGCGTCAGATTTCTGGAAAAGAATGTGGAAAGTTCGAGTGCCACCAAAAATTAAAGATCTGCTGTGGCGAGCTGCTACCAACTGCCTCCCGACGAAATCTCTACTACGATCTAAACATGTCAATGTGGATGTAATATGTCCACTGTGTCAATCTCAGAGAGAAACTGTTGTTCATTGCTTAATAGATTGCACATTTGCTCGATCTTGTTGGAGTAGGATACAGGGGTAGATAAATACAAATGCCACGGGTTCCTTTGCGTCCTGGTTGAATGATAGAATGAGGGAGGGGGATGGCGAGAGGAGGAAGCTAGTGGCAGTCACATGCTGGGCGATCTGGAAAACACGAAACGAGGTGGTCTGGAATAATAAGGGTGCATGTGCAGGCCTCAGTTGTGTCATTAGTACACTCTACGATAAATCACTGGGATCGAGCTCAGGACAGGAATGTAAGCTCAACTGCAGCGTTCTTGACAGAAGATGATGGTGTGGTGAAGTGGGTCAGACCAGAGGTGGATGTAATAAAAATTTAATGTAGATGCTGCTATATTCACGGATACAGGGACATATAGCTTTGCCTGTGTGGCTCGTGATAATGCAGGGGCTGTGATAGAAGCCATCTCGACATGCCAGGTGGGTTACAGGGATCCAGAAATGGTGGAAGCTATAGGGGTCAAGGAGGCGCTGGATTGGATTAAGCGGAAGCCATGGAGCAAAGTCATCGTCGAAACGGATAGGCTCACAGTAATTCAGTCGATCCGTAGTAAGACATCTATGCAATCATACTTTGGTAGGTTGATAAATGAATGCAGAGAATTGTTAGAAGAGCTCCCAAATGTATCTTTATTTTTCATTAGACGGTCTGCTAATGATGTTGCTCATTTCCTTGCAAGAGCATCCTGTTATGTCGCTGATCGTATAATTAGGAGTGATAATATCTCTCCTGAATTCCTTGATGTAATCATAAAGGATTGCCAGTAATGAAAGTTCATTCCTTTGGTTTCAAAAAAAATAATCTTCTAGAATGTAGAGAGAAAATGGCATTTATTTGTTGTTACATAATATATTAATTCTATTTTGTGAAATTAGATAATGTACATATAAACCGTGTCGTGTAAAAATTATGAATCGAAAGTGATTAGTGAAGGTATCGGTTCATGACTAATCATCAAATAAAAGATTAATCAAATTATAATGAAATACATTTTAATGTTATAATAATATTTAGTTTATTAATATTATTTTCTTTGTTATTTATTATTTAATATATATTTATCATATCATAAATTTTATAATTAATTTTATTTATCTAAAATATAATTTTAAATTTAATAATTTATTATAAAATAAATCAATCAAATAAAAAATTTATAAAAATTAATCGAATCGATAAAATATTTTATAAAAATTAATTGACTGAACGAGGAACTGTTGAAATTATGTCATTAACAAGTATATTATCGAGACTTATATACTATCTTTCTTGCTCTGTGTAGCTCATTATCTGGCCAGAGACAACTGTACTTTAAGTTACGGTCTCATTCCTCAGAAGTATCTATGCTCAAGTATAGACAAAAATAACAGGCTTGAATCTACTTACATATATACATATATTGTATGTTAAATCACATCTGTTATTGTTCACATTTTATTTATTTAAGATATGTCCACTTTCATCTAGAAATTAAATATTTTAACATTCTTGTTTTCATCGAATCATGGTTGGTAAAATTTATATTCGAATGTATTGTTACAACAGTTATTTTGTGAATTTGTGTTGCCTGTCATCTAGCTCACGATTTGTTCAAAATATTCGATACGCAGACATTACGATGAAATACTCTTTGCGTTTTATTTATTTTGTAAACCAATAATAAATTAAATAAAACTGTGACCAATATAAATGTGATGAATTTTAATTTCATTTGTTTTTATTTATGATTTAAACGTATTTTATTAAAAAGGTTTCTTTTAATTAAAATTAAAACTTTTATTCAAGTACGATCTGTCGATCTCTGGCTCTTGTTATATACTTTTAAAAAAATTATTCAAAGTACGATCTCTGACTCTTGTTAAAATATTTATGGCAGTCACAAATAGCCCAATAGCAAGCCCAATGTGATTGTAATGGCACTAAGGTAGGGTTATAAACTCGCAATATCTCACAGATCCAATAAACTTTTTCAAGCCCAAACAAATTGTAATAAGAAGGAAAATAATAATAATAATAATAACAACAAAACAAAACAAAAAAAAGTACGTGTTCTTTTTTTTCATTAAGACTTTATTTTTCATTCATATTTTAAATGGCAGGAGGGAAATCATTCTAATACACAAAGTCATGTGCATTTTCAGGCTCCTTTTATAAATTTAAGCAATATCTCACTAAAGTAATCCCGTATTTAAAGAGTGATTATTAATTAAATTATAGTTAATATAATACAAATGAGTTAATTAGAGAATGTGTTCGCAAATGACAAAATGATAAACTAATGTCTGTATATTTATAGCAACGTAAGCAAGACACGGGTGAAGGTGATAAATAATGTTTTTACATACATGATTGATGAAAATAACGATTATGGGGAAAGAAGATTAAAAGTAATAGGTTGAATATGCATTTGTAAAATGGATATTAAAATATATATAATACACATTTATGTGTTGAATACCTACATGTGATACACATTTATCAGTTGGGTATATCCTACTCATAAATAAGTATCACATGCGATATATGGATGAATTTTTTTTAGTTTTTTAATATTTTTATTTTAATATTTTTTTAATAATTTGAATTTATTTGTATTTGTATAATAATAATTTAAATTTTATTTAATATTACATGTATATATTTTTATATAATTTATTTGTATTTATATTTTAATAGGATAATTTTTGTTTGTTTTGTATAGAGATGTATTTTACTTAGGAGATTAATGTGACATATTTTAGTAAGAAAATTAATATGAGATTGTATTTTAGTTAGAAGATTAATATTTTAAAATTAGACTCAATAATTAATCAACTATTCGGCCCAAATATCGACCGACTACCAAACTTTCAATGTTATCATAAACTTTAATGATATATTAAATTAAAATTATATGATAAACTTTAATAATAAACTTTAATGATATATGATAAGTAGGATTCGTAAAATAAAAAATAAAAAATATAATTTAAATATAATATAATATTATCCTATATGTGATGAGTTATATAAAAGGAGGACTACTTGTGTTAGAGTTGTATGTATGATTATATTTTTTTTAAATTTAGATTTTATTAAAATTCAATGGTTAAGATTGTTTTTATGGTTCACTTAAAATCGGACGGCTAAGATCTTTCACCCAGTGCTATACCGACGACCAAAACTTTTAATTTTTTGATTATAATAATATAGTATATATATATATATATATATATATATATATATATATATATATATATATATATATATATATTTTAGTTGGATATCTCATATAGATGGGATACCCCAACTAACAAATGGGTATCTCATCGGTAGAAATTGCCACTCCACCGAAGAATTGTTATTTTTATTAATTTTATTTAAAAATTTGTTATTTTTAACATTTTTTTGCAATGCAACATGTATGGGAATAACTGATCGATGGTTAAAAGAAGTTACAAAAAAAATTCAGTACTAGAGGCCAAAACACATCACACAACTGTTTTAAGTTTTAACCTTCAGTTTTCAAATGCAATAGTTGTGAAAATCATAACTTTGATGCTTATACCTGATCATCCGAAACGTAAGTGCTTAATTATAGGAATTCATCACTTCTAGAGTTCCCAAGAAATATAAGCAAATTTGTTTGTTTGACATGTGAATTTATAATTACAATTATAAGTTGCTGCTAGATACAATCAACTGCAATGAAAGTTGCTGCTAGATACAATCAACTGCAATGATCTCATTACCAGCTTGCTTGCTTGCTTGCATTACTATGATGCAATGACATGGCTTAATATAAGTTTACATTAATTTAAAACTTTATTTAAATTTAATCAAAAGTTTGGTTATACATGAATAATAAATTCAAATACTAAAATTAATAAATACGAATTTTGAAACAAAATTTATAACAAGTAAATAAAAATAAGTTAACTAAAATTCCAATGTTATGTTTCATTATAAAAAATTATATTATTACAAATGCCGATTTCACTTCATCTAATATTTAAAATTATCTTATATTATTAAAATTAATCAATATAATTTAATTTAAAAAGTATCATATTAAATAAATGTCACCGTCATTTTTAATTATAGTTAATTTTTATATGATTATCTAAAATGAATTGGTTTTATAAGTTATCCTATCAAAAGAATTGTTCAATAATTAAAATTAAAAAAATTATAAAATTTGGTTGGTTTTTATTATAATCAACTCTAACAAAGTTGCAAAATAAGAATAATAAATATTGAGGTTAAATATTTTTACTCATGCAAATTTTTTTTTACAAGAGTGTTTTAACAATTTCCTGAGTTAAAATTTTAAGATAACTGAAAAGATAAAGTTAAAATACTTATTATTTAATCTCACATAAATTATTATTTGAAGATACAAATTAAAATAGATTTACATCACCCATACAAATAAAAATAAATTTACATCTAATCATATGAGATTCCAAATTTGCAGTAATGGCATAGTTTTCATCAATAGCTCAGTACCGAAGTACTTCATATATACTCTAAAATCTAAGAAAAAGGATCGAGCTATAATCAATTTGATAACTTCTTATGAAACCAATAGGTTGACAGATAGACTAATGTTAATGTGAATATAATATATATAGTCAATTAGCAATGAAATGTGTATAGAAATAACTTATGGGTAAAAGTTATAATAAAATTTAGATCTGTACTAAAGCTCCAGAATCACAAAATATAATTGTTCCAATAACCAGACTTTCAAAATCAAAATAAATGAAAATCACAAGGATTTAATGCATCCACCAAGACCTAATTTCATGTAGGCTTCATTTTTCTTATTTCATGTAGGCTTCGTTTTTCTTATTATTCAAAAATTTTGTGCATTGAAAAAAGTTTTTAAAGAAAATAGATTACTGCTTGATAATATTTTAGTTATATATATGTTTTAAAATATAATATTTTGTGGAGTTTTGATAGTGCAATTTTTTATTGTTTTCCACAAAAATTAAAAAACATATAATTTTTTCCATTAATTAATAAGTAAGGATAATTTATTATTATTTTGATCAAAGAAAGATATATTGGCAATCCCGATAATTTCATGACTGTTTTAATTATAATATAATTTTTATATAACATATAGTTGTACTCAATACAATTTACATGTCAATTTTATCGACCAGACTCTTTAATATATATAAAATTACGGTTTATTAATTTAAATTTATGAATATTATAATATTATAATTCTTTTATCTATAATAAATTTATATAAAATTTTATTACAATTTAAAATATTTTGTTTTATTTTATTTTTTAACGAAAATATTATGTATTTCAATGAAAAGACTGGATACAGCTCGGACAAACCCTCAAACTGACAATACAATGTGGTTGAGAAATAAAAAAACTAACTATAGAGTTCCGGAGAGAACTTTCTGATTCTAATATAAAATCTTTTAAATAATTTTAAAATTAATTATATTTATGGTTCATAATATATAAATTTTGATTATGATATATCATACAAATAAGCTTCATAAATAATTTAATACTTAAAAATTTAGAGAAAAATATAATTTTTAATTTGATTCTATTATAAAAATTTATTCTGAGTAATATGATTCTACTGTAAAATCGTTTAACTAATTGTTCATTATTATAAGTGATTTTAATGTGTTTTTATATGTAAATTCATTTTAAATTTATTTATACTTATATTTAATGAATAATGAGAAGAATATATGCATTTTGTGTGTATATAAGGTATAAAAAGATCTCTTTAGAGTATCACCCTATATATATATATATATATATATTACTACTAAAATTAGGCTCGGTCCTAAGGATTGTTTGAAAAGTCAATCACCAAGGTCCCAAAATTAGAAGCCCTAATTTTTTAGATTTTTCTATAATAGGAAAATTTTATTTTAGTTTTGAAATAAGGAAAAAAATAATATAAAAAAAGAAAAGAAAAAATCATTTTACTAAACTTTAATCACCGGTCTTCACCGTTATGAACTAAAATTAAATCCCTCTACTTCTCCCATTTTCTCACCATATCTAACTTTTTCTATTATCAAAATCATCTTCACCATCATTAAATATAAAAGTTTAATTCCTAGTGTGAGGTGATGAATGTGAGAAGAACAATTGAATGATCTTGTAATTTTATAAGAGATTTATGAAAAATATTGATATTAATATTATTATTAATGTTTTTGTATCTCGAAAAACTTGTAAAACTCATTTTTTTTTTATTTTTTATGAATTGTTGGGTTATCTATTACAATTTAAAATATAAATTGCTTGGACATTTTTTTAATTTTTATTAATAAAATCGTAGTCGCTAAAATAATAAATTATTTAAATAAAATTACTATTATATTTTTTAAGAAAGGACTTCCATTTATTATTCCGCCTAGGGCCCCGAAAATATACGAATCAGGCCTGATTAAATCTTATTTATTATAATATGAACGCAAACTATACATATATTTATGTTAAATAGAAATTTAATTATCATATCTAACTTTTAATTATTATCAAAATAATTATTCTAATTAACTTAATATAACCAACTTCCTTAATATAAAACATAAATATATATTAATATATATATTAAAATAAATTTTCAAAATAAAAAAGATTTAAGATAAAAAATTGGGAATTTGCCTGAAATACTATTTTCCCATTCTTTTTTCTATGTTTACCACCATATTACTTTTGTTTTAAAGTTATACTTTTTAATTTACATATATACGTCTTAAATATATTATAATTTTTAAAAATACGGTCCATTATTATACTGGTAGTTAGTTGGGGGTTGAGCTGTAGTATCTCCTTTCTTTCTATACAAATTCAAGTCTCGTCTACAACGATACCAACTCAAAATTAACATGTTACTTAGGTTGCAAAACTACTACTCAATCAATCATAATAAACCAAAATTGCAACTCAAAACAATCAAATTCAGCAACACTCACTAGTCCAGATCAAAATTAAAATCAAAATAAACTATTATTTTACTTTGGTTGCAAAATCCAGAATCTCAATACCCATGGTCAATCAACTATAATAAACCAAAATTGCAACTCAAAACAACTGAATTCAACAACAATCACTACACTAGTTTGAAATATCCTATTTCAAGTGCTCAGCCGATCAGTCAACCAAAATAACCCTGAATTGCAACTAAAAACAACCAAAATCAACAATTAGACCAGCTCGAAATTAAAACTAAATTGAATTAGGATGATGATCATTCAATCAGAATAAAACTAATTGCAACTCAAAGTAACTAATTCATAATTAACACCTGCTAAGGTCTTGTAATCTCAAAAATCAAAATTATAAACTAAAACCGCAACCTAAAACAATCAAATTCATATATATCATTCAACTTCAATTGCAACTCAAAACTACATATTCAAATTTATATCATAGGTTTCATATCAATAACAATATCAAATTGACATCATAGTTTAAAAAATTTCATTCAACCTCAATTGCAACTAAAAACTACGTAATCAAATTGAAAATAAAAATCTAGATCATACCTTGTTAGATAACTTAAATTTTGACAGGATATGATGCTAGTTGATAATGACGGAGTGTTAGAGTATGGAAGAATGGTGTTTGAATTGAAAAAGTACGACGTGTAAGGTTACGATTTTGTAAAACGAGAATCACGTATATTTGGAAATAGGAAAAGAAGGAACCGTATTTTTGTAAATATGAATTGTTGCAATAGTATTTAATGAATATATATATATAATATTTGTATATATAAAAATTGCCCTAAAAAATTTCATATCAAATATCAATAAAATATAATATAAAAATAATATTTATTTAAATATTATACAATTTGTGCATTGTACGAGTTATAAAATTGTATATAATAAATAAATAAAGAGATAGATAAATAATAAATAGTATTTGAGGCTAAAATGAAACAGCAAAATTTCTAAATATTTATTATAAAAATTTGATTAACAAATAATTATAGAAGACTATAGAATATATGAAAAATTATTAAACACCAAAAAAAATTGTATAAACAAAAAATTATAATATATATATATATATATATATATATATATATATATATATATATATATATATATATATATATATAAGTATAAGTATAGAAGTAGTGTTTTATAATTTTGTGCTATATATTTTTTATATGTTATGTAATTATTTTGTTTGTTTTGTAATTATTTTTTGTATTCTCTAATTTCTTTCAGTTTAACAATTTATACTATAATTATATTTATTACTGTATAATTCTCAGGTATTCAAATTACCATGAATCGGTAGGTAAATCTTTCTTTTATCTGAAAGGGATTTATCAGTTCTCAAGTAAAAAAGTTCTTCGTTAAAACTAAGCCATAATGATCAAAGAATATATATATATGCTGAAGTGCTGAACACAGCACACACTTGCCCCTGTCATTCTTTCTACAAATTACAAATACTAATTAATACAAGAAGCAGATTAGCATTAGTAAAGGATAGTAGGATACTCTAATAAAAAGTGCCAAATCTACCTAAAGTTTTGGCTTTGAAAATATTCTAGGATTCTTAATATCTGATCATGTATATATATATGTACATGTATCAACTTATTAAAATTGTACAGTAATGACTTTCTAACATTGTAAAGTCGAAATTCTTAGTGAGTGGTAATGTTTTTTTAGCTACTTTAGTGAGTGGTAATGTTGTTGTTTTTTTTTGACAAACGTGAGTGGTAATGTTAGTATAGCTTTAACTTATCCATCAACCAATTCATTCTCATCAATCATCATCACAGTGCTTCGTACCATCTAATTTGAAGAAAGAAATGATTAATATTAATATATGTTTATATCTTCATATTTATATAATTAAAATAGAGTTATTGGCCCTTGCCAACATTTTCAAAATTTTAATATCTTGAATATTGAAAGTGATGGGATAATCTTGTCCATCCTAATCTCGCGAGTTCGATTTGATTCTCGCTTCACCGAAATTTATTAAGAAATAGACAGAGGGTTTGAGGTTAATGAACATTGCTACCAATGAAAATTACGGTGTGTCGAATTTTATAAAAAATCTAGCAAGTATATAACATAAATACTGGGATCTGGTCAAGGAATCATCTCTTTTCAAAAGCCAATTCGAGTGATTCGGACAACTTACATATTCTCGGAATAAATATGAAAAATGACGAAATTATATATGAATGTGATGCCATTGGTATATATAAGTTGGACCAAGAATTCTTTTCGAGGCATTTCACACATGATGAGTATAATCTCAACGCAGACGCATATATCTATCTATACTATATATATATTATGTTATTATAACCAAATTAGAAAACTTTTTTTTAAAACACTTGTATAAATCATAGAAAAGATCCGCCCGTTCAATTTTAAGTGAACCATAGAAACAATCCTAACCATCCGGTTTTAATAAAATCTAATTTTAGAAAAGATATATATCATACATACAACTCTATCATTGATAGTCCTCCTTTTTTATTTTAATAAAATATCTCACATTTATCTCCTAACTAAAATATATCTCTATACAAAACACACAAATATTATTCTATTAAAATATAAATAAATTATATAAAAATATATACATGTAATATGAAATAAAGTTTAAATTATTATTATAAAAATAAAAATAAATTCAAATCATATAAAAAATATATTAAAAAATTATTATAGCATCATTTATAGCTAAAAAGTGAAAATCTTAATTTTCTCTCTTAATTTATTTATGAAAAATGAAAAACTTTAATTTTCTTTCTTAATTTAAATTAAAAATATTTTTAATATATATATAGTCAATGACTATAAAAAAATAAATTTTATTTAGTGATTGATAAAATTGAGTTGATATTATAAATACTCATTTATAAATACAAAAAATTATATACATGTAAAATTATATAAAATTTAAATTATTATTATATAAATTAAAAATAAATTTAAATCATATAAAAATATTAAAAAAAACCAAAAAAAAGCACGAATATAAGCTTGTAATAATTATACGTGTTTGATGCTCCTGGGGCTGATTTCAAGCATATCTCGGAATTAAAAAAATTTCTAATACAAATTAAAGGCTGAATATTATATTTATAAATATGTTATTAAAAAATTTATATCAAAATATAAATAAAATCTCATGATCGAAACTCACTAAGGTCATTATCAACAATAATTTTTTCATAATACATATATTGATAATGATTTGATAATAGACAAGAAAAAAAGATTTTATTCATCGATATCTTACTTTATATGTACTAAATACTAAAAACAAAACATGTAGTTGCTAGTTGCATGAATATGTTTCAAAGTTACTGTCCGACCTCCCCAAACATCCATGGCCATAGACGATATGCTAATGCACTATGTGTTTATACGTACACCTATTATGTGCGGTCCGCAATGATATACATTACTATATATAGTTAATTAAATAAAAACATAACACAATTGAATTGAACAACTCGAACGGTAATGAGTTTATTCTTCGTGATTTTAGGTTCATTCGATTTTGGGTCACTCCAATAATTACATCAACATTAACAATAATGAGGTCAAAAAGTTAATCAAAGTTCAAGACGCGGTAAATTTGAACAAATTAGTAAAAATAATTTATTTTCAATTTCATCTCGTCCCTGAATATCCTGTCCTAAAAACTTATTTTCAATTCTGACCGATCTCGAATAATTGATCAAAATATTATTATTCTAAATTTTGTTCCTCAATCTTGTTGTAGTGGGCCAATCTTCATTTTGAACATAAGCTAGCCATCAAAATTCATTATATGAGGTCATGTATAATTGTATACAAGCATATCCATGCACGATGCATCGGCTAATAATAGTGATACGCTTTGGCAAGGAGGAAAATATTTCAACAAAGAAACGGCTAATAGCTTTGAATAACTTTTATCAAGAAGTGCCAAAGAGTTAGGGATGGCATTCGGGTCGGATAGGTCGGATATGACAATATTCATATCCATACTCGAAAATTTAAGTCATACCCGAATTCGATCCATACCCGAAAAATAATCAAATATTAATATTCATATACAATTCAACGGATATCCGATCGGATTCGGATATACCCGAAACCCGAAAATGTTTGGATTGGATTTGGATAATATCCAAAACCCGAATAATCAAATCTGTTAGGTTCTTGTTTTTTCAATCGACAAGGGAGTACATAAAACATAATATATCCTCAAATCTGAATTTATGTTTAAGAAAAGAAGAAGAAATGGGACAAGGGAGAGAAGATGAAAAAGGCTCCTCCTTTTCTATTGATATGGGGAAGAGAAAGCAGAAGACCGGAGGAGAGAAGAGAGAAGCTGAGGGAGAGATGGGCGCTTGAGCTGTCATAGTTAATGAAGGCCATGTATTATGAGAGAGAGAGGCGGTTGAGTGAAACATATGCAATCATAGTTGTAGCTTTTATTGACTAAAAAATCTTAATAAACCATTTATCTTGAATTACTTTATTGGGCTATATTGTCTTTTGGTACGCCTCAAACCCCATATGCTGGTATAATCCCAATTCTAGTAATATTAGCCATTATTTTTTTATTCCTTTTTTCTAATTAACAAAATCATATTTGATCTTTTTTTAGTGTAATTTTTTTTGAAGAAAATATTTGATAGTTTTTAATTATTTGATAATTTAAATTTTGTCTTCAGTTTTTTTGGGAAGACTGTATATGAGATTTCAGTTTTGTTGTAGGATGATGATAGCAAGTTGCTTAAATTTAGGCTTGTAGTTAAATTTAAATAAAATTATACTGTCTCTTTTATCATTTTCTTTGAAAAAAATATATATTTAAAAAATATATTAATTAGATAATTTATGTTTTTACTTCTCATAATTATATTTAATTGAATTGAATTGTTTGTATATTTGAATTAGTAAAACATTAAAAATAGTATTTTTAAAAATATTTTTTTAAAAATCGTTAGATAATAAATGATTAGAAACCATGATCACCCCTTCACCATTAATTATCAAACAATCAATTCTTAATCTTTAAACTAATTTGTTGAAAATTTTCAATTCTTTTATAAAAACTGGTTTTGTTATGATTCATTAAATTGTAACCCTTGTATGGTTTTATAGTAGCAATCAATATTACTATATAAGTATATATCTCTTATAATTACAGTGATACGAATCAAATCTATATTACTATATAAGTATACGAATTTATATTACTGAAAATTAAGAATCAAGGATAAAGATTAATTAAATCTATATTATTATATAAGTATACGAATCTATATTACTGAAGATTAAGAATCAAAGATAAAGATTAAGTGAAGATAAACTAACCTTGCGTAGTTAATTGAACACTGTCATCGTCCATCTCTTGATTCCGCCTCGCCTCTTGAGTCTTGACTCTCCTCAGTTCTCATTTCTTTTGCGTTGCGGCTGTTATGAACTTAGTCTGACTAATTTAGTCAATAACCCTAATTTCACTTTCACTTTTACTTTTGTTATTAATAATTTACTAACAAATAATGCATACTCCGTATAAAGTATATATTATAATATATAATATACAAGATACAACATATGATATACAATATATAAAATATAATAAATATAATTCGGGTATTTTTTGGTTTTCGGGTTCGGGTTTGGATCGAGTTTCGGATTTCGGGTCGGATTTCGGCTCGGTATACACGAAATCCATATTCATATCCAAAATCTTTCTGGTTTAAAATTTAAATTCATATCCATATCCATATCCAAAAAATCAGGTTCGGTAAATTCAAAAAATTGAATTTCGAATCGATTATCCGTCGGGTCGAATAGTTTTGACATCCCTACAAAGAGCAGAGGAATATTAATATATTATGTGGCTGAGAATCGAACAATGAGGACAAGCAACTTGCATTGCAATATCAACAAATCATACACAGGGATCAATATATTTGTGTGTAATGGTGTTAGTTTGGATATTCACATCCCAAATGCATCTATCTTCGAAAAAAGAAAAAGAGAAGGATTTAGATCCCCCATTAAAGTGGTGTCATTAGCCACATACGTATCTCTACACAAACATTCATACAGAGTAATACACGCACGCATATTACAGTACCTACTTCAATTTTTTTTTTAATCACGCATATTACTTGTATAACACTTATTTTAAATTTTTAAATAAGGAAAAATTCGTGTGAGAGGATTCATGTCTGATTAAATCAACACTTATTTTAAATTTTTAACTAAAAAAAATTCGTTTAAGAGTATTCGCGTCCGATTAAATCAACACTTATTTTGAGAAACGGTAAAAACATTTGTTGTGGTTAGAGCAAGTCCAACGATGTCTTACTTGATTCCCTATAAAATTATAAAATAATGGGTCCTAATAATTTAGATAATATATTTTGCAAGTCAACTCCCACAATATTTTCTATATTCATTCTCTATTATTATTATTATAATAAATTTGAATCTAATTAGTCTTAAAAAAGATGAAATAGAATAAAAGAAATGGAAAAGATGTGAGAAAAGAGAGGGAAATGGTTTTTTTTATTCACTAGGATATCCTAGAGGATCCCTATTAATAGGACATAACTAGTAAAATTTAAAATATCATAGTGATTTAGAAAATCGCTAGGATACCGTTGAAATTGTATTTTATGTCATATTTCCTATTCTTGAGTTTTGTAACTCATTTAGGATATTGATGGATTTGGTGTTGGATTCTTATTCTTCAATCATTTTAACTTTCAACATCAAACTTTTTGTATCATGCATGCATACAAACGGGAAATGGGCCACGCTGAAGTCTGAACATAACATAACACATTTCTTTTATTTTCATATATGCAAAAGGCTAGGCAGTATAAAGCAAAATGCCTAAGAATATGTATAAGAGAAGTTTGAGGGAAGAGTGAAGATTATTTGACTGTAAACTAACAAGAAAATGAATATGAAATCTTCTTTAACATATTCCTTATGCAATATGCAATATTGGGTTTGTCTTAAATTACCAAAGAATACCAAAGAAGTGATTCTTAAAACATATGCATGACGTTATAATTTCAAAAATGTTATTTTTAGAGCAATAATTACTCTCTTTGGTCCTTATTATAGGTCGTTGGACTTTTTGCTCACAATTCAAGGTGCTTTGACTACATAGCTAAATATGTTATTTTTTAATTTTTATTTTTCTGAATTAAAATATTAAATATATATTTTTATTCAGAAAAAGAAAATTTCAAAAATAACAAGTTTAACTATGTAGTCAAAAGACTTTGAAGTGTATGTAAAAAGTCAAACGACCTATAATAAGGACCAGAGGGAGTATCTATTTTAGAAATAGTAACATATTCCTAGAGTCGTCTTGAAATAGCAATTTGAATTTATATGCCGCTTGAAGAGAAAACAAAGATATTACTTTAATAATGCATGTAAATAAATCAACATAACCATGATCAGGTGACAGAAACATAAAGATTTTCCATTGAACTTTAAGAGAGCCCCCTCTATACCACATAGCATCAGATTATAATTAGACAGACCATTGAGCAAAAGCACAGAATATCATAACACTTAGAATCCAACAAAGCTGTGTACATTGTAATAGAACCAACTTTTCTAATCACTCCACAGGCATACTTGTCCTTACACAATCATCCGAACCTTCATCCCAAAAACAAACATATTTCATAATACTTATTATTTGACCTACCAAACAGAAACTTGGATAGTGTTTGGAGTACCTAATAGATAATAAATAATAATAGTGATATATATAATCTACCCATGTAAAAGCTTCCCAAAATCATGTAGTAGATCATATAATTAAGCAGCAACATTTTTCAAAGCCTAACCACAGCTTTGCAAACCAAAGGCTTTTTCATCTCCAATGACAACTTCAAGCACTCAGACAAATCCACAACATGATCATCAGCAGCAGCATTATGCCAGTTGAAGCTTTGAAGCAATTGCGCTAACCACAATTGAACAGTGGCTAAGCCCAGAGCCTTACCAGGGCACACCCTCCTTCCAGCACCAAATGGAGCCAACCTAAGGTCAGTGCCCATAATGGCTACATCCTCCTTCAAGAACCTTTCAGGTTTAAAAACCTCGGCCTCGGGCCAGATGTCATTCGAATGTGTTATGGCCCACATGTTCACCATGGCTGTTGTTCCAGCAGGAATGAAGTGCTCACCAACATGAGTGTCATGAATGGCAAGCCTAGCCCAAGAGAGGAGAGGGCCAGGAGGGTGGACTCTGAGAGTTTCCTTGACAATTGCACTAAGGTAAGGAAGGTTTGGAAGGTCCGAATCCGAAACGGTTCGGGTTTTTCCCACAACATTGTCAATTTCAGATTGAGCTCTGGCTTGAATTTCTGGATGCATAACCATTCTTGCAAGAATCCATTCTAGGAGGATTGCCACAGTATCAGTACCTCTAAAGATCATTTCCTGCAAAAAAAAAAGTTACTACATTTCAATGCCTGAATTATTGCATGCCTGCATAAAAGATATATTGGAACATATGCAACCAAGGAGAATAAGAAAAAGTAACCTCTGTCCTATCACTAGCCTAAAAGGAGTGAAAAGGATTCAGATTCTCCATACATTTAAATACTCTAAAATAAAGAAAGAACAATGCATAAATAAAATGGGTTCCCAATAAAATTTATATACACAACAGTCCCAGCTATAAATCTACAGAGAACGAATAGGCTTTACACAACAGTTCCAGGTAAAAACCAACAAACTGTCACAAGCAATTAATACACATGAATGTTATATATGTGCATATATTATTCTTTTGGGCAGTTCTGATCAAGTGATAACAACTAAACATTACAAAATACTCCTGTACAATATATTACAGTACTAGTTTCTACTATTTTAAGTTGCATTTTATGTGAACCTTCCTTTTGTGTAAAAAATGTATTTGTATGAAAATTATAATTATAAAATCTATTTTATATAAATTTCTCTTACAAATACATGTAAATAGTAAAAGAATATGAGAGTGAGTTATTAGAGTGTTTAGGAAAGAATCTTGAGTGGTAACCACAAAATAACTTTGTGAATGTGAACTACCTTGTGAGTATAAAAAGGTCATAAACTTTTTCATATGTAACTGACAACAATAGTTACACATGCTATCATGATGACTACATATCAAGAATAACTGAATAGAAACTTCATGAATGAACTCAATAAATGCCTTGCCAACATAAAGAAACTAAAGCTGCAAAAAGTGAACAGTTACAAATCTTGATCAAAACAATATATAGAAAGAAAAAGTTACCCATAGAACAGCAATCAAATCTGAATCACTGAGCTTATTTTCCTTCTCCAAATCAAGTAAGACATCAACAAAATCACCACAACCTTGTTCAACAGCAACAATCTCATCACCTCTTTTAATCCTATGCTCATCTATGATCTTCCCAACAAAAACATTAACTTTCCCAACCAAATTCTTACACCTTTTTCTCACTCCTTGAGAATCCAACCACCTCAAAACAGGAAAGTGATCACTCCAGTTAAAAACACCAAGTAACTCATACCCTTCACTGACCAAACTTTCAAGCTCAACCCCATCACCATTTTCACCAAACCTGTATTTTTTACCAAACACAGTCTTCATCACGTTGTTTAGTGACCCAAAATGAAGCACTTTTCTGACCTCAACAGCACCATTTTTCGCCATTAAATTCTTGATCTCACACACCATTTCATCACCAATCTGTCTCCTAAACTCACCAAAGTGAGCAACCCTTTTAGGACTAAACAAATTGGTCAGTGAAATTCTCCTCAAGTTTCTCCAATACTCACCATAAGGTGCAAACCCCATTGCCCTATGAAACAAAAGCTCATAAGCAGATTCTTTAACAGGCCTATCAGCAAAACAAACACTGTTAAGAATCTCTTTTGCAGACTCGGGTTGGCTTGAAATGACAAAACGGGTGAACCCAACAGAGAATGCCATCAAAGTTGAAGCTTTGAAAGTTTGAGCCAAGTGGGCTAAAACTCTATGACTCAAACCATTAGTAAAACTAAACACAAGGCCTAAAAGGGGTAGCCCAGAAGGGCCAGGAATGGCATATTTTGCTCTTGTTTTGGCTTTTGAGAGTGCCCAAGCAAGGCCACCAGGTGAAAGCCAAAAGCAAAACACACCAACAAAAGTGATCAAACAGATGAAAAGGTCAAGACTTGAAAAGAGAGATGAAACCCCATTAAGTGGAATGAGAAAAACAAGAGTTTGAGAAGACATTGTTGTTGAAAAATGGTAGAGAAGTGGAAGAGTTTTAGAGAGAGAGAAGGTGGGAGTGAGGAGATGAAGAGTGTGGGAGGGGCAGTTATATAGAGGTTTTGAGTAGGGTGCAAGATATCATTTTAACCATGGTTAAACCTTTACCGCGGTTATTAATGCCAACAGCTGTAGTCACTATTTTCCCACAAATAAATTGTTTAAACTCTAAAAGATTCCAAAATATTTTTTTTATACTTTCAAAAATAAAAAATAACAGAGTAATATTCGAATATGACTTAATCATGTATATACGTAATGTACTATGTTAGTATATTTGTTACTCCATCAATCCCACCCAATTGTCAACGTTTCGGGGAGAAGGTCCAGCACGCATTTTAAGGTGCATATAAAGTATAGTTCCACAATTTATTTTTAAAAAAAATTCTGAATAAAAATTTTAAAAATAAGTTATGGAAATATATTTTATATGCACCTTGCGTGCCGGACCTTCTCTCCAAAACGTTAATAATTGGGTGCGAAAGAGGTAGTACTAGTTTTTAACAATCCTATACCTAATTAAATGAGATGGTAACCTATATATACAAGGTGTCAATTTTGTATCTTTAATAATTTTAAAAATATTTTATAAAAAAAGTTATGTAATTCATTTGGTAAATTTTTTAACAAATATATTATATTAAACTCTGGTGACTAAAAACTGATTTTAGATTAATCGGGTTAAAAACGTTTTTTTTTAAATTAGTTAAAAGTTGGATTAACCGAAATTGTAATTAATTATTCAAAATTTAAGAAAAAAATATTTAAATTATTTATAATAAATTCAATTTTTTGTCAGGAATAAATTCAATTATTTAACATATAAATTTGTCCTCTTTTATTTGTTATTGACTTGTCTTTATAAAGGATCTAAACACACACTTTCGATTTGATGTCGGATGTTACAAACACCTCACCTTATTAGGTCGACGTCCTCGTCGAGCCCATAGACAAATTTACGGAACCCGCGCAGTGTCTTAGCACTTCCGGCAGGACGTCGAGCCGACAGACAAATTTACGGAACACGGGCAGTGTCTTAGCACTTCCGGTCGGGTATGGCTCTGATACCATTTATAACAACTCAAGCCCACAACTGAATACATATTAGACCCAACAACCCACCATAGGTTAGCTCATAAAAGCTAGCAAAATTTGGTATACATTAGTTATTGACTTGTCCTTATAAAGGGTCCAGACACACACTTTCTATTCGACGTGGAATGTTACACCCTCCGTCCCATTTTATTCTTAACATTTCCGAGAGAGTGTTGCATATAAAGTACAGAGTATTTGTAACATCCCGTATTTTTTAATAATATATTAAGCTATTTAATTTAATATTAAGAATAATATTAGTGAATTATTACTATTATTATTTGAATATGAATATAGATATTTTATAATTAGGATATTATATAGAAATTATTGGTTAAGAGAAGTATAAAAAAAAGAATAGAAAGAAAAAGAAAAAGGGTTAGGATTTTGTAAGTTACGTAAGAAAAGTTGGGAAACCGTAGGGAAGATAGAAGAGAAAGAAAAAGAGAATGAGATGGAGAAGATTGAGAAAAAAAGGAGAAAAATCTCGAGAAGATGGGTTATTGTATCAAATTAGGGTTCGTGTGATGGGGAAATCTATATTTTTATAAAAGATCATTCATGTATTTGGAGGTTTAAGGTACGGATACATTCTATACTCTCTCTTTGTTCTCGTATTGTTAGTGTACGTATATCTTCGTTACACTTTCTTTGTATTTGTAACAATCTTTTTGTTCTTGATTTGTTATTCAATTCGTATGTATATTGTGTATAGTTTATATTCATTCAGATTCTTATAAAATTCGTATCTCATTCGTTCTTTATCTGATTGCTGTGATTTTATACTACCTAGAAAGGTATTTCAATTATCTACAACTTTCGTTCTTTATGTTTTCTAAAATTCGGTTCGTAAGTATATTAAAATCTCCCGTTTGTATAATCTGGTTGGTTATTGGAATTATTTTGCTGTAACTTCAGAAATTCATAGTAAATTGAATATTTGTTCAATATTCATGTGTAATATCATTCTGAAAAGGTCTTTCCGAGATCTTCGTTCTTTGTTTACATTCCGTTGTCAAGTTCTGTGGTTTCGATGTCTTAAATCTCAAAATACTACTGTGATCATAGCCTGATTCTGTTATGGCAGTCCGCATTTTAATTGTTTCTGCATTCGTTACTTATCCGTTTTTTACGAACTTTATCATTCTGGAAAGATCTTTGAATCGTCTACAAGTTTCGTGTTCTGTACTCTTTCATTTAAGATCATCTTGATAGAGTAAATTAATAGTTTTTCAGACTGGTCAATTCTGATTTTATTTGTAATAGTCTATATTGTATGATATTTGGCGTGAATATCTTGAGTAAAATATTTTCAGGTCTTTTGTGATATATGTATGGTTTGGGAGATATTGTAAGAATCCGTCATGAGTGGATAATCTCATGTTTTGGCACCACCTATACGGTGTATTTAAATTGTATGGGCGTGTCACCGGAGTTATGGGACACATAGAGTCATGACTATTGTGTATGTTTGTTTGGCCATTTGGGTAGCATTGTGTTTTGTACCGTGCAAGTCCCTGTAAGATTTTGGGTAGCATTTGATTTGTTCTATGCAAGCCCCTATAAGTTTTGATGACTACATATTCTGGAGAACCGAAATGTAGGACATCCTGTAAGAGTAAGATTGTCTCTCATGTCAGTAAGTAAATTTGTATTTCAGTATTTGATCAATATAATAGATGACTAGTAAGTGTACGAGTAACAGTAAGAATATTTGTGATTAAAAAGTATGTACGTTATGATTGTAAGATAAGTATATATCGTATCTTTTTATTTGCTTATATCGTGAGTTAAGTATGACCAGTATCTTTTGTCTCTTTCAGTTGTTTCATCATTATTTATTCAGATATTTTATTTATTCATATTGACATCGTTCTAACCCTTGTACTCTTTGCATTGTTTTATATCCGTATATGAGCCTTTCGCTCACTGCCCGTCTATGTTTCTTTGATTTCCCCCGGCAGATTAGGTGGGCTAATTAATGGGAAGAGTACGAGTTGCTGATTTTGAGGAGTTGTAAAGTTTATATTTAGATGACCCTCGTGGCCTAGTATTACAATCATTCTCAATGCCATTAAATGAAATAGTGCACTCCAAGTCTCGAAGAAAGATGATATGTGATCAAACTCGATTGGTAACATTCTCTCTTTGGGACAGTAGAACAAGGGACAACGCAGGGGTATCGCCGCTATCGGTTGAGTTTTATTTTAAACCAACTTTTAATTGATCATGGTTTTCTTAATTAATTAAAAAAATTATTACTCCTTCCGTCCCACTTCAAGTGATTGATTTGACTTTTTAATGGTCAAAAATTTTAAAATTTGACCAAATATTACATATATTATATAATTAAAAAAAATTAAAAATATATATCATTGAAAAGTTTATATAAATTTTTTAAAATATACTTTTCAGATTTTGAAACTTTTAAATATATATTTTAAATTTCTGCTGAAAGTTAATTAAATTTGATCATTGAAAAGTCAAATGAAAAGTCAAATGAGACACTTGAAGTGGGACCGAGGGAGTAATACGGATCGGCAGAACATTGGGGAAGCCGTTACGGCGCCGCCTTCCTTTGATTAGTTTTACGGAGTCTGTTATATGTTCTTTACCGGTATGTTTTGACATCTTTATCTTCTTTCTAAAGCCATGTTATTTGTGTGGCCTTTTAGTTAAACTCTCTCCTAGTTTTCCGGAATTAAATAATCTATTCTCTCCTTCAAATAAATAAAATAATCTATTCTCTTTTTTTAATGTCATAGTTTAATATTTGAAATGTATATCACAGAAAATTTTATATTTAAATATTAATTAAATATAACATAAATTTAGTTGTATAAAAAATAAACTTAATATAATTATAGATTATTGTAAAATAATCAATTATTCCAAAAAATTTAAACCGTTGATAAAATATCATCGTATATCATTTAAATGATTTGTGATTAAATTTAAAAATTATTGAGAACGAAGGACTCAAAAGATCCCTCACTAAATGGACTCTTGCTATCATTTTAAGAGCCTGCATTCATGAAACTCCATCAACTCCTTAATTTGTCATTTAATTAGGTGGGGTTTGTTATTACGTAAAAAAGTAATAATTATTTTACTATTTTTTAAGTAATAATTACAAATTAAAATAATTGATTTGTTCACCAAATTAATGAATTAATTGATTTATGGATTTTGATTTTATCAACAATTCCATTAATTTTTTATGAAATAATTAATAGATTGATGAATTTTGATTTTATTAATAGACTAACAAAGAAATGTTACATTATTAAACTCCGTCAATCCATTTAATGAATTAATTATATTTTTACATTAGTACATATATTTTAAATTGGAAATTAAATTTAATACTCCATTATACTACCCCGTAGTTCCTATGAAAGAATTTTGTCCAACAACTCCAGATGAACAAACCTATCTTTTGGGCAAGGAACACTCATTCTTTTTTCACTAGAGGTGCATGTTTGATTTATGCATATACACTACCTAGTTAAATCGTTGGTGAATGATTGTTATGCATATATTTACAGTGGTATCATTTTATCTGTACTCGTGACGGTTATTTGTGTTGTTCTTTGAACAGCTGATTTGTGTGAATATGCTTTCAGCTCGAGAGGTTAACATTGTGTTTGGGTTACTTTATTTTTTTAAAATAAGTATTTAATTTTTTTAATATATATATAAATATATTTATTTATTTATTCTAAAACTAAATACTTATTTCTGCAAAGATAAGAGGAAACAAACAACTCCTAAATAAATTAGCTAAAAAAAACGACTCCCAAATTATCCTGTAAGATTATTATACTCATGTAAAAAAGACCAGAAGCTAGATCAATTCACACAAAACAGCAAGAGGTATTGATATCGATGAGTATTGGTCGACATTTTGTTAGAAACAGGCACTTTTGGGGTGTTAGGCCCCGTTTGGTATTGTTATTCCGGACAGCTACAACAGTTTTTTTTGCTGAAAAACCGTCAGAAAGGTGTTTGGTAAATTATAAAAATTGCTAGTGTGGAAAAACACTTTTAGTCTAAAAGCTGCTATTAGCAAAAACATGTCCCTCGCTTTCAGTTTTTACAGGAAGTAGCTATCAGTTTAATCATCAAACCTTCCCAAAAACATTATTTTTGTATATTATATCTCAAAATATGCATAAATCAAAAAAAATTACCAAACAGTTATCTGATTTTTCTAACAGCACTTTTTCCACCCGCATTTTTACTCACAGCACAACAGTTTTCAACAGCACTCCCAAACGGAGCCTTGTTCCTTCCAAAAAAAACTCTATCTCCTCACATTTCAATTGAAATTTAATTTTTTAACATTAAATTATTATTTTTTAAATAAAATTTACAATCAATGCAAGCGTACATATAAAAAAATTAACAATTTTAATTGGGACTTAACCTTGCTCTAATTTTAAAAAGGAGGAAAGTAAAATAGTTTCATTTTACTCATATTTATACTCCTGAATTTTAATAGAGTAGAAAGTATGTAAAAATAAATGTAAATTAAACAAATTTTCATTCCAAAATTTTAACAAATGTACTTTACTTCATCTTGTTATTAAAACTCAAGAATTAATTATTTGGATCCCGGCGCCGCCCTGCATCCTGTGATGTTAAGTTGTTAACCAGGACTTTAATCAGAGTCCAGGGGTTGAGAGCTTAAAGTACTGTTATCAAGTGTAAAAATTAAAACACACAATTAAATTCGTATATCTACGCTATAGGCCTAGCAAACTTTTCAGATTCTCTCAAAGAATCTGTTGAACAGTAGTAGAGCACGCAGTAGTAATTATACTTTACTTGTTTAAACTCCTGACCCGCCGTTTGCAGCAGCAGGAAACAATAATGCCATATGGTGGCTCTTAATTCTAAACCTACTCATCATCACCATCATTAGTATTTATCAACGCACCGTGGCCCGGCTATTGAACCGGACACGACACGATTTACACGACACGAAAATTTAGTGTTTGTGTTTATATTTTTAGTACACGACACGAAAGTACACAAATACGAAAATACACGAGCAAAATTTAGTTTCGGTTTTGTATTTACCATTCGAGTACACGACACGACACGTCACGAAGTATACGACATAGATAAATATATAAATAATTTTTAAAAATAAATAATATTATAATATAACTTAATAAATTTATAAAAATATTTTTATAAGATATTTCAAAATTTTAACAATTTCGTGTAACAGTTCGTTTCCATTCGTTTCGTGTACACAAATGGTACACGAAAACATTCGTCTACTTCGAGTAGTGTCGTGTCTGATCGTGTACAAGTCGTGTCGTGTTTAAGTCGTGTCGTGTTTGTGTCACAGTTCAAAGTACACGGTTTGTAATCGTGTCGTTTTCATGTATAAACACGACATTACACGACACGAAACGACACGACACGGTTTGACAGGTCTACCTGGCTATGCATGTACATGTAAACTTTAATTAAATTTTCTTTGATTTGTGTTGTAAAAAATAATAAATGGTTAAAAGATACTCCTCTGTTCGATAATATTTGACATTTAATTTTTTAACGCACTCTTTTAAGAGTTTTGATTACATAGTTAAAATTATTATTTTTTAATTTTCCTTTTTGTGAATAAAAGTTTTAGTTTAATATTTTTATTCAAAAAAAAAATTAAATAATAAATTTAACTATATAGTCAAAATTCCTAAAAATGTGTGGCAAAAAATCAAATATCAAATAAAATTAAACGGAGGGAGTACTATTACATCGAATATTTATAATATAAGGTGAGTTAAAGGATGTGTTTGTAAATTAAACATTGTGACTTGTTAATCCTCGGAACATAGTAACTTATATACACTATTTATCAGGAATCTCAATTAATTCAAACTATTTATTTATCATAATTTTCAACTTATAAATTACTTATCACTTGTCAGGAATCTCAATTAAATGGAAGACGTATTAAGACTCGGCATCCGCTTTATTAGACAAGTCATCTACTAGACTACTATGTGACTGGGTAGTCTCCACGTCGATCGAATGGAATTCACATTGTTACATTATTGTTGAATGATGTGTTGGAACTACCTCGACCCTGAAATTTAACTAGATGAAAGTTATTTTTTCAGCAACTCCGTACTGAACCAACGTGGAATGAGATGAAACTGATGAAAAGATTATGGAAGGATTCTGATTGATACTGTGGTAGCTAGTGTAAAGACAAACATGCAATATATAACCCTAGTATAAATGTCATACTCCGTAGCTGGAGAAACACACATGCATATACTAGCATTGTGCATGAATGATCACGAGAGGAATGACCATATTATACTACTCTTGATCTGTGAAAATGGACCATATACTCATATAGTCCTATATTTATGTGTGAGTAAATTATTTTCTTGCAGCTTGAGTTGTATCTTGATTCATATAAATATGTGTATTGTGATCACAATCTTATTCATAAATTTTATTTTACAAACTTTTGATAAATTTTACCGCTATTTTTTGTACATTCGTGTTAATATTGATCACTTTTGAAGATTTAATGAGTTTGTGGTAAAAGACTTGTATTAATTTGTTTGCATTGTTTAATATAAAATTCATTTAAATCAATTTAACAGGATGCAATCAGGGGCGGTCTTGAAATTTAAGGAAATTAGGTAAAATTGAATTTTAGGCCTAATCTATATATAGATAATTTGATAATTTGGAATTCTTGTATATTAAGGTTCCTTAGTCATAGGTTTTAGCGTTCACTCGATCATAGCCAAGTACACCATGTGTGCGATTTAAAGGTCTTCCTGGTGCCTGTCCATTTACACACATTAAACATTAATTTTTATGAGTTTGACTCATTTTAATTGATGAGATTTTTGTGCATATACAGGATTTATCATTATTAACAATTAAAAAATTAATAAAAATTTAACAACTAAACTTTTAATGTGTGATCATGAACACACGCTACAAAACCAGTTATTTAAAAAGTTGAAGTTATAGTCATTCATGTATGGGTTTAATAATTAAATTAAGCCTAAAGTCATCCGGGGCTCAAGTAGTACTGTTATTTATTTAATTTACTTCGTACAGGATTGAGGGCTGAAATTCACTTCATACTTTATGTGAAAAAACATTTTTTTCCCGACGGCATATTGAAAAATGAAAATCGTTAAAACAGCCTACTTGTCATGGACTCGTGATTGCCAAAATCTATATTAAAATGGGTTGTTATATTTGTTCGGCCCATGCTCAAGGTCGGCAAGCCCACAATTATATCCTATCTAGTATCTAATAACTCCACTCAATATTTTCAAATTAATAACAATATTATTTTTTTAATTTATTTATAATATTACTATCTTCCTTATATTTTATAAAAATACAATTTATACGGAGTAAATGAATATAACTTTTTCTAAAGTTATAATTATATTTAATTGCAAAATCATATACTTCTAGTAAAATTTTAAAAAATTATAATTTTTGGATAAGTAGGTTATGCGCTAGGTAGAACACAGAATTCAGAGGACAGAGAATAAGGATATATTTGATATTGTTGTTAAAAATTATCGTACTTAAAAAAATGCTGGTAAAAATAGTGTTGTTAAAAAAATGACTATTTGATAATATTTTTTTATTTGAGTATATTTTGAGATATAATATAAAAAAAATATTTCTGGGGAGGTTTAATAGTGAAATATGTTATTATTTCTTGCAGCTGAAAAACAATTTTTTCTAAAAATACGAGAATCTGTTTTGTCTAAAATTAGTTTTTAGATCAAAAATAATTTTCCAAAAAATTGTTTTTCAGTTTTATCAAACACTATTTTACTGAAAAAATGCTGTTAAACAACAATATCAAATGAGACCTAAATTTCTACAATTTAAACTATTATTATTTAAACTATCCAATTAACTAAAAAATTTATTTGTTTATCCTTACTAAAATGCTGAGCCCTATTTATTTATAGAAAAATGATCGAGACAACCCTTCACGGGTAATAGTTTTGTCCACTAAAAAAATTAAAAAAGGTAGTTTGTGTGGCTCTTCATGCCACCATAGTCCATTGTCGTACCCCACCATTTACACATACTATTATATAGATTAATTAAATTATTTTATGCAAGTGATGACACGAGCTCTTTTGGAGTCGATTGTAAAATATTCTTGAAAAAGATCACAACTTTATATTAAGAAGACTCGACCGTCTTTCCCAATTTTAGGAAAAATGGATGGCCATCATCATGGTGGTGGCTATGGAAGTGCCAGAGTTCCTTTATTGAATGGAGGGGTAAGTCTTTTATTCTATATTATGTTGTGTCTACTATGTTCTTGTAGTTTTCTTGATTATTTTTGTCTTATTTGCATTTGGGTTTAAGTAGAATTTGTGTGTGTGTTTTGATTCTTGTGTAAGACTATATATGGTAGTTTAGGATGTTTTAGTTGATGGGTAATGATATGTTTTTAGGAAGATTGATACTTATAGAGGCAGAGTTTCTTTGTTAAATATAGTGGTAATTGACAAGTTTATCATTCATGATTGTGATTTTTTTTTGTATTTTTTCTTGATTTATTTGATAATTTACAGCTTGGATTATTGGTTATGTGATGTTACAGATTCGGGGACTGCCTGTGTTAAATATTGTGATTATTGCGTAGATTGTATGGATTCCGTGTTTATTTTGTAATTAGTAACCATAAGGGAATGTATTTTGGAAGAGGCAAAGTTTTTTAGCTTAATATTGTTACAAGTCTCTTAATGACGAATTGAGTAGAAATTTTGCAAGTTCTTTGATTCTTAAGTCGAATTTTTAGTACTTTGGATTGTGGGTACTGTGGTGCCCGTGTCTATATTGTGGTTATTGTATAGTTTCCATGGTAGTTTAGGAGTTTTCACTTTTCATTGTTGGATTAGCTACTGTTGTTAGAATATATGCTATGTCATATAATTGTTTGAATATGTCCTATATGATATACTAGTTGAGTTGTTTCTATGTCATCATAATTAACATTGTTGCATATTGTACCCGACTTCTGTGTTTTATGATGTAAATATGTCGTGCATGCAGATATTTGTTAATTTCCGTATTTATGTAGTAACATCCTCTGATTTTCTTGATTTTGGATTTTACGTAGGGGGGAAGTAAGAGAAGCTATGCAGCTGAAAATGGGCAGGCAACAGACCTTGAACATGGAGATGCCATTCCGGTAATTGTTGAATCTTTTAGTTCTGTGTATGGCTTGGTAATTATTGTAGTAGGTTCTGACTTCATTAGTGGATATTGCAGGCTGGCAATGTGAGTTTTTTGAGAATACTGTCACTGGTAAGTTAAATTGTTGAAGTAGGATTGTTTTTTCATTAGTGCACATTCTGATGATTGTAAAGAACTGAACATCGTATTTCTTTGCAGGCAAAGCCGGAGGCGAAAAACTTGGCTATTGGTACCATTGCACTGCTGATTGCATCCACGACAGGCTTATTAATAGTTTGTCATCTCACTCCCACTTAATCATTTATTTATCTGCACCTGTCTTTTGGTTGAGTGGCGGACAACTGTAAGTTGGAGATATGGTCTATATCGCAGAGTTTTTATGACCTTATATTGTTCTCACTGCAGCCAAAGTTTGGTGGGAAGATAATTGATATTGTGTCAGGTGATATTCAAACACCTGAGCAGCAAAGTGAAGCATGGAATGAAGTCAAGAATACGATATTTGAAATATTTCTGGTTGTCATTGTTGGGTATGACTATACTCGGTTAATTTTTTTGGATAATGGTCAGTTACAAAAATTTAAATACAAACACACCCTACCTACACTGAGGTGCGAACCCTCATCATCTTGTTGCCAAGAGAAGAGGGGTGTCCACTAGGCGACTATGTTTGAGATTACTCGGTTCATTTGAGTTTCCGATGAGAAACCATTACACTAAATATGTGGCTTACTGTAGCTTTCAGTACCTTTTATTTATAAACAGATTTCAACATTCTGTATTTGCATTAAGGTTGTGTTTAGTCCATTTCAAGCCTTAAATTCTGTTATGGTATGTGTCCACATCATATTGCTGTGATTCAGTATTCGGAGATTGGAGACTGATAGCGTGATTAACCTTTATATTATCTTGAGATCTCCACTATTTGTCCTTGTAGATCAATTTGCGCAGCACTTCGAGCATGGCTGTTTGCTTCTTCCAGTGAAAGGGTTGTTGCCCGGTTGCGAAAGAATCTATTCGGTCATCTTGTGAGCCAAGTAAACATCAGCTATCTCGGCTTGTAACCTTATTCAGATCCCATCTATGAACGCCATTTATTGTAAATGCATACATATCTTATTAGCAATTTAAAGTTCTTTCATATATTAAGATATAAAAACCCATTCCACAATTGATAATGTTGCAGGAGATAGCATTTTATGATGTTACAAGAACAGGCGAACTCCTAAGTAGGCTATCTGAAGATTCCCAGATCATAAAAAATGCTGCAACGACCAATCTTTCTGAGGCCCTTAGGAACCTCTCTACTGCAGCAATTGGTCTTGCCTTTATGTTTTCAACGTCTTGGAAATTAACATGTAATTTTATCTAATAGTTGTGCAGCCTTTAAACAATCAGTTTTGTCCACAAATTTGCATACTAAGCCCAACCTCTTTACCGTTTTCTGTTTAGTGCTAGCTCTACTTGTTGTTCCGGTCATCTCTGTTGCAGTGCGTCAATTTGGCCGATATCTTCGCGAGCTTTCCCACAAGACTCAAGCTGCAGCTGCAGTAGCTGCATCAATCGCTGAGGTTTGCCAGAGCTAATTTTATATCTCATTTGGTCCAGATCTTTAAATTAGAAATGCTCTCTGTTCATGCATTTAAAAGATACTGTTATTGGGTGACGGTTCCCCAAAAAATTAGTTCAAAGAAAGAGGAAAAGTACTCGGTAACAATATATAATAGTTGTCTGCTTGTCTGTGCATGCATGTCTTTTATTATTGCTATATGGAGAGATCTTGCTACTTTTAAGTATTTCATTGCGGAGATTAAGAAGTCGACTTCTTATTATCCTTTCGAATAAATTTGTAATTTAATTGCCAAAAGGCTGATACGTATTTAGTTAGCAAATGTTTCAACAGTCGAATTTATAATAAAATGATTTACGGGAAATATAAAGGTGACTGTAACTCTGCTAGTGATTGGTAATACAGGTTAAATAAATGTTTTTATCAAATAAGGAATCTTGGTTCAAGGACGGACTTGCTATATGTTTTGGAGATGCTAGGTCGATTTTAGCAGGGACTAAACTTACTGAATTCATTTAAAAATTCTATAATTGGGGTGATGCTCATAATTGCATTCAAGCTTCCAACTCAATGATAAAGAATCTTCTTCCACACTTTTCTTTCCTTAACTGAAGTTTGGTCTCAATAATGCCAAGAAAAGATAGAGAGAAAGTGTGAATGAAGTTCCTTATTTCATCTTGCTTTGGAGTTATTACTCATATTTAAATCCCAAATATTTCAGTTACCAAAATCAAAATGAAATGGATTCTGATGTGGGTAAAAATAGCCCTAAGGAGATAATAAATATATCATTTATTATTTCATTAATTAGACCTGGTATGGTCCAAAGGCTTGGGCCCTTGAAACGAACTAGGAAAATAAGTCCTAGGATCAACTGGATTTGTAATCCAAGAATCAATTGGATTTGTAAATCTAGCCCATCATCTCTGTTGAAGCCATAGGCCCAGTAAGCCTCTGTTATTAATTAATTTCGTAATTAATTAATAAGGGCTTAATGAAGGCCCGAAAAACCTGTTGAAGGCCCTATTCCTAGAAGGATCTAGAAACCCAAAAATGGGAGGAGTCCCACAATGACTCTCACTCCTAAGAGGTTTAGACATCCTTGACACTAGGAGACTTGGAAACCAAGTCTCTTACTTCTAATCTGATTCCAAGGCCTCCATGCGCCTATATAAAGGGCCTAACCCCTCAAAATTAGAAGTACGTTTTTGGCTTGATACTCTAAACACAATAGAGATACGTAGGCAGTTAACGAGAACCCGAGGAAGTCACGAAACGTTAGTGCAGCCATTAAAGCTTGAATCTCCCCCAAACCCTAGCATTAATTGCGTATTAAATACACCTCGTTTTTAATCCGTAACAGATTCATTATTCTGAAGGAAAAAATGGAGTGGTTAGGAAATGTTATATCACACTCCACGGAATCTAGTCATGGATATTAATTTTTTTAAAAAGGTTTCTTCAGTTAATAATTAGTTCTAATATAAGTATATAACTGTTCCAAAATTATTGCAATTGTTGATTAGGAAACATTTGGGGCTATACGTACGGTGAGATCTTTTGCCCAAGAAGGTTACGAGACATCCCGCTACTCAGAGAAAGTCAACGAGACCTTGAAGCTTGGACTTCAGCAAGCTGTAAGTTCCCTAATCTTCCCTTCCTGCAACATATGCACATTATAGGTACTCTTTCTGCAACATATGCACATTATAGGCCTATGTTACCCAGACTCTCTGTTTTTGTGCTTATACCCGTGTCCACCGGACATGACATGGGTGTGGAATCTGAGTCGGATCTTTCTTATTAAAACCGGACTCTTCACCTTGTAGCATCCCAGTTCAAATTGAAATAAAAGGTCTCTTTGCAACTTGCATCTTTGCAACTTGCAACTTGTTTATAAATTAATGAATGACTTGTCTCTATGGTATCCTTTTGATTTTATGCAACAATTTAAAATACATAATTAAGTGTACAGCAGAACCTCGATAAATGGATAAATGAATACGCTTGGGACCAAAAATATATATTCATTTAATGAGATTATTTATTTATCGATAAATGAATATAATATTTATTTATCGATAAATGAATATTAATTCATTTAGATAATATTTTAAAGACTTTTTTCTTAATTATATTATTATATATAAATTATTTGTTTATCGTCATACCACACGTGTCTTTGAAAGAAGTCTTTCAAGCTGTTGTCACCATACAAAATTACTTGTTGCAACATGATCAAAATGTTCCTGAAGTGGTGCATGCAATACACAAAATTAAGGATAAGATGCATTTTGGTAGAGTGAAGAAACAATCAATTTAAGAGGCATTTTTCGAAAAGATATGATTTATTAATGTTTTTGAAAATTATTATTGGATGAAATGTATTCATATATTATATAAATAAAAATATATTATTTGAAATATAGTGATTATTCATTTATATTTATATAGGGCCTATAAATACTACATTTTTATTTATTCGTTTATGCATTTAGCGAGGTTATTCATTAATCTCATTTACCCAAATTGGGACCGAAGAAATTTATTCATTGTCGAGGTTATTCATTTATCGAACATTCATTTATCGAGGTTCTACTGTATAATATACAGTAGACACTATTTTTATGAATGCACAATCAATCAGTCATTTAAAATATAATTTGTGTTAAAGTTTGCATGCGAGTCCCCACACCCCCACACCTGTGTCCAATTTCAGATCCATATCCAAGAATCCTAATTATTTTAAAACTAGGCATCTGACGCTCAGATCCACACCCGTATCCGACACCCATACCCGAGTCCGGGTAACTTAGTTACAGGCACACAACTGCAGTAGAGGACCAATTGTGTTATATCTTGTGCTGCAGAAAGTAGTCGGTTGTTTTTCTGGCGGTATGAACGCAGCGTCGACATTATCAGTTATTGTAGTAGTGATATACGGGGCTAAATTGACAATTTCTGGTTCTATGACATCGGGTGCTCTTACGTCCTTCATTCTTTACAGCCTCACAGGTAAATTCACACTTTTCTTACAAATTTTCTTCAAAATAAATATTGCAGAGAATAACAATGTATTTTTGTATGAATTTCTGAACATATGGATTAAACTCTCAAGTCACCTTGATTAATCACCTTTTAGTTTGTCTCGCAACAAGTCAGCTGCAGTGTAAATATTAGTTGGTCACACTGAGTTCACACTATGCAAATAGCTGCATACAGATATCTGCTGGTTGCATCTTGTTATGTCATTGTAATATTAGGAGAAGAAACTCTAAAAATCACAGGTGACAGTACCATGCTGTTTCACTTAGTGCCCTTCCCTATCTTATTATTTTTCTAATTAAAACTTATATAAAACAAAAGAAAAAATACTAGACACCAGGCCATTCCCAAGACAGAGAAGAACAAGCTCTACTCCGAAAACAAATTCTAAAGCTTTAGCATAGCAAAGCTCCAATCAGCAAGCTAGAAAACACTAAAACTAATACAACAAAACCTACACCACAATCACAAGGCTTAATACAACATAGAAAGAAGAGAGAAATCTCTAGCAGCCTTTGCTTTAAACTTAGGACAACAAAATACTTTTTCTCTTATCATCCTTTTAATCCCTTCAACCAATATTATTGCCAGTTGACGATCAGAAAGACTAAAGCTGCTGAATAATGAACTCTAAGATTCCTTTCCTCCCAACCATTACCTTGTTGCATTATCTATCCGTTAAAACATGGATCACCTCTGTGGGATCTAATATGTAGGCTTCTGACTGCAATAAAAATCCTGCTAAAATCTCACCCAAACCACCATCTGGATCCTGATCAGTGATGACCAGGCATAAGTTCTGATGATATTCAACTTCTTTAATAATATTGAATCTCAACAAACTTAGCACCACGAGGTCCACAAATACCATATCAAACAAGCACCACATTATATATTTTTTCTTATTACCACAGTACTCGCAAGAAAAGGAAAGAAGGCTTTTTTTTTTTGTCACACGGTACTTACCTTTTTTTAACCGTTCAATTTGCAGTTGGATCATCTGTATCAGGTCTGTCAGGACTATATACGGCCGTGATGAAAGCTGCTGGAGCAAGTAAGAGGGTTTTTCAGCTTCTGGATCGTGTCTCATCAATGCCGAAATCAGGAAATAAGTGCCCTCTTGGGTTAGTTTTGCAATTAGCTCCTGTCTACCATTGATCTTTCTTGAGTACAATGCAAGAAAGCTGAAATATATTGGATAGGAACTACTCTTAATATGGACTATCATATTTGAGGGATTATCTTATAAATTTTAAAAGTATTGGAATCGTTATATTGCTGCCCGTTTTGTCATAATTTTTTTACATACAGATTAACCTTGGCAGAACAGTTTGAGTATCACGAATTCCATGACGTCACATTATTTTTTTTTTTTCCAGTAATCACTCTTAATTTTTTAAGTATGCATGATTGCGTAATTTAAATATTTGGGCATGAATAGTCTCAATTATTAATAGCGTGTAAATGATTAATTTATTATTGATCATTAGCTTATATATGTGGTGCTCTTGGTAGCTGTTCAACAAGTTATTGTTGGCGAGTGGTAATCATTTTACTGATATGTCATTAAGTACACGATACTAATCAAACATAGGCATTGCTAGGACATATGCTTGGTGTGCCCTGTTTTTACATGTTACTGCACTCCTTCTCCAAGTGGAGGTTGAGGAATTCTCTATAAGCATATTGAATGCCATTGAGTCATTGACAAGTTTTAATTCTATGGTTGCAAATTCTCTTACAGTGAAGCCTCAAGTATTTTTTATATTACAAAGTGAAATAGAATATTTATAGGCTATGTTACTCGGACTTGGCTAGAAGTGTCCAACATGGATACGTGTCCAAGTATCGGACTCGGCAACATTTAGAAAAATATACATGTTTTTGGCCTAAAATAAGTGTCTAAGTCCGAGTGTTCATGTCCGAGTGTCGAGTGTCTGACACGGGTACTCGAAGGTCAAATGAAGAGTCCGAGTAACATAGTTTATAGGTATGATATGAGTATCTAAAGGTTTTTTTTATATCATTGTGGTATAGTGATGAAGATGCGGAAGTGGATCTGGATGATGTCTGGTTTGCCTATCCTTCTCGCCCAAATGACATGGTGCTCAAGGTATACAAATTTTGTTCATTAGTTCTTTTCATAGCTTCCTTTGGTTAATATTGGTTTCAATAGAACTTGCAGTACCCCTTTGATTAGATAGGTTTTATAAAAATATTGTTGTAAATTTCAGGGTATAACACTTAAGCTGCAACCTGGGTCAAAGGTTGCTCTGGTCGGCCCAAGTGGTGGTGGAAAGGTAATGCATCCTTGCTCCCCAAAGTTCACCTGCAAGTTAAACTTGTCCTTATGCCTTGTATATCATGCTAGATTAATGAATGTATGAGCACAGCAGACTCTCTGCAAAAACTCATGTTCCCTTTTTGTTGCAGACAACAATAGCAAACCTAATTGAGAGGTTTTATGACCCTATCAAAGGAAAGATCTTGCTTAATGGAGTTCCTCTAGTAGATATATCACACGAACATTTACACAGAAAGGTACCTTGGTTTCAGTTCCTCTTATGCCTGCTAGAACTTTAATTATGTTCTTGAAATGTAAGCAGCCTTCTCCGGGACTCAAATTCTTCATAGCTGACCAGAAATTGTTCAAAATTTAGATTAGTATAGTGAGCCAAGAACCAGTGCTTTTCAACTGCTCCATTCATGATAATATTGCCTATGGGTTTGATGGCAAAGCAAGCAGTGTTGATGTGGAAAATGCAGCTGTAAGCTTTTCAAAAATCACAATCTTCACATAGCAGTATAGCACTGTCAATAAAGTACCTGATAAATCTTATGTATGGATTGCAGAAAATGGCAAATGCCCATGAATTCGTATCCAAATTCCCTGAAGGATACCAGACTTTTGTTGGAGAACGTGGGGTAAGGCTTTCAGGAGGTCAGAAACAAAGAGTAGCAATAGCACGAGCTCTATTGATGAACCCCAGAATTCTTCTGTTAGATGAGGCCACCAGTGCTCTTGATGCTGAAAGTGAATACCTAGTTCAGGTACACACTTGATCCATCCAAATGTTCTATTCGCTGCTTTATCTTAAACACACTACTTGTCCCTCCACCCCCCACAAATTTTAAGTTATCTTCGTCTGATTTTTTATTGTAGGATGCCATGGACTCTCTAATGAATGGAAGGACTGTTCTAGTCATCGCTCATAGGCTTTCAACAGTCAAAACTGCCGACACTGTGGCAGTTATTTCTGACGGTCAGATAGTTGAGAGGGGAACACATGATGAGCTCCTTGACAAGAATGGTATCTACACTTCGCTAGTCAAGAGACAACTGCAAGGGTCGAAAACAGAAATTTAGTTGTAGATAGTGGCGGTGACACGAAGACTGACATATTGAAGTCTTATACGAGGGGGAAAACATTTTTTTGCTTTCTGAATGGTCCTCAAAACTACTATCTTGTATAGTTCTTGAGTAAAACTTGTATTTGAGTCAAGTTCATATCTTCTCTGCACATACCATATGGTGTGCTTAAGTACTAGTTCTGACTCCTGAGTAGAAAATTCAATTTTAAATTTACAAAATGAGATGGAATTCAGGTTATCATAGCATTTGGTTTTGTGCTGATGTAACTTGTAAATGAGTACCTTGTAGAATCTCAATATTGTTGGCATAAATGTTCTTATTTGACAATTACTGTAGTGTAAAATATTAGATACGTACAGATGCAGATTATCCTCACATTTGGGAATAGTCTCGGGCACTTGAGTCAAAACCCTGAAATGGCACAACAACATGCATATAAATTATAGACCCCTCTCTTTCAAAAATAATAATAATTATAGACCCCTCTTTTATCCCCATGTATCCTGAATCTTGATTACACTTCGGTAAAAAACCCCACCATTTTCAAGGGTTTTGTCATTAGAATATTTATTTATTTTGAAAAGTATTGATTATTTATAATAATTTGAGTACATATATTCAAAAATGGGATATCTTATTTCATAAAAATATGCATTTCCTAGTATATTTCATTTACAAATACATATCCCGATCATGAAAAATAAATAATATATGTAAAGATTATCATTTTTGCTGATTTTATTTTGAAAAAGTTACTCCCTCCGTCCCAATCAATTGTTATCACTTTTTTTTCACTTTCTGGCACGTATTTTAAGGTAGATTTTAAGAATAGTTCCATAACTTATTTTTAAAAAATTCTTTTTTTGTATAAAAATAGGATTGTTCTATATTTATACAAAAAAGGAAAATTTCAAAAATAAATTATGGAACTATCCTTAAAATCCACCTTAAAATGCGTGTCAGACACCCCATTTTGAAATGATAACAAATGAAAGGGACGGAGGGAGTATTATTTTTCGGGATATACATGGTTGTACAAATTGGAAACGAAACTCATTAATTAGAATTCTGATTCAGGATCAATCGAGTATCAATCAGATTTATTATATTATTATAATAAAATTTAATATATTTAATTTAATTCATTACAAAATATATTATTTAAAAATAATTCATAAAAATAAATTAATTTTTTAAAATCATATTAATAAAACCGGGCATACATGATACACCCGCATCGATATAAATATTCACGTTTTCATTCCATATATAAACCACCATTATACCCAAGAAACACCAACACTATTTTGTTTTCTTAAAAGATTTGAATAGAAATGCAGAGATTATTGTCTCTGAGATCGCTTACAAAGAAGCAACCCACCAGTAATATCACTACATATGTATCAAAAACAAACCCATTTCACCCCCAAAATGTTCAGGGCAATTTAATGTCTCATTACTCTACCACTGCCCTTTCAAATTCTGGGTTTAAACCCTATAATTTTTATGGGTTTCTTGCAAATTCTGGTGGGTTTGGTCAGTTTTTGCAAAAATCAAGTGCCTTTTTGAAGGGTCCATGTAAAGGGGTTGTTGATTTCAAGGGGGGGTTTTCAAGAAGTTACTTTTTGCAGAAAAAATCTAGCTTTAATGTATCATCATTCAAGTCCTATTCCCATGGCAGGTACTCTGTGTGTGTTTTTGTGTGTGTGTGTGTGAGTGAGGCTACCTTCTTAGATTTCATATTTTTGTCACTAATAATTTGTTTGATGATATGATTATGTTTGTATTTTTCTTTTTTTATCCGATCAAGTGTGTTTGTTTGATTGTTTTTATATGTTGTACTAAGCCAAGATTATGACTTGTTTTCGTTGAAGATATTGCAATGTGAATGAATGTTTCATTGTACTTTGTATGTTATGTTATTTGAAAGGGAAAAAGTTTTTTGTACTGAAAGTATTGTATTGTCATTCCCAACACGTGATATGACTCGTTTTTGGTTCAGTTAAGAGCATGTCAATGCAATGCTATAAGAGATCCTATATCTGTAATATACCATCAATTATAAAATACGTCCCTCCAATGCAATGCCGTACTTGATTCTAAAATAAGAAAAATGCTATAATTGGTTCTAAATATTGAATCGGGTATAGATGTTGCTATATTGCTGCATAGGAATGCAAGTAGGAAAATGGATGGAAATGAATAATTAAAGTAATGGGACAAATGTAGTTGTGCATTTAAAAGTAAGGTGATTGAAAAGTTAATCAATTTTCATGTATTTAGTGCCATTTTAAAACTATGCATTGGACTACAAGTTCTATTTTAGCATTGAAAATTACTTATTGATTTCATAATATAGCAATAGCTATACGTATTTTAGCACTAGCATTGGACATGCTCTAACTAGTTTAAAAGTGTTTTTGGTTGGACTTGTGACTTGAAGCTTGTGATAATACAGATGTGTATATGGTTATGAAATAGATTGAGCCCCCCCCTCCTGATCTATTAATGAACCTCGAGTTTTACTCTTTTTTCTTGATCCAATATTATATAATGCCTAGCTGTATTCAGTTTGAAATATCAACTAAGCAGTAAACAAATGGTGACTAAAAATTTCATATTTTTAAATCTTAGGAATATCATAATTGAAAAACTTGGTTCTTTGCTCTGGTAACTCTCTGATTATAATTTATTTTGCCTCCCAGACTCCCAGTAATTATTATCCATTAAGTCAACATTATACACCGACTAAATGTCTATGAAATTCTCCTCAGCAATTGTTAGTCATGTTTAGATAGATCCAAAGAAAAATAGAATACGATGGAGATGTATGCTTACATAGATTGTGGTGAAAACAGATTTTGTCAAAGTAAAATCCTAAATTAAATTGAGAAATTGCTCATTGACTTTAAAAATTTGTAATAACGTTAGTTAAATAGTTAGTGAGATTTTTAAGCACTTTGTTTCAAATCATGAATTTTTAATAATCTATACATCAATTCCTTGTTGTCCTTAGCCAATCTGTTACACAAAAGAGCTTCTACTTGACGCACAGATCCATATATCTGTGGTAACTGTACTTTGAAAAATTGAAATCTCTGTATGATATTGTGGCCGGTAGCATTGCTGCATTCTAACTATTCAAAAAGGCAAGGTGTAGTCGGTTCTAGTATAAGACACGCATAGATGTTCACCTACATAATTTTAAGTTATACTCTCATAAATGCTTATAATGTCTAATACCAGAAAACCCATGTTTGCATTCTCAGGAGATGGATTCAAGGACTTGATTCTGATCATGTGGTTCTGGGCTTGATTGCAGCTAATGTAGCTGTATTTCTCCTGTGGAGGTCAGCTGATCGTCGCTTCATGGTGAATAACTTCATGGTGAGTTTTAGATATATTGCTGTTTATTTTTTCTATATTCTATTTGTAAAAGATTTTATCTAGATCTAAACCTCTTCCATCTTTTGTACACCTTGGATGTTGGCTAAGCAGATTTCTTTGGACAATTTTAGAAGTGGACGTCTACACACGATGATAACTTGTGCATTCAGTCATATTGATGCTGGACATATAATCTCAAACATGATTGGTTTGTACTTCTTTGGAAATAGTGTAAGCTCACGTGCCAAAATTATATTCCGTTTGGAGGCTCTATTATCTACTGTGGTTAAATTTTTAAGTGCAATTTTTTACTTGTTTCAATTTGCTACAATAGGATAATAATAAAATAGCCAAACTACAATAACCACTTACTGATCAAGAAAGCTAGCCAAACTACAGTAATGACTTACTGATCAAGGAAGCTGGTCGACCTTAGTGATCCACAGGGCCCAAGTAAAAGGGCTGTCCCAAATTGTAAACACACACTGGGGATATCAGGCTGTTCCTTTCATTAGTTAAGAACATCTTTTCCAATAAAACAACACCTCAGTCTGGAAAGACATGTTTCGTCAGTTAGAATACAGTTGTGATCCTTTTCTCTTTTTGCAGTTTATGGACTTTAAAAATTAAGTGAATCTTTATTGCATTAAAGAAAAAACAAATATAGGTCAACAGTGTGATGTAATTTTATTCGTAAAACACACAGAATCAGTAGATGTAAGCATTTAGAGCATGACAAGTGTCAGTCTAACAAGGATGAGCAATAACTCTAGACTGATATTATCACCTTAAATTAAAAGTAAGGTCAGTATAAAGATTTACGCATTTAGTGAATATCGAACTGGTAATAATGTTACCTTGATTGGTCTAATGTGAATACAAATTTTTACTGGCTAGATTGGACGTACCTTTGGACCAGAATTTCTTCTGAAGTTGTATCTAGCCGGGGCTTTTGCTGGCTCAGTTTTCTACTTGGTTTACCATGCCTTTTTAACCCCATCGAAGGTACTGTATCTCCATTTATTTGTTAACTTGCATAGCCATACAAATGGGAGCGTTAATTTTGTACACAACTGTATCACACTAAGGTAACAGGAAAGATGTCTCCTTTAATTAGTTTTGGTTGACTTTTTTACTGATTACAAATATTTAAGCAGTAATTAAACAATGAAAAGTCATCATTAATCATTTAAGTATGAAGAGCAGCATTTTCTTAATTTATGAGATCAAGGTAGTGTTTGTAATGATGATTCGGTGTTAAATAGTAGTAATTATTAGTCTTTCTATATACTGTACTTATAATAAATGTGTAGTTCATAACTTTATATATCTGGTAGGGTTTGGAATGATGATTTCATGTACATGCAATGATGTAATCAAGTGCATATGAGTTTTCCTAAATTAATCAATTTAAGGTTGCTTTATAATATAAAGGGAAAGGTTTACCTGCAAATTACAAGAAGTTTGGCGAGTCAGCCACCATCTATCTCTAAGTTCTGCTAAATATTTCTGTATTGATATCCCATGTCTTCTCCATTATTACAGAACAATCAGGTGTCGGGCAGGAGTCCTTCAAGTGTTCCGGGATTGGTAAGTAAATATTCCTATTTCATTTACTTCGATCATAGATTGACAATAAATGGAGGAATGTTGTTTCTTTTTATCCCCTGTCTCTTTCTTGAGGTATTGCTTGAACGTTTTTGACATGTGATTTTGATTGCATCATGTAGGGGGCAAGTGGAGCTGTGAATGCTATCATACTGCTTGATATATTCTTAAATCCAAAAAAGACTATATATTTTGAATTGTTCATACCACTTCCTGCAATCTTAGTAGTAAGCTTGCTTTTGTTTTTCCATCTGTGGAGAATTTTAGAGGTCTTTAAGGCTATTATTACTTGTGAAATCATCTAATATGGTATTTGTTGACGATTCAGGGGATATTTCTAATTGGAAAAGATATGTTGAGGATCATAGGGGTATGCTCTCCTTCAAATCTATTGTCATTATTAGCCAAACATTTTACAGTACTTACAAAACAGTGCTTACACAATTCCTGTGTTGATTAAATTGTACATGTGTGTGCTTTTTAACATATTGGGCTTCTATTGTTCTCCTTCAAAAATACTGGCCAAATATTTTATGTTACCCAGACTCGTGGATATGTGTCGTCGAACTAGAAAATATTCAGATATATATTGCATTTAAATTCACACCATGTATCTACGTGACTACATGTCAATTGGTTATTATTATTGACAAGATATGTCATATGTGTGATAGAAGCATTTTCTTTTTCCAGGGTGATTCACAAGTCTCTGGATCAGCTCATTTGGGTGGTGCTGCAGTTGCTGCCTTGGCGTGGGCACGTTATAGGAGAGGTCGTTTTTACTGAGTTTCATGAAGTTTTAGTTTCGACAAATTTAGGCCTGTAGTGTTGCTTCTCTCATTTCATCAATGGGGACTCATGTCTTTAAACTTAGCTTTGGTACTAGTTAACAAATGTTGAAGAACTTTAGATGAGTTGGCATCTGCAATGATTTGGAAAGGGTTCATGCAACTATATGTCCATTAATAACCAGTTTTTAAGATTAGCCATTATGTGCAGTCTACTTGCGACATTTTGAAATATTTGCTGAAATATTTTACTCTTGTATCAACATATATATGATCTATAGGCCTATAGGTAGACCTAGCTGATAAAAAGTCATTTATTACTTAAATTATCGAGCGACTATTTGGCACACATAATTTAAAAAATAAATGTAAAAAACTATTTTGTGATAAAAATATAAATTTTATCTATGGGATACAGGACTGTTATAACATTTTTTTTCATTTAGATTACAAAAATTTCACGTTTTCATGAATTTTGAAATCACTATAATAATGATTTAAATGTTTTAGAAGAATGAAACTACAACACATTAGTTAGTTGAAATGCACTTTTGTTGTGTTTGGTGCGAGTATTGGAGTAATAAAAAGAAATTGGAATTAGATTATAAATAAATATTACAGAATTACATTTTATTGTTAATCACTTAAATTACATATTAAACTCTCAATTTAGAAATTAATAAAAGTATAATCAATTTATATGTACTCCCTCCGTCCCACCCATTTATTTACATTTCGGAGAATGTGTCCGGCACACATTTTAAGGTGCATATAAAATATAATTTCATAACTTATTTTTATAATTTTCTGTTTTTGAATAAAAATTGAGTGTTGAATTTTTATTAAAAAAAATTTAAAAATAAGTTATGAAACTATACTTTATATGCACCTTAAAATGCGTGCCGAACACTCTGTTCGAAATGTAAAAGAGATGGATGGGACGGAGAGACTAACTGTCATGTGTAACCTATGAAAAAACATTTTATATTTTTAAATTATTTTACTTACGATTTTCTTTCCAAATTACTTGTTACTTCCATCTCTAATTTTTGTATTTATTTTAATATTTGTAGAAAATATAATTTTATAAATTGTCCTTTTAAAACAAATAATTAATATTGTTTATTTCGAAAAAACATTAAAAATATAATTTATAAAATTAAATGACAAGTAATCTTATAAGGAAGGATTATTAAGATAAAACATCTTTACAAATGTTAAATGTAATTCTGAATATTAAAATGTATCTAACTATGCATAACCAAAAACATACTGAAATAAACAAAAAAGTGCGACAGTACAAAAATAGCTTCATGTTGACCCCACCTATAAGTGGGCCCCAAAACAAAAATCCAAATCAACACTTGTGTTTCATTAGATGTTCTAAAGGAGTAGCAAACTAGCAACACTTGTGTTTCATTCACTTGCATGAACTCTCATCCTAGATATATATATATATATATATATATATATATATAATATAATATATACATACACTCTACCTATATATATATATATATAACCTAAAACCCAAATCTTAGATACCCCTTTTTCTTATTTATTTATTTATTTTTAAAAATTTCATACATCTCTTTTCTGTCTGTAAAATTGTTTTATTTACAGAAAGTTTGAATCTTTTTGTGAAAAATGAGGTGGGAAAAGCTTGAAACACAGAGTGAAAATGGTGGATTGGTGGATCCCACATGTTCTGGGCCAGGAAATAGGTGGGGTCATACTTGTAACTCCATTAGAGGTGGGAGATTTTTGTATGTGTTTGGAGGTTATGGCAAAGATAATTGCAGGACTAATCAAATTCACATCTTTGATACTGGTCAGTATTAGTAAGCAATTTCTTGATTTTCTTTTTTGGTTTTTATATTCTCGAGATATATGTAATTGTATGTATAGTCTTGGAAGGTTTTTGTTTTGAATTGTTTAGATTTTGTTGGTTTGAATTGTTGTGTTTAGGGCTAAATCAGGTATTTAGTTAGAGAGTGGGATTTTTGGATTAAATTTTGTTATTTGAATTTAATAGGGTTCAATGTATATGATTTGTGTGGGTTAGGGCAAAAAATTATTGTAATAAAAAATCTTTTGATTTTTGTTTTAATTTTAAGCCAGTCTGGTTGCTGAAGAGCAATGCTAATTGTAAATGTGAATTAGTACTAAATGATGGAACATTAATTAGCATCTTAATGTTGCAGTAATTGTGTAATTTTACTAATAACAATCCAACTTGAACTTGAGCAAACTATATAATCATGACAAGCACTTGTATATACATGTAGATTTTTATTTATTTTCAGAATTTACGTGTTGTTGATTCCTTAAATGGGACTGATTTTGTTTAGCTGTATTAAGTTACGTGTCAAAAGAAATTTTTGCACTAGTTGTGGGATGTGTACTAAATTATGGAATGCATATAGGCATTTCAAAGTTGCATTAATTGATCAAATCTACAAATACTGCTTCTCCCTCAAACTCAAGCAAACAATATTATCATGGCAAATGCTTGTAGTTACACGTAGATTTATTTGCATTTTCGAAATTCATGTACTGTTAAAGTATTTACTGTAAGATTATTATTATTTTTTAATTGTTAATTTATATATATATGATTCCTGTTTCTAAATAAACAAGCGACCTTGAGGTTTATTGTCATGGTCTTAGACTATTCCTTTTTGCCCTTTGAGGTTGTGTTGAAATTTAATGTAGTTTATTTTTATATTACTTTAATCAGCTAACAGAACGTGGAGTGAGCCTGTGATATTTGGTGAACCACCTAAGCCAAGGGATAGTCACAGTTGTACAACAGTAGAAGACAATCTGTTTATTTTTGGGGGCACAGATGGAACAGATCCTCTGAAGGATTTGCATATATTTTACACCTGTGAGTTTCCTATTATTCTGCTGCTACATATTTGCATTTGTTGACACTGCTTATAGTCATATATTTTCTGTTCTTTAGGCTAGATTTGAACAGTTGTCGACAAGTTATATATTTATGTCTTTATTGTTGTGTAGTAATTGATTTTTGCTCTTATTTCGGGAAAATATCACAGCATCAAACAGATGGAATTCCCCATGTATAAGAGGTGAGGGACCAGTTGCAAGGGAAAGCCACACTGCTGTTTCTGTTGGTAAACGGATTTTCATATATGGTGGGTGTAGCAAGCCTTCAAACAGTTTCCATGAAGAATATTATAATGATCTTTACATACTGAATACCGGTAAGCCTCTTTACGCTTCACAGGCGAAAGTAATCACCTATATTTCTTAAGAACCAGTTTATTGTTGTCACATTGGTGATGACTAAGTATTGTATAACGTCATGAAGCACAATATAATCTACCGTCTTAAGTCACAATCTCCTCCTACATTAAAGTGCAATCTCTTAACTTCTATCTGTGTAAGCTGACCTAGTACTTTGTTCTTGTGTTTGGCACGTGTAACCAGTTTTCTTCACTTATGAAGTCGTGTTAAGATTGTTTTTACACTCTTCCCATAGTTCTGGTTTATTAAGATTCAACTTTTAGTAGACCTGATCAATAATAGCAGCCTTCACATATGTTGGATATATTAGCAAAATCTATAACTGAATCCTTTTTCATAGTTTTTGTTTCAGACAATTGACTGACAAGATTATGTTGATATTTGAATTATCTCAGAAACATTTGTTTGGAAGCGTGCTGAAACATCTGGTGCCCCACCATCCAAGCGCGACAGCCATACTTGCTCAGTGTGGAAGAACAAACTGATTGTGGTTGGTGGTCAGGATTTAGATGGTTTTTATCAATCTGATGTCCATATTCTTGACACAGGTATGTGCTACCTATATATCGTGTTTACCGGGCAGTTATCATGGTAAACAAATTTTGAATTTCTTTAAAAAAAAATACATTCTAGTATATGCTCTAGTATGATAATGATAAGTTCTATTCTTCACTTAATATAGACTCTCTTGTCTGGGAGAAACTCAACACCTCAGGCCAGCTGCTGCCGCCTCGAGCTGGACATACAGCTGTTGTATTGGGAAGGAACTTGTTTGTGTTTGGAGGTTTCTGGGATGAGCAGAATGTATTTGATGACATACATATGCTTGACATTGGTACGGAACAAAATATACCTGCGCTTTTGGATTTTTGTCCATATATAGCCATTTATGCCTTTCCTCCTTTTGTCTTGCATTTAAAACTTTTTTCTCTTAGATTATTAATATGTCTTTTTAAACAGAAGGCATGCCATTAATATTCACCCTACAAGTGTTTCAAGTTGTTATTTTTTATTTTTCCGGATGATTTTAGAATGAAGTGGTTCTTCGCTGCATATATGCTCACCTTATTTTGTGGGTGAAATTAACATCTAGGAGGGTATTTTATTGAAGGCTTGAAATTTAGCCTACAGGTCTGTATGTTAGTTGAGAATCAAATATATGTAGCATCTGTGACTTCAGTTTCTCTTACAGCTGTGTACTCTTCCCAAACTTATTAGTCTGCTTTTAAATTCAGTGACATCCTTCTAAAGTACATGCTAACCTACTTCTCACTCATTTTGCAGAAACAGGATGTTGGACCAAAGTGACGGCTACAGGCGAGGGGCCCTCAGCAAGATTTTCTATGGCTGGTGATAGTTTGGACCCACGGAATAGAGGTGTCCTTGTCTTCATAGGTGGCTGCAATAAGAAATTAGAAGCACTGGATGACATGTACTATTTGATGACAGGTTAGACATCCACTTAGGGTTACAAAACTTTACTTGTTCACTGCAAGTCATTTATCTAAAGGTTATATGAGTTTGTTAAATTTAGTATCTAATAGTATATATTGTTCAATACTAGGAATATTGTTGGAGCCTGAGCGAGATGATCGCAGGATAGAGAAGTTATCTTTAAGAAAACAACTAAAGCGAAAGTGCCAAGAACTACATCCTGTTATCCCAGCATATGACAGAGCTGAGACCGATTACCAACCACGTAAGGACTCTTATTTCTCCCATCATGAACTTGGTGTTGTGAAGTTCTTTCTACTCAAGACTGCTTTATAGGAATTATGAACTTCTGCAGATATTTATGCTCAAATTGTTGAAGGTCTTATAAAATCTCATTCTCTTTTTACAGGTTTAGTAGTTTGTAACTAATATAGTAACTAAAAGTCTAGAATCAAGTTATTGCCTTGTTGAAATTTTATTTTTATTATTTTTTTAGGGGAGGGGTGGGGAGGGGGGGGGGGGGGGGGGGGTTCAGGAAAAGCCTTCTAATCTGTAAAAGTGTTAAGAAAAACATAGAGTAGGTCTATTCTTCAATTGACCTAGAGTTATTATGGTTATTGACACTGTCAGTGGAACATGATCATGCTTATATACTAAATAATACAACCTAAATGACTTTATTAATTTTTAGGTGTCTAGTGAAATCCTAGTACAGGTGAAGACTCATTGGTAAACTATCACTAGTATCTTTATATCCTTTTTCATCCGTTTGTGGTATAAAACTTAGCTGAAACTAGCCCTGATCAGTCCTGACCCAAAATATTTATTTAATGGAAGATAGGGTAAGGGGAAAAGAAGGGTTTTTTTTTTTGGGGGGGTGGGGTGGGTTTAATTGTCTGGTTCTAATTTTATATGACATGTAATAGTTTCATTAATTAGCATATTAGCCTTGATTCTAATGACCAAAGAAACAATCGGTGGCCAACAGAATCAGGGGAGAGAAGAACTTCAAAAATATAGGAGGATGAAAATAATACTTCTGATCTATAATAGTGGAAGAGACTCATAGATAAGAGTTTTTTTCCATTCGACAAGTAACAATTATGATTATTGACTCTGTTAGTATTAGAAACCAAATAAGTAAATAAGTTAATATTTAATAATTATTTGGCAACTAAGTGTACTTTCTACTACCCCTAAAGACTTGTCCCCAAGCAACCACTACGCACCAGCAAATCGACCATTCTGGTATATATATATATATAATCAGTAGGAATTAATAAATGCATGATTAAATTAGTTTTGTTAGCATATTACCTTTGTATATAAATATTAAGGAAACCATTGCAGGCAGGCAGAATCCTTTGGGAAAAATTAAGTTTCAAGCAAAGGTTGCTACGAGCTCCATCGATCGCTGTACAATAGAGACTGTAATTGACGGTAAACGTCTTTGTGGAGTGATATTCCCCACAAAGACGGGTGGTGATGACTATACAAGGTCAGTATATTTCACTTTTCCTTATCCTGTAGAACACTTTTCCTTAACCTGTAGTTCATAGCAGAACACATAAATGGCTGGTTGATTGGAATACAGATAGCTCACTTTGTGAAAAATATAATATTTTAATATCCAATAAACGCTATGTATCCTGGAAATTTGCAATTTCTATATATAGTTAGAACTGACAGTATTATAGTGTCATGGACCAGTTATATAACAATCTGTTTCGTAACTGTTGGATCAATCTTTTAACGGTCAGGATTAAAAAAAGTTTTACCTATCCTCGATAAATAACCGCGGAGCGTATACTATCCGCGGAAATTTGCCGAGGAGGCTCATCGGAAAATAATCGCGGACAGTCGAGATTCACGCGTTTGTGCATGACTTACGTAATCTCATGAGTTGTAGCTGACCTTACAAACATTACTCATAGTGATTTATAAGCATGAGTTTTAAAAGGGTTTTAAAATATTGATTTTAAATCTATTACTCATATTTTTTAAAAAATACTAAAATACAAATTAGTTCCAAAATATTATTTTTTAACATGTAAAATTTGAAATTGAATTCTCGGTCAATTTTATCTAGAGATTTTAATAATATTTAATTTTGTTATAAAAATACAATATTTTAAATATATGTATATATATATATATATATTAAAATGTTTTGAAATATTATTTTTCAATATTCATATTTTTAAAAGGAGTTATTAAATACACAATTTAAATATATTATAATATAAAAAAATTTGCAACCAGCGTTAGTTAAATGTAATTATAATTCTATTTATATAATTTCGATAATATTTACATACTATATTTCTATATATTTTTTTTGTTGAAAAAAATAATAAATTTATAATTATGTTAGTAAATTATAATATATTATAATTGTAAAATAAATTCATAATTATATTTGTAAAATATCATTTATATTTTTAAAAAAATTAAATTAAATGTATTTTATATTAGGGCTGTGCACAAACTAAACTATAATTATTGACTGACGTCATTGTGTATAATTATACACGTGTCAATTAGACATACAATAAGTGTTACTCCGCTTATAATTATATACGTATAGCGTTCTGTCAATCAAATCTACTCCGCTTGCTAGATGTTATGTCAATTTTGCGTGATGAATGATACTTTTTCATAGGGCAGAGTGAATAATTGTACATTCTTACATAAGAGTACTGAATTATCATGAATTCAATTGTCAGGAATTGGAATTGTCAGGGACGAGGACCCATTATAGAGTTAGTAAATGACATTTTTCATTATCTAAGATGACTTTGATTAATGTGGAAATGGCCCAGAGCAGTTATAAATAGAAACGTATTTGTTTTTGTTAATTGTATAGATAGTATTTTCCTGCTATCATCATTGTCATAGTCTGACCAGTATGCGACCTTGCAATATGCAGTTAAATTTTTGGATGCCAAGGAAATTTAATGACTAAATTGTATATTTCCATGAATAATTTATTCATCGTTAGACGAGCTTCAATGGTATTCTATTGTAACTTAAAATTCAACTCTCTTGTTTCCAGACGATAGAACCTCGGCAGCTCAAGAACACAGTCGTTTGATACAACGATCACCTGGTGATTTATTGTTGAAAGAGGAAAGTATTTTATTAGGGTCGTAGGCTATATCTCAAGTCAATCTGTGGCCAGTTTGTATAGTTATTGCAGACTCACAGGTGACTGCAGAACCGTTTTTGCTCTATCGGGCCCCTGTTTTAATTTTAAAAGATAACAACACAGTTATGATTAGTATTGTTCATTTAACAACTTCATTAGTCATTCTGTAAATTTGCTGGGTTTTCTTATTATTATATTTTCTAGTTTGTCATAATATCTGATATAGAAATGGAGGTTTACATTAGAAAGGTGAAAAACAAATAACAATTGCCTTTTTGCATTTCTTTCATGCATAAAATATATAAATTAGATTTAGGTTTATTATGTCATGAAATAAATCAACTAAATTATGCAAGTCCGGTGATTACTAAGACCATCTCCAATGTTATGACTCTACTATATGATATGTAACAGGTATGTGAGGAATACATGTTATTCGTTCAGAAACTATATCAAACTTATTACAATTATCTATTATTAGACCTTTGCGAGAAGATAGAGCACCATCCTCAACTTTAGGTTCTAAATAGAGGTATAATGTGTGGAGACTTGTTAAATTAGCCGTGTCGTCTAAACTGTTATCAGCATTTCCTGAAATCAATAAACCCAGTGCATGAAGGTTGCTTTGTTTGGTGGCTACCGATACTGATCAAACTCCCTCTATGTTAGGGAACTATTAGATACTGATCAAACTCCCTCTATGTTAGGGAACTATTAGATGTCTCAACTCTTTCAACTTGCATATCTCTCTAGGTAGTCCTGGAGAAGTTACTAAACCTTTCTTATAATCAATTCACCCCACCACCGATTAAACCTAAGAACTTTAGGATTACCGAATCCTCTATTTCTTCCGGGATTATGCCAAATTCTACAGCCGTCAAATCTAGAACTTTAAGATATTCAATCTTGTGTACATCAACTTCATTTCTTCCAAGTTGACAAGTCCAACATTCCTTCTTTTTATAAACCACTGCTAATGAACGCAACCTTAAATCATCCGAGCTATGCACAAATGATTTCAAGTACTCACCAATCCCATTGTAAATGACATGTCGTGGTTGTCCTGGTAGCAAATTGATGCAACTTGCATATTGTTTACTTGTGTAAAAATTCCTAGTGTTCTCTGTGGCATTCTGAATGGCAAGATCATGTACAAGATCATGCATGCGACAGTCTAAGACTTCTCCGTTCAATCCCAATTTTTCTACCTGATCATATTGCGATTAATTAGCTTATCTAAATAATCCTCAGCCAGATCCTCCATCACTAACCCAGTAACCCATCTCCTTCGTCAGCTTATGTTATGAATTCCTCTGCAGTCCATAACAACATCAACTCCTTAACATTTAAATAAACTAATCAAAATTCATAGATAATATAATATTATAAAATATAAAATGTTAGATTTAGGCTTATAATATCGTGAAATATACCAACTATATTAAAGTCTAGCTCTAACCATGCTAGCTAGTTATCATTTGCTTGTTGAAAGTAAACAAAATGAACGGAAAAGAATTGAAAAAAGAAGAGAGAAGATAGTCCAAGAATTAATGGAGAAATAAAAATGCAAATAGATCTTGTGTAATTCTCATTTAAAATGCAATCTTTAAGGAAGGTTCAATGTAGAATACTTAACTTCACTTGAAAAACAAACTTTACATAAGATCCAACAACATTATTACGATAATTACAAGGAACCTATCTATTATATAGTATAGTCATCCTCATAGCAGTAATTGGAATATATAGCAGGTATGCGAGGAATACATTTTAATCGTTCCGAAACCATCTTTAACTTTTCACAATGCTCTATATTTAGGCCTTTGAGAGAAAAGAGAGCACCATCCTCAACTTGCCATTCTTCGAGATCCCATAAGCTTTGTAATACTAAAAACTGAAGACATGGAAACCCATCATGACTGCATACCATTTTCTCCCCGGAAACCCATCATGACTGCATACCATTTTCTCCCCTTCGTATGCGCTCCTCAGAGTAAGGGTGGTCAGATTTGACAATCTTTCCAAAGTGGGCATGGGGTCTTGCGTGAAATAGTTACAAACCAGTCCTAAATTCGTCACTGAATCTGGTATACTTTGTAGATGGATCTTTCATTTTACCCTTTAATGAAAGAATCTTGAGACGTTTGCAAGACCAGAGAGGTTTCATTGTTGGCATGACATTAGTACGTAAATCGAGGTTTAATCTTTGCAGACATGTTAAATTGCCCAGGGAGTCCAAACTGTAATCAGCATTTCCTTCGGATGAAATTATTAAACCCAATTTATGAAGGTTGCTAAAATTCACGGTATTAATCTTGATCCAATCCTCATACCACATATCAAATAGAGTTTGGAGCTGAAATGATATTATGTCTTATGACTAAAACACTCACTAAACACCTATTAACAAAAGAGAATTAAAAAAGAAGAAGATGAGAACTTAGAAAGAAAGGATGAGAAACGAGAGCTGAATTATGCTTATTCATATCCATAATAATATTATTACAACCCTTCCTGACTATATATCCTGTGATACAAAAGGAATGTATCAATCACATTAATATGTGATCAATCACAGTGATACATGAGCTGGATATCAGAATAAAAATCTAAACAACTTTCAAAGATTTCTAATTTATTTTATATTTATTTATAATTCGATTTTATTAAATCTCATATTAATATACCATAACATATCCTCCCCCTTTAGTATACTTACCCCAAGTCTGAGCTAATCCCTACAACATCGCAGAACTCCGAAAACTTAGACACAAATATGACAGCTAGTTCCCAAGAATTCTCACAAGTATCACCGTCAGTCCACTGAATCAAATACTAGATCTCAACCTTACTCTGCACTTTCACTATTCTAGTATCCAAAATAGCTAAAAGTTGCTTCAAAATTGGATTTTGTTGATTGCTCGAAGTTGTAAATTAGCAACCAAGGGTAAACTTCCCAAGACAGACTTAAGTTGTGACATATGAAAAACATTATGAATCTTGGAATCGGGGGCAACTGCAACTTGCAAGCAACCTTCCCTATTACTTCTAACATTTTAAAAGGACCATAGAATTTTGGAGAGAGCTTGTGATTAATCTTTTGTTGCACACTAGATTGCCTGTAGGGTTGTAACTTTAACTACACAAAATCGTCAACTTTAAAGACCCTATCAGATCTATGGAGATCATCTTGTTGCTTCATTCGATATTAAGCTCTCGCAAGATTAAACTTAAGCTTGGTAATCATTTCTTCCTTCTTTTGTAATTATCTATCTAGTACCTCATTGCTAGATTCTCCAAGTAAGTATGGAAGATGCAATGGAGGGGCTTGATTGTACACTATCTCATAAGGTGTTATCCTAGCAGAAGTGTGAAAATGGGTATTGTACCACAATTCTGCAGTCGGCAACCAAGAACTCCAATCTTTCGGATGCTCTCCACACATACAACGAAGATAAGTCTCTAAACACTTATTTACTACTTCAGATTGTCCATCTGTTTGTGGGTGGTAGGATGAAGAGAGTTTGAACTCCGTACCATGAATGCTAAGTAAGCCTTTCCAGATGCTGAGAAATATGGGATCCCTGTCACGGATTATGCTCTTTAGCCAACCATGAAGTTTAAATACATAATCCAAGTAATATTGGGCAACATGAACCGTTGTGAATGGGTGAGATAATGTCATAAAGTGAGCATACTTGCTTAATCTGACTATAATTACATCGATCACCTCTTTTCCCCCAAATTTTGGAAGACCGGTAATAAAATCCATAAAAATATCAGCCCAAACTTCTTTCAGAATAGGTAAAGGCTGAAGAAAACCTGGACTTGCAATTGATTCTGACTTAGAAGCTTGACAAACTTGGCATTGTCTCACATAATGTTTAACGGACTTTGATAACCCTTTCCAGTAAAATATTGTTTTAACTCTTCTCAACGTTAATTCACTTCCTGAATGTCCACCTTCAGCTAAAGCATGATTCCAATTGAGTATTTTCACTCTGAGGTTGTCATCAGGTCCCACCACTATTTTCCCTTTCCTTCTCAACAAGTCATGTTGCCACTGATAGTGAGAAATAAACTCTTTATTTTGAAGCTTTATAATGATATCTTTCAAACATACATCGAGCTCATAACTAGCTGTAATCAAGCTTGCCAGGTTAAAGGTAGTGAGGGAAGTGGCCATACATAAAATTTCAGATCCTTGCATTCTTGATAGTGCATTAGCCACCATGTTATCAACTCCCTTTTTGTATTGTACTTCATTGTCAAATCCCATTAATTTTGAAAGCCAAAATTGTTGAAAAGGTGGTGTTAATTTCTGTTGCAACAACCATTTTAGACTCTTATGATCTGTTCTTACTATAAAATGGTTATCTAATAAATATTGTTCCCATTTTTGAACAACAAAGACCAAAGCTAGAAGTTCCTTCTCATACACTGAAAGTTTTTTCCATTTAGGTCATAAAGACCTGCTAATATAAGCCAATTGATGTCCGTCTTGCATCAACACATCCCCTATACCCCCTTCGAAGCATCAGTTTCAACCACAAAAGTCTTCGAAAAATTAGAAACAGTCAGAATAGGTGCAGATACTAGTGTTGATTTAAGTGTTTCAAAAGCATTTTAAGCTGATTCAGACCACTTAAATGCACCCTTTTTTAATAATTCTGTCAAAGGTTTGCTAATGGATGCATAGTGATGAAAAAACTTCCTATAATACCCTATCAACCCCAAAAAACTCCTTAAATCTTTGATTGTTGAAGGTACTGGCCATCTATTGACTGCTGCAATCTTAGCAGGGTCAGTTTCTACTCCTTTTTTCAGAAATAAAATGCCCTAAATACTCAACCTTGTTGCTAGAAAAGATGCACTTGTTTTCTTTAGCAAACATACTGTGCTCCTTCATGAGTTCAAACACTCAAACACGGACGCTAAATGCTTCCAATGCTCGGTCAAATTCTTGCTATATACTAAAATATCATCAAAGAAAACTAAGACACATTTCCTATGGAGAGGCTTAAACACATTATTCATCCAGTTTTGGAAAGATGCTGGTGCATTGGTGAGCCCAAAAGGCATCACTAAGAACTCATAGTGCCCCGTGTGAGTCTTAAAAGCTGTCTTGTATACATCTGGTTGCTGCACTCTCAACTGATGATACAACCCTGAAATCAAGCTTACTGAAAACTGAAGAACCTGCTAATTCATCAATTAGCTCATCAATCACTGGTATTAGAAATTTATTTTTCACAATTTTACTATTTTATTCTCCTTAATCAACACACAATCTCCAAGTGCCATCTTTCTTTCTCACAAGCACTACCGGCGATGCAAAAGGGCTAGATCTGTCTTGAATGATTTCTCTATCAAGCATCTCTTAAATTAGTTGCTCTATTATATCCTTATGCTTCAAAGGATACCTGTAAGGTCTAATATTGACAGGCGTTGCTCCTAGTTCTAAAGGTATTGTATGGTCATACACTCCTCTACGTAGATGTAATTATTTAGGATCTTCAAAAATTACCTGATATTTGTCTTTGAGTCTGGTCAATTCATTCAATGTCTCATGATTGCTCTTATTGAGATGGAGTTGTCTGTTTTCTTCCATTTGAGTAATCTCTTTAAGTTGTAAGAAACATAGATGAACAACATTGTCTACCATTTTAATACTAGGTTCTCCTTCGATCACCTTGATTTTCTGCAGTGGAGCTCCCTTCAATCTCATTTCTTTTATGTTCAACTTGAACTGCATTAGTAAATCTTTAAAGTCCCAACAAAATAGGTCCAAGCTTACTAAGCCATTGTACACCTAAAACCATGTCACAACTTCTGAGAGATATAAGCATCACATCAGTACTAAAATAAGCTCCTTGCATCTTCCATGTAAACCCCTTACACATGTATGTGCATTTAATATGATTACCATCTGCAATGGCAATTGATTGTGTAGGAATCTCCTCAAATTTGCATCCTAACTTCTTCGCAAGCGATATATTCAAAAAATCACGAGTGCTTCCTGAATCAATAAGAATATGTACTGGATGGGCTTCCTTTACTCATTTTAACTCTCATAGTATGAAATGACTGACTCCCGGACAACGCATTAACAGAAATACATGGTTCCTTTATGGTACTTGAGCCATCCTCCCAATCTGCCTCAGTTATGTTCTCGAGTTCTTGGTCATTGCCCTCAATCTCTATTGTAAATAGTTGAGTATCCCGGAACTTACACTTATGCTCTCTAGAATAAGGATGATCACAGAAATAACATAACCCCTTGGCTATTTTCCCAGCCCTCACATCTGCCGGAATGTGTTTGAAGGTCTTATTTGTTATTTGGGTGTTTTTAGGTGAAATCGCAGGTAGCTTAAGAGAGGCAGTTGTTGGCAATAACGATGGCTTGTCGTTATACAAAGCAGGAGTTGACATATTCTTTTGAGCAACATATTGAGGTTTGTGAGGTTTATTTCTAGCATAACTAAGGGCTTTATCTTGCAGCCTAGCATATTCCACCGCCTCATATATATTTTTCGGTTTGAATACCCTTACGAAAGGTTTCACAGTAGGTTTCAATCCCGTAACAAAGCTGTCTAAGATATATGAGTCTAATAATACAACATTGTTTTGCATCATGATTGCCCCAAGTTTCTTAAAATCATCAATATAATTTTCTAGAGTATCATGTTGTTGTAATTTGTTAAAGTGTTCAGCAACAATTCATCTTTAAATTTTACGGTGAGATCGATCACAAAATCACTCCACTCAGCATGCTTCCGCACAGAAAGGTAACTAGAAACCCAAACCTCAGCTTTATCCACAATGTTAAGAAAAACTAAATCAACCTTTTGTTCTTATGGTATTTTGCAGAGTCTAAAATACTTGCAACATTTCTTTACCCATATCCGCGGATTATTTCCATTAAACTTTGGAAATTTGACTTTTGGATTAAAGTTGAGAGTTGTTTTGTGAAGGTTACCCATATTTTTGTAGATCATGGAAGAATCCTTATCCGGAGAAGAAACTACTTTAGACAAACTTCTATTAGAATCCTTTATATCCTTCAGCATATTAATCAAATCTTTAATTTTTTTGTTGTTATCAATGGCCTGTTATTCTAGTTTTTTCTCCAAGGCTTTAATCTGATCTTCCAAAATGGCTGATTTTCTAGTTTCAGGCGTCATATCTTGAAAAGAATAACATAACTTCAATTGTGTTTAGTCGAGAAGATTAAAAATTGAGATTTTAAATCTGGGATGATAGGGAGAGGGTTTTATAACTTTGAAAATATAGGAAGCGATGGATGAATCGAAGGGCTCTGATACCAATGAAATGATATTATGTCTTATAACTAAAACACTCACTAAACACATATTAACAAGAGAATTAAAGAAGAAGAAGATGAGAACTTATAAAGAAAGGATGAGAAACGAGAGGTGAATTATACTTATTCATATCCATAATAATATTATTATAACCCTTCATGACTATATATCTTGTGATACAAAAGGAATGTATCAATCACAATAATATGTGATCAATCACGGTGATACATGAGCAGGACATCAGAATAAAAATCTAAACAACTTTCAAATATTCCTAATTTATTTTATATTTATTTATAATTCAATTTTATTAAATCTCATATTAATATACCATAACATGAGCTTTATTTGGCAATTGCGGACACTCAAACACCTTATATATGGTGGAATGGCAATATGTTTCAACTCTTTCATCTCACATATCTCTTTAGGAACTTCGTACTCCATATCATAAAAATTACACAATGTTTGTAGCTTTTTCAATTTGCCTATGGTCGGAGGAATTACTAAAGCTCTCTCAGAATCACAAGCACCCCCTATTAAACCTAAGAACTTTAAGTTACAAATAAATGAGTGATTAATTTATATTAATGGTTTTTATTAATAAAATGATTGATATTTCGGTAGTAGAGACGTGAATCATAAAGGAGGTGCAATATTGTGATTGATGGTCAAGTGCATGTGACTGCGTTTTTAGATTCTTTATAAACAAATTTAAATTTTGTAGAAAGTTATCAAATTTTTTTATGGCCAGGTGTTCTATTTTCACACATTAAAGTTTTATTGTCTAAATTTGTAGAAACATCGTGCATGTCTTTTGGTTAGATGATAAACTTTCTTGAATGAATGAACTCTGTTTTTTCAGGATTGTATTTCGGTACAACTCATTGAAAAAAAAAAGAATACACGATATTCAAACAGCTTGTGAGTACAATTTATGAAGATTTTGTGCTGCCATATCATCTCAGCTTTTATACAAAACGATATAGAGATAGAAACTCCATAGAGCTATATGTAGGAGGTATGTGAGGAATACATTTTACTCGTTCGGAAACCATATTTAACTTATAACAACCCTCTATTGTTAGACCTTTGAGAGAAGATAGAGCACCGTCCTCAACTTTTCATTCTTCCAGATTATCTAAGTTTCGTAATATTAAAAATTGGAGACCTGGAATCCCATCATGACTGCATACCATTTTGTTCCTCGTGTATGTTTCCCGCATATTAAGGGTGATCATATTTGACAACCTTTCCAAAGTGGGCATGGGGTCTTGTTTGAAATGACTAAAAAGAGTCCTAAATCCGTCACTGACTCTGACATATTTTGTATTTATGATGGATATTTTATTTCACCAGTTAACCAAAGAGTCTTGAGACATTTGCAAGACCATAGAGGTTCCATTGTTAGCATGACATTAACTTCTTCGAAACAGAGGTATAATGTTTGGAGACTTGTTATATTGGCCATGGAGTCCAAAATGTTATCAGCATTTCCAGAAATCAATAAACCTAGTGTATGAAGGTTGCTCAAATTCACCGTATCAATCTTCATCCAATCCTCAGTCACTATCCGATCTTGTTAAGTTACCAGTTCTTCTAAAACTTCAAGGTGTTAGGAGACTTACTGACCAGGATCTTATATTATTTTAACATTCCCCCTCACTCGAATGACCATTTATGGGTCGAAAGTGGATCACAGGTCAATAACAAGCCTTTCGTGTCCATAATAAACTATGAGAATATTGGGGGTGACAGGGAGTCGAACCTGAGACCTCTACCCACTAGTTCCATGAGACCCCTGCCCACTAGAGCTCTGATACCATGTTATGTTATCTATTCTCTTAAAACCTCAAGGTGTTAGGAGACTTACTTACCAGAATTTTATATTATTTTAACATATCTCCTTCGTCAGCTTCTGTTATGAATTCCTCTGCAATTCATAACAACATCAAGTCCTTAACAATAAACATGTAGTTTTCTCGGAATCTTGAAAGGTATAGAAAACATTGTTTCATCTGGGAAGACAAGTCATTATAACTCAAGCATAGTATCTCTTGAATTTCCATAGACTTCCCCTTCAACTTTCTCAAAAGATGTCCCTTCACATCTTCCCATCCTTGTGCAAAAGCAGCCCACTCAGTAACACGATTACAAGTGGCAGACCTCGACATTTACGTACCATCTCATTTCCTAAATTCTCCATATTTTCTGTTGGTTTTGTTCTCATACAGAACAGTTTCCAGCTCTCATCATCAGTCAGAAAACGGAGTGGATGGACAAAACATCTGTCATCTACACTCTCCGCAACTTGTTTATTTCTTGTGGTTATGATTATTCTACTACCATTGTTCTTGTCTGGAAAAGCCTTCTTAATTTTTCCCAAACATTTATATCCCATATATCATCAATCACGACCAGATAGCAACCACGAATTTGCAATATATTTTTCAACTGCCGCAACAAGTCGACCTCATCCATCTTATTCAACAAGTCTAGTTCATGTCCCATGAAAGACTTTATTATCTTCCTTAGAACATCTTTGATGTTATATTCCTCGGAGACACAAACCCAAGCACGACTCTGAAATTGGCTCAACTCGTCAGAGTGGTACAACTTGCTAGCAAGAGTAGTCTTTTACCCAACCCGCCCATTCCGTGTATGGAAATTACATTTAGTGTAGGATCCTCTCTGACAAGCTCAGTAAACAAAGTCCTATAATCATCCTTGACACCAACCATATCCACCTGGTTTTCAAAGGATGTTGCTCTTAGTAATGTTCTATTTCTCTTTTGAAAATTTGGATGGGCTAATATGTCAGCTATCTTGTACTCCTCCCGCCTCTTCTTGATCTCATCAACTCTTACCTTCAGAGACTCAATCTCCTTTCCGATATCATAAAGATTAGCTTCTTTCTTGAAAACACAGATAAAGCTCCACAGACGATCCATAACACTTTGTTTTTTAGGTGCATGTTCTTTTTGGCTATGTTTCACGGAGACGAGTACGGGTATATATACGGGGACGGGGACAGGAAACGACAATTTTCAAATTTTAGGGGTACAGGTACGGCAATAAATATATATAAATAAAAATTATTTATGTATAAGATATAAATAAATTTCAACATCCAAATGTTTATAACATAAAATATATCATGTTCTCTCAAATTTAATTAGAGACTTTTTGGTTGATACACTCCAACCATAACTCACCACAGTAAATCATTTCTCTGGTCATATTGCTTTAATAAATTCTAATAATTTTTCAACATTAGCATTTTATTCATAGAATAATGAAGTTCAAAATTTAGTGTAATTAGGAGGAATATAACCATTTATGTCATGAATAGCTCCAAATATAACTAGGTGGCCTAAAAAATTAGAATTTTAGAGTGGGGACGGGTATTTTAGTAATTTTGGATCCTTGAAACGTCCCCGTTCCAACCCTGCCGTCCCTGGTTTTTAGGAAACGTCCCCATGCCGTCCCCGTCCCCGTCCCCGTCCCCGAGACGTCCCCAAACTTGGGTACATCTACCGATAGGCGTCCCCGTGCATCATAGCTTTTTGGATAACACTAATCCTCTCCGGGATAATTTCAGCATCAACCGCAACATCTCTGACGTTGTTTATCCATTAGGTGATCAGGGGGATCCATCTCTTGTGTTTCTTCTGCATCTCTTACCCAAGATTGGAGGTATCCCAATTCATCTTTAAGCCATCTTAAAGCATCTTTCATTCCTATCTCAATGTTAACTTCTTGTATAAGAAAATTACTTAGGTTTTGTATTGCAAGGGATACAGTTGCATCAACCATTTTTCTCTATCAATCAGAAACTAAAGAGAGGCGCAACTGCAGGTGCTTAATTCCTTTGCCGCCAAAACTTTTAGAAGATTCTGAAAAAAAATAACAATATGCATGGCAGTACGTAAGTGAATTCTATGTACAAATTAACTTGAATATCTGTAAACACCTTTTAAAAATATTAAATATATATACAGGGCCGACCTAGTCCAAATTTTAAAATGGTACCCTTTTCGAATAACAACATTCATATCAATTATATACAATGCAGCCCTTGGTGCTCGCCTGTCGGTCACTTGCTCAAGGCAGGCCCAGTAAATACTCCCTTCATTTTTTTTTTAAAATTATGATTTTCAATTATTTTTTTTGAATTAAAATATGTAATTTATATTTTAATTTTAAAAAACAAAATTTTAAAAATAATAATATTTACAATGCGGTTAAAACACATCAAAATGTGTGCCAAAAGTCAAATGGACTTATAAAAAAATGGAGAGAGTAATACATTAATATATAGATCTAATACAATTGTAACGAATACTTCATATCTCAATTTGATTATTATTGAAACTCTATTAAAATTATAAACTATTCTTTCTTATAAAATTTTATTAAAATTTCAAAAAAATTTAATACATATAATATAATAGATAGTAGCATAAATCTAACACAATTGTAACAAATACCTCAATTTCATCATTACTCAAACTCTATTAAAATTATAATATATTACTAATATTACAATCTCAAAAATGTATAATTATAAATAGTACAAATTATTTAAGTCAATTTTATAATATAAAATAATAAAATACTAATAAAATATAAATAATATAATTACTATAGTATTATAAGCGGAATATGTGATAATTGGTAAGTTGGATCTTAATTTCATTACCATTCAAACTTTTTAAACTCTACTAAAATTATAAATTATTATTTCTTATAAAATCCTATTAAAATTTCAAAAAAATTAAATACATATAATATAATAGATAGTTTTTTAGATCTAACACAATTATAACAAATATCTCAATTTAATCCTTATTCAAACCCTCTAAATTTATTAAAACTATAATATATTACTAATATTATAATCCCAAAAATGTATAATTATAATTGATGTAAATTATTTAAGTCAATTATATAATATAAACTAATAAAATATATACTATACTATATTATTAAAATTGAAACATTAAAAATTTGGTAGCCGGTAGTTGGCCGGTATTTAGGTCGGATAGTTATTATTGAGACTAATTTTTCAGAGAATTTTATATAAAATTCTAATAAAAGTTAATATAGATAAAAATTAATAATATTATAATATATATGAGATTTGATTGATGAGTTGCAATTTTAAATGAAGTAAAGAATTCGAGCGATAGATTGTATTTCGTAAAATTTAATATAGATAAAATACTAATATAATTATAACGTTTATGAGATTTAATTAATGTGTTATAATTTTAAATGATTTAAAAAAATTGAGCATTGATAAAATTGAGATATGTACGTCAATAATTTTTGATTTTAATAAAATAGATAGATAAATAGATAGTATAGTTTAAAGATTTATAAAAAAATTCTAATTCGAAAAGTCCGTATAATATAATATGATAAAAATTCATAAAAATTATGATTTAAAAAAATTCGATTCGTATATGATCTATCCCGTGAGTCGAAACAAGTCATATTATTGTTGAAAAAGTTCTTTTCAACCTCACTCGACATGAATATGAAAAGCTCCAAATTTAAGCTCAATTGAAAAAATTAAATAAAAGTCCGGTCCGGTCTGGATAAAATTTGGCGTTTATGCCCTGTCCAACACGAATTTATCCGAATTTTCAAAAATATTCGAATAAAAATATATTTAAATATCATATGAAATCAAATCAAAACTGCAGAGATGAGAGAGAAACGGAGTGAGAGACATATTATTCTTCAACAACCTAACAACCTAGCTCTATATATATAAGTAATCTACAAGAATATAAGGAAAATTTATGAATAAAAAATGGAAAAGAATAAGTAACTATAAAGCAAAGTATATAAAATATATGGGAGAATAAAGAAAAGGTTTAATAAACGGGAATATTAATACTGTGGGGGCGTTTGGGGTAGCTTAAATTTAAAATAAGTAACTTATTTTAATTTTTTTTTACATATTTTCAAAAAAATTTTTTTGATACATATCTATTTTAGAATTTTAAAACCAAATATGATTTCTAAAACTGAAAATAAGTTACTTATTTTCAGGAAAAATACATACATACTAACTTTTTCTGAAAATAAGCACTTATTTCCAGAAAAAAAGTTAAGCCAAACAGGCTCTGTATGCTTTACTTAAGGCACAACTATCGAAATCATTACAAGAGACGAGGTGAAGAAAAGAATAACAGTATATGGGACCCGATTTTTTTTTTTTTCAATAGATAAAAATGAATTAATTCAAAAAAATCAACAATTTTTATTTTTTTGGTACTTCTAAATTTTAAATACAAAAGAAAAATATATAAATTAAATAGGGTGTATCCAACATGGTTTTATGAGAATTTTTTATATTTTAGAAAATTTAAGTATACTCAATTTGAATTTTAAATATTTATAAAAATATTGTGCTATTTAATAAATATTTTAAAAAGGAATCTATTAAAATTTTATGATAGTTAATAGAGATCTTAAATTATTTCTAAAAATATGGTTTTCAATTAAGATTTGATAAATTCTTTTAAAATATAGTAGTATTTTAATACATTTCTTTTTTAGTTATAAAAAAATGGTAATTCTTTATAGATTTTTTTATGTTTAAAAACTTCTTATAAATTTATGAGATTTTTAACGGCTTACCAAAAATATTAACTAAATCAGCATAAATTAAAAGAAAAATGATAGTTATCCCAAAAATTGTCCTAAATGATAAGTTGTCGCTTATATAATTCGTAACTTTCCTATGAGATCCTGTTTGCATACATATACACCCAAAAATTAAAATAAGTAATGCGTCATGGCACGTTATTTGGTAAAAAAATAATCACATTTTTTTCACGTTCATTATTTAATTTGGTATATTTGTTTTCTCTTTTATATGTTGAAAGAAGATGCAGGGCGATTATCAGTGTTAACGTGACTTTCAATATATTGTAGAGATCGATCAGAATGGAAATATGTTATGTAATTATTGAAGGGATCGATCAGAAGGAAAACTATGTTCTGCAGTCTACAACAAAACGCTATGTTTTGCGGTCTACAGCAGTATAGATTTTAGGTTCTTTTTTATTTATCGAGAATGAAAACTACTATATTCTACAGTATATTCTATAATAGAACACTATGTTCTAGGGTAATCAATAAAGAGTAGTATATTGGTATATTTTGCAGAATATATTTAGTTGTGCAATTCGCACTGTGTTATATATATGTTCTGCATATTAGTATTATCACTTCAGATTATTTGCTATATAAAAGAATACAGACAATAAATCTTTGAGAACACGCGACAGATTCCGATAAAAAAAAAATTATTTGTACGGATGAAAACGTGTATATAAATCCAAGAGTTATGAGAAGTGTCACATGAAAAAAATATAACATATACTAAACGACGTAGTATTTTTCTAAAGTATTTTGAGTATCTTATAAAATATATTTTAGATTAATTATATGTATTCAATTCATATTTTAACAGATTATTAATAATCAATCTATAAAGTTTGAAATAGCGATTTGGACTTAATAAACTAATTTTAAAAAAGTTATTTGGAGGAATATTTTCAATTAGATGATTGTTATGTATCTATTTAAAATACAAACAGTTAATTCAACAGTTATGTAGTAAACAATTTTATTCAAAACAGCTAATTCAATACATTAGTCAAAACAACTAATTTAATCAACTAATCAAAACAATTAATTCAATCCGCTAACAACTAATTGCCAAATAGGGCATCTATTATTTTGGTGAGATTTCAAAAATTTTAAAATACATTGTCAAATCCAATGAAATTTATGGACCTTTAAAATCAATTTGTGTTAATAAATTTTTAAATATCACCAGATTTTAATAGATCATTAATAATACGAATACCCAAGCTTTTAAAAGATTATCTAAAATTCAAATTATATATCCTCACAAGTTTTAAGATATTGATTGAATACCATCAGATTTTAAAATCTTAAAATACACCCAAATTTTAATTAATTTTTTAAAATTTAAATTAAATATCCTTAAATTTTTGAAATCGCATACTTGACCAAAGTAACCAAGGTTCGATTCCCGGGAACGTGGGGAATTTTTCCCGCACTCCAAGTTGAAGGGCCACCTAGTGTGATCTTACCGCTCAGTTAATCCGATTTACATATCACGTGTTGGGCTTGAGGCGATATGACGTGATACCGGTTAAAATGTCCGGAAATTATATTTTTTGACCAAAATTTTTAAAATAAAAAAAAATCTAAATTCAATACACCCCTGAAAGGCAGGGGTGGTGTATTCTTTGAATTCTGCAAGATATTTTTGAATTTGAAAATCCATATGTATTCAATTTATATTTAAAAAAATCCATTAAAATTTGGTGGCATTTAATAAGAATTTTAAAAAGTCTATTAAAGTTTTGAGGTATACAATTTAAATTTTAAAAATTTCATTAAATATAATGATATTTAATTTAAATTTTAAATTACCCATTAAAACAGGATGGTATTCAAAATTTGATGATATATATGTTGACTTTATAAGAGGTTGGATTTTAATGAATTTCACGGTGTTTTTATCATTTTTGAAATCTAAAATCTACTAAATTGTGAAGGATTCTATCTAAATCTACGAGATTATATATCGAATCCGTGAGAATTAGCATAAAATTAAAATTTTTAAAAATTTATAAATTAATACTAATCTATTAAATTTTTTTAAAATTTGAATTTAATATGCCCCTAAATAAAGGGCCTGTTACCGGGTGTACTACCCGAGTTTTTTTTTGGTCAAGTACTACCCGAGTTCCCAACACACGAAAAATGAATTAACTCAAAAAAAAGTCAATACAAATTTAAGAGAAATCTTTTGGATTTCAAAAAAATTTGGGTATAATTTTGAATCCTAGAAAATTTATTAAAATTTGATATTATTATTTGATAAAGATTTTAAGAGATCTATAATAATTTTATAATTATAAATTATTCTTAAAAACATAAAAATACTTAAATTAAGATTTAATAAAATCTAATGATATTCAAACAATACACACAATCTTGAAAAAGCTTACGAGAACAAGTTGGAAAGATTTTGAGCTACCACATCATGCCTGCATATGCGATGTCGTCCACGGTGTCATACAAAGCAGCTATGGGAGAAATACATTTGACTCGTTGGGAAACCATCTTTAACTCGAAACAATTCTCTATTGTTAGACCTTTGAGAGAAGACAGAGCACCGTCCTCAACTTGCCATTCTTCCAGATTCTCTAAGTTTCGTAATACTAAAAATTGGAGACCTGGAAACCCATCATGACTGCATACCATTTTGTTCCCCGTGTATGTTTCCCGCATATTAAGGGTGATCAGATTTGACAACCTTTCCAAAGTGGGCATGGGGTCTTGTTTGAAATTACTATAAAAGAGTCCTAAATGCGTCACTGAATTTGGTATGCTTTGTAATTCTGATGGATGTTTTATTTTACCTCTTAACCAAAGAGTCTTGAGACGTTTGCAAGACCATAGAGGTTTCATTGTTGGCATGACATTTCCTTCTTGTGGTGAATAGAGGTGTAATCTTTGGAGACTTGTTAAACTGGCCATGGAATCCAAACAGTTATCAGCACTTCCTGAAATCAATAATAAACCCAGTGTATGAAGGTTGCTGAAATTCGCAGTATCAATCTTCATCCAATCGTCAGACCATATATTATATAGAGTCTGGAGCTTTGATTGGTGGCTGTTATCGATAATCTCATTCCCTCCATGTAGCCAAATTGTTAGACGTCTCAATTCTTCCAACTTACATATCTCTCTAGGCACGCTGTAGAACGTATCATACAAACTACACAAAGTTTGTAGCTTTTTCAATTTTCCTATAGTTGGAGGGATTTTTAAATGTGTGTCACGACCCCCACCCCGAATTAGACCTAAGAACTTTAGGAGTACCAAATCCCCTATTTCTTCTGGTATTATGCCAGATCTTACAAACCTCAAATCTAGAACTTTAAGATTTTTAAATCTTGTGTACATCAACTTCATTTCTTCCATTTTGATAAGTTCATCAAAATCCCTGTTATAAACCACTGCTAATGAACACAACCTTAAATCATCAGAACTACGCACAAGTAATTTCAAGTACTCTCCAATCCTGCTGTAAATGACATGTCGTGGTTGTCCTTGTAGCATATTATTAGGACTTTCATTTTGTTTGGTTGTGTCAAAAATTCCTAATAACTGGTTCGCCGTGGCCTTCTGTATGGCAAGATCACGTACAAGATCATGCATCTGACACTGTAAGACTTCTCCATTCAATCCCATTCTTGCTACCTGAATCATATTGCGGTTAATTAGCTCATATAAATAATCCTCAGCCAGATCCTCCATCACTATCCCAACTCCTACATCAGCTTCTGTTATGAATTCCTCTGCAATCCATAACAACATCAAGTCCTTAACAGTAAACATGTAGTCTTCTGGGAATTTTGAAAGGTATAGAAACATAATTTGGTCTGGAAAGACAAGTCATCATAACTCAAGCTTAGTATCTCTTGAATTTCCATAGACTTCCCCTTCAACTTTCTCCAAAGATGGCCGTTCACATCTTTCCAATCCTTGTGCAAAAGCAGTCCACTCAATACCACAATTGCAAGTGGTAGACCTCGACATTTATGTACCATCTCCTTTCCCAACTTCTCCTGATTTTTGGTTGGTTTTGCTCTCTTACAGAACAATTCCCAGCTCTCATCATTCGTCAGAAAACGGAGTTGATGGACAAAACATCTGTCATCTACACTCTGTGCAACTTCTTTATTTCGTGTTGTTATGATCACTCTACTACCATTCTTCTTGTCTGGAAAAGCCATTTTAATTTTTTGCCAAACATTTATATCCCATACATCATCAATCACAACCAGATAGCGACCACGATTTTGCAATACATTTTGCAATTCCCACAGCAAGTCAACCTCATCCATATTTTGCAACAAATCAAGTTCGTTTCCCATGAAAGATTTTATTATCTTCTGCATAACATCTTTGATGTTATAGTCCTCAGAGACACAAACCCAAGCACGACTCTGAAATTTGCTCAACTGGTTAGAGTGGTACAGCTTGCTAGCAAGAGTTGTCTTACCTAACCCCCCCATTCCGTGTATAGAAATTACACGAAGGGAAGGGTCCCCTCTGATAAGTTCAGTTAACAAAGTCTTAAAATCATCCTCAAAACCAACCACATCAAAGTGGTTCTCAAAGGATGTTGCTCTTAGTAATGTTCTTTTTCTCTTTTGCAAATTTGGATGGGCTAATATGCCATCTTGATCTCAACAACTCTTCCCTTGAGCGACTCAATCTCCTTACCAATCTCATAAAGTTTAGCTTCTCTCTTGCAAAAGCAAATATAACTCCACAGAAGATCGATAACAATTTGTTTTTTGGCTGCATGTTCTTTTTGGATAACACTAATCCTCTCCAAAATAATTTCAGCTTCAGTCGCAACCTCTCTAATGCTGTTTATCCAAAAGGTGATCCGGGGATCCTTCTCTTGTGTTTCTTCTGCCTCTCTTACCCAAGATTGGAGGTAGCCCAATTCATCTTTAAGCCATCTTAAAGCATCTTTCACTCCTATCCTAATGTTAACTTCTTGTATAAGAAAATTACTTAGCTTTTCTACTGCAATTGATACAACTGCGTCAACCATTTTTCTTAATTCCTTTGGCCGCCCAAACTTTTGAAGCTTCTGAAAAAAGAGAAAAACAATATGCATGGCACTACGCGTAAGCGAATTTCAAGTACATTAATATAGCCAAAGATATACATTCTACATGTTTACTGGTTAACGCCCAACAAGAACCGTTAAAAGTACTCTCTCCATCCCATTTTACATGTCAATTTTGAAAAAATTACACACATTAAGAAGTTTCAAGATAAAAATTGTTTTCCTAATTACATTGATTGAGATAGTTTCAATGTATAATTTGAATGATAACTATATGACATTAATTATAACCACCAATACTTTAGTCAAATAGTTATTTTAAAAATTTATTTATAAAATTGCATTGAAAAGAGATAATGGACATGTATTACGGGACAATTTTTCCCCTCAAAATTGACTACTAATTTGAGACGGAGGGAGTATTTTTAGTGTCTACATTTTGACAATTTAGTGTCTATACTTAGAAAACATTCATTATAGTGTCTGAAATTTGTAAATATTTTTAATTTTGTGTCTCAAACTAGTAAATACTTTCATTTAAGTATCGATCTAGGTTTTTAAACGATAATCTGATATTATGCACATGACGAGCACACTTTTTCAAAAATATGTTGTATGTAAGTGCATTAAATTATTACATTTTAACAATTTGGTATCATAGCAGGAAAATGCATCAATTCTAATTTATTAATTTAGTACAAAAAGAGAAAAGCCAGCGATAAATTTAATATCAGGTATGAAAATTCACTTTGAGCATACGATACAAAATGAAATAAATACATTTATAATTTAATAAGATATTTTATATAATATATATGTACATATGTAATATGGGTTTAATCCTGTCAAAAAAATATATGGGTTTAATGGCTCTAAAATTATCTTTTTTTTTGACAATTCTCTAAATTTATCTTTAATTAACTATGTAAAGTTATTTTATTAGTTAACTACCTCAAGTTAACACATATTATAATATAAATCAAATTTATTTTTGTAAATATAAGGGACATATAAAATTAACTATTTTGGTATTGTATTTCATTATAACTCAGGAAATTACCTAAGATCATCTCAGAATCATCAAGATCCTTTAATATTTAAAAAATGTGTATGGGAACCGATTTAGGCTAGCATGATACGAATAGTATAAATAAAATTGTCAACGGGTCGGATTTGATTGGATTTTAATAAAATTAAAATATTTTCAGATTATTCAAATTTAAGTTTATCCAGTTTTGGATCGGATTGGGTTTATTTTGATTATTTATAATTTTCTTTAAAAATGTAATGAAGTTTAATATAAATAACATGCGCGAACAATAATAGTTACATTTATTATATGGGCTGTGATATTAATTTTTCATTAATATACAATTAACAACTAACTAATATTTTACATACTAACTAATAGGTACGGTTTGTGTTTGTTTTAACATACTCGATTTTTTTGGATCCGGATGTTATTGAGTTGTTTACACTGTACATAATTTGGAACTCCACTTCAACGCACTGAAATAATTTCATAACCATGCAAGGGATCTCATTTAGAGCCGGCCAAACGGGCGGGTCGGCTCGCCCCGACTCGCCCCGGCTCGCCCTTGAACCCGTGACCGGTTCGTCCAAACCGGGCCGGTTTAAAAACTGGCACGGACCGTTAAAAAAATGAGCCGGGCAAGAGTTGATTTGTAGTGAACCGGAACCGGCACGGCACGTCTAACCCGCGCGAACTGCGATGAGCAAAACCGGCACGTGCAACTCATTAACTTTTATTGATATTTTTAATTTTAATTATATAAATATTATATTTTATTATATTATTAATAAGATTTAAATATTTTTTTTTTGAGATCCTGAAAACTATCAATATCAATATTATACTTTTATTTTGTATTTTTAAATTTGATTTGCTTCTTATATTTTTAATATGTTTATTATGTACAAGCGGTGTGTTCCGTTTTTTTAGAGAGGAGTTCTCTCAAATTATTTGTAAAATATTTTTTAATTAATAAAATTTATAAAGGTACAATTCTCTTTTATTCCAAAAATATTCGTATAATTTTTTAATCCTTTTAAAATATTAAATGAAATTAAAATTTCCGCGAGTGAATCTCACCCACTAAGCTCGTAAGCTCGTCAACTCGTGCAGACCGGCTCGTAAACTCGCCTGGCCCGGTTGACTCGCCTGGCCCGGGTGACTCGCCTGGTACTAGTGTCCATCACTAACTAGTACATTTGTACTAGTAATTCATACTATTTGTACGTGCACAGCTTCGATAGTGAAATTTGACTTAATAAGAAATTAATTTTATCTTCGGTAATGCACGGGCGAACTTCTAAAATATTCTTAGATCCGTAGGATTTTAATATCTTCAGTTATTAATTATATATATTCAATTAAATTACTAAAAATATAATTATCAATGATTAAAATTATATTTATGATTTTTATTCTATGTCACGTATATACCACTTCCGTCTGCCAGTACAATAATGGTGGATTTTATCAGATGGTTATTATTTTATCAGTAAAATTATATTAAGTGTGTTAATATTGTTACTACTTTACGTGAATTTGAAGAAAATGATTATTTTAGTGCAATTATTCATGACATGAAAATTAAATTGATAGAATACTTTACAAATTTTCCCTATATTTATGGTGTTGCATGTCTTCTTGATCCTGCTGTTAGAAAAAAAGGTTTAGAAAATATTTTAGAACATTATTATGAGGTGTTAAGAGTTTCGTATAATCATGTTCTTTATGTACAAAATTGTTTAGAATTATTATATCGTCTTGTAGATATATATACTCCTAAAACTCAAAATGTTATACCACCTAAGACTAATACTGTTAGTAGATTTAATAGTACTATTTCATCTATCCTAGCCAAAAAATAAAAATGTAGAATTTTCACTACGTCTTTTGTACCTATTTCTTCTTCTAGTATGATTAGAGAGTTTTTTTTCTTATAATTATGAGTTAGATGATAATTTTTCAATACTAACGTGGTGGAAGAATCATGAGAACCAATTTCCGGTTTTAGCTAAAATCGCAAGGGACATATTAGTAGTTCCTGCCTCTACAATTGCGTCCGAGTCTGCTTTTAGTGCAGGTAGAAGAGTGTTGGACGAGAAGAGATCAAGTCTTTCGCCAGATGCGGTGAAAATATGTGTTTGCAAAAAGGACTGAGATCAAGCCACAAAAAGACAACAAGGAAGAAAAGAAGATGGCTCGGACGGAGAAGAAGATCCGTGGATGATAATGGATAGTTCATCCGAATCAGGCACGTCAACTAGCGAACAACAAGATTTTGTATAAATTAAATAGTAGATAGAATATTTTTATTTTATATTTTTAAATTTTATTTTTTTTGTATTTTTTTAAATTTTTTTATTATGTACAAGCGGTTTGTTCCGTTTTTCAGAGAGGAGTCCTCTCAACTAATTTGTAAAATATTTTATATTAATAAAATTTATAGAGGTACCGTCCTTTTTTTTTTCAAAAATATTTGTAGAAAATATGAAATAAATGAGTTAACATATTCTTTTTTAAAAAATAAAAATTAAAAAAATAAAGAATTCAATGTATTAATAACTGCAGCCGCGTGCAACTGTGCAGAATTCAATATAAAAATCAATCATTTTCTCAATGATTAGCTTACAAGTCATTTCACTAATTCTGTGCTTTGGTCAATGAGACAATGACTCATTCACCCAAAATCATCAACTCGGCCCGGCACTAACTCGCCCCGCAGCAAATAAATCAAATATATAAAAAAGGAAAAAGTAACCCGCCAACCCGCTATCCGGCACGGCCCGGCACGTGCAACTCATTAACTTTTATTGATATTTTTAATTTTAATTATATAAATATTATATTTTATTATATTATTAATAAGATTTAAATATTTAATTTTTTTTTGAGATCCTGAAAACTATCAATATCAATATTATATTTTTATTTTGTATTTTTAAATTTGATTTGCTACGTATATTTTTAATATGTTATTATGAACAAGCGGTTTGTTCCGTTTTTTTAGAGATGAGCCCTCTCAAATTATTTGTAAAATATTTTTTAATTAATAAAATTTATAAAGGTACCATTCTCTTTTATTCCAAAAATATTCGTATAATTTTTTAATCCTTTTAAAATATTAAATGGAATTAAAATTTTAATAAATAAATAAATAAACCCGCCTAACCCGCCGAGCCGCACACGAGTCAGCTTTTCTGAGAACCGGCTCGACCCGGCACGGCCCGGGTAGCTTCACGTGCCGTTCACGAGTTAGGAGCTGGCCAAACCGGCACGCGGGCGAACCGGCCCGGCACGCCCGTTTGGCCAGCTCTAATCTCATTACAGATGATTCCGTAATGTCATATCTCATTACACTAACAATTAAATCTCATGTAATTCTAACATGGAAACAACAAATATACCGAAAAGCTGATTAAAATCTAGCCCATGAAACTAACTAAATATATCCCATCCGTACATGTAACAAATCTAAACATTCCTGGTATGGGAGGAACGCCTTGTAATCTTAGGGAATCTTCAACTTTTGACCAGAATCCATATTAAAACCCTCAAGTGAAGGCAGAGTTTCTTCCTCAACTTCCCATTCTTCCATCAAGGACAATCACGTCAACTATCTACCAGTAAAGTCGGTATGCTTACTCGAGCGAAGGTTCAAGAAGCCTTCTCTACCTACCGTATGCTATATCTAACCGTAGAAACTATCACCAAGTCGAGCTCCGTGTCTGTCTGTTTATATGGTGTGTGCTACTGGACCATCAATTTCATTTGTTGGGGATTCTTGGAAAAAACTTAATATTTTAGACTAAGTTGTGAACCATTTTGAGACTCAATTTGAGTGGTAAACTCTATATGTTACTGTTGTGTGTTTGTTGGATCGTATAATACTCTATAAATAAATTCCAACGCATATTTACACGCTCAAAATTGATAAAGGGTGAATGAGAACTGATGTTCCAAAGTATAAACTTTTAAAGTGGTATTTGAGAATTGTACCATATCGAGAGTAGTACAAACCTATTCCTTGATTTTTCTTATAAATACCTTGTAGCACATTGAAAAAAAAGCTCATTCCTCTACTTATAAATAGAGTCTTAGGGTTTTAGTTTTATCAAGTTTAGAAAATTATAGCACTCTCTATAGTTTTAATCTCTTCAGTTTTAAAGTTTAAAATATTCCGGTGATGGTTTCTAACTCAGTTCAAGTTCGCTAAAAATATCGTCGATTTATTGGTGGTACTGTATCTCATTTTATCCTGGGAGGCATGTCGCTATACACAGACAGTGAGGGGTGAAACTGCTTTAAGGAGACAGATTTTCTGGATTCGAGATTAAATCCAATCTCTGTTTGTTTTTTCAAACTCTTCTCTTTATATTATAGTTAATTCTCTAATTGCATGATTGTTATGTATCTATTTAAAATACAAACAGTTAATTTAACAGCTATTTACCAAATAGTTTTATTCAAAACAACTAATTCAATCCGCAAGTCAAATAACTAATTTAATCAGCTAATCAAAACAACTAATTCAATCCGCTAACAGCTAATTGCCAAACAGGGTCTCTATTATTTTGGTGAGATTTCAAAATTTTTAAAATACATTGTCAAATCCAATAAAATTTATGGACCTTTGTTAAACAGAATGAGTGTTGCAGAAGGGGGGGGTTGAATGCAACTCAATAAATTTATCACTTTTTACTAACAATAAACAAAAGCAATAATATTAAGTTACAAGGCAAACAATAAGCAAGCTAAAGACACACAGTGTTTTACTTCAAAAATTAATTTTATTAATTTTTGTTGCTACAACTGAATGCAAAATATTTCTAACTTCAATAGACACAATAACAAGAGACTGCTAGTGTTTCTATGCTTGAGAAAAGTTAAGCTTAGTTGTATGTGTGTTAGGGAAAGTGTTTGTGAGATGTTTGTATTTAAACTAAAACACATATCTCACTTATAAGTACACTTTCCCTTATTTCCTGGACAATACTCGAAATAGTAATCTCACTTTTTCTTCTCAAGTCTTGTCTTCATTTCAAATGTAGATAAATATACTCTGTGATCTGTGATGATTTGACATTCTTGACACCATGAGCACGCTTCACCTTTATGCTTGCTTTTTCTTAAGTTGCGATTGGAGACTTGACAGACTAGGTAGAAATGTCAAGATCAATCTGTGTATTGACTTTACCTAGTCTGCTTCTTGAAACAGACTGTCAGCTTCACTGAAAGTTACTGTCAACCTTTAGCTTCACTTTGGTAACAACATCTTTGTTACCGCATACTTTACTGTCAGGCTCACCAGTCTTCTAAAATATGTTGTCGTCCAAAGGTACTGTCAACTATTCCGCCAAACATGCTGTCGATCATCCCGCCAAACATGCTGTCAACTCTCTTCGCCAGTGCTACTGTCAGAAAACTTGTTGTCTTGATTCTTCAATCTCCACCAAATTTACTGTCAAGGGATAGTTGCTGTCAGTGAAACTTGTTGTCATAGAGTCTTCATTCTCAGCCAAGTTTACTGTCAAGGAATAGTTACTGTTGAAGGGTTTAGGGCATGAAAACGCAGCGGAATTAACGTAAAAACAATAAAAATCAAAACCCAATTGCAGGATCAATGTATAACGTTGGATGATTATGGTGAAGAAGTATGTACATTAACGAAGCTTTCCGTATACTGTTTAATGGAGGTCCAGAAAAGATGAATCACAGCAATCCTTTATTGCAAAGATCTGCTCTCCAAAGAAGTCCACACGAACGTCCGATCATCCTTAGATCACCGCAGTCGGTACTAACCGAATTGTTTGCCTTTCTCTCTCTCTCTCTCTCTCTCTCTCTTTCTCTAGCCTCTCTTGATGTTAAGTAGCTAAGGTTTTTCTCTAAAATTAAATCTGATGATTAAACCCTAATATTATACATCATTATGTATATATAGGGGAGAGAGAGATTTTGGGCCTAACCCTAATCCATGTGGTTTCCAAAACCCATTATGACTTTGGGTTATTATTATTATTAAATCTGAATTCTAATATAATTAATCAAGTCCCACTTAATTAATTCAATAATTAAATTCAAAAAATAATAATACTTATTAAATCCGAATTCTAATATAATTAATCAAGTCTCACTTAATTAATTCAATAATTAAATTCGAATAAACAATAATATATCTAAATTCGCAATTTAAATAAACCTCCATTTTGACGTTCTTTGTGTGTGACTCTTTAGGTTATTATTACGTTGGTAATAATTTTATTATCCAATAATAAAATTATAAATAATGAGCGGCATCTAGTAATACATCATTGCTACCCAAGTAACAATAATAATTGGTGATTCAATTAAACCTTTCAAGAATAATGTGCAATGTAATATAATCCCTTTAACCTTATATTATAGATCAAACTCGAGGCATGTATAGTGTCATCCTCTTCAACGTTTAATCTTGGTTTCCTTGATCAATGAATAGTATATTTAAACAAATCAATATTTGAGCATGGCCATGCATTTCACAGTCTCACTCAATCAAGATGCCAATAATATCACTCCTAGAATTGGAGGGTTAAATCCTATATCTATCATTCATATTCCCCATACGATTCATAGCATACCCAATGTCCACCTTTATCATTACCCGGTTAAAGGTAACTTTGAGTGTAATCAAAGTATATTAATTCTCGTATAGAAATATAATGATTTCAAGTCAGAGGATCATTACATCATTATCACTGTGAGATTTCTTATGACACTTATTAACATGTAGAATATCACGGCGGGTCTTTCCAGTGTCATGTATTGATACGTACACTTATGTTCTTGACTTTAGTATCACCATACCTATGACCAATGAGATGTGGTCATCTGTCAACAAACATACTATTCTTATTGCATTATTATTGTCCTTAAATAATAATACTTGACTAGGGAATTTTAGGAATAAAATACTATTCATATAATCTCATTTTTAAGTCACATACTTAAAGATATATATTACGTATTAATATTCCAAGGACATTTATTATTCTTTCAATTTATGATGCAGTAAATAAAGACATAATAAATATTAATTAAATAATCACATAACATAATTGTTTTCAATAAAACATTAAAAGTATTGTCTTTAGGACACCAATACTAACAATCTCCCACTTGTACTAGAGCCAATCTCTCATGTATCTAATACCCATGGAATTAGTATGACCTTCATGCTTTTTCTGCGACAAAGCCTTATTCAGTGGGTCTGCATTATTCTTATTAATATGCACTTTACATATATGTATATCTCCTTGATCATTAATCTCATTAATTAGGTAATATCTCCTAAGTACATCCCCAAACAGCCTCCTTGGCTGCTTCACAAGCATCAATATACTCAGGCTCTATTGTAGAATCAACAACTGTCTCTTGCTTCGAACTTTTCCAGCTTACAGCACCTCCATTTAGACAAAACACAAACCCAGATTGAGAAATCGAATCATCCTTGTCTGTCTGGAAACTAGCGTCGATGTAACCTTTTACAACCAGCTTATCTTCTCCTCCATATACCAAGAATTGATCTTTAGTCCTCTTCAAGTACTTAAGAATATTCTTGACTGCAGTCCAGTGACCTTCACCTGGATTAGACTGGTATCTACTCGTCATGCTCAAAGTATACGAGACATCAGGACGAGTACATATCATTACATACATTATAGAACCAATTGTTGAAGCATATGGAACTTTACTCATATGGTCCTTATCATCCAATGATTTAGGACTGTTATCTTTTGAGATCGATATCCCATGAGGCATCGGGACAAATCCCCTTTTTGCATCTTGCATCCCAAATCGATGCAAAACTTTGTCAATGTATGTACTCTGACTTAGGATGATCATTCTTCTTGATCTATCTCTATAGATCCTGATACCTAAAATATAGGTCGCTTCGCCTAAGTCTTTCATTGAGAAATTCTTACTCAACCAAGTCTTAACAGCCTGTAAAGAAGGAATGTCATTCCCTATTATTAATATATCATCAACATATAATACTAGGAATGCCACATTGCTCCCACTAACCTTCTTGTAAACACATGGTTCATCTTCATTTTGAATAAACCCAAACTCTTTGACGGTTTCATCAAAATGGATGTTCCATCTCCTCGAGGCTTGTTTCAATCCATAAATGGATCGACGTAACTTACATACCTTTCCAGCATCCATTGGATCAACAAAACCTTCAGGCTGTGTCATGTACACATCCACATCTTCTTCAAGGCTCCCATTTAAGAAAGCGGTTTTGACATCCATTTGCCAGATTTCATAGTCATGGTAAGCAGCTATAGCAAGCAAAATCCTGATGGACTTGACCATAGCCACTGGTGAAAAAGTTTCATCATAGTCAATACCATGAATTTGCTTGAAACATTTTGCCACCAATCGTGCTTTATAGGTCTGTACATTACCATCCATGTCGGTCTTCTTTTTGAAAACCCACTTGCACCCTATAGGTTTTACCCCTTCAGGTGGATCAACCAAAGTCCAAACTTGATTAGTATACATGGATTCCATCTCAGATTTAATGGCATCCAGCCATCTTTTAGATTCTAGAGTGTTCATAGCGTCTTCGTACGTGAGAGGCTCATCTTCATCCACAAGCATCACATCACCATCTTGAGTCAAGAGAAATCAATAAAATCTCTCGGGCTCATGGCGAATCCTACCAGACCTATAAACAACCTGTGTTTCTTGAGCAGTATTGTTTTCTTGTACATTCTGCTCAGGTTCCTCCATTGGTTCATTGTTATCATGTGGGTCTCGAATTTCATCGAGATCTATTATCCTCCCACTGTCTTTCTTAGACAACATTTCTCTTTCAAGGAACACTGCAGTTCGAGCAACAAACACTTTGTTCTCTGAAGGATTATAGAAAGAATAACCCTTTGTTTCAATTGGGTATCCCACAAAATTACATTTTTCTGATTTAGGTCCTAGCTTGTCAGAATTAGACGTTTCACAAACGCCTCACATCCCTAAATTTTCATAAATGACATGCTATGACGTTTCTCAGCCCATATCTCATACGGAGTCTTCTGAACCGTTTTAGTAGGAACTCGGTTAAGTGTATAAGCAGCCGTCTCCAAGGCGTAACCCCAGAAACTAATTGGAAGATCTGCATGACTCATCATCGATCGCACCATGTCTAACAAAGTACGATTCTTCCTCTCAGAAACTCCGTTCCATTGTGGGGTTCCGGGAGAAGTGAGTTGTGATACAATACCACACTCTTTTAATAAACTTTTAAATTCATGACTTAATTATTCACCTCCACGATCAGATCGTAGAGTCTTAATACTTTCACTAGTTTGCTTTTCTACTTCAGCTTTGTATTCTTTGAACTTTTCAAAAGAATCAGATTTATTCTTCATAAGATACACATATCCATATCTACTAAAATCATCAGTAAACGTGATAAAGTATTAAAAGCCACCTCTTGCCATAGTACGCATAGGACCACATACATCACTATGTATAAGTTCTAATCGTTCAGTGGCCCTTTCACCTTGTCCAGTAAAAGGAGCTTTAGTCATTTTTCCAATGAGACAAGGTTCGCATGCTTCGTATGATTCAAAGTCAAACTTATCCAAGTATCCATCTTTATGTAACTTTGTAATGCGCTTCTCATTTATATGGCCTAAACGACAGTGCCAGATGTATGTTTGATTTGAGTCATTAGTTTTAAGACGTTTGTTATTCACATTATAGATAGGAGTGTCTAAATCAAGAACATATAAACCGTTAAATAAACGTGCAACCCTATAGGTAACATTATTCAAAGAAAATGAACAACTATTGTTCTGAATTAAAAATACAAAACCTTTCTTGTCCAAACAAGAAACCAAAATAATTTTTCTATAAATTGCAGGCACGTAAAAACAGTTCTCAAGTTCTGAAATAATCTCAGTGGGCAATGATAAATAATAAGTCCCTACAGCTAAAGCAGCAACCTTTGCTCCATTGCCAACTCGTAGGTCGACCTCTCCTTTAGCCAAAGTCCTACTCCTTTGTAGTTCCTGCACATTTATACAAATGTGAGAACCACATCCAGTATCCAATACCAATGATGTAGAAGTACACAAATTGACCTCTATAACATAAATACCTGAATCAGAAGCTTGATCAGCCTTCTTCTTCTTCAGATCCTCCAAATAAGCATGACAGTTTCTCTTCTAATGACCTGGTTTGCCACAGTAGTGACAATCACCCTTTGCAATAGCACCCTTAGGCTTTAAAGCCTATTTGGGATTAGCCTTTGGCTTGGGACCAGAAACAGATCCAATCTTCTTCTTTCCCCTCCTTCCATTTGCCTTTCCTATTAGCCTTACCTTAGTTATCTACCATCAACATGGCAGCAGGTTCAGCCTTTTTCATATTGGTTTCAGCAGTTCGTAACATGGCCAACAATTCAGTGGGTGTTTTGTCTATCTCATTCATATTGTAGTTCATAACAAAATGAGTATAGTTGATGTTCAAATATTGTAAGATCAAGTCAATCTGAGCTTCCAGACCAATCGGGAAACCCAAAGTATCAAGATACTCAATATAACCTATCATCTTTAGAACATGTGGTTGAACAGGTTCACGCTCTCCCTGTTTGCAAGCATACAATGCTTTGCTCGTGTCGAACCTTTCTTGATGAGCTTGTCCCTCAAACATTCTTTAAAGGTGTTTAATCATCTCATAAGCATCCATATGCTCATGTTGTTTTTGAAGCTCAACACTCATGGTTGCCAGCATGAGACACGCAACATCATTCACATCATCAATATGCTTCTGATAAACATTTTGCTAAACACGGGTTGCATTCTCAGCAGGAGGAGCAGGTGAATGAATTTCAATGGCGTGAAGCTTTCGCTCCTGCCTGAGGACAATCCTCAAATTCCTATACCAATCAAGGAAGTTAGTTCCTGTCAGCTTGTCCTTCTCAAGGGTTGCTCTCACAGAGAAGTTATCTGTGTTGTTTGCCATTAAATATCTACAATGATTAAAATGCATATTAGTTAGTTGTAGAAGTTTAATTATATTCAAGTGATTATCATATACATTCATAATATATATCTCCCACTATTTTTATCAAATCAATAGCCCTAACTATTAATTCGGAAAGCATTTCATTAAATCTTTCTAGTGAGCCAAGATCTATATTTCATCCATGTTTTAAGATAGCGTTGGCTAATACACCCAAAACATGACTATTTAGGTAGACAACATTAGTCGATTATATCAAATATAACTCTTGGATAGTTTGGTAGAACAACACTTTGTACACATTTATTCAATAAATCTCACCAAACTCTATGCCTCTAAACCCACAATCCTATTGTGATGATTTAGTTAAGTTAGACTCAATGTTTCAACAAACTAAATCACTTACTTATCACGTCTTCCCATGATTGATAAAAGCACCTTACTTTTGCAAACCCACTCTTTCTTAATCCAGATCTTGACGAGTATTAAACATTGGAAGGCATCCGATTAACTTAATATGTATTTAGGGATTTTAATATTTATATGAACGATCATGATCCCATCATAAAGAGATTCTCAATTTTTCCTTGATCAAATAATCCATTTCAATATTCATCAATGGTTCGATTTCCAGATCGTCGGAGAAGTCACAAGCGATCTCACTTAAAACCCAACTTTCTTATGAATAATAATTCGCTTTTGACAAAATCTCCCCATATTAGAAAAAGAAAATTCATATTCAATACCGTGTTTCATAAACATAAGAATCTCATGATCATTTGTTTAATTTTAAAATCTTGAATCGCTACAGATTTTATCTTTCTTAAGCAGGCATGGCATGGGTGTCGTATCTAATACATACATCATTCCAACACATATATATCTACCCATGCATTCATAAACATATATGTATTGTGCATAAATTAAACGTGTTTGGTTATGGCCCCATCCTATGTGATATTTCCAAGCTAATGGAATTATCAAGGTCAATCTATGGTGGTTTCAAATACTACACTATTACATGTCTTTATCTTCTTCATTACTCCATCATCTGGATTGCCTTCTAGCTTCCTTGCTTCCAAGTCTCCATTGAACAATTACATTGAATAATAAATAAATCTATTCTAATGAAATTACAAGAAGAACTCGAGTTATATTTGAGATTAACAATTACAATGAATAAATGATATGCAAGTCATATTTAGAAACCAAAACCATAAAACAAAATCACTATCCTATGGGTTTTTAGGCCATAACCATTCACCATGTTATCACATAACACATGTAATATATCTCAGATTATATAAACATATCATATAATCATATATAATAAATTTTGAAATTTCAGAAAATTAAATAAATTTTAGAAAATAATAAATCGCCATTTCGGGGCCTGTAACGTCGTCAAACGGCTTACAAACGCGAAGTTGACTATATCAGTATTGCTCAGTGACATGATTCCAATCAGAAAACACATATCGTTTGCGAAAATCGGACACTGGACACAGATTTCAGAAAATCTACCGAAGCCGTTTCAGAATTCGTATCGAATATGATTTCCATAAAAAGAACAAACATGTATCATATACATACAGAAATACACACAATCATCCCATGATTATACAACACATGAATATCATATAAAATATATATATCAATATATAGTCATGGCATATCATATATATGTTAACATACATCGAAAAACTGTTAAACACATAACCAAATCATCCCATTATACACGTAGCTCTGATGCCATTGAAGGGTTTCGGGCATGAAAATGCAGCGGAATTAACGTAAAAACAATAAAAATCGAAACCCAATCGCAGGATCCATGTATAACGTTGGATGATTATGGTGAAAAAGTCTGTACCTTAACAAAACTTTCCGTATGCTGTTTAATGGAGGTCCAGAAAATATGAATCACAACAGCCCTTTGTTGCAAAGATCTCCTCTCTAAAGAAGTCCACACGAACGCCCGATCGTCCTACGATCACCGGAGTCGGTACTAGCCGAATTGTTTGTCTCTCTCTCTCTCTAGCCTCTCTTGATGTTGAGCAGCTAGGGTTTTTCTCTAAAATGAAATCTGATGATTAAACCCTAATACTATACATCATTATGTATATATAGGGGAGGGAGAGATTTTGGGCCTAACCCTAATCCATGTGGTTTCCAAAACCCATTATGACTTTGGGTTATTATTATTATTAAATCTGAATTCTAATATAATTAACTTTGGGTTAAAGGTAACTTTAAGTGTAATCAAAGTATATTAATTCTCGTATAGAAATATAATGATTTCAAGTCAGAGGATCATTACATCATAATCACTGTGAGATTTCTTATGACACTTATTAACATATAGAATCTCACGGCGGGTCTTTCCAGTGTCATGTATTGATACATACACTTATGTTCTTGACTTCAGTATCACCATACCTATGACCAATGAGATGTGGTCATCTGTCAACAAGCATACTATTCTTATTGCATTATTACTGTCATTAAATAATAATACTTGACTAGTGAATTTTAGGAATAAAATATTATTCATATAATCTCATTTTTAAGTCACATACTTAAAAATATATATTACGTATTAATATTCCAAGGACATTTATTATTCTTTCAATTTATGATGCAGTATATAAAGACATAATAAATATTAATTAAATAATCACACAACATAATTGCTTTCAATAAAACATTAAAAGTATTATCTCTAGGACACCAATACTAACAACTGTCGTCTGTTCCAAAAGTTGCTGTCACTTGAATGTGCTGTCGTAGGCTCCTGGATGTAGAATGTTACTGTCAAAGATTTGATCTATGTTGTGCATGAACACTTTGTGAACTTCTACTTCATGGATCATTTATTTCATTTACACATGACAGTAACTATTGATACTTACTGTCATCTACTTGTTTATTTGAGCATCTTATTACAAGTGGCATTTTAAATATACTGTCAAACTATATATGACAATATGTTTTACTTAGTTAATTATTAATTAATCTAAGTAAATATTAGTTGATTACAATGATGGTACCACAATCCCTATCAATCTCCCCTAATTTATTTTTATGATGAATAAAGACAAATTTAAAGAAAACTGCAGATGTTATCTCAAGAAAATGAAAGAAAATACAAGTACACTCCTATCTCAAGTTTAGCTCATCTAGACTGAGCAAATCTTCAACTTTGACTTGAGCTGCATCTCTACTTCTTCTCTACTATCATCCTTCCATACAGTCCCTCAAGAGCTTTCAGTTCCCTCTTCTCTTCTTCTGTCTTGGCATGATCAGCAACACAATCTAAGACTAGTTTCACCATTTTATGAGAAAGATTCCTTAACTCCTTGTAAGTGTAGTAATTCTCAGTTGGTCCTTTGGATATACACAAGTACTTCATTCCAAACATGTCCTTGACAAATCTTTCCTTTGTAGAAGATTAGATCTGCTTCACCCTGAGTTTGTCAATAGATTCATCCTCTTCTTCTCTAGACTCAATGATCTCCCAAACAATTTTGCTTAGATCCCTTTCGAACTCCAGGAATGAGCCTGTGATCATTCTGAATATTTTCCTTAAGTTTTCATTATTGAGCACCCTGAAGTTGACAGCCTCCACTTCAATGCTATCAACAATGATTCTCAGGGGCCCAAACAGGACTGAAGAAACATAGTTGGGCTTTTTAGAGAATTGATCATTCAACATTGCATGCTTCATGTCAATCTCAGCCTCCTTGATTCTTTTTGAAATTTGCTCTACTTTCTTCTTTGCAGCTTCAACCTCTTCTTCAAATTTCTTCATTTTTTTCCTTCTCCTCCTTCCTCTTAGAGTCACATATCTCCAGTGCTCTATTCTTCAGATAAAAAACCTCATAATTAGTGATATTGAGCAGTTGCTTCTTAATAAGCTCAATGATATGAGAGTCATTCACAACCAAATTCTTTAACTCCTCAAATGTGATTTCTTCAGCAGAACCACCAGTATTATAGAAGACAATTCTGTCTGGATTTCTGAGAAGACATTTTTGTGTCCTCTCATACTCAAACTTCTTCTCAATCTCCATCTTCTTCTTGGCTTGAATAATTCTCACAACATTTGACATATATTTGCACTCCTCAGGATAAGGATATCCCTCCAACTGCTTCACCAACTTTTCAAGTAGGTCCAGATTCTTGTCCTGTAGAGACTTTGTGCTCCAAAAATCCTTGATTCCATCTCCTCCCTCAAACATCACCCCATCTGAGTAAACAACTGTCTCAGGCTCTTCAACATCAGTAAAATCCAAAGGATGAGGCTTGAAGGAATCCATCAATTCCATGAGCTTCTTTATCAACAGACTTCTCACTAACTGTGTCCTCATGTCTGATCCTTGAGTTATGAGCAGCATTTTTCTGAGCATAAAATAATTCACTTCTTTCATCTCATAGCTCAACTCTTCAACTGCTTCATTTGAATACAAGAGAATTATCTTGTTGATAGTATTCACCTCAAACCACTCAAACTTCACTTTAACCAGGGATTCTGCCTTTGATTCTGCTATATTATTGATTGTTTGTCTTCTGACATCCAGACAATCCTCATGAAGCACTTTAGACACAAGCTTCCACCCTTTCTTGCTAGGCCTCCTGCTTGAATGTGGCTTAGGCCTTTCTGCCCTTGCCTTCATGTACTTCTTTGAAAAAGATAATTTCTTTGACAGTAACTTTTGAGGGGTTACTGTTAAATCAAATTCGATAGAAGGTTCAGTGACAATATGTTTCTCCTTATTACTCCTGACGGCATCTTTTTCATCAATTTCAAAACCAAGTACTACTGTCTTCATCACCTTCCCTTCAACACCATATCTATACTCCTTCTCATCCTTCTCTTCATTTTCCTCCACCTTATTTCCAGCTCCAGATGATCCTTCACCAATATTGTGTTGGCTATAATTACCTGCACCTCCATCAGGCTTTTCACCATCATCTCCATCCCTTTTCTCCTGGGTTTTCTTATCATTCTTCTTCAATCTCAACTCTTCAAGCCTCCTCAATTCTCCTTCCAACACTCTCAATACTTCATTCCTTTCTTCATTTCTTGGAAACTACTTGAAGTAGTTAAAAGATTCTTTCACAGACCTTGGCCTACACATGCTCACCCTTTCCAGGTTCATAGATCTGTATTTTCCATCCGTGGAGCTACTGAATTTGATTCTTAAGGGGTCCTGAGTTACTTCTGGCAGCTTCTCAACTATCAGCTTCTGTAAAGTCCTTTTCAGATTTTCATTGAGCCATGACTTATCTGTTTTGATTTTGAGTTTGATTGCTTCTATAACTGCAATTTCCTTCCTACTCAGATAAGCCATGCTTACACACCAACTGAAACCTCCTTCAGTTCTGACAGAGATTACCCACTTGTTGCTCTTAGATACCATTACAACTTCTCATATTGTTTATTATCTCATTGAATCAGAAAACTTCTTGGGGTCTCTATCAGATGAGGCTCTTAGATCATTAATTCTTTTGTTGAACTTTGCATCCTCAAAAACTCTACTGTTCTCATTGTCATCCACCATCAGGATTGCAGCCTACTCCTTAATCACCACACCTTTCTGTTTTGGTCTCTCCACCTTATCACCACCAAGCTTTGTAGCAATCTCAACAGCCACACTAGACAGTAATGCTAGTTGACTCCCCCCGGAGATGCAGCTTGAGTTGTCTCCTTATCACTCCTTTTTGCAAACACTTCGGCCTTATCACTTTTCTCCCCCTTAGTTGAGGTAGCAACTACAGGGGTTGAAAACTTTACGTTAAACTCCTGAAGCTTGTCAAAGATGGCCTTGAAACCTGCATTCATTGTATTCTCCAGACTGGCCATTCTGTTCACCAACTTTACTTAATTCCTGCCCACTGTATCCAGATTCTTTGACAATTTTATGACCTTATGTGAAAGGGATTTCAACCTTTCATCAGCTTGTTTGGAGGATTTGGAGGTTGTGGTGGTTCTCACACTCTCTGGTTTTTTATGAGTGATCTCATCACTCCTCACTAACTCACTCTTCAGGCCTATTGCCTTTGATTTTGGGGCTCCCACATTTTATTTTTTAATTTGGCCTTGCTCAGCGCCCTCTCCTTTTGTATGGGATTTTCCCAGCCCCTCATTTTCATGCTCACTTCTCTTTTCTTTTATCTCTCTTTTCACACCATCTCTCATCCTAGGCGCAAGAGACTGAGCAGGTACATCTTGCACAAGAGTTGTAGATTTTACCTTGAGTAATGAAGATATAAGAGCAAAATCATCATCACTATTTTGTTGAGGGGAGGCAGCCATTGGAGAGTTACTGTCTGGAATTGAAGTGTTGACAGCATCTTTGGCAGCTTCTGTTAAGAAGTTACTGTCATGAGGATTGACAACAACTTTTTCATTAACAGCTACAGAGGCTGTGACAACAATCTCTTCTACCCTTTGAGTAGAAGGTTCTTGTGGATTGGTATTATCAGTTTCTTCCAACTGTTGAAATAGTGCATCAACATTTTGATCTTCAATATTGGAAAAGTGTGATGCATTATAGTTGAATGAACTGTGTTCCAAATGTTCTAGTCCTATTATGTGAATATCTGTAAGTGTGAGCTCAGGTTGAGTGAGTTCAACATGTTGTGCAGACTCTTTACAGGGTGCCATGAGAGACTGGCCAAGTTCAATAGATGCCTCTTGTTGAGAGGGGACATCTAGAGGTGTGTTTTTGTCCCTTTTAAGAGATGTGCCCTTTTGAGAGGACACACCCTGGCTGATATAGGTTGATACCCTTGCCTTCTTTCTCCTAGGCTCACTAGGGTCTTCTGTGGGTTCTATGATCTGACTACCACCCTTATTTGCTGCATCTAGTGCAGTTTCACCACCTACCTGTGGAAAGGTTTCTATTTTAGGTTGAGTGCTTCGCATCCTTTTAGAGACCTGGTCCTTTTGAGAGGAACCAGACCCTTGGCTTACAGACTTGGTGACTCTAAAAGGCCGGACTCCTTCAAAATGTTTAGAGTGTGGGTTAGGAATGGAGAGGTCAACACCATTCTCATCACTCAAAGAAAATATATGGTAGTCCCCAATAATTTTTAAATTTAAACTTTTTATTGTTGCAAGCATGAAATCAGTTATGAATAGACTCAATTCAGTGTTAAGGGGTTTACTGGTTAACAAATAATGAGTATTTTTCTTTAGTATTGGGAACTCCATGCATTGAACACTATCTAAATTAATTATACCTACAACAGAGATAATTATAAGCATAAAAAATCTAGGATAGTAAATTACCGGTTTTCTGGCTTCTTTCTTACCCAGCACCAGCTTAAACAGGGGCATCAGAAGCTTTCCAACATCAATTCTGTAATTGTGCACCATGGAATGCACTATCCTCTTGATGTATGCTGACACTTCATTCCAGCCACTTATTTTGCTTGACATGGACCTGGAGACAACGTCTAGAATCATGCTCCATTCTTTGTTGAGGTACTTTCTGTCCATGCCTCCCGAAGGATACCATTCATCATTGTTAGCATTCAGTTTGGGTCCAGCATACCCAACTATCTTGAAGAACTTGGTGAGTTGTTCTTCACTAGCAGGCTCCTCAAAAAGCGAGCCTTCAGTCTCTTCTACACGAAGAGCTTCATTGATGTGAGAAGAATCAATGGTGTAAGTGATACCATTGATTTAAAAGGAGATATAGCTTGCATCTTGCTCCCCCTCACATACAGCAGAGGTCCAGAATTGAGAAAGTCTAGGGATTTCGAGATGTGGACTTGCGGTTAGGGCATAGGTGAGGTATGAGTTATTCATGAAGCCAACAAAGGGTTTGAAGGCTTCACCAGCTTCACCCACTGAAGCCATGGCGGTGAAGTTGGTTTGAGCTAGGGTGCAAAGAATTTGAGGTCCAGACATGGTTAATTGATGTTAAGGTTAAGAAAGAACGAAAGGTTTAAGAATTTGAAGAGCGATTTAGAAAAAAAAGTTGCAGAGAAAATGGAGAGTTATAAGGGTGTAGGAGAGTAGTGAAGTTATGAGAGAAATAAAGTAAAGTAAAGAGTGAGAGAAATTTTAGCTGAGTATTTATATGATGTGAAAAAGGTACTGTCAAGAAAGAATTTTAAACGATTTTAAGTGATAGTTGTCTTCAAGTTTCATTCCTCGATAGTAACTTCTGTGCTAAAATGACATACACTCTTGACAGTAACATTAGCAAATAAGAATAAATGAGTAAATCTAATGTTAATTGTTGACAATATGTTATGCGGGGTTTTTGGAAAACTATGCTATCAAAGAGTACTGATAGTAAGTTCCAGAATTTGACAGTATATTTCAATCCCGCATACTGTGCTGTCATTATTTCTCATTCCTTTGACAGTAGGTTTCACAAGATTTGACAGTAAGTTTCAATCCCACGAAACAAACTGTCAAGTCTTCTCAGCCATTTGACAGTAAGTTCCACAAGGTTCGACTGTAACTTTTAATCCCGTGGACTTTACTATCAAGACTCATTAACCATGTGACAATAGGTTTTCATAGATTTTGACAGTAACTTATCATTATGTGACAATATGAATAAAACATACTGTCAAGTAACTTGACAATATCTTTTATTGGTCACATAGGAATTAAGTTACTTATAAATAAATTAGTTAACCTCTCAGTTAAATATCATCATGTCTTTCCACTGTGAAAGAAATCAAAACACCTCTATAGGCCATTAATTCACAGTGAAATTTAGTTAACTAAAATTTTATCAACTAAACAGAATTACATTAATATGTTAAATTTAACATACCCAATTCACTCACTAGCCTGTTAAAAGTCTTTTCACCCAATGGTTTGGTGAAAATATCTACAAGTTGCTTCTCTGTGGGAACATAGATTAGCTTGATTGTGCCTTCCTCCACATGCTCTCTAATAAAATGATGTCTGATGTCAATGTGCTTAGTTTTAGAGTATTGAACATGATTCTCAGAAATTGATATGGCACTAGTGTTGTCACAGAAGATAGGAATTCCTTGCAGAGTCAACCCATAGTCCAATAGCTGATTCCTCATCCAAAGTAGCTGAGCACAGCAACTACCAGCTGCAATATATTCAGCCTCTGCAGTTGAATTTGACACTGAATGCTGCTTCTTGCTAAACCATGATACCAATCTTTCTCCCAAAAACTGACAGCTTTCTGTTGTACTTTTTCTGTCTATTCTGCATCCATCATAGTCTGAGTCTGAGTATCCAACCAAGTCAAAACCAGATTCTTTAGGATACCAAAGGCCAATATTTTGAGTGCCTTTCACATATCTAAGAATTCTTTTTACTGCCATTAGATGTGACTCCTTGGGATCAGACTGAAACCTTGCACACAAGCCTGTAGCAAACATAATGTCAGGCCTGTTAGGTGTTAGATAGAGAAGAGAGCCAATCATGCCTCTGTACATTTTGTTGTCCACCTTCTTTCCTCTTGGATCCTTGTTAAGTTGAGTTGCTGTTGAGATTGGAGTCTTTGCAGGAGATGAGTCTTCCATATCAAATCTTTTTAAAAGATCTTTAACATACTTAGTCTGACAAATAAATATTCCATCTTCTTTTTGATAGACTTGAAGTCCAAGAAAGAATACTAATTCACCCATCATGCTCATCTCATACTAGTTCTGCATCAACTCAGATAATTTCTTGCATAAGTCTTCATTTGTTGATCCAAAGATAATGTCATCAACATACACTTGAACTAGAATGATATCATTTCCATGCTTTTTGTAGAAAAGAGTTTTATCCACAATCCCTCTTGTAAAGTTGTTATCAATAAGAAACTTGGAAAGAGTATCATACCAAGCTCTTGGTGTTTGTTTTAGTCCGTACAATGCTTTGAGCAGTCTATACACAAAGTTTCCCATTTTAGATCTTCAAAGCCTGGGGGTTGTTCAACATATACTTCTTCTTCTAACTCTCTATTAAGGAAAGCACTCTTGACATCCATTTGAAATACCTTGAAGTTGTTTTATGCAGTAAAAGCCAAAAATATTCTAATTGCCTCTAGTCTGGCAACATGAGCAAATGTATCTTCATAATCAATCCCTTCCTGTTGACAGTAACCTTTTACCACCAGCCTTGCTTTGTTTCTTGTGACAGTACCACAATCATCCATCTTGTTTCTATAAACCCATTTAGTGCCTATAATGGATTTGTTCTTTGGTCTAGGAACCAATTCCCAAATACAGCTTCTTTCAAATTGATTAAGCTCTTCTTGTATGGCATTAGTCCAATCTAGATCAGCCAAGGCTTCTTCAAGAGTTTTAGGTTCTATTTGAGAGAGGAAACAAGAATACATACATTCATTGGCCACATTTCTTCTTGTTTTGACTCTAGTTCCTTGATCACCAATGATTAAATCATTAGTGTGATCCCTGTTCCATTTATTTCCTCTTTGAGAATCACTAGAGTCTTCAACATTTTGCTGATTGACCACATTTTTTGTTCTTGCACTGTTGACAGCATCAATTTCCTCAAGTCCACTGTTCATTGGAACATTCCCAGAAAAATCAATTTTTTGGGCAGTTCCTTCATTTTCTCCAAACTGATTGGGAACCATTGTTGGACCCGAAATTGTGTGATCAATTCTTGGTGAATCCTCTTCAATCTCTTCTAGATAGCCTTGATTTTCAAAGGCTAAAGATTCTGTCTCTTGACTTCCTTCAATTCCAGGAAATTTAGTTTCATCAAAGGTGACATTTGCACTCTCCTCCACAGTTTTGTGATCAATGATGTAGACTCTGTATGCAGTCCTATCAATACCATATCCCATGAAAATTCCTTCAAGTGCTTTAGTATCAAACTTCCCTTTGATCTCAGTTGAATCTTTCATGAAGTATCACTTGCTTCCAAAGACATGGAAATAGTTTACAGTTGGTTTCCTTCCTGTGAGAAATTCATAGGGTGTCTTTCCATAGGCTTTGTTGACTACAGTCCTGTTTTGAGTGTAACAGGCTGTATTGATTGCTTCACCTCAGAAATAGGTAGGAAGTTTTGCTTCACTCAACATTGTTCTTGCAGCCTCAATAAGAGTTCTGTTTTTCCTTTCAACAACACCATTTTGTTGAGGTGTCCTTGGTGTAGAGAATTGTTGAGTGATTCCATTGTATTTTTAGAAATAATTCATGACACTGTTTTGAACTTAGTACCATTATCACTTCTTAAAATTTGCACTTTGAACTTTGGATTTTTATCAAGAACCCTAACCAAGTCAATAATCTCTTGTGCAGCTTTATCTTTAGATGCTAGAAATCTTACCCATGTATATCTTAAAATCATCAACCATTACTAAAGCATATCTTTTTCTAGCAATAGATTGCACATTTATAGGACCAAATAAGTCCATATGAATTAGTTGAAATGCCTAATTTATTGAACCACTAGGAGTGCTTTTATGAGCATCTCTCCTTAGCTTTCCTTTCTGGCAATCCTCACACAATCCTTCTTGACAGAATTCAAGTTGAGGCAGTCCTTTCACCAAATCTCTCTTTATCAGATGATTCATTGCTTTGAAATTTAAATGAGAGAGCTTCTTATGCGACAACCAACTTTCAGATGGAGAAGCCTTACGGTAGAAACAGTAGACTTTATCTTTCCTTACAGAGTCCAAGTCAGCTATGTAGAGGCTTCCTTTCCTTAATCCTTGAAGAGCTTCTTCTCCTGTCTTCTTATTGACAATGGAGCATCTGTCTTGATCAAAACCAACCTTGAAACCTCTTTCACAAAATTGAGTGACACTCAACAAATTGTGCTTCAATCCATTCACTAGAGCAATTTTCTCAATCTTCAGATTTCTAACCTCCAGTATGCCATATCCCATTGTGAAACCAATGTTGTTGTCACCAAAGGTTACGTAAGGGCCATCCATTTCTTTGAACTGTCATAGCAGGGCTTTATCACCTGTCATGTGTCCTGAGCATCCACTGTCAATGATCCACATGATTCTTTTATTTTTTCTGTTGCCATGCAAAGCAAAATATTTCAAGTTGCTTTTGGTACCCAATTCATATTGGGTCCATTTGGTTTAGCTTGATCACAGTATGAAGTTGGATTTCTTAAATTATCTTCTCTTGCTTTTAGCAAGACTCCTGTAGCTACCCATTCTGATTTGATTACTGGTTTGGTATCTTTTCTCTTGGGTTGCTTGTCCATCCTAACTTTAGGTGGACTTGGAGTCTTTGCCTTTTCAGTTTTAGCATTCTTATGCAGACATTCTTGATTATTAGAAAAAGGCAAGTTAAAGCAAATACTCATGAAGTACATTTTGCAAGATATACAATCAAAATCACCACAGTGAGTTACTTGTTTGTTCTTTAAAGGCATGCTGTGTAAGTTTCCATTGCTAGAGGTAGCATTCTTAACATTAGACTTGTCCTTGTTGCAAACATGAGTTAGATGACTAGAAGACCTACAATTGTTACACAATTTTCTAGGAGCATTAGGAATGTAATCATAATTGTTCTTTTTATTTATTCCTAATTTTCCATTTCTGTTCTTCTTGGTCTTCATGACAGTATGTTTCGAAGTTACTGTCATGCTGGTGTTGACAGTAGGTTTAGGTGGAGTTGTCTTGACAGTAAGTTTGGATCTTACAGTCTTGATAGTATCTTCTGAACTTACTGTCGAGCCAGTGTTGACAGTATCATTCAAACAAAAGTTACTGTCAGGATCAATATTAACTGTCTTGGGGATTTTGATAGTATCTTTTTCCTTAAAGGATTTATTGACAGCTTCGTTGTCCTCATCATCTATCTCTTGTTTAATTATTAATGCTACTTCATCAAATTCGAATTCAGCCTTTTTGAACAGTGGATTCTTCACTTTCTTTAAAATAGAAGGTTTGAAAGTATGTTTGCTTTCTTCTTCAACATCATGTTTCTTTCCATTTTTCTTTTCATAGTTAAAACCTATACCTACCTTTTGATTTTCAGTGTTATCATCATGGTAAGATTTTAACAAGGAAGAGGAATTCTTGTAGGCCTTGATTTTTAATTCATTCTCAGAAATCTGTTTCCTAAGGAATTCCTCAATCTGAGAAGCACAAACAACTTTGTTCTTAAGAATTTCATTTTCTTGTTGAAGAGACTCAAAAGCCTTCTGTTTCAGTTCAAGTTCATGATTTTTAAGTTTTAATGACTCATTAGCACTAGATAATCTAGCTATATCCTCATTTGCAGCTAACATGCTTGTATGAATATTAAAAATCTCTAAACTTAGACTTTCAACAGTTTTCTTATACTGGGATGTAGTCATATCAACAGTAGTAAGAAAAGGTACCTGAATTGATGAAGTGGATGAACCTTCTCCAGAGCTTGCCATGAGAGCAAGATTTCCATATTCTTCTTCTTCCTCTTCATCTGAATCTTCCCAGCATTTTCCTTTAGCCACAAAGGCTCTTCCCTATTGCTTTTTCAGCAAGGCTTCATAATTTGCTTTGACTTCCTCATAGTCACTGTCATTTCTTCTCACTTGTTTTGGCTTCTCGCACTCTATCACAAAATGCCCCATTTCACTGCAGTTGTAACACCTTATTTTGGATATGTCCACCATACCTGTCTTGTATCCACCTTTGCCATTTCCTCCAGGTTTTGAGATATTTGGCTTGTTGAACCTGGAGCCTTGTCCTCTTGGTTTGAAGGCTTTGTTCTTATTGAATCTCAAGTTGGAGAACTTTATTGCCATGTAGGCCATTGTTTTATTTTCCATGTTGTCCAGTTCCTTCAAAGTAAATAACTCATCTTCTTCACCATCCTTGAGTTCCAGAGTCACACCTTCATCTTCATCTATAATTTCTTCAATCTTGATTTGCTGTTAATGCTGTGATTCTTTGAGTTGCATCAGCTGTGGATCCTGAGCCACTAGAGCATTAGAAGTGTTGGCCATCTTTCCTCTTTGACTAGCTTGGATAGCTCTCTTTTGCAGCAACTCTAGCTCATAGGTTTTAAGGATGCCATACAAAGTTTCAAGAGAAACTTTTGATAAATCCTTTCATTCTCTTATGGCAGAAACCTTGTGCTCGAGGTGATCAGGAAGTGCAACATGAATTTCATGCTTACCTCCTTTTTGTCATAAAACTTTCCATGCAGCTGCAAGTCATTGATCAGCCTATTAAACCTCTCAAACATCTCAGTTAACCCTTCACTTGGTTTAGCCATAAAGGCTTCATACTGAGACACCAGAATCTGTATTTGATTTTCTTTTACTTCCTCTGTCCCTTCACAGAGTATCTCAATGGTTTCTCATATTTGCTTTGCACTGGTGCAATTGACAATGTTGTTGTACATGACATTGTCAAGTGCCTCAATGATAATAAATTGTAAGCAATCATCTAGATATACTTTTTCCTTCTCAGTGTTAGTGTACTCTGAAACCTTTTTAGGAACCCAGTAGGCTGTTATAGTTTCACCATCTACTGTGGTTTCAGGTACATATGTTTGAAGGACAAATGGACCATTCTCCAGGATTCCAGGATAGAGTGGGTTGGCCGTTTTTATGAACAACATCATCTTTCTTTTCTAGATATTGTAGTGCTATTTGTCAAAGGTGGGTATTTTTATGCTGCTTACTTTCTGTGCACTCATTTTTAGATCTTTTCAGGTTATGTATGTCTAACCTCCTGCTCTGATACCAGTTGTTAAGCAGAATGAGTGTTGTAGAAGTGGGGGTTGAATGCAATTCAATAAATTTATCATTTTTTGCTAACAACAAACAAAAGCCATAATATTAAGTTAAAAGGCAAACAACAAGCAAGCTAAAGACACACGGTGTTTTACTTTAAAATTTAATTTTATTAATTTTTGTTGCTACAACTGACTGGAAAATATTTCCAGCTTCAATAGACATAATAACAAGAGACTGCTAGTGTTTTTATGCTTGAAAAAAGTTAAGCTCAGTTGTATGCGTGTTAGGGAAAGTGTTTGTGAGATGTGTGTATTTAAACTAAAACACATATCTCACTTACAAGTACACTTTCCCTTGTTTCCTGGACAATACTCGAAATAGTAATCTCACTTTTTCTTCTCAAGTCTTGTCTTCATTCCAAATGTAGATAAAGGTACTCTGTGAGGATTGGACATTCTTGATACCATGAATACGCTTCCCCTTTATGCTTGCTTTTTCTCAAGTTGCGATTGTAGACTTGACAGACTAGGTAGAAATTTCAAGATCAATCTGTGAATTGACTTTACCTAGTCTACTTCTTGAAACAGACTTTCAGCTTCACTGAAAGTTACTGTCAACCTTTAGCTTCACTTTGGTGACAACATCTTTGTTACCACGTACTTTACTGTCAGGCTCACCAGTCTTCTAAAACATGCTGTCGTTCAAAGGTACTGTCAACTATTCCGCCAAACATGCTGTCGATCATCCCGCCAAACATGCTGTCAACTCTCCACGCCATCATTCTCCGCCAAGTGTACTGTCAAGGAATAGTTACTGTCGTCTGTTCCAAAAGTTGCTATCACTTGAATGTGCTGTCATAGGCTCCAGGATGTAGAATGTTACTGTCAAAGATTTGATCTATGCTGTGCATGAACACTTTGTGAACTTCTACTTCATGGAACATTTATTTCATTTACACATGACAGTAACTATTCATACTTACTGTTACCTACTTGACTATTTGAGCATCTTATTACAATTGACATTTTAAGCATACTGTCAAACTATATATGACATTATATTTTACTTAGTTAATTATTAATTAATCTAAGTAAATATTAGTTGATTACATTGATGATATCACAATCCCTAACAACCTTTAAAATCAATTTGTGTTAATAAATTTTTAAATATCACCAGATTATTAATAATACAAATACCCAAGATTTTAAAAGATTATCTAAAATTCAAATTATATATCTTCATAAGTTTTAAGATATTGATTGAATACCATCAGATTTTAAAATCTTAAAATACACTCAAATTTTAATTAATTTTTTAAAATTCAAATTAAATATCCTTAAAATTTTGAAATCGCCTACTTAACCGAAGTAACCATGGTTCAATTCCTGGGACGTGGAGAATTTTTCCCGTACTCCAGGTTGAAGGGTCATCAGTGTGATCTTACCGTTCAGTTAATCCGATTTACATGTCACGAGCTTGAGGCGGTGTGACGTGATACCGGTTAAGATGTTCGGAAATTACATTTTTTGACCAAGATTTTGAAATAATAAAAAAAGAATCTAAATTCAATACACCCCTGAATTCAGGGGTGGTGAATTCTTTGAATTCTGCAAGATTTTTTTGAATTTGAAAATCCAAATGTATTCAATTTATATTTAAAAAAATCCATTAAAATTTGGTGGCATTTAATAAGGATTTTAAAAAGTCTATTAAAGTCTTGAGGTATTCAATTTAAATTTTAAAAATTTCATTAAATATAATGATATTTAATTTAAATTTTAAATTACCCATTAAAACAGGATGGTATTCAAAATTTGATGATATATACGTTGACTTTATAAAAGGTTGGATTTTAATGAATTTCACGGTGTTTTTATCATTTTTGAAATCTAAAATCTACTAAATTGTGAAGGATTCTATCTAAATCTACGAGATTAAATATCGAATCCGTGAGAATTAGCATAAAATTAAAATTAATTATAATTTTTAAAAATTTATAAATTAATACTAATCTATTAAAAAATTTTAAAATTTGAATTTAATATGCCCCTAAATAAAGGGCCTGTTACCGGGTGTACTACCCGAGTTCCAAACACACGAAAAATGAATCAACTCAAAAAAAAAAAGTCAATACAAATTTAAGAGAAATCTTTTGGATTTCAAAAAAATTTGGGTAAAATTTTGAATTTTTTATATTTTAGAAAATTTAAGTATACTCAATTTGAATTTTAAATATTTATAAAAATATTGTGCTATTTAATAAATATTTTAAAAAGGAATCTATTAAAATTTTATGATAGTTAATAGAGATCTTAAATTATTTCTAAAAATATGGTTTTCAATTAAGATTTGATAAATTCTTTTAAAATATAGTAGTATTTTAATACATTTCTTTTTTAGTTATAAAAAAATGGTAATTCTTTATAGATTTTTTTATGTTTAAAAACTTCTTATAAATTTATGAGATTTTTAACGGCTTACCAAAAATATTAACTAAATCAGCATAAATTAAAAGAAAAATGATAGTTATCCCAAAAATTGTCCTAAATGATAAGTTGTCGCTTATATAATTCGTAACTTTCCTATGAGATCCTGTTTGCATACATATACACCCAAAAATTAAAATAAGTAATGCGTCATGGCACGTTATTTGGTAAAAAAATAATCACATTTTTTTCACGTTCATTATTTAATTTGGTATATTTGTTTTCTCTTTTATATGTTGAAAGAAGATGCAGGGCGATTATCAGTGTTAACGTGACTTTCAATATATTGTAGAGATCGATCAGAATGGAAATATGTTATGTAATTATTGAAGGGATCGATCAGAAGGAAAACTATGTTCTGCAGTCTACAACAAAACGCTATGTTTTGCGGTCTACAGCAGTATAGATTTTAGGTTCTTTTTTATTTATCGAGAATGAAAACTACTATATTCTACAGTATATTCTATAATAGAACACTATGTTCTAGGGTAATCAATAAAGAGTAGTATATTGGTATATTTTGCAGAATATATTTAGTTGTGCAATTCGCACTGTGTTATATATATGTTCTGCATATTAGTATTATCACTTCAGATTATTTGCTATATAAAAGAATACAGACAATAAATCTTTGAGAACACGCGACAGATTCCGATAAAAAAAAAATTATTTGTACGGATGAAAACGTGTATATAAATCCAAGAGTTATGAGAAGTGTCACATGAAAAAAATATAACATATACTAAACGACGTAGTATTTTTCTAAAGTATTTTGAGTATCTTATAAAATATATTTTAGATTAATTATATGTATTCAATTCATATTTTAACAGATTATTAATAATCAATCTATAAAGTTTGAAATAGCGATTTGGACTTAATAAACTAATTTTAAAAAAGTTATTTGGAGGAATATTTTCAATTAGATGATTGTTATGTATCTATTTAAAATACAAACAGTTAATTCAACAGTTATGTAGTAAACAATTTTATTCAAAACAGCTAATTCAATACATTAGTCAAAACAACTAATTTAATCAACTAATCAAAACAACTAATTCAATCCGCTAACAACTAATTGCCAAATAGGGCATCTATTATTTTGGTGAGATTTCAAAAATTTTAAAATACATTGTCAAATCCAATGAAATTTATGGACCTTTAAAATCAATTTGTGTTAATAAATTTTTAAATATCACCAGATTTTAATAGATCATTAATAATACGAATACCCAAGCTTTTAAAAGATTATCTAAAATTCAAATTATATATCCTCACAAGTTTTAAGATATTGATTGAATACCATCAGATTTTAAAATCTTAAAATACACCCAAATTTTAATTAATTTTTTAAAATTTAAATTAAATATCCTTAAATTTTTGAAATCGCATACTTGACCAAAGTAACCAAGGTTCGATTCCCGGGAACGTGGGGAATTTTTCCCGCACTCCAAGTTGAAGGGCCACCTAGTGTGATCTTACCGCTCAGTTAATCCGATTTACATATCACGTGTTGGGCTTGAGGCGATATGACGTGATACCGGTTAAAATGTCCGGAAATTATATTTTTTGACCAAAATTTTTAAAATAAAAAAAAATCTAAATTCAATACACCCCTGAAAGGCAGGGGTGGTGTATTCTTTGAATTCTGCAAGATATTTTTGAATTTGAAAATCCATATGTATTCAATTTATATTTAAAAAAATCCATTAAAATTTGGTGGCATTTAATAAGAATTTTAAAAAGTCTATTAAAGTTTTGAGGTATACAATTTAAATTTTAAAAATTTCATTAAATATAATGATATTTAATTTAAATTTTAAATTACCCATTAAAACAGGATGGTATTCAAAATTTGATGATATATATGTTGACTTTATAAGAGGTTGGATTTTAATGAATTTCACGGTGTTTTTATCATTTTTGAAATCTAAAATCTACTAAATTGTGAAGGATTCTATCTAAATCTACGAGATTATATATCGAATCCGTGAGAATTAGCATAAAATTAAAATTTTTAAAAATTTATAAATTAATACTAATCTATTAAATTTTTTTAAAATTTGAATTTAATATGCCCCTAAATAAAGGGCCTGTTACCGGGTGTACTACCCGAGTTTTTTTTTGGTCAAGTACTACCCGAGTTCCCAACACACGAAAAATGAATTAACTCAAAAAAAAGTCAATACAAATTTAAGAGAAATCTTTTGGATTTCAAAAAAATTTGGGTATAATTTTGAATCCTAGAAAATTTATTAAAATTTGATATTATTATTTGATAAAGATTTTAAGAGATCTATAATAATTTTATAATTATAAATTATTCTTAAAAACATAAAAATACTTAAATTAAGATTTAATAAAATCTAATGATATTCAAACAATACACACAATCTTGAAAAAGCTTACGAGAACAAGTTGGAAAGATTTTGAGCTACCACATCATGCCTGCATATGCGATGTCGTCCACGGTGTCATACAAAGCAGCTATGGGAGAAATACATTTGACTCGTTGGGAAACCATCTTTAACTCGAAACAATTCTCTATTGTTAGACCTTTGAGAGAAGACAGAGCACCGTCCTCAACTTGCCATTCTTCCAGATTCTCTAAGTTTCGTAATACTAAAAATTGGAGACCTGGAAACCCATCATGACTGCATACCATTTTGTTCCCCGTGTATGTTTCCCGCATAATAAGGGTGATCAGATTTGACAACCTTTCCAAAGTGGGCATGGGGTCTTGTTTGAAATTACTATAAAAGAGTCCTAAATGCGTCACTGAATTTGGTATGCTTTGTAATTCTGATGGATGTTTTATTTTACCTCTTAACCAAAGAGTCTTGAGACGTTTGCAAGACCATAGAGGTTTCATTGTTGGCATGACATTTCCTTCTTGTGGTGAATAGAGGTGTAATCTTTGGAGACTTGTTAAACTGGCCATGGAATCCAAACAGTTATCAGCACTTCCTGAAATCAATAATAAACCCAGTGTATGAAGGTTGCTGAAATTCGCAGTATCAATCTTCATCCAATCGTCAGACCATATATTATATAGAGTCTGGAGCTTTGATTGGTGGCTGTTATCGATAATCTCATTCCCTCCATGTAGCCAAATTGTTAGACGTCTCAATTCTTCCAACTTACATATCTCTCTAGGCACGCTGTAGAACGTATCATACAAACTACACAAAGTTTGTAGCTTTTTCAATTTTCCTGTAGTTGGAGGGATTTTTAAATGTGTGTCACGACCCCCACCCCGAATTAGACCTAAGAACTTTAGGAGTACCAAATCCCCTATTTCTTCTGGTATTATGCCAGATCTTACAAACCTCAAATCTAGAACTTTAAGATTTTTAAATCTTGTGTACATCAACTTCATTTCTTCCATTTTGATAAGTTCATCAAAATCCCTGTTATAAACCACTGCTAATGAACACAACCTTAAATCATCAGAACTACGCACAAGTAATTTCAAGTACTCTCCAATCCTGCTGTAAATGACATGTCGTGGTTGTCCTTGTAGCATATTATTAGGACTTTCATTTTGTTTGGTTGTGTCAAAAATTCCTAATAACTGGTTCGCCGTGGCCTTCTGTATGGCAAGATCACGTACAAGATCATGCATCTGACACTGTAAGACTTCTCCATTCAATCCCATTCTTGCTACCTGAATCATATTGCGGTTAATTAGCTCATATAAATAATCCTCAGCCAGATCCTCCATCACTATCCCAACTCCTACATCAGCTTCTGTTATGAATTCCTCTGCAATCCATAACAACATCAAGTCCTTAACAGTAAACATGTAGTCTTCTGGGAATTTTGAAAGGTATAGAAACATAATTTGGTCTGGAAAGACAAGTCATCATAACTCAAGCTTAGTATCTCTTGAATTTCCATAGACTTCCCCTTCAACTTTCTCCAAAGATGGCCGTTCACATCTTTCCAATCCTTGTGCAAAAGCAGTCCACTCAATACCACAATTGCAAGTGGTAGACCTCGACATTTATGTACCATCTCCTTTCCCAACTTCTCCTGATTTTTGGTTGGTTTTGCTCTCTTACAGAACAATTCCCAGCTCTCATCATTCGTCAGAAAACGGAGTTGATGGACAAAACATCTGTCATCTACACTCTGTGCAACTTCTTTATTTCGTGTTGTTATGATCACTCTACTACCATTCTTCTTGTCTGGAAAAGCCATTTTAATTTTTTGCCAAACATTTATATCCCATACATCATCAATCACAACCAGATAGCGACCACGATTTTGCAATACATTTTGCAATTCCCACAGCAAGTCAACCTCATCCATATTTTGCAACAAATCAAGTTCGTTTCCCATGAAAGACTTTATTATCTTCTGCATAACATCTTTGATGTTATAGTCCTCAGAGACACAAACCCAAGCACGACTCTGAAATTTGCTCAACTGGTTAGAGTGGTACAGCTTGCTAGCAAGAGTTGTCTTACCTAACCCCCCCATTCCGTGTATAGAAATTACACGAAGGGAAGGGTCCCCTCTGATAAGTTCAGTTAACAAAGTCTTAAAATCATCCTCAAAACCAACCACATCAAAGTGGTTCTCAAAGGATGTTGCTCTTAGTAATGTTCTTTTTCTCTTTTGCAAATTTGGATGGGCTAATATGCCATCTTGATCTCAACAACTCTTCCCTTGAGCGACTCAATCTCCTTACCAATCTCATAAAGTTTAGCTTCTCTCTTGCAAAAGCAAATATAACTCCACAGAAGATCGATAACAATTTGTTTTTTGGCTGCATGTTCTTTTTGGATAACACTAATCCTCTCCAAAATAATTTCAGCTTCAGTCGCAACCTCTCTAATGCTGTTTATCCAAAAGGTGATCCGGGGATCCTTCTCTTGTGTTTCTTCTGCCTCTCTTACCCAAGATTGGAGGTAGCCCAATTCATCTTTAAGCCATCTTAAAGCATCTTTCACTCCTATCCTAATGTTAACTTCTTGTATAAGAAAATTACTTAGCTTTTCTACTGCAATTGATACAACTGCGTCAACCATTTTTCTTAATTCCTTTGGCCGCCCAAACTTTTGAAGCTTCTGAAAAAAGAGAAAAACAATATGCATGGCACTACGCGTAAGCGAATTTCAAGTACATTAATATAGCCAAAGATATACATTCTACATGTTTACTGGTTAACGCCCAACAAGAACCGTTAAAAGTACTCTCTCCATCCCATTTTACATGTCAATTTTGAAAAAATTACACACATTAAGAAGTTCCAAGATAAAAATTGTTTTCCTAATTACATTGATTGAGATAGTTTCAATGTATAATTTGAATGATAACTATATGACATTAATTATAACCACCAATACTTTAGTCAAATAGTTATTTTAAAAATTTATTTATAAAATTGCATTGAAAAGAGATAATGGACATGTATTACGGGACAATTTTTCCCCTCAAAATTGACTACTAATTTGAGACGGAGGGAGTATTTTTAGTGTCTACATTTTGACAATTTAGTGTCTATACTTAGAAAACATTCATTATAGTGTCTGAAATTTGTAAATATTTTTAATTTTGTGTCTCAAACTAGTAAATACTTTCATTTAAGTATCGATCTAGGTTTTTAAACGATAATCTGATATTATGCACATGACGAGCACACTTTTTCAAAAATATGTTGTATGTAAGTGCATTAAATTATTACATTTTAACAATTTGGTATCATAGCAGGAAAATGCATCAATTCTAATTTATTAATTTAGTACAAAAAGAGAAAAGCCAGCGATAAATTTAATATCAGGTATGAAAATTCACTTTGAGCATACGATACAAAATGAAATAAATACATTTATAATTTAATAAGATATTTTATATAATATATATGTACATATGTAATATGGGTTTAATCCTGTCAAAAAAATATATGGGTTTAATGGCTCTAAAATTATCTTTTTTTTTGACAAGTCTCTAAATTTATCTTTAATTAACTATGTAAAGTTATTTTATTAGTTAACTACCTCAAGTTAACACATATTATAATATAAATCAAATTTATTTTTGTAAATATAAGGGACATATAAAATTAACTATTTTGGTATTGTATTTCATTATAACTCAGGAAATTACCTAAGATCATCTCAGAATCATCAAGATCCTTTAATATTTAAAAAATGTGTATGGGAACCGATTTAGGCTAGCATGATACGAATAGTATAAATAAAATTGTCAACGGGTCGGATTTGATTGGATTTTAATAAAATTAAAATATTTTCAGATTATTCAAATTTAAGTTTATCCAGTTTTGGATCGGATTGGGTTTATTTTGATTATTTATAATTTTCTTTAAAAATGTAATGAAGTTTAATATAAATAACATGCGCGAACAATAATAGTTACATTTATTATATGGGCTGTGATATTAATTTTTCATTAATATACAATTAACAACTAACTAATATTTTACATACTAACTAATAGGTACGGTTTGTGTTTGTTTTAACATACTCGATTTTTTTGGATCCGGATGTTATTGAGTTGTTTACACTATACATAATTTGGAACTCCACTTCAACGCACTGAAATAATTTCATAACCATGCAAGGGATCTCATTTAGAGCCGGCCAAACGGGCGGGTCGGCTCGCCCCGACTCGCCCCGGCTTGCCCTTGAACCCGTGACCGGTTCGTCCAAACCGGGCCGGTTTAAAAACTGGCACGGACCGTTAAAAAAATGAGCCGGGCACGAGTTGATTTGTAGTGAACCGGAACCGGCACGGCACGTCTAACCCGCGCGAACTGCGATGAGCAAAACCGGCACGGCCCGGCACGTGCAACTCATTAACTTTTATTGATATTTTTAATTTTAATTATATAAATATTATATTTTATTATATTATTAATAAGATTTAAATATTATTTTTTTTTGAGATCCTGAAAACTATCAATATCAATATTATACTTTTATTTTGTATTTTTAAATTTGATTTGCTTCTTATATTTTTAATATGTTTATTATGTACAAGCGGTGTGTTCCGTTTTTTTAGAGAGGAGTTCTCTCAAATTATTTGTAAAATATTTTTTAATTAATAAAATTTATAAAGGTACAATTCTCTTTTATTCCAAAAATATTCGTATAATTTTTTAATCCTTTTAAAATATTAAATGAAATTAAAATTTCCGCGAGTGAATCTCACCCACTAAGCTCGTAAGCTCGTCAACTCGTGCAGACCGGCTCGTAAACTCGCCTGGCCCGGTTGACTCGCCTGGCCCGGGTGACTCGCCTGGTACTAGTGTCCATCACTAACTAGTACTCCCTCCGTCCCACCCAATTGTTATCACTTTTTTTTCACTTTCTGGCACGCATTTTAAGGTGGATTTTAAGGATAGTTCCATAACTTATTTTTAAAAATTTCTTTTTTTGTATAAAAATAGGATTGTTCTATTTTTATACAAAAAAGGAAAATTTCAAAAATAAATTATGGAACTATCCTAAAAATTCACCTTAAAATGCGTGCCAGACACCCCATTTTGAAATGATAACAACTCAACGGGACGGAGGGAGTACATTTGTACTAGTAATTCATACTATTTGTACGTGCACAGCTTCGATAGTGAAATTTGACTTAATAAGAAATTAATTTTATCTTCGGTAATGCACGGGCGAACTTCTAAAATATTCTTAGATGCGTAGGATTTTAATATCTTCAGTTATTAATTATATATATTCAATTAAATTACTAAAAATATAATTATCAATGATTAAAATTATATTTATGATTTTTATTCTATGTCACGTATATACCACTTCCGTCTGCCAGTACAATAATGGTGGATTTTATCAGATGGTTATTATTTTATCAGTAAAATTATATTAAGTGTGTTAATATTGTTACTACTTTACGTGAATTTGAAGAAAATGATTATTTTAGTGCAATTATTCATGACATGAAAATTAAATTGATAGAATACTTTACAAATTTTCCCTATATTTATGGTGTTGCATGTCTTCTTGATCCTGCTGTTAGAAAAGAAGGTTTAGAAAATATTTTAGAACATTATTATGAGGTGTTAAGAGTTTCGTATAATCATGTTCTTTATGTACAAAATTGTTTAGAATTATTATATCGTCTTGTAGATATATATACTCCTAAAACTCAAAATGTTATACCACCTAAGACTAATACTGTTAGTAGATTTAATAGTACTATTTCATCTATCCTAGCCAAAAAATAAAAATGTAGAATTTTCACTACGTCTTTTGTACCTATTTCTTCTTCTAGTATGATTAGAGAGTTTTTTTTCTTATAATTATGAGTTAGATGATAATTTTTCAATACTAACGTGGTGGAAGAATCATGAGAACCAATTTCCGGTTTTAGCTAAAATCGCAAGGGACATATTAGTAGTTCCTGCCTCTACAATTGCGTCCGAGTCTGCTTTTAGTGCAGGTAGAAGAGTGTTGGACGAGAAGGATCAAGTCTTTCGCCAGATGCGGTGAAAATATGTGTTTGCAAAAAGGACTGAGATCAAGCCACAAAAAGACAACAAGGAAGAAAAGAAGATGGCTCGGACGGAGAAGAAGATCCGTGGATGATAATGGATAGTTCATCCGAATCAGGCACGTCAACTAGCGAACAACAAGATTTTGTATAAATTAAATAGTAGATAGAATATTTTTATTTTATATTTTTAAATTTTATTTTTTTTGTATTTTTTTATTATGTACAAGCGGTTTGTTCCGTTTTTCAGAGAGGAGTCCTCTCAACTAATTTGTAAAATATTTTATATTAATAAAATTTATAGAGGTACCGTCCTTTTTTTTTTCAAAAATATTTGTAGAAAATATGAAATAAATGAGTTAACATATTCTTTTTTAAAAAATAAAAATTAAAAAAATAAAGAATTCAATGTATTAATAACTGCAGCCGCGTGCAACTGTGCAGAATTCAATATAAAAATCAATCTTTTTCTCAATGATTAGCTTACAAGTCATTTCACTAATTCTGTGCTTTGGTCAATGAGACAATGACTCATTCACCCAAAATCATCAACTCGGCCCGGCACTAACTCGCCCCGCAGCAAATAAATCAAATATATAAAAAAGGAAAAAGTAACCCGCCAACCCGCTATCCGGCACGGCCCGGCACGTGCAACTCATTAACTTTTATTGATATTTTTAATTTTAATTATATAAATATTATATTTTATTATATTATTAATAAGATTTAAATATTTAATTTTTTTTTGAGATCCTGAAAACTATCAATATCAATATTATATTTTTATTTTGTATTTTTAAATTTGATTTGCTACGTATATTTTTAATATGTTATTATGAACAAGCGGTTTGTTCCGTTTTTTTAGAGATGAGCCCTCTCAAATTATTTGTAAAATATTTTTTAATTAATAAAATTTATAAAGGTACCATTCTCTTTTATTCCAAAAATATTCGTATAATTTTTTAATCCTTTTAAAATATTAAATGGAATTAAAATTTTAATAAATAAATAAATAAACCCGCCTAACCCGCCGAGCCGTACACGAGTCAGCTTTTCTGAGAACCGGCTCGACCCGGCACGGCCCGGGTAGCTTCACGTGCCGTTAACGAGTTAGGAGCTGGCCAAACCGGCACGCGGGCGAACCGGCCCGGCACGCCCGTTTGGCCAGCTCTAATCTCATTACAGATGATTCCGTAATGTCATATCTCATTACACTAACAATTAAATCTCATGTAATTCTAACATGGAAACAACAAATATACCGAAAAGCTGATTAAAATCTAGCCCATGAAACTAACTAAATATATCCCATCCGTACATGTAACAAATCTAAACATTCCTGGTATGGGAGGAACGCCTTGTAATCTTAGGGAATCTTCAACTTTTGACCAGAATCCATATTAAAACCCTCAAGTGAAGGCAGAGTTTCTTCCTCAACTTCCCATTCTTCCATCAAGGACAATCACGTCAACTATCTACCAGTAAAGTCGGTATGCTTACTCGAGCGAAGGTTCAAGAAGCCTTCTCTACCTACCGTATGCTATATCTAACCGTAGAAACTATCACCAAGTCGAGCTCCGTGTCTGTCTGTTTATATGGTGTGTGCTACTGGACCATCAATTTCATTTGTTGGGGATTCTTGGAAAAAACTTAATATTTTAGACTAAGTTGTGAACCATTTTGAGACTCAATTTGAGTGGTAAACTCTATATGTTACTGTTGTGTGTTTGTTGGATCGTATAATACTCTATAAATAAATTCCAACGCATATTTACACGCTCAAAATTGATAAAGGGTGAATGAGAACTGATGTTCCAAAGTATAAACTTTTAAAGTGGTATTTGAGAATTGTACCATATCGAGAGTAGTACAAACCTATTCCTTGATTTTTCTTATAAATACCTTGTAGCACATTGAAAAAAAAGCTCATTCCTCTACTTATAAATAGAGTCTTAGGGTTTTAGTTTTATCAAGTTTAGAAAATTATAGCACTATCTATAGTTTTAATCTCTTCAGTTTTAAAGTTTAAAATATTCCGGTGATGGTTTCTAACTCAGTTCAAGTTCGCTAAAAATATCGTCGATTTATTGGTGGTACTGTATCTCATTTTATCCTGGGAGGCATGTCGCTATACACAGACAGTGAGGGGTGAAACTGCTTTAAGGAGACAGATTTTCTGGATTCGAGATTAAATCCAATCTCTGTTTGTTTTTTCAAACTCTTCTCCTTATATTATAGTTAATTCTCTAATTGCATGATTGTTATGTATCTATTTAAAATACAAACAGTTAATTCAACAGCTATTTACCAAATAGTTTTATTCAAAACAACTAATTCAATCCGCAAGTCAAATAACTAATTTAATCAGCTAATCAAAACAACTAATTCAATCCGCTAACAGCTAATTGCCAAACAGGGTCTCTATTATTTTGGTGAGATTTCAAAATTTTTAAAATACATTGTCAAATCCAATAAAATTTATGGACCTTTGTTAAACAGAATGAGTGTTGCAGAAGGGGGGGGGGGGGTTGAATGCAACTCAATAAATTTATCACTTTTTACTAACAATAAACAAAAGCAATAATATTAAGTTACAAGGCAAACAATAAGCAAGCTAAAGACACACGGTGTTTTACTTCAAAAATTAATTTTATTAATTTTTGTTGCTACAACTGAATGCAAAATATTTCTAACTTCAATAGACACAATAACAAGAGACTGCTAGTGTTTCTATGCTTGAGAAAAGTTAAGCTTAGTTGTATGTGTGTTAGGGAAAGTGTTTGTGAGATGTTTGTATTTAAACTAAAACACATATCTCACTTACAAGTACACTTTCCCTTATTTCCTGGACAATACTCGAAATAGTAATCTCACTTTTTCTTCTCAAGTCTTGTCTTCATTTCAAATGTAGATAAAGATACTCTGTGATCTGTGATGATTTGACATTCTTGACACCATGAGCACGCTTCACCTTTATGCTTGCTTTTTCTTAAGTTGCGATTGGAGACTTGACAGACTAGGTAGAAATGTCAAGATCAATCTGTGTATTGACTTTACCTAGTCTGCTTCTTGAAACAGACTGTCAGCTTCACTGAAAGTTACTGTCAACCTTTAGCTTCACTTTGGTAACAACATCTTTGTTACCGCATACTTTACTGTCAGGCTCACCAGTCTTCTAAAATATGTTGTCGTCCAAAGGTACTGTCAACTATTCCGCCAAACATGCTGTCGATCATCCCGCCAAACATGCTGTCAACTCTCTTCGCCAGTGCTACTGTCAGAAAACTTGTTGTCTTGATTCTTCAATCTCCACCAAATTTACTGTCAAGGGATAGTTGCTGTCAGTGAAACTTGTTGTCATAGAGTCTTCATTCTCAACCAAGTTTACTGTCAAGGAATAGTTACTGTTGAAGGGTTTCGGGCATGAAAACGCAGCGGAATTAACGTAAAAACAATAAAAATCAAAACCCAATTGCAGGATCAATGTATAACGTTGGATGATTATGGTGAAGAAGTATGTACATTAACGAAGCTTTCCGTATACTGTTTAATGGAGGTCCAGAAAAGATGAATCACAGCAATCCTTTATTACAAAGATCTGCTCTCCAAAGAAGTCCACACGAACGTCCGATCATCCTTAGATCACCGCAGTCGGTACTAACCGAATTGTTTGCCTTTCTCTCTCTCTCTCTCTCTCTCTTTCTCTAGCCTCTCTTGATGTTAAGTAGCTAAGGTTTTTCTCTAAAATTAAATCTGATGATTAAACCCTAATATTATACATCATTATGTATATATAGGGGAGAGAGAGATTTTGGGCCTAACCCTAATCCATGTGGTTTCCAAAACCCATTATGACTTTGGGTTATTATTATTATTAAATCTGAATTCTAATATAATTAATCAAGTCCCACTTAATTAATTCAATAATTAAATTCAAAAAATAATAATACTTATTAAATCCGAATTCTAATATAATTAATCAAGTCTCACTTAATTAATTCAATAATTAAATTCGAATAAACAATAATATATCTAAATTCGCAATTTAAATAAACCTCCATTTTGACGTTCTTTGTGTGTGACTCTTTAGGTTATTATTACGTTGGTAATAATTTTATTATCCAATAATAAAATTATAAATAATGAGCGGCATCTAGTAATACATCATTGCTACCCAAGTAACAATAATAATTGGTGATTCAATTAAACCTTTCAAGAATAATGTGCAATGTAATATAATCCCTTTAACCTTATATTATAGATCAAACTCGAGGCATGTATAGTGTCATCCTCTTCAACGTTTAATCTTGGTTTCCTTGATCAATGAATAGTATATTTAAACAAATCAATATTTGAGCATGGCCATGCATTTCACAGTCTCACTCAATCAAGATGCCAATAATATCACTCCTAGAATTGGAGGGTTAAATCCTATATCTATCATTCATATTCCCCATACGATTCATAGCATACCCAATGTCCACCTTTATCATTACCCGGTTAAAGGTAACTTTGAGTGTAATCAAAGTATATTAATTCTCGTATAGAAATATAATGATTTCAAGTCAGAGGATCATTACATCATTATCACTGTGAGATTTCTTATGACACTTATTAACATGTAGAATATCACGGCGGGTCTTTCCAGTGTCATGTATTGATACGTACACTTATGTTCTTGACTTTAGTATCACCATACCTATGACCAATGAGATGTGGTCATCTGTCAACAAACATACTATTCTTATTGCATTATTATTGTCCTTAAATAATAATACTTGACTAGGGAATTTTAGGAATAAAATACTATTCATATAATCTCATTTTTAAGTCACATACTTAAAGATATATATTACGTATTAATATTCCAAGGACATTTATTATTCTTTCAATTTATGATGCAGTAAATAAAGACATAATAAATATTAATTAAATAATCACATAACATAATTGTTTTCAATAAAACATTAAAAGTATTGTCTTTAGGACACCAATACTAACAATCTCCCACTTGTACTAGAGCCAATCTCTCATGTATCTAATACCCATGGAATTAGTATGACCTTCATGCTTCTTCTGCGACAAAGCCTTATTCAGTGGGTCTGCATTATTCTTATTAATATGCACTTTACATATATGTATATCTCCTTGATCATTAATCTCATTAATTAGGTAATATCTCCTAAGTACATCCCCAAACAGCCTCCTTGGCTGCTTCACAAGCATCAATATACTCAGGCTCTATTGTAGAATCAACAACTGTCTCTTGCTTCGAACTTTTCCAGCTTACAGCACCTCCATTTAGACAAAACACAAACCCAGATTGAGAAATCGAATCATCCTTGTCTGTCTGGAAACTAGCGTCGATGTAACCTTTTACAACCAGCTTATCTTCTCCTCCATATACCAAGAATTGATCTTTAGTCCTCTTCAAGTACTTAAGAATATTCTTGACTGCAGTCCAGTGACCTTCACCTGGATTAGACTGGTATCTACTCGTCATGCTCAAAGTATACGAGACATCAGGACGAGTACATATCATTACATACATTATAGAACCAATTGTTGAAGCATATGGAACTTTACTCATATGGTCCTTATCATCCAATGATTTAGGACTGTTATCTTTTGAGATCGATATCCCATGAGGCATCGGGACAAATCCCCTTTTTGCATCTTGCATCCCAAATCGATGCAAAACTTTGTCAATGTATGTACTCTGACTTAGGATGATCATTCTTCTTGATCTATCTCTATAGATCCTGATACCTAAAATATAGGTCGCTTCGCCTAAGTCTTTCATTGAGAAATTCTTACTCAACCAAGTCTTAACAGCCTGTAAAGAAGGAATGTCATTCCCTATTATTAATATATCATCAACATATAATACTAGGAATGCCACATTGCTCCCACTAACCTTCTTGTAAACACATGGTTCATCTTCATTTTGAATAAACCCAAACTCTTTGACGGTTTCATCAAAATGGATGTTCCATCTCCTCGAGGCTTGTTTCAATCCATAAATGGATCGACGTAACTTACATACCTTTCCAGCATCCATTGGATCAACAAAACCTTCAGGCTGTGTCATGTACACATCCACATCTTCTTCAAGGCTCCCATTTAAGAAAGCGGTTTTGACATCCATTTGCCAGATTTCATAGTCATGGTAAGCAGCTATAGCAAGCAAAATCCTGATGGACTTGACCATAGCCACTGGTGAAAAAGTTTCATCATAGTCAATACCATGAATTTGCTTGAAACATTTTGCCACCAATCGTGCTTTATAGGTCTGTACATTACCATCCATGTCGGTCTTCTTTTTGAAAACCCACTTGCACCCTATAGGTTTTACCCCTTCAGGTGGATCAACCAAAGTCCAAACTTGATTAGTATACATGGATTCCATCTCAGATTTAATGGCATCCAGCCATCTTTTAGATTCTAGAGTGTTCATAGCGTCTTCGTACGTGAGAGGCTCATCTTCATCCACAAGCATCACATCACCATCTTGAGTCAAGAGAAATCAATAAAATCTCTCGGGCTCATGGCGAATCCTACCAGACCTATAAACAACCTGTGTTTCTTGAGCAGTATTGTTTTCTTGTACATTCTGCTCAGGTTCCTCCATTGGTTCATTGTTATCATGTGGGTCTCGAATTTCATCGAGATCTATTATCCTCCCACTGTCTTTCTTAGACAACATTTCTCTTTCAAGGAACACTGCAGTTCGAGCAACAAACACTTTGTTCTCTGAAGGATTATAGAAAGAATAACCCTTTGTTTCAATTGGGTATCCCACAAAATTACATTTTTCTGATTTAGGTCCTAGCTTGTCAGAATTAGACGTTTCACAAACGCCTCACATCCCTAAATTTTCATAAATGACATGCTATGACGTTTCTCAGCCCATATCTCATACGGAGTCTTCTGAACCGTTTTAGTAGGAACTCGGTTAAGTGTATAAGCAGCCGTCTCCAAGGCGTAACCCCAGAAACTAATTGGAAGATCTGCATGACTCATCATCGATCGCACCATGTCTAACAAAGTACGATTCTTCCTCTCAGAAACTCCGTTCCATTGTGGGGTTCCGGGAGAAGTGAGTTGTGATACAATACCACACTCTTTTAATAAACTTTTAAATTCATGACTTAATTATTCACCTCCACGATCAGATCGTAGAGTCTTAATACTTTCACTAGTTTGCTTTTCTACTTCAGCTTTGTATTCTTTGAACTTTTCAAAAGAATCAGATTTATTCTTCATAAGATACACATATCCATATCTACTAAAATCATCAGTAAACGTGATAAAGTATTAAAAGCCACCTCTTGCCATAGTACGCATAGGACCACATACATCACTATGTATAAGTTCTAATCGTTCAGTGGCCCTTTCACCTTGTCCAGTAAAAGGAGCTTTAGTCATTTTTCCAATGAGACAAGGTTCGCATGCTTCGTATGATTCAAAGTCAAACTTATCCAAGTATCCATCTTTATGTAACTTTGTAATGCGCTTCTCATTTATATGGCCTAAACGACAGTGCCAGATGTATGTTTGATTTGAGTCATTAGTTTTAAGACGTTTGTTATTCACATTATAGATAGGAGTGTCTAAATCAAGAACATATAAACCGTTAAATAAACGTGCAACCCCATAGGTAACATTATTCAAAGAAAATGAACAACTATTGTTCTGAATTAAAAATACAAAACCTTTCTTGTCCAAACAAGAAACCAAAATAATTTTTCTATAAATTGCAGGCACGTAAAAACAGTTCTCAAGTTCTGAAATAATCTCAGTGGGCAATGATAAATAATAAGTCCCTACAGCTAAAGCAGCAACCTTTGCTCCATTGCCAACTCGTAGGTCGACCTCTCCTTTAGCCAAAGTCCTACTCCTTTGTAGTTCCTGCACATTTATACAAATGTGAGAACCACATCCAGTATCCAATACCAATGATGTAGAAGTACACAAATTGACCTCTATAACATAAATACCTGAATCAGAAGCTTGATCAGCCTTCTTCTTCTTCAGATCCTCCAAATAAGCATGACAGTTTCTCTTCTAATGACCTGGTTTGCCACAGTAGTGACAATCACCCTTTGCAATAGCACCCTTAGGCTTTAAAGCCTATTTGGGATTAGCCTTTGGCTTGGGACCAGAAACAGATCCAATCTTCTTCTTTCCCCTCCTTCCATTTGCCTTTCCTATTAGCCTTACCTTAGTTATCTACCATCAACATGGCAGCAGGTTCAGCCTTTTTCATATTGGTTTCAGCAGTTCGTAACATGGCCAACAATTCAGTGGGTGTTTTGTCTATCTCATTCATATTGTAGTTCATAACAAAATGAGTATAGTTGATGTTCAAATATTGTAAGATCAAGTCAATCTGAGCTTCCAGACCAATCGGGAAACCCAAAGTATCAAGATACTCAATATAACCTATCATCTTTAGAACATGTGGTTGAACAGGTTCACGCTCTCCCTGTTTGCAAGCATACAATGCTTTGCTCGTGTCGAACCTTTCTTGATGAGCTTGTCCCTCAAACATTCTTTAAAGGTGTTTAATCATCTCATAAGCATCCATATGCTCATGTTGTTTTTGAAGCTCAACACTCATGGTTGCCAGCATGAGACACGCAACATCATTCACATCATCAATATGCTTCTGATAAACATTTTGCTAAACACGGGTTGCATTCTCAGCAGGAGGAGCAGGTGAATGAATTTCAATGGCGTGAAGCTTTCGCTCCTGCCTGAGGACAATCCTCAAATTCCTATACCAATCAAGGAAGTTAGTTCCTGTCAGCTTGTCCTTCTCAAGGGTTGCTCTCACAGAGAAGTTATCTGTGTTGTTTGCCATTAAATATCTACAATGATTAAAATGCATATTAGTTAGTTGTAGAAGTTTAATTATATTCAAGTGATTATCATATACATTCATAATATATATCTCCCACTATTTTTATCAAATCAATAGCCCTAACTATTAATTCGGAAAGCATTTCATTAAATCTTTCTAGTGAGCCAAGATCTATATTTCATCCATGTTTTAAGATAGCGTTGGCTAATACACCCAAAACATGACTATTTAGGTAGACAACATTAGTCGATTATATCAAATATAACTCTTGGATAGTTTGGTAGAACAACACTTTGTACACATTTATTCAATAAATCTCACCAAACTCTATGCCTCTAAACCCACAATCCTATTGTGATGATTTAGTTAAGTTAGACTCAATGTTTCAACAAACTAAATCACTTACTTATCACGTCTTCCCATGATTGATAAAAGCACCTTACTTTTGCAAACCCACTCTTTCTTAATCCAGATCTTGACGAGTATTAAACATTGGAAGGCATCCGATTAACTTAATATGTATTTAGGGATTTTAATATTTATATGAACGATCATGATCCCATCATAAAGAGATTCTCAATTTTTCCTTGATCAAATAATCCATTTCAATATTCATCAATGGTTCGATTTCCAGATCGTCGGAGAAGTCACAAGCGATCTCACTTAAAACCCAACTTTCTTATGAATAATAATTCGCTTTTGACAAAATCTCCCCATATTAGAAAAAGAAAATTCATATTCAATACCGTGTTTCATAAACATAAGAATCTCATGATCATTTGTTTAATTTTAAAATCTTGAATCGCTACAGATTTTATCTTTCTTAAGCAGGCATGGCATGGGTGTCGTATCTAATACATACATCATTCCAACACATATATATCTACCCATGCATTCATAAACATATATGTATTGTGCATAAATTAAACGTGTTTGGTTATGGCCCCATCCTATGTGATATTTCCAAGCTAATGGAATTATCAAGGTCAATCTATGGTGGTTTCAAATACTACACTATTACATGTCTTTATCTTCTTCATTACTCCATCATCTGGATTGCCTTCTAGCTTCCTTGCTTCCAAGTCTCCATTGAACAATTACATTGAATAATAAATAAATCTATTCTAATGAAATTACAAGAAGAACTCGAGTTATATTTGAGATTAACAATTACAATGAATAAATGATATGCAAGTCATATTTAGAAACCAAAACCATAAAACAAAATCACTATCCTATGGGTTTTTAGGCCATAACCATTCACCATGTTATCACATAACACATGTAATATATCTCAGATTATATAAACATATCATATAATCATATATAATAAATTTTGAAATTTCAGAAAATTAAATAAATTTTAGAAAATAATAAATCGCCATTTCGGGGCCTGTAACGTCGTCAAACGGCTTACAAACGCGAAGTTGACTATATCAGTATTGCTCAGTGACATGATTCCAATCAGAAAACACATATCGTTTGCGAAAATCGGACACTGGACACAGATTTCAGAAAATCTACCGAAGCCGTTTCAGAATTCGTATCGAATATGATTTCCATAAAAAGAACAAACATGTATCATATACATACAGAAATACACACAATCATCCCATGATTATACAACACATGAATATCATATAAAATATATATATCAATATATAGTCATGGCATATCATATATATGTTAACATACATCGAAAAACTGTTAAACACATAACCAAATCATCCCATTATACACGTAGCTCTGATGCCATTGAAGGGTTTCGGGCATGAAAATGCAGCGGAATTAACGTAAAAACAATAAAAATCGAAACCCAATCGCAGGATCCATGTATAACGTTGGATGATTATGGTGAAAAAGTCTGTACCTTAACAAAACTTTCCGTATGCTGTTTAATGGAGGTCCAGAAAATATGAATCACAACAGCCCTTTGTTGCAAAGATCTCCTCTCTAAAGAAGTCCACACGAATGCCCGATCGTCCTACGATCACCGGAGTCGGTACTAGCCGAATTGTTTGTCTCTCTCTCTCTCTAGCCTCTCTTGATGTTGAGCAGCTAGGGTTTTTCTCTAAAATGAAATCTGATGATTAAACCCTAATACTATACATCATTATGTATATATAGGGGAGGGAGAGATTTTGGGCCTAACCCTAATCCATGTGGTTTCCAAAACCCATTATGACTTTGGGTTATTATTATTATTAAATCTGAATTCTAATATAATTAACTTTGGGTTAAAGGTAACTTTAAGTGTAATCAAAGTATATTAATTCTCGTATAGAAATATAATGATTTCAAGTCAGAGGATCATTACATCATAATCACTGTGAGATTTCTTATGACACTTATTAACATATAGAATCTCACGGCGGGTCTTTCCAGTGTCATGTATTGATACATACACTTATGTTCTTGACTTCAGTATCACCATACCTATGACCAATGAGATGTGGTCATCTGTCAACAAGCATACTATTCTTATTGCATTATTACTGTCATTAAATAATAATACTTGACTAGTGAATTTTAGGAATAAAATATTATTCATATAATCTCATTTTTAAGTCACATACTTAAAAATATATATTACGTATTAATATTCCAAGGACATTTATTATTCTTTCAATTTATGATGCAGTATATAAAGACATAATAAATATTAATTAAATAATCACACAACATAATTGCTTTCAATAAAACATTAAAAGTATTATCTCTAGGACACCAATACTAACAACTGTCGTCTGTTCCAAAAGTTGCTGTCACTTGAATGTGCTGTCGTAGGCTCCTGGATGTAGAATGTTACTGTCAAAGATTTGATCTATGTTGTGCATGAACACTTTGTGAACTTCTACTTCATGGATCATTTATTTCATTTACACATGACAGTAACTATTGATACTTACTGTCATCTACTTGTTTATTTGAGCATCTTATTACAAGTGGCATTTTAAATATACTGTCAAACTATATATGACAATATGTTTTACTTAGTTAATTATTAATTAATCTAAGTAAATATTAGTTGATTACAATGATGGTACCACAATCCCTATCAATCTCCCCTAATTTATTTTTATGATGAATAAAGACAAATTTAAAGAAAACTGCAGATGTTATCTCAAGAAAATGAAAGAAAATACAAGTACACTCCTATCTCAAGTTTAGCTCATCTAGACTGAGCAAATCTTCAACTTTGACTTGAGCTGCATCTCTACTTCTTCTCTACTATCATCCTTCCATACAGTCCCTCAAGAGCTTTCAGTTCCCTCTTCTCTTCTTCTGTCTTGGCATGATCAGCAACACAATCTAAGACTAGTTTCACCATTTTATGAGAAAGATTCCTTAACTCCTTGTAAGTGTAGTAATTCTCAGTTGGTCCTTTGGATATACACAAGTACTTCATTCCAAACATGTCCTTGACAAATCTTTCCTTTGTAGAAGATTAGATCTGCTTCACCCTGAGTTTGTCAATAGATTCATCCTCTTCTTCTCTAGACTCAATGATCTCCCAAACAATTTTGCTTAGATCCCTTTCGAACTCCAGGAATGAGCCTGTGATCATTCTGAATATTTTCCTTAAGTTTTCATTATTGAGCACCCTGAAGTTGACAGCCTCCACTTCAATGCTATCAACAATGATTCTCAGGGGCCCAAACAGGACTGAAGAAACATAGTTGGGCTTTTTAGAGAATTGATCATTCAACATTGCATGCTTCATGTCAATCTCAGCCTCCTTGATTCTTTTTGAAATTTGCTCTACTTTCTTCTTTGCAGCTTCAACCTCTTCTTCAAATTTCTTCATTTTTTTCCTTCTCCTCCTTCCTCTTAGAGTCACATATCTCCAGTGCTCTATTCTTCAGATAAAAAACCTCATAATTAGTGATATTGAGCAGTTGCTTCTTGATAAGCTCAATGATATGAGAGTCATTCACAAGCAAATTCTTTAACTCCTCAAATGTGATTTCTTCAGCAGAACCACCAGTATTGTAGAAGACAATTCTGTCTGGATTTCTGAGAAGACATTTTTGTGTCCTCTCATACTCAAACTTCTTCTCAATCTCCATCTTCTTCTTGGCTTGAATAATTCTCACAACATTTGACATATATTTGCACTCCTCAGGATAAGGATATCCCTCCAACTGCTTCACCAACTTTTCAAGTAGGTCCAGATTCTTGTCCTGTAGAGACTTTGTGCTCCAAAAATCCTTGATTCCATCTCCTCCCTCAAACATCACCCCATCTGAGTAAACAACTGTCTCAGGCTCTTCAACATCAGTAAAATCCAAAGGATGAGGCTTGAAGGAATCCATCAATTCCATGAGCTTCTTTATCAACAGACTTCTCACTAACTGTGTCCTCATGTCTGATCCTTGAGTTATGAGCAGCATTTTTCTGAGCATAAAATAATTCACTTCTTTCATCTCATAGCTCAACTCTTCAACTGCTTCATTTGAATACAAGAGAATTATCTTGTTGATAGTATTCACCTCAAACCACTCAAACTTCACTTTAACCAGGGATTCTGCCTTTGATTCTGCTATATTATTGATTGTTTGTCTTCTGACATCCAGACAATCCTCATGAAGCACTTTAGACACAAGCTTCCACCCTTTCTTGCTAGGCCTCCTGCTTGAATGTGGCTTAGGCCTTTCTGCCCTTGCCTTCATGTACTTCTTTGAAAAAGATAATTTCTTTGACAGTAACTTTTGAGGGGTTACTGTTAAATCAAATTCGACAGAAGGTTCAGTGACAATATGTTTCTCCTTATTACTCCTGACGGCATCTTTTTCATCAATTTCAAAACCAAGTACTACTGTCTTCATCACCTTCCCTTCAACACCATATCTATACTCCTTCTCATCCTTCTCTTCATTTTCCTCCACCTTATTTCCAGCTCCAGATGATCCTTCACCAATATTGTGTTGGCTAGAATTACCTGCACCTCCATCAGGCTTTTCACCATCATCTCCATCCCTTTTCTCCTGGGTTTTCTTATCATTCTTCTTCAATCTCAACTCTTCAAGCCTCCTCAATTCTCCTTCCAACACTCTCAATACTTCATTCCTTTCTTCATTTCTTGGAAACTACTTGAAGTAGTTAAAAGATTCTTTCACAGACCTTGGCCTACATATGCTCACCCTTTCCAGGTTCATAGATCTGTATTTTCCATCCGTGGAGCTACTGAATTTGATTCTTAAGGGGTCCTGAGTTACTTCTGGCAGCTTCTCAACTATCAGCTTCTGTAAAGTCCTTTTCAGATTTTCATTGAGCCATGACTTATCTGTTTTGATTTTGAGTTTGATTGCTTCTATAACTGCAATTTCCTTCCTACTCAGATAAGCCATGCTTACACACCAACTGAAACCTCCTTCAGTTCTGACAGAGATTACCCACTTGTTGCTCTTAGATACCATTACAACTTCTCATATTGTTTATTATCTCATTGAATCAGAAAACTTCTTGGGGTCTCTATCAGATGAGGCTCTTAGATCATTAATTCTTTTGTTGAACTTTGCATCCTCAAAAACTCTACTGTTCTCATTGTCATCCACCATCAGGATTGCAGCCTACTCCTTAATCACCACACCTTTCTGTTTTGGTCTCTCCACCTTATCACCACCAAGCTTTGTAGCAATCTCAACAGCCACACTAGACAGTAATGCTAGTTGACTCCCCCCGGAGATGCAGCTTGAGTTGTCTCCTTATCACTCCTTTTTGCAAACACTTAGGCCTTATCACTTTTCTCCCCCTTAGTTGAGGTAGCAACTACAGGGGTTGAAAACTTTACGTTAAACTCCTGAAGCTTGTCAAAGATGGCCTTGAAACCTGCATTCATTGTATTCTCCAGACTGGCCATTCTGTTCACCAACTTTACTTAATTCCTGCCCACTGTATCCAGATTCTTTGACAATTTTATGACCTTATGTGAAAGGGATTTCAACCTTTCATCAGCTTGTTTGGAGGATTTGGAGGTTGTGGTGGTTCTCACACTCTCTGGTTTTTTATGAGTGATCTCATCACTCCTCACTAACTCACTCTTCAGGCCTATTGCCTTTGATTTTGGGGCTCCCACATTTTATTTTTTAATTTGGCCTTGCTCAGCGCCCTCTCCTTTTGTATGGGATTTTCCCAGCCCCTCATTTTCATGCTCACTTCTCTTTTCTTTTATCTCTCTTTTCACACCATCTCTCATCCTAGGCGCAAGAGACTGAGCAGGTACATCTTGCACAAGAGTTGTAGATTTTACCTTGAGTAATGAAGATATAAGAGCAAAATCATCATCACTATTTTGTTGAGGGGAGGCAGCCATTGGAGAGTTACTGTCTGGAATTGAAGTGTTGACAGCATCTTTGGCAGCTTCTGTTAAGAAGTTACTGTCATGAGGATTGACAACAACTTTTTCATTAACAGCTACAGAGGCTGTGACAACAATCTCTTCTACCCTTTGAGTAGAAGGTTCTTGTGGATTGGTATTATCAGTTTCTTCCAACTGTTGAAATAGTGCATCAACATTTTGATCTTCAATATTGGAAAAGTGTGATGCATTATAGTTGAATGAACTGTGTTCCAAATGTTCTAGTCCTATTATGTGAATATCTGTAAGTGTGAGCTCAGGTTGAGTGAGTTCAACATGTTGTGCAGACTCTTTACAGGGTGCCATGAGAGACTGACCAAGTTCAATAGATGCCTCTTGTTGAGAGGGGACATCTAGAGGTGTGTTTTTGTCCCTTTTAAGAGATGTGCCCTTTTGAGAGGACACACCCTGGCTGATATAGGTTGATACCCTTGCCTTCTTTCTCCTAGGCTCACTAGGGTCTTCTGTGGGTTCTATGATCTGACTACCACCCTTATTTGCTGCATCTAGTGCAGTTTCACCACCTACCTGTGGAAAGGTTTCTATTTTAGGTTGAGTGCTTCGCATCCTTTTAGAGACCTGGTCCTTTTGAGAGGAACCAGACCCTTGGCTTACAGACTTGGTGACTCTAAAAGGCCGGACTCCTTCAAAATGTTTAGAGTGTGGGTTAGGAATGGAGAGGTCAACACCATTCTCATCACTCAAAGAAAATATATGGTAGTCCCCAATAATTTTTAAATTTAAACTTTTTATTGTTGCAAGCATGAAATCAGTTATGAATAGACTCAATTCAGTGTTAAGGGGTTTACTGGTTAACAAATAATGAGTATTTTTCTTTAGTATTGGGAACTCCATGCATTGAACACTATCTAAATTAATTATACCTACAACAGAGATAATTATAAGCATAAAAAATCTAGGATAGTAAATTACCGGTTTTCTGGCTTCTTTCTTACCCAGCACCAGCTTAAACAGGGGCATCAGAAGCTTTCCAACATCAATTCTGTAATTGTGCACCATGGAATGCACTATCCTCTTGATGTATGCTGACACTTCATTCCAGCCACTTATTTTGCTTGACATGGACCTGGAGACAACGTCTAGAATCATGCTCCATTCTTTGTTGAGGTACTTTCTGTCCATGCCTCCCGAAGGATACCATTCATCATTGTTAGCATTCAGTTTGGGTCCAGCATACCCAACTATCTTGAAGAACTTGGTGAGTTGTTCTTCACTAGCAGGCTCCTCAAAAAGCGAGCCTTCAGTCTCTTCTACACGAAGAGCTTCATTGATGTGAGAAGAATCAATGGTGTAAGTGATACCATTGATTTAAAAGGAGATATAGCTTGCATCTTGCTCCCCCTCACATACAGCAGAGGTCCAGAATTGAGAAAGTCTAGGGATTTCGAGATGTGGACTTGCGGTTAGGGCATAGGTGAGGTATGAGTTATTCATGAAGCCAACAAAGGGTTTGAAGGCTTCACCAGCTTCACCCACTGAAGCCATGGCGGTGAAGTTGGTTTGAGCTAGGGTGCAAAGAATTTGAGGTCCAGACATGGTTAATTGATGTTAAGGTTAAGAAAGAACGAAAGGTTTAAGAATTTGAAGAGCGATTTAGAAAAAAAAGTTGCAGAGAAAATGGAGAGTTATAAGGGTGTAGGAGAGTAGTGAAGTTATGAGAGAAATAAAGTAAAGTAAAGAGTGAGAGAAATTTTAGCTGAGTATTTATATGATGTGAAAAAGGTACTGTCAAGAAAGAATTTTAAACGATTTTAAGTGATAGTTGTCTTCAAGTTTCATTCCTCGATAGTAACTTCTGTGCTAAAATGACATACACTCTTGACAGTAACATTAGCAAATAAGAATAAATGAGTAAATCTAATGTTAATTGTTGACAATATGTTATGCGGGGTTTTTGGAAAACTATGCTATCAAAGAGTACTGATAGTAAGTTCCAGAATTTGACAGTATATTTCAATCCCGCATACTGTGCTGTCATTATTTCTCATTCCTTTGACAGTAGGTTTCACAAGATTTGACAGTAAGTTTCAATCCCACGAAACAAACTGTCAAGTCTTCTCAGCCATTTGACAGTAAGTTCCACAAGGTTCGACTGTAACTTTTAATCCCGTGGACTTTACTATCAAGACTCATTAACCATGTGACAATAGGTTTTCATAGATTTTGACAGTAACTTATCATTATGTGACAATATGAATAAAACATACTGTCAAGTAACTTGACAATATCTTTTATTGGTCACATAGGAATTAAGTTACTTATAAATAAATTAGTTAACCTCTCAGTTAAATATCATCATGTCTTTCCACTGTGAAAGAAATCAAAACACCTCTATAGGCCATTAATTCACAGTGAAATTTAGTTAACTAAAATTTTATCAACTAAACAGAATTACATTAATATGTTAAATTTAACATACCCAATTCACTCACTAGCCTGTTAAAAGTCTTTTCACCCAATGGTTTGGTGAAAATATCTACAAGTTGCTTCTCTGTGGGAACATAGATTAGCTTGATTGTGCCTTCCTCCACATGCTCTCTAATAAAATGATGTCTGATGTCAATGTGCTTAGTTTTAGAGTATTGAACATGATTCTCAGAAATTGATATGGCACTAGTGTTGTCACAGAAGATAGGAATTCCTTGCAGAGTCAACCCATAGTCCAATAGCTGATTCCTCATCCAAAGTAGCTGAGCACAGCAACTACCAGCTGCAATATATTCAGCCTCTGCAGTTGAATTTGACACTGAATGCTGCTTCTTGCTAAACCATGATACCAATCTTTCTCCCAAAAACTGACAGCTTTCTGTTGTACTTTTTCTGTCTATTCTGCATCCATCATAGTCTGAGTCTGAGTATCCAACCAAGTCAAAACCAGATTCTTTAGGATACCAAAGGCCAAGATTTTGAGTGCCTTTCACATATCTAAGAATTCTTTTTACTGCCATTAGATGTGACTCCTTGGGATCAGACTGAAACCTTGCACACAAGCCTGTAGCAAACATAATGTCAGGCCTGCTAGGTGTTAGATAGAGAAGAGAGCCAATCATGCCTCTGTACATTTTGTTGTCCACCTTCTTTCCTCTTGGATCCTTGTTAAGTTGAGTTGCTGTTGAGATTGGAGTCTTTGCAGGAGATGAGTCTTCCATATCAAATCTTTTTAAAAGATCTTTAACATACTTAGTCTGACAAATAAATATTCCATCTTCTTTTTGATAGACTTGAAGTCCAAGAAAGAATACTAATTCACCCATCATGCTCATCTCATACTAGTTCTGCATCAACTCAGATAATTTCTTGCATAAGTCTTCATTTGTTGATCCAAAGATAATGTCATCAACATACACTTGAACTAGAATGATATCATTTCCATGCTTTTTGTAGAAAAGAGTTTTATCCACAATCCCTCTTGTAAAGTTGTTATCAATAAGAAACTTGGAAAGAGTATCATACCAAGCTCTTGGTGTTTGTTTTAGTCCGTACAATGCTTTGAGCAGTCTATACACAAAGTTTCCCATTTTAGATCTTCAAAGCCTGGGGGTTGTTCAACATATACTTCTTCTTCTAACTCTCTATTAAGGAAAGCACTCTTGACATCCATTTGAAATACCTTGAAGTTGTTTTATGCAGTAAAAGCCAAAAATATTCTAATTGCCTCTAGTCTGGCAACATGAGCAAATGTATCTTCATAATCAATCCCTTCCTGTTGACAGTAACCTTTTACCACCAGCCTTGCTTTGTTTCTTGTGACAGTACCACAATCATCCATCTTGTTTCTATAAACCCATTTAGTGCCTATAATGGATTTGTTCTTTGGTCTAGGAACCAATTCCCAAATACAGCTTCTTTCAAATTGATTAAGCTCTTCTTGTATGGCATTAGTCCAATCTGGATCAGCCAAGGCTTCTTCAAGAGTTTTAGGTTCTATTTGAGAGAGGAAACAAGAATACATACATTCATTGGCCACATTTCTTCTTGTTTTGACTCTAGTTCCTTGATCACCAATGATTAAATCATTAGTGTGATCCCTGTTCCATTTATTTCCTCTTTGAGAATCACTAGAGTCTTCAACATTTTGCTGATTGACCACATTTTTTGTTCTTGCACTGTTGACAGCATCAATTTCCTCAAGTCCACTGTTCATTGGAACATTCCCAGAAAAATCAATTTTTTGGGCAGTTCCTTCTTTTTCTCCAAACTGATTGGGAACCATTGTTGGACCCGAAATTGTGTGATCAATTCTTGGTGAATCCTCTTCAATCTCTTCTAGATAGCCTTGATTTTCAAAGGCTAAAGATTCTGTCTCTCGACTTCCTTCAATTCCAGGAAATTTAGTTTCATCAAAGGTGACATTTGCACTCTCCTCCACAGTTTTGTGATCAATGATGTAGACTCTGTATGCAGTCCTATCAATACCATATCCCATGAAAATTCCTTCAAGTGCTTTAGTATCAAACTTCCCTTTGATCTCAGTTGAATCTTTCATGAAGTATCACTTGCTTCCAAAGACATGGAAATAGTTTACAGTTGGTTTCCTTCCTGTGAGAAATTCATAGGGTGTCTTTCCATAGGCTTTGTTGACTACAGTCCTGTTTTGAGTGTAACAGGCTGTATTGATTGCTTCACCTCAGAAATAGGTAGGAAGTTTTGCTTCACTCAACATTGTTCTTGCAGCCTCAATAAGAGTTCTGTTTTTCCTTTCAACAACACCATTTTGTTGAGGTGTCCTTGGTGTAGAGAATTGTTGAGTGATTCCATTGTATTTTTAGAAATCATTCATGACACTGTTTTGAACTTAGTACCATTATCACTTCTTAAAATTTGCACTTTGAACTTTGGATTTTTATCAAGAACCCTAACCAAGTCAATAATCTCTTGTGCAGCTTTATCTTTAGATGCTAGAAATCTTACCCATGTATATCTTAAAATCATCAACCATTACTAAAGCATATCTTTTTCTAGCAATAGATTGCACATTTATAGGACCAAATAAGTCCATATGAATTAGTTGAAATGCCTAATTTATTGAACCACTAGGAGTGCTTTTATGAGCATCTCTCCTTAGCTTTCCTTTCTGGCAATCCTCACACAATCCTTCTTGACAGAATTCAAGTTGAGGCAGTCCTTTCACCAAATCTCTCTTTATCAGATGATTCATTGCTTTGAAATTTAAATGAGAGAGCTTCTTATGCGACAACCAACTTTCAGATGGAGAAGCCTTACGGTAGAAACAGTAGACTTTATCTTTCCTTACAGAGTCCAAGTCAGCTATGTAGAGGCTTCCTTTCCTTAATCCTTGAAGAGCTTCTTCTCCTGTCTTCTTATTGACAATGGAGCATCTGTCTTGATCAAAACCAACCTTGAAACCTCTTTCACAAAATTGAGTGACACTCAACAAATTGTGCTTCAATCCATTCACTAGAGCAATTTTCTCAATCTTCAGATTTCTAACCTCCAGTATGCCATATCCCATTGTGAAACCAATGTTGTTGTCACCAAAGGTTACGTAAGGGCCATCCATTTCTTTGAACTGTCATAGCAGGGCTTTATCACCTGTCATGTGTCCTGAGCATCCACTGTCAATGATCCACATGATTCTTTTATTTTTTCTGTTGCCATGCAAAGCAAAATATTTCAAGTTGCTTTTGGTACCCAATTCATATTGGGTCCATTTGGTTTAGCTTGATCACAGTATGAAGTTGGATTTCTTAAATTATCTTCTCTTGCTTTTAGCAAGACTCCTGTAGCTACCCATTCTGATTTGATTACTGGTTTGGTATCTTTTCTCTTGGGTTGCTTGTCCATCCTAACTTTAGGTGGACTTGGAGTCTTTGCCTTTTCAGTTTTAGCATTCTTATGCAGACATTCTTGATTATTAGAAAAAGGCAAGTTAAAGCAAATACTCATGAAGTACATTTTGCAAGATATACAATCAAAATCACCACAGTGAGTTACTTGTTTGTTCTTTAAAGGCATGCTGTGTAAGTTTCCATTGCTAGAGGTAGCATTCTTAACATTAGACTTGTCCTTGTTGCAAACATGAGTTAGATGACTAGAAGACCTACAATTGTTACACAATTTTCTAGGAGCATTAGGAATGTAATCATAATTGTTCTTTTTATTTATTCCTAATTTTCCATTTCTGTTCTTCTTGGTCTTCATGACAGTATGTTTCGAAGTTACTGTCATGCTGGTGTTGACAGTAGGTTTAGGTGGAGTTGTCTTGACAGTAAGTTTGGATCTTACAGTCTTGATAGTATCTTCTGAACTTACTGTCGAGCCAGTGTTGACAGTATCATTCAAACAAAAGTTACTGTCAGGATCAATATTAACTGTCTTGGGGATTTTGATAGTATCTTTTTCCTTAAAGGATTTATTGACAGCTTCGTTGTCCTCATCATCTATCTCTTGTTTAATTATTAATGCTACTTCATCAAATTCGAATTCAGCCTTTTTGAACAGTGGATTCTTCACTTTCTTTAAAATAGAAGGTTTGAAAGTATGTTTGCTTTCTTCTTCAACATCATGTTTCTTTCCATTTTTCTTTTCATAGTTAAAACCTATACCTACCTTTTGATTTTCAGTGTTATCATCATGGTAAGATTTTAACAAGGAAGAGGAATTCTTGTAGGCCTTGATTTTTAATTCATTCTCAGAAATCTGTTTCCTAAGGAATTCCTCAATCTGAGAAGCACAAACAACTTTGTTCTTAAGAATTTCATTTTCTTGTTGAAGAGACTCAAAAGCCTTCTGTTTCAGTTCAAGTTCATGATTTTTAAGTTTTAATGACTCATTAGCACTAGATAATCTAGCTATATCCTCATTTGCAGCTAACATGCTTGTATGAATATTAAAAATCTCTAAACTTAGACTTTCAACAGTTTTCTTATACTGGGATGTAGTCATATCAACAGTAGTAAGAAAAGGTACCTGAATTGATGAAGTGGATGAACCTTCTCCAGAGCTTGCCATGAGAGCAAGATTTCCATATTCTTCTTCTTCCTCTTCATCTGAATCTTCCCAGCATTTTCCTTTAGCCACAAAGGCTCTTCCCTATTGCTTTTTCAGCAAGGCTTCATAATTTGCTTTGACTTCCTCATAGTCACTGTCATTTCTTCTCACTTGTTTTGGCTTCTCGCACTCTATCACAAAATGCCCCATTTCACTGCAGTTGTAACACCTTATTTTGGATATGTCCACTATACCTGTCTTGTATCCACCTTTGCCACTTCCTCCAGGTTTTGAGATATTTGGCTTGTTGAACCTGGAGCCTTGTCCTCTTGGTTTGAAGGCTTTGTTCTTATTGAATCTCAAGTTGGAGAACTTTATTGCCATGTAGGCCATTGTTTTATTTTCCATGTTGTCCAGTTCCTTCAAAGTAAATAACTCATCTTCTTCACCATCCTTGAGTTCCAGAGTCACACCTTCATCTTCATCTATAATTTCTTCAATCTTGATTTGCTGTTAATGCTGTGATTCTTTGAGTTGCATCAGCTGTGGATCCTGAGCCACTAGAGCATTAGAAGTGTTGGCCATCTTTCCTCTTTGACTAGCTTGGATAGCTCTCTTTTGCAGCAACTCTAGCTCATAGGTTTTAAGGATGCCATACAAAGTTTCAAGAGAAACTTTTGATAAATCCTTTCATTCTCTTATGGCAGAAACCTTGTGCTCGAGGTGATCAGGAAGTGCAACATGAATTTCATGCTTACCTCCTTTTTGTCATAAAACTTTCCATGCAGCTGCAAGTCATTGATCAGCCTATTAAACCTCTCAAACATCTCAGTTAACCCTTCACTTGGTTTAGCCATAAAGGCTTCATACTGAGACACCAGAATCTGTATTTGATTTTCTTTTACTTCCTCTGTCCCTTCACAGAGTATCTCAATGGTTTCTCATATTTGCTTTGCACTGGTGCAATTGACAATGTTGTTGTACATGACATTGTCAAGTGCCTCAATGATAATAAATTGTAAGCAATCATCTAGATATACTTTTTCCTTCTCAGTGTTAGTGTACTCTGAAACCTTTTTAGGAACCCAGTAGGCTGTTATAGTTTCACCATCTACTGTGGTTTCAGGTACATATGTTTGAAGGACAAAGGGACCATTCTCCAGGATTCCAGGATAGAGTGGGTTGGCCGTTTTTATGAACAACATCATCTTTCTTTTCTAGATATTGTAGTGCTATTTGTCAAAGGTGGGTATTTTTATGCTGCTTACTTTCTGTGCACTCATTTTTAGATCTTTTCAGGTTATGTATGTCTAACCTCCTGCTCTGATACCAGTTGTTAAGCAGAATGAGTGTTGTAGAAGTGGGGGTTGAATGCAATTCAATAAATTTATCATTTTTTGCTAACAACAAACAAAAGCCATAATATTAAGTTAAAAGGCAAACAACAAGCAAGCTAAAGACACACGGTGTTTTACTTTAAAATTTAATTTTATTAATTTTTGTTGCTACAACTGACTGGAAAATATTTCCAGCTTCAATAGACATAATAACAAGAGACTGCTAGTGTTTTTATGCTTGAAAAAAGTTAAGCTCAGTTGTATGCGTGTTAGGGAAAGTGTTTGTGAGATGTGTGTATTTAAACTAAAACACATATCTCACTTACAAGTACACTTTCCCTTGTTTCCTGGACAATACTCGAAATAGTAATCTCACTTTTTCTTCTCAAGTCTTGTCTTCATTCCAAATGTAGATAAAGGTACTCTGTGAGGATTGGACATTCTTGATACCATGAATACGCTTCCCCTTTATGCTTGCTTTTTCTCAAGTTGCGATTGTAGACTTGACAGACTAGGTAGAAATTTCAAGATCAATCTGTGAATTGACTTTACCTAGTCTACTTCTTGAAACAGACTTTCAGCTTCACTGAAAGTTACTGTCAACCTTTAGCTTCACTTTGGTGACAACATCTTTGTTACCACGTACTTTACTGTCAGGCTCACCAGTCTTCTAAAACATGCTGTCGTTCAAAGGTACTGTCAACTATTCCGCCAAACATGCTGTCGATCATCCCGCCAAACATGCTGTCAACTCTCCACGCCATCATTCTCCGCCAAGTGTACTGTCAAGGAATAGTTACTGTCGTCTGTTCCAAAAGTTGCTGTCACTTGAATGTGCTGTCATAGGCTCCAGGATGTAGAATGTTACTGTCAAAGATTTGATCTATGCTGTGCATGAACACTTTGTGAACTTCTACTTCATGGAACATTTATTTCATTTACACATGACAGTAACTATTCATACTTACTGTTACCTACTTGACTATTTGAGCATCTTATTACAATTGACATTTTAAGCATACTGTCAAACTATATATGACATTATATTTTACTTAGTTAATTATTAATTAATCTAAGTAAATATTAGTTGATTACATTGATGGTATCACAATCCCTAACAACCTTTAAAATCAATTTGTGTTAATAAATTTTTAAATATCACCAGATTATTAATAATACAAATACCCAAGATTTTAAAAGATTATCTAAAATTCAAATTATATATCTTCATAAGTTTTAAGATATTGATTGAATACCATCAGATTTTAAAATCTTAAAATACACTCAAATTTTAATTAATTTTTTAAAATTCAAATTAAATATCCTTAAAATTTTGAAATCGCCTACTTAACCGAAGTAACCATGGTTCAATTCCTGGGACGTGGAGAATTTTTCCCGTACTCCAGGTTGAAGGGTCATCAGTGTGATCTTACCGTTCAGTTAATCCGATTTACATGTCACGAGCTTGAGGCGGTGTGACGTGATACCGGTTAAGATGTTCGGAAATTACATTTTTTGACCAAGATTTTGAAATAATAAAAAAAGAATCTAAATTCAATACACCCCTGAATTCAGGGGTGGTGAATTCTTTGAATTCTGCAAGATTTTTTTGAATTTGAAAATCCAAATGTATTCAATTTATATTTAAAAAAATCCATTAAAATTTGGTGGCATTTAATAAGGATTTTAAAAAGTCTATTAAAGTCTTGAGGTATTCAATTTAAATTTTAAAAATTTCATTAAATATAATGATATTTAATTTAAATTTTAAATTACCCATTAAAACAGGATGGTATTCAAAATTTGATGATATATACGTTGACTTTATAAAAGGTTGGATTTTAATGAATTTCACGGTGTTTTTATCATTTTTGAAATCTAAAATCTACTAAATTGTGAAGGATTCTATCTAAATCTACGAGATTAAATATCGAATCCGTGAGAATTAGCATAAAATTAAAATTAATTATAATTTTTAAAAATTTATAAATTAATACTAATCTATTAAAAAATTTTAAAATTTGAATTTAATATGCCCCTAAATAAAGGGCCTGTTACCGGGTGTACTACCCGAGTTCCAAACACACGAAAAATGAATCAACTCAAAAAAAAAAAGTCAATACAAATTTAAGAGAAATCTTTTGGATTTCAAAAAAATTTGGGTAAAATTTTGAATTTTTTATATTTTAGAAAATTTAAGTATACTCAATTTGAATTTTAAATATTTATAAAAATATTGTGCTATTTAATAAATATTTTAAAAAGGAATCTATTAAAATTTTATGATAGTTAATAGAGATCTTAAATTATTTCTAAAAATATGGTTTTCAATTAAGATTTGATAAATTCTTTTAAAATATAGTAGTATTTTAATACATTTCTTTTTTAGTTATAAAAAAATGGTAATTCTTTATAGATTTTTTTATGTTTAAAAACTTCTTATAAATTTATGAGATTTTTAACGGCTTACCAAAAATATTAACTAAATCAGCATAAATTAAAAGAAAAATGATAGTTATCCCAAAAATTGTCCTAAATGATAAGTTGTCGCTTATATAATTCGTAACTTTCCTATGAGATCCTGTTTGCATACATATACACCCAAAAATTAAAATAAGTAATGCGTCATGGCACGTTATTTGGTAAAAAAATAATCACATTTTTTTCACGTTCATTATTTAATTTGGTATATTTGTTTTCTCTTTTATATGTTGAAAGAAGATGCAGGGCGATTATCAGTGTTAACGTGACTTTCAATATATTGTAGAGATCGATCAGAATGGAAATATGTTATGTAATTATTGAAGGGATCGATCAGAAGGAAAACTATGTTCTGCAGTCTACAACAAAACGCTATGTTTTGCGGTCTACAGCAGTATAGATTTTAGGTTCTTTTTTATTTATCGAGAATGAAAACTACTATATTCTACAGTATATTCTATAATAGAACACTATGTTCTAGGGTAATCAATAAAGAGTAGTATATTGGTATATTTTGCAGAATATATTTAGTTGTGCAATTCGCACTGTGTTATATATATGTTCTGCATATTAGTATTATCACTTCAGATTATTTGCTATATAAAAGAATACAGACAATAAATCTTTGAGAACACGCGACAGATTCCGATAAAAAAAAAATTATTTGTACGGATGAAAACGTGTATATAAATCCAAGAGTTATGAGAAGTGTCACATGAAAAAAATATAACATATACTAAACGACGTAGTATTTTTCTAAAGTATTTTGAGTATCTTATAAAATATATTTTAGATTAATTATATGTATTCAATTCATATTTTAACAGATTATTAATAATCAATCTATAAAGTTTGAAATAGCGATTTGGACTTAATAAACTAATTTTAAAAAAGTTATTTGGAGGAATATTTTCAATTAGATGATTGTTATGTATCTATTTAAAATACAAACAGTTAATTCAACAGTTATGTAGTAAACAATTTTATTCAAAACAGCTAATTCAATACATTAGTCAAAACAACTAATTTAATCAACTAATCAAAACAACTAATTCAATCCGCTAACAACTAATTGCCAAATAGGGCATCTATTATTTTGGTGAGATTTCAAAAATTTTAAAATACATTGTCAAATCCAATGAAATTTATGGACCTTTAAAATCAATTTGTGTTAATAAATTTTTAAATATCACCAGATTTTAATAGATCATTAATAATACGAATACCCAAGCTTTTAAAAGATTATCTAAAATTCAAATTATATATCCTCACAAGTTTTAAGATATTGATTGAATACCATCAGATTTTAAAATCTTAAAATACACCCAAATTTTAATTAATTTTTTAAAATTTAAATTAAATATCCTTAAATTTTTGAAATCGCATACTTGACCAAAGTAACCAAGGTTCGATTCCCGGGAACGTGGGGAATTTTTCCCGCACTCCAGGTTGAAGGGCCACCTAGTGTGATCTTACCGCTCAGTTAATCTGATTTACATATCACGTGTTGGGCTTGAGGCGATATGACGTGATACCGGTTAAAATGTCCGGAAATTATATTTTTTGACCAAAATTTTTAAAATAAAAAAAAATCTAAATTCAATACACCCCTGAAAGGCAGGGGTGGTGTATTCTTTGAATTCTGCAAGATATTTTTGAATTTGAAAATCCATATGTATTCAATTTATATTTAAAAAAATCCATTAAAATTTGGTGGCATTTAATAAGAATTTTAAAAAGTCTATTAAAGTTTTGAGGTATACAATTTAAATTTTAAAAATTTCATTAAATATAATGATATTTAATTTAAATTTTAAATTACCCATTAAAACAGGATGGTATTCAAAATTTGATGATATATATGTTGACTTTATAAGAGGTTGGATTTTAATGAATTTCACGGTGTTTTTATCATTTTTGAAATCTAAAATCTACTAAATTGTGAAGGATTCTATCTAAATCTACGAGATTATATATCGAATCCGTGAGAATTAGCATAAAATTAAAATTAATTATATTTTTTAAAAATTTATAAATTAATACTAATCTATTAAATTTTTTTAAAATTTGAATTTAATATGCCCCTAAATAAAGGGCCTGTTACCGGGTGTACTACCCGAGTTTTTTTTTGGTCAAGTACTACCCGAGTTCCCAACACACGAAAAATGAATTAACTCAAAAAAAAGTCAATACAAATTTAAGAGAAATCTTTTGGATTTCAAAAAAATTTGGGTATAATTTTGAATCCTAGAAAATTTATTAAAATTTGATATTATTTGATAAAGATTTTAAGAGATCTATTATAATTTTATAATTATAAATTATTCTTAAAAACATAAAAATACTTAAATTAAGATTTAATAAAATCTAATGATATTCAAACAATACACACAATCTTGAAAAAGCTTACGAGAACAAGTTGGAAAGATTTTGAGCTACCACATCATGCCTGCATATGCGATGTCGTCCACGGTGTCATACAAAGCAGCTATGGGAGAAATACATTTGACTCGTTGGGAAACCATCTTTAACTTATAACAACCCTCTATTGTTAGACCTTTGAGAGAAGACAGAGCACCGTCCTCAACTTGCCATTCTTCCAGATTCTCTAAGTTTCGTAATACTAAAAATTGGAGACCTGGAAACCCATCATGACTGCATACCATTTTGTTCCCCGTGTATGTTTCCCGCATAATAAGGGTGATCAGATTTGACAACCTTTCCAAAGTGGGCATGGGGTCTTGTTTGAAATTACTATAAAAGAGTCCTAAATGCGTCACTGAATTTGGTATGCTTTGTAATTCTGATGGATGTTTTATTTTACCTCTTAACCAAAGAGTCTTGAGACGTTTGCAAGACCATAGAGGTTTCATTGTTGGCATGACATTTCCTTCATTTGGTGAATAGAGGTGTAATCTTTGGAGACTAGTTAAACTGGCCATGGAATCCAAACAGTTATCAGCACTTCCTGAAATCAATAATAAACCCAGTGTATGAAGGTTGCTGAAATTCGCAGTATCAATCTTCATCCAATCGTCAGACCATATATTATATAGAGTCTGGAGCTTTGATTGGTGGCTGCTATCGATAATCTCATTCCCTCCATGTAGCCAAATTGTTAGACGTCTCAATTCTTCCAACTTACATATCTCTCTAGGCACGCTGTAGAACGTATCATACAAACTACACAAAGTTTGTAGCTTTTTCAATTTTCCTATAGTTGGAGGGATTTTTAAATGTGTGTCACGACCCCCACCCCGAATTAGACCTAAGAACTTTAGGAGTACCAAATCCCCTATTTCTTCTGGTATTATGCCAGATCTTACAAACCTCAAATCTAGAACTTTAAGATTTTTAAATCTTGTGTACATCAACTTCATTTCTTCCATTTTGATAAGTTCATCAAAATCCCTGTTATAAACCACTGCTAATGAACACAACCTTAAATCATCAGAACTACGCACAAGTAATTTCAAGTACTCTCCAATCCTGCTGTAAATGACATGTCGTGGTTGTCCTTGTAGCATGTTATTGGGACTTTCATTTTGTTTGGTTGTGTCAAAAATTCCTAATAACTGGTTCGCCGTGGCCTTCTGTATGGCAAGATCACGTACAAGATCATGCATCTGACACTGTAAGACTTCTCCATTCAATCCCATTCTTGCTACCTGAATCATATTGCGGTTAATTAGCTCATATAAATAATCCTCAGCCAGATCCTCCATCACTATCCCAACTCCTACATCAGCTTCTGTTATGAATTCCTCTGCAATCCATAACAACATCAAGTCCTTAACAGTAAACATGTAGTCTTCTGGGAATTTTGAAAGGTATAGAAAACATAATTTGGTCTGGAAAGACAAGTCATCATAACTCAAGCTTAGTATCTCTTGAATTTCCATAGACTTCCCCTTCAACTTTCTCCAAAGATGGCCGTTCACATCTTTCCAATCCTTGTGCAAAAGCAGTCCACTCAATACCACAATTGCAAGTGGTAGACCTCGACATTTATGTACCATCTCCTTTCCCAACTTCTCCTGATTTTTGGTTGGTTTTGCTCTCTTACAGAACAATTCCCAGCTCTCATCATTCGTCAGAAAACGGAGTTGATGGACAAAACATCTGTCATCTACAGTCTGTGCAACTTCTTTATTTCGTGTTGTTATGATCACTCTACTACCATTCTTCTTGTCTGGAAAAGCCATTTTAATTTTTTGCCAAACATTTATATCCCATACATCATCAATCACAACCAGATAGCGACCACGATTTTGCAATACATTTTGCAATTCCCACAGCAAGTCAACCTCATCCATATTTTGCAACAAATCAAGTTCGTTTCCCATGAAAGACTTTATTATCTTCTGCATAACATCTTTGATGTTATAGTCCTCAGAGACACAAACCCAAGCACGACTCTGAAATTTGCTCAACTGGTTAGAGTGGTACAGCTTGCTAGCAAGAGTTGTCTTACCTAACCCCCCCATTCCGTGTATAGAAATTACACGAAGGGAAGGGTCCCCTCTGATAAGTTCAGTTAACAAAGTCTTAAAATCATCCTCAAAACCAACCACATCAAAGTGGTTCTCAAAGGATGTTGCTCTTAGTAATGTTCTTTTTCTCTTTTGCAAATTTGGATGGGCTAATATGCCATCTTGATCTCAACAACTCTTCCCTTGAGCGACTCAATCTCCTTACCAATCTCATAAAGTTTAGCTTCTCTCTTGCAAAAGCAAATATAACTCCACAGAAGATCGATAACAATTTGTTTTTTGGCTGCATGTTCTTTTTGGATAACACTAATCCTCTCCAAAATAATTTCAGCTTCAGTCGCAACCTCTCTAATGCTGTTTATCCAAAAGGTGATCCGGGGATCCTTCTCTTGTGTTTCTTCTGCCTCTCTTACCCAAGAGCTTAAAGCATCTTTCACTCCTATCCTAATGTTAACTTCTTGTATAAGAAAATTACTTAGCTTTTCTACTGCAATTGATATAACTGCGTCAACCATTTTTCTTAATTCCTTTGGCCGCCCAAACTTTTGAAGCTTCTGAAAAAAGAGAAAAACAATATGCATGGCACTACGCGTAAGCGAATTTCAAGTACATTAATATAGCCAAAGATATACATTCTACATGTTTACTGGTTAACGCCCAACAAGAACCGTTAAAAGTGCTCTCTCCATCCCATTTTACATGTCAATTTTGAAAAAATTACACACATTAAGAAGTTTCAAGATAAAAATTGTTTTCCTAATTACATTGATTGAGATAGTTTCAATGCATAATTTGAATGATAACTATATGACATTAATTATAACCACCAATACTTTAGTCAAATAGTTATTTTAAAATTTTATTTATAAAATTGCATTGAAAAGAGATAATGAACATGTATTACGGGACAATTTTTTCTCTCAAAATTGACTACTAATTTGAGACGGAGGGAGTATTTTTAGTGTCTACATTTTGACAATTTAGTGTCTATACTTAGAAAACATTCATTATAGTGTCTGAAATTTGTAAATATTTTTAATTTTGTGTCTCAAACTAGTAAATACTTTCATTTAAGTATCGATCTAGGTTTTTAAACGATAATCTGATATTATGCACATGACGAGCACACTTTTTCAAAAATATGTTGTATGTAAGTGCATTAAATTATTACATTTTAACAATTTGGTATCATAGCAGGAAAATGCATCAATTCTAATTTATTAATTTAGTACAAAAAGAGAAAAGCCAGCGATAAATTTAATATCAGGTATGAAAATTCACTTTGAGCATACGATACAAAATGAAATAAATACATTTATAATTTAATAAGATATTTTATATAATATATATGTATATATGTAATATGGGTTTAATCCTGTCAAAAAAATATATGGGTTTAATGGCTCTAAAATTATCTTTTTTTTTGACAAGTCTCTAAATTTATCTTTAATTAACTATGTAAAGTTATTTTATTAGTTAACTACCTCAAGTTAACACATATTATAATATAAATCAAATTTATTTTTGTAAATATAAGGGACATATAAAATTAACTATTTTGATATTGTATTTCATTATAACTCAGGAAATTACCTAAGATCATCTCAGAATCATCAAGATCCTTTAATATTTAAAAAATGTGTATGGGAACCGATTTAGGCTAGCATGATACGAATAGTATAAATAAAATTGTCAACGGGTCGGATTTGATTGGATTTTAATAAAATTAAAATATTTTCAGATTATCCAAATTTAAGTTTATCCAGTTTTGGATCGGATTGGGTTTATTTTGATTATTTATAATTTTCTTTAAAAATGTAATGAAGTTTAATATAAATAACATGCGCGAACAATAATAGTTACATTTATTATATGGGCTGTGATATTAATTTTTCATTAATATACAATTAACAACTAACTAATATTTTACATACTAACTAATAGGTACGGTTTGTGTTTGTTTTAACATATTCGATTTTTTTGGATCCGGATGTTATTGAGTTGTTTACACTGTACATAAATTTGGAACTCCACTTCAACGCACTGAAATAATTTCATAACCATGCAAGGGATCTCATTTAGAGCCGGCCAAACGGGCGGGTCGGCTCGCCCCGACTCGCCCCGGCTCGCCCTTGAACCCGTGACCGGTTCGTCCAAACCGGGCCGGTTCAAAAATCGGCACGGACCGTTAAAAAAATGAACCGGGCACGAGTTGATTTGTAGTGAACCGGAACCGGCACGACACGTCTAACCCGCGCGAACTGCGATGAGCAAAACCGGCACGGCCCGGCACGTGCAACTCATTAACTTTTATTGATATTTTTAATTTTAATTATATAAATATTATATTTTATTATATTATTAATAAGATTTAAATATTTTTTTTTTGAGATCCTGAAAACTATCAATATCAATATTATACTTTTATTTTGTATTTTTAAATTTGATTTGCTTCTGTACAAGCGGTGTGTTCCGTTTTTTTAGAGAGGAGTTCTCTCAAATTATTTGTAAAATATTTTTTAATTAATAAAATTTATAAAGGTACAATTCTCTTTTATTCCAAAAATATTTGTATAATTTTTTAATCCTTTTAAAATATTAAATGAAATTAAAATTTCCGCGAGTGAATCTCACCCACTAAGCTCGTAAGCTCGTCAACTCGTGCAGACCGGCTCGTAAGCTCGCCTGGCCCGGGTGACTCGCCTGGTACTAGTGTCCATCACTAACTAGTACATTTGTACTAGTAATTCATACTATTTGTACGTGCACAGCTTCGATAGTGAAATTTGACTTAATAAGAAATTAATTTTATCTTCGGTAATGCACGGGCGAACTTCTAAAATATTCTTAGATCCGTAGGATTTTAATATCTTCAGTTATTAATTATATATATTCAATTAAATTACTAAAAATATAATTATCAATGATTAAAATTATATTTATGATTTTTATTCTATGTCACGTATATACCACTTCCGTCTGCCAGTACAATAATGGTGGATTTTATCAGATGGTTATTATTTTATCAGTAAAATTATATTAAGTGTGTTAATATTGTTACTACTTTACGTGAATTTGAAGAAAATGATTATTTTAGTGCAATTATTCATGACATGAAAATTAAATTGATAGAATACTTTACAAATTTTCCCTATATTTATGGTGTTGCATGTCTTCTTGATCCTGCTGTTAGAAAAGAAGGTTTAGAAAATATTTTAGAACATTATTATGAGGTGTTAAGAGTTTCGTATAATCATGTTCTTTATGTACAAAATTGTTTAGAATTATTATATCGTCTTGTAGATATATATACTCCTAAAACTCAAAATGTTATACCACCTAAGACTAATACTGTTAGTAGATTTAATAGTACTATTTCATCTATCCTAGCCAAAAAACAAAAATGTAGAATTTTCACTACGTCTTTTGTACTTACTTCTTCTTCTAGTATGATTAGAGAGTTTTTTTTTCTTATAATTATGAGTTAGATGATAATTTTTCAATACTAACGTGGTGGAAGAATCATGAGAACCAATTTCAGGTTTTAGCTAAAATCGCAAGGGACATATTAGTAGTTCCTGCCTCTACAATTGCGTCCAAGTCTGCTTTTAGTGCAGGTAGAAGAGTGTTGGACGAGAAGAGATCAAGTCTTTCGCCAGATGCGGTGAAAATATGTGTTTGCAAAAAGGACTGAGATCAAGCCACAAAAAGACAACAAGGAAGAAAAGAAGATGGCTCGGACGAAGAAGAAGATCCGTGGATGATAATGGATAGTTCATCCGAATCAGGCACGTCAACTAGCGAACAACAAGATTTTGTATAAATTAAATAGTAGATAGAATATTTTTATTTTATATTTTTAAATTTTATTTTTTTTGTATTTTTTAAAATTTTTTTATTATGTACAAGCGGTTTGTTCCGTTTTTCAGAGAGGAGTCCTCTCAACTAATTTGTAAAATATTTTATATTAATAAAACTTATAGAGGTACCGTCCTCTTTTTTTTCAAAAATATTTGTAGAAAATATGAAATAAATGAGTTAACATATTCTTTTTTAAAAAATAAAAATTAAAAAAATAAAGAATTCAATGTATTAATAACTGCAGCCGCGTGCAACTGTGCAGAATTCAATATAAAAATCAATCATTTTCTCAATGATTAGCTTACAAGTCATTTCACTAATTCTGTGCTTTGGTCAATGAGACAATGACTCATTCACCCAAAATCATCAACTCGGCCCGGCACTAACTCGCCCCGCAGCAAATAAATCAAATATATAAAAAAGGAAAAAGTAACCCGCCAACCCGCTATCCGGCACGGCCCGGCACGTGCAACTCATTAACTTTTATTGATATTTTTAATTTTAATTATATAAATATTATATTTTATTATATTATTAATAAGATTTAAATATTTAATTTTTTTTTGAGATCCTGAAAACTATCAATATCAATATTATATTTTTATTTTGTATTTTTAAATTTGATTTGCTACGTATATTTTTAATATGTTATTATGAACAAGCGGTTTGTTCCGTTTTTTTAGAGATGAGCCCTCTCAAATTATTTGTAAAATATTTTTTAATTAATAAAATTTATAAAGGTACCATTCTCTTTTATTCCAAAAATATTCGTATAATTTTTTAATCCTTTTAAAATATTAAATGGAATTAAAATTTTAATAAATAAATAAATAAACCCGCCTAACCCGCCGAGCCGCACACGAGTCAGCTTTTCTGAGAACCGGCTCGACCCGGCACGGCCCGGGTAGCTTCACGTGCCGTTCACGAGTTAGGAGCTGGCCAAACCGGCACGCGGGCGAACCGGCCCGGCACGCCCGGCACGCCCGGCACGCCCGTTTGGCCAGCTCTAATCTCATTACAGATGATTCCGTAATGTCATATCTCATTACACTAACAATTAAATCTCATGTAATTCTAACATGGAAACAACAAATATACCGAAAAGCTGATTTAAATCTAGCCCATGAAACTAACTAAATATATCCCATCCGTACATGTAACAAATCTAAACATTCCTGGTATGGGAGGAGCGCCTTGTAATCTTAGGGAATCTTCAACTTTTGACCAGAATCCATATTAAAATCCTCAAGTGAAGGCAGAGTTTCTTCCTCAACTTCCCATTCTTCCATCAAGGACAATCACGTCAACTATCTACCAGTAAAGTCGGTATGCTTACTCGAGCGAAGGTTCAAGAAGCCTTCTCTACCTACCGTATGCTATATCTAACCGTAGAAACTATCACCAAGTCGAGCTCCGTGTCTGTCTGTTTATATGGTGTGTGCTACTGGACCATCAATTTCATTTGTTGGGGATTCTTGGAAAAAACTTAATATTTTAGACTAAGTTGTGAACCATTTTGAGACTCAATTTGAGTGGTAAACTCTATATGTTACTGTTGTGTGTTTGTTGGATCGTATAATACTCTGTAAATAAATTCTAACGCATATTTACACGCTCAAAATTGATAAAGGGTGAATGAGAACTGATGTTCCAAAGTATAAACTTTTAAAGTGGTATTTGAGAATTGTACCATATCGAGAGTAGTACAAACCTATTCCTTGATTTTTCTTATAAATACCTTGTAGCACATTAAAAAAAAAGCTCATTTCTCTACTTATAAATAGAGTCTTAGGGTTTTAGTTTTATCAAGTTTAGAAAATTATAGCACTCTCTATAGTTTTAATCTCTTCAGTTTTAAAGTTTAAAATATTCCGGTGATGGTTTCTAACTCAGTTCAAGTTCGCTAAAAATATCGTCGATTTATTAGTGGTACTGTATCTCATTTTATCCTGGGAGGCATGTCGCTATACACAGACAGTGAGGGGTGAAACTGCTTTAAGGAGACAGATTTTCTGGATTCGAGATTAAATCCAATCTCTGTTTGTTTTTTCAAACTCTTCTCCTTATATTATAGTTAATTCTCTAATTGCATGATTGTTATGTATCTATTTAAAATACAAACAGTTAATTCAACAGCTATTTACCAAACAGTTTTATTCAAAACAACTAATTCAATCCGCAAGTCAAATAACTAATTTAATCAGCTAATCAAAACAACTAATTCAATCCGCTAACAGCTAATTGCCAAACAGGGTCTCTATTATTTTGGTGAGATTTCAAAATTTTTAAAATACATTGTCAAATCCAATAAAATTTATGGACCTTTGTTAAACAGAATGAGTGTTGCAGAAGGGGGGGGGGTTAAATGCAACTCAATAAATTTATCACTTTTTACTAACAACAAACAAAAGCAATAATATTAAGTTACAAGGCAAACAATAAGCAAGCTAAAGACACACGGTGTTTTACTTCAAAAATTAATTTTATTAATTTTTGTTGCTACAACTGAATGCAAAATATTTCCAACTTCAATAGACACAATAACAAGAGACTGCTAGTGTTTCTATGCTTGAGAAAAGTTAAGTTTAGTTGTATGTGTGTTAGGGAAAGTGTTTGTGAGATGTGTGTATTTAAACTAAAACACATATCTCACTTACAAGTACACTTTCCCTTATTTCCTGGACAATACTCGAAATAGTAATCTCAACTTTTCTTCTCAAGTCTTGTCTTCATTTCAAATGTAGATAAAGATACTCTGTGATCTGTGATGATTTGACATTCTTGACACCATGAGCACGCTTCACCTTTATGCTTGCTTTTTCTTAAGTTGCGATTGGAGACTTGACAGACTAGGTAGAAATGTCAAGATCAATCTGTGTATTGACTTTACCTAGTCTGCTTCTTGAAACAGACTGTCAGCTTCACTGAAAGTTACTGTCAACCTTTAGCTTCACTTTGGTAACAACATCTTTGTTACCGCATACTTTATTGTCAGGCTCACCAGTCTTCTAAAATATGTTGTCGTCCAAAGGTACTGTCAACTATTCCGCCAAACATGCTGTCGATCATCCCGCCAAACATGCTGTCAACTCTCTTCGCCAGTGCTACTGTCAGAAAACTTGTTGTCTTGATTCTTCAATCTCCACCAAATTTACTGTCAAGGGATAGTTGCTGTCAGTGAAACTTGTTGTCATAGAGTCTTCATTCTCAGCCAAGTTTACTGTCAAGGAATAGTTACTATTGAAGGGTTTCGGGCATGAAAACGCAGCGGAATTAACGTAAAAACAATAAAAATCAAAACCCAATTGCAGGATCAATGTATAACGTTGGATGATTATGGTGAAGAAGTATGTACATTAACGAAGCTTTCCGTATACTGTTTAATGGAGGTCCAGAAAAGATAAATCACAGCAATCCTTTATTGCAAAGATCTGCTCTCCAAAGAAGTCCACACGAACGTCCGATCATCCTTAGATCACCGCAGTCGGTACTAACCGAATTGTTTGCCTTTCTCTCTCTCTCTCTCTCTCTCTCTCTCTCTCTCTCTTTCTCTAGCCTCTCTTGATGTTAAGTAGCTAAGGTTTTTCTCTAAAATTAAATCTGATGATTAAACCCTAATATTATACATCATTATGTATATATAGGGGAGAGAGAGATTTTGGGCCTAACCCTAATCCATGTGGTTTCCAAAACCCATTATGACTTTGGGTTATTATTATTATTAAATCTGAATTCTAATATAATTAATCAAGTCCCACTTAATTAATTCAATAATTAAATTCAAAAAATAATAATACTTATTAAATCCGAATTCTAATATAATTAATCAAGTCTCACTTAATTAATTCAATAATTAAATTCGAATAAACAATAATATATCTAAATTCGCAATTTAAATAAACCTCTATTTTGACGTTCTTTGTGTGTGACTCTTTAGGTTATTATTACGTTGGTAATAATTTTATTATCCAATAATAAAATTATAAATAATGAGCGGCATCTAGTAATACATCATTGCTACCCAAGTAACAATAATAATTGGTGATTCAATTAAACCTTTCAAGAATAATGTGCAATGTAATATAATCCCTTTAACCTTATATTATAGATCAAACTCGAGGCATGTATAGTGTCATCCTCTTCAACGTTTAATCTTGGTTTCCTTGATCAATGAATAGTATATTTAAACAAATCAATATTTGAGCATGGCCATGCATTTCACAGTCTCACTCAATCAAGATGCCAATAATATCACTCCTAGAATTAGAGGGTTAAAACCTATATCTATCATTCATATTCCCCATACGATTCATAGCATACCCAATGTCTACCTTTATCATTACCCGGTTAAAGGTAACTTTGAGTGTAATCAAAGTATATTAATTCTCGTATAGAAATATAATGATTTCAAGTCAGAGGATCATTACAACATTATCACTGTGAGATTTCTTATGACACTTATTAACATGTAGAATATCACAGCGGGTCTTTCCAGTGTCATGTATTGATACGTACACTTATGTTCTTGACTTTAGTATCACCATACCTATGACCAATGAGATGTGGTCATCTGTCAACAAACATACTATTCTTATTGCATTATTATTGTCCTTAAATAATAATACTTGACTAGGGAATTTTAGGAATAAAATACTATTCATATAATCTCATTTTTAAGTCACATACTTAAAGATATATATTACGTATTAATATTTCAAGGACATTTATTATTCTTTCAATTTATGATGCAGTAAATAAAGACATAATAAATATTAATTAAATAATCACATAACATAATTGTTTACAATAAAACATTAAAAGTATTGTCTTTAGGACACCAATACTAACAATCTCCCACTTGTACTAGAGCCAATCTCTCATGTATCTAATACCCATGGAATTAGTATGACCTTCATGCTTCTTCTGCGACAAAGCCTTATTCAGTGGGTCTGCATTATTCTTATTAATATGCACTTTACATATATGTATATCTCCTTGATCATTAATCTCATTAATTAGGTAATATCTCCTAAGTACATCCCCAAACAGCCTCCTTGGCTGCTTCACAAGCATCAATATACTCAGGCTCTATTGTAGAATCAACAACTGTCTCTTGCTTCGAACTTTTCCAGCTTACAGCACCTCCATTTAGACAAAACACAAACCCAGATTGAGAAATCGAATCATCCTTGTCTGTCTGGAAACTAGCGTCGATGTAACCTTTTACAACCAGCTTATCTTCTCCTCCATATACCAAGAATTGATCTTTAGTCCTCTTCAAGTACTTAAGAATATTCTTGACTGCTGTCCAGTGACCTTCACCTGGATTAGACTGGTATCTACTCGTCATGCTCAAAGTATACGAGACATCAGGACGAATACATATCATTACATACATTATAGAACCAATTGCTGAAGCATATGGAACTTTACTCATATGGTCCTTATCATCCAATGATTTAGGACTGTTATCTTTTGAGATCGATATCCCATGAGGCATCGGGACAAATCCCCTTTTTGCATCTTGCATCCCAAATCGATGCAAAACTTTGTCAATGTATGTACTCTGACTTAGGATGATCATTCTTCTTGATCTATCTCTATAGATCCTGATACCTAAAATATAGGTCGCTTCGCCTAAGTCTTTCATTGAGAAATTCTTACTCAACCAAGTCTTAACAGCCTGTAAAGAAGGAATGTCATTCCCTATTATTAATATATCATCAACATATAATACTAGGAATGCCACATTGCTCCCACTAACCTTCTTGTAAACACATGGTTCATCTTCATTTTGAATAAACCCAAACTCTTCGACGGTTTCATCAAAATGGATGTTCCATCTCCTCGAGGCTTGTTTCAATCCATAAATGGATCGACGTAACTTACATACCTTTCCAGCATCCATTGGATCAACAAAACCTTCAGGCTGTGTCATGTACACATCCACATCTTCTTCAAGGCTCCCATTTAAGAAAGCGGTTTTGACATCCATTTGCCTGATTTCATAGTCATGGTAAGCAGCTATAGCAAGCAAAATCCTGATGGACTTGACCATAGCCACTGGTGAAAAAGTTTCATCATAGTCAATACCATGAATTTGCTTGAAACATTTTGCCACCAATCGTGCTTTATAGGTCTGTACATTACCATCCATGTCGGTCTTCTTTTTGAAAACCCACTTGCACCCTATAGGTTTTACCCCTTCAGGTGGATCAACCAAAGTCCAAACTTGCTTAGTATACATGGATTCCATCTCAGATTTAATGGCATCCAACCATCTTTTAGATTCTAGAGTGTTCATAGCGTCTTCGTACGTGAGAGGCTCATCTTCATCCACAAGCATCACATCACCATCTTGAGTCAAGAGAAATCAATAAAATCTCTCGGGCTCATGGCGAATCCTACCAGACCTATGAACAACCTGTGTTTCTTGAGCAGTATTGTTTTCTTGTACATTCTGCTCAGGTTCCTCCATTGGTTCATTGTTATCATGTGGGTCTCGAATTTCATCGAGATCTATTATCCTCCCACTGTCTTTCTTAGACAACATTTCTCTTTCAAGGAACACTGCAGTTCGAGCAACAAACACTTTGTTCTCTGAAGGATTATAGAAAGAATAACCCTTTGTTTCAATTGGGTATCCCACAAAATTACATTTTTCTGATTTAGGTCCTAGCTTGTCAGAATTACACGTTTCACAAACGCCTCACATCCCTAAATTTTCATAAATGACATGCTATGACGTTTCTCAGCCCATATCTCATACGGAGTCTTCTGAACCGTTTTAGTAGGAACTCGGTTAAGTGTATAAACAGCCGTCTCCAAGGCGTAACCCCAAAAACTAATTGGAAGATCTGCATGACTCATCATCGATCGCACCATGTCCAATAAAGTACGATTCCTCCTCTCAGAAACTCCGTTCCATTGTGGGGTTCCGGGAGGAGTGAGTTGTGATACAATACCACACTCTTTTAATAAACTTCTAATTAATGGCTTAAGTATTCACCTCCACGATCAGATCGTAGAGTCTTAATACTTCCGCCAGTTTGCTTTTCTACTTCAGCTTTGTATTCTTTGAACTTTTCAAAAGAATCAGATTTATTCTTCATAAGATACACATATCCATATCTACTAAAATCATCAGTAAACATGATAAAGTATTAAAAACCACCTCTTGCCATAGTACGCATAGGACCACATACATCACTATGTATAAGTTCTAATCATTCAGTGGCCCTTTCACCTTGTCCAGTAAAAGGAGCTTTAGTCATTTTTCCAATGAGACAAGGTTCGCATGCTTCGTATGATTCAAAGTCAAACTTATCCAAGTATCCATCTTTATGTAACTTGGTAATGCGCTTCTCATTTATATGGCCTAAACGACAGTGCCAGAGGTATGTTTGATTTGAGTCATTAGTTTTAAGACGTTTGTTATTCACATTATAGATATGAGTGTCTAAATCAAGAACATATAAACCGTTAAATAAACGTGCAACCCCATAGGTAACATTATTCAAAGAAAATGAACAACTATTGTTCTGAATTAAAAATACAAAACCTTTCTTGTCCAAACAAGAAACCAAAATAATTTTTCTGTAAATTGCAGGCACGTAAAAACAGTTCTCAAGTTATGAAATAATCTCAGTGGGCAATGATAAATAATAAGTCCCTACAGCTAAAGCAGCAACCTTTGCTCCATTGCCAACTCGTAGGTCGACCTCTCCTTTAGCCAAAGTCCTACTCCTTTGTAGTTCCTGCACATTTATACAAATGTGAGAACCACATCCAGTATCCAATACCAATGATGTAGAAGTACACAAATTGACCTCTATAACATAAATACCTGAATCAGAAGCTTGATCAGCCTTCTTCTTCTTCAGATCCTCCAAATAAGCATGACAGTTTCTCTTCTAATGACCTGGTTTGCCACAGTAGTGACAATCACCCTTTGCAATAGCACCCTTAGGCTTTAAAGCCTATTTGGGATTAGCCTTTGGCTTGGGACCAGAAGCAGATCCAATCTTCTACTTTCCCCTCCTTCCATTTGCCTTTCCTATTAGCCTTACCTTAGTTATCTACCATCAACATGGCAGCAGGTTCAGCCTTTTTCATGTTGGTTTCAGCAGTTCGTAACATGGCCAACAATTCAGTGGGTGTTTTGTCTATCTCATTCATATTGTAGTTCATAACAAAATGAGTATAGTTGATGTTCAAATATTGTAAGATCAAGTCAATCTGAGCTTCCAGACCAATCGGGAAACCCAAAGTATCAAGATACTCAACATAACCTATCATCTTTAGAACATGTGGTTGAACTGGTTCACGCTCTCCCTGTTTGCAAGCATACAATGCTTTGCTCGTGTCGAACCTTTCTTGATGAGCTTGTCCCTCAAACATTCTTTAAAGGTGTTTAATCATCTCATAAGCATCCATATGCTCATGTTGTTTTTGAAGCTCAACACTCATGGTTGCTAGCATGAGACACGCAACATCATTCACATCATCAATATGCTTCTGATAAACATTTTGCTAAACACGAGTTGCATTCTCAGCAGGAGGAGCAGGTGAATGAATTTCAATGGCGTGAAGCTTTCGCTCTTGCCTGAGGACAATCCTCAAATTCCTATACCAATCAAGGAAGTTAGTTCCTGTCAGCTTGTCCTTCTCAAGGGTTGCTCTCACAGAGAAGTTATCTGTGTTGTTTGCCATTAAATATCTACAATGATTAAAATGCATATTAGTTAGTTGTAGAAGTTTAATTATATTCAAGTGATTATCATATACATTCATAATATATATCTCCCACTATTTTTATCAAATCAATAGCCCTAACTATTAATTCGGAAAGCATTTCATTAAATCTTTCTAGTGAGCCAAGATCTATATTTCATCCATGTTTTAAGATAGCGTTGGCTAATACACCCAAAACATGACTATTTAGGTAGACAACATTAGTCGATTATATCAAATATAACTCTTGGATAGTTTGGTAGAACAACACTTTGTACACATTTATTCAATAAATCTCACCAAACTCTATGCCTCTAAACCCACAATCCTATTGTGATGATTTAGTTAAGTTAGACTCAATGTTTCAACAAACTAAATCACTTACTTATCACGTCTTCCCATGATTGATAAAAGCACCTTATTTTGGCAAACCCACTCTTTCTCAATCCAGATCTTGACGAGTATTAAACATTGGAAGGCATCCGATTAACTTAATATGTATTTAGGGATTTTAATATTTATATGAACGATCATGATCCCATCATAAAGGGATTCTCAATTTTTCCTTGATCAAATAATCCATTTCAATATTCATCAATGGTTCGATTTCCAGATCGTCGGAGAAGTCACAAGCGATCTCACTTAAAACCCAACTTTCTTATGAATAATAATTCGCTTTTGACAAAATCTCCCCATATCAGAAAAAGAAAATTCATATTCAATACCGTGTTTCATAAACATAAGAATCTCATGATCATTTGTTTAATTTTAAAATCTTGAATCGCTACAGATTTTATCTTTCTTAAGCAGGCATGGCATGGGTGTCGTATCTAATACATACATCATTCCAACACATATATATCTACCCATGCATTCATAAACATATATGTATTTTGCATAAATTAAACGTGTTTGGTTATGGCCCCATCCTATGTGATATTTCCAAGCTAATGGAATTATCAAGGTCAATCTATGGTGGTTTCAAATACTACACTATTACATGTCTTTATCTTCTTCATTGCTCCATCATCTGGATTGCCTTCTAGCTTCCTTGCTTCCAAGTCTCCATTGAACAATTACATTGAATAATAAATAAATTCATTCTAATGAAATTACAAGAAGAACTCGAGTTATATTTGAGATTAACAATTACAATGAATAAATGATATGCAAGTCATATTTAGAAACCAAAACCATAAAACAAAATCACTATCCTATGGGTTTTTAGGCCATAACCATTCACCATGTTATCACATAACACATGTAATATATCTCAGATTATATAAACATATCATATAATCATATCTAATAAATTTTGAAATTTCAGAAAATTAAATAAATTTTAGAAAATAATAAATCGCCATTTCGGGGCCTGTAACGTCGTCAAACGGCTTACAGACGCGAAGTTGACTATATCAGTATTGCTCAGTGACATGATTCCAATCAGAAAACACATATCGTTTGCGAAAATCGGACACTGGACACAGATTTCAGAAAATCTACGGAAGCCGTTTCAGAATTCGTATCGAATATGATTTCCATAAAAGGAACAAACATGTATCATATACATACAGAAATACACACAATCATCCCATGATTATACAACACATGAATATCATATAAAATATATATATCAATATATAGTCATGGCATATCATATATATGTTAACATACATCGAAAAACTGTTAAACACATAACCAAATCATCCCATTATACACGTAGCTCTGATGCCATTGAAGGGTTTCGGGCATGAAAATGCAGCGGAATTAACGTAAAAACAATAAAAATCGAAACCCAATCGCAGGATCCATGTATAACGTTGGATGATTATGGTGAAAAAGTCTGTACCTTAACAAAACTTTCCGTATGCCGTTTAATGGAGGTCCAGAAAATATGAATCACAACAGCCCTTTGTTGCAAAGATCTCCTCTCTAAAGAAGTCCACACGAACGCCCGATCGTCCTACGATCACCGGAGTCGGTACTAGCCGAATTGTTTGTCTCTCTCTCTCTCTCTAGCCTCTCTTGATGTTGAGCAGCTAGGGTTTTTCTCTAAAATGAAATCTGATGATTAAACCCTAATACTATACATCATTATGTATATATAGGGGAGGGAGAGATTTTGTGCCTAACCCTAATCCATGTGGTTTCCAAAACCCATTATGACTTTGGATTATTATTATTATTAAATCTGAATTCTAATATAATTAACTTTGGGTTAAAGGTAACTTTAAGTGTAATCAAAGTATATTAATTCTCGTATAGAAATATAATGATTTCAAGTCAGAGGATCATTACATCATAATCACTGTGAGATTTCTTATGACACTTATTAACATATAGAATCTCACGGCGGGTCTTTCCAGTGTCATGTATTGATACATACACTTATGTTCTTGACTTCAGTATCACCATACCTATGACCAATGAGATGTGGTCATCTGTCAACAAGCATACTATTCTTATTGTATTATTACTGTCCTTAAATAATAATACTTGACTAGTGAATTTTAGGAATAAAATATTATTCATATAATCTCATTTTTAAGTCACATACTTAAAAATATATATTACGTATTAATATTCCAAGGACATTTATTATTCTTTCAATTTATGATGCAGTATATAAAGACATAATAAATATTAATTAAATAATCACACAACATAATTGTTTTCAATAAAACATTAAAAGTATTATCTCTAGGACACCAATACTAACAACTGTGGTCTGTTCCAAAAGTTGCTGTCACTTGAATGTGCTGTCGTAGGCTCCTGGATGTAGAATGTTACTGTCAAAGATTTGATCTATGTTGTGCATGAACACTTTGTGAACTTCTACTTCATGGATCATTTATTTCATTTACACATGACAGTAACTATTGATACTTACTGTCATCTACTTGTTTATTTGAGCATCTTATTACAAGTGGCATTTTAAATATACTATCAAACTATATATGACAATATGTTTTACTTAGTTAATTATTAATTAATCTAAGTAAATATTAGTTGATTACAATGATGGTACCACAATCCCTATCAATCTCCCCTAATTTATTTTTATGATGAATAAAGACAAATTTAAAGAAAACTGCAGATGTTATCTCAAGAAAATGAAAGAAAATACAAGTACACTCCTATCTCAAGTTTAGCTCATCTAGACTGAGCAAATCTTCAACTTTGACTTGAGCTGCATCTCTACTTCTTCTCTACTATCATCCTTCCATACAGTCCCTCAAGAGCTTTCAGTTCCCCTATTCTCTTCTTCTGTCTTGGCATGATCAGCAACACAATCTAAGACTAGTTTCACCATTTTATGAGAAAGATTCCTTAACTCCTTGTAAGTGTAGTAATTCTCAGTTGGTCCTTTGGATATACACAAGTACTTCATTCCAAACATGTCCTTGAAAAATTTTTCCTTTGTAGAAGATTAGATCTGCTTCACCCTGAGTTTGTCAATAGATTCATCCTCTTCTTCTCTAGACTCAATGATCTCCCAAACAATTTTGCTTAGATCCCTTTCGAACTCCAGGAATGAGCCTGTGATCATTCTGAATATTTTCCTTAAGTTTTCATTATTGAGCACCCTGAAGTTGACAACCTCCACTTCAATGCTATCAACAATGATTCCCAGGGGCCCAAACAGGACTGAAGAAACATAGTTGGGCTTTTTAGAGAATTGATCATTCAACATTGCATGCTTCATGTCAATCTCAGCCTCCTTGATTCTTTTTGAAATTTGCTCTACTTTCTTCTTTGCAGCTTCAACCTCTTCTTCAAATTTCTTCATTTTTTTCCTTCTCCTCCTTCCTCTTAGAGTCACATATCTCCAGTGCTCTATTCTTCAGATAAAAAACCTCATAATTAGTGATATTGAGCAGTTGCTTCTTGATAAGCTCAATGATATGAGAGTCATTCACAACCAAATTCTTTAACTCCTCAAATGTGATTTCTTCAGCAGAACCACCAGTATTGTAGAAGACAATTCTGTCTGGATTTCTGAGAAGACATTTTTGTGTCCTCTCATACTCAAACTTCTTCTCAATCTCCATCTTCTTCTTGGCTTGAATAATTCTCACAACATTTGACATATATTTGCACTCCTCAGGATAAGGATATCCCTCCAACTGCTTCACCAACTTTTCAAGTAGGTCCAGATTCTTGTCCTGTAGAGACTTTGTGCTCCAAAAATCCTTGATTCCATCTTCTCCCTCAAACATCACCCCATCTGAGTAAACAACTGTCTCAGGCTCTTCAACATCAGTAAAATCCAAAGGATGAGGCTTGAAGGAATCCATCAATTCCATGAGCTTCTTTATCAACAGACTTCTCACTAACTGTGTCCTCATGTCTGATCCTTGAGTTATGAGCAGCATTTCTCTGAGCATAAAATAATTCACTTCTTTCATCTCATAGCTCAACTCTTCAACTGCTTCATTTGAATACAAGAGAATTATCTTGTTGAGAGTATTCACCTCAAACCACTCAAACTTCACTTTAACTAGGGATTCTGCCTTTGATTCTGCTATATTATTGATTGTTTGTCTTCTGACATCCAGACAATCCTCATGAAGCACTTCAGACACAAGCTTCCACCCTTTCTTGCTAGGCCTCCTGCTTGAATGTGGCTTAGGCCTTTCTGCCCTTGCCTTCATGTACTTCTTTGAAAAAGATAATTTCTTTAATTTGGCCTTGCTCAGCGCCCTCTCCTTTTGTATGGGATTTTCCCAGCCCCTCATTTTCATGCTCACTTCTCTTTTCTTTTATCTCTCTTTTCACACCATCTCTCATCCTAGGCGCAAGAGACTGAGCAGGTACATCTTGCACAAGAGTTGTAGATTTTACCTTGAGTAATGAAGATATAAGAGCAAAATCATCATCACTATTTTGTTGAGGGGAGGCAGCCATTGGAGAGTTACTGTCTGGAATTGAAGTGTTGACAGCATCTTTGACAGCTTCTGTTGAGAAGTTACTGTCATGAGGATTGACAACAACTTTTTCATTAACAGCTACAGAGGCTGTGACAACAATCTCTTCTACCCTTTGAGTAGAAGGTTCTTGTGGATTAGTATTATCAGTTTCTTCCAACTGTTGAAATAGTGCATCAACATTTTGATCTTCAATATTGGAAAAGTGTGATGCATTATAGTTGAATGAACTGTGTTCCAAATGTTCTAGTCCTATTATGTGAATATCTGTAAGTGTGAGCTCAGGTTGAGTGAGTTCAACATGTTGTGCAGACTCTTTACAGGGTGCCATGAGAGACTGGCCAAGTTCAATAGATGCCTCTTGTTGAGAGGGGACATCTAGAGGTGTGTTTTTGTCCCTTTTAAGAGATGTGCCCTTTTGAGAGGACACACCCTGGCTGACATAGGTTGATACCCTTGCCTTCTTTCTCCTAGGCTCACTAGGGTCTTCTGTGGGTTCTATGATCTGACTACCACCCTTATTTGCTGCATCTAGTGCAGTTTCACCACCTACCCTTGGAAAGGTTTCTATTTTAGGTTGAGTGCTTCGCATCCTTTTAGAGACCTGGTCCTTTTGAGAGGAACCAGACCCTTGGCTTACAGACTTGGTGACTCTAAAAGGCCGGACTCCTTCAAAATGTTTAGAGTGTGGGTTAGGAATGGAGAGGTCAACACCATTCTCATCACTCAAAGAAAATATATGGTAGTCCCCAATAATTTTTAAATTTAAACTTTTTATTGTTGCAAGCATGAAATCAGTTATGAATAGACTCAATTCAGTGTTAAGGGGTTTACTGGTTAACAAATAATGAGTATTTTTCTTTAGTATTGGGAACTCCATGCATTGAACACTATCTAAATTAATTATACCTACAACAAAGATAATTATAAGCATAAAAAATCTAGGATAGTAAATTACCGGTTTTCTGGCTTCTTTCTTACCCAGCACCAGCTTAAACAGGGGCATCAGAAGCTTTCCAACATCAATTCTGTAATTGTGCACCATGGAATGCACTATCCTCTTGATGTATGCTGACACTTCATTCCAGCCACTTATTTTGCTTGACATGGACCTGGAGACAACGTCTAGAATCATGCTCCATTCTTTGTTGAGGTACTTTCTGTCCATGCCTCCCGAAGGATACCATTCATCATTGTTAGCATTCAGTTTGGGTCCAGCATACCCAACTATCTTGAAGAACTTGGTGAGTTGTTCTTCACTAGCAGGCTCCTCAAAAAGCGAGCCTTCAGTCTCTTCTACACGAAGAGCTTCATTGATGTGAGAAGAATCAATGGTGTAAGTGATACCATTGATTTAAAAGGAGATATAGCTTGCATCTTGCTCCCCCTCACATACAGTAGAGGTCCAGAATTGAGAAAGTCTAGGGATTTCGAGATGTTGACTTGCGGTTAGGGCATAGGTGAGGTATGAGTTATTCATGAAGCCAACAAAGGGTTTGAAGGCTTCACCAGCTTCACCCACTGAAGCCATGGCGGTGAAGTTGGTTTGAGCTAGGGTGCAAAGAATTTGAGGTCCAGACATGGTTAATTGATGTTAAGGTTAAGAAAGAACGAAAGGTTTAAGAATTTGAAGAGCGATTTAGAAAAAAAAGTTGCAGAGAAAATGGAGAGTTATAAGGGTGTAGGAGAGTAGTGAAGTTATGAGAGAAATAAAGTAAAGTAAAGAGTGAGAGAAATTTTAGCTGAGTATTTATATGATGTGAAAAAGGTACTGTCAAGAAAGAATTTTAAACGATTTTAAGTGATAGTTGTCTTCAAGTTTCATTCCTCGATAGTAACTTCTGTGCTAAAATGACATACACTCTTGACAGTAACATTAGCAAATAAGAATAAATGAGTAAATCTAATGTTAATTGTTGACAATATGTTATGCGGGGTTTTTGGAAAACTATGCTATCAAAGAGTACTGATAGTAAGTTCCATAATTTGACAGTATATTTCAATCCCGCATACTGTGCTGTCATTATTTCTCATTCCTTTGACAGTAGGTTTCACAAGATTTGACAGTAAGTTTCAATCCCACGAAACAAACTGTCAAGTCTTCTCAGCCATTTGACAGTAAGTTCCACAAGGTTCGACTGTAACTTTTAATCCCGTGGACTTTACTATCAAGACTCATTAACCATGTGACAATAGGTTTTCATAGATTTTGGCAGTAACTTATCATTATGTGACAATATGAATAAAACATACTGTCAAGTAACTTGACAATATCTTTTATTGGTCACATAGGAATTAAGTTACTTATAAATAAATTAGTTAACCTCTCAGTTAAATATCATCATGTCTTTCCACTGTGAAAGAAATCAAAACACCTCTATAGGCCATTAATTCACAGTGAAATTTAGTTAACTAAAATTTTATCAACTAAACAGAATTACATTAATATGTTAAATTTAACATACCCAATTCACTCACTAGCCTGTTAAAAGTCTTTTCACCCAATGGTTTGGTGAAAATATCTACAAGTTGCTTCTCTGTGGGAACATAGATTAGCTTGATTGTGCCTTCCTCCACATGCTCTCTAATAAAATGATGTCTGATGTCAATGTGCTTAGTTTTAGAGTATTGAACATGATTCTCAGAAATTGATATGGCACTAGTGTTGTCACAGAAGAAAGGAATTCCTTGCAGAGTCAACCCATAGTCCAATAGCTGATTCCTCATCCAAAGTAGCTGAGCACAGCAACTACCAGCTGCAATATATTCAGCCTCTGCAGTTGAATTTGACACTGAATGCTGCTTCTTTCTAAACCATGATACCAATCTTTCTCCCAAAAACTGACAGCTTTCTGTTGTACTTTTTCTGTCTATTCTGCATCCATCATAGTCTGAGTCTGAGTATCCAACCAAGTCAAAACCAGATTCTTTAGGATACCAAAGGCCAAGATTTTGAGTGCCTTTCACATATCTAAGAATTCTTTTTACTGCCATTAGATGTGACTCCTTGGGATCAGACTGAAACCTTGCACACAAGCCTGTAGCAAACATAATGTCAGGCCTGCTAGGTGTTAGATAGAGAAGAGAGCCAATCATGCCTCTGTACATTTTGTTGTCCACCTTCTTTCCTCTTGGATCCTTGTTAAGTTGAGTTGCTGTTGAGATTGGAGTCTTTGCAGGAGATGAGTCTTCCATATCAAATCTTTTTAAAAGATCTTTAACATACTTAGTCTGACAAATAAATATTCCATCTTCTTTTTGATAGACTTGAAGTCCAAGAAAGAATACTAATTCACCCATCATGCTCATCTCATACTAGTTCTGCATCAACTCAGATAATTTCTTGCATAAGTCTTCATTTGTTGATCCAAAGATAATGTCATCAACATACACTTGAACTAGAATGATATCATTTCCATGCTTTTTGTAGAAAAGAGTTTTATCCACAATCCCTCTTGTAAAGTTGTTATCAATAAGAAACTTGGAAAGAGTATCATACCAAGCTCTTGGTGTTTGTTTTAGTCCGTACAATGCTTTGAGCAGTCTATACACAAAGTTTCCCATTTTGGATCTTCAAAGCCTGGGGGTTGTTCAACATATACTTCTTCTTCTAACTCTCTATTAAGGAAAGCACTCTTGACATCCATTTGAAATACCTTGAAGTTGTTTTATGCAGTAAAAGCCAAAAATATTCTAATTGCCACTTGTCTGGCAACATGAGCAAATGTATCTTCATAATCAATCCCTTCCTGTTGACAGTAACCTTTTACCACCAGCCTTGCTTTGTTTCTTATGACAGTACCACAATCATCCATCTTGTTTCTATAAACCCATTTAGTGCCTATAATGGATTTATTCTTTGGTCTAGGAACCAATTCCCAAATACAGCTTCTTTCAAATTGATTAAGCTCTTCTTGTATGGCATTAGTCCAATCTGGATCAGCCAAGGCTTCTTCAAGAGTTTTAGGTTCTATTTGAGAGAGGAAACAAGAATACATACATTCATTGGCCACATTTCTTCTTGTTTTGACTCTAGTTCCTTGATCACCAATGATTAAATCATTAGTGTGATCCCTGTTCCATTTATTTCCTCTTTGAGAATCACTAGAGTCTTCAACATTTTGCTGATTGACCACATTTTTTGTTCTTGCACTGTTGACAGCATCAATTTCCTCAAGTCCACTGTTCATTGGAACATTCCCAGAAAAATCAATTTTTTGGGCAGTTCCTTCATTTTCTCCAAACTGATTGGGAACCATTGTTGGACCCGAAATTGTGTGATCAATTCTTGGTGAATCCTCTTCAATCTCTTCTAGATAGCCTTGATTTTCAAAGGCTAAAGATTCTGTCTCTTGACTTCCTTCAATTCCAGGAAATTTAGTTTCATCAAAGGTGACATTTGCACTCTCCTCCACAGTTTTGTGATCAATGATGTAGACTCTGTATGCAGTCCTATCAATACCATATCCCATGAAAATTCCTTCAAGTGCTTTAGTATCAAACTTCCCTTTGATCTCAGTTGAATCTTTCATGAAGTATCACTTGCTTCCAAAGACATGGAAATAGTTTACAGTTGGTTTCCTTCCTGTGAGAAATTCATAGGGTGTCTTTCCATAGGCTTTGTTGACTACAGTCCTGTTTTGAGTGTAACAGGCTGTATTGATTGCTTCACCTCAGAAATAGGTAGGAAGTTTTGCTTCACTCAACATTGTTCTTGCAGCCTCAATAAGAGTTCTGTTTTTCCTTTCAACAACACCATTTTGTTGAGGTGTCCTTGGTGTAGAGAATTGTTGAGTGATTCCATTGTATTTTTAGAAATCATTCATGACACTGTTTTGAACTTAGTACCATTATCACTTCTTAAAATTTGCACTTTGAACTTTGGATTTTTATCAAGAACCCTAACCATGTCAATAATCTCTTGTGCAGCTTTATCTTTAGATGCTAGAAATCTTACCCATGTATATCTTAAAATCATCAACCATTACTAAAGCATATCTTTTTCTAGCAATAGATTGCACATTTATAGGACCAAATAAGTCCATATGAATTAGTTGAAATGCCTAATTTATTGAACCACTAGGAGTGCTTTTATGAGCATCTCTCCTTAGCTTTCCTTTCTGGAAATCCTCACACAATCCTTCTTGACAGAATTCAAGTTGAGGCAGTCCTTTCACCAAATCTCTCTTTATCAGATGATTCATTGCTTTGAAATTTAAATGAGAGAGCTTCTTATGCGACAACCAACTTTCAGATGGAGAAGCCTTACGGTAGAAACAGTAGACTTTATCTTTCCTTACAGAGTCCAAGTCAGCTATGTAGAGGCTTCCTTTCCTTAATCCTTGAAGAGCTTCTTCTCCTGTCTTCTTATTGACAATGGAGCATCTGTCTTGATCAAAACCAACCTTGAAACCTCTTTCACAAAATTGAGTGACACTCAACAAATTGTGCTTCAATCCATTCACTAGAGCAATTTTCTCAATCTTCAGATTTCTAACCTCCAGTATGCCATATCCCATTGTGAAACCAATGTTGTTGTCACCAAAGGTTACATAAGGGCCATCCATTTCTTTGAACTGTCATAGCAGGGCTTTATCACCTGTCATGTGTCCTGAGCATCCACTGTCAATGATCCACATGATTCTTTTATTTTTTCTGTTGCCATGCAAAGCAAAATATTTCAAGTTGCTTTTGGTACCCAATTCATATTGGGTCCATTTGGTTTAGCTTGATCACAGTATGAAGTTGGATTTCTTAAATTATCTTCTCTTGCTTTTAGCAAGACTCCTGTAGCTACCCATTCTGATTTGATTACTGGTTTGGTATCTTTTCTCTTGGGTTGCTTGTCCATCCTAACTTTAGGTGGACTTGGAGTCTTTGCCTTTTCAATTTTAGCATTCTTATGCAGACATTCTTGATTATTAGCAAAAGGCAAGTTAAAGCAAATACTCATGAAGTACATTTTGCAAGATATACAATCAAAATCACCACAGTGAGTTACTTGTCTGTTCTTTAAAGGCATGCTGTGTAAGTTTCCATTGCTAGAGGTAGCATTCTTAACATTAGAGTTATCCTTGTTGCAAACATGAGTTAGATGACTAGAAGACCTATAATTGTTACACAATTTTCTAGGAGCATTAGGAATGTAATCATAATTGTTCTTTTTATTTATTCCTAATTTTCCATTTCTGTTCTTCTTGGTCTTCATGACAGTATGTTTCGAAGTTACTGTCATGCTGGTGTTGACAGTAGGTTTAGGTGGAGTTGTCTTGACAGTAAGTTTGGATCTTACAGTCTTGATAGTATCTTCTGAACTTACTGTCGAGCCAGTGTTGACAGTATCATTCAAACAAAAGTTACTGTCAGGATCAATATTAACTGTCTTGGGGATTTTGATAGTATCTTTTTCCTTAAAGGATTTATTGACAGCTTCGTTGTCCTCATCATCTATCTCTTGTTTAATTATTAATGCTACTTCATCAAATTCGAATTCAGCCTTTTTGAACAGTGGATTCTTCACTTTCTTTAAAATAGAAGGTTTGAAAGTATGTTTGCTTTCTTCTTCAACATCATGTTTCTTTCCATTTTTCTTTTCATAGTTAAAACCTATACCTACCTTTTGATTTTTAGTGTTATCATCATGGTAAGATTTTAACAAGGAAGAGGAATTCTTGTAGGCCTTGATTTTTAATTCATTCTCAGAAATCTGTTTCCTAAGGAATTCCTCAATCTGAGAAGCACAAACAACTTTGTTCTTAAGAATTTCATTTTCTTGTTGAAGAGACTCAAAAGCCTTCTGTTTCAGTTCAAGTTCATGATTTTTAAGTTTTAATGACTCATTAGCACTAGATAATCTAGCTATATCCTCATTTGCAGCTAACATGCTTGTCTGAATATTAAAAATCTCTAAACTTAGACTTTCAACAGTTTTCTTATACTGGGATGTAGTCATATCAACAGTAGTAAGAAAAGGTACCTGAATTGATGAAGTGGATGAACCTTCTCCAGAGCTTGCCATGAGAGCAAGATTTCTATATTCTTCTTCTTCCTCTTTATCTGAATCTTCCCAGCATTTTCCTTTAGCCACAAAGGCTCTTCCCTATTGCTTTTTCAGCAAGGCTTCATAATTTGCTTTGACTTCCTCATAGTCACTGTCATTTCTTCTAACTTGTTTTGGCTTCTCGCACTCTATCACAAAATGCCCCATTTCACTGCAGTTGTAACACCTTATTTTGGATATGTCCACCATACCTGTCTTGTATCCACCTTTGCCACTTCCTCCAGGTTTTGAGATATTTGGCTTATTGAACCTGGAGCCTTGTCCTCTTGGTTTGAAGGCTTTGTTCTTATTGAATCTCAAGTTGGAGAACTTTATTGCCATGTAGGCCATTGTTTTATTTTCCATGTTGTCCAGTTCCTTCAAAGTAAATAACTCATCTTCTTCACCATCCTTGAGTTCTAGAGTCACACCTTCATCTTCATCTATAATTTCTTCAATCTTGATTTGCTGTTAATGCTGTGATTCTTTGAGTTGCATCAGCTGTGGATCCTGAGCCACTAGAGCATTAGAAGTGTTGGCCATCTTTCCTCTTTGACTAGCTTGGATAGCTCTCTTTTGCAGCAACTCTAGCTCATAGGTTTTAAGGATGCCATACAAAGTTTCAAGAGAAACTTTTGATAAATCCCTTCATTCTCTTATGGCAGAAACCTTGTGCTCGAGGTGATCAGGAAGTGCAACATGAATTTCATGCTTACCTCCTTTTTGTCATAAAACTTTCCATGCAGCTGCAAGTCATTGATCAGCCTATTAAACCTCTCAAACATCTCAGTTAACCCTTCACTTGGTTTAGCCATAAAGGCTTCATACTGAGACACCAGAATCTGTATTTGATTTTCTTTTACTTCCTCTGTCCCTTCACAGAGTATCTCAATGGTTTCTCATATTTGCTTTGCACTGGTGCAATTGACAATGTTGTTGTACATGACATTGTCAAGTGCCTCAATGATAATAAATTGTAAGCAATCATCTAGATATACTTTTTCCTTCTCAGTGTTAGTGTACTCTGAAACCTTTTTAGGAACCCAGTAGGCTGTTATAGTTTCACCATCTACTGTGGTTTCAGGTACACATGTTTGAGGGACAAAGGGACCATTCTCCAGGATTCCAGGATAGAGTGGGTTGGCCGTTTTTATGAACAACATCTTCTTTCTTTTCTAGATATTGTAGTGCTATTTGTCAAAGGTGGGTATTTTTATGCTGCTTACTTTCTGTGCACTCATTTTTAGATCTTTTCAGGTTATGTATGTCTAACCTCCTGCTCTGATACCAGTTGTTAAGCAGAATGAGTGTTGTAGAAGGGGGGGTTGAATGCAATTTAATAAATTTATCATTTTTTGCTAACAACAAATAAAAGCCATAATATTAAGTTAAAAGGCAAACAACAAGCAAGCTAAAGACACACGGTGTTTTACTTTAAAATTTAATTTTATTAATTTTTGTTGCTACAACTGACTGGAAAATATTTCCAGCTTCAATAGACATAATAACAAGAGACTGCTAGTGTTTTTATGCTTGAAAAAAGTTAAGCTCAGTTGTATGCGTGTTAGGGAAAGTGTTTGTGAGATGTGTGTATTTAAACTAAAACACATATCTCACTTACAAGTACACTTTCCCTTGTTTCCTGGACAATACTCGAAATAGTAATCTCACTTTTTCTTCTCAAGTCTTGTCTTCATTCCAAATGTAGATAAAGGTACTCTGTGAGGATTGGACATTCTTGATACCATGAATACGCTTCCCCTTTATGCTTGCTTTTTCTCAAGTTGCGATTGTAGACTTGACAGACTAGGTAGAAATTTCAAGATCAATCTGTGAATTGACTTTACCTAGTCTACTTCTTGAAACAGACTTTCAGCTTCACTGAAAGTTACTGTCAACCTTTAGCTTCACTTTGGTGACAACATCTTTGTTACCACGTACTTTACTGTCAGGCTCACCAGTCTTCTAAAACATGCTGTCGTTCAAAGGTACTGTCAACTATTCCGCCAAACATGCTGTCGATCATCCCGCCAAACATGCTGTCAACTCTCCACGCCATCATTCTCCGCCAAGTGTACTGTCAAGGAATAGTTACTGTCGTCTGTTCCAAAAGTTGCTGTCACTTGAATGTGCTGTCATAGGCTCCAGGATGTAGAATGTTACTGTCAAAGATTTGATCTATGCTGTGCATGAACACTTTGTGAACTTCTACTTCATGGAACATTTATTTCATTTACACATGACAGTAACTATTCATACTTACTGTTACCTACTTGACTATTTGAGCATCTTATTACAATTGACATTTTAAGCATACTGTCAAACTATATATGACATTATATTTTACTTAGTTAATTATTAATTAATCTAAGTAAATATTAGTTGATTACATTGATGGTATCACAATCCCTAACAACCTTTAAAATCAATTTGTGTTAATAAATTTTTAAATATCACCAGATTATTAATAATACAAATACCCAAGATTTTAAAAGATTATCTAAAATTCAAATTATATATCTTCATAAGTTTTAAGATATTGATTGAATACCATCAGATTTTAAAATCTTAAAATACACTCAAATTTTAATTAATTTTTTAAAATTCAAATTAAATATCCTTAAAATTTTGAAATCGCCTACTTAACCAAAGTAACCATGGTTCAATTCCTGGGACGTGGAGAATTTTTCCCGCACTCCAGTTTGAAGGGTCATCAGTGTGATCTTATCGTTCAGTTAATCCGATTTACATGTCACGAGCTTGAGGCGGTGTGACGTGATACCGGTTAAGATGTTCGGAAATTACATTTTTTGACCAAGATTTTGAAATAATAAAAAAAGAATCTAAATTCAATACACCCCTGAATTCAGGGGTGGTGAATTCTTTGAATTCTGCAAGATTTTTTTGAATTTGAAAATCCAAATGTATTCAATTTATATTTAAAAAAATCCATTAAAATTTGGTGGCATTTAATAAGGATTTTAAAAAGTCTATTAAAGTCTTGAGGTATTCAATTTAAATTTTAAAAATTTCATTAAATATAATGATATTTAATTTAAATTTTAAATTACCCATTAAAACAGGATGGTATTCAAAATTTGATGATATATACGTTGACTTTATAAAAGGTTGGATTTTAATGAATTTCACGGTGTTTTTATCATTTTTGAAATCTAAAATCTACTAAATTGTGAAGGATTCTATCTAAATCTACGAGATTAAATATCGAATCCGTGAGAATTAGCATAAAATTAAAATTAATTAAAATTAATTAAAATTTTTAAAAATTTATAAATTAATACTAATCTATTAAAAAATTTTAAAATTTGAATTTAATATGCCCCTAAATAAAGGGCCTGTTACCGGGTGTACTACCCGAGTTCCAAACACACGAAAAATGAATCAACTCAAAAAAAAAAAGTCAATACAAATTTAAGAGAAATCTTTTGGATTTCAAAAAAATTTGGGTAAAATTTTGAATTCTAGAAAATTTATTAAAAATCGATATTATTTGATAAAGATTTTAAGAGATCTATTATAATATTATAATATTCAATAATAATTATAAATTATTCTTAAAAACATAAAAAATACTTTAATTAAGATTTAATAAAATCTAATGATATTCAAACAATACACACAATCTTGAAAAAGCTTCTGAGAACAAGTTGGAAAGATTTTGAGCTACCACATCATGCATGCATATGTGAAGTCGTCCGTGGTCTCGTACATAGCAGCTATGGGAGAAATACATTTGACTCGTTGGGAAACCATCTTTAACTCGAAACAATTCTCTATTGTTAGACCTTTGAGAGAAGACAGAGCACCGTCCTCAACTTGCCATTCTTCCAGATTCTCTAAGTTTCGTAATACTAAAAATTGGAGACCTGGAAACCCATCATGACTGCATACCATTTTGTTCCCCGTGTATGTTTCCCGCATATTAAGGGTGATCAGATTTGACAACCTTTCCAAAGTGGGCATGGGGTCTTGTTTGAAATTACTATAAAAGAGTCCTAAATGCGTCACTGAATTTGGTATGCTTTGTAATTCTGATGGATGTTTTATTTTACCTCTTAACCAAAGAGTCTTGAGACGTTTGCAAGACCATAGAGGTTTCATTGTTGGCATGACATTTCCTTCTTGTGGTGAATAGAGGTGTAATCTTTGGAGACTTGTTAAACTGGCCATGGAATCCAAACAGTTATCAGCACTTCCTGAAATCAATAATAAACCCAGTGTATGAAGGTTGCTGAAATTCGCAGTATCAATCTTCATCCAATCGTCAGACCACATATTATATAGAGTCTGGAGCTTTGATTGGTGGCTGTTATCGATAATCTCATTCCCTCCATGTAGCCAAATTGTTAGACGTCTCAATTCTTCCAACTTACATATCTCTCTAGGCACGCTGTAGAACGTATCATACAAACTACACAAAGTTTGTAGCTTTTTCAATTTTCCTATAGTTGGAGGGATTTTTAAATGTGTGTCACGACCCCCACCCCGAATTAGACCTAAGAACTTTAGGAGTACCAAATCCCCTATTTCTTCTGGTATTATGCCAGATCTTACAAACCTCAAATCTAGAACTTTAAGATTTTTAAATCTTGTGTACATCAACTTCATTTCTTCCATTTTGATAAGTTCATCAAAATCCCTGTTATAAACCACTGCTAATGAACACAACCTTAAATCATCAGAACTACGCACAAGTAATTTCAAGTACTCTCCAAACCTGCTGTAAATGACATGTCGTGGTTGTCCTTGTAGCATATTATTAGGACTTTCATTTTGTTTGGTTGTGTCAAAAATTCCTAATAACTGGTTCGCCGTGGCCTTCTGTATGGCAAGATCACGTACAAGATCATGCATCTGACACTGTAAGACTTCTCCATTCAATCCCATTCTTGCTACCTGAATCATATTGCGGTTAATTAGCTCATATAAATAATCCTCAGCCAGATCCTCCATCACTATCCCAACTCCTACATCAGCTTCTGTTATGAATTCCTCTGCAATCCATAACAACATCAAGTCCTTAACAGTAAACATGTAGTCTTCTGGGAATTTTGAAAGGTATAGAAAACATTGTTTGGTCTGGAAAGACAAGTCATCATAACTCAAGCTTAGTATCTCTTGAATTTCCATAGACTTCCCCTTCAACTTTCTCCAAAGATGGCCGTTCACATCTTTCCAATCCTTGTGCAAAAGAAGTCCACTCAATACCACAATTGCAAGTGGTAGACCTCGACATTTATGTACCATCTCCTTTCCCAACTTCTCCTGATTTTTGGTTGGTTTTGCTCTCTTACAGAACAATTCCCAGCTCTCATCATTCCTCAGAAAACGGAGTTGATGGACAAAACATCTGTCATCTACACTCTGTGCAACTTCTTTATTTCGTGTTGTTATGATCACTCTACTACCATTCTTCTTGTCTGGAAAAGCCATTTTAATTTTTTGCCAAACATTTATATCCCATACATCATCAATCACAACCAGATAGCGACCACGATTTTGCAATACATTTTGCAATTCCCACAGCAAGTCAACCTCATCCATATTTTTCAACAAATCAAGTTCGTTTCCCATGAAAGACTTTATTATCTTCTGCATAACATCTTTGATGTTATAGTCCTCAGAGACAGAAACCCAAGCACGACTCTGAAATTTGCTCAACTGGTTAGAGTGGTACAGCTTGCTAGCAAGAGTTGTCTTACCCAACCCCCCCATTCCGTGTATAGAAATTACACGAAGGGAAGGGTCCCCTCTGATAAGTTCAGTTAACAAAGTCTTAAAATCATCCTCAAAACCAACCACATCAAAGTGGTTCTCAAAGGATGTTGCTCTTAGTAATGTTCTTTTTCTCTTTTGCAAATTTGGATGGGCTAATATGCCATCTATGTTGTACTCGTCTCGCCTCTTCTTGATCTCATCAACTCTTCCCTTGAGCGACTCAATCTCCTTGCCAATCTCATAAAGTTTAGCTTCTTTCTTGCAAAAGCAAATATAACTCCACAGAAGATCGATAACAATTTGTTTTTTGGCTGCATGTTCTTTTTGGATAACACTAATCCTCTCCAAAATAATTTCAGCTTCAGTCGCAACCTCTCTAATGCTGTTTATCCATAAGGTGATCCGGGGATCCTTCTCTTGTGTTTCTTCTGCATCTCTTACCCAAGATTGGAGGTAGCCCAATTCATCTTTAAGCCATCTTAAAGCATCTTTCACTCCTATCCTAATGTTAACTTCTTGTATAAGAAAATTACTTAGCTTTTCTACTGCAATTGATACAACTGCGTCAACCATTTTTCTTAGTTCCTTTGGCCGCCCAAACTTTTGAAGCTTCTGAAAAAAGAGAAAAACAATATGCATGGCACTACGCGTAAGCGAATTTCAAGCACATTAATATAGCCAAAGATATATACATTCTACATGTTTACCGGTTAACGCGCAACAAGAACCGTTGAAAGGTACTCCCTTCGTCCCATTTTACACGTCACTTTTAAAAAAATTACACATATTAAGAATTTCTAACATAAAAATTGTTTTCCTAATTACATTGATTGAGATAATTTCAATGCATAATTTGAATGATAACTATATGACATTAATTACCAATACTAATACTAATACTTTAGTCAAAGGTTATTTTGGAAATTTACCTTTAAAATTGCATTGAAAAGATAATGAACATGTATAATGGGACAAATTTTTTTCTCAAAAATGACCACTAATCTGGGACGGAGGGAGTATTTTTAATATCTTAACTAGATACGTTTTGACAATTTAGTGCCTGTACATAGAAAACATTCATTACAGTGTCTGAAACTTGTAAATATTTTTAATTTTGTGTCTCAAACTAGTAAATACTTTCATTTAAGTATCGATCTAGGTTTTTAAACGATAATCTGATATTATGCACATGACGAGCACACTTTTTCAAAAATATGTTATATATAAGTGCATTAAATTATTACATTTTAATTCTAATTTATTAATTTAGTACAAAAAGAGAAAAGCCAGCGATAAATTTAATATCAGGTATGAAAATTCACTTTGAGCATACGATACAAAATGAAATAAATACATTTATAATTTAATAATAATATTTTATATAATATATATGTATATATATAATATGGGTTTAATCCTGTCAAAAAAATATGGATTTAATGGCTCTAAAATTATCTTTTTTTACAAGTCTCTAAATTTATCTTTAATTAACTACGTAAAGTTATTTTATTAGTTAACTACCTCAAGTTAACACATATTATAATATAAATCAAATTTATTTTTATAAATATTAGAGACATATAAAATTAACTATTTTTGTATTGTATTTTATTATAACTCAGGAAATTACCTAAGATCATCTCAGGATCATCAAGATCCTCTAAATATTTAAAAATTGTGTATGGGAACCGATTTAGGCTAGCATGATACGAATAGTATAGATAAAATTGTCTAACGGGTCGGATTTGATTGAGTTTTAATAAAATTAAAATATTTTCGGGTTATCTAAATTTAAGTTTATCTAATTTTGGATCGGATTGGGTTTATTTTGATTATTTATAATTTTCTATAAAAGTGTAATGAAGTTTAATATTAAATTTTCATTAATATACAATTAACAACTAACTAATACTTTACATACTACACATATAAATTTTTTATATAATATAATATAATATTAATAAAATCTAGTATATATTGATAAAATTAAACACTAGTTCACTAAATAAGTATTGACTATTGAGTAAAAATGAAATAATAAAATGAATATATACAAATTATTTATTTTATATCTATTTATACTATACATAAAAAATTATATTTTACAATATTACGCATATAAATATATCGGGATTTCATCAAATTTTGGGTTTGAATTGGGTTTTAAATTTTAGATCGGGTATCAATTCAATATAACTAAAATTTAAATATACAATTTCGAATTTGATAAAATTTAATCGGATCGAATATCTATCGAATCAAATTATTTTATCATTTAAATATAAATGTGTAAACTACTGCAAACACTCCTATAGTAGTTTTGTTAACAAAGCAAATGCAATTACAAATAAAGAAGAATATAATCGCTGCAAAGTTATTATCGAGTTCAGTGAAAATGTTTCACACAATCAGCGCATGGTATTAAAGAAAATTTACGACAATAAAAAATATATGGAATCACAATTTCATATATATATATAAGAGGAGTAAATGAACCTGGAAAGTGCCAAATTGTGGGGATAAGAGATAAGCAAATTGAGAGACATATTATTTTTGAACCACCTAGCTCCATATTTATAAGCAATCTACAAGAATATAAGGAAATTATATGAAGGAGAAATGGAAAAGAATAAGTTAGCAATAAAGGAAAGTATAAAGTGTATGAGACAATAAAGAAATGGTTGAATAAATGGGTATAATATAGTCTATACTTTACTTAAGCACAACTATTGGAATCATTAATGAATGAATCATGAAAGTATAGAATAATAATATGTTGGATTTGGTCGAAAAGTTTCTATTAGAATGGTATGAAATGAATTAAATAAAAAAAAATAATGAAGATGAAAAAATAAGAGAATTCAAATTTTTTATAATAAGATTTAGGAAAAAAACGAGTATGGAGATGAATGTGGCATTCATTTGAAAAATAGTGGATTTGAGTTTTAGTATAGAATTTTAGAAATGAAATGGATAAAAAATTAAAATTTTAAATATTTATTTATATTATGATTTGAATTTTATGTTATTTCTTTTTATTTCATTCGTTCCCCTTTTTTATTTCATTCGTTCCCTGAGTATCAAAAACCCATATCTTATGAGTTTGAGATATGAATTTTAAAATTTAAAATCTTCGACTAAATAACAGATATGAGTTTTGAATGTACAAAACTCATACATGATATTTAGAATTGATGACCAAAACAACTCCTTAATTATTTCATATTAAAATGAAAAGTTTTAATTGGTTACGAAAATAATAAATGAGATAGATTCTACTTCCATTCACATTTATCACATAAATTAAAACTTTCCACTCTGACTTGTCACTATGTCAATCACATCATTTAAGAAAATATTTTGTGAATATTTTTATAATCTTTAGCATTACTTTTTTGTTTATTCTTTGAAAATTATGTATTTTCTTCAAAAAAAATCAAGATAGATACACCATTCTTTTCATCATACATGTTATTTCAAAATGTATAAAAAAAAAATCCTAAGAATTTCTATCACCTAATCTATCAAAAAATATACAAGGCGCGCACCTTTTTTTTTTCCAGGTACGGTTTGTGTTTGTTTTAACATACTCGATTTTTTTGGATCCGGATGTTATTGAGTTGTTTACAGTGTACATAATTTGGAACTCCACTTCGACACTTTGAAATAATTTCATAACCATGCAAGGCATCTCATTACAGATGATTCCGTAATGTCGTATCGCATTACACTAACAATTAAATCTCATGTACTTCTAACATGGAAACAACAAATATACCGAAAAGCTGATTAAAATCTAGCCCATGAAACCAATTAAATATATCCCATCCATACATGTAACAAATCTAAACATTCCTGGTATGGGAGGAACGCCTTGAAATCTTAGCGGAATCTTCAACTTTTGACAAGAATCCATATTAATACAAATAAACTAAGTCATTATTTAATACAAGAAGTACTAGAGTGTTACAATATGACAAGTAAATACAATATGATATGATTGATTTGGTCCAACACCTTCAGCTGAAGCATGATTCCAATTGAGTATTTTCACTCTGAGGTTATCATCAGGTCCCACCACTATTTTTCCTTTCCTTCTCAACAAGTCATGTTGCCACTGATAGTGAGAAACAAACTCTTTATTTTGAAGCTTTACAATGATATCTTTAAAACGTATATCGAGCTCATAATTAGCTGTAATCAAGCTTTCCAGGTCAGAGGTAGTGAGGGAAGTGGTCATAAATAAAATTTCAGATCCTTGCACTCTTGATAGTGCATCGGCCACCATGTTATCAACTCCCTTTTTGTATTGTACTTTAGAGTTAAATCCCATTAATTTTGAAAGCCAAAATTGTTGAAAAGATGTTGATAATTTCTGTTGCAACAACCATTTTAGACTCTTCTGATCCGTTCTTACTATAAAATGGTTACCTAATAAATATTATTCCCATTTTTGAACAGCAAAGACCAAAGCTAGAAGTTCCTTCTCATACACTGAAAGTTTCTGCCATTTAGGTCCTAAAGACCTGCTAATATAAGCCAATGGATGTCCGTCTTGCATCAACATATCCTCTATGCCCCTCTTCGAAGCATCAGTTTCCATCACAAAAGTCTTTGAAAAATTAGGAACAGCCAGAACAGGTGCGGATACTAGTGTTGATTTAAGTGTTTCAAAAGCATTTTAAGCTAATTCAGACCACTTAAATGCACCCTTCTTTAATAATTATGTCAAAGGTTTGCTAATGGATGCATAGTGATGAAAAAACTTCTTATAATACCCTGTCAACCTAAAAAAACTCCTTAAATCTTTGATTGTTGAAGGTACTGACCAGCTATTGACTGCTGCAATCTTAGTAGGGTCAGTTTCTACTCCTTTTTCAGAAATAAAATGCCCTAAATACTCAACCTTGTTGCTAGCAAAGATGCACTTGTTTTCTTTAGCATACATACCATGCTCCTTCATGAGTTCAAACACAGACGCCAAATGCTTCCAATGCTCGGTCAAATTCTTGCTATATACTAAAATATCATCAAAGAAAACCAAGACACATTTCCTGCGGAGAAGCTTAAACACATTATTCATCCAGTTTTGGAAAGATACTGGTGCATTGGTGAGCCCAAAATGCATCACTAAGAACTCATAGTGCCCCGTGTGAGTCTTAAAAATCATCTTGTATATATCTGGTTGCTGCACTCTCAACTGATGATAACCAACCCTTAAATCAAGCTTACTGAAAACTGAAGAACCTGCTAATTCATCAATTAGCTCATCAATCACTGGTATTAGAAATTTATTTTTCACAGTTTTACTATTTTATTCTCCTTAATCAACACACAATCTCCAAGTGCCATCTTTATTTCCCACAAGCACTACCGGCGATGCAAAAGGGCTAGAACTGTCTTGAATGATTCCCCTATCAAACATCTCTTGAATTAGTTGCTCTATTATATCCCTATGCTTCAAGGGATACCTGTAAGGTCTAATATTGACAGACGTTGCTCCTGGTTCTAAAGATATTGTATGGTCATACACTCCTCTACGTGGAGGCAATTATTTAGGATCTTCAAAAATTACCTGATATTTGTCTTTGAGTCTGGTCAAATCATTCAATGTCTCATGATTGCTCTTATTGATATGCAGTTGTCTGTTTTCTTCCATTTGAGTAATATCTTTAAGTTGTAAGAAACATAGATGAGCAACATTGTTTAACATTTTAATACTAGGTTCTCCTTCGAATATGTTTCAAATAATATGCCCGGTCCAACACGAATTAATCTGAATTTTCAAAAATATTCGAATAAAAATATATTTAAATATTATATGAAATCAAATCAAAACTGCAGAGACGAGAGAGAAACAGGGTGAGAGATATTATTCTTCAACAACCTAGCACTATGTATATAAGTAATCTACAAGAATATAAGGAAAATTTATGAATAAAAAATGGAAAAGAATAAGTTAACTATAAAGCAAAGTATATAAAATATATGGGAGAATAAAGAAAAGGTTTAATAAACGGGAATATTAATACTGTATGCTTTACTTAAGCACAACTATCGAAATCATTACAAGAGATGAGGTGAAGAAAAGAATAACAGTATATGGGACCCGAAATTTTTTTTTTGAATAGATAAAAATGAATTAATTCAAAAAAATCAACAATTTTTATTTTTTTGGCACTTCTAAATTTTAAATACAAAAGAAAAATATATAAATTGAATAGGGTGTATCCAACATGGATTTAGGAGGATTTTTTATATTTTAGAAAATTTAAGTATACTCAATTTGAATTTTAAATATTTATCAAAATATTTTAAATTTAAGTGTACTTAATAAATATTTTAAAAAGGAATCTATTAAAATTTTATGATAGTTAATAGAGACTTAAATTATTTCTAAAAATATTGTTTTCAATTAAGATTTAATAAATTCTTTTAAAATATAGTAGTATTTTAATACATTTCTTTTTTAGTTATAAAAAATGGTAATTCTTTATAGATTTTTTTATGTTTAAAAACTTCTTATAAATTTATGAGATTTTTAACGGCTTACCAAAAATATTAACTAAATCAGCATAAATTAAAAGAAAAATGATAGTTATCCCAAAAATTGTCTCAAATGATGAGTTCTCACTTGTATAATTCGTAATTTTCCTATAATAATATGATATCCTGTTTGCATACATATACACCCACAAATTAAAATAAGCCATGTGTCACGCCACGTCATTTAGTAAAAAAATTTGACATTATTTTTGGGTTACGTAGCATTACTCAAATTAAAATCACTAATAATATTTCAAAACAAATTTCGATCAAAATTGAGGTGGATTTGAAAATTGAAAATTAACAGAGATAATATAAGATAAAAAGGAACCTAATATGTATCTTAGTTATCTTAATTAAGATTTAAAAACAAATTTACGTAGTTTTGATTTTTTAACCCTTTTTACAATATTAGTAGCTTATTATTCCCTCTCCTTATTATATTATATCCGTATGTATATGATGCAACTCATAAACAAACAAGTAAATCCTAAAAACTAAATTCTCAATCACATTTTTTTCACGTTCATGATTTAATTTGGTATATTTGTTTTCTCTTTTATATCTTGAAAGAAGATGCAGGGCGATTATCAGTGTTAACGTGACTTTCAATATATTGTAGAGATCGATCAGAATGGAAATATGTTATGTAATTATTGAAGGGATCGATCAGAAGGAAAACTATGTTCTGCAGTTCAATATAACACTATGTTTTGCGGTCTACAGCAGAACATTATGTTCAGCAGTATAGATTTTAGGTTCTTTTTTATTTATCGAGAATGAAAACTATATTCTACAGTATATTCTATAATAGAACACTATGTTCTAGGGTAATCAATAAAGAGTAGTATATTGGTATATTTTGCAGAATATATATATATATATATATATATATATATATATATATATATATATTTGAAATAAAGTACTTGTTTTCATTAAATATAATCAAAACTCAAAACATCCAACATAAACGCACGAGCAACATCAATCCAGTCCACTACTGTGTATCTGACATGAAATGAGTCGCTCTTACTAACACATGAGCTACACCAGATCTATGAACAAACTGAACTAGCACATCCCTAAAGTGCTTAAACAAATCCACACAATCACTAACAATAGTATGAAAATAGTTCCTCCCCTTGCTTCCTCTCCATGCGTCCACAAGCATTTTAGCATCCTGCTTCCATCATCCAAGATAGGGATTCTTTTAAACTCAAAGCTTCAGCTTCCTTAGGTTGAAGATGCAACCTGCTTACCCCTCGCCATTAAGAATCGACCATACTCATCTCAAATAACACTGCCCACTCCAAGGTGCTTTGTTTCGGCAAAAATGGCGGCATCAATATTTATTTTCACATAACCTGGTGGTGGTGAAGTTCATTGTCTTGGACTTGACTGCACTACTGGTTTATACTTGCATTTCTCCTGTGCAGCCCTTCTCCAGTCATGTAACAGATTTCATGCCTCTGCTTGTACTCTAAAAGACGACATGTTTATCTTATTTGAGACTCCATCAAAGCATTGCTATTTGCACCGCCTGCTCCTTAGTACTGCTTGCAAATGCTTTTTTAAGAACTTCAAAAGTCGTGTCATCCTGCAGTACTTGTATAACATTACTCATTCCCGTATCTGTCCAGACAGAACGTGCAAACGGGCACTCAAATAGCACATGACTTGCATTTTCCATACTTGTCAAGTACCATTGACATCGAACATCAATCTGCACTCTCTTTTCAGCCAAAGCTGTAGCCGTTGGAAGACATGCTCGACCTACTCACCACAAAAAATTAATTACTTTACCTGGTAATTTTAGTGACCACACTTTCTTCAAAAAATCTTTATATAGCATACTGTGTTCGCCTTGTTGCTGTCGATAGCAGCTTTTAACAGTAAATATCCCCTCTGCCTCAAGGTGCCAAAACCATGTATCTTGTCTGTCTCTCGCAGGTAGTGGACTTTTAAGAATCAAGTCCATATCTCTCTCATTAAATATATACTGTAAAACTTCACGATCCCAACTCCTTCGATCCTCATCCATCAAATTTTGTACCGTAATATTTTCAAGCTCCTGAGGCATACTCGTGGTTAAGTACCCATTTTCCCCACATGGTAATCATGGCACTTTCTAAATATTTGTACTTTGTCCATTGCCAATTCGTTTCCTACAGCCCTGCCTGATATTATCCTGTGCAGCCAGAATGCTTCTCCACATGAAGCTTGGGTTAGCACCAATCTTTGTATCAAGGAACTCACAGTGGGGGAAATAGCGAGCCTTCATAATACTAGTAATAAGCTGGTTTTCATTATTTAGTAACCGTCAACCTTGTTTCGCAAGCATTGATATATTGAACTTTTCTAAATTTCTATAACCCAACACTCCTGCTTCTTTAGTCGTGCAAAATCTCTCCCATGAACACCATTTAATTCCCTTATCATTTCCACCATGACCCCACCAAAAACTATTCATTTGTTTATGAATCCCCTCACACACCTCAGTTGGTAACAAAAACAAGTTCATCCTGAATATATTTAGTTGTGCAATAAAACACTAAACTCTGCAGTATAACACAATTATTTCGCGCTGTGTTATATATATGTTCTGCATATTAGTATTATCACTTCAGATTATTTGCTATATAAAAGAATACAGACAATAAATCTTTGAGAACACGCGACAGATTCCGATAAAAAAAATTTATTTGTACGGATGAATAAAGTACTATATATATATATGTAAAAAGAAGATGTGTTCGTCATGATATATTTGCACGTGTGTATGTGAAAACGTGTATTAATAATCAATCTATAAAGTTTAAAAAATTGCAGTCAAATGAAATAGCGGTTTGGACTAATTTTAAAAAAGTTACTTGGAGGAGTATTTTCAATTAGATGATTGTTATGTATTTATTTAAAATACAAACAGTTAATTCAACAGCTATTTACCAAACAATTTTATTCAAAACGGCTAATTCAATCCACTAGTCAAAACAACTAATTTAATCAGCTAATCAAAACAACTAATTCAATCCGCTAACAGCTAATTGCCAAATAAGGCCTCTATTATTTTGGTGAGATTTCAAAAATTTTAAAATACATTGTCAAATCCAATAAAATTTATGGACCTTTAAAATCAATTTGTGTTAATAAATTTTTAAATATCACCAGATTTTAATAAATTAATAATAATATGAATACCCAAGATTTTAAAAGATTATCTAAAATTCAAATTATATATCCTCACAAGTTTTAAGATATTGATTGAATACCATCAGATTTTAAAATCTTAAAATACACCCAAATTTTAATTAATTTTTTAAAATTCAAATTAAATATTCTTAAAATTTTGAAATTGCCTACTTGACCAAAGTAATCAAGGTTCGATTCCTGAGAACGTGAGGAATTTTTCCCGCACTCCAGGTTGAAGGACCACTTGTGTGATCTTACATGTCACGTGTTGGGTTTGAGGCGGTGTGACGTGATACTGGTTAAGATGTCCGGAAATTACATTTTTTGACCAAAATTTTGAAATCCAAAAAAAATAATCTAAATTCAGTACACCCCTTTCAGGGGTGGTGTATTCTTTGAATTCTGCAAGATTTTTTTGAATTTGAAAATCCAAATGTATTCAATTTATATTTAAAAAAATCCATTAAAATTTGGTGGCATTTAATAAGGATTTTAAAAAGTCTATTAAAGTCTTGAGGTATTCAATTTAAAATTTAAAATTTTCATTAAATATAATGATATTTAATTTAAATTTTAAATTACCCATTAAAACAGGATGGTATTCAACATTTAATGATATATATGTTGACTTTATAAAAGGTTGGATTTTAATGAATTTCACGGTGTTTTTATCATTTTTGAAATCTAAAATCTACTAAATTGTGAAGGATTCTAACTAAATCTACGAGATTATATATCGAATCCGTGAGAACTAGCATAAAATTAAAATTAATTATAATTTTTAAAAATTTATAAATTAATACTAATCTATTAAAAAATTTTAAAATTTGAATTTATTATGCTCCTAAATAAAGGGCCTGTTACCGGGTGTACTACCCGAGTTTTTTTTTTGGTCAAGTACTACCCGAGTTCCAAACACACGAAAAATGAATCAACTCAAAAAAAAGTCAATACAAATTTAAGAGAAATCTTTTGGATTTCAAAAAAAAATGGGTAAAATTTTGAATTCTAGAAAATTTATTAAAAATTGATATTATTTGATAAAGATTTTAAGAGATCTATTATAATTTTATAATATTCAATAATAATTATAAATTATTCTTAAAAACATAAAAATACTTAAATTAAGATTTAATAAAATCTAATGATATTCAAACAATACACACAATCTTGAAAAAGCTTATGAGAACAAGTTGGAAAGATTTTGAGCTACCACATCATGCATGCATATGTGAAGTCGTCCGTGGTCTCATACATAGCAGCTATGGGAGAAATACATTTGACTCGTTGGGAAACCATCTTTAAGTTATAACAACCCTCTATTGTTAGACCTTTGAGAGAAGACAGAGCACCGTCCTCAACTTGCCATTCTTCCAGATTCTCTAAGTTTCGTAATACTAAAAATTGGAGACCTGGAAACCCATCATGACTGCATACCATTTTGTCCCCCGTGTATGTTTTCCGCATATTAAGGGTGATCAGATTTGACAACCTTTCCAAAGTGGGCATGGGGTCTTGTTTGAAATGACTATGAAAGAGTCCTAAATGCGTCACTGAATCTGGTATGCTTTGTAATTCTGATGGATGTTTTATTTTACCTCTTAACCAAAGAGTCTTGAGACGTTTGCAAGACCATAGAGGTTTCATTGTTGGCATGACATTAGCTTCTAGTCGTAAATAGAGGTATAATCTTTGGAGACTAGTTAAACTGGCCATGGAATCCAAACAGTTATCAGCACTTACTGAAATCAATAAACCCAGTGTATGAAGGTTGCTGAAATTCGCAGTATCAATCTTCATCCAATCGTCAGACCATATATTATATAGAGTCTGGAGCTTTGATTGGTGGCTGTTATCGATAATCGCATTCCCTCCATGTTTCCAAATTGTTAGACGTCTCAATTCTTCCAACTTACATATCTCTCTAGGCAAGATGTAGAACGTATCATACAAACTACACAAAGTTTGTAGCTTTTTCAATTTTCCTATAGTTGGAGGGATTGCTAAAGTTTTCACATCATCATAGTCACGACCCCCACCCCGAATTAGACCTAAGAACTTTAGGAGTACCAAATCCCCTATTTCTTTTGGTATTATGCCAAATCTTACGAACCTCAAATCTAGAACTTTAAGATTTTTAAATCTTGTGTACAGCAACTTCATTTCTTCCATTTTGATAAATTCATCAAAATTCCTGTTATAAACCACTGCTAATGAACGCAACCTTAAATCATCAGAACTACGCACAAGTAATTTCAAGTAGTCTCCAATCCAGCTGTAAATGACATGTCGTGGTTGTCCTTGTAGCATATTATTGGGACTTTCATTTTGTTTGGTTGTCAAAAATTCCTAATAACTGGTTCGCTGTGGCCTTCTGTATGGCAAGATCACGTACAAGAGCATGCATCTGACACTGTAAGACTTCTCCATTCAATCCCATTCTTGCTACCTGAATCATATTGCGGTTAATTAGCTCATATAAATAATCCTCAGCCAGATCCTCCATCACTATCCCAACTCCTACATCAGCTTCTGTTATGAATTCCTCTGCAATCCATAACAACATCAAGTCCTTAAATATAAATGTGTAAACTACTGCAAACACTCCTATAGTAGTTTTGTTAACAAAGCATATGCAATTACAACTAAAGAAGAATATAATCGCTGCAAAGTTATTATCGAGTTCAGTGAAAATGTTTTACACAATCAGCGCATGGTATTAAAGAAAATTTACGACAATAAAAAATATATGGAATCACAATTTCATATATATATATAAGAGGAGTAAATGAACCTGGAAAGTGCCAAATTGTGGGGATAAGAGATAAGCAAATTGAGAGACATATTATTTTTGAACCACCTAGCTCCATATTTATAAGCAATCTACAAGAATATAAGGAAATTATATGAAGGAGAAATGGAAAAGAATAAGTTAGCAATAAAGGAAAGTATAAAGTGTATGAGACAATAAAGAAAAGGTTGAATAAATGGGTATAATATAGTCTATACTTTACTTAAGCTTCTGTTATGAATTCCTCTGCAATCCATAACAACATCACGTCCTTAACAGTAAACATGTAGTCTTCTGGGAATTTTGAAAGGTATAGAAAACATTGTTTCATCTGGAAAGACAAGTCATCATAACTCAAGCTTAGTATCTCTTGAATTTCCATAGACTTCCCCTTCAACTTTCTCCAAAGATGGCCGTTCACATCTTCCCAATTCTTATGCAAAAGCAGCCTACTCAGTACCACAATTGCAAGTGGTAGACCTCGACATTTATGTACCATCTCCTTTCCCAACTCCTCCTGATTTTTGGTTGGTTTTGCTCTCTTACTGAACAATTCCCAGCTCTCATCATTCGTCAGAAAACGGAGTTGATGGACAAAACATCTGTCATCTGCACTCTGCGCAACTTCTTTATTTCGTGTTGTTATGATCACTCTACTACCATTCTTCTTGTCTGGAAAAGCCATTTTAATTTTTTGCCAAACATTTATATCCCATACATCATCAATCACAACCAGATAGCGACCACGATCTTGCAATACATTTTGCAATTTCCGCAGCAAGTCAACCTCATCCATATTTTTCAACAAATCAAGTTCGTTTCCCATGAAAGACTTTATTATCTTCTGCATAACATCTTTGATGTTATAGTCCTCAGAGACACAAATCCAAGCACGACTCTGAAATTCGCTCAACTGGTTAGAGTGGTACAGCTTGCTAGCAAGAGTTGTCTTACCCAACCCCCCCATTCCGTGTATAGAAATTACACGAAGGGAAGGGTCCCCTCTGATAAGTTCAGTTAACAAAGTCTTAAAATCATCCTCAAAACCAACCACATCAACGTGGTTCTCAAAGGATGTTGCTCTTAGTAATGTTCTTTTTCTCTTTTGCAAATTTGGATGGGCTAATATGCTATCTATGTTGTACTCGTCTCGCCTCTTCTTGATTTCAACAACTCTTCCCTTGAGCGACTCAATCTCCTTGCCAATCTCATAAAGGTTAGCTTCTTTCTTGCAAAAGCAAATATAACTCCACAGAAGATCGATAACAATTTGTTTTTTGGCTGCATGTTCTTTTTGGATAACACTAATCCTCTCCAAAATAATTTCAGCTTCAGTCGCAACCTCTCTAATGCTGTTTATCCATAAGGTGATCCGGGGATCCTTCTCTTGTGTTTCTTCTGCATCTCTTACCCAAGATTGGAGGTAGCCCAATTCATCTTTAAGCCATCTTAAAGCATCTTTCACTCCTATCCTAATGTTAACTTCTTGTATAAGAAAATTACTTAGCTTTTCTACTGCAATTGATACAACTGCGTCAACCATTTTTCTTAGTTCCTTTGGCCGCCCAAACTTTTGAAGCTTCTGAAAAAAGAGAAAAACAATATGCATGGCACTACGCGTAAGCGAATTTCAAGCACATTAATATAGCCAAAGATATATACATTCTACATGTTTACCGGTTAACGCGCAACAAGAACCGTTGAAAGGTAATCCCTTCGTCCCATTTTACACGTCACTTTTAAAAAAATTACACATATTAAGAATTTCTAACATAAAAATTGTTTTCCTAATTACATTGATTGAGATAATTTCAATGCATAATTTGAATGATAACTATATGACATTAATTACCAATACTAATACTAATACTTTAGTCAAAGATTATTTTGGAAATTTACCTTTAAAATTGCATTGAAAAGATAATGAACATGTATAATGGGACAAATTTTTTTCTCAAAAGTGACCACTAATCTGGGACGGAGGGAGTATTTTTAATATCTTAACTAGATACGTTTTGACAATTTAGTGCCTGTACATAGAAAACATTCATTACAGTGTCTGAAACTTGTAAATATTTTTAATTTTGTGTCTCAAACTAGTAAATACTTTCATTTAAGTATCGATCTAGGTTTTTAAACGATAATCTGATATTATGCACATGACGAGCACACTTTTTCAAAAATATGTTATATATAAGTGCATTAAATTATTACATTTTAATTCTAATTTATTAATTTAGTACAAAAAGAGAAAAGCCAGCGATAAATTTAATATCAGGTATGAAAATTCACTTTGAGCATACGATACAAAATGAAATAAATACATTTATAATTTAATAATAATATTTTATATAATATATATGTATATATATAATATGGGTTTAATCCTGTCAAAAAAATATGGATTTAATGGCTCTAAAATTATCTTTTTTTACAAGTCTCTAAATTTATCTTTAATTAACTACATAAAGTTATTTTATTAGTTAACTACCTCAAGTTAACACATATTATAATATAAATCAAATTTATTTTTATAAATATTAGAGACATATAAAATTAACTATTTTTGTATTGTATTTTATTATAACTCAGGAAATTACCTAAGATCATCTCAGGATCATCAAGATCCTCTAAATATTTAAAAATTGTGTATGGGAACCGATTTAGGCTAGCATGATACGAATAGTATAGATAAAATTGTCTAACGGGTCGGATTTGATTGAGTTTTAATAAAATTAAAATATTTTCGGGTTATCTAAATTTAAGTTTATCTAATTTTGGATCGGATTGGGTTTATTTTGATTATTTATAATTTTCTATAAAAGTGTAATGAAGTTTAATATTAAATTTTCATTAATATACAATTAACAACTAACTAATACTTTACATACTATACATATAAATTTTTTATATAATATAATATAATATTAATAAAATCTAGTATATATTGATAAAATTAAACACTAGTTCACTAAATAAGTATTGACTATTGAGTAAAAATGAAATAATAAAATGAATATATACAAATTATTTATTTTATATCTATTTATACTATACATAAAAAATTATATTTTACAATATTACGCATATAAATATATCGGGATTTCATCAAATTTTGGGTTTGAATTGGGTTTTAAATTTTAGATCGGGTATCAATTCAATATAACTAAAATTTAAATATACAATTTCGAATTTGATAAAATTTAATCGGATCGAATATCTATCAAATCAAATTATTTTATCATTTAAATATAAATGTGTAAACTACTGCAAACACTCCTATAGTAGTTTTGTTAACAAAGCAAATGCAATTACAAATAAAGAAGAATATAATCGCTGCAAAGTTATTATCGAGTTCAGTGAAAATGTTTCACACAATCAGCGCATGGTATTAAAGAAAATTTACGACAATAAAAAATATATGGAATCACAATTTCATATATATATATAAGAGGAGTAAATGAACCTGGAAAGTGCCAAATTGTGGGGATAAGAGATAAGCAAATTGAGAGACATATTATTTTTGAACCACCTAGCTCCATATTTATAAGCAATCTACAAGAATATAAGGAAATTATATGAAGGAGAAATGGAAAAGAATAAGTTAGCAATAAAGGAAAGTATAAAGTGTATGAGACAATAAAGAAATGGTTGAATAAATGGGTATAATATAGTCTATACTTACTTAAGCACAACTATTGGAATCATTAATGAATGAATCATGTAAAGTATAGAATAATAATATGTTGGATTTGGTCGAAAAGTTTATATTAGAATGGTATGAAATGAATTAAATAAAAAAAACAGTGAAGATGAAAAAATAATTTATAAAAAAAATGAGAGAATTCAAATTTTTTATAATAAAATTTAGGGAAAAAAACGAGTATGAAGAAGAATGTGACATTGATTTGAAAAATAGTGGATTTGAGTTTTAGTATAGAATTTTAGAAATGGAATGGATAAAAAATTAAAACTTTAAATATTTATTTATATTCTGATTTGAATTTTATGTTATTTCTTTTTATTTCATTCGTTCCCCTGGAGTATCAAAAACCCATATCTTATGAGTTTGAGATATGAATTTTAAAATTTAAAATCTTCAACTAAATAACAGATATGAGTTTTGAATGTTCAAAACTCATATATGATATTTAGAATTGATGACCAAAACAACTCCTTAATTATTTCTAGAAAAAAGTTATATACAATGTATTTGCTTGATAATGTGGCAGTGACATATCAAAATGAAAAGTTTTAATTGATTACGAAAATAATAAATGAGATAGACTCTACTTCCATTCACATTTACCACATAAATTAAAATTGTCCACTTTGATGTGTCATTATGTCAATCACATCATTTAGAAAATATTTTGTGAATATTTTTATAATCTTTAGCATTACTTTTTTGATTATTTTTGAAAATTATGTATTTTCTTCAAAAAAAAATCAAGATAGATACACCATTCTTTTCATCATACATGTTATTTCAAAATGTATAAAAAAAATTCCTAAGAATTTCTATCACCTAATCTATCAAAAAATATAGAAGGCGCACAACTTTTTTTCCCAGGTACGGTTTGTGTTTGTTTTAACATACTCGATTTTTTTGGATCCGGATGTTATTGAGTTGTTTACACTGTACATAATTTGGAACTCCACTTCAACGCACTGAAATAATTTCATAACCATGCAAGGCATCTCATTACAGATGATTCCGTAATGTCATTTCTCATTACACTAACAATTAAATCTCGTGTAATTCTAACATGGAAACAACAAATATACCGAAAAGCTGATTAAAATCTAACCCATGAAACTAATTAAATATATCCCATCCGTACATGTAACAAATCTAAACATTCCTGGTATGGGAGGAACGCCTTGTAATCTCAGGGAATCTTCAACTTTTGACCAGAATCCATATTAAAACCCTCAAGTGAAGGCAGAGTTTCTTCCTCAACTTCCCATTCTTCCATCAAGAACAATCGCGTCAACTGTCTACCAGTAAAGTCGGTATGCTTACTCGAGCGAAGGTTCAAGAAGCATTCTCTACCTACCGTATGCTATATCTAACCGTAGAAACTATCACCAAGTCGAGCTCCGTAGTCTATATTTTACTTAAGCACAACTATTGGAATCATTAATGAATGAATCATGTAAAGTATAGAATAATAATACGTTGGATTTGGTCGAAAAGTTTCTATTAGAATGGTATGAAATGAATTAAATAAAAAAATATTGAAGATGAAAAAATAATTTATAAAAAAATTAGAGAATTCAAATATTTTATAATAAGATTTAGGAAAAAAAACGAGTATGAAGAAGAATGTGACATTGATTTGAAAAATAGTGGATTTGAGTTTTAGTATAGAACTTTAGAAATGAAATGGATAGAAAATTAAAACTTTAAATATTTATTTATATTCTAATTTGAATTTTATTTTATTTCTTTTTATTTCATTCGTTTTCTTGAAGTATCAAAAACACATATTTTATGAGTTTGATATATGAATTTTAAAATTTAAAATCTTCAAATAAATAACGTATATGAGTTTTGAATGTACAAAACTCATACATGATATCTAGAATTGATGACCAAAATAACTCCTTAATTATTTCATATCAAAATGAAAAGTTTTAATTGATTATGAAAATAATAAATGAGATAGACTCTACTTCCGTTCACATTTACCACATAAATTAAAACTTTCCACTCTAAGGTGTCACTATGTCAATCACATCATTTAGGAAAATATTTTGTAAATATTTTTATAATCTTTAGCTTTACTTTTTTGTTTATTTTTTGAAAATTATGTATTTTCATCAAAAAAAAATCAAGATAGATACACCTTTCTTTTCATCATACATGTTATTTCAAAATGTATAAAAAAAAATTCCTAAGAATTTCTATCACCTAATCTATCAAAAAATATACAAGGCGCACACTTTTTTTTCCGGGTACGGTTTGTGTTTGTTTTAACATACTCGATTTTTTTGGATCCGGATGCTATTGAGTTGTTTACACTGTACATAATTTGGAACTCCACTTCGACACTTTGAAATAATTTCATAACCATGCAAGGCATCTCATTACAGATGATTCCGTAATGTCGTATCTCATTACACTAACAATTAAATCTCAGGTACTTCTAACATGAAAACAACAAATATACCGAAAAGCTGATTAAAATCTAGCCCACGAAACTAATTAAATATATCCCATCCGTACATGTAACAAATCTAAACATTCCTGGTATGGGAGGAACGTCTTGTAATCTTAACGGAATCATCAACTTTTGACAAGAATCCATATTAAAACCCTCGAGTGAAGGCAGAGTTTCTTCCTCAACTTCCCATTCTTCCAGGCTTGGGAGATCTCTTAAATTGAGATATTGAAGACATGGGAATGCATCTTGACTGCACACCATTTTCTTAAAAGCTTAAAAGCTGTTGTTAGATACAACATATCCCCATACTTTTGAAAAAAATTGTTCACCTTTTACAGAAAATATTTCCAATTTTCAACATCAAATCTCTCTGAAAACATTAATTTTTTATATTATATCTCGAAATATGCATAAAAAAATATTAAACAATTATTAAGTTTTTCTGACCGCACTTTTTCCCACAGCACAATAATTTTAAACAACAATTCCAAACAGAATCAGCGGTCTTCAAAAAATTATTTTTAATCGAGAGTAGATTAACAAAATTATTTTTGAAATAATATTAACTTTAATATTGTTTACATTAATATTGTATTTGTGAGAATATATTTATTATTATAACTTATTTGTTTTTCTTAGTTTTCTCATTTTAAGAAAAAAATTAACCCTTATTTTACATTCCTTTTCTTTTTGTTTACAAAAACTGAGAAACATAAATGAGAAAATAAATAATTGCATTTTTTTTTCACTTTTCCTACTTGAGGTGTCTATAATTAGATTTTGTGACCCATCATATTATATTAAAAATTTTAAAAATATGAAAATTATGATATGTTGCTTATGCATTATATCTATTTTTTTTATAATTCTAATTTATGTTCATAGTAAAAACGATACTATCTTTTAATTTTTATTACATTTTTTTTAATTTTTTACACACAACTAACCAACTAAAGGGTTTTGACCATATAACTAAAATTGTTATTTTTAAAATTATTATCTTTTAAATAAAAATATTTGATTTATATTTGAAATAGAAAAAAGAAAATTTTAATTAAGTAGTCAAATTAAAATTAAAATTTTATTTAAAATTCTAAATTTGATCGGCTGGAAATTTGAATTTTATTTAAATTCCAAATCATTTAAATATAAATATAATTTTTTTAAAACTATGAATTATTTAACGATAACATTGGATATAGGATGAAAAGATAAGCCTCGTAGTTCCATTACCTACAACTCTACAAGATACATCACAAACAGTATCTATGGCACTGCAAAGACTTCACTTGTCAAAACCAAACCATTCTCAACCCAACATTTCCAATCCACCATTTTTCTCAATCCCATTCCAACCCCCAACCCAAATGTCAATCAATTCCATTCCCACAAGAAGAAGATCATCTCTGCTTATTCCACTCCTCTCATTACTACCCTCATGCACTACCATAAAACAAGCACATGCATTTGATTTTTCATTGACAGTGCCTGACCAAACAGTTGAAGAAGCCGAGAATGGCGTGAAATCCCATGCACAAAGTTTATTACAAGTGAAACAAACTCTGGAATTGGAATCCTGGAAAGAAGCTCAAAAGGAATTGAGACAGAGTTCTGCACTTCTTAAACAAGATTTGTATACAATCATTCAATCCAAACCTCCAACTCAAAGGCCTCAGCTTAGGAATTTGTATTCCATTCTGTTCAATAGTGTGACTCTACTAGATTATGCTGCAAGAGATAAGGACGTGGCACGTGTCAATGAATGTTATGATAACATTGTTGTAGCACTTAATGAATTCTTCTCTTTGTTATCAACTTGTGCTACTTAGAATCTGCTCAGGGGTCCAAGGGTCTAAGAACCCGTTTGGTATTGTTGTTGCTGACAGCTATAACAGTTTTTTGCTGAAAATCTGTCAGAAATGTGTGTGATAAATTATAAAAATTGTTGTGTGGAAAAACGCTTTTAGTCTAAAAGCGGCTGTTACTAAAAACATGTCCCCCATGCTTTTGAAAAAAATTGTTTTCAACTTTTGCAGAAAGTAGCTATCAGTTTCATTATCAAACATTCCCTAAAACATTATTTTTATATATTATATCTCAAAATATGTATAAATCAAAAAAATTACCAAACAGTTATCTAATTTTCCTGACAACACTTTTTCCGGCTAACACTTTTTCTCATAGCACAATAGTTTTCAACAGCACTCCCAAACGGATGCTAAGTAAAGTTTATTATATTTTGCTTACTTTGGCACCTCATTTTTCACAGTTTTTTTATAGAAGCTTCATCTTAGTTTGATGTTTCTTTGAGTATATGCTACTACTCTGAGTAAGGCATTTACATAAAATTGCGATGTCACAAGTACTTAGATTTGGTGCTCTTCAATAAAGGTTTAGCAACCTTGCTAGTTGAAGCATGTGGGTTTGAGAGTGTATGCCGGAGGCAATACTAGTGTTTTTTTCCGGCTTCCCGAATCCAATCCAATGATTTGTAGAAATATATTTTTGCAGGAATGCGATGAGGTTCCTGTCAGAGAATGCTCTGTTTTATCACTTCATTCTCTGCAATTAATATTGCAGTTAATATTATCAAATGTGTATATATATATCAAGGCTCTAAGCGGAGAACATATATGTTCTGCATCATATTCTGTTTATTATATTTTGCAGAATATAATATAAAATATATAGGTTTCTAATTTGCGCTCCATTGAATTCAACCCAGCAAGACAAATTTAGTTTTGATTTTCAGTTAATAATCAAGAGAAAAATACTCTTGTTAATCTTTTAAGAGCTTCCTCGTTGAGTAATTTGATAATGAGATATTTTTAGTTGTTCGGACGATTAGCGCAGTCGAAGGTAAAGTCCATAAGCATGATGAGCATATAAAAATAATCGGCAATGCTGTTTGCTTATCACACGTTCATGTTTTTGGCTCCTAACGTTCTTGATTTTTTTTAAAAGAATACATAACTAAGCCATGAACAAAAATGTACTGTTTGTTGCCAATTTATCTTACACAATTATTACTTAAAAGCAATGTATCTATTATTAGTAATGAAACTACAGAAAAACTAGAAAAAATTTTATATATTGAAAAAAATATTAAAATATTAAAAAATATTCAAGTAATGCAGTGGATGTATATAAATGGAATGTCAAAAAAAGATCCTTTTTAAAAAAAAATTATTATATAACACTGTAATTTGGAACATGATGCAAAATAGGACATGTTTAAAAAAAACAGAAAACATGTCTCGGTGCCTCATTTACAATGGATTTTAGGACCTTAGACATTGTTACAATGTCACTTACATTTGCCACCCGAATTGTGAGTATCATAGTAAATAACAGTATATAAAAAAGGCAAGATTAATAAAAATAGTTACGTACTTTCATACACACATTTTACGGCTTTCTCGTGGTATCACCTCCTCTGTCTCCAAGCAAAACGCACAACTGAGTAAAAACAACACTATACAATTATCAATTCATATCTTAGATACATGTATGTCTCAGATCCAGATACTTTGTATTAAAACAGAGTCCACAATGAAGGAATGATTCTTCATTATTATTTTGCCTTGTAGATTTGAGGTACATTTTCGTATTCATGTTTAAGAATTGATGCATGGAACATCTTGTGCTTGTTACATCTATGTTCATATATTACAATCATAACTGTCGTGCATGCATGTAATAACTATCAAGTTGCCTGTATGATCTCGAAATTTTTCGCCGTATATTGTTGAATGCGCACTCTGATATTTCTTGCATCATAATCTTTTGTCAATTGAATTCATTGTTAGTATATCGTATATTTTATGGTTGTATGATAAGATTTGCAGAAGTTGTTGCATTCGAGAGGCCTTTATTTCTAAATCAGTTTTGCGATTCGAGATATTTATATTGTTCATTTGTTTTTTCTCGGGGACAGAAATTTAGAGTATTGTAGCCCAATGGCGTTAGGGAAATACTCGAGACTTGATGGCAGAAAATCTTCGACGAGTTATTATTCAACATTCACTTTTGTGGTGTTTATCGGCCTTTGCTTGGTTGGAGTTTGGATGATGACATCCTCGTCAATTGTTCCTGTTCAAAATGTTGATTTGAGCACTCAGGAGACTAATAATGAGGTGCAAACAGAGCTAAAGGAGATCGATGGTGGTACAAGTAAGAGCAATGAGAGCAATAATAGTAGTGAGGACGAGACCACCGGTGAGAGTAAATTAATGAGTGAAAGCAATACCAGTAGTAATATTAATCCAGATATTGAAATCAACACGAACAGTGAGAACACGAGCAGAGATGGTGATTCGAACATTCAAAGCAGCACGAGAGGTGATAGCAACACAAATAACGACAGCAACACAAACAGTGAGAGCAGCACAGGTGGTGAGAGCAACAAAAGTAACGAAAGCCAGCCCGAGAGATTTGAGGATAACCCTGGTACTCTACCAGAGGATGCAACAAAAGGGGATAATACAACTGCATCCAGTAATGAAAGAAATTATTCTCAATCTGAGAAGACGTCTGAGCATTCCACAGATGACAACCTGGAACAGAAACCTGCAGATGACAACCTGCAAGAACAGAAACCTGCAGATGACAACCTGGAACAGAAACCTGTAGATGACAACCTGGAAGAACAGAAACCTGCAAATGACAACCTGGAACAGAAACCTGTAGATGAAAACCCGCCGGAACAGAAACCTTCAGATGAAAATCTGCAGGAACAGAAACCTGTAGATGACAACCCGGATCAGAAACCTGCAGATGACAATGTGGAACAGAAACCTGCAGATGACAATCTAGAACAGAAACCTGCAAATCAGAGCAGCGAAGAAGAGACCAACTCAGATAAAGGACCAAAATCTGGGACAGCAAATGAAGAAGATACAAAGGAAGATGTTGTATCTAACACAGAGGATCAAGAATCTAAAGATAGTGAGAATACATCAAAACCCAATGGAAAAAATTCTGTAGATGAGAAAAACTATTCCGATGGACAAGGAGACCGTGAAGAGGATTCAAAAGAAACTATGTCTAAATCTGATCAAGGAGAAAACAAAACAGAGAAGTCCAGTGAACCACAGAACACGGATAAAAGTAAAACCGAGGATACAATTGAAGAGAAGTCAGAGGGAATTGCTAGTGAGAAGGAGCTTTTACCTTCCGGAGCTCAATCAGAGCTTTTAAACGAGACTATGAGTGAGGATGGAGCGTGGAAAACCCAGGCAGCAGAGTCGAAGAAGGAAGCTGATAAATCTATAGAAACTGCTCGAGAAAACGGGTCTAGTTGGAAACTTTGCAATGTTACAGCTGGGGCAGATTACATTCCATGCCTTGATAATTTGCAAGCAATAAGGAGTCTTAAAAGTACACGGCATTTTGAACATAAGGAGAGACATTGTCCAGATGACCCACCAACGTGCTTAGTTTCAGTTCCGGAAAAATACCAGCGTTCTATCCAGTGGCCCACAAGCAGGGAAAAGGTATAGTAGCCTCAGAGGCACCTGATATTCTTATTTTGGTGCTAAATCTTCTTTGAGATTGTTTTTAGTATCATTTACTTTCGTATCAATCTCTTATGGGTTACATGGACTCCGTATCTTTGCTATATAGATATGGTACCATAATGTCCCCAACACAATGCTCGCAGAATATAAGGGACACCAAAATTGGGTTAAAGTTAGGGGGGAACACCTTATCTTTCCAGGCGGAGGGACCCAGATGATGCAAGGGGCTCTTCCTTACATCGACACCATCCAGCAGGTTACATTCCTAAATCTCTCTTATTGCAATATGTTGTATCTCCCACACCCGAATCTCCACTTGTCGAATCCTTGTATCCCACACTACATATTTGCACCCTGACACCTGAGTCCTTACTTTCTTAGATTTGGGGCTATAAAAATTAGTATGATGATTGAAAAATCAAAGCAAACCTATAACAGTCAGTTCTTTATAAGAAGTAAAAAAGTTCAAATTTGTCTGGGGTTGTATATATATTTAAAGATATGACTTCCAGCTTAAAGTAACGGCTTAAATATATCCTGCTAGATATTTAGGTGTTTATCTTTATGAAATTTACATCTCATGATAAGTTTGTTTTGACAAACATATCTCTACTGTTGCTTTAGTCTGTTCCTGGTATTGCTTGGGGGAAACGATCACGTGTTGTATTGGATATTGGATGTGGGGTTGCTAGCTTTGGTGGTTTTCTTTTTGATAGAGATGCTTTGACAATGTCATTTGCCCCAAATGATGAACACGAAGCTCAGGTTCAATTTGCTCTTGAAAGGGGTATTCCTGCTTTCATAGGTGTGATGGGCACAAAAAGACTTCCATTTCCAGGGAAAGTCTTTGATGTTATCCACTGTGCACGTTGCAGGGTACCATGGCATGCCGAAGGTACCATGTAATCCCGATGATTTTGTACTTTCCAGTTGCTTGTACATTCTGGTTTTGATTTGTTGCTTGATATGTAATGCAGGTGGTAAGCTTCTTTTGGAGCTGAATCGTTTACTCCGCCCAGGTGGTTACTTTGTGTGGTCTGCTACTCCTGTATACCAGAAAGATCCAGAGGACGTTCAGATTTGGGAAGGTAAGAGCTTCTTCTACAGTTTTACACTTGTACCTAATAAGTGTTATAAAAACTACGCTCTAGCTAGCATTTATGCAAATTTTTGGCAGCAATGAAGCAACTACTAAAAGCAATATGCTGGGAAGTCATTTCAATCTATAAAGATAGATTAAATAAAGTAGGTGTTGCTGTATTCCAGAAACCCAGTTCTAATGAGTGCATTGATACAAGATCAGAGAAAGAGCCACCCCTGTGCAAAGATTCTGATGATCCAAATGCATCCTGGTATGATTCTCTTCAGCTAGTTTTTTTTTTGTTATTTACGCTATGTTTGATGAAAAGATATGCACTGCTTGTCAATTTTTATTTTTGAAAACGATTATAAGCTTATCTTGATTATATCAGAAAGTTGAAAATGAATTGACAGAAAATAAAACGGTGAATTGGATGGAGGGTTACAAAATCCTTATCTTAGTTGACATTTACTGCTCATCAACCATACAAATGTTTTTTTAACTTTTGTGTCCTGTTCTAGGAATGTATTATTGCAAGCATGCATGCATAAAATACCTGCTGATGCAACCGAGCGTGGGTCAAAATGGCCAGAAGAGTGGCCTGCAAGGTTGGAAAAAACACCATACTGGATGTTGAGTTCACAGGTTGGAGTTTATGGAAAACCTTCACCTGAAGATTTTGAGGCAGACTATGACCACTGGAAACGCGTTGTGAGCAAGTCATATGTAACTGGGATGGGTATAAACTGGTCTGCTGTGAGAAATGTTATGGACATGAGAGCCATCTATGGAGGGTATGCAAAAAAATATTCATATTCTGATATAAATATATTTTTAGTAAATATTGTGGGTGTACACTATACCGAGCTAGAATCAAGTAGAAAGAGGGGGAAAATGATAAATTCATGTCTTTAAGTGTCCAACTTGTAGAAATTTAATCTAGCTTCCTTTATTATTTCTTAAACGCAAGTATCTGATTGTTGGATGTACCTACAGATTTGCTGCAGCTCTAAAAGAAATGAATGTGTGGGTTATGAATGTGGTCAACATCGACTCTCCTGATACACTTCCAATAATATATGAACGCGGGCTCTTTGGAATGTATCACGACTGGTGTGAATCATTCAACACGTACCCTAGAACTTACGATCTTATCCATGCAGATCATCTCTTCTCCAAGATAAAAATGAAGTATGCATATTTTACACAAGCACGAGTAGCTTAAAGAGACTTCACGACAACTAATTTTACTGACTATTCTTCTTTTTCAATGTTGCAGATGCAGTTTTGAGGCACTGGTTGCGGAGGTTGATCGTATATTAAGACCAGAAGGAAAGCTCATTGTGCGGGATAAAGTCCAGATCATTAGTGAACTAGAGACCATGTATAAATCCATGCAATGGGAAGTCCAAATGACTTATGCAAAGGACACAGAGGGGTTGTTGTGTGTGCACAAGTCAATGTGGCGCCCCAACGAGGTAATAACACTTCCATATGCAATTGCACAAAAAGAAGATACTGCTCGCGCACTTGCGCTTAAAGAAGAGCTCAAGCGTATACCACACGGAGGCGGGACATGGCGGAAGAGCAAGGACCTGATCTAGGCTGAATCGAGAAAATTAGTTAAATTTATCTCGTTTTATCCTTAAAAATCAGTATAAATTATATTTTGACCCCTAACTAATCCTGAATAATCATTGAAAATTTTATTGCTAAAAATTTAAGCCCCGAATCATTTAAAATCCTGGTGATACCACCACCAAAATTTTCGTTTTCGCCAGGAAAAGTCCTTAGCAACTGTGTTAGGTTTAGCTCATAGAAATGTGATTGTCGGTACGTTAGTATCTGATGCAGACTTCATCTTTTTGGTTCGATTAGTCCTAAGCAGTGTGCATTGGGAGTTTTTCTTGTATATTGTATATTTGAATCATTTGTAAATTGTTATGCAAAGAGAAGGCTTACCATACCTTTTTGTGATTAACTTTTCAGCTGGGCCGAGTGCCCGTAGTACCGTAGTGGTCAATTTTATTTAGAAGAAAAAAGATATCCCATTGCTTTTTTTTAGTTCTTATTTTCGAGTGTTCAATTAAATAAATCAACTTAATTTAAATATATAATTTAATATGACTATTTGCCTTTTATGATTGATAATTTTTGTATAATAAAAACAATTAAATTTAGGAGTTAGATTTAGGTTTACCGTTAATTAATCGTATGTCCAATATTTAAAAAAAAAAATTGAAACTATATTTTTAATTTTTTTGGGTATTTATTTATGGTAAATCGTCGATGAGGACGGAGTGCTTGTGACTTTGTGAGAGCTTGAACTGAACGTTACGTTGCAATGTCCTCACAGTGACTCACACACAGTCTACGTATCTCAATTCTCAACACAGTTTTTAGCGAGAATCAAGTTCTATATAGTTTATTGAATTATAATGATGGTGCCCGCATTGATGTAGAACAAGATACTCATATTTTAATCTGAGATTTTAGTTTTTATAGTTTAGAAAAGAAAAGTTCAAATTATATTGTACTTATTTATATTATATTATAATTTATATGTAAAAGTCAGGTGAGAAATATCCTAAATTTATATTGGGCAGATTTATTATATTTTCATGTCAGGAATAATATATATATTTTATATCTAAACATTGTAAGAGAAATTATTAAATTATCATTGAATTATTGAATCAAAATCCTAGAGAATTTTCTCTTCTTTTCTTGTGGATTCAAGGATTGACTTGTGGATTTAAGGTTTCAAGGTGTTTAAGGATTTCATTTATTTATCTTATAACGTTTATTTTTCCTACATTTTCATTCTGCGTCAAGTGACATCAGAGTAAAGATTTATCTTGTTCTATGATGACCGAATTTTATGCTAATATTCCATTATTTTATGGGATGGTAGAGACCGATTTTTTTTTAAATTAGATCTCAGACGTTGAGCATTTTTTGAGTTTATGAATTTTGCTGATTATGGATTGGATTTCCATTACCATTTCCACAAAACTCAATCCAACCGCAATACAAACAGGAAAGTATCGATTCTGTGGGACATTTGTAAAATTTTTAATGAAAAAAAAAGGTTTGGTTAATCCCTAATTTGTGCGCAACTAACTACATTTATACATTTTTTGCACTACGCCATAGATGGCCTGATGCAACACTGCCATTCTGTTACATTTGACCCATTTTACGTTGCATTAGGCCTAATGCAACGCGATTTTGCCATTGCATCTGCGAGCGCTGCATTTGCTATCCAATGCAACGCTTTAGTTTTCAAATGTAACAGTAGGAAAAGTGTTGCATTAAGGCCCTAATGCAACGCTTTATTGGCCAAATGTAACAGTAGATTGCGTTGCATTAGTTTTCAAAAAAACTGATTAAATGGGGTCAAAAGGTGGGACCCACAACTGCCATGTCAGTAACTGGGCCCCAACATCCATGTCAGCAGTGCACGTCATCAGTGCCATATCAGCACTGCCACGTCATCAGTGGGCCCCACTCAGCAGTGACACATCAGAATTGCCACGTCAGCAATGGGCCCCACTTTTGTGGGGCCCATTGCTGACGTGGCAATTCTGATGTGTCACTGCTGAGTGGGGCCCACTGATGAGGTGGCATTGTGAGACCCACCTATCAAATGCAACACAATACTTGACTCTAATGTAACACTATTTCCTCTATTGCAACACTGTCTTTTTTCTTTAAAGTAACACTTTTTATAGTCAAATGTAACACTTTTATCTTATAATGTAACAGTAGACCTTTTGAATAATGCAACACAATGTGTGAATTTTGCAACATTAATATTAGAAGCAAATGTAACAGTAGTAAAAAAAAATTACAATATAATATTTGTAAATATGTTATTCCCATTAAATTGAACCTGCTAACAAACCATTCAAAATCCCAAAACCAATTCAGAAATGTACATCACCAAAAAATGGTTTTAAATAATGCCTCCAATCAAATAATGAATCAATATATTTATCAATACAAAAATTTCTAATTGATCTACCATTTTTATGTAAAAATTACATACATAACAATCTCATGTCTCTACATAAAAACATAAAAACATAAAAACATTTAAAAATTAATATAATATCAATTTTTATCTAAAAATTAAAAACATAAAATAAATTATTAAATTCATATCAACTTATAACTTTATTAAAACATATTACTTTTTATTTAAAGTAAAAGGGACCAGTTTAAAGCTAAGCCAAAGAACCTCGTTAGATTGCTGTTCGAACTTAATTTATAATCAAGCGACTACATCATAAGAGTTGTCAATCTTGTCATACTCATATGGCTGTTCATGATCCATCATAATAGCTAATTATATAGAAAGACTTCTCTATAGTGAAAGTGTACGATACAGGGTGGGCACTGGATCACAAGGGCATGTTGCTTCTCTACCCCAATCGAATGACTTCTCTACCTCTTTCAAATGTTTTTATACGAAAAATCTCAAAAAAAGTTGTGTCAGTGTTTGCCACCTAGTATATTGTAACCAATCAAGTATCCTTAATTTTAATTTTTGAACCAATAAAATGAAGACAACCCCCACAACCCCAGATGTGTGTGTTTTCGTGAAAGAGATGTGTTCCTTACCGCAAGCGCAGCATTTTTCTGTTACCCCCGATTATTGCTTAACTTTTTCACCTAGTACCCCAATCTCTGTTAACATCGGAATAAATAAATAAACAAATTATATATATATAAATTTAATGAATATTATTTTTAAATTAACCCGAAAATCATATATATATATATATATATATATATATATATATATATATATATATATATATTATATGCAGAACATAAATATAAAATAAGTTATAGAATAATTCCGACCATTATCATAGTCATATTATAAATCATTCCGACCACCCCAATTTCCGTCAATCCATCACCAACTTTATACACATATACATACAATATATTTTATATATACACATCATCATTAACAATATATTTTTCATTCCGGTAAATTTAAAATAAATGGTGATAAAATATCACTTATTATTTATGACGGTAGTCGTGATTATAATCAGAAGTGGTAGTATCAGTGTTTGATTGATATGGGAGAGATTGTAAAAATAATATTAAAATTTTATGTAAATCTAGAAAAAAAAGAAGGAGAAAAGAGATGGTTAAATTCCGGTAAATAATGATCGGTTTATTAAGGAAGAAATCGCCGAAAAAATCACAATGATGTTGTTAAGAGAAAGTAAGAGTAACCGGATAAATGAGAGTCGACCCACTCTTCTCTCTCCTCCCCTCTTCTTTCTCTTTCTTCCTTTACTATTTGTATTCCGATTTCCGCCGCTTCCTCTCCTCGATGCTTCACTCGTAATTGCCTAAAGAGCCATATGGGTTTATATTTAAACTCTTTGGGCATGTGTAAAGACCCTTTCTTTGCTACTAACGATAGTTGCTTTCCCAGAACACCTACTTGATTACTCTTCTCTTCGAAATCCTAGACCCTTCTCTATGTGTGCTCGATTTCCTAACATACCATTTTATCATGCCTAGATCCAAGCTTCCCATGGTTATCTCTCACAACAAGTCTTTCTCCACTCCGTATATGGGACCTAGTTCTGACTCCCCCATCCCAGAGATGAAGCAAGCACATACGCGCGATTTGTCTGACCAAGATGATAAGGAGTCAACTGGTAGTAAGCTCTCCTCCTATCTATTTAGTTCACAGGAGTTAAACATTTCTAATAGGAATCCTAGTGTTTTAACTAGAGCAAATGGATCTATATACGTTTCACCCCCAATTGATTTTCTTACACATGCATCTTTATCATGGAAATATTGTTGTTATGGTTTTGCTAGAAATGTTGATGATGAGTTTGATTTTGATGAGGTTAAGAACACTGTTCTTTGTGTTTATGATTTTATTGGTCTTAAGAATGTTTATATATATCATGCGGGTTACTTGATTTTCAAGTTTAAGAATAAGTCTTCTAGACTTCATGCCGTTAGATTAAGTCCTTTGGAAGCTTTTGGTTGTCTCTTTGATTTACAGGTTTGGTCTGAAGACCTTCCCATCTCTATTTCTCCAAAAACGATAACTACCTGGGTTACCCTTCATAATGTCCACTTTCTTTACTAGTCCACACAAGGTATGTGTTTTATAGGTCATGCTCTGGGCTCCCCCATCGCCATGTCTGTTGATACCTTTAAGTCTGGTCGTAGTCAAGAATCCCAACCACAGGCCATGCTTCTCATCGATATGGCTATTGATAACCCTAAGCCTGCTTATCTTTGGGTTCAGCTGCTGGAAACCACAGTTTGGGTTAAGGTCTAGTATCAAGATACACAACTATGTCAATGATGCCTGTCTCCTATCTATGATGCTAAAGGTTGTCCCTACATTTGGCCAGTGTTAGGTCCCGAAGTATCGTAGAAGGGGGGGGGGTGTTTGTTAGGTCCAAATGTGTTGTAGAGGGGGGGGGGTGAATACAACTTTTAATATTTATGGAGCAATAAATATTATGTAATAAATGAACACAAAGATTCAAGGAATATATGTCTTATATATCACTTGAAGGGGTTGCTACAACATTCATTACAAAAGTACAACAGAAGTAAAGAGGGTAGTAAATGATACTAAGCTCTGTGAATATACTCTCTCTCTATTACAAGTGTTTCTCTCGAATATTGCTCTCTTTGTAATGTTACACAAGTACTTCTATTTATACTACTTTGTAATCTATGACTTGTAGTCTTCAAACGATAAGATGTGAGTGGCCTAATGTTGTCCACGTTAATCTTATCATGTCTTGAAAGCTTGGAAATGTGCCACCAGGATGATGCCATGTGTCATGTTGAAACTGTTTTCTATGTAGAATTTCTACATGGGAAATTCTACTTAGCTCTATCTAGAACTCTAAGTAGAATTTCTACATAGGAATTTCTACTTGGCTATCTCGAACTTTTAAGTAGAATTTCTACATAGGAAATTCGAGATAGCAAACTTCCTGAGTACTTAGAAAATATTTTCATCTCCAGAATTTTCTACATAGGAAATTCGACTTGGGAATTTCTACATAGGAAATTCGAGATAGCTTCCTGAGTTGAGTACTTAGAAAATATTTTCTCCTCCAGAATTTCTACTTGGCTCTAAGTAGAAGTTTATCCAGAATTTCTAGATAGGAATTTCTACATAGGTTCCCTTGTAAGTACTTAGAGAAATTCTGGGCTTCAACTTGAAACTTCAATGCAACATCTTGAACTTGTGATTTCTTCGTGTCTTCAATATTCTTCAACAAGCTCTTGAACATGGATCTCTGCTGCTGACATAAACTTGCTATCAATGTCCTGACACTTGATGCAATGGTCTGGTTCATAAGTGACTAGTCTTGATAGAGTTCTTGCTTCTGAATAGATTGCCATGTTCAATTAGAAATGTGGCTTTCCAACAATTGCTTTCCTTCTTCTTCACTTGAAATCAATTAGTCTTATTGATACTAATAGTTATGATCTTGATTCATTGAATTACAAATCACTGGGGCATGAACAACTTTGACTTGAACTTCTTCCAATGATTTCTTCTTTGTTTGATCATATTTAACATGTTGAATTGTATCAATTACTTTGTCTTCATTTATATTGATTTCATTGTGACTTCTCGTTCTTGATTGACTTCGGGTTAAGTATCTTTTCTTTAGTTGAGTTACATAAGATATAGTGTTACAAGTTTAAACACTCTGCCTTTCAATCTCCCCCTATTTGATTGTCTAACAATGACATTCAAATTAAAGAAGGATAACTCAACTAAATAATGAGACGAGAAAAGATAAGTAACATTAATGTCTTGTATATTTTTCAATTGAATGAAAACTTGAAAACAATACAAAGAACCTTTTTTTAAAATAAACATAAGCTAGAAAGAAAATTCGAACCTCGAATTAAAGACCATTGAAATGATCTCTATCACCTGGATTATTTCATACCTTTCAGTCCAACTCATATCACCTTATTGGATCCACTCTGATTCACGGTTACAGTATGGTGAATTAGCCTATCTCGCATACCGTGGTCAGGTGAATTTTCCTCAAGTGAGTTAGAGCAACCAAAAGATATGAAGTTTTTCCAACTTCAAGTTCACATCCCTTTGAACTTTAACTCTAATTCCGTTTCCCCTTCCTAACTTTCTTAACAGCACTGCGCTTATCTTCTCCTTGTTTTCTGCGCCTTTTTTTCCTTTGCTGTTCTCTTTTGTATACTGGATCGTGTAGTTGTGCCCATCTCGCATTCAGCAAACTTACTGCTTCCATTTCCAGAGGATTCTTGGGTTCTGGATATGGATGTCTGAAAAGCCTTCTTAGTTTATCAACTTCCTGGGTAGTTCTGATCTTTGGAATGTCCTCAAAGTTTTTCATGATGAGCTGAGGCTTCCAATGAGCTTTATCAGCTTTGAACTGACAGTAGATCATTTTAGGGTAGCCCTTGACACGGTTGGTATTGAACCTACTAGCCGCATCTGACTCCATTCTCCTTTTCTCTTTTACTACTTCAGATAAGTACTTTAATAGTCTCTGCTTTTCATCTGCAAACCTATCCTCTACATCTCCCAATTTGAATTCATCTCTGACTTTGTCTAGAAATGCAGCATCTTGAGTCTGCAGCAGCCATTTCCTACTCATATGCAAGAAGGTTTGATTCTGGTCTGCATCAATGAACACCAAGGCATCAGCTGTATCATCTGTGTAAGAATGAATCCAGTATACACTTTCTCTTCCTGGAACACCAACTGCCTCCCTTATCTCTCCTTGTTCCAGGGGTCCTGAAGGAAGAGTCAAAGCTTCATCTACGTTTTTCACAGCTTGTAGAATATCCCATTTTCTTTGCATTAGCTCTGGCTCAATCTTCACGTTATCCAGAGGATTTGGAGCAACGACATCGCACTTCCATATTTCACTGCTCTTCTGGAAGATTATCTTCTCAATGAACTCCACTGATTTTTCTTTAATATCCGAGGTGAATCCCTTACCCATCATTTGTCTGCAAACAGCTTTAAGGGATTCCACCGATAGAGCCATCAAGTCATTTTCTTCCAAGCTAACCCTCTTCATCTTTCCATCAACAACCATTCTGACAACGTCTGGATTGGCTGAGAATTCTGGTCCCTTGTCCTCTGCTAACTGCATTAACTGATCTCTATACAGAATGCTTAGCTCCTCAGCTTGAGAATATTGAATTTTAGTTGCTAGCAAGAACAACTCTGACGCAGATCTTCTCGACATAAACTGATCATCGACATACATAAAAGACATCGGGGCTCCATCAATTAAAGACAAGATGACTTGCCATTCATTATCCACCGATTTGTATCCAACACGGACTTTAGAAATCATTCTCTTCAAAGCATTTATATAGTCCATCGTCATCGGATTCTTCATGTTCAAGTTGAAGAACAAGTCATCTGCCTCCTTATTATGAACTCCATGTGCACACGACCCCATCAGTATCTTTCGTGCATCGTCCCATTTCTGTCCAATCCTCCTTTTGTCCAGATCAACTTGAGGATCAGCTAGTCTGGCAAGCTCATGATCATACTGCTTTTCCTTGAGCTCCACTTGCTTCTCAAGAAAAACAGCTTTATCCTGCATCATCTTCATTTTGAAAAATTGAGCTTGTTCCAGAGCTAACTGCTGAGCTTTCAGGATTTCCTCATCGACAGGAATCTCATCGGCAGACGCCCCAATACCTCCACCTTGTTCCTCCAGGGATCTCTTAATTGCGTGTACTAGGGGTACGTCCTCCATATCAGAATCTGAATCAATTTGCACCTGTTCCTGTCGATCACCAAAGTCAGCGAATGGCTCTTCTTGTTCAACCATCACTGCTTTACCCTTCCGCTTTCTCTGAGCTTCCTCATCAGTCACCATTTGATCAGTCGTTTCTTCAACTCGGGGTGACTGTTGTTTCGTCTCATTTTCTCCTTTCTCCCCCTTAGGTGAGTTATCCTGAGCATCACCGGGTGCACCAGATCCTCCAGCAGCTGAACCAAAACCAGAAGGTCCAGTAGAAGGTGCATCAGCACCACCTGCACCACCATCATCCGGGGGAGGTTGATTGAATTGTTCGTCGAAGCACTCCGGGGGAACCAAATGCCGAACTGCATACATCATCCGACTGACTGCCGTGGCCATTGTATGCAGAACGCTTTCTACACTCCCTATTCTGTCGTACAGAGTGCTGCCCAAGAGACCACCAGCATGGCCCAGGTCATTGACTTTGTTCGTCATATCTTGTAAAGCTTCAGCTTGACCTGCCATTCGTGCTGCGTAGTCATCAAGAGCTCTCTTGTGATCTCCAACATTAATCCCTAACTGCCCCATTGACTGCCCAAACTGCTTCATCTGAGTTTCCATTTCTGACATACGTGTATCCAGATTTTCAAGAATAAGGGACGGTGTTTGGCTTAGGTTTTCTCGCTCTAAAAATCGTTCTGTTTGTGTTTTACGCTCAGTTTCGGGCCTTAAAAATGAAGGTCCCTCACTCCCTAAACGCTCGCACTCACTCCCTGTCTCACGCTCGTGTATGTCTTCAATAAAGTAACCCAGAGTCAAAGCAGTACCTGCATAAACTGGATAAGAAAAATTAGGAACAGTTATGGGATCTATGTATCCTGTTGTGTCCTGAGGTGGAATCTCAGGCTGAGAGGCTGCAGAGTGTTCAAGTACAACAGTAGAACCGATCCTCTCTGCAGCATCAGGACGTACCGATGAAGGTACTTTCGAAGCACTTAAAACTTCCGGCCTAACTGAAGGAACAGGCTCTTCAGAAGACACCGAATCCTCAGCAACCATCCTAGGTGTTGACTGTGCAAGGGGAGAACCACTCTCGTGAGGTGGAGTGGTTGTGATAGACACGCTAGGGATGGACTGGGCGGTTGAAGTAGCAGCTTGTGAAATTTTGGCTTTCTTCCGTAAAACTGGCTGCACTTCAGGGTTACTCTCATCAGCACTCACAACTAATTCTACGGATGCCGGCCTTTTAACTCCCGTTAACAGGGGTGATAGGGAAGAAGTTAGGGAATCAGACGCAGAAATATGGCTATCACCCTGGGATAGATCCTGCGGGGTAGCAGAATCTTGGGCCACGGAATCAGAATCAGAGGAGGAAGGAGTGTTAGGTTCGAAGAATGTACCTCCTTCATTACCTTGGCCAACAGAGGAATCAGAATCAGCATGTGTTGTCCTAGGAGACGGTTGCTGTTCCCTTTGCCTGGCTGTGAAGTGACTGAGAGATTGGCCCTCATCTTGTTCGTCATCAATATGCTCATCAGGAATCCCTTGAAATGCTTCATTGTGGGCAGATGGATTCTGAGCATGTGATGAGATTTGTGAAGTCCCCGCGAGAGTAGTTACACCTGCATCATAAGAGAGCCACACATGAATGTTCTCAGGAATAGACATAGGTTTACCCTGATGTTTATCCTGGTTAGCAATAGTTGTTAGTGACTTAGTGCCCATGCCTAGAGGTGCAGAGGTGGGACTTCGAACAAATGCCTGCCTAAGTGATAAAGCATTAGAAGGCACGAGATGATTGATTAGCATTTGCAAGAAACGAGGATACCAGCAGACAATATCATTGTGTGAAATGTCTCTGGTTTCAAGTGATCCCATTGTAACCACTAATTCTGAAAGAACAAGCCTGCCATAATTAATGTTTAGTTCATGGGCTAGGGAAACACCAAAAATTTGCATGGGAATGGAAATTTGATGAAAATCTCTTTCTCGTGCCCGAAAGCATCTAGTAATGGCCTCGAAAAAGTAATTCCATTCCACATGAAAAAATTGTTTTTGAATATTTGAAGTGGATAGTCGTCCAGGGGGAGGATAACATCCAATTGCTTCAAAAAAATTCTAGCGCTCAGCCGCTGTAGGTTCAGGGTCATAAGAATCCTTGACTGGAAAACCAAGAACTGTATTAAAAATAGCCTCTGTAACCTCAAAATTTTGACCCTCCAAGGTAAAAGTAAAACCGTAGGGGGTCGATTTACTCCCAAAAGGTACTGCACTAGTCCATAACTGCTGCAAAGCATCATGGACCAGTGTAGGTTTTGCAGTAAAAGCAGTACTAGCTTTGGAGTACAAATTAAGATATCGTACCCAAAACTTGAAACGCGGGAGTTGATCACCAATTTCAGTCGGAATATTATAAAAATTATGTTTTGCAAGAGAAAATTGGTGAGTCATTTATTTTTTTTGTTTTTGTTTAGTAAAAAAAATTTGTTTTTAATCCCTTTGAATTTAGAAAACAACTGTGATGTTGTATCGATAATTAAACTACGGAGTTAAACAATAATCACTAACAAACTACTGTGAAAACAAAATCTGCAGTAATAATATGTATGTGAGAAGTGTGTGTATAAGTGTGAGTATGTATAGATATGTGAAGATGAACAGTCACAACTTAAACACAAAACTACGCACAATATAATCGTATGTATATGATGCAGACGGAGAAATAAAAAAAAATGGACAGTAATTCGTTATATGTAAGAGATTCAACTGCAAAGATGAACAGTCGTGGGTTGGGAGGGAGGGCTGCTGTAAAAACTAGGTTTTAAAAGAATTGGGTAAAAGTGAAAGTAAAATCGGGTTAGTGTTGTATATATAGACAATAGAGTGAAATGACAAAAACATCCCTGTGAAAAAAAAAACTTAAGTACACACACTGGGAAATCTAAGTCGAACTCTATGTCGAACTTCTAAGTCGAACTTCTATGTCGAACTCTATCTCGAACATCAAGTCGAAATTCGAGATAAGTTTCGACATAAAGGCTAATTCGAATTAAATTCACTTGAACAAATTTAAATAGCATGAAACCTCTGAGGGAAAACCCATCTCGAACTTCAAGTCGAAATTCGAGATAAGTTTCGAGATAGACCCTAAGTCGAACTTCAAGTCGAATTTCGAGATGAATTTCGAGATAGACCCTAAGTCGAACTTCAAGTCGAATTTCGAGATGAATTTCGAGATAGACCCTAAGTCGAACTTCAAGTCGAATTTCGAGATGAATTTCGAGATAGACCCTAAGTCGAACTTCAAGTCGAATTTCGAGATGAATTTTGAGATAGACCCTAAGTCGAACTTCAAGTCGAATTTCGAGATAAATTTCGAGATAGATGCTAACTCGAAAATTTTCCCAGACTTGGAATATTCAAATCTCTCACACCTGGAACTCTATCTCGAACTGTAAGTCGAATTTCGAGATAAGGTTCGAGATAGACACTAAGTCGAAAAATTTACCAGACTTAGAATTTTCAAAACTGCACTCCTGGAAGCTCAAAGTCGAAATTCAAGCCGAATTTCGAGATGAGTTTCGAGATAGACCCTATCTCGAAATTTTGAAGGTACTTGGTAAAATTTGGCAATTTTTCAAGGAATACAAAAATTAAATTTTGCCAGATTAAAATAAATACCAATTCAAGGATTTTTATCCAAAACCATTAAGAGAACCATTCCTTGACAATTCTAAACCTTCTCATGACATTAAAAATACATGATAAACATAGAAAAATTCATCTAAAATCAAGACAAATTTAGAGATTCATGAATTTAACTCCCCCTATGTTCATGCAATTAAATGAGCATAAATTCAAAGTTTTTATCAAAAATTACAATCAAAGCACAGTGAATTTATGGAAAATACCACAACATACAACATATAATAATCATTAATAAGGCATTTTAAAGTCTAAGTTCATAATGATTAAGTAGCATGTAGAAGTGATATTTTGAGCAATTTTACAAATGATTTACATATGTTTTCAACTAGGCAAATAACAAGGAAAACAAACATATGTAAATGATCAAAAACTTGGATTTTACAGATATAAGGATTTACTAACTTGTGTTAAGCATCCCCAATTCACCAACCAACCTATTGAATGTAACTTCATCAAGAGGTTTGGTGAATATATCTGCAATTTGTTGTATTGTGGGTACAAAATGTAACTCCACAGTCCCCTCCTCGACATGTTCTCTGATGAAGTGATACCGGATATCTATGTGCTTGGTTCTTGAGTGATTTACAGGATTGTTGGTCATGGCAATGGCACTAGTATTGTCACACATGATTGGAATCTTTGTATGTTCCATGCCATAATCTTTCAATTGGTTCCTCATCCACAGTATTTGAGCTACACAGCTTCCAGCAGCAATGTACTCAGCTTCAGCAGTAGAAGTAGATACTGTATGTTGCTTTTTACTTTACCAGGACACCAATCTTCTGCCTAGGAATTGACAAGCACCAGATGTGCTTTTCCTATCGATCCTGCAACCTGCATAGTCTGAATCCGAATAGCCTATTAGATTAAGACCTGTATCTCTTGGGTACCAAATCCCTAGATTTGGTGTTCCCTTGAGATACTTAAAGATTCGTTTGACGGCTATGAGATGTGACTCTCTAGGATCTACTTGGAACCTTGCACACAAACACGTTGCGAACATGATATCGGGTCTACTTGCAGTTAAATAGAGAAGTGAGCCAATCATACCTCGATAGCTTGTGATGTCAACTGGTTTACCTGATTTGTCTTCATCAAGCTTCGTGGCTGTTGGCATGGGAGTTTTAGCTGCTGATGCATCTTCAAGATTGTACTTCTTGAGTAAATCTTTGATGTACTTGGATTGACAGATAAAGATTCCTTCTTTTCTTTGACTGATCTGTAATCCAAGGAAGAAAGACAGCTCCCCCATCATGCTCATCTCATACTTATCCTGCATTAACTTGGCAAATTTCTCGCACAAGCGCTCATTAGATGACCCAAAAATAATATCGTCCACATACACTTGAACAAGTATCAAATCACCCTTTACATTTTTGTAGAACAATGTTTTATCAATTACTCCCCTAATAAAACCATTTTCAATTAAGAACAAGGATAGGGTTTCATACCATCGTCTTGGGGATTGCTTGAGGCCATAGACAGCTTTGAAGAGAAGAAACACAAAATCTTCAAGTTCTGGATCAATAAAGCCAGGTGGCTGTTCCAGATACACTTCTTCTTCTAGCTCTCCATTCAGGAAGGCACTTTTCACATCCATCTGAAAAACCTTGAAGTTCTTGTGTGCTGAAAAGGCCAAGAACATCCTGACTGCCTCAAGTCTTGCAACTGGAGCGTAGGTTTCATCATAATCAATTCCCTCTCGTTGAGAGTAACCTTTTGCTACCAAACGAGCCTTGTTTCGTGTTACAAGTCCGTTTTCGTCCAGTTTATTTCTGTATACCCACTTAGTTCCAATTACTGATCTGTTCTTTGGTCGGGGTACCAGCTTCCAAACTTTCTGCCTTTCAAACTGATTGAGATCATCTTGCATTGCAATCACCCAATCAGCATCACCAAGAGCTTCTTCTATTTCTTTAGGTTCCTGTTTGGACAAGAACCTAGAGTACAAGCAGATATTAGCCATATCAGCTCTTGTAGATCTTCTAGTAGTCACACCAGCATCTGGATCACCAATAATTAATTCAAACGGATGATCTCTACTCCATACCCGTTCTCTTGGTAATTGACTTGATGATTCAGCTTGATTTCCTGAATTGTTGTGCTGACTACTTATGTTATTTCCACTAACTCCCCCTGAGTTAGTGCCAGCTCTTACAGAACTAGTGTCATTACTCCTCGACTCTTGAACACTTGTCCTTGAGCTGTTATTTACTCCCCCTGAGTTATTGCCGGAATGTGCGGAAGAAGTATCTTCTGATCTTGTAGAATTCGATTGTCTACTAGATTCAGGTATTTCTTCACGAACACTTGGTATATTTGATGTAACAACTAACTCAGGTTCATCCTCAATTTCATCCAAGTCCAGATTTTGAAATTTTAGGGACTCAGGTTCACTATTATCTTTAGAAATTGATGGGAGTTTGGTATCGTCGAATCTGACATTGTAGCTTTCAATCACTTTCCGTTCATTCACTAAGAATACCCGATAAGCTGCCACCGTATTTGTAGAATAACCAATAAATATTCCTTCACGTGCCTTTGCTTCAAACTTGCCTAGATTTTCATCATCTATAAGTACATAGCATTTAGCTCCAAAGACATGAAAGTATTTGATTGTTGGTCTTCTGTTATTCATTAGTTCACATGGTGTCTTTTCTTTATCTTTTATGATCAAGGTTCTATTCTGAGTGTAACACACTGTACTCACTGCCTCGGCCCAAAAGTATAGAGGAAGTTTCGATTCATACAACAAAGTTCTTGCTGCTTCAACCAATGTTCTGTTCTTCCTTTCAACTACTCCATTCTGTTGTGGAGTTCTCGGGGCTGAGTACTGATGACGTATTCCTTTAGAAACACAGAAGTCATTCAATATTGCATTTTTAAATTCTGTGCCGTTGTCTGATCTTATCGTCTTCACAGTGAGTGTTGATACATTCTCAATCTCAGTGATGTGATCAATGATTTGAAAAGGCACTTCGTCTTTTGTCATTACGAACAATACCCATGTATACTTGGAGAAGTCATCCACGATTACCAAAGCATATCTTTTCCTAGACAATGATAGGACATTCACTGGGCCAAACAAATCCATATGAAGGAGTTGTAGAGGCTCAGTGACACTAGAAATTTCTTTACTCTTATGCGATGCTCGCTTTGACTTTCCCATTTCACAGGCTTCACAGAGTCCTTTAGGAGCAAACTCCATTTGAGGTAGATCTTTCACCAGTTCTCGCCTTGCGAGAGCATTCATCGTTTTGAAGTTCAAGTGAGACAGCTTCTTATGCCATAGCCAGCTTTCATCATCTGACGCTTTGCTATAGAAACAGGTCACTTCATTCTGGTTTGCCGAATCCATATCAGCAACAAAAAGATCTGCCTTTCGAACTCCTCTCAAAGCCAACAAACCTTCCTTAATGTGAGTGATTGATACACCTTTCTTGTTGAAGACAATTTCATATCCTTTGTCACAAAATTGACTAATACTCAACAAATTGTGTTTCAGTCCCTCAACATAGGAAACATCTTCAATGATGACATTACCAGATTTCAGTTTGCCATATCCCTTTGTCACACCAATGTTGTCATCTCCAAAGGTAACATAAGGGCCAGCCTTCATAACCAACTCTGTAAGCAGGGACTTGTTTCCTGTCATATGCCTCGATGCTCCACTGTCTAGCACCCATATAACTTTATTCCTTTTTCGCTTAATGCCCTGCAATGACAGATTGGTTAGGCGTTCTTCGGAATCCATGTTTGATTGGGCCCGGCTTTTCTATAAGATCGAGAATTATCAGATTTAACAACAGTAGATGCACCTACTTTAACATTACTCGAGCTTTCGACTTCGTCTTTTCCTCTTTCAGACTTGACAATTTTGTTAGTCTTAGGAGAAGGTTTGTCACTCCTAACTTTAGGAGGACTGGCAGTCTTAGCTCTAACATGCTTCTTTTTGACATTAGAACTAGCAGTAGAATTTTGACATGATTGGCTAGTTGCATTCATCAAGTTTACAAATGTTTGCATGACGTTAAAAGTGCATGGCATACAATTAGGTTGACCACATTGTGCATGGTTCATATGCATGTTATTCATTGTGTGTGGTACAGGCATGGCATGAGTAACAGGAATATTCATGTTAGATTTGCATGCGTAAGAAAGATGTTCAGTAGATTTACAATGATAGCACTCTTTCTTAACACGTTCTGCCTTAACCTCTTTTATGCCTTTTTCCTTTTTCTGTTGTTTAACAGCCTTAGCTCCTAATCCTTGTCTAGATTCTTCTCTAGTGGATTTGATTTTAACTGATTTAATAGGAGTTACAGGTTGTTCTTTCTTTCGATCTTCCATCTCTATCTCATATCTAACTAATAATTCAGTCTCTTCTTCTACTTGAGGAACGAAGTGTTTAAAGATGGGTTTGACAGCTGATTTAAGAAAAGTAGGTATTTCAGTCTTGGTCTTACTGGAACTAGTGTCTACAGGTCTTTTCCCTTCTTTCTTAGATAAGTTAGAATAGTCAAGACCTACACCAACTCCAGTTATCTTCTTAAATGTATCACTGTCAACATTCACCTTACTAGCAGCTAGTTTATAAGCTTCGCATTTTGTTTCTAACTCAGCTAGTTTATTCCTAAGACATGCTTCTATTTCATCTTTAAGGCTAAGCTTGTGTTCCAAAGATTTAATAGAGTCTCTTAGGGAAGTATCTACAGTGCAAACAGCCTCTAACTCTTCCACTTTTGCCTCAAGCATTCTGCATTTGGCAACAAGTGTTTTCTGTTCCTTTTGAGAAGTGTTTAGGCTTTTGCACAACATATAGATCTCTTCGCTAAGAGCCCCGTTCTGCACCCTATAATCATCAATAGGCATTTCTTCCTTAAGGGTTAGAACTGGTACCTCTGGTTCTTCTGATGTCTCAGCCATGAGGGCAAAGTTTGCATGAATAACTTCTTCCTCATCTGAATCATCCCAAGCTCTTCCTTCTGTAACAACTAAAGCTCTCTTTCCATGTCTTTCCTTCACCAGGGCTTCATACTTGCTTTTGAGGGCTTCATAAGTTTCTTTTGGATAAGTCTGTTTTGGCTTCTTGCAGTCGGTAGCAAAGTGTCCAGCTTCACCACAGTTAAAGCATTTGAACTTCATTTTGAAATCCAAAGGAGATTTGTAGCTGGTACTCTTACCTTTCCCTTTGTAACCTGAAGAACTACTACCACCCCTAGTAACCCGATATGAGGATGAAGATTTTCTCTGCGGTCGGTTACTCTTCCTGAACCTTATATTGCTGAACTTCCTTGCCATGTATGCCACGACACTATCATCCATGTTGTCCAGCTCTTCTTGGGTGAAGTAGTCATCATCACTATTGGAGGTGCACTCATCATCATTCTCAACTTGATGTGGTGCCGGTGATGATCTTGGTTTTTCTGCAACCACTGCCTTTTTAGACTCTTCCTCATTAGCAACTAATGCTGATGCCACTTCTTTTCCTCTTGAATCATTGTCCCATGCTTGATCTTGTAAGGTCTCTAGCTCATAGGTCTTTAGTATTCCATAATACTCTTCCAGAGAAGTTGTATGCAAATCTCTGGTTTCTCTTACAGCGTAGACTCTATGTTCAATGCTCTTTGGCTGGTTCCTTAGATATCTCGTATTGACTTCAACAATGGGGAGAGTTATACCTCTCATATTCAAATCCAAAACCAACTGACTGAATCTCAGATAGACATCTGTAATGCTTTCTCCTTTTCTTATCCTGAAAGTGTCATACTCCATCTTGAGTATGAGTGTCTCATTGCTTCTAACCTCAGCTGTACCTTCCATGACGACCTCTATCTTATCCCAGATCTTCTTGGCTGTAGTTAGTCCTTTAACTACATTAAACATTTCGTGATCGAGGGATTCCACCAAGGTTTGTCGAACGGATGTATCAAAGGCTATCTGCTCCTTATCAGCATCTGAAAAGTCCGCTGCCTTTTTAGGCTCAGACCGCTGTGGTACAACCACATCTCCTTCCATGTGCTCAGGAACAACCACCATTGGAACAAATTTACCTTTGTCAAGGACTTCCAAGTATTCAGGGTTAACTGACTCAAGGTATAATTTCATTCTCAACACCCACTCTTCATAGTGATCTCGGTCGAACATTGGAATTTTGAATTGATTTTTAGGTGCCATCTTAATATAGATTTAAAGTAGAGATAATAAATTTTTCTTCTTACTTGAGTAGTAATTAAAAGAAAATTGAATTATCTCAAAATAAATCAAAGTTCAAAAACTGGTCACAAAAAAAATTCTAAGTACACAAGACTAGGCTAAGTCGAAATTTCTATGTAGAACTTTTTGCCAAGTCGAAATTTCACCAAGTAGAAATTGTCAAGTAGATATTCTATGTAGAACTTTTGCCTTGGAGAAAATTTGTTGCAGGTCACTTTCACACTTTTTGACTTTTATGACTAATCTCACCTAACTTCACCTAACACCCACGTGAAAGGTACAGAGTCTTCTGACAGTTCCCTTTTTCTGTGAGTATATTGTCCAATCAAAAGCCAATAACACCTTTTACACTTTTTGTCTTTTTGAAAAGAAGATCAAAAGTTACTGGGTTTGTCTTCTTTGTCAAGAACAATGAAGAACACTACAAACTAAAGTACCCAGATTAATTCACAAAAATTATCTAAAATCCACCCAAGCTAAATAATCACACCTGGAGTATTTAAATAATTTTTGGGATGAGTTTTCACCGAAAAAAAATTAAGGCACACTTTTCAAGAAAAACTCGAAAATTAGATCTGGAAGAGAAAACTCATTAATCTTCTACCAAACACAAGGATCTATGTTTTGTTTGTCAAACATTAAGCTCTGATACCAATTGTTAGGTCCAAATGTGTTGTAGAGGGGGGGTGAATACAACTTTTAATATTTATGGAGCAATAAATATTATGTAATAAATGAACACAAAGATTCAAGGAATATATGTCTTATATATCACTTGAAGGGGTTGCTACAACATTCATTACAAAAGTACAACAGAAGTAAAGAGGGTAGTAAATGATACTAAGCTCTGTGAATATACTCTCTCTCTATTACAAGTGTTTCTCTCGAATATTGCTCTCTTTGTAATGTTACACAAGTACTTCTATTTATACTACTTTGTAATCTATGACTTGTAGTCTTCAAACGATAAGATGTGAGTGGCCTAATGTTGTCCACGTTAATCTTATCATGTCTTGAAAGCTTGGAAATGTGCCACCAGGATGATGCCATGTGTCATGTTGAAACTATTTTCTATGTAGAATTTCTACATGGGAAATTCTACTTAGCTCTATCTAGAACTCTAAGTAGAATTTCTACATAGGAATTTCTACTTGGCTATCTCGAACTTTTAAGTAGAATTTCTACATAGGAAATTCGAGATAGCAAACTTCCTGAGTACTTAGAAAATATTTTCATCTCCAGAATTTTCTACATAGGAAATTCGACTTGGGAATTTCTACATAGGAAATTCGAGATAGCTTCCTGAGTTGAGTACTTAGAAAATATTTTCTCCTCCAGAATTTCTACTTGGCTCTAAGTAGAAGTTTATCCAGAATTTCTAGATAGGAATTTCTACATAGGTTCCCTTGTAAGTACTTAGAGAAATTCTGGGCTTCAACTTGAAACTTCAATGCAACATCTTGAACTTGTGATTTCTTCGTGTCTTCAATATTCTTCAACAAGCTCTTGAACATGGATCTCTGCTGCTGACATAAACTTGCTATCAATGTCCTGACACTTGATGCAATGGTCTGGTTCATAAGTGACTAGTCTTGATAGAGTTCTTGCTTCTGAATAGATTGCCATGTTCAATTAGAAATGTGGCTTTCCAACAATTGCTTTCCTTCTTCTTCACTTGAAATCAATTAGTCTTATTGATACTAATAGTTATGATCTTGATTCATTGAATTACAAATCACTGGGGCATGAACAACTTTGACTTGAACTTCTTCCAATGATTTCTTCTTTGTTTGATCATATTTAACATGTTGAATTGTATCAATTACTTTGTCTTCATTTATATTGATTTCATTATGACTTCTCGTTCTTGATTGACTTCGGGTTAAGTATCTTTTCTTTAGTTGAGTTACATAAGATATAGTGTTACAAGTTTAAACACTCTGCCTTTCAGTGTTGAATACGATACTCACTAAATTAAAAAATTCTTTCGAATCTTTTGCGGATAAATAATTTAGAGTTCAGTTAGTGGGTTCGAGTTCATGAGGTGAATAGTGTTTAGGATATAAAAATGAGGAACACAAGTTTTTTCCAAGAGATATATTCGATATATAAATCTTAAAGGTTTTGCTACACACCGGTAAAAATAACCGGCTACAATTCAAGAAGAACAAAGTTCTTGCTTCTACAAAAATATACAAGCCAAATCCTATATAATATTTGTATTTATAATTTTATCTAAGGATTTAACTACTGGGAGTATTTTGTAATGGCCTTTAGAATATTACAAGGTTTATCCGGCCATTAACAAAATACTCCGATAAGGAGTAACGGATAGTGCTTTGATTTGTTTTGACTCTTGTGTATATTCTTGGGTGTGTTCTTTTCCGTCAATATGAATTGAGAGAGACGAACCAGAAAACTCTGTCTATATCACACACTCTTGCTCTGCTGCTTTGTGTAGTCTTTATAAATCAAATTGAATTGATTTCTTCACAATGGAGAAGTGGTAAGTTGCGCTTCACACAGGTGTTCCCCTGTATAAAATCAAATGGCGCCTATTGACTTCAAGTTGCGCCTCAAGCTTAAGTTGCGCCAAGTCCATTTATGTTGCGCCTGTAGAGTGACTTCCTTGTGGTGGCGCAAGATATATGACTTGCCCTTGAATTCTCACACAAGTTGTGCCTACAAATAGATTGACTTGTATAACTACAAGTGGCGCCAAGACAACAAGTTGCGCCTTAATCATGCTTTGCCTTGTGCACTTCCAAGTTCCAAGTGGCGCTAATACTCCAAGTTGCGCCTAGAACATTGAATTCCTAGAACAACTTCAAGTTTCGCCTCTCACAAGCATATGCCTTGCTAAAACTTCACATAACTCCAAGTGGTGCATATACTATATAAGTGGCGCCACATACATTGCTTGTAGAGTATGGAAACAACTTATGTTAATGGTGCCTCTTGCCTTGGAGAAATTCTTGATGCCTTGAGTATTTACCACTTTGATTTGATTAACTGGTTTCTTTTGAATTAATAAGATAATTCTTTTCTTGAAGTACTGACGCTTAGTGCACTGATCTGGTTCACAAGCGACTAACACTGAATTAAATTCTCTTATCTTCTATTACTTTTCAGTTAACCACATATCAGCTTTTCCATTGCTTCAAACACTGACTATCAATAAACATTGTACTTTCACTGGAATCTTTTCTGGTACTTAGACAATATCTCCATTGCTACTACAATCTTGAATACTTCATTTTCTGTTCTTCACTAACGCTTGAACATATAAATGAACTTCTTTCAGTGAGTATAACTTCAAGACTGCAGCTATCTTCTTTAACCTTTATCTTTACCTAGTCTTCAATTCTTTCAGATTCCTATACTTCGAACACTGTCTAACTTCAATCAATGCTAATACACTGAAATGTTCTAGTGACACTTTTATACTGAATCTTCAACACTTTTGAAACCCTGAAAGTCTTTAACCATTTTTCTTTACTGAGGCATGAACATATTAATGAAATTCTTTCAATGACCTATAGTAGACTTCAAAACTTCTTCTAATGTATTGATTCACTGTATTTGCCTTATCTTCATTTCTTTTTTATCTTCGTGTAAATGTAGTATTATTTACTTGTCCTGTTTTAGTGTTGAGTTATCATGACTTCTGTTCATACATCTTCGCAATCTCACCAACAATCTCCCCCTATTTGATTATTAAACTTAGCAAACAAATCTCATAGAGAGGATAACTCAACTAATAACTAGAAAAAGTAATCGCCCGAGACTTGTAAATAATGCTACTAGTTTTTCTGGATCAGATTCTACATTTCCAGATTTCTTGTGTAACTGAAATGAAAGATGTTTGTTCCTCTAGCACTGAACTAATATTCATGTGGTATCATCTTCATTTCTCTGCTTCAAAATCCTTCATAGCTTGAATTCAAAAAACTTATCATAAATATAGCTTCATAAGAATCAACATTCCTGGGAACATCTTCAATAGAACATAGAGCATAGCTCGAGTAATGTTCTCCCCCTGAGAATGTCGTTCTTCTTCTTCTCCCCTTTAGATGAATAATGGAAGTGTCTTAACTTTACTTCTCTGTATCCCCCTTGGATGAGGAATCCTCCAATGACAATTCCTTTCAAGTATAAGATACGTTTTCTTGAATCTCTCATGTTCTTTCTTTTCCTTAATTCTCTCATAAGGATCAGAAGAATCTTCTTTTTCTTGTCTAAATTCTCCCCCTAAGGATATTAACTTCTCCCCTAAGGATACGAAGATAAGACTTTCTCCTTTTTTCTTGACTACTAAATTCTCCCTCTTAGTTGAGGAATCCTCCAATGGACCATGATCTTTCGAACGACTTGTCTTCCAAAGAAGGTTCTCGTCTGTCATTGATTGGAAAAACATAGTAGCTTTTCGTTCAGAAGTAGCATATAGCAAGGGTAAGTGTTTGGTCTATGGTTTCCTCACTTCTACTACGTTATGTTGGTATTTACACTTAAGTGTCTAGCACTTAGTAGTGTTTCACTTTTTCTCTCCCTATCTCTCACTCAAGTGTATCTCTCTCTCACTTTCACTCAAGTGTTTCTCTCCCTCACTTTCACTCTGCATTTCAAATATAGTCTTCTGTACCTGCAAGTGAAATCTGTATTCTCATCACCTGATTCATCAGAATGAACTGAATCACTATCAAGTGGAGAATTGCCTGGTAGAGGTGTTCTTGATCTATCATGCATAAACACTGTCTCAGCACCAGACTCATTAACTTTTACTAAATCATTGTCTAGTGGAGCCTCACCTCTTCGAGGTAGGTTATCCCTAGATATAAAATCTGTTAGGGAATCCCGCCTTACTCTATCAAGGGGTTGCCTCACACCTTCTCCATAAATGGGAGGTGAACTTCTCTTTTTCAGAGGTCTAGAAATGTTCCTTCTAGGAGGGTCATCACATTGGATTCTGTAATGAATGGCAGTTAAGAACCCATGATTCCCTCAATAGTCTATGAAGGCATGTCCTGCACAGGATCTACCTGTGGAGACTCTGCTGTCTCAACAACTTCATCTACCGTAACAAATGGAAAATAAAGAAGTTAAGGGATGTTGCTTGTACCTCTCACTATGCATGCCTTGCATTGTGTTCCTAGAATTGATCTATTTAGGCTTACCATCAGCGTGAGTGCTGGTTGTGTGCTTGACTCATTACAAGGTGCTCTAGCTGATGAGTGAATTTCAATAGACTAATCCTTTTGAGAGAATGATTCCAGAGATAGCTTTATTACCTTTTCAGCTCTGTATCCTTTTGAAAAGATGCAGATGAGCTTATAGTTACCTTAATTTATATACTACTTTTCTTCTCTGGAGGTAGAGTTGTGGGTGCACTTCCGACTTCATCCTTATTTGCTGTATCAAGTGCAGTTTCTCCCTTATCAACCTCTAACTTACATGAGTTCCTTATATCTCCAGGGGTTGATATATGGAAGTGGATGAATTAGTGTTTAGTACTATGGCATGGGTAAGAGATTGATGGGCAAGAGGACTATGGAGAAAGGGATGGAGCAGACTCAAGGCAGGAGCGGAGCAGGAAGCAGATCAGGAAACTCAGAACATGCTGCTACAGATGTAGATATGCAGGTCGAGTCAGGATAAAAGGCTACGTAAGATGGACTCAGGGAAGGGAAGAATGATGCACCCCATAGCGATTGCTGATGGGTTGACAACATTTCCCTTCTCATGCTTCGTTTAAGACTTTTTCATATGTTTCCTTTTCAAGACTCTTTCATGAGTTCTAATGTGTAAGCTTATTATAGATTCTGTTTCTGTTGATGTCAACCTATGATGCTGGGACTTGATCTCATGTAACTTTGGTGGCTTCGCTAGAGGTCACCCTTGATTTGGTTATAAAATTATTAAAATTAGCTAAAAAAAGAAAATAAGAGTAACTCTCTACAAGTTACACCCTTCTTTTATATCATTTTCTTATACATGTTACTTCGTTCTCCTTTTATTTAATTTACTAACATAAAAAATGGGCTCTATCACCAGAGGCGGATCCTGATAAGCGTAAAAGAAGTCAGTTGACTTCCTTAAATTTTCTTTTTTAGTATCATATTTATTTATAAGTTGTATAAATTAAAAATTAACCTATGAATAATTGAAATGTATGAGAGATATTTAATTAAATAATTATTTAATAACATATATTCAGATAGATGTTTTTTCAAAAAATTGATTATCAAATAATTATGAATAGATTTTATAAATAATAATATTATATATATATATATATATATGAATATAAACACACTAGCTAAATAATTGATAAATTTGAAATAGTAAGTGCATTTCACATAAAACTAAACCAGGTAGTATGCCGAGTGTTAGGAGGTGGAATTCCCCACCCCAGGGATGGGTTAAAATTAATGTTGATGCTGCAACATTCACAGAAACTGGTAGTGTTGGAATAGGGTGTGTAATTCGAAATGAGAATGCAGAATTTCTTTGTGCTCGAAGTCAGAAGATTGAAGTTTAGTTACATCCGAGAGAAGCAGAGGCCGAGGGATTAAAACAAGCTTTGACATGGGCGATAGAACTGGGGTTCAAAAACTGTATCTTTGAGACGGATGCAAAGGTAGTTGTGGACGCGATTAAGGAGGTTGCAGGACGTGCATTTTTCCATACTATCGTTTTAGATTGTGTTGATTTACTAAAGCACTTTGATAATATGCTTATTGAATTTGTTCATAGGTCTGCAAATGCAGTTGCCCATACATTAGCTAGGGCCACTCATTCTATGTCAGGCATTCAGGAGTGGATGAATATCGCTCCGAATTTTATTTCTGATGTACTGATTATTGATTCGATTTAATGAGAAGCAAGTACGTTTATGTCAAAAAAAAATTAAACAAACAAATAATAAAATTAAATACTCACATTGATGAAAGAAATGGAATAAAATGAGGCACTTCATGTATTTTTTAAGGTTTGAAATGTGAAAAAACGGATAAGAAAATTGTAGGAGAGTGTGGGGTTTTGAAAATGAAAGTCTACCGCCTCTTTTCTGCATAACAGCCTTACTTGTGACATATTTTAAAGATTACGTCGCAAGTTATATTAAAATAATAGTTTCCCCGTCAGGTATTAATTGCTGAGCATTGAGATATTTAATAGGGTAGATAAATGTGTGACAGATTCTATTACAAATTTGAACTTATGACAGAATTGTTTTCGTTCTGTCACAAGTCTCATCCGTATAATATAATAATAATAATATATCGACACTAAATTTAAAGGAAAAATAAAATAATTTCCATTTAGCGACAAAAAATTCTGTCAATTAGTACTTTACGAAAAAAATATTTAAACAACCTGTCGCAATTTCAATTTTCAATTAGCGGGAAAGTAAAATTACCGTAAATAAATTAGCAGGAAAATAAACTAATATATTATTATCAGAGTGGGAATTAAATTAATAAAATACTAAACTTTCGACAGACTTTATCCGTCGCATAATAGCTTGCGACGAAATGGTTAAAAACCGTCGTAAATAATGTTTGCGATAAAATTTTAGCTATATTTCAGTCGGAATAGCCCTTTTTCCTTGTAGTGTTATTTGAAGTTATCACATTTATTATAAAATATTTTTATTTGAAGTTATCAAATTTATTAATGGTCGATATTTGACCATTCTTAATTTTTGATCAGAATCCGCCACTACCTGTTACTTCTCGACGAAAAGAAAAACTCAGTTGAGCTGCTCTTATCTTATCATATGTATTTTAGTCATACTTTAGTTTATAAAATTTATCTTTTCATTTTTATTGGTCTTTAATATATATCCTTATTTAGAAACGAGAGATAATAAGAAATATATACACACACACCAAGTGATGAAATTGGAACAATGAATATTTGAACTTCAAATTAATATATTTTTGTTAAAAATTTCATTATATTTCTATTATGTTATCCGGGGAGTTCCTCTTGTTTATTGATTATACAAAGCGAAGAATGAAAGTGGTCTCTAAGTTTTTTTACAGCTACACGAATTTCAAACTTAGCATTTCTCTGTCGTCCCACGATGCAGTGCATATCAATATATCTTAATTAATTAATTTACATATTTAATTAGAGCTCAAGTAGATTTGGTAGCTATTCTTGCACTGTTACCTACGGATCCATGTAGGGATTTGAGTGTTTTCTTATTCAAAAATGAAGAACACATGGTATATATTATAGGATTTTGAATGGATACACGTAGTTACTCGATCTATCAATAACTTATGGACAAGCCCTTGTGATAAGCAAACGTATGTGTTTTCCAGAAAGAGACATTATGCATTTGGCCTTTCTTCTTATATGTCTCTATAGCCTTTCTGTTATCTTCTATATGTTACTATTGTCCTATTGCTATTTGTACAATTTCTCTTTTTATTTGTGATTGATTCTCAAATCTCAACATATATACGTATCTATAAACGAGAGCTAAAGCAACAATAACAATATCTAGCGTCACAGCTGGCCATCTCCACAAACAACTCAGAATTAATACACTATATATATTAATTTTTGATTTCATGATATTGATAGTAAGGTTTTGGTACTCAGGATTTGGTATTTTTTTCAATGAGTAGGGGTACAAAATTGAGTATAAAAATTTGTTATCAAATGATGTGGCCGAGTTGACGTGTTAATTTGGAAATTTTTAATTGGTAATATTTATGTCAATACATTAGGATCCATCAAATTTAATAAAATTACAATCATTTAGAATATGTCTTGTATAATTTGAAAGCTATTTTTATACCCAATTTTGTACATTTAATATTACTCTTTTTTAAAAGTAATTTATAAATTCAGAAGTTAATTACAGATAACTTATAATAAACTAAACTATACGGACTCTATGTTAAGTTGAGTTTAAATAAATTTTGGTAACATAGGTGGAGACAAATGTGTGCAGGCTGATTTATTTTTTATATAATTTTGCAATTAATTTGATTAAGAAAAACAAAATAATTCTTTTTTTTATTTTAATATTTATTTAAAAAATAATATGCAATATTTTTACAAGTTTACTTGGATCCCACTTCTTCAAATGTCCTTCTCCTGCCAGAGTGCCTGCAGATATGATCACCTCCTTCTGCGCCAAATGTTTCTAAAAGTTTCATTAATTGAAGAGAAAGAACTACTGTACTAGCAACTACTGTACTAGCAGGCAAGAATTTTGGGACAGCTAGTGGATAAAGATTTGTTTTATTACAGTTTATCTACAAGGGATATGATAAGGAATAGCTATAAGAGCATCTTCGTTGAGGGTGGCTAAGAGGGATATTAAGTCTATGTGACATGATATTCAATAAGCTCCAAGAGTGCTAATGGTTGTCAATTTTTGATATTTCTTGACATCTCCTTAAAATAGATAAAAGATAAACGTTACATGAAATGTATATATATATATATACATTATCTCTTCTATTATATTAATTGGAGGAATAGTTAATGTGGAGACCATTTGAATAATTTGTACCGGGTACGTGTCAACTATTGGAGTAAAAATTTACTACATTTGATGTGAATGAAAGTTAAAATAACATATTACTATTTATAGTGGTTGACAATTTTTGACACCCCATGAGGGTGCCTCTATTGGAGATGCTCTAATTGCATGTAAGGTTTAAAATACAGGATAAAAGTTTAGTTTAGAAGCTCATAAAATAGAATAATAATAATAATAAAAGATTAAAATTTAATAGAGATTAGAAATTAGAATTATATTAGAATAATTGACTTTATGAATATGGGTCAGATAAAAATTCTAGTAGATTTAGAATTTAGGGTTTTAAAACTCTTTATATATAGATTAAGATTTTCTCACTCTTTTATATTCTTTTTGAACCGTCAAGACTAAACATTTGTAAATCTCTCTCGATACAAATCTTTTTTTCTTTTCTTCGTCTTTGTTATTGAAATTCGTAGGATTTTTCATACTCAAATCAATTATCTGGTAAAATTTGTAGTAAATTCACCGTACCAAAGGATGTTTCTCGAAAAACTTAAACCACAAAAGTCGTGAAGAAAGGAAAAGATCTTTCTAAAAAATCCAGAATCAACGAATTCTAACTTACGTTGAATTTACTACGAATTTTATAAGATAGTTGATTTCACTACAAGAAAAACTGAAACAGACAACACTTATCAGACAACGGTCGGCAGTAAAAGCATTGTTTGAAATTTTCACACGACGGTTTTTGTTTTTGCAAAATATGTCTGTTGTCTGAAAGAACTTCCACAACGGTTTCTAAAACCATTGTCTATTAGAAGGAGTAAAGCAGAGGCTTTACACAACGGAATTATAAAACCGTTGTCTGAAGAGAGGTTAGACAAGGTTAGACAATGGTTTTGTAAATGAAAATATATATATATTTACACAACGGTTTGTAAATGAAACCGTTGTCTTCGTTGAACTCACACAACACAATTTCAGAGAGAACCGTTGTCTGTTTCACAGAAGATGACAAAAATCACCTTTTCATAATAAGACGAAAATTTATTTAAACACATTTTATTAGTTTAGTTAAAAAAACACATAAAATAAATTTTAAAAATTTTAGTTTTTTTTATACATAACTAAAACCAAAAAATCTTAACATCCGTACGGTTGGATCATCGAAAAAAATATTTTAAAAAATACATTATGTGCAATCGGGATGAGTCGTGTTAAAGTTAGTACTTTTGAGAGATTTATAGTATAAAAGAATGCAAGATTAATTTGGAATTTTCTGATTTTTTGTGCACATCACTCAAATCAATAGATCTTAACATCCGTACGGTTTGATCGTCAAAAAAATATTTAAAAAAAATACATTATGTGCAATCGGGATGAGTCGTGTTAAAGTTAGTACTTTTGAGAGATTTATATTATAAAAGAATATAAGATTAATTTGAAATTTTCTGATTTTTTGTGCACATCACTCAAATCAATAGATCTTAACATCCGTATGGTTGGATCATCAAAAAAATATTTAAAAAAATACATTATGTGCAATCGGGATGAGCCGTGTTAAAGTTAATACTTTTGAGATGTTTATATTATAAAAGAATACAAGATTAATTTGGAATTTTCTGATTTTTTTGTGCACATCATATAAATCAATAGATCTTAACATCCGTATTGTTGGATCGTCAAAAAAATATTTAAGAAAAATACATTATGTATTCTATATTCATATTTTAAATATTATATAATATAAACTAGTTTTATTTCATATTTTAAATTTTAAAATATATTACATATATTCTATATAAATATATTACATATATATTCTATATAAATATATAATATTGTATTAATTATATTATAATAAATTTAATATATAAATAAAAAATATTTATTTATATATAATATTGTATTAATTCATCCCTTAGACTTCAGATTTTTTGTATAATATTATATTGAAATGATGTTGTATTTTTTTGGTTTAAAAATTTATATTAATTTTATTACATTAATTTATAATAAAATGAAAAATAATATGTTATTCACATAACTAAAAAGAATATATTCCCCCCTTTCATCTTTTACCTAAATTGCATTCCCCCTTCATCTAAATTTCAGTTCCCCCTTAAACAAAATTTCACTTCCCCCTTCATCTTGTTCCAGCCGACCAACGTAAAATTCAAACACATCTCACGGCTCTCTCTCCTCTCTCTCCTCTCTCACATAACTCGACGGCGACGTAGGCCGGCGGCGGTGGCCGGAGTTGCAGCAGGAGGTTGAAGGAGGGATTATATATGTGTGTATATGTTTTTATGATTGTGTGTATGTATGTCTGATTGTGTGTATGTATGTCTGATGTATGTCTTCCCCAAGTTGGCCAGTGGAATATGATGAACAAGGTAATTTTTTCTCAGGCTATTACCACATTTGAATTAGATCTTGTCATTTCCAATTAAAATTGGGGATGACCCTTGCAGTTACCCTTGCAGTTACCTTTTTTGAATTACCTTTTTTGTCATTTCCAATTAAAATTGGGGGCCTAGGGCACTTGCCCTTGCAAATTCTTTGAATCTGTGCTTATTTTTTGTATTTTATTTAATAATTGATGTGGTTACCCTTATGATTAAGGCGCTAGTAAACTTTTTTGGTGCACTATCTGTAGTCAAATACGTATTTGTAACCTTTAAGTAATTTTTTGTGTTGTAACACTGCACTAATTACATTCTTGAAGAAAAGGAAGATACTTAAAAAAAGTATCAAGCTCTGCATTTTTTCCTCATCCCAAATGTGATGGAATGAATTAAATCTGCAGGAAACTTGTACCTCCAATGTATTAAAAGGTATAGGGTATTGTGTCCCTGTATAACCATATCCGGTGCACAATCTTAACTTGGCAATGTAAAGTCAGAGAAGTGTCTTTTATTTAATATTGTTTGTCCTGTGTTTCAGAAAATGGTCAATGGTGGTATAGTCAACAGTTGGATTTGTGTTAACTTCACTCGGAATGTGCAAGAGAGCGCTGCCCGTGGCTTCTGTCATGAACTTGCACAAATGTGCATGATATCAGGCATGGTAGTGGTCTTAACTGCCTTATGGTTTTATTAATTTTTATTAATTACAGAACTGTCTGATATGGACTACTTTCTGTAGCAATTCAATCCTGAACCCGTCCTTCCAGCACTCAGTGCCCGTCCCGATCAAGTGGAAAGAGTGTTAAAAGCTCGGTTCAAGGAGGCCGTTTCCAAAGTCCCAAAGAAAGAGCTTGATCTATTAATTGTTATTCTGCCTGACAACAATGGCTCTCTTTATGGTATTGGATTCTGACAAAGTTAATTAAGTTGGTGTTCTCATCTAATTTTGTTTTGTAATTTTCTTTATATATTGTTGTAGGTGATCTGAAAAGAATTTGTGAGACAGATCTTGGCATAGTTTCCCAATGCTGCTTGGCAAAGCATGTGTTCAGAATGAGCAAGCAATATCTTGCTAATGTGTTCAGAATGAGCAAGCAATACCAATGGGGGTTAAAGTTGCTGTTAGGAATGCTTTTGTAAAGGCTGATCATGCATTAGCAGATAGTAAATCTCTTGACCATTCCTCTGGCACCACAGCGCTGACTGTCCTTGTACTGGGAAGGTGAGGATCTAAGCCAGCAACTTGATAGTGAGAACAATGTTAGTCGAAAACAATGTTAGTCAAAAACAGGGTCAGCCTTTACTTTACAATCTTATTAGTTTTACTTTCCTAATCTTGCAACCTGACTTCTCTTTGGTGGAACAGGAAGCCTGGTGAGGATAGTGATGTGGAGTATCGGGATTTTAGTAGTGACGGTAGCAGTGATTATGAACATGATAGAAATTGCACGGGATACTCGAGGGAACAGCAGAGCTATAACCATCAAACAGTACAAATATTATAACCTCAAGGATGCAAATGTAGTAGCAATTGCCATTGGGGCTAACATGAATTTCAATAGGTTGGGATTGGTTACTGAGCTTGCAGATGTAACTTAAAATTCTTAAAATTGATAACATTTGTGTAGCATAAATACTATATTTTTATTTAGTTTTAAGTTTAGAGCTTTGTTGTGTTGACAATAGTTGTTAAACTATTAAGACAATGGGGTTGTTCTACTAAAACCGTCGTAAATATTTAGATCACACAATACTCTTTTGGATAATAAAGCCTTGTCTGAAAATTAAAACAACAACATTTGCTAGTTAATAAACAATTGTTGATTTGTTTGTCAGACAATTGTTTCTACTTGAACCGTTGTTGTTCTCGCGTTTCAGACAACATTTTCTAAGACAAAAACCGTTGTCTGTAGGGAATCAGACAACGGACGCGTCCGTTGTCTGAGCTGCGTAACAGACGGCATCTCGATAGACAACGGTTTTCCAGGGCATCAGACAACGAGCAAAAAGCCTTGTCTGATTCAATTATTCTTGTAGTGTTTGTGTTTTGGAAAATCTTACGAATTTCAATAACAAAAACGTAGAAAAAGAAAAAAAAGATTTGTATCGAGAGAGATTTATAAATATTTAGTTTTGATAACTCGAAAAGAATACAAAAGAGTTTAGAGATCTTCATTTATATGTAGAGTTTTAAAACACTAAATTCTAAACCTACTAAATTTTTTATTCAAATCCGACACATATTCAGAAAGTCAATTATTCTAATATAATTCTAATTCCTAATCTATATTAAATTTTAATCCTTTATTATTAATATTATTATTATTATTCTAAGAAAATATGGGATATTATATACTACTTTTTTTAAGAATTTAGTCCTCAAATTCTCAAAAATCAAATTCTCTATAAAAAATCATGTCACGTCTATTATGAAAGTTCAATAATCACCCAAGTTATCTACATGTCAAAACTAAAGGCAGTCTACATGAAAATAACTTAGAGCTCTAGATACCAATTATAACATCCCGCCCTTTTCGGACAAACACAATTGAAAGCGTGGTAAAAATATATACATCTTGACTAATTAAAACCTCAAACACAATTCTACAATCGACTAAATCTAAAATATAAATATCTTAAATGTCAAGCGTCAATCTAGTCCATTTACAAGATCCTCGAAATTTAATGCATTCCATCTTCCTCTTATACCAAACCTGTAAACCTGAAAATTTCAAGTAATGAGTTAAACAGCCCAACAATTAACCAATCGATCTAACTAATCGGGTCAAGTAACATTTAATACATATAAAAAACCATAATTTTCGATACGATAAGTATACATATAACATCCGATACACTTTTAATTTCTTATTCGATACGATGACCACACATAGAATAACAACTTGTTACGTACCCATAATTTATACCACGATCACTACAATCCGGTGACAATGGTCCTAAATTTTCAGATAACCGTCACTACAACGCGGTGACTATATTCCTATATTTTCATAAATCATGGCATAAATCAAAGTTCTAAAATTATTGTTGACATACAACACATACAGATAATACTTATCACTTCAAAATATAATTACTTAACCCAAATTTTTATAATCAAATATACATATATAACACATAATTTTGAAAGCACTAGAAAGATCAATCAGAAAATTTACCTCAATATCCCAAACCAAGAACTAACAATATCCTAGAATCATTCTCGCATGCATGAATTTTCTGATATCCCAAGTTTAAGTCCTTAAACATCTTCTTGATATCCTGGTAACTTGTAGGTAATTTATAATGTCCAGACAATACATCCCCAACAAGATCTAGCAACTCAATGAATCCCCTCTCACTGCATCCATGAGCACTCTTAAAATACAATAATTTACTCACAAAAGAGAGCTTCGTGTGCTTGTTACTTCCGGGATATAATGGGATTCCTGCATCAATTTTCAAACCATCAAATTTGGAGAATTCATAATCCGGCTCCAAATCATCTGCATTATAGGGATCAAACACATCATCATCATCATAATCTATTACATTTCTAGAGCCTCTAGCATAAGGCTCTTCATCACCTTCCCCATGACAATCCTAATATGTATAACTTTGAAGAAATCCATTTGAAATGATATCAAATCTTACTTCATCAAGACTTTTAAAAGCAGAATTACGACATGTACAACACGGACATATAATCCTTTTATCTGATTCCTTTGAATGACGCTCGATAAAACTTATAAATTCATCAATACCATTAAAAAATTCGTGACTAAAATCTATTTCTCCAACTAGATTACGAAGATTAATCCAACTACGATCAGAAGGCATCTACAAATACATATATAACATATTCATATTAGTCACATATGAATATAAACACACTAGCTAAATAATTGATAAATTTGAAATAGTAAGTGCATTTCACATAAAACTAAATTAAACAAACAAATAATAAAATTAAATACTCACATTGATGAAAGAAATGGAGTAAACTGAGGCACTTCATGTATTTTTTGAGGTTTGAAATGTGAAAAATGGATAAGAAAATTGTAGGAGAGTGTGGAGTTTTGAAAATGAAAGTCTACTGCCTCTTTTCTGCATAACAGCCGAACTTGTAACATATTTTAAAGATTCCGTCGCAAGTTATATTAAAATAATAGTTTCCCCGTCAGGTATTAATTGCTGAGCGTTGGGATATTTAATGGGATAGATGAATGTGCGACGGATTCTGTTGCAAATTTGAACTTATGACAGAATTATTATCGTTCTGTCACAAGTCTCATCCGTATAATATAATAATAATAATATATCGACACTAAATCTAAAGGAAAAATAAAACAATTTTCATTTAGCGACAGAAAATTCTGTCAATTAATACTTTACGACAAAATATTTAAACAACCTGTGGCAATTTCAATTAGCGGAAAAGTAAAATTACCGGGAAAATAAACTAATATATTATTATCAGAGCAGGAATTAAATTAATAAACTACTAAACTTGCGACTGATTTTATCCGTCGCATAATAGCTTGTGACGGAATGGTTAAAAACCGTCAAAAATAATGTTTGCGACAGAATTTTAGCTATATTTTAGTCGCAATAACCCTTTTCCTTGTAGTGTTATTTGAAGTTATCAAATTTATTAATGATCGATATTTGACCATTCTTAATTTTGGATCAGAATCCGCCACTACCTGTTACTTCTTGACCAAAAAAAAACTCTCGGTTGAGCTGCTCTTATCTTATCATATGTATTTTAGTCATACTTTAGTTTATAAAATTTCTGTTTTCATTTTTATTGGTCTTTAATATATATCCTTATTTAGAAACGAGAGAGAAGAAGAAATATATACACACACACCAAGTGATGAAATTGGAACAATGAATATTTGAACTTCAAATTAATATATTTTTGTTAAAAATTTCATTATATTTCTAATATGTCATCCGGGGAGTTCCTCTTGTTTATTGATTATACAAAGCGAAGAATGAAAGTGGTCTCTAAGTTTTTTTACAGCTACACGAATTTCAAACTTAGCATTTCTCTGTCGTCCCACGATGCAGTGCATATCAATATATCTTATTTAATTAATTTATATATTTAGATAGAGCTCAAGTAGATTTGGTAGCTGTTCTTGCACTGTTACCTACGGATCCATGTAGGGATTTGAGTGTTTTCTTATTCAAAAATGAAGAACACATGGTATATATTATAGGATTTTGAATGGATATACGTACGTACTCGATCTATCAATAACTTATGGACAAGCCCTTGTGATAAGCAAACGTATGTGTTTTCCAGAAAGAGACATTATGCATTTGGCCTTTCTTCTTATATGTCTCTATAGCCTTTCTGTTATCTTCTATATGTTACTATTGTCCTATTGCTATTTGTACAATTTCTCTTTTTATTTGTGATTGATTCTCAAATCTCAACATATATACGTATCTATATCAATAACAATATCTAGAGTCACAGCTGGCCATCTCCACAAACAACTCAGAATTAATACACTATATATATTAATTTGTGATTTCATGATATTGATAGTAAGGTTTTGGTACTCAGGATACAGTATTTTTTTCCTGATATTATTGCTCCATATGGGGTTTTTTTCAACGAGCAAGGGTACAAAATTGAGTATAAAAATTTGTTATCAAATGATGGGGCCGAGTTGACGTGTCAATTTAGAAATTTTTAATTGGTAAGATTTGTGTAAATACATTAGGGTCCATCACATTTAATAAAATTACAATCATTCAAAATATGTCTTGTAGCATTTGAAAACTATTTTTATACCCAATTTTGTACATTTAGTATTACTCTTTTTTAAAAGTAATTTATAAATTCAGAAGTTAATTACAGATTACTTATAATAAACTAAACTATACGGACTCTATGTTAAGTTGAGTTTAAATAAATTTTGGTAACATAGGTGGAGACAAACGTGTGCTGATTTTTTATTTATTTATAATTTTGCAATTAATTTGATTAAGAAAAACAAAATAATTCTTTTTTTTATTTTAATATTTATTTAAAAAATAATATGCAATATTCTTACAAGTTTACTTGGATCCCACTTCTTCAAATGTCCTTCTCCTGCCAGGGTGCCTGCAGATATGATCACCTCCTTGTGCGCCAAATGTCTCTAAACGTTTCATTAATTGAAGTGAAAGAACTACTGTACTAGCTGGCAAGAATTTTGGGACAGCTAGTGGATAAAGATTTGTTTTATTACAATTTATGTACAAGGAAATGATAAGGAATAGCTCTAAGAGCATCTTCACTGAGGGCGGCTAAGAGGGATATTAAGTCTATGTGTGACATGATATTCTTAGTTACCACCTCATTGGAGCTCCAAGACTCCTAAGATGGTGACAAGAAAGGTTGTCAATTTTCGGCATTTCTTGGCATCTCCTCAAAATAGATAAAAGATAAACGTTACATGAAATATATATATATATATATATATATATATATATATACACATTATCTCTTCTATTATATTAATTGGAGGAGTAGTTAATGTGGAGACCATTTGAGCAATTTGTATGGGGTACGTGCCAATTATTGGAGTAAAAATTTACCACATTTGATGTGAATGAAAGATAAAATAACATATTACTATTTATAGTGGTTGACAATTTTTGGCACCCCTTGAGGGTGCCTCTATTGGAGATGTTCTAATTGCATGTAAGGTTTAAGATACATGATAAAAGTTTAGTTTAAAAGCTCATAAAATAGAATAATAATAATACTAATAACAAAAGATTAAAATTTAATAGAGATTAGGAATTAGAATTATATTAGAATAATTGGCTTTCTGAATATGAGTTGGATTTAAATAAAAATTCAAGTAGATTTAGAATTTAGGGTTTTAAAACTCTCTGTATATAGATCAAGATCTCCTCACTCCTTTATATTCTTTTTAAACCATCAAGACTAAACATTTGTAAATCTCTCTCGATACAAATCTTTTTTTTTCTTCGTCTTTGTTATTGAAATTCGTAGGATTTTTCATACACAAATCAACTATATATCTTGTAAAATTTATTGTAAATTCACCGTACCGAACGATGTTTCTCGAAAAACTTAAACCACAAAAATCGTGAAGAAAGGAAAATATCTTTCCAAAAAAATCCAGAATCAACGGATTCTAACTTACGTTGAATTTACTACGAATTTTATAAGATAGTTGATTTGTGTTTTGGAAAATCGTACGAATTTCAATAACAAAGACGTAGAAAAATAAAAAAAATATTTGTATCGAGAGAGATTTACAAATATTTAGTTTTGGCAACTCGAAAAGAATACAAAAGAATTTGGAGATCTTAATTTATATGTAAAGTTTTAAAACACTAAATTCTAAACCTACTAGAATTTTTATTCAAATCCGACACATATTCAGAAAGCCAATTATTTTAATATAATTCTAATTCCTAATCTATATCAAATTTTAATCCTTTATTATTATTATTATTCTAAGAAAATAAGGGATATTACACACAACCTTTTTTTAAAGAATTTAGTTATCAAATTCTCTATAAAAATCATGACACGCCTATTCTGAAAGTTCAATAATCACCCAAGTTATCTACATGTCTACATGTCAAAACTAAAGGTAGTCTACATGAAAATAACCTAGAGCTCTAAATACCAATTGTAACATCCCGCTCTTTTCGGACAAACACAATTGAAAGCGTGGTAAAAATATATACACCTTGACTAATTAAAACCTCAAACACAATTCTACAATCGACTAAATCTAAAATATAAATATCTTAAATGTCAAGCGTCAATCTAATCCATTCACAAGATCCTCGAAATTTAATGCATTCCATCTTCCTCTTATACCAAACCTGTAAACCTAAAAATTTCAAGTAATGAGTTAAACAGCCCAACAATTAACCAATCGATCTAACTAATCGGGTCAAGTAACATTTAATACATATAACAAACCATAATTTTCGATACTTTAAGCATACACATAACATTTGATACACTTTTAGTTTCTTATTCGATACGATGACCACACATAGAATAACAACTTGTTACGTACCCATAATTTATACCACGGTCACTACAATCCGGTGACAACGGTCCTAAATTTTCAGATAACTGTCACTACAACCCGATGACTATATTCCTAAATTTTCACAAATGATGGCATAAATCAAAGTTCTAAAATTATTGTTGGCATACAACACATACAGATAATACTTATCACTTCAAAATATAATCACTTAACCCAAATTTTTATAATCAAATATACATATATAATACATAATTTTGAAAGTACTAGAAAGATCAATCAGAAAATTTACCTCAATATCCCAAACCAAGAACTAACAACATCCTAGAACATATATATTCAATCTTTAGTAACTGTAACAGTCTGCCCCTTTTTGGACTATTATCTTACAAAATCTGAAACTAATAATGATAAATACAAGTGGAAGCGCGGTAAATACTTTATACCTCTCTACTCCAAACCTCAAATACAATTGTATAAATCTACAATCAACCAAATCTAAAATATAAATATCTCGAATGTCAAATGTCAATCTAATCCATTAACAAGATCTTCAAAATCTAATGCACTTCATCTTCCTTTTACATCAAACCTGAAAATTATAAGTAATGAGTTACACAGCCCAGCAAGTAACTAATCGATCCAACTAGTCAGACCTAGTAACAAGTAATACATATAACAAAACATAATTTTTGATACGATAACTATACACATAACTTCCCATATACTTTCAGATTCTTATTCGATACGATATCATGACCTCATATAAAAGAATTACTTGTTATCTACAATTTATACCACGATCACTAGATACCGGTGACAATAGACCTAAATTTTTAGAAAACTGTCACTACAACCCGGTAACTCGATTCTAAATTTTCACAAATTATGACATAAATTAGAATTTAAAAATTATTGTTGATACACAATACGTATAGGGTAATACATATCTCTTCAAAATATATCATCACTTAACCCGAATTTATATAATTAAATATACACATAGTTTTGTTAACACTAGAAAAATTAACCAGAAACTTACTTCAAACTCGCAATCCAATAATTCAAAACATCATAAAATAAATATTCAATCCTCTACACCCAAACAAAAATATAACATCTCGAATGTCAAACTTCTCCATGATTTTAATTCTGATCAAGTCTGTATTTAACCGTGTTGCCCAGATAAATAAGCTATTACAGAAGGGGGGTTGAATGTAATAGTACCAAATAATCGATTTAAGAACACAAGTATATAATGAATGACAGCTTTGTATTAATAATGAACTTGAATACAAAATTCTCTCAAGAAAAGCAATATTCTTAAGAGCTGCTAGGTTATGAAAAATAAGATATTAAAAGTTATTTTTATGTTAACCTATTCACAGTCACAATTCAATAACAAATCAGATTAAGAAAAGAATAGATTTAAATAAGGAAATAGACTTGCATTAGGATTCCTTCTTACTATCCTATTCATACTCTGATTCGATTTGCTTCCTTTACAAATTCTGTTGCTAAACTCTGTCGGTTGAACATTCTCTGACTGAGTATTCTCTGTTAGAGTAAACTCTGATTGAGTATTCTCCGATAGAGTGAACTCTGACCCACTGCTTCCTTATTCTCTGATGATGTCAGCATAAACTCTGATAAGTATTCTCTGATAATCATCAGTGTTTTTATTCCTAACAATCTCCCCCAATTTATGCTTTATAACTGAAAACATAAATTTCACTTATGATGTCAGAAATATAAGACAAATGCATCAGAGTTTGTTTTTCCTTAGATTCTTTTGAAAGAGAAGTCTTCTTTCAGAAATTGATTCAAGAGACTTTCTTCAGCATTTTTCAATAAAACAACAAGCTTCTCCTTCAACTCTTTCATTTGTTCAAAAGAATCATCTATTTGACATATAGCAGCCCTTAGAGCATAAATAGATGATCTGTTCATTCTTTCATCCAAGACAAAGCAACAGGTCTTCAAACCATCAGGATTTAAGATTAGTGTAGGAATCCCTAACAACATTTTGACCTTTGCATCTCTTTTTCTCATTGCTCTTTCTGTTCCATCTTCAAGTAAGTATCCAGGCTCATACTCTCCAGAGTTTATCATCATCAGCCTCTCATTCTTTTTCTTCTCAGCTATCACTCCTTCAATAATTTTCACCCACCTAGAAGTTGCTTCATTTACATCATTTAGTAGATAAAGAACATGTTCAAGTTTTTTAGATACTTTTTGAATCAAATCTTCTTCAGCAATCTTCAAGATTCTCCCATCTTTTAAGAAATATAAAAGCTTCTCCTTTTCTTGAGCACCATCAAAAATATCCCTTGCTATGTTTACAGATATTAACTTGTCCAAATGTTCTTAGGATAACTCTTCCTCAAGCTTGTCTTTCAATGAGAAGGGATCTCTGAATTTGTTTGCTTCACCCCTGTAGACTTTAGCTTATGAATCACCAATACCACCCTTATTTTTACCAAGTCTGGCATTGAGAGTCAGAGTTTGAGTTTTTGTCCACAGAAGATCATGATTTTTCTTTCTGACCAGAGTTAGTTGTTCCTCTTCTTCATCTTCAAAACTTGATCCACTTGGAAGAAAAATTGTTCCTGACATAGTAAAAGGTGTTTTTGATTTGGCTGGAGCTTTCTTCTGATTTGAAGTTGACCTTCTTTGTATTGAAGGAGTTGGTTTTGCTTGAATGATTGGCTTTTCAATTTCAACAGGCTTGGTTGGACAGGCTTAGCTACAATTTTCTTTTGTTGAGCAGGTGCCTTCCTTTGTACTGGAGTCCTTCTTGTCCTTACAATTCTTTTCTTCTGGATTTGAGCATTGTCAGTACCAGACTTTTTCAATTCCTTCTCTGTAGCAGCTGGATCCATTCCTGGATTTTCTTCTTCAAAAAGTTTCCTAGCTAGTTCTGCATCTTTTAGATTTTGCTCTTCAATCTTCTTAGGCTTCTCTTCTTCTTCAAGTCTTTTTGCTAATTCCATATCAGCATCCATCAAAGTTTGCTTGTCAGAGTTTACTCCTGAGGATGAAGCAATCAGAGTTTGAGAAGTCTTCAGAGTTTGTCCAGTCATCATAGTTCGTTGTTGTTGAGTCAAAATTTGCTTTCCATTCTTATGACTCCCTTGATCATTATTGTTAGGAATATATTCATTTGATGATGTAGAAAATACTAGAACAGAGTCTAGCATAATCTATCTGTAACAAGTCTTTCTAGTATCTGAAATGTACAAATAGAGTCTAGATGATCAACATTCATTGCTTTTGTACTTAGAAGAATTTCTGTAGAAAGTGAAACCAGAGTCTGCATGAAGATCAGAGTCTGGAAAGTGATCAGAGTCTATAGACTATCAGAGTCTATGATCTGGCAGAGTCTATAGATCATCAGAGTCTATAATCTGTCAGAGTCTAAAGATTTCAGAGTCTATGCAGTTGAAGTTATATTTGGAAGATGATCACAGGAATGGAAAGTCTTCGAAGATCAAGACAAATATATTGCAGATATGCTATGAGAAGGAAAGAGAATTTCAGAAGGAAACTGTCAACTAATAAGTAGGAATTCTATTCCTATTGTAATTTGTTTTCTGTTATTAGTTGATTGGTAGCTCTCTATATAAACTCCATGTAACCTAATTGTAAAGGTGTCGAATAATAATTGTCTGGTTGAGCCTTTGTGAGAGCATAGAGATAGAAAGAGTTGTTGTGATAACACAGAGAAGCTGCTAGGGTTTGTGTACACCCTAGAAGAGTTTTTATTCATACATCATAATAAAAACAGTATTCATTGTTATCTTTGTGTTTGATCTTTGTTCTTAATTTATATCAGTTAATTCATTTTGAGTTGGTTTTAATCAGGCAGAAAAGGAACACAAGTATTCAACCCCCCTTCTACTTGTGCAACTGGGAAAACAATTGGTATCAAAGCCTAAAGTTTAAAATCGATCAAAGATGTCTGGAAACAAAGATGGCAATTCTAAGATTCCTATGCTTAAGAGAAACGAATTCACCCATTGGAAGGTTAAGATGTTTCACCATCTGGAAGCTACAGACCCTGACTATCTTGACAGAATTCATGAAGGACCCTATGTGCCCTTAAAGCTTATGCCCCAAATCATTGAAGAAGGTAAAGTAACTGAAGAACACTTCATTGAAAAACCAAAGGCTGAATGGACAAAAGAGGACAAGGAAAATGTCCTTAAGGAGGCAAAAGTCAAAAACATTCTCTTTAACAGTTTGGATTCTGTTCTTATAAACTGTGTTATATCATGCATCACTGCTAAGGAGATGTGGACAAAACTTGAAGTGCACTGTCATGGGACTAAAGATGTCAAGAAGAATGCTAGGTCTTTGCTAATTCAAGAGTATGAGTATTTTGAAGCAAAAACTGGAGAATCTATTACTGAGATGTATGATAGGTTTACAAAACTCTTGAATAAGGTGGCTATGCTTGGTAAGGTTTATGATTTTGAAGATACAAACACCAAGTTTCTGAGAGCATTTCCTGAAGAGTAGGACAACAAGACTACAGCCATAAGGGAAGCTAGATATTTGGATGACATAACTCTAGAAGAATTGTATGGAAGACTCAAGACATATGATTTAGAGATGCAACAGAGAAAGAATAAGAAATCTGTGAAGACAAAATCTGTGGCACTCTTAATGGAGTCTGAGAAAGAACAACTAGAACAACCCACAGAAGCAAGAATCAAGGATTCAAGACAGAAGGGTAAAGATGTTGAGGAGTCAGAGTCTATTGACACAGAATCTGATTCTGATGAAGAGATTGATCTAATTCAAATGATGGCTATGCTTGCTAAAATTTTTAAAAGAATCAAATTTAACAAGAGAAATGGTAAATTTAGCAAGAGGCCATCATTCAAGAAGGAAGATGAGAAATTTGATAAGAGCAAGGGCACTATAATCAAACTGGACAAAGCAAATGTCAAATGTTTCAACTGTGGAATATTGGGGAACTTTGCTAGTGAATGCAGAAAGCTAAAAAGTCAAGGAAAAGGGAAAACACTTCTATCAACAGGAAAAGATTTGGCAGATTCAAGCTCAGAGGATGAAATTGATTATGAAAACTTAGCATTGATGGCACCCTCCTCAAGAAAATCACAATCTCCCAAAAAATCCTCATCTCCTAAAACTCAGGCATCAATCTTCACTCCTGAATCCTTACTTAATTTAGACTCTAATGGTATGCAAATTGTGCAAAGTGAGGTTAATAAAATAATGACAAACTGTAAGTCTCTCACTAGTGAAAGTGAAAGGTTAAGAGAGGAAAATTTAACCTTGACAAACAGGAATAATCATTTAGAGTCTGAGTTAATATTAATGGAACAATACAAAAAGGATTCTGAGAAATATAGTCATAACTACACTGAGATCTTGAAAGCCTATGACTATGTTAAGAAAGAACTAGAGGAAAAAACACTTAAGTTTAAAGTCTGGACAGACTCTGGTAGAAAAGTTCAAGAAATTCTCAATAATCAAAATGTATGTCAAACTGCTGGTCTAGGCTATGACAAGAGTCAAGGCAAAAGACCTATTGCATGTTGAGAATGATGACATAAAAGAAGCTAGCCAAGTTCATAAGGCTAAAGACAAAAGTACCTTTGTTCTTGTTAAGTTGTGACCCCTAAAGAAAAGACTGAAACCACAAACTCATCTGTCAATAGTCCCTCTGTTATTGACAAAAAGACAGATAAAACAGGAGTAAACAAGTCTAAGAAAAAAAATTAACATAGGGTACTTGTCTAAGTCTAGGTTAATGGAAAGGCTAGAGAACTTATCAGAGTCTACCAAAACTAGGAGAAATAGGAATGGTAAGGAAGGCATTAATAAGGCCAATAATTATCAAAAGGATCCTAATGCTCCTAGAAAGAAGTGTTATAGATGTGGCAACCACAACCATTTAACCATAGACTGTAAAGCAAAAATTAAGAAGAAATCAGAGTCTAGTCCTTCACAGACTCTGAAAAGTCACTACACTCCACAGAAACCTTGTTATCATTGTGGTAGCATATTTCATTCTATTTATATGTGTAGGGACTATCAAAACTTGTATTACAATTTTTATGAGCTAAAATCATCTATTGATTAGAGTTGGTATGACACTGTTAAGACTCCACCAGAGTCTAAAGCAGCAAAGGAGATAGGTAAATCAAAAGTGAAAAATACTGAGGTTGTCTCACCCAAAATTAGTAGAAAAGGATCCAAAATAGTTTGGGTCCTCAAAACATCTAACTAGTTGCTTTATGTGAACAGGGAACCAGGGTAAAGAAAGTAACCCTAATCCTGGACAGTGGATGCTCAGGATACATGACTGGAAAGAAATCCCTGTTTATAGACTTTGTGGAAATGGATGGCCCAGAAGTATCCTTTGGAGATGGCAACAAAGGACAAACACTGGGATATGGCAAGATTGTACTTGGAAATGTCATCATTAAAGAAGTAGCTCTAGTTGATGGCTTAAAACACAATTTAATAAGCATAAGTCAACTTGGAGATAAAGGTTACCATACTGGCTTTGACAACAAGAAGTGTCTTGTGACTCACAAAGAAACAGGCATTTTGGTTTTCAAAGGACACAGACATGGTAACATTTATGAAGCCATCTTGGAGGATTGCATACACAGTGAAGTCGTATGTCTATATAGCAAGGCCTCAACTGAAGAAAGTTGGAAATGGCACAAGAAACTGTCTCACATCAACTTCAAAACACTCAACAAGTTGGTTAAACAGAATCTTGTGAGAGGATTACCACAGTTTGATTTTGTGCAAGATGGTCTTTGTGAAGCTTGTCAACTTGGAAAGAAAAGGAAATCATCCTTCAAGAGCAAGACAATTAACACCATTTTTGAACCCTTTTATTTATTACATCTTGATTTATTTGGTCCAGTAAATGTGATGTCAATTAACAAAAAGAAATATACTCTTGTTATTGTAGATGATTTTACAAGGTTCACATGGGTTTTCTTTCTACATTTAAAGGATGAAGATCCACAACACATAATAGATCTTATCACTTTTCTGGAAACAAAATCAAAGAAAATAGTTAGAGTTCTAAGGAGTGACAATGAAACTGAATTCAAGAATTCAATCATGGAGGATTACTGTGCATCAAAGGGAATTACTCAACAATTTTCTGCACCAGGAACACCTCAACAAAATGGAGTTGTGGAGAGAAAGAATAGAACACTCATAGAAGCTGCCAGGACAATGTTGGCAAAGTCTAAGCTACCATTATAATTTTTGGCTGAGGCAGTCAACACAGCATGTTTCATTCAAAACTGTACTTTAATTAATATGCATGGAAAGACTCCCTATGAGATGGTAAATGACAAGAAGCCAAGTGTGAAACACTTTCACATATTTAGATGCAAGTGCTTTGTACTGAAAGTACATCCTGAAAATCTTAGCAAATTTGAAGCCAAGGCTGATGAATCAATTTTTATTGGATATGCATCAAACACAAAGGCATTCAGAGTGTTTAATCTCAGAACCAGAATTGTTATGGAATCTATTCATGTTGCATTTGATGATAAAAAGTTTACAGGATTGCAGGATGAGTCAAAGTCTACTACACTGGAATTTGTAAATCTAAAAAGTTCCGAGATAGCTGAAGATGATGAAGATGAAGACCCTCAAATAACTCTTGAAACAACAAAGGAACCTGCACACTCTGAGGGGGAACCATAAATTTCAACTTCAAATAATTCAGAGTCTAACAACTCAGGGTCTACCCAGACAGAGTCTAGACAGGCAGAATCAAGTTCTTCAGAGTCTAACTCATCAGGGTCTGGATCAGGTAACTCTGAATCCTTGTCAGAGTCAAGCAATTTAGGGGGAGCCTCTTCATTTGAATTTCACTCAAATACAGAAGATGCCAATGATTTAGGGGGAGCTTTAAGTTCAAGAACCAATCTTCCACCAGCTAGAAAATGGACAAGGGATCACACTCCTGACTTAATAATTGGTGACCCTGAGAGTGGTGTACAAACTAGAACAGCCCCCCAAAATGAATGTCTTTATAGCTACTTTCTCTCAAAGAATGAACCCAAGAAAATTGAGGAAGCCTTGCAAGACCCTGATTGGATTATTGTAATGCAAGAAGAATTGAATGAATTTGAGAGAAACAAAGTGTGGAAACTTGTACCAAGACCTAAAGATAGATCAGTTATTGGTGCAAAATGGGTGTTTAGAAATAAACTTGATGAGAATGGAACTGTGGTAAGAAACAAAGCAAGGCTAGTTGCAAAAGGATACTCTCAGGAGGAAGGAATTGACTATAATGAAACTTTTGCACCTGTAGCAAGATTAGAAGCTATCAGAATGTTTCTTGCCTTTGCAGCACATTCAAAATTCAAGGTGTATCAGATGGATGTGAAAAGTGCCTTCTTAAATGGAAAATTAGAAGAAAAAGTCTATGTGGAGCAACCACCAGGATTTGCTGATCCAAAGTTTCCTGATCATGTTTACAGGCTAGACAAGGCACTATATGGATTGAAGCAAGCACCTAGAGCATGGTATGAAACTCTTTCAAAATTCCTTCTTGAAAATGGATTCATAAGAGGTACCATTGACAAAACTCTCTTTATTAGAAAATATAAAGGCGATATTTTTCTTGTCCAAATTTATGTTGATGATATTATATTTGGTTCTACAAATGACAAACTCTGTGAAAAGTTTAGTAAATTAATGCAGTCAAATTATGAAATGAGCATGATAGGAGAATTAAACTTCTTTTTGGGACTTCAAGTCAAACAGAATGACGATGGAATTTTCATCAATCAAACAAAGTATGTGAAAGAACTATTGAAAAAGTTTGATATACAAGACTCTGCAACTGCTAAAACTCCCATATCAACAGCCACTAAGCTAGACTCTGACCCAAAGGGTAAGAAAGTTGACAACACTAAATACAGAGGTATGATTGGCTCATTGTTATTTTAACTGCTAGTAGACCAGATATAATGTTTGCAACTTGTCTGTGTGCAAGATTTCAAGCAGACCCTAGAGAATCTCATTTAATAGATGTGAAAAGAATTTTTAGATATCTCAAGGGGGCTCAAACTCTTGGACTTTGGTATCCTAGAGAGTCAGATTTCTCACTAATTGGTTATTCAGATTCTGACTATGCGGGATGCAAAGTAGACAGGAAAATCACAACGGGACAATGTCAATTTCTTGGCAACAGATTAATTTCTTGGTTTAGCGAGAAATAACAGACTGTATCAACCTCAACAGCTGAGGCTGAATACATTGTAGCTGGAAGTTGTTGTGCTCAAATTCTGTGGATGAGAAATCAGTTACTAGATTATGGACTAACATTCTCAAATATTCATATGTATTGTGATAATACTAGTGCTATTAAAATTGCAGAGAATCCAATTCAACATTCCAGAACAAAGCACATTGATGTCAGGTATCACCTTATTAGAGAACATGTTGAAAATGGTATTGTGACACTTCACTATGTTCCAACTGACAGACAGCTTGCAGACATTTTAACAAAACCACTTGATGAGTCTACCTTTCTCAGACTGGTAAGTGAACTAGGTATGTTAAACATGTATGTAATCATTGATTAAAGCAGCAAGGTATGTACCTTTATTATAGTCTCTGATTTGTCAAGCTATAATTTATTATTGCAATTTTAATGAAGTACATTATCTTGACAGAGTCTATTTTTTAGACTCTGACTGGTTCATAGACTCTGACGAGTCTCTAGACTCTGAGTATCTATAGACTCTGAAGGTCATGACTTATAGACTCTGAAATGGTTAAAATTCATGCTTGCAGACTCTGATAAGTAATAAACCGTTCAAATGACTTGAAATAGGCGGTAACGGTTACTTTTTATTGGTTACAGGCTGTAGACTCGTGTGCATTGTATACAAATTTCACAAAATATCAATTTTTCATACAATTAACTCACTTGTTTATTGCAATTTATTTTCTAAGGCAAAAATACTCAGAGCTTTTTCAAGAACCCTAATCAGTTTTCTCAAGAATCTTCATCACTTTCAACTCAACAACTCTAAATGGATGCTATTTCAACTGTTATGAGAGGACCCAAGGCGATTGCTTTCACCTTTGGTAATTTTGAATTCATGACTACCAACCATGTCTCAGCAGTTGGAGACAAGAATGGAGCAGATGCTGACTACTACCTTGTGATGGATTTCTTGGAACAAAGCGAGCTCAGCTACATACTCAAAGCATCTCATGTCATTCATATGGATGCAGTCTCACAGGCATGGAGCTATGCAAAGGTAGTTGATCCTTCTCAGGATCAACCAGGTAAAATAATGTTCACCTTTGGCTCCACTACCTTTGATGTAACTACTGATGTGCTTAACTCTGTGTTTAAATTACCTATGAAAACACCCTTTGATGAAACTGTTTCTGATTCTGATATTAAGAGCATGTTTAAATCGCTAGGCTATTCTGCTAGTTTAGAAAACATGAGTAAGTTAACTAGGCCCTATTTAAGGAAAGAATGGTCCTTTTTTGATCAAATTGCTAAGTGCTTTACTGGAAAATGTAGTGGCTTTGATGCTATTACTGCTATCACTTATCAAATTGGTCATAGTCTCTTGTTTGATAAGGTGATCAACATTGGTGATATGTTGCTCACTCAAATGGGAGTAAAATTAAATAATGTGCAAGAGGGGAGGAAGAAGGTCTACTATCATAGATTTCTTATGATTCTCCTCAACCACTTCATTCTTGACATGTCAACCAAGTTGGCAGATGATTGCTGTGTGCAAGCTTACAAACAGCAAAGAAGGATATTCTCTAACATCAAGAGAATTGATGACAAGAAACAGAGTCTACCTGTCATGGTCTATCCTCAGGTAATGCAGGTAAAACTCTCAACTTACAAACCCTCTATCTATAATGTTTCATTTTTTAGTGGTGAAATGGTGCAGGATCAAGTAACGGAGAGTCCCCCTGCACCTACCCAAGTAACCAAATCCCTTTCAAATAAACAATCTTCAAAACCAAAATCCAAAAAGAAACCAACCTCTAGTGTCTCTCAACAGGCACTAGTTGTAAAAAGGAGAAAATTGGTACAATCAAGGCTTGTAGATGAGCACAGTGATGAGGAGCTCAACCCTCTAGAGAAACAAGTTGTTAAAGGACTCTCTTTGCTCAAGGAGGGTCATGATACACTTGATTCTGATCTTCAAGCCAAGCCTGTAGACTCTCAAAAGGCTACAGACTCTGAAAAACTTAAGATTGCACCTCAGGATTCTCACATTGGGTCTCCTGAGAAATCTTTTGCTCAGAAGTACAGAAGATTAAGGAAGGTTTATTCTGCATACAAGCCTATTTCTATTACTAACCCTGTTTTGTAGGAAACAGATGCTCCCAAGGCTCTTGCAGAGCCAGACTCTGAAAGACAAATTTTTCCTGAACCAGAGTCTAATGTTGAGTCAGAGTCTAGACTGCCTTTAGACTCTCACTATGAAACATTTTGGGAAGGAATGCCATTGGATGCAACGTCTTGTCTCATTGATCAAGTCATTATTCCAACTGATGAGGTGTTGCTATTCTTATATCCTTTGGTAGAGCCAATTGAAGATCCTGATCAATTTTCAACAAAGACTCAAGTCTTGGATCTTCTTACCACCTATGATGCCCTAAAGAAGAAGATGGGGTTAGAGCTACAAATGTATGCACAAGATGTGGTCACAAATCTATATAGCTACCTCTTCACTTCTTTACTTCAATCTAAAGCAGCTGGGGTCATAGAAGGCAGGATAACTGAAGTTCTCAAAGCACTTGGTGTGCCAGACTCTGAAAAGCCAAAGTCTAAGAAATTTTAAAGGAGAGAATCAGAGTCTGTTGCTGAGTTGAAAACTGAGATTGAGCAACCATTTTTTGACTATGAAGCAATTTGGGATCAAGGAATTACCTACAGGATAGCTATTGATTGGATTTCTTCTATTCAGCCTCTTCCAAGGAAGGTGGTTGTTTTTCTTATCCACAATGTAGAAAAGGTGGCCAACAAGTATATCTATCCAACCTATCAGAGTAGATTGGATCAAATCAGGGGCTCTTATTATCAGTAGATTGCCAGGAAACTGTAGGATTCCTTCAACATGACTTATGCCCAGGCCATCAATGCAATCCATGCAAGGACCTTTCTAAATGACAACTTGGATGCATTAACAATGGTAGAACCACAGGAGGTATAAGGTGATGCAAGGAAGTTGGAGGTTGGGACTAGTGCACTAGTGTTGGCTAGTGAAAAAGATGCTCAGTCTATCTCACCAACACAAGAACCACCTAGTCAGAGGTTGGGTGAAAGTGGGGCAGGGGAGTATGCTGTTAGGCCCTCCTTGGCATCTCTAAACTATGCTGTTAGGAACCCTAGTGATATGGGAGGATAGACTCTGATAGATGCTCATGAAGACATCTCACAATCTATTCTATCAGAGTCTATCCACCTTGAGGGGGAGTCTCAAGCAACAACAGTCCAAGATGGTGACACTCAGACTCTTCCTTCTAATGAAGTCATACTGAAGCAGTCAGAGTCTATAGTAGACCCTGAGACTGGAATACTGGAGCTAACAGACTCTGAAAAGAAAAAAGAAGTTAGTAAGGGTTCAGGGTTTGTTGCTGCTCACCTCTTGGTGGAAACCCCTAGCCTTCAGACAGTTGAAGTGGTTCCCCTCCATCAAGTTGGTTCAGGTATTGAAGCATCTTCTTTTTCTCTTCACCCCCATTCTGTAGGACTTTTGAGTACACCCTCCCAAATGAGTGAAAAAAATACAAATGAGAGGCTGACACTGGTCCAGACAAAAGGAGAGGTAGAACAGGCTATAGAGAGCTAGAGTGGGGATGAGAAAGTGGGCGCCCAACCGCACTGTGAGTATGAGAGACTAGGGTATCCTGAACCTAGCTTTACTTATTGGGATCAAGAATTTCCTCAAAGTTGGTCCAATGAGTTGAAGCAGGGGATGGATGAAAATTCATTTTTACTTATCTTGCAGATTGGCAAGAAGAAGGAGGCTCTGGCTGCTCAGAAATCATTCACACAGAGGCCACAACTTCACTTGGTGGATTCTCTTGCTAGAAGAGCAGATAGAGTCAGGGAAACTCTGGTGGATGAATCAACTACTCAACCTGATTCTGCATCTACGAAGTCCACTATTCCAATACTTATAATGCCAATTCAGGCTAGGCTTCCGGAGTCTACAGACCCTAATCACTCAATTGAGGAGTCAGAGTCTATAGCCCCTTATACAGTTTCAGAGTCTACACCACCATCAGAGTCTACCCCTCCTGCAACACAAGTAGAGCCTATTGCTGCTATTGATGATTCAACCTCTGAAGATGAAGGGGAGGTGAATCCATCTTTCCACTACTTTGATCAAGTCTTTCCTCTATCCTAAAAGACAGCACAGGCCAGGGGAATTGATAATGAATCTACTTTTGCTTGCATTTTGGATATTCATCAAACTGAGAGATTGAAGGCTTTTCAAAAGAAGTCCTTCTTGCAGGAGCATGGCTATTATCCTGGAGAGAAGCCTGCTGATTTTCTAGTTGTAGATGAGCCGGATGTCGCTGTTGACCTGAGCTCTGCAAAGTCTAAATTGGATGATGTGGTCACAGATATTTCTCATATCCAAACCGAATTGAATAATGTGGATGCTACTACTTCTCTTTTACAAACAAAGTTTGAAACTCTGTACTCTTTTCAACAAAATAAAGACATTGTTGTGAAGAACTCCTTGGCTGACTTCAAGACAAAGCAAACAACTCTTCAAAATTCTGTCAACTCTCTTACTGTCAAAGTGGATCAAGTCATCACTGCTCAGGCCAACATCAACTCTGTTCTTGAGCACATTCTTCTGGCTATTACAAAGAATGATGATGTTAAAAAGGGGGAGAGGGGTCATAAGGAGGGAAAGAGTAAGGATGGCAGCTGCAAAGATGAAGAAAGATCAAAGGGAGTTAAAAGGAGAAGAGATGATGATGAGGATAAGGATTCTCATGGTCCTAGGGGACCTGGTGGTGTGCAACAAAAACAGACTGAAGTGGCTGTATCTTCAAAAAGTCAAACACACCAATCAGGGACTGGACATGAAAAATCAGGGTCTAAGACAGACTTTGATTAACAAAGAAAAAGATCAGACTCTGAAGAAATTCAAGAACCTTCATATTGGCTATGCAGTCAATCAAACCTGTAGTTAAGAGCTAAAAAGAAGAAAGGACTTGGAGGCTTTGAAGAATCTGATATTGACAGAACATCTACTCTAACCAGGGATCCTCAATCCTTGACAGATAGGTAGTTTGAGAAGATCACTCAAAAGAATTTAAACAAAGTGATGTCTACTCAAATTGTTTATAATGTTTTTGAAAGAAAGGTGCAAGGAGGACAGGGAGGCACAGAAAAAGTGTAAAATGAGATGTTGGTGTATTTCTTAGAAGATGGATCTGTCAGATGGATAAGTCAATCAAACTTTATCTTTTTCAAACAGGCTGAAGAATTGTAGTATATTAGATTTCTCTTACAAATTGCTTATGAAGTGAATAAAAGCAAAAGAGCTGTCACACACAAATGGTTCAAGGAAATTGACAGGAAGCAGACTCTGCACAGACAGGCAAATCGACAGATGGGCAAATTTTCTTTAAAATATGTTGATGTTGAAAGAAATGATCAAGACATGTCATTAGAAGAAAAAGAAATCAAATTTCAAGAAGGTGTTGGTCATTACTTTGGATTTCAACCTATGAGTGGGAAAGTAAGTGTTCTGATGCTGAAGAACTTAAAAGAACAAGAAAGCAGTGCAAATGACCTAAGAGCAGCTTATTGTCAAATCAAATGTTCAAGTGAAGAAATGAAGAAACTGAAGAAATTTGTTGGTAAAGCTCTTGCAATTGTGGAAGAAAATATGTTGAATTCATTTTTGAAGAATAATCCAACCTTTGAGAAAATTAAGTGAGAAGTAATTCTTTTTCCTTTATAATTCTTTTATACTGTTCTAGATTAATTGTTTCACTATTTAGTTTTGACATCATCAAACTTTGATTTATGCTTACTTTTTATAAAGCATAAATAAGGGGAGATTGTTAGGAATATATTCATTTGATGATGTACAAAATACTAGAACATAGTCTAGCATAGTTTATCTGTAACAAGTCTTTCTAGTCTCTGAAATGTACAAACAGAGTCTAGCTGATCAACATTCCTTGCTTTTGTACTTAGAAGAACTTCTTTAGAAAGTGAAACAAGAGTCTGCATGAAGATAAGAGTCTGGAAGGTGATCAGAGTCTATAGACTATCAGAGTCTATGATCTGACAGAGTCTATAGATCATCAGAGTCTATAATCTGTCAGAGTCTGAAGATTCCAGAGTCTATGCAGTTGAAGTTATATTTGGAAGATGATCACAGGAATGGAAAGTCTTCGAAGATCAAGAAAAATATATTGCAGATAAGCTATGAGAAAGAAAGAGAATTTCAGAAGGAAACTGTGAACTAATAATTAGGAATTCTATTCTATTGTAATTTGTTTTCTGTTATTAGTTGATTGATAGCTCTCTATATAAACTTTATGTAACCTAATTGTAAAGGTGTCGAATAATAATTGTCTGGTTGAGCCTTTGTGAGAGAATAGAGATAGAGAGAGTTGCTGTGATAACACAGAGAAGCTGCTAGGGTTTGTGTACACCCTAGGAGTGTTTTTATTCATACATCATAATAAAAATAGTATTCATTGATATCTTTGTGTTTGGTCTTTGTTCTTAATTTATATCAGTTAATTCATATTAAGTTGGTTTTAATCTGGCAGAAAAGGAACACAAGTATTCAACCCCCCCTTCTACTTGTGCAACTGGGAAAACAATTATCATCAGGTTTATCAGAGTTTAGTACAACAACATCCTTGCATTTGTCTATAGACACCTTCTCCCCCTTTCTGACATCATTGCCTTGTCTGACTGTGAGGATCTCCACAATTGTATGTAGCAAGCCTTGCATAGAGGAAATAGAAGCAGAGAGATTATCAACCTTGACCTCCAGAGCATCTTGCTTAGCAGAAACAGTCTGTAACTTTGACTCCAAAGCATGATGAGAAGTATTGACAGAAGCCTGTACAGATGCAGTAGTTTTGCTAACAGACGCCTTCAGGTTAACAACCTCACTTTAAAGACCCTTGGTCAACACAGTAGTGGCTTTGAAAATGGTCTTCATTTCATCAGAGTTTATTTCATTGTCAACTTTGTTTATCAAGTCATGAACATGTGGCCATGAGACTGCTTCATTTGAAAATTTCCAAGACATGTTCCAGACTTTTTATTTGTGAGAATTCAACAAGTCTTCCTGAGATAATTCTGCTTTTGAGGTGAAATCTCTCCTTACACCTTCAGAGTCTAATGCAGCTTCAATGTCTCCTTTGAGTTGCTCAATAACCATATAATCAGTATACTCCATTCTTAGTCTCTCATATGCATCATGGGAATTTACAAGCCATCTCTTGGAGTTGTATCTCTGAGTAAATGGAATGGAGAGATCAGTCACTTCCTCATCTTTAAAAATTGGCTCATCAGAGAATGCATCCCCCTCATCAGAGTTTGCTGCTTTATCAGAGTTTGGCAACTCAGAGTTTGTTGACAGACTCTGAGTACCTGCAAAAGTAACAGAACATCCTAAATCACTCGATTCTTTTAAAGTAATCTCATTACTTCTCACATCATACATATCACAACTTTTAATAGTCAGAGTTTGATCACTAGAATAATCTAACTTCTTTCTCAATGCAATCTCTCCTTTTTCCAGATCTAGTGTCTGCCTCTCATTAATTCTGTTTTTCACATATTTTACCTCAGACTCACTAGAAAGGCTCAACACTCAATGTCCTACAGAAATAAGAGGTGGCTGAGAAAGATTGTCTGTAGTCACATGAGTAGAGGTACCCTTTGCAGGACTATTCATGATCATTCTAGCAGGAAAGATAAAATTTGAACTTAAACTATCAGAGTATGCCAATTCTAAAGAAAAGTCAGAGTTTATACCTTGAGCAGTAGTAGATAGGGATGGATTTTCCAAAGGCTGTGCAGAAATATGTTACACCAGAATTGCATCAGATATAGCCAATGGATGTCCAGTAGAATTTGTTGAATCAGAGTTTGTCTTCAACAGCTTTTCTTGGTCAACAATCACAAAATTAGGGATTGGTTCTTGTAGGACCTGAGTCATATCAATAGCTACTTCACCACTTTGAGGTGAAGGTTCTTGTGAGCTTGACTCTGCCATTGATTGGCCTTCAGCATCAGCAACAGTAGAATCTTCTAGAAATGTATAATTTCCTTCATCCAAACTTTGATTGAATGGTTCTTGTGTGGCTGGGGCCTTAACAACTTCTTCAACCCTTTGAGTTGAAGGTTCTTGTGTGTTGTACCCCTGAGACATATTGGCTTCATTTACTGGGACTTGTGCATTCTTGCTAAAAGAAACTTGCTTTTTCTTTTTCCTGGTGAATAGCCTGGAACCACCAGGGGCTGGAGATGCTTGACTCTTCTTAGCAGCCATTTCTTTGTTCACCTCTGCAAAGAGCTCCCTCACTCTTTCAAAAGAAACCTCCTTAATTATATGCTTTGGAGAGTGGGCAGGAGAATCAGATACAATAATTGAAGTGTCTTCATTTGTAAAATGAACTTCAACATTTGCATCACCATCATCACCAACTAACTCAGGTTATACTGGCCCATCAGAGTTTATCAAAGCATCAGAGTTTATGGGCTCAGAGTTTAAAAAATCTTCAGAGTTTATGGTGTCAGTGATTACTGGATTAGAGTTTAAAGGCTCAGAGATTATTCTGTTTGAGATTTCAGCCTTTACCAACCTTCTCTTTTTCTTTTTGGCTTCAGGCATTGGATTGACAGATATTGGCTTCATGAAAGGAGTAGGAGAAATCTCAGTAGCTTTCTTGACTGATTTCTTCACAAGAAAGACTAACCCTTCATTACTGTATTCAGAATCAGTGTTTTCATCAATTAATTTCCTTTTCTTTGGAGATGACACCTTGACTGATTTGCCTTTGCTTTTGCTAGGACCTTAGTGTTGAGAGGTTTGTTTTACAACTACAGTCTTTTGGGAGACTGTAGAGGTTGGCTGCAGTGTTTGAGGATCAGTGTTTAGTGGTTGACTTGGGTTAGAATCAGAGATTGCTAAACTCTGATTCATAGTCACATTAAGAAAATCCCTCTCATACACAGTAGGCATTCTCTGATTTAAGAGAAGCCTGACCCATGTGGGATAAAACAAATTACAGAGTTTACCTGCAACTTCTTTCTTTGTATCTTTTCTAATTAAATCAGCAAAGATTCTCTTGTTCATACAAAAACTAGTTAAACTCTGATCATGCTCAAAAGTTACATCAGGCAGTAGATAAGAGAAAATTAACTGTAAAAATCTAGCAAAATATACTGTATGCACATCATCATTGATTTTGCTAGCTATCTGCCTAATTAATACACAAGGAAAATTAAAATTCAAGTTATGGGTCAGAGAATACCCAATCTGTTGAAACAGCTGAGGAATTGCATCAAAGTTTGTGCATTTGGCTGTGAATGCTCTTGTTATGCAATCGAAGAAGAAACTTCATTCTCTTCGTAAATTAGGCCTTGCGAGACTTCCTAATTTGGACAGGCTGCCTCCATAGCCTATTGAATTAAAGAATTCTTTGATTTATTCATCAGCCACATTATCATCATATTCAACCACTTCAGGTAGGTGAAGGGCTTGACGGACAACCTCAGGAGTGATTGAGTGACTTCCATTGCAGTTGAATGTAATGATTGGTTCCTCATCATCACCAGCATTGTTAAACTTTGTTGTGGTCCATATTTTTATCAGCGATTGAGCAGAAAAATTCGAGGGTTCCTGAGGAGCATACCCAATGTAGCTATATTGTAAGAAATCCTGAATCACATAAAAATCTTGAGGTGCTTCAGTTGTAGTTAGGAGAGATATGTAGTTTGTGGCAGCAAATGAGTAGTTGTGGAAAGATAGTCCCTTAGAAGCCATTGAAACACAAAGATTTGCAGAGTTGATAAATTAGGGTTTTGGAAACGAGAGAGAAAGATAGGAATAGTAAGTTGCAGTTGAATAATTCAAAGTGAAAATATGAATTAAACTATTCCCTCTCATTTGCATATACTATGTAGTGGGACACATGGCAATTTTTGATTTGCAGAGTAATGAGTAGTGCAAGTCTCAAAACACAGCAAACGTGTGTGTAATTGTGTATATATATATATGAAACGTTTTTCATGAGATACACGCGCCTTAATGATTACTCATAACAGATATTAACAATTATGATGACATAAAATTAAATATGATATCATAAATAATAACTCAGAGTTTAGCATACAGACTTATATCAGAGTTTATAGTAATCATAATTTGCATTCACTATCAGAGTTTACCACATACTCTGACAGAGTTTGCCATAAACACTGATTGTCTGCTACTTGCTATCTGGAGTTGAGCCACTTGTCACTATTCCCAATTCAGAAACCAATCTTGTAAATGTTGCTTTACACATAGGCTTGGTGAATATATCTGATAATTGTTGATCTGTGGGAATAAAATGCATTTCAATTGTTCCTTCCTCCACATGTTCCCTAATGAAGTGATATCTGATATTGATGTGCTTTGTTAGAAAATGTTGAACTGGATTTCCTGTCATTGCAATAGCACTTTAATTATCACAGTAAATAGGAATTTTGGAAAAGTTCAAACCATAGTCTAACAATTGATTTCTCATCCATAGAATCTGTGCACATCAGCTTCCTGCAGCTATATATTCAGCCTCTGCTATTGATGTTAAAATTGATTTCTGTTTCTTGCTTTGCCATGAGACAATTCTTCCACCTAAAAATTGACAACAGCCACTTGTACTTTTTCTGTCAATTTTACATCCTGCAAAATCAGCATTTGAATAGCCTATTAATTTAAAGTCAGACTCTCTAGGATACCATAAGCCAAGATTAATGGTGCCCTTGAGATATCTAAAAATTCTCTTAATAGCTATCAAATGAGGTTCCCTTGGATTTGCCTGAAATCTAGCACATGGACAGGTGGCAAACATGATATCTGGTCTACTGGTAATTAAATATTGAAGTGAGCCAATCATTCCTCTGTATGCTGTAATGTTTACAGGCTCACCAGTGTCTTGATCAAGTTTGGTTACAGTAGCCATTGGAGTTGTTGCAAATGCAGAGTCTTGCATTTAAAATTTTGTGAGTAGATTCTTTGTGTATTTGGATTGATTTATGAAAATGCCTTCATCAGTCTGTTTGACTTGCAATCCTAGAAAATAACTCATTTTTCCCATCATGCTCATTTGATACCTGGACTGCATTAACTTTAAAAATCTTTCACAGAGTTTTTCATTAGTGGACCCAAATATAATATCATCAACATATATTTGAACCAATAATAAATCCTTACATTGAGTTCTATAAAATAAGGTTTTATCAATTATGCCTCTAGTGAAACCACTTTCAAGTAAAACTAGAGCCAGAGTTTCATACCAGGCCTTTGGTGCTTGCTTTAGCCCATATAAGGCTTTATCCAGTCTGTAGACATGATTTGGATATTTTGGATTGACAAAGCCAGGTGGTTGTTCAACATATACCTCTTCTTCAAGTTCTCCATTTAAAAATGCACTTTTAACATCCATCTGGTAGACCTTGAATTTCTTATGTGCAGGATAAGCAAGAAAAATTCTGATTGCCTCAAGTTTAGCTACATGTGCAAAGGTTTCATCATAATTAATGCCTTCTTGTTGAGAATAACCTTTGGCAACTAGTCTTGCTTTATTCCTTGTTATAATTCCATCAGAGTCTGTCTTGTTTCTGAATAGCCACTTTGTGCCAACAATTGATCTGTTCTTTGGCCTTGGAACAACGGTCCAAACTTCATTTCTTTCAAACTCATTTAATTCTTCCTGCATTGCAGTAACCCAATCTGCATCTTTCAAAGCATCTTCAATCTTATTTGGTTCTATTTGAGACAGAAAACTATGAAATAGACATTCATTTTGAGTAGTTTTCATTGACTTTACTCTACTTTCTAGATCACCAATAATTAAATCAGGTGCGTGGTCTTTGGTCCATTTTCTTGGATGTGGAAGATTTCTTGAACTAGATGCTCTCCCATGATTTGTGCCTTCATAGTATGATTCTTATGTAAATGCTGATCCTCCCCATGTAGTTGTGCTTCCATCAGTGTTTGATGACTCAGAGTTTGAATTATCAGAGTTTGAGTGATCAGTGTTTCAGATTTCAGAGTTTGATGGATCAAAGTTTAGGGTTTCAGAGTTTGTATTTGTTAGAGTTTGGTCAGACTCTGAGATTTCAATAATTGAGGTTTGTTCTCCCATTTCAGTAAATGATTGATGTTGCTCCCCCTCAACATGTGCAGAGTCTTCAATTACTGTTTCAATTATGTCTGAACCAGAGTTTAAGGAATCAGAGTTTACTATATCAGTGTTTATCGCATCAGAGTTTAACTCATCAGAGTTTGTTTTCTACAATTCATTTTCAAAACTCAGAGATTCATGAGCATCTTCATCATGTAATCCAGCTATTTTCCCTTCATCAAAAGACACATTGATTGATTCCATGACTGTTCTTGTCCTTAGGTTGAATACTTTGTATGCCCTTGAAGAGGTTTTAGAAGTTGTTGCATATCCAACAAATATTCTTTCATCTGCTTTAAGTTCAAACTTCTTCAATTGTTTAGGGTGTGTTTTGAGAATAAAACACTTGCTTCCAAAGATATGAAAATACTTAACATTTGGCTTCCTTCCCTTCAAATATTCATATAGAGTCATTCCATGTTTGTTTATTAAAGAACAATTCTGAGTAATGCATATAGTGTTCACAGTTTCTGCCCAAAAATAAGTAGGTAGCTTTGCTCCTTCTAGCATTGTTCTAGCAGCTTCAATTAGAGTTCTGTTCTTTCTTTCAACTACACCATTTTGTTGAGGTGTACCTGGTGCTGAGAATTGTTGAATGATTCCTTTTGTTGAGCAGAACTCTTCCATTGCAAAATTTTTAAACTCTGTTCTATTATCACTCCTTAAATTCTTTACCTTGTGTGGTGATCCATTCTCAATCATTGCAATATGATCAAAAATTGTTTTTGCAGTTTCATCCTTTTTATGCAAAAAGTGCACCCAGGTAAATCTTGTGTAATCATCTACAATCACCAGAGTATATTTCTTCTTTCCAATGGACATTATGTTGACAGGTCCAAATAAATCAAGATGCAAAAGATGAAAAGGTTGATCAATAGAGTTTTCAGTTTTGCTCTTGAAAGATGTCTTCTTTTGTTTGGCCTTTTGACATGAATCACAGAGTCCATCAGGATGAAATTAAACTTTTGGAAGACCTCTTACTAGATCCTTTTTCACCAATTCATTTATGTTTCCAAAGTTCAAATGACACAGCTTTTTGTGCCAATTCCATCTTTCTAAAGATGATGCCTTTCCAAGTAAACAAGTTAAGGGACCATCAGAGTTTACCTCTAAGCTAGCTTCAAATAAATTGTTATGTCTGTGACCAATGAGAATCACTTTGCCAGCCTTTTTACTTTTGACTTCACAATGTGTTTCATGAAATTCCACAAAATAACCTCTGTTTGTCATTTGACTCACACTTAGCAGATTATATTTGAGTCCTTCAACCAGAGCTACATTCTCAATGATGACATTTCCAATCACAATATTGTCATATCCCAGTGTTCTTCCTATGTTGCCATCTCCTTAAGATACTGTTGGGCCAACCTTCTCCTCAAACTCTGAAAGCAGGGATTTGTTTCCAGTCATATGTGCAGAACATCCACTATCAATCACTGGGATGTTTTTCCTGTTTCCCTGCAATCAATTAATTCAAATTAATTAGTAGATTTGAGGATCCAAACAAGTTTGGATCCTTTCTTTTGAAACTTGTTGATTTTTGCAGCAGAAGTCTTTTTATTAGAGTTTATGTTAACAGAGTTTGCATTATCAGAATTTGTCTTTTCAGAGTTTATCTTTCTTCTGTCAGATTTTATCACATATTTTTATTTGACAGTATGATTAGAAACGATAGCAGATTTGTTCAAATGAGGCAATGGTTCATAATAGTTAAAATACAAACTATAATATTCTTTACATGTGTAAATTGAATGCCATAAACTATCACAGTGAAAACAGGGATTTTGTGGTCTATATCTAGTTTGTTTTCTAGCCTCTGAACTAGGTCTATCAGTTTTCTTCCTTTTGTTTTGTTTGCAGTCAATAGCAAGGTGATTAGAATTACCACATGTGAAACATGTTTTCCTAGGAGCATCAGGGATATTCATGTAGTTGTTCTCCTTAGTAATTCCTATTTTGCCATTCATATTTCTTTTCACCTTTTTAGGTTTATTTTTATTAGTGACTGCTTTCAACTTTTCTTTAAGCTGCTTCTGTGAAAGTAACCCAATATTTACTGGTTTATTCTCAAACACACTTTTCTCTTTATTTTTGTGATTATTATAGCATTTATCAGAGATATTATTTTCATTACTAGCTCTAACAAAATTTACAGGTTTACTTAACTTTTCTTTTGTTCTTGTGTGTGTCTTATTATTCTTACCATTTGATTCATTATCATTGTCATAACCTAGACCTGATGTCCAATTCTTGTCAGAAAGAATTTCTTGGACTTTCTTACCAGAGTTTGTCCAAACTCTGAAAGTCTCTTGTTCTTTAGCTATCTCAGCTTTTAAGTAAGTGACTTGTATTTCTAGCTGAGTTTGCATGTGAATAGCCTTCTCACAGTCTTTCTTAGTGTTAAGCATGTGAACAAGTTCAGATTCAAGAAAATCATTCCTAGCATTCAGAGCTTGTATTTCAGATTTTAATCTTTCATTTTCAAGAGACTATGACTTAAAACTAACATGCAAATTCCTAAGGAAAGACTTTAATTCATGAATATCTTCAGTATCAAAATTGAAGACAGAGTTTGGTACCTTGTCATAGTTTAGGATGGTAGCATCAGAGTTTGCCATGAGAGCATAGTTAGTTTCTTCTTCAGAGTCTAAGGAATCCATCCAATCTTTCTTTAATGTGATGAGAGCTTTCCCAGATTCCTTGCTTCTGCACTCAGTAGCAAAGTGCCCCATCTTGTTACACTTATAACACTTGACCTTTGATTTGTCAAGAGTTTTTGATTTACCATCTCTATTTTCCCTTTTTCTGAATCTATCTTTATTCTCTGATTCTCCTTGCTTCTTCTGGAAGTTTCCTTGCTTTCTAAACTTCTTATATTTCATCTTTTTGAAGCCTTTGACAATCATAGCAACCATCTCCATCATGTCAGAGTCTGTGGAGTCATCAGAGTTTACATCAAAGTTTGCCTCAAACTCTGATTCACTACTTTCCTTATTTATTGCAGCTTTTCCTTTTCTTGTTGAGACTTTTAAAATTTTCTCTTTTGGTTCTACAATCTCTGTCTCAACATTCAAGGCAATAGAATTTGCCTTGGTACTTTTCCTATTTTTTCTTTGCTGTAACTCCAAATCATGAGTCTTCAATCTTCCATAGACTTCATCAAGAGACATCTAATCTAGATCAGCCCTATTTCTTATTAAGGATGTTTGTAGATCACATTCTTCAGGAAGAGCCCTAAGGAACTTGGTGTTTGAATCTTCATTGTCATACACTTTATCCACCAAAGCCAAGTTGTTCAACAGAGTTAAAAATCCGTCATAGATATCTGTGAGGGATTCATTCCGTTTTGCCTCAAAATATTCATATTCTTGAATTAGCACAGATCTTCTGTTTTTCTTGATTTCCTTGGTTCCTTGGCATTGAACCTCTCGTGCATCCCAGATTTCTTTTACAGTTTTGCATGCAATTACCCTGTTAGACATCACAGAGTCAAGACTATTATGCAGAATATTTCTTACCTTTGCATATTTTAAGACTTCCTGTTTTTCTTCATTGGTCCACTCCTTTTTGTCCTTCAAGGTGTAATACTCAGGAATTTATCTTCCTTCCACAATTGTAGATGGCACTAGTTTGGTTAGTAGATACTGACCTGTATGGATTCTGTCTAAGTAATCAGTATTAGTTGCTTTCAAGAACATCATCATCTTTACCCTCTATGTAGGGTATTCAGCCTTCTTCAATATTGGAATCCTGATGCTTTCATACTTGTTTCCAGACATATTTATTATGATCTTTCAGTTGTAATTAACTGTCTGCTCTGATACCAATTGTTGCCCAGATAAATAAGCTATTACAGAAGGGGGGTTGAATGTAATAGTACCAAATAATCGATTTAAGAACACAAGTATATAATAAATGAACAGCTTTGTATTAATAATGAACTTGAATATAAAACTCTCTCAAGAAAAACAATATTCTTAAGAGTTGCTAGGTTATGAAAAATAAGATATCAAAAGTTATTTTTATGTTAACCTATTCCTGTGTTTATATAGACACAGTTACAATTCAATAACAAATCAGATTAAGAAAAGAATAGATTTAAATAAGGAAATAGACTTGCATTAGGATTCCTTCTTACTATCCTATTCATACTCTGATTCGATTTGCTTCCTTTACAAACTCTGATTTGCTAAACTCTGTCGGTTGAACATTCTCTGACTGAGCATTCTCTGTTAGAGTAAACTCAGATTGAGTATTCTCTGATAGAGTAAAATCTGACCGACAGCTTTCTTATTCTCTGATGACATCAGCATAAACTCTGATAAGTATTCTCTGACAATCATCAGTGTTTGTATTCCTAACAAACCGTTTTTACCCTCCAAATGATGTTTTCTCGAAAAACTTAAATCACGAAAGTCATAAAGAATGAAAAAATCTTTCCGAAAAGTTCCGAATCAACAAATTCCGACTTACGATAAATTTACTACAAATTTTATAAGATAACTGGTTTGTATATGAAAAATCTTATGGATTTCAATAACAAAGACAAGAAAACGGAAAAAAATTGTATCAAGAGAGATTTACTAATGTTCATTATTATTATTTTATTTTATTATTCTAAAAAATATGGGATCTTATAAAAAGTTTTTATTTGGTTGTGATAGCATGCAAAATAAATGTAAAGAACTCAAAAAAGGACCATTATCAATTATCGAACACGTATTTAGAATTATCAATTGGATAATTATGATAACTTGAATGATTTTATTGATATTTCCATTGATACCAGTGAAGAAAGTGATAATCAGCCTCTACTTCACTGATCAATTTGGTATTTAATCCCAAAAAGAAAAACAATTTAGTCTACTATTATATAAAGACTACAAAACATGTAACATTACAGGATTACAAATAAGAAGACTACACGCTTGAAAAAAAAGAAACAAGAATACTACAAATTAAACAGAGATACGGAGATAAACATAAATAATTAAATATTATAAAGCCCAATCGATTTTTGACTTGGCAGGTTGATGGATAATTGCTAGTTGCTAGTAGTGGGAGAAGGAAGAAGCCAAGAGAAGAAAGACACTAGTGTCGAATTATCAGCACGGTAATGAGTTTGTGTAAAGGTAAATAAATCGGACCATGTAAAATCTGGGTAAATTCTTGTCCCACATTTTTTGTCAACCAGATCCTCCACTGCTCTCACTACTTTGTCATCTCTCGGGCACACAAAATATACCAATGACTTCCTTTCTTGCTCCTTGTTTACCACTGCCCTGTGAACGCAACTCTTGTACATCCCATTTGTTAGTGCCTGCATCGACACCATATATATTTTTAGCTTGGTCAAACCAGATTTTATATGTGTATATATATATAGTCCATCATATTCGGTTACAAGTATTATTTTAAAAAAAAGTTGTCAAAATTATTTTATATTCTGATAAATCCTCCTCCTAATAATTTAATATTAGAAGAACGTAACTTAACATGTTATCAGAGATTTAATCGGTTAATTGATCGACCAATTGCAGTTACAAGATATATATGTCCGTCGCCCACATGATATTTAGAACAATAGTCGCAAAACTAATTAGATAATCTATTATATCTAATGTCTAGTCATTTTCAATTCTAACTAAATTCAATGCATGTCTTTAATTATAATTAAAAAGTATTCGGTGTATTATGTAAATCGGCTTTTATTTCATGTCCAACTTGCCACTTTGTCGTTTTTCCCCCAGCAGTTAATGTAAGGAGGAATAAAGACGTACTTGTACAAAAATTTTAATACTTGATATAGCATACTTGCATGATTGTACAATATTGTTGTTCCTCCCATCCAATATAATTTTTGAGTTGGACATAAAAAATAAAAAATATATATGGAGTTTTATTCGGTAAAATATTTTTAAATAAAATATTAATTGAAGATTTATATATACTGCATTATGATTTGTAATAGTTTTGCAATATATTATAAGCAGAACATATTGTACGATATGTAGGTCTCCGATTAATATTATATTTAAGAGTATTTCATATAACTTTTGTCAATATATATATACTACATAACTTAATCTTAGGCCTTATATATTCTAATGAAAAATATATTATCTATAAAAATGTTAATAAACTAGAGGGAATATCCAAAAAGTAAAATATTAAAAAATATATAAATATTAATTTGTGAACGTGTAACATATTTAGGAAATTCATCAATCTCCTATTTTGTCTCCACATAGTCTTCGGCATTTGGCAATTGAGCTTCTACTATACATGTTACTCTATTTTCCTAGTCACGAATTATAAACGAATTCGACCTCTTGTTATCAAGAAAAATACCTTAAACGTATCGCCAATGTTGATGACAAAGGCGTCGCGGCGAGGGCGGACAGATTGCCACTTGTTACTAACAAAAACTTGGAGGCCTCCGACTAGATCTTGATGAAGAATGGTCAAGGCAGTTGGATCAGTGTGCGGACCTGTGCCAAGAGTTAGCCCTGGCTCATTGCACCTTGGATAGAAATTGCATCTCATTATAGAAGTTCCGTCTTGGAAGAATTTCTTGAAATAATGTTGTTCGACTCCCAAACTGATTGCCAAGAGTTCGAATATTGCTAGTGATAGTTTCTCCATTGCTGCACAGTACCACTGATACACAATCCTAATAGAGACAAGGGGAATTTTGGATGGATTAGTCAACTTGTAATTAGCCTTGTTTACCAAAAGGCGCACTTCGCCGATCAACTAGGTCATATCTTGGCTCTACATATACACAAAGACAGAGACATAAAGTTGAATGACAATATCTTGGCTCTACATATTTTTCTTCAATTATTTCTTCACAGAATGTCAGTATATATATTGGCTTCACGTGTATGTGTATGTGTGAAGGTCATATCTTAGACTATGTGTGCACTTTCCAATATATGTACTTGGGCCTTTGTTTAATTTAATAGGTCCCCGATCACACCCTATTCACCTGGCCTCTATATGGGTGCATGGGTCAGAGGACCCTGTTTCCTCGTGGGACTGAGGTTCTAATCACCTATCATCATGTACTCCTATATGCTATATGTTAACATATGCATGTACTTGCCAACACTTTCAATCTCGCATACGACACAGTATATGTACAAGACATAGCATGACTAAAAGGAGTCTTTATTTTTTTACAATTCATTTTAAGTTTTTTCATAGTACGTGTTATTTATTGGCTACGGAGTACCCCTTTAACTCTACATTAGTATGATATTTTCCGTTTTATGTTAAGAGCCTCTATACAGATTTATTTTTGAGTACATCCAAAAGACCTCGTACTAAATATGCCATCAACCATCAACCAGTTTAAGTGAAAAAAAACTTATAATGAAAATGAATGATGAGAGTAAAAATTATTGTAAAGGTATAGTTTAACTCACCCTGCTTCTTCAAACTCGTTTCCTATGGCAGACTTAAAATATTCATGAACCATTGTGTTTGTTGCAGAACTTTCATGATCGTATCTGAATGAGAATGTCTCCTTCCATGGCAGTTTGGACGAATAACGGTCCGAATGTGCACCAGAGTACCCCCAAATACTGCCAGCCTTCCTCTTCAAGCTCATTTTCTTGTCATTTCTCAACTTAAACAAAGCATCTAGCTCACGATGTGCCGCGGAAACAAGCCATTCCTCCACACCATGGTTGGTGACTTGGAAAAAGCCATGGTTTATGCAAGCAGTGTGCAGGAGCTTCGCGGCTTTTATGGTCTCTCCAGTGTTACAACTGAAGAATCCGGCAAGGTCTATCAAGGGCTCATTGAGCTCTTCATATGCCTCATCAACTAAGTCATCTTTTGGCCATATGAACTGCGAGGGTAGGATGTTTTGTTTTGTTTGGAAGGAAGAAGGGTTGCAAAGGAGAGTTGAAGAAGATGAATCCATTTATTGAAATGTGTAAAGATGTCTAAATGTGAGGGACTAATGCAAGTAGGGAAGTAACTTATATAGAAGGGTTCAGTAATTACAATGACAATAAATGGATGGTTAGAATTATAAGGAATTCTTAGTATTTCTAACTATTATGATTTTGTATTGAAGTATATCTAAAGAGAGACTCCCTTTGTTTTAATATAATTCGCGTTTGATTTTTTGTATGTATTTTAAAAATTTTAACTATATAATTATATTTATTATTTTTAAAATAAAATATTAATTATTGGGAGACTATGAAATAAGTTATAGCAGTAAGGTTAAATTCAATGCAATACTCTTAAATTGAGTATAAATTGAAAACATTTTTTTTTTTGCATTAAATTCTGTAATATGTAATAAACAAAATATGATAAAATATATATTTTTTCAATTACTATTTCGTACTGGGGTTCTCAACAGAATTTTTGTCTATTTAACATACTAGCTAACATAATGGAAAGAGAAGTTTGGGTGATAGTGACTAGTGAGCAATCAAGGTACCATTGATCTTTAAGAATAGAATGAGAAGAGAGTTTGATATATTCGAATGGAGATCGATTATAAATGAAATCCACGAGGACCTTCGATATGTGTTTTGACGTTGTCGGTCAGTGCATGTCAAATGGTTAAGGGTGTGTTAGCAACTCTATTCTATATATAAAGGTTTTCCAGGAGCACGGATAGGACGGATAGGGGTGTTTGTGGTGCGGGCGGTACGGTTTTTTCTTAAAACCGTAAATCAACTCGTGCATACGGTTTGATCAAATTTTCAAACCGCAACTGTACCGCATAACTAAAAAACCACATAAACCACACCACGAAAATGCGGTGTAGTGTGGTGCAGTTTATGTGGACTATACGATTTATAGATTTTAAAAATATTTATTTTAAATGAAAATATAAATAATGTAAAGATTAAAAATTATTGTAAAGTAGAGTTTTATAATATGTATAATTTTTAATATACATTAAACCATTAATTATATAAATATTTTGAATTATATATTAGAAAGTAATAAAATAATAATTAACATTGAAAAAATTTATAATCAACTAATCGTAACATGTGTTTTGTAAGAAAAAAAATATATACCATTATTAATAAATTTATAATATTAACTCTAGTCTTAATCTATAAGTAAAGTAAATTATCATGACTAATTATAAAGGTAAAATGAAATATAATATATATATATATATATGATAGTTATATATAATTATAAATAATATATATATATATATAATTGTGGTACGGTGCGGTTTGAACCGCATTACCAAAATCTTAAACCGCAATCTGCACCGCACCGCGTGGTTTTTCAAATTTTCAACCTGCAACCATAATAAGTAGACATTATTATTAGTTTATCCCTATATTTTAAGTATTTTTGTATGGAATTAGATTATTATTTAATGTGTTTTAATATTTTATTGTAGGAAACAAGAATTTATAATAGTGGAGTTTAAAGTGCAATATTTGGGCTTATATCATGCAAAATCTGGATTTTTGGACAACTTGCACAGTTTTCACTGTTTGAGCTCTATCTAGAATTCTACAACTCCGTTTTAGGCCTGTAAACAGTCATTGGAAAGTTTGGAAGAAAACATGTATTTCTATCATGGGCCCATAATTCAAATCTGCTCTCATCTGCACAGAATAGCCAGCAACAGAAGCCTACAAATTTCTTAATTAGAATTATATTCTAATTAGGAATATTTTCTTGTATGTAAAATAGGCTTCTGTTGAAGCATTCAAGGGAGGAAAGTCATTGAGAGAAGAACAATTCTAGAGTTTTATCTTCTCCTCTTTACTTTTTTTTATTGTAAACTTGATATCATGTCTTCATTCTTATATTTAGTACTCTTTGTTGTGATGTTGAACTAAATCTCTTTCTAGACCTTTAATGGATTCTTTTGTTTATATAACGTATTTTTCATTCTCTATTGTGGTGTTGATTACAATTATTTATAATAATTTATTCTTAATGCTTTTCAAGGAATTATCAATCTTGAAATTGAATTAGTTGTTTAGGTTGGCTTGGAAGAGTAGCCTAAATTGAGACTCATTTACTATAGTTTGAGATTAACAATATGTTCATTTGTGTTTAGGATAAGAATATACCTAAATACTTTAAGTAGTCCGATTAAGATTATGTTTAATGTTGTTCAATGATTTAAATTCTACATAGGAATATGGGAGTTAATTATTAAATTAGAATCACTTGAGATTCGGAAGGTCCTCGTGAGTACTAAAAACCTGAGACTAGCAATTGAAGCACTAAAATAGAGATGCAAAAGTACTTATTAAAGAGCATTAGATGAAGTTGAAGGCCTACTTTTATTAATCTTGGTAATTCTATTTGTGTTAGTTTATTTTTAGTGATAACTATTTTTTCTCTAAAATCAATTGTTATTTGTCTTGAATTAATTGAACAATATTGTATGATATTTAGCAGCTTAAAGTTAGTTTTCGTGGGAACGAATTATATACTACTTGTTGAGATGCGTGCACTTGCGTATAGATTGCAAAAACAACTAACAAACCACACCGCGAAAATTAAAAATCACATTTTGCGGTGTGGTGCGGTACGGTGCGGGCGGTTTGTGCGGTGTGAGTGGTTTGATGAACACCCCTAAGTACGGACGTTAATGAAATTGATTCGACGAAACAAGTTAATCTCAAAAACTACTCCCTCCCCCCTTCCGTTTTAAATTAATAATCATTTTTTAAAAATAATATATTTTAAATTAGTAATTATTTTCAAAAAAAATTATATATATAAAAATATTTTAAACATTTTAACTCGAGCATGAAACCATTCAACTCGATTCGGCTCGATTATAACTCAAGTTTAAACATTAAATTTTGATCGAATTCACTCAAATGCTCAATCTCAAATAACAATTAGGGGTCATTTGATTCAACTCATTCTAGAATCAGTAATGAGTTTCGTACATTCCAAACTCATACCTGATGTTTGGTTGAGAAAAAAGATGATTTGAAACGCATACCTCAAACCCACAAGATATGAGTTTTTGATACCCAAGGTGGGAGGTGGGTATGAGGAATCATTTTATTTTAATATTTTCATCTCTATTTAAGCAATTAAATGTAAATATTTAATATAAAATAAATTAATGATACAAAAATATATTAAAATAATAAATTAATTAATATTTTAAATTAATTATAATTAATAACTCAAAATTTATTAAATCAAATATATTCATTCCAACACTCAACCAAACACATGATATCAGAAATGATACCTCAAACTCATACCTTCTTAACCCGATTCTTGATTTCAACCTCATATCACTCCACAAACCAAACGACCCCTGAGTGTTTGCTATATCAAATCTATATCGAACCAAAAAGAATGATACAATTGTGTTGAATCGGACCATTATAAGGGAATGAATGCTGCATAAAATACAAAATAGAACTGTGGATGATTATTGATTAAGGTCCCCGGCCTCTTTTATATTGTAAATTGTACACTGGTATTATGTTCACTTGATGAGAATAGAATGAGAAAGGAATGAAATAAAAAATTGAAACAGATTTTATATAAAAAAAAAAAAATTTATGAGTAAAATTGTGAATACACATTAGGAAGTTTAAATTTGTTATGACGAGGATTTAAAGGAAAATTGTGGAAAAATGGAATGAGAATTCCTTTCAAAATATGTGAGTTAAAATTCTAGTTCAAATAGTTTGGAATGAAATGAAGGAAAAAATGAAAATTATAAACATTTTTCATAATCTCACCCAAATAAAAATATAAATTTCATTATATCCTCCTCTCATTTCATTCCATCCAAATAAACACGGGTACATACACTTGCAATAATAAAATTTGGAGATAGATATTTATGAGCTTGCCAAAATAGGAGATAGATATTTATGAGCTTGCCAAAATAAGCTAAAAGACAAAGGATTGTATATCTAGGAATTGAAAGGTTCAGACAGAGATAAATGCCGAATGCAGTTACAGTAAATGGGAATTTCGAATTCCAATATTGTTGTCTACAACATAAAAAATGGAGTACAGTAATTACGGTATTAAAATATGCATGCATGTGAATCTGACCCGCTTCCCGATAGGCAATGGTTATGGGTTATGGCTAATGACTAGGGGTGTTCATAGGTCGGATTGGTCGGGTTTAGGTCATTTTTTCTATCCAATTTAATTAGTTCAGTTTTAAAATTTTCAATCTATTATGTTAAAAAATATTATACAACCCAACTATTTATCCAATTTAAATCGGTTTGGGTCGGGTTGATTCGGTTTGATCGGTTTATAACTAATATTAAATTTTTATAAAATTGCGATAATAAAATTTACTATCTTAACATAAATGACTATAAAATTAAAACAACATTAACGAAATATATTCATAAATAGTAAAATTTAAAACTAATCTAATAAATATTTAAAATTTTAAATATATAATTACTATTATATTAATATCTAATATATAAATTATCATGAAATTATAAAATATCGGATATAATTATATATTATATAACATATAATGTATACGTATCGGGTTGAGTTGGCTAAAATAATTTTCAACTCATACCCAACCCAATTAATTCGGGTTAAACTCTTTTTAACCCAATTTTTTATTTTCGATTAAATCTACCGAAATATGGGTCGGTTTGAGTCAGTTTAATCAGGTTTTATAACTCATGAACACCCTACTAATGACCAGTGAACAGAGTATTCGGAAATCGGAACCAGATATCAATTCACACACATAGTTACGACATAATAAGGGTATTTATCAAATCGCAAACATTATCCAAAATCTTGCCCACGATACTGTAAATTAAAATTTGGTTTTTAATTTGTATGGTGCACTTGGAGGATTTTTGATAAAATATGTAGTTGAATTTGTGATAAAATATGTAAAGTAAAATACATTATGTATATTTATATTTTGATTGATATATATATCATTTGAAATATTATAATTTTTAAACTACCACATGTAATACTACTAGAATTTAGATTTATGTATATTTGTGAGTCTTCCAATTAGTCATTTAACACTTTTATGAGATGATTATTTTTTATTAGTGTTGTTTTATACAGAGGATGTTCATTATCATTAATAAGTAGAAGTCAATTAAAATTTGACAACTTATTTTTTATTGTGTGTCCTTAGGCACACACTACTAGAAAAACAATTTCTTTAAATGTAGTATTTCAAGTGATATATCACCGAAAATTCAAATACACATATTGAATTTTACTAAAAATATGTAATTTTGTGCGGATTGTGGTGTACATTTTTGTTGTACAATTTGAATCACACCACACTACAATTATATATATATATATATATATATATATATATATATATATATATATATATATATATATATATATATATATATATATATATATATATAAACAGAGTCTTATTCATTAAGAATTAAATTAAAATAAAATTAGAAAAACATATTACATATTATGGGTCGAATTCAATGGAGTACTATTAAATGGAGTACAAACTGGAGACTTACATATCTTGCCTTATATTCTGCAATATATATTGCTCTGTTTGGCCAAGCTTATTTTCTGAAAATAAGCCCTTATTTCCGGGAAAAAGTAGGTATGTATGTACTTTTTCTGAAAATAAGTAACTTATTCTTTATTTTGAAGATAATATTTGGTTTTAAAATTCTAAAATAAATATTTATCTTTAAAAAAAATGAAAATATGTAAAAAACAAATATGAAATAAGTAACTTATTTTAAGTTTAAGGAACCCCAAACGGCCATATAATACTCCCTCTATCCCCTTTTAGTTGCCCTTTTTGGGAAAAATTTTTTGTCCCTAATTATTTGTCCTACTCTTTTTCCAAAATAATTTTATTAAGATTTTTCCAAAAAAATATCTTTATAGTACTATTTCTAATGTTTAATAATTTAAATATACAAACAATTCAAATTAATTAAATATAATTATGAGAAATAATAACAAAAATATAATATTCAACTAACATTTTCTTAAGATATATTTTTTTTAAAAAGAAGAACTAAAAGAGGACGAAAAAAGTAAGCAAAATATTATGAATGACATGTATATTCTCCCTACTCTAAATAAAGTTCACTATAAAACTTTTGTCATCATATCAATAACATACAATTATCATTAATTCCAAGTATCCAACCACATTTTCAAACACCATTAATTCTAGCTACATCGTTGACCATAAGAGCATGTCCAGTGGGGAGGACAAGTGCTTAGTTGGAGGAGAGAGGAGAGTATTCTTTTTTTTTTTTAACGACGGGAGTTGAAAGAAAAAGTTGGTCATGGGTCACCAACTTGACCTGGTCAACTCCGGCAAATCTCACTAGTTTTTCCATTCTTAATTTTTTTTTTATTCCCACTAGCCCCACATTCAAGATGATAATAGTGCAACCCTGCAAAATAAAACGTTAACATTAACATTATAAATTTTGAAAAAAGTAACATCTAAACGTTGTAAATGGCAGAAAATATAGCGTTCAAATATTTTTACACTATAAATACGAATATTTCAGATCATTTTTTCACACTTCTCATCATATTAAAACACTATTTTTTTAGAGAAAAATGAATCCCCGTCATTATTCATTATCAAATCCTCAAAATACAAATACGAATTCTCAATCCTCGAACACCCGGTTCCCGTATCCATTTCCAAATCCTTATTATCCGTATGCCCAAAATATAAATATCGATAATTCTCAATTTTCTAACCCTCAAAATTCAAGTTATAATCCCCAAACACCAAATTTTCAATTTCCATTTCATAATCCTTTTTTCCCATATTCCAATAATCCACAATTTTCAAAATTTCAAACAATAGACAACATAATTGAGAAAACTCATGAAATCCATAAAGTTAAATACAACAAGAAGTCCAATTTTGAAAAGCATTGGAATGAGTTTCAAAGACAACCTAAATGGAGAAAACCTTCAACAAGTAGTGGAAGTACAAAGAGAACAAAACTAAGTGATTCTGAAAACTACTCATCATCGATGAATGAAACACCAACAGATGAGAATGTTGTTGAATCACCGGTTCGTCCTAAGGGTACAAAAACAACTAAGAAGAAGGGGAAAGGAAAGATCAAGTGTTGTTGAAGAGTATGAAGAATTCAAAGCAAGTTCATCCAGAAGATTAGATCTAATGGCAGAGTTTAATAATCTTAAGCAAAAAGAGGAGGCTAAGAAAGAGAAGGAGATAGATATGCATCTTCTTATGCTTGATACTAGTATAATGAATGAGACTCAACGAGAAATGCATGCCAAAATGATTGAGAAAGTCAAATCAAGACGCGGTTGGAACTAGCCATTGAAAGCTAGTTGTTTGTTTGTTTGTTTTGTTTGAAACTAGCCGTTGTAAGCTAGTTTGTTTGTTTTTGTTTAAAACTAGCCGTTGGAGGTGTGTGTTTGTTTGTTTCTCTTTGGAACTAGCCGTTGCCTTTTATTCCTTTTATCTCCTATATAACATGTTTGTTCTTTGTGATAGTTTGTATCTCATTTTGTTCATTCATAATACAATCAAAATATTTTACTAAGGATGAGAACTTTGATGTGTCTAAAGAATTTATTGAAGAGTTTTTCTTTGATAATTCATTGGAGGATCGTCGCCTCGAACTATTCAACCGAATTTATGGAGAAGGCTCATCAACCACGAATCGACGGGTGATATGCAGAGACCGTGAAGCAGGTCATGAACATTTAGAGAAAAATTATTTTGCTCAAAATCCAGTATACCCTCTAGATATATTCCGACGAAGATTTCGAATGGGAAGACACGTGTTCCTTCGAATTGTGGATGCTCTTTCAAATTTTGATCCATATTTTCAGCAGAGGGTTGATGCATTGGGAAGAAAGGGCCTATCATCTTTACAAAAATGCACGACGGCCATACGTATGTTGGCATATGGAATTGGAGCAGATGCCGTTGATGACTATGTGCGTATTGGTAAGTCCACTGCAATTGAATGCTTGAAAATGTTTGTCACTAATGTTATTTCAATTTTTGAGAGTGAATATCTACGAAAGCCAAACTCAAATGATGTACAACGTCTCTTAAAGATGAGAGAGGCTCACGGTTTTCCTGGTATGATGGGTAGTATTGATTGCATGCACTGGCAATTGAAAAACTGCCCTAAAACATGGAGAGGAATGTTCATGAGTGGTCATAAAGGGGTTCCAACAATATTACTTGAAGTTGTTGCCTCGTCGAACCTATGGATATGGCATGCATTTTTTGGAGTTGCTGGTTTTAATAATGACATAAATGTGTTGGATCGATCACCGGTATTTGATGATGTATTAGAAGGTCGTACTCCCGAGGTAAATTATATTGTCAATGGTAAGAACTATAATATGGGGTACTATCTAACAGATGGAATCTATCCTGAATGGGCTACATTCGTGAAAACAATTTCTCGACCGTAATGTGAGAAAAGAAAATTGTTTTCAAAATATCAAGAAGGCCAACGAAAAGATGTTGAAAGAGCGTTTGGTGTGTTGTAGTCTCGATTTGCAATTGTACGCGGTCCAGCATGATTTTGGGATAAAACAGACCTTGCTAAAATAATGAAAGCATGTATCATACTACATAATATGATTGTCGAGGATGAGAGAGACACATATGCCACTCCCTTCGGCCCGTTACCATCGTACGATGATGCTATAAATGGCTTATCACCTCCAAACTTAGGCGAAGAACCTTTAGCCCCTTACGAAAGGTATATCGAAAGAAATATCCAAATTCGTGATCGACAAAAACATTGTCAACTACAATCTGATTTGGTTGGGCATATCTCAAGGTTCCATAATGGTGGTTAATTTGTTTGAAATATGTAATATTTTTAATTATCATGTTTTTGTAATATTTTTAATTATGTAATACATTTTAATTATGTCATGTTTTAATTTTAATTTTAATTTTAATTTAAAACTTCTAATTTTGTAACTTATTTATCTAATTATTAAAAATAAAAAATATTATATCTAAATTATATTTCTAATTAAATATAATATAAATTGATTAAAGTTATTTACATATGGCCTACTAAAAAAGTTGGACTTGTCCCTCGCATTATAGCAATCTACCCGATTTATTAGAAAGACCACATTTTGATTAAGTGGCATGCAAAAAGAGAAAAATAATAGGTGACTTGGTCTTCCCCATTGGACCTGCTCTAATTCTATCCACCACGTCCAACCAAAACCGGAAATAAGCAACATTTCTCCAAAATCCCCCGAATCAAACCGACTTTTTTGGTTTTTAATTGATTTGGTTCGATTTCGGTTTATATTATATTAAAATCGGTTCGGTTTGATTTTGGTTTTGGTTTTATAAAATATACATATGGAATAAACTGAAACACAATTGTCTATTATACATATTATTTACATATTTATATTAGGGTCTTTCTATAATGTGTCCATGAGTACATATTAAGCACTAACTTTTATGAGTATGACTTTTTTTAATTGGTGAGATTTTTATTCATACAAGGAGTCCATCATTATTAATGATATATAAAAAATTAATCATATATTATATAAATTTTAAAACATATTTTTTTCACTCCATCTTTCTTAACTTCTAATCTCCTCTTTCACCATTAATCCATAACTCTTCTATTCATTCTTCTGATATAATTTTATTAATAGGGTAGTATTTTAATTTTACGTTAATATACATATAGTGTGATTTCAGATTTTATATTATAAATATATTTTATTTTAGTTAGAAACCTGGGGAAAATTATATATCTAAATTAATATTTTAGTATCAAAACAAAACCGGCCAACCCAAACCGTTTATAATCGGTTTGATTTGGTTTTTTAAACATTCGATTTGAGTTAGGTTTCAAATTACTAAAATCAAAAATTTCAGTTTGGTTCGGTTTGACTCTCCAACATCGCCAAAACCGAACCTTACTTAACCCTAGCTTTTGACCATCACCTGCTACCCTCATTATCTTCCTCAACTTTTTATTTTCCTGCAACGATCTCCATGTCTCTCTATTCTAAATATTCAATTTTCACCCAACACATATAACAAATATTTTCTCTCAGAAAAATTATCAGATTTGAAATTTAAATGATATATGAACTTAAATTATTATATTTGTGCTGAAATTACTAGTTTATTCTAGAAATCATTAATTTATACTATAACAATCACCAAATATATATTAACTCTTTTTTCTCTCTCTTCGATCTCTATCTCTATGTACTCTATAAATTCAATTACCCTTTGCAACAATCATATATCATCTCCAATGTAAATCAATATTTTCGATAGCTATTCTGATACTAAAATTTGATAGAGACTATACTCATCAATATGCTCGAATATTATTACTTTACATCATCAAAAATTGAAGAAAAAAAATCAATTCTTTCATGAACACTTCTAATTCACACCATCATCATTGATTCATAGTGCCAGTACCACTGTAACTCAATACCAACACCTCTAACAATTTGTGTCTGCAAATGTATGGGTGTGGATAAGAGAAAATTCAATGAGATTCATAGTGCCTGTACCACTATAACTCAATCCTTAATGTTAGTCGCTTTAAATTTGTGTTCAAATTCCTTTTTATTTGTCACTTTGTAATTTTAAAGCACTTTTAATGATCAATATCTCACTAGTTACCTCTACATTAATAAATTTGTTCATATTTTATTCTATAATCACATTAAATTACAAGGTTATAAAAGTAAAATGATAACATTATTAATCACATTAAAGTGTATTAACTATACTTTCTTGTTCTGTGCAAAAACTTCTAAACCGACTAATAAAAAAGAATGGAAGGAGTATTTACAAATGAAATTCTTTGGGTCACTAAAAAACACAAAGCTATCTCTAGGTACCTTCACTCGCGGTGGTTTAACAGATCTCAAACTTATCATAGATGTCCCGAACAAGATAAAACCACAACAAGCTCTTTCAAATGATAAGTATCAATTTCTCACTCTCTAATTACGAAGGTTCATATTTTTTAAATTTTATACTTACTAAGGAGAAATATATTCTAATTAGAGCTAAAAGGTAATATATGTGTTAAATCCCCTATTGATTTTCTCCATTCATCTGTTATATTATGGAAAAGTTGTTGTCTTAGTATTTCAAATAATGTTAACTATGATTTTAATGAGTTAAAGTTGGTTGTTTTAAGTCCCTGTGGATCCATTGGGTTACTAATTATGTTTAGACATCATGAAGGTTATTTGGTGTTTCGTTTTCAAAATGACAAATGAATGGATACAGCCCTGAGATATAGTCTTTTGTGCAATAATAATTTTTTGTTTCAACTTAGTTCTTGGTATGAACACTTGGTGTTCTCGAATCCTAATGATAAAGTCCAGATATAGGTTAGGTTTAATCATATACCTTTTCTATATTGGATTGCTAAAGGTATTTAATTTATTAGTTTTGCTATTAGTACACCCATTGCTATGTCCAAATATATTCACGAGGCTGCTTCTAAAATTGAACCTATTGACAATGTCCTAGTTCTTGTGAAATTAGGCGCTTTAGATTTTAGGCCTAATATTATAATCGTAGCTCTTAATGCCCACATTGACGATGTTATCGCAAAGGTTAATGTGCATTTTCAAGCTTTTAACCAAAGTTGCTTATGTTTAAATTCTACGCATTCAAACAGTTTGTGTCATTGTCCACCTAAAGTGGTTCATGAATACGAAAATAGCCAAGAGAATTCCCTCTTTATGGGACAAGAATGTTCACAATATGAATTCAGTAACTACATTGACAAACCCTCAGAGTCCACTTTAAGAAATAGGAAGAGGATATGCATTGAAAATGAGGATAAATATCAAAGCTCTTTTAAAAAGTTGATATATCTTATTTTGTTGAATGTTGATGACCTTATTGTTATAGTGTTATTGATCAGGATCCTTTTGAGGATATTCACATGGATGACATTACTACATTACATAAATTTAATGGTGTGAATATGCATAGGTAAGATGATGTAAATATGCAAGGGCAAGATGTTGTAAAGTTACACCCAAATGTTATGACTAGACAAGTTGGTGATAATGTCCAGTACTTAAAGAATGTGTGATGTAATACTCAAGTAAGGGATGATCCAGTTCAAACGAGGTTAGTGGGTATTCAGGCTCTCACAAGTGCCATTGCTCAACAACATATATAACATGAAGAAGTAAGAGTTTGTTTTACCTAATCAGAAGAGAAGTGGTTTCTTTAGATCAATAGATGATTCGATATCTAGACTATCTTTTCGCTAGCCTTTAAATTGTGAGTTTTACTCTTTGCTGCCTTTTAACTTTTGTAACATGATCTTATTCCCTTGAGAAGTTGAGGTGTATATATATATGTGTGTGACTTTATTTAGTGGAGTAACTTACATTAAGTATTAATTGAATACCTATATGTCTTGTTGCAATAATTTTATCATATATTATAAGCAGAACATGTAAGTCTACAATTAGTACTCCATTTAAGAGTAATGTACTAAACTTTTGTTTATATATATATATATATATATATTAATATTAGCTAAAAAATGTACGGGTGCGGTGCGGAAGTGAAATGGGAGGATAGATGGAGATATATAAGATAAGGTTTGTATTATGGTGAACAGAAATCCGATTAAACCGCCAACCCGAACCAACCCACCCCTTTTTTCGGCTGAATAAACCGAACCGTCCGAAACCGAAATATAAATGGATTAATTTTTAAAAAACCCGAATAAGTTGGGTTGGGTCAGGGTTTAATAAATTTTAATCCTCACCCAACCCAACTCAACCCAACCCGTTATGTCACTAAAGCCTTAAGCCCATATTCTTGTGACCCTGTCCATTAAGTATCGCGCCCATTTACTAATTTATAGTCCAGTTACTAGAGATTTAACCTAAATGTATTTACGTTGTCATATACTCATATACTCAGTACTCACACAGTCACACAGTCACACACTCGTCTTCAATTTATTACTGTAAGCTCTCACATCTCTTCCATTTTATTCTTAATTAGTATTTGTTCATCATGATTAATGGATTACATTACCTGTTCCTTTCTTGTTGATATGTGTCTCTTGAATCTTGATGTTTTTATTGTGCTACTCTTCGAATTGAATAACTGTCGTATACATATACTCTGTATGTATTGTCCTTTCTTGTTGATATGTGTCTCTTTTATTAATTGTATGTATGTACATAACTGTCGTATGTTGAATGTTCATCTTTGAGATTCAGATTTTTTGTGATTTATTCATCTTTTGCTTATGTTGTATTAAACTATGTTCATCTTTTGTTATGTCGTATGTACATAACTATCTCTTTTATTTCCACTTTCCAGGATCATAATGGAAAAGTTTTTTACAACTCAAACTCCTATCGAAACTGCATCCCAAAAGCAAATAATCACTCTGATTCCTACACCAAACACCATACCAGACACTTCTCATAACACCACACCAAGCACTATCTCAACCACTATCTTAAACATTGATCCAACTGCTCCAAACAATCCAGTGATTATCCAAGATGATAATGTTCATATCCAACTTAAGTCGCTTAAAAAAGAAGGTGACAACGAACCAGCCACTATCAAGAGAAAGCCTACTCGAAACTCGGATATTTGGGATCACTTTACTAAAGTTAAAGGCGGAGATGCGAAAGATCCTAGGTGCACGTGTAACTATTGTGGTACAGATTATGCGTGTCATAGTAGAAGAATTGGCACAAGTAGTTTATGGGCTCATTTTCATAAATGTAAGAAGAATCCACACAGGGCAGCGGCGGCAGCTGATAAAAAGCAAAAGGATCTAAGCTTTCATAAGGCATCTGATGGAGGAGCAAATTTATTGGCAGTGACATTTAACAAAGTGAGATGTCGGAATGCATTAGCGAAGTTTGTGGTGAAGGATGAACAGGCCTTTAGAGTTGTTGAGGGTGGAGGTTTTAAGGAATTCATTAATGAGTTGCAGCCTAAGTTCATTGTTCCTAGTAGAATTATGGTTGCTAGGGACATATACCACCTATTTGCTAAGGAGAGAGCAAAATTGAAGGAGGAGTTGACATCTGCTGGTCAAAGAGTTTGCTTAACAACTGATTGCATAGCGAGGACTCAAATTTCTTACATGTGCATCACTGCTCATTATATTGATGCCGAATAGAAATTGTAGAAAAGGATTATTAACTTCTGTCAAGTAGTGAACCATAAAGGCGATACAATTGGTAAATTAATTGAGTCGTGCTTACTTGAGTGGGGGATTGAGAAGGTTTTTACGGTTACAATGGACAATGCATCAGCAAATGATGTGGCTGCTGGTTTTATAAGGAAGAGGGTTAATGCATGAAAAGGGTCTGTTCTCGGATGTGAGTATCTCCATGTTAGATGCGGTGCTCATATTGTAAACTTAATTGTGAATGACGGGTTAACTAAAATTCATGATTCAGTAGCTATCATCCGCAATTCTGTGAGGTATATCCGAGCATCTCCAGCGAGGTTATTGAAATTTAGAGCTTGTGTGGAGAAGGAGAGAATTGATTACAAGGGGGGATTGATTTTAGACGTGGTTACAAGATGGAACTCCATCTACATGATGCTTGATGTGGCGCTGAAATTCGAGAAGGCATTTGCACGATATGAAGAGGAAGATGACAAATTTTTGAGTTTCTTCATGGAAAAAGAAAATGGTAAAAAGATGATTGGGCCTCCTACCTCAACTGATTGAGAATCTGCTTCAATATTTGTGAAATTCTTGTCCACGTTCTATGATGTGACTTTAAAGTTCAGTGGCACTTTGCACGTTACGTCAAACAATTTCTATCATGAAATATGTGAAATTCACTTTCAGTTGACTGAATTAGCTGATGCAAATGATCCACTGTTATTTCTCATGGCTGTTAGCATGAAGGAGAAGTATGATAAATATTGGGGCACTGTAGAAAACATAAACCCGTTATTGTTCTTGGCTGTTGTGCTCGATCCCAGATACAAAATAAAGTATCTCAAGTATTGCTTTGAATCCGTGTATGACTCTGAGACTGTTGCAAGGATTATTGTCAAAGTGGAGTCAGTTTTGCAACAGCTGTACACCTGCTATAGCGTTGGACCGGATAATGCTGAGTCTGCTGACAATAAGGTTAGTATTTTGCCATTATAATTAGTTAATTTTGCTATTAATACCTATTGGATTACCAGTATATTTTGTTATTGATTTCATGGTTTGATAGATTACATGTTATATATATGATGTTCTTTTGATAGGCAATGATATATGTATGGTGATTAATATTGGGTTTTATGTTATTTTATTATTTGAGCTATTTTATTATTTGTTGATTTTCTATGGGAGGTTACGGTTTTAGGTTTTAAAGTCAGTGAATTTGTAGGTGTTCATTTATAAAGGAAACGTAGTAGTACAATAATATATTCTTGACTTTTTATGATATTATTAGCAGGATTCTCCGCCAAAGAGTTCTGTCATCAAGGAAACTCGTAGAAGGAGGTTGTTGGAGAATTATTTGCAGCAACAATAAATGCAGACAACTGAGAATAAGAATGATGTTGATAAATACTTGGCTGAAGAGCCTTTAAATCCAATGACATCCTCCTTTGATATACTATTTTGGTGGAAAGAAAATTCCAGCAGGTATAAAATTCTATCACTGATTGCTAAAGATGTACTTGTTATTCATGTCTCCACAGTTGCTTCCGAAGCTGCGTTTAGTACCAGTGGGCGTATACTAGACCCATTTTGAAGTTCTTTAAGCCCAAAAATGTTGGAAGTATTAGTGTGCACCCAAAGTTGGTTAAAGGAGGGTCATGGTGGGATAAAATCTAAAGAGTATTTGGATGAAATCCAATCATATCAGTTTCTTGAAGAAGGTAAAACAAATTAAATAAGCTAATTTAGTAAGCTTTGTTTTTTGTTTTTATACTTATTTATATTCTTGTTTATTTTTTGAATTTTGTAGGTAACATGGATAAGGACAAGGACAAGGATGCATCGAATGACAAAATGAAGACCAAGATTGTTGATGTTATTGATGATTAATTCATCACTGATTATGCTATATGTAATTTTAAGCTAGCAAACTATTATTTTGGGTTTGTTTAAAACTTTGTGGCTTTGTGAAGTTTACTTCATGGAAAAGTGTAATATTTTGGCATGTATGAAACTTTGGATTATAATTTCATATTTCAGTTCAAGTTCTTTTTAGTGTTAGTCTACTAGATAAATATTTAATAATGTAAACATTGAACCCGATCAACCCAACCCAACCCAACCCAACATACAAAGGGTAGGGTTGGGTTAGACATATATTTTTGGGTTAATGAGTTAAATTTTTCTAAAACCGAATTAATTGGGTTGGGTCATTTTATTACCTCTAACCCATTCAACCCAACCCGTGTTCACCCCTAGTTTGTATGATTTAGAATAATTAAATCAAAATGATTAAGGAGTAAGATTAGTTTCCAATTTCTATTTTAAATTTTATTTTTATTTGATCAATTGTATATATATGGTGCTACTCCAATAGAAACCAATTTTGACTAGAAATTAGAAACTATGATATATTTATAAATATTATAAAATTTAAAATTAAATAAATAATTTAATTAATAATATATAAATATTGATTTTCTATAACAGTAGCAATCACTATTTTATACAGTTACAATCACGATTTTTAGTAATTTTTCAATTTTTTCATTCAAATAGATACATCCAACCACCAATACCATTGAATCCAGCCATCGGACATCATCATTGATTCCGACCACCACCAAACTCGACGATTTATTACAACAGGGGGCTTTAATATAGATCGAAAGAGATAGAGATGGGGGAGAGAGGGAGGTGAAAGAGACGGGGAAAGAGGGAGATGACAGAGGGCAGGGGGATATCCACAGATGCCGGCCACTACTACTACCAAACCTACCGCCACAAGTATTTTCTATATATGCAAACATGAAGAAGACTCCTTCGAGTGCACAACTGGTGTTGAAAAGTGATTCAAAGTTGTTTGACCTGGTCTTTTTATTAATTATTTATTTGATATTAGGATTTCCTATCATTCAGGTTTGTTTAAGTCAAATTAGTAGTTGCTAGTGTTCCTACAAATAAGCTAGTAGTGGATGTTGTGGGTTTATCCTTAATCTGCTTAGTTGCTAGAATTTCTCTATTCCTGTTATCTAGTAGCCTATATAAAGAGGCACGTTCATTTGTTTTCAAGTATTGCAGTTAATGATTAATAAGACTACTACTTGAGTCTTTATTCTTTCTGATATTTACACACATATACTGTTTATTTCTTAGTTTTTCCCAACAAATTTGGCATCAGAGCCAGGTTAAGTTTAGAGTGATCAGAGTGTATACACGAGAGTTGAGTGCAAACCCTCCAATGGCGAATAATGGAAATAGCTTGAGTGCATCACAACCGCTCATTCCAGTTTTCAAAGGAGAAGGTTATGAGTTCTGAAACATACGAATGAAGACACTACTCAAATCTCAGGACCTCTGGGACATGGTAGAAAGTGGTTACAAGGCAACGGATGAAGAAAACAAATTGAGGGAGAACAAGAAAAAGGATTCCAAGGAGTTAGTCATTATTCAGCAAGCTGTGCATGATAGTGTGTTCTCGCGCATTGCAGCGGCGAGTACATCAAAGCAGGCCTGGTCAATCTTGCAGAAAGAATTTCAAGGAGACTCTAAAGTGAAGGTGGTGCGGCTGCAATCTCTTCGACGAGATTTTGAGACCTTAGTCATGAAGAATGGTGATTCGATTGCTGATTTTTTGTCAAAAGCAACGACAATAGTCATTCAGATGCGTTCTTATGGGGAGACAATAACGGATCAAACCATTGTTGAGAAGGTACTTCGTAGTTTAACTCCTAAATTTGACCATGTTGTAGCAGCCATTGAGGAATCTAAGGACCTCACGGTGTTTAGTTTTGATGAGCTAATGGGGTCTCTTCAAGCACACGAGTCGAGAATTAATAGATCACTTGGAAAAAATGATGAAATGGCATTCCAAGTGAAGGACTCGGGAAAACCAAGTGAAGGTGATCGTCCACCCGGAAGAGGTCAGGCACGAGGAGGTTTTCGTGGTGGTTTCCGTGGACGTGGCAACTACCGAGGAAGAGGTAAATATAATGGACAGAGGCAGTCTGGAGAGCAAAGCAGTAAAAAGAATGGCATTCAATGTTATAACTGCAAGGGATATGGTCATATGAAGGCTGATTGTTGGTATAAAGACCAACGTGCGAATTATGCAGTAGAAAATGATGAAGAAGGTAAGCTTTTTATGGCTCTTATAAGTACTAATCCAAAATCAAGCGATGTATGGTTTGTAGATAGCGGTTGTTCAAATCATATGTCAGGAGATCGCACATTATTTAATGATCTCGATGAATCACACAAGCTAAAGGTGCAACTTGGAGATGGCAAAGATTTGCAAGTAGAAGGAAAAGGTATTGTGGGTCTTAAAACCAGCCATGGTAATGTGAAAAAGATTCATGATGTTCAGTTTGTACCTAATTTGGGATACAACTTATTAAGTGTTGGACAACTAATTGCTGGAGGCATTCTGTATTGTTTGATGATGATGCTTGCATTATTAAAAATAAGCTGACAGGTCAGGTGGTGGCAAGTGTCATGAAGGCACAGAACAATACATTTCCGTTGCAAATTTCAGGCAATGAAGGCATGGCTCTAGTAACTGGTGGAGTAGATAACTCAAAGTTGTGGCACTTGCGTTACGGGCATCTGAATATCAAGGGCCTGCAATTATTAAACAACAAAGGTATGGTTCTCGGACTACCAAAAATTGATTGTATTACTTTATGTGAATGCTGCATTTATGGAAAACAATGTAAGAAACCATTTCCTGTTGGTAAATCTTGGAGGGCTTCACAATGTTTAGAATTAATTCATGTTGACTTATGTGGGCCAATGCAAACTAAGTCATTCGGTGGGAGTCGTTATTTTTTACTCTTTACTGATGAATATAGTCGCATGAGCTGGGTTTATTTTTTGGAGTGTAAATCAGAAACATTTGAGAAATTTAGGCACTTCAAAGCAATGGTGGAAAAGCGAAGTGGAGCCTGCATCAAAATTCTCCGAACAGATCGAGGGGGACAATTTATGTCCAAAGAATTCAGTTCATTTTGTGTAGAAAATGGCATTCAAAGGGAGTTGACAGCACCTTATACTCCGGAGCAAAATGGCGTTGCAGAGCGAAAGAATCGTACTGTTGTAGAGATGGCAAGGAGTATGTTGAAAGCGAAGGGGCTCTCCAATCAGTTTTAGGCAGAAGCTGTTACGACATCTGTTTATCTACTAAATCTCTCTCCAACAAAGGCTGTAATGAATCATACTCCATATGAAGTTTGGAAAGGCAGGAAACCTACTATAAGTCACTTAAGAGTTTTTGGGTGTGTTGCTTATGCTTTGGTGAATTCACAAGTACGTCAGAAACTTGATGAAAAATCAGAGAAATGCATTTTTGTTGGTTATTGTATTGCATCCAAAGCATATAGATTATATAACCCTGTGAATGGAAAAATCTTGATAAAAAGAGATGTTATTTTTGTTGAAAATGCAAGCTGGGATTTTTCTGGAAATAACCAACAGGTGCAGAAGGTCCGTATATCCATGCAACAGGTTCCATTGTCCGTTGAAGTTCCAAATGAAAGTCAAGCTTCAGATAATACAAACGATGTATCACCAATTAGAGACTCTGCATTCTCTCCTCGACAAACTTCAGATGAGACAACACCAAGAAAGTTTAAACCCCTGGTAGACGTATATGAGGCGTGCCAATTTGCTTTAGCTGTTTCAGACCCTTTAAGCTATGGAGAGGCATCTGTGAAAGAAGAATGGAAACAAGCAATGACGGAAGAACTGCCATCAATTGAAAAGAATAAGACGTGGGAGTTGGTGGATTTTCCGGAAGGAAAGAATGCAATTGGTTTGAAGTGGGTATTCAAGACAAAATTTAATGCGGATGGAAGCATCCAAAAGCATAAGGCGCGACTTGTTGCGAAGGGATATGCACAACAGCAAGGCATCGATTTCGAGGAGACTTTCTCGCTAGTGGCTCGATTTGAGACAGTGAGGACTGTTCTTGCACTAGCGGCACAATTACAATGGCCAGTTTATCAACTCGATGTTAAGTCAGCTTTTCTGAATGGCGATTTGAAAGAAGAAGTATTTGTGACTCAGCCTGAAGGGTTCGTTCTCCAAGGAAATGAAGCAAAAGTATACAAGTTACTTAAGGCGATATACAGACTAAGGCAGGCTTCTCGAGCGTGGTACACTAAGATTGATAATTATTTTCAACAAAATAATTATCGAAGGAGTGACAACGAGCCCACTTTGTATGTGAAGAATGAAGGTACTGATTTTATCATTGTAAGTGTATATGTTGATGATATCATATATACTAGTTCTTCTAAGAAATTGTTGGATGAGTTTAAGCTGCATATGGAGAGCAAATTTGAAATGTCAGATATGGGTTTGTTGCACTATTTTCTGGGCCTTGAAGTGCAGCAGAGGGTTGATGGGATTTTTATCAGCCAAAGAAAATATGCGAAAGATCTTCTTAACAAGTTTGGTATGCTTAATTCCAAGCCTGCTGATACACCGATGAATTTTAATGAAAAGTTGCAGCAAGATGACGGTGCAGAGATGGCTGATGCTAAAAAATTCAGAAGTTTAGTTGGTGGTTTGATTTACTTGACTCACACACGTCCGGATATTGCTTATTCTGTTGGTTTGATTTCCAGGTTTATGCAACAGCCATCAAAAATTCATTTTGGTGCAGCAAAGAGAGTCTTGCGTTATATTGTAGGAACTATGGAGTATGGAATTATGTATTCGAAAGTGCCAAATCTCAGGCTTTGTGGATTTACAGATAGTGACTGGGCAAGTTCATTAGATGATCGAAAAAGTGTCTCAGCAAGTGTGTTTACTCTTGGATCAGGTGTCATTACTTGGAGTTCAAAGAAGCAGCATATGACAGCGTTATCATCAACTGAAGCTGAGTATGTTGCCGCTACATCAGCAGCTTGTCAAGCTATTTGGCTAAGACGATTGCTAGCTGAAATGAATCAAGTGCAGGAAGGTGCAACTGAAATATTCTGTGACAACATTGCGGCAATTTCAATGTCAAGGAATCCAACCTTCCATAGTAGAACAAAACACATCGACATTCGCCATCATTTTATCCGTGACTTGGTTGCACAAGAAAAGATAACTTTGGAGTACTGCAGCACACATGAGCAAGTGGCTGATATATTGACAAAATCTTTGTCCAAGGAGAAGTTCTGCTACTTCAGAAGTTTGATGGGTGTTCGAAACTTTGAATCAAGGGAGGGTGTTGAAAAGTAATTCAAAGTTGTTTGACCTGGTCTTTTTATTAATTATTTATTTGATATTAGGATTTCCTATCATTCAGGTTTGTTTAAGTCAAATTAGTAGTTGCTAGTGTTCCTACAAATAAGCTAGTAGTGGATGTTGTGGGTTTATCCTTAATCTGCTTAGTTGCTAGAATTTCTCTTTCCTGTTATCTAGTAGCCTATATAAAGAGGCACGTTCATTTGTTTTCAAGTATTGCAGTTAATGATTAATAAGACTACTACTTGAGTCTTTATTCTTTCTGATATTTACACACATATACTGTTTATTTCTTAGTTTTTCCCAACAACTGGAACGTTAAGTAGTTTGTCAATCGATCTAGAATGCAATTTGCAAACAATTTCTCCATAATTATATTGGCCCACCCAAACTCCATCACTTTTATAATTAGTGGGCATAGGAAAATTATGCTTCACCATTGCTTATTCGGCCTATAAAGCCATACATACAGAATTAAAATCAGGCTAAGCATTCAAATAACGTAAATGGACCCTGGAGAAGATGAGTTAAATTGTATAGATAGGATTAGTTTCTAATTTTTAGGTTTGACTTCATTTTTATTTGAGAAAAAACACATATATATATATATATATATATATATATATATATATATGTATATATATAGGATATTGGTCCTTTCTATCACAATTTAGATCAAAATATTATAATTAGAAAAAACAACCATTTTTATGACATAAAAAAACGCAACTTAAAGTTGCCTTTTTTGAAAACGTAAATTTAAAATACGTTTTTATTATTTATTTAAATAAATAATTATTAAAAAAAATATTTTTATTGAAAACGCATATAGAAATTGCGTTATTTATAATCACGCATTCGAAAATGCGTTTACACTCAATTATATACACTCCTGCTGCTGAAACCCTGCAGTGAACAGCTTTTCACGTGATACATTATATATATTGACATGCATATACAACATTGCAAGACCCACGTACTCCTTTTTGGTTCCTGATTTTATAACTTTACTATATATGTATAATTGAGTATAGGCATGAGCATGGTGCGGTTTGAGCCTCAAACCGCACCGTAATCACTTAGGTGCGGTTTTAAAAAATAGAAACCAAAACCGAATCAAAAATAATCAGTTCGGTTCGGTTTTAAAAAGTGCGGTTCGGTTTTCAATTGGTTCGGTTTCGGTTTCGGTTTTAAAACCATTACTATTTTATTATACTCGTCGTCTTACATAAATTGAAATTTGAAAAAATAATTAGATTAGCAGTTTATCAATTATATTATGTATTGATGTGCTGTAATATTATATGTTTAGTATTTACATTGTATAATTACCGTAGAACCTCGATAAATGAATGTTCGATAAATGAATAACTTGGACAATTGAATAAATTTCTTCGGTCCCAATTTGGGCAAATGAGTTTAATGAATAAACTCACTAAATGCATAAACGAATAAATAAAAATGTAGTCTTTATAGGCTCTATGTAAATATAAATAAATAATCACTCTATTTTAAATAATATATTTTTATTTATATAATATATGAGTAAATTTTATCCAATAATAATTTCTAAACATATTAATAAGTCATATATTTTCAAAAAATATCTCTAAAATGTACATAAAAGTTATAACTGCGGTGAATTTTAGGTACATTTAAACATAATATATATAAAATAATATAATTAAGAAAAAAGTCTAAAAATATTATATAAATGAATTTATATTCATTTATTGATAAATAAATATTATATTAATTTATCTATAAATAAATAATCTCGTTAAATGAATATATATTTATGGTCCTAAATGTATTCATTAATCGAGATTCTACTATAGTTAAAAATATTTAAATTCAAATATAATGATATTATATTATTATATATATATATATAATAATAATAATATGTATTATAAATATTAGTGCGGTTCGGTTCGGTTTCTATTCGGTTCGTAAAAATTTAAAAACCGAACCAAAACCAAAATATCGGTTCGGTTTTTATTCGGTTCGGTTTTTAATCGGTTTCATTTTTTTCGGTTCGGTTTTATGCGGTTTCATGCGGTTTTCGGTTCGGTTTGGTTTTCGGTTCGGTTTTGCTCATCCCTGATTGAGTATATACAAAAGAGAAGTAAAAGAAAATTGAGTATCAACACAATTTTATTCGCGTTTATATGTGAGAGTGAGGGTCAGTTTTTACTATTGTAATATTTAGGGCCATTAAATATAAAAATGTGATATTTAGTCTTATAATTCATATATATATATATATATAATTTTATTAAACCTTTAGGGTAAATTTTCTCAGTATTTATTATTATTTTACTATTTTTAGCGTATATTTCGAAATTTGTTTATATAATTAATATAAATTTGGAAATTTGTTTTTGACAAAATTAAGACTTCATGCGAGGATATTTCTTCTACGATACATTTTGTGAATTTTTTTGGTTATACTCTCTCTTTTACAAGTTACAACAGACTTTGTGCATTTTTTTTCCTGTTGTGAACACTGGTGTTCTTGAATCCTTGTAGTGATTGAGCATGTTGTCATAGTTTATAACCTCTCCGGCTTTCATAAAAAAGAAAGTTTATAATCTCTCCGAACTAACACATCAGTGTCAATATCCCAAGTTGAAAAGTAACAACTGCCTGATAAATTTAAATTGTAATCAGTTATATTTGTTTGTCAAAATAAACTTAAACCATTGTGGTTGAGGATTTTGAGGACATGAAGGTAGATCTCCTAAATCATCTCCAAGGCATAAACATTTGTTAGTCACAATTGTTGAATTTAAAGAATCCCATTCCAAGCACAGATCCATTCCTTCCTCATCTCTTGCAGCTAAATGCATTTTCGATTTTGATACGAATTTCCACGTGCTCTTTTGACTCGTACAGTCGGCTGTGAGCTTTACTGGAAGCTTATCACCATCCACTGTTAAACAGCCTGACGTGCCAATTAATGTGATCCGGCTACCATTTTCATCGTATTCAAAACCCCACCTCTGTAGCTTATCGCAAGCTGATGTAGTCACATTCTTTTTGTTCACAGAAACACATCGACCAGTTTGTGGATGGTACATTGCGTAGTATGTTGCATACTCGGATGTAGGATCTGAATTTTCGAAAAGAACAAAATCAGTAATATTTACAAATATTAAACATGTCCTATTATTGCAAATCACTTAACGATGCAACATTGTGTTAACCAGTATTTTACGAATGTGTACGTGCATACCTAGAATCATTTTTTGGTTAAGTTGTAAAATCTGCAGGATAGAAGAATTTCTTAAACCGTCCCAAGAAAAACTATACATGCCATAAGGCTCTTCCCATTCAACTTGACCTTCTCTAAGGAAATAACTCCCTTGGATAGCCCAAAGTGCCCATTCAAGATCTTTATCAGCCAAAAAAGCCATTAAACATGTGAAGTATCTGTTCTCAGCTTCACTAGCACCGCTTTGATCTTTCCCAAATTCACTAAGAAAAATTGGAGTAGGGCTCCGTTCGTATAACAAATATCCTGTTTGGCTCATAAACCATTCAGTGATCTCTGCACAGAACTCATTTGTATTAAATATCCATTTTTCTGGTGGATCACCAAAAGCGTACCAGTGTGCCTCATATACTAACTTGTTGTTCACATTAACTCCAAAGTTTAACTTCCTCTGTCTTAAGAAACTGAGATCTGTTTCAAATGACAAACCTGAAACAATAACTAGCACATCTACATTCTCCAAATGAACTGCTGTTGCACCCTCTTCCATGAATTGGTACCAATCGAATTCGTTCTGACGTGGACCGCGTAACTCATTTCTAATGCTTATGGCAACAACCTAAGAAACAACATCTCACAATTAATGAAGTACGCATTGGTTATATTCAGTAACATAGAAAAACAAAAATATATGTTTCAATCATAATGTTGCACAATCTTCTTAAAATATAAATTCATTAGATGCTATTAAATTGATTTAGAACGAAATGCATGCAAGATCATACCGTGGGGTTTCCTTTATATCGTCTAGCTACAGTTGATAACCCTTGAACCCATTCAACAGGATTAAAATGAACATCTTTAAAGAAGCCATTGCCATCATTCCAATCACAACACCATATAGGAAAACTAACATGATTGTCAAGAATAACCATTAAATTTTCGTGGCCAAGCGCATCAATGACGGCCTTTTGTGCCTCAATAAGAGTTTTGTTCATCAAATCAGGATTATTTATGGCCATGCCAAACGAAGCTGCAACTAAATTCCATCTATCAAGCGATTGCCCTACAGTCAAATTAGCATAAGCTCTATTTGTGAACATTTCTGTAGCCCACGTGAGGCGCACGCAATTGAAACCCATTGAAGCAATGTCCTTCGTAATGTTTTTCAATGGCATCTTGTGGAGACCCTCTGGCACCATGGGATTCATGTGACCTGGCCAATTTACGCAGGCTAATTTCACACGGCGACCTGAATTTGCATTTACAATCCATCTGGAACTTGTTGAGAGAAATGCAATGTGACTATCACTTAATAAAAATATGAGAATTAGCATGTAACTGGTCGCTAAAGCTGTAGCGACGAGTCCTCTGGCAAGATCATTTTGAAAACACTTCATAAGATCTTTAAAACAAAATTGATCTGGGTCTTTTTGGATGAAAATTTCATCTTTTCTTGAAGATTCAATTGCAGCCTTTAATGCATTCAAATATGCAAAAATGTGTTTTGATTATCCGGATCGTATTTTTCAAACTTGTTTTTTTGTGTAATGAGGTGCCAACCAAGAACATACAATTTAGTTTGGAGAAAAGGAAGTCCAACAATCTATTTTCGGAAAATACAGAGAAAAGTAAGGTCGAAAATCTAGTTTTTTTATCTGTAACTAAATGAATTTTTCTTCTGTTATTTGTCTTCATTTTATCAGTTTTATCTCATTCTCGAATCCAATTTATTTTTTATTTTTCTGTATTTTAGAATGCATAGGATAAAGAGAGTATGCTCCAAGAGTCGGACCAAAATCAACACAAGAAAACAGTTTATCTACATCGGAATAAAAGCTAGCTAATGAGCAGTTTGCTATTAAACATCGCCTACTCGTGCTCAGTGTCATATGCAGTTATACTTTTGATTTGATGAAAATTTGGCTCAACATTGACTCGTTTATAAATGAAGCAAACTTGAACATGGTTTTAGGACTCGCTGCATAAATAAGACAATACTGTACTTGCCCTTTTTCGTAAACTTGAACATAATTTCAGTCCATCTATCAGGAAATGAGATGTTCTGAAAGTTAGGGCTCCTTTTTAGAGTATGATGCAAAAGCTATCTTAGCAAAGCACAATCCACAACAGGCGTCAAAGACAGAGTTGCATGGGTTCACTCCAAGGATGAGCGCTATACAGTGAAATCGGGATATCACTTATGGCATGCCCAGAACATCCATCTTAGAGTCAGTCCATCTACTAGTTGGAATAAAATCTGGAGACTAAGCATTCCGCACAAGATTAAAATCTTTTTATGGAGATTCTGCAGAAACAATGTTGCTGTCGGTAACTTATTGAGAAGTAAAGGTAGTTCGATTCCCATTGCGTGTCCCATGTGTGAGGCTGATATTGAACACCTGCTGCATGTTTTCTTTGACTGCAGCTTTGCATCACAGTGTTGGCAACAGGTAGGCATTTTTATGACCTGGCTTCTTGACAAACTCAGCAGTGAATCTCATGATAACGTAATAAAAATTGGTTTTGCTTTGTGGGGAATTTGGTTTTTCAGAAACAAAAAAGTGTGGGAGAGCAGCAAGTCTGTAACTCCATCTTTTGCGATGGAGTGGATCTCAAAGCAAATAACAGATTGGCGAGAAGTGAGGAAGAAACAGAGGCCAGCTACTTCTGCAAATGGAGACGGTAATAGTAGAAGGAAACCTCAAGTTAAGTGTCGATGCCTCCGTGTTTACTGCCGCCTCATCTTTGTCAGTAGGAATGGTACTTAGAGATCACAATGGCACGTTCCTAGGCAGCTAGAATATGAGGCTTGAGGGTGTTCATGAAGCTCTTTCCTAGATTCTTATGCAGCAAGAGCATAATGTCATTGTTCAAAGCGACTCCCTTTCGACGGTGCAACCGCTAGGTGGCAGTATTGAGAACCAGCATTTTTATGTCTCCTCCCGTGTTTTTGGAAACTTTAATGTATGATTCATCTTTTTAATGATATTTTAAGTTTTTTTTTTAAAAAAAACTACTATTGTGTTTCAATTCGATTTTTTCTTGATTTTTTATCTAGTTATCGATTTATTTCGGTTTTTTTCTTATTCGTGCCCATTATTCAAGGTGGCTCGAATTACGGCATTCATTCTGCTATATATGGCAACGTGCAAAATCTCACCCGGTCTGTGATTTTGTGACAAATATAACCCAGGTTTGAATTTAAGGATACAGTTGATATATATAGAATGGTCAAGGTCAATCGAGTTTAGTATTAGTTAGACTAGGCATAAAATAGACTATACAAGTATATTTGTCCATTTTTTAATAAATGCGAGAATCGAATTATAATAAGTTCTTACCACTAGGTTATACCATCGCTTATGCGAATGACATAATATCAGAAAATAGTTGAAATTTTCTGAAATAGTGCTTTAATGCCAACTCAGAATCAACTTGAAATTGTTCAAAACCAAAGTAATATACACTGCAAAAACCTAAACTTTCACAACAATATCAGTTGCATAGCACTTAAATACATGAATGGAAACATATTACAACATATTACAAATCCGCAAATGGTCTATCAAAAGTCTGATGACTAGAACAGATCTTTTTCATATCCTTATATGAACTGTACGTCTGTATGAGCACGTTCTCAGGTAAAACTGAGATTGCCATACAAAGACATCAGATATTCCGACATCACTACCAGGGTAGAGGCAGGGAACTACTTGAAAGTTTTTTCATTTCCAGCTGAAGCTTTATGTATTAGTATCGTCACAATCTCTTATCTCCGTTTAAATAATGACTTGGCAATATTCTCTGTTCAGGATATCAACAAGGCTATTCAAAAACTCCAATCTATTGTCACTGTATACTATATTTTGCCAGTACAACCTAAAGTCAAACCTCGTAATTTATATAATCTCTGAATCCATTAAATATCTTTGCCATTGGATTTACGAAGTGTGCTTACAGGGCCACCATATAAACAATGTTAGACATTGGATGTCTGCTTTAACAATCCTTTGGCAATCTTAAAACTTCCGCCTATCCAATTGGATTTTGGCTTCTGAAATGTCTTTCTGGACTTTCTTCCTCCGGTAAAATATTGGACAATCTCGACTGAAATAAATAATAAAAATTTACCCGTAAGAAAAATTTTGTAAACGAGTAAGCAATTCTGAGGACAAAGATAGGTGAGTAACTAAAAAGCCACTGCCAGGCTGACTTCCCAGGAAATGCAACATGACGTTCATTTATTGGCTTGGTACGGCAACTTATTCTCATGTCAGAGTATTGCAATATATGAGTGAAAAAACAAATTGTACGGATAAATAAAGAGGAAATATATGAACCTAGTACACAAGACATCCTGATGAAGAGAACCTTGACACTCCTGGCACCGGGTCCAAAGCCTACCAAAAAGTGTCTCCAACTCCAACACTTATCAATAAAAAATAAAATCAAGTTTCAATTGACTGATGCAAAGTTACTAGAGTGTTTATTAACAATCATATAGTCCCTCCGTCCCATAATTCTTGTCTCATTTTGACTTTTCAAAATCAATTTTTTTTTAACTTTGACTAACAATTTAAAAATATTTATTTATAATTTTACGACTTTAAAAATTGATTCATAAAATAGAATAGTTAAATTTTATTATAATATTTTTAAAATATATATATTATTATATAATATGTTTAATTTGTTGGTCAAAATTGATTAATTTGACTTTGAAAAGTCAAAATGAGACAAGAAATATAGGACGGATGGGAGTAATTAGATAGAAATAGCTATAACTACCGGTGGAGACAGTTTTGTAATAATGTTCAGGCTTCTCTTCCTTTGCACTGGGGGCAGATAGTACTTTCCGGATTACTGGCACAGAGAACAACAAAATTCATTATTAATGCATGAAAATATATTAGATATTTTGCTTGTGTAGATGCATCAAAGCATAAAAATGAAGATATCTCCAATCTGACTTGGCTAACCGAACGGATCTGGTCCCCTAAGGGATGGACGGTACCCACTAATCCTGATGGCACACACCATGAATGCATTAAAAATCCATCACAAGTTCCAGTTATATACTGGTAAACTATGCAAGGTAAATTATATCAATTTCGATTGCAGACAAACAAGCCTCTTCAGCCACCTCAGAAGCTCATGACTGCTAATATAGAAGATTTAGATTTTGGTATTGTGGTTGCTGTTGTGGTCCATGACCCAGAGTCAGTTGAACAAAGGGCATCGTCCATGCGTGCTACAACCCGGGTCATGTATTGTCAAATCATGGCATTGAACGAAGCCAATCTATCCTTTAAATATAAAGAGGAAACTTCTGGATATATGCAAAGCACTATATAATTTCGAATCTTACAAATTTTCTCGATTCTTATCTTTTCAATGTATCCCATTGTATGATCATTGGCCATTACTGGAAGATCCACATCACGTGTTAAGGGAGAAAATCACAAGTTGATGAAGTCACATTTTATACATTGTAGGCAGATAATAATGAAATTATCAGAAAGAAAAGCCCCTCGTATTCTAATTTACAAACTCTCCAATTTACAAAGATATTTTCAAATGGGTTGCTAGAACCATAATTGTGAGATCCTATTATCAAAATTTAAAAGTTTCAAATTTGAACTTGGATTTCTACTGCTGCTTTATAATTTCAACCCAAGTCAAATTACCTATGTTGATGTCAAATCTCAATCATTAAAAACATCGAAGATCCACTTATTAATTAGTTCCCGCACGTTTGGAAGTTCTTACAAGGTGCAAGGGCTAAGTTAATATGTAATTTTACCCTCAAATTACAACCAGCCCACACAATCATGACACTTAAATGGCCAGTTGGCCACGATGGAGAAATGTTATAGAGAATTAAAAATTAGTTTCACTAATATAAGAAAACTGGCATCCTGGCGAAATTGAGTCTGATTGTTTCGCCATAATTTCCAAAGTGAGGGTAAAGAACTGCCCACCATGTCTTTTAATTGAGGAAATCATTACATTTGCAAGCAGGAACCTTAAACATGCATAAAGGGAAGAAACCTTGAGCAATTGAGGAATTTATTTTAAGAAAAAATTCCTTTAATTCATAGAAATAGGCAATTACAATAAATTGACCAAGAAGAAACATAGCGTAGACATAGCAGAGAGGCGAGAACAGCAGACTTACTAGATTAACGTTTTGCAGCCAACGCAGCTTGGCCTTTTTCTAGCATAGTTCGTTATGCCACCGGTCGGAGTAGGTATAGATTGAGATCTCATGTGACTTCCTTCAAGAAGTTCCTTACTCGCGTTCTTTAATATGGGCTCAAATATCCTTAAAAGTGGCTGCAAATGAACAGTATTAGCATAGAACTTCAAGCTAAGAAAGACAATTTGATTGCATGTGACAAAAGAGGTAGTAGTAAGCCCAAATGGCATAACAATAAATTTCCTACCTAAAAATTCAAAACTAACCTTGGTTATTTGGTTTTTGAGGTAGTATTCGGTATCTATTGGTATGTTATTTTCCAGGACATAAATGGGATCCTCTGACCGTTCATAAGCCTGTTTATTATTAAATAAATAACTTAAAGAAACAGTGAAACCATGCTATGCAGCTCCAAACCATGAAACCACTAATCATACTACCTGGGCACCTTTAGCAGCTTTAATAATAACATAAGCTACTCGATCCCCGACATTTGGAGCAGATGCGGCATCTCTCTAGTAAGGGAAAAATAACATAAGATTTGTTCATTTAAGGTAAAGGAACTAGCGATTATCACCAGTGTAGTGTTTCTTTCTATCACAGCACACTCACATATTGGCTTGAAAACAAAACAGTCCTCTCTTTACTTTTAAAACAATTTAAACAAAAGGCAGTATTTGTGTAAAATACTTAAAAATTGAAGCAAAAACACATCATTTGAATAACTAGGACACCAGTTTATTTGACAACAAAAAACAGGCCCATGTAAGCAATTTGAGAACAACCTTGTGCATCCTTTCTGCTAGTTCAACATGTGCTGCCTTCACTTCATAGTTGTCCCCTGTTTTAGTCAATCCCTGTTAAACAAAGGGACAGTTTAGATACAAATAAGCTTCATTCACTACTGAAAAATTCAGAGCATAATATCGGCTCGGTTACATATAACCCTAAAAAATGTTCACCTTGGTAATAACTAAAAGCGACAGATCCATTCGGTTCATACGAAGATCATAAATGGTATTCTTAGCATGCTGAACAGCCCCAGGAATATCTCTATCTATTAGTATTCTATAAAGGCTTTCAGCTACCAAGTTTTTAACCATCAGACAATTGTCTCTTCAAACTGTTTCAATACCTGCCAATCAAAAACATAAATTTTTAAATGTTTACCCGTGCAGAATAGTTTATATCAGTATTACAGTTGGAAAAGTATTCAAATCATCTTTTAAGAAACTCGTTGCACTTCCTCTTACCTTTAGTGTCCATTTTTTCAAATTTGTTCGGGTTAGTCCACAAAAGACCAGCATATCTCTTCTTGCTAATCAGTAAGTACGGATTGTAAACCTTTTCAAACTCCAGTTTTATGGGCTACACAACAAATTCCACCAATAAAAAGAGAATTAGGTATAATAAAAAGGGAAACAATACACCATTGTGTACATCTAATGGAAAAGATTTAGGAGAAAGGAGACGAGCACACTAGAGATATACACTAAATTGAAGCAAAGAAACTTCTTATATGGCACCACTATTAAAGCAACTATTCAGATGATAATCAACCAATGCTGGTGGGACTAGTTCTAGTTCAGCCGCCTTTATCCAAAAGCATATCTCTATATTGTTAAAAAATTACTAAATGGTGGTCTCTGAACTTGTTAACATTATGAAAATAAATAGACAGGACATAAATGAGATAATGATATACTTCCTATGCTAGAGGAAGCACCAATTCAGATAATATGTTGAAATAATTTGGTTTGTAAATATGTATGGAGGCCTAAAGAGATGTGGGTTGAGGATTTTCAAAGGTACGATATTGGTCAGGTAAGTAAAGAAATAATATAGCTTACTTTAGTAAATGTTCCACTAATGTATTCAGCAGCTTCCCTACCCATATCCATAGCTTCTTCAACATTTGTAACGCCGAATAAAACCATTACCGAATCTGTGTCTCCATATATAACCTGATGTTACCAACAAGTCAGTTCGCAAAAAAACTTTTACAGAAGGGTCTCTCTTTAAGAGAACTAGTTACTAGTTATAGTTACAAAATACAAAGACTTTTAAGAGACGATCGCAAGTGTTTTAACTAATGAAGTAAATATTTCAACAAGGAAACATTTTTTTATAGTGTAATATGATTCAGCCGCATATACAGAAAAAGTTGTGAACTTGAAGAATTTTGAAGCAAATATTTCTTTATAAATAAGTTGAAAAGTTACAGACCCCTTAATGCTTACTGAATTCCCACTTATATTTACCTAGAAAACATTGGAACGCCCCACTTACTATCATCAGTAAACCATCACAAACATTTCTATTTTACAAGGAAGCTTAAAAAGAACTTGGCTTGCAACAGGGTTCAATGGTTAATGATTTCAATCTTATATTTGAAAATAGCCACTCTAAGTCATCCAAGGTACTTTAAAGCATAATTTCTTAAGAAAATATTAGATGTTTTTCGAGTTAAGTCTTGACAAGCATATTCCCCTTCTAGTGAAGTCTTAACGAATTTCGAGTTAAGTCTTGACAAGCATATTCCCCTTCTAGTGAAGTCTTAACGAATATATTCCTTTTCATAGAAAGAAGCTCCCCCAAACATGCTTAGATTTTGGTTGATCAAATTTGTTCTTGGTGCATTACACTCCGTAAATTTAAAAGAGAAAGTAGGAAAAAATATGCTATGACCGAAGAATTGCAACATTAAGTTGTCAAGAGTCAAAAAATTAGCATATTCCATTAGAAATACCAAGGCAACTCTATCAGATTCTGAAAATGTATATTCCACCAGAAATTATTTAAGAAATGGATGTACCTCAGCATCATGCTCATATCCACCAAGTGTAGTAAATTTATCCTCCACAAGATTTTTTGCTTGTTCAATCATCTGTCGACCTTCAAATTGAGGAATGATTTGAAAATTTAGGCTGAACACCAAAATAAGTATTTCGTGCAGTTACACTCATAGCAATTCTACTAAATAAAGTTGATAAAAGTAGAAAAGTAGCAAACAATATAATTACCATAGCTGGTAACAGTGGAAGATGTCTCTAAACATGGTAATTGCCCAGTAGAGGCTCTGTAAACCCATATACAGAATTTGCACTTATCTAAAATATCAACAAAGCCAAAGGGTTAAATCAAACGTATGCAAATAAAACTTTCCTCGAATGCATTGCTTAAAATTTCAGTATATTACCTTCAGAGCCAGCTGGCGCCCATCTAATACAGCCTTCGCAAGAGGATCCCTTGCCTCCTAAAATCAAACAAAACTATTACCTACATGAATAAAACTGAATGACAAGTCAACCGAAACAAGCTAAGGTGGTGTCACAATTTACTAATAAAATCTGGTCTTGGTAAAAATGTTTGGGAGCAGAGATTTTTTCTAACTAAAGTTGATTTAGTAAAACCTGGTCTTAATGAAAATTCTGGGGAGCAAAGATTTTTGGTGCGGAACTAGAGGATTAAGTATTACTTACTCTGATTCAAGGTCAAGGTTTCTGCTGTAGTATGAACCAATTAATAGTTCGGTAGTTTCTAGATGCTAGACTTGTCAATTCTACAAACAGAGGATAAGGTGATACCAGATAAAAATATCTAGTTACAGGAACAAATGCATGTTGCATTAATGGGGGGAAAGTATAAATATGACCTTGTAATTTCTTGCAAATGAATTTCAACATACGAGTCTAGTCGATGAAGAACAATATTAACTACTGTCCTCAGCTCCATCATTCTCCCTCTTTTCCTCTGAATCATTTTTTATACATATGATTTTGGGTCATGTCCTCCTTCCATCACCACATGAAATAATAGGCTTCGTAGTGAAATATTTAATAGATCCCAAGCACTCAGAACCATCTCAATAGAGATAGTTTGCTCTTAACAGATGAGATCAGGTAACAAATGTTTGAACATCAGCATGGAGGAATATTTGCATACTGTCATGGATAATTTAAACCATACGATCTATTAAGACCTCGACATTATCTTGCAAAAAGTTATATCCTTTCCTTTATATCTCCATGAGTAACTGTCCTGCACCAGCTTTATCACTCTTCATCTTTTAGTCCTATTTAAGTTCCCTCTATTTGTTAACTTGTCATGGATCATATCCTCCTTTGGTGTCCTCTGATTGTATGTGGAGTGGCAGACTAGGGGGTGAACAGTTTACTAATGGCTTGGATGATTTGAAGCATATGATGTTGGTCGAGATCCAAAAATTATCTTGCAAAAAAGAAATCTTTATCTTTATGGTCTTCATATAGTGTAAAGCACACTTTCATCGGTTACCAACTACAAAATACCCTACAAGACTTCGATACGGACATTATAAACACAAGTAGATCAAATCAATGAACATTTTGAGAGTTTCTAGGCCAAATTTGAACTCAAGTTGCACAAAGATTTCATAATTTAGATTTAAATAGAGAACTAATATGCAATATGGTGTCCTAACTCCTAAACTCCATTTCCTTGGCATAATGATAATACACAAACCAAACTAAGTTCAAGCATGTTCCCCATCAGAGTATTGACCACATCAGCACTAGCTAAGAAGATATTTTGATTGAAATACTACGACTCCGAGTCTTTTCTAATTCACATTCCAAACATCAATGAAGATACCTTTATCTTGCTTTACAAGACTTTGCTCAAGCTGTAAGTTAAATTTTTAAGCCTTCATGGAGAAATCACACAAGCAAAATTTCTATTCTGAACATAGGAATAAAGCTACAAATAGAACTCAGACAGAGCTTATTATTGGAAGAAAAAAGAGCAATTATGTACATAGATTGAGAACCTTCAAATCTGCTTTAGCTCTTTTCCGAGCAGCTAATAATTCTTCAAGTATTTCTGGAAGTATTCCCTGCATGTAAGATATTTGTTTTCAATATTGAAGTCCAGAAATATATAGACATAAACTTCTCACTCTTGTAGCAGAGGTACCTTCTGTAAATTTGATTTCACAAATGTTTCGCCAGATGGAGTTTTATAAATACTTTCTGGAGGCAGCCCAAGTTTGTGTACATCTTCAGACGAAACCTTAATAAAATAATTAAATTCAAGGTTAGGAATTCAAAATTTTTGGGGATACTGTATAAACACATTATAATAGCAAATTACAGAAGAGCATACCAAAGTGCAATAACATAAATTATATGCCATCATGATTGAAGGATATAAAGAAGCAAAATCTAATGTTGCTATCGGCTTTTCATAGAATCCTGCCCTTGCTTCTAGTACCTACAGGCAATGAAATTCAAATTAAATAAATTCTAGGACCTTCAATTGTAATATTTTCATATAATTTAAAACTAGGACCGGATCATGTACTGTCCTTGTATAGAATTACAAAGCCAGCAAAGCAGGCTGATATGTATGAACCAACAATGGATGGTCACAACAAAAACATATTACAAAGTTAACAGTGTGCTCTTTATATATTCTGCTTAACTTTGCAACTCTGTTAGTTGAAAATACTTCATTCTTCACAGTAAATCAACTAAACACATATTAGCATGTTGATATCAGGCAGATGAACTCTGAGAAAATGCAATTAACGTCTACAGGTGACACTATGTCCCATGTCTCTAAAAAGTTATACCAGGACTTGGAGATGTAATGATAGCTAATAAGATGTGGCTTGTTGCATAATCGGATCAATCATTTAAAAATGATGAAATGAAACATGGAAACAGACAAGTATTAAGATGATAAAACAAATTAGCCTTCGACTATCAATTATACCTCATCTTTGCAATCATGCCCCCAAAACATATTTATTTATAATATTAGAGAATTTCGACACAGTTTTGATGTAACAGTAATCAATTGATACTCATAACAGGAGGACATACGACGTGATATAGAAACCAGATAATTTTGGAACATATGGATGTGATCTATAAACTGGACAAAATTATAATAGAGATCCAAAAGTTTATGAGTCATAAACTGCAAGACTTAGCATAGTGGATACCCCTCTCCTCTTGGTAAAGAGAGGTCGAGGGTCTAAGCCTTAGTGGAGGCATGTGTTAGTGAGTATTTAAATTTCTGTAATTGGCCATAACCACGGAAAAATGTTTATCATTCAGAAATTTGTTCCAAGGTGTTTATCATAATTTACCAATTCATTTAGGATCAATAGATATATAGAAGTTGACTGTTGTATTAAATCAATTAGCTTATAGTTTAAGCACATAAGTCAGCCTACAATGCATCTCTCTTCAGTATAAGCAATTATAAACTTACAGTTGCACACTCATATGTTCCTTGTTCAAATCCTGCCTGTTTGATGTTTGGGATAACAAGATTCTTTTGATTTGCTTTCCTAAGAAGTTGAGAAAGAACCTGAGAATACAGTCACTATTTAAAATTTATGCACATACAATCCTGAATTACAGCCACTAACAACATGTTGGAAAATTATGAGACATGACCTTAATGCTTTGCCCTCTAGAAAGAATAAATGAGATAGGGACACCTGTAACTCTAGCCATTTCCACATAATTGTAAATGTACATCAACTTGTCCAAAAGCCGTTGAGGTAAATAAGCATCCTGCAATACAAGCTACCATAACTCATCAATAGAACATGTAAACTTATACGTTCAACCATAGTTAAGACTGTAAATATATATACGTGTACGGCACCATATTGCTATCTAAAAACAGAAACCAAGTATGACTGCATAGTCTATATGGAAACAGAAACCAAAACTAAACACTGGTGACAGGCTTATGATATAACCCCAATACATAATTGTAAAGATAACAGGCTGTCGTAGTGACTACTGAAAATAATGTCTATAGTTACTCAAAAAGAATCAGAAGAAACACGAAGAAAACCTCAGTTTTATTCGTCAATTCATGGGTAAGCAACCTGTTTCTATGCAAGTGAAAGTAAAGAATGACAGAATGAAAGATTTGCATCTGAAAGTCCCATAATGATTTCTCAACATTCTCAGCATAAGTTTACAGTCTTAAATATATATCATTGAATAGTAAAACAAATCATCAGAAAAACAAGTAGACTTCGAATATAAATTTAAATCAATAAAGGACCTTTAAACAATATACAGCAAACCGTCTCCTAGTTTCTGGGTTACCATTTTGAAGGTCTGATATAATCGAATGATGGACATCCTCTTTCTGCACTCAGAAGATATTGTCAACATATAAATGTGTGCTCAAAGTACAATTAATATTCAATATACGCAAATAGAATCTAATCTTCCAGATGACAAAATAAATTCACATATTATAAATTAATAATGACATGTATATAACTATTCATATTAAATAGACACGAAGAAAAGCATATCAACAAACACTGAAGACACTTATTCCCCATATGAATTCATGACTTATTCCCTAGTTGTGTTTTTCTTCCCTGGAAGTGACCTCATCAAGATAATTATTGTGAAGTCAGTAAAAAATTGAACCGATAACCCAATATTTTTTAATGATATCGATAATAATAGCTCAGTCATCTTTATTCGATCAAGTGATTGCTTCAGAACAGTTAGTAGGATTTTTAAAGCATTAGGCTTTCACGAATGCTGGCAGCATGCCCGAATAACAACACTGCCTGTAATAAAACCTTTCTTTTGTTGTGACCGGATGCAAAAACGGGAAAAAGTTACTATCAAAAGAGTCGAAATGGTATAATTATCCATCAACTTATAAACATAATTTTAGATTTAATAGAAGCTATAATGTTTTACCATATCCATTTCATTATAATGCAATTTCATATGCACCGGATTGCATTTTCTTGAACATAAGCAGGGATGGAAGTAAAGAGGGTCTTACTTGCGCTTAAGCCCTGGTTGATTTCACAATATGATCTTTATCTAATTACGGATAGGACTTCCTCAGGGAAGATAATCCAGCACAAAGCTAATCACAATGAGTTATTTCTAGTTATCTAAAGACACATCCATAATGAGACAGGGAAATGTATGCAACAGCTGGAACAATGAATCACTAAGGATGGTCACAAACCTGAATGAGATACGGCAAATCAAATTTGCATATGTTATATCCAATAATAATATATGGATCGAATTCACATATAAGATCCTGCAGTGACAACTGAATCTCTTAACTTAATAAAAACAGCATGGCATTTCAATAATGTAGCATTCTAGAGATTAGTGTTATGTAGTCGACATAATTGAATTGCTTCTTCCAGAAGAAATATCATAATGTTCATTTTTAATTACTATAATTTGCATATTTTATAATGAGAATGCAGACAATAAATATCATAACAGTATATCCAAATTATACAGGTACACGCAGAATATCATTGATTAATATCAAGTCTTAGCGAGTAGACAAAGGATGGAAATGCATATTTCACTAGGACTACAACATGATATGCAATTGTAGTCATATTTTGCATTAGGTACAGTTTAAAGTTTAAACAAGTGACACAAGCAACTTGACCAGAAACAATTACCCTCCAAGCTAACAAGGCTTCTCTTTCTGTGTCAAACGACAATACATCTGCACCAACTATAGGTGAGCACGATTTCAAAGTCATTACATTCCGAATAAATGGATGCTCTTCTCCATGCAAAGTAACTAAATTGTCCACCTGCAATGAAAGAGAAAATAATGTCAGCAATTGAAGGAATAGATTTACAGAATCACAAGAAATTCTGTCAAAGAATTTATAGGTTCCTTAACCGACCAGCTATAATTATTATGCAACATAGAGTTAAAGGTTCCTTAACTGACCAGCGATAATTATTATGCAACTCCAAGAACAAGGAGTAACGCTATCCAATATTCCAATGTTCATGCTAGCTTATTGAAATGTGTAATTCTCTATCCAATGTATAATTGTGTGAGAAAGTGTTTAGTGTAAAAATTAATTGATGCTTACACAAAAATTTATCCAGTGAAAAGAACAGATAAAACAAAAAGCTACACAAAAACCAACCCTAGGAAAATGCAAGTAATAACCCCTTGTGTGACTACTATACCAAAAAGATTTATAATAAGCAAGACAGAGCATCAAACTATCTAAGATTCTCAAAAGCATTTCCATTATGCTCTTTCTGTATCAGCTACAACAAACAATGGGGCCTCATGCCACGTTCTTCACATAAACTAGATCAGTAGTAAAGAGAATAAAAATACCTGAACAACAGGATCATAAGTAGGCTCAGGGAAGAGACCTTTACAACCAGCACACTCAATGTCGAAACTCAATATACGAAATGGAGCCATCTTAGAGAATTCTCCTTCTGGAACATGGCTTACCAAATTTGAAAAACTTTAAAGTGTCAAAGAAATTTATTCCACAGAATAGATCAATTATGCCAGGAATTAGAAATTTTTATACAATTAATCATTAATGTGTTTCCATGCATTAGGATACAAGCAATCAAACTCTAACTGGGAATACGATAAATTCTTCAATGTTTTCTTATATTTTCCAGTCAGAACTTCAATCCAATTCCTCCAACAATGTCGCAGTCAATCATGAATCGTAAAGAAAAAGGAATATTTCTCTCATATGTCACAAAGCTCTTCATACCAAGACCATCAACTTGTATACCTTTATCAAGAATTCCTGGCACAGTTTGAAAAGAGAATTGAAAAAGTAAATTTGTATTGGTAGGCTTTTTAACAGCAATATACTTTGCATGCTCACTCAGATTCCAGATTTATCTTTCCATACATTGTTTATCCTATTAGCTCAATATATATATTTAATGTACTAAATCGTGAAGCATAGTTATTAAAAGCGCGCTTAAGCGCAGCGAAGCGCACCCATTGAGCTTAGTTTAAAAAAAGCTCAGAGTAAATTCAAAAGCTCAGCTTAAGCGCGCTTAATCTTGAAGCTCAAAGCGCAAAAAGTTCCAAAAAAGCGGGCTTTTATATAAATAGGCTTTTTTTATAAGATCTAAACATTATTTTAAAATTTGGGCCAATATTTTGTCTTTTTGGGCCAATATTTTGTCTTTTTGGGCTCTTTCTTCAAGACCCAATACAAAACACATGTTATATCTTTAAACCTAGCTGCCGTTCTCAACAAAATCCACAAGAAGATACAAGCTTTCAACGGCTATAAACATCAGGTTTGTCTTCTCTCTTTCTCCTTTCTCTTTTCTCTTTTCTCTTTCCTTTTTCTCTACTCTTCTCTTTCTCAATCTCATATATATGTATGTATGTATGTATGTATGTATATGTATATATATACATGTATATGGGTCTGTAATACATATATACACGCATATATGATATAACACAAATAACACATATATGGGTCTGTAACACATGTATATACATGTATATGGGTATGTTATATGTATACAAGTATGTATATACTACATACATAACTGTGTACTATTTATGTTTGCAGAAAATGACCAGTGAAAGTGGAAAAGACCCTGCTTGGAAATATGCTACACAAGATCCAGAAAATAAATTAAAATTCAAGTGCAACTTTTGCAGTAAAACAACTTATGGTGGAGTATTTAGAGCAAAGGAACATATTGCTGGAGGACGGAGAAGTGTAACAGGTTGCAAAAAAGTGTCAGAGGCTGTTAGAAAAGAAATTGAAGATTACTTTGCCTCAAAGAAGAAAGCAAAAGAGAATATCAATTTAGATACTTTCGGACTAGAAGGTTCAGATGATGATGTAATTGAACAAATCCCACCAAGAAAGCCTCAAACATCTGTGGGCAGCAGGCGTGAAGTGTTCCTGTTATAAAAGCTGTGTAAAATTCTACAAAAGCATTCATGTCCAGAAAGTGTAACAGCATTTATCAAGTACAATCTGTATCTTACATCAGCAAATTAAAGAAATAACATAATCCGGCCAGTAGTCTTAGTAAAAGAAATATACCATGACAACTGGCAACCATTGTCGGCAACAAAACAACAATTTTGAGAAAAGGCTGAGAATTCTGCTGTTGATAATACATTATGCTCCTTTTCTGTACCATTTCTATACGGCGAACAAATTTGGGGGCCTTAATAGTTCTGTTAGCTTCTCTCATTCTTCCCTATCGTAATCACCACATATAGAAGTACAAGTGTAGTCATTTAACTCACAATCACCAATAGTAGCATATTTAAATATTTACAAACAAATAAATGATGTATATATCGTACATTAACATCTTAACCAAATCATGAATAAAGTACCTCAAGAATCTGATGAAATCGGGAGACGTCATCTGGCCCCATTCCAGAGGGGCAGCTAATGTAGAGATAGGGTTCAAATCCATGGACATTGCAACAAACACTATGACCTAACCATCAGCAAATAATAATAATAATAATCTCATGATATAAACATCTTCGTGACATGCACGAAACAAAAAATTCACATTCACGAGACATTCATAGCACAGAATATTTTCAACTAAAAACAAGCTATTATATAAAAGGTGCAAACGAGTATATATCATCCATAGGAGAAGAACGAATAAGAGTAGAAAGTAAACCTTCTCGCGTAACACCAAAGATTCTGATGATAGCAGCAGGACCGGAAGAATTAGGAACCAGCTCCTTAGGACTCTCTCCAATCACATGATCAATTTCCAGATGTTGAAATACTACATAATTAAACACAATAAAATTAAATAAACCCGAATTTTTAAAATTCGTTCCTGGAAAGTCAAATTTTACCATGAAATCTATACAAATCAATAGTTTCGAATCTTGCATCATATAATTAATTACTAGAGATTAATTAATTAGTTAAACTAACACTGGAATGTGTATAATACTCTGATCACCGCTAATAATCATTGTGTATTGGTTCGTTTTCGTAAACTAGGGTTTCGTATGTCTATATCGTCTTCGTCGATGGGTGCGGGGGCGTGGTGTTTTTGCGGCGGAGGTTGAGGAAGATCATTGTGGAGTGTGTGCGAGACTGCGTGTTTTTGTGTTCGAGTCGAGGGCGGTTTAAAAAGAAGAAGAATATGATGATATGTTAATTCCGATATTCCCGCCTGATTTAACTGCCTTTTATACTCCGATCGAGTGTGACAAGTTATTCAATTTTCGCCCCCTAATTTCTTTTTATAAAATTGCTACAAAATTAGTATAAATACGATTGTTCCGGAATGCATAGAAACGAAATTATTCGATTCAAATTTAGTAATTCGAAAATGTAATCGAATTTAAAATAATTTAATTTGAATTGATATCGATTGAATATAATCAAATATGATAATGATATGAAAACTAAGGTCTCGTTTGGTATTGTTGTTACACAGACAGCAACAACAGTTTTTTACTGAAAAGTTGTCAGAATGATGTTTGATAAATTCTAAAAGTTGTTGTCTGAAAATGTGTTTTTAGTCTAAAAGTTTTTGTTAATAAAAGCATGTCTGATAATTTAATTTTGGAAAAAAATTGCTTTCAGCTTTTGCAGAAAATAGTTATCAGTTTCATCATCAAACATCCTCAAAAACATTATTTGTATATATTATATCTCAAAATATGCATAAATAAAAAAAATTATCAAACAGTTATCTAATTTTTTTGTCAACACTTTTTCCACCAGCACTTTTTCTCACAACTAAACAGTTTTCAACAGTACTCTCAAACGGAGCCTAATTCGATCCGATTTATAGTTTCAGGTTCAGTTTTAATTAAATTCAAATATTTTCGAGTTATCCAAATTCAAATCAGTTACATTTCGGATTAAATCGAATTCATTTTAGGTATTCAAAAAATTTAATTAAAAAATATAGCCAAATTCAATATCTAACTTGAATAATTATATTTATAAACTATACAATTTAAAATTTTATTAAATATAATATATTAATTTATCATAATATACAATTACCAATGAACTAATAATTCATATAATACTAAAATTGAATTTATTTTGTAATATAATATTTATAAAATCCAGTATATATTGGTAAAGAAGAACTAATTCAAAAAATGATTAATTATTATTAAGTAAAAATAAAATAATAAAATGAATATATATAAATTATTTATCTTATATTTATGTATATATTATATGTAATAAATTATAATTTACAATAAAATGATAAGAGTTTTTTTTCGAGTTTTGACTTATATATATATAAGCATGTGGAGTTTTTATCATATTTTAGGTCAGATATCGATTAAGTACACTTAAAATTTAAATTCAAAACAAGATTTCGGTGAATGGATCGGAGATCCATATATAGGGCTGTACAAAGGATTAAAATCGGACTGGACCGGACCGGACCGAACCGACCCCGACTGGACCAAAGACCGGAAAATTTTAAATGTATGGACCGGAGACCGGACTGGTAATATTTAGTTTTTGGGACCGGACCGGATCGGTAAAAACCGGATCGGACTGGAACAGGACCAATATGGACCGGTTAATTATTATATATATATATATATATATTATATTTATAGCATTTTTATTTGTACACTAAGTACAAAAAATTAAAAATTATATTTAGAAATTAATATATATTTAAAAATAAATATATCTTTTATTCTTTATTCAATAATAATAATTTATATATATATATAACTCTCATTTTCAAATATATAGATTAAATAAATTTATTATTTAAGTTGTTATATTGATTATTATTATATATACTTTATTTTATGATATTTCGAATGATAAAATTACTATAAATTTTAATATTTTATCTTTAAATTAGATGATTTAATGTATAAAATAAATATACTTATATATATAAATATACTTATATATATATATACTTATATATATATATATATATATATATATATATATATATATATATATATATATATATATATATATAATCCGGTCCGGTCCAGATTATTTCAAGGTTTGGATCGGACTGGACCGAAAATCGGATTTTTTTAATTTTGTGGAACAGAGACCAGATCGGATATATTCGGTCTAGTCTAGTTCTTGGACCGAAAGACCCGGTCCGGTCAGGTCCAGTTTACAAGTCCAGGCCAAAAAATTGTGCATCTCTATCAATATATATGATTGGATTATTTTGCCATATCGTCAGCCTTTTTTTGTTTCATAATGGTAGGTCCAATTTTATGCATCCTTAATTTTAAAATCACGTTAGTACTTTATTTCTTACTCACACTAAAATCCGTGTGAGATACGGGTATATTCTAGAGGCATATTATGTAATCATGATGAACATGTGATTTCGGTAAATAAATTGTAACATTTTGATAAATTAATAAAGCACACATATATGATTTTTAAATTTATAATTGTTCACCAATACCCATTATAATTGAGTGTAATTTTTATGCACTAAATTTGTATGATTACAAAGTAAATTATGATTGAGTTGATATCAATTTGCAATAGTATTGTAGATTTTATGATTAAACAAATATAATCGACTGTAATATGAGTATAGCAAAGTGGTGTAATCATTTTATTTTTAGAGCTACTATGAGTAAAAAAGAATACTTTATTATATTAACAAATTACTTAATGAAATATGTCAAAAATATTATTTTAAACAATCTCGTAATAAAGTTCTGAAACTGTCGTCAAAAATACTTTTAGACTATATTCGGTCTTTACTAACAATTACATATTTAGATATGAAATACACTAATAAGGTAATGATATAGAGTAAATATTGATCTGGAATGTTAGTTTCAATAAAATTTCAGGGCTTAAAAATTTAGGCTCAAATTCATGTGCCTGAGAGTACAAGTAATTTTGAAAAGCGAAGTACTTATATAACAAAATATATGAAATACATAATTTATAGATATTAGTGAGGTAACATTAATTTTTTGACAAAACATACAGTACAAGAAAGACCGACTAAATGTGATCGAATATTTTCGATCAATTCTGATCAAATTTGTGACTAATTTCAGCCAATCAATTCCCAGAATTAAATTCTACAAAATCTAGTCACTTTTAAGGTCGGTCGAATTTAGCTATGTATTGCAAGTCACCAAGGTGGGAGTGGATAAGCAACTTCCCCCACCCATTATATAGGAATTTAAACTTAACAAGAAATTAATTTGCTTCATTCTCTCTCCTCTTACTTGTGCTGCCGCTATCTCTAACTCCGGCGGCCGGAGGCCCCCTTCCTAATTTTGTTATTGATTCTTCTTCAATAAAATCAAGCTTTAGTTCCATAAGGTTCGAAAAAATCCAGTTGAGTTCTTTATTTTGGCTTTCAGATCTACGACGGTTAAGAGCTCGGATTTTCAAATAAAAATCAGTTTTTGATTCAAAATCTCCGGTCTAACATCATATCAAAATTTGGTGTCATTCCAAGATATTTGAATTTTTAGAATTCTCGTATCGCTTTGTGCGAGTTTTATTATTTATGTTGTTAGTTGTATCGGTTTATGCGAGTGCTCTTGTGTTTGATTCATTGAAAATGAATTATATAGTGTATTGAGAGATCTGAATATCCGTATCGACAACACTTTCGGCATGTCTGGTGTCCGTCATGTAGATAGCTGTGGTGCACTTGAGACGGCGGTGAAAATAGCATGTGATCACCTCTCACAAAAAAGTTTATTCATAACATGAGGTTTTTGGTACCTCTGAACACAGTTTTTGCAACTAAATCCTCTGAACATCGCACTATCCACAGAATTACTGTGAGGGTTAATTGTGAAACTACTATTTTCGGGAGACCATTGAAGTCATTTTTAATTTTCAGAATATTCTTATTTAGTTTGTTAAGTGATCCAGAAATAAAGCAGATAATTGTTTAGCTTGTTTATTTTTTTTCCAACCTGGTTGCATGACCATTCGGGGTTTGTCAGCCTTTTTCAAATTATTAATGAAATCTGAATTAAATTTGGTAAAAAAATTTTTATCAAGATAAATGTCAACCAAATAACTTTATAAATTATAACTTCCTAGAAGTTGCACTTTTTGGATAAAATAGATGTCAACCAAACGATCCCTGAATCTTAATAAAATGAGTTATACATTTTTAATTATTATTTTTTGAATAAAAGTGTTTTTAAAAACCTTTTAAAAAGAGAATTATTAAAAAATATTAAGTAAAACTTTTTTATTTAGACTTTCAGTTGCGTGCATTGCCTTATAAAAAGGACGAGATGATTAATTAATTACTTTATTTTTGAATTTATAAAATAAAGAATAAGTAAATATTTAATAATAAATGATTAAATTTATTTTTTTACATGTATTTGTACGTTGTGATCTCAGAAAAAATACAAAAAATATCTACTCTAATTCTATCCATCCTTATTATCTTTCATAAATTTTATAGATTTTGATCTCATAATTCTATCCATCCTTATTATCTTTCAAAAATATCTACTCTAATTCTACTCTACTCTAAATTTTTAAAAATTATTTAAAATTCAAACTAATTAACATCAAAATTTGAAAAACGTTTTAAAATTTAATCAAATACATCAGATTTCACTAAAACTTTAAAATTCAAATTATATATTCCTATACTTTTAATTTTAATTTTAATTTTAATTGATTGTCAAAACAAAAAGAAAGATGACCCTAGTGTATTCATATCAATACAGGAATTAACACTTTCCCATCATTCCCATCATGTCACTACTCTCTCGTCATTTTGAAAAAATATTCTGGAAATATTATTTGGATTTTAACATTACTCTTAATTTATATATTTGAAAGAGAATATTTGATAATCATGTGTTCTCTAATTTCAGAAAAAAAACACAGAAACTTACCAATACGAATGAAAAATGAAAAATGATAATTAAGTACGATCCGCCTTTCCGCCCTGAATGTTCCAAATTGTATTTATATGGTTATTTAACTCGAATAATTTATCAAATTATCTGATTAACAATAATATAGGAGATAATTCTTGATTAAAACAATTATGGATATAAATATTATGCACTACCTGCACCCTATTGATATGTATATAATTATATTTATAAAAAATAAAATGTTTTATATTGTATATTTTAAAATCTATTCAATTAATTTTAAATATAAAAAATAATTATGAATTTAAAATAGTGAATATGAACATATAGGTATTATATTGAAAAAATATATTTTTATATAACTAAATAATAATATATATTTTAAAATTAAACATTCATAATTAAAAATAATTATTTTTAAATATAAATTGGATAATGTCTAATATAAAACATGCACCAAATATAATTCATTAATATCATTTACTTGTTACTGTTACACTACAGAGTGTTACGACAGGGGTAGTTAGTGGGGGGTGGTACTTAATTTATATTTTAATAAATTATTAATAATTTAGAGAACAAGGTCATTGAGGTAGATTTCAGAAATTTTTAATAATTGAATTCAGTGTATTATATTAATTATTTACATAATTAATTATTTAATTTTTTAATTTATAAAATAAATAATAAATCAATATTTAACAATAACTAACTAAATTTATTTTTTAATATATTTATTGTGATCTCAAAAAGAATATCCTCGAGATCATAATTCTCTTTTATAAATTTTAGTTGATTTATAATTTTATATAAAGTATATGTATAGAGCATAATCCAATAAAATCTTTTTGTTGAGATCTCATAGTTTTAAAATACATTTTCAAATCCTATAAAATCCGTAGATTTTCAAAATACATCTTTATCAATAAAACTTTAAATATTATTAGATTTTAATAAATCATTAATAATATATCCAATATCCCTAAATTTTTAAAATTTATTTAAAATTCAAACTAAATATCATCAGATTTTGAAAAACATTTTAAAATTTAATCAAATACATTAGATTTCACTAAAATTTTAAAATCCAAATCAAATATTCCTATTTATACTATATTGCTAAATCCGAAAAATTAAAAGTTTGGTGGTCAATGTTCATGGTCGGTATTTGGGCCGCATAGTATTATTGTACATAATTTTTAAACACTAATTTCCTAAGTAAAATACATCTCCCATTAATCTCCTAAATAAAACACATTTATAAATAAAAAACACAAACATTATCCTATTAAAATATAAATAAAATATATAAAATATTATATAAAATATATGCATATAACATTAAATAAATTTTAAATTATTATAAAAATAAATATATATATATATATATATATTATATAAATAAAATATTAAAACGATGCGGGCATCACACAAAATATAAATGCAAGGTAGTGCTCTTAAAATCCAAAAGATACATATATAGTCTTGTAAAAAAGAAATAAAAAATCCAGCAGATACTATAGATTTAATACACCTCGGGATAAAGTCAAGAATCCATTCGTGCACCTAATATTCTTATTAAAAAAACATACTATAATATAAATACGAGGACTGATCGGTTTCTTGTATCGCTGCCTTGGCACTAGTTTCTCTCTGTAATTTACACCCCATCAATACATACATATCTACAAGCCTATATACACATACACATAATCTTTGTCCTCTCGAAAAACTAAAAAACAGAAATAATAATCAGTGATCGATCATGATATATCAGTGATCGATTGATTGAATCAACATTCGTTTCGAGTGTTATATACATTTACTAATAATTTAATCATTTCATCGTTTAGAGTTATATATAATAAATAAATAGGTATAAGAATGGCGGCTGTGGCGACGGTAGGTCAAGTGGTGCGATCAGCGGCGGCGGTGAGCGGAGGAGGGGCGATAAGTAATAATGTATCACTGTACGTGGGTGATCTGGACAAGAATGTGAATGAGACGCAACTTTATGATTTGTTTAATCAGGTAGGGCAAGTGATGACGGTTAGGGTTTGTAGGGATCTCATCCGAAACACATCTCTCGGTTATGCTTATGTCAATTTCAGTAATCCCCAAGATGGTAATTACACCCTTTTCCCTGCATTTCTTTTCATATATTTATACATTATTTATGTCATGAGGCTTAGATGTATGTGTTATTAATTATATATGTGTGTGTGTGTCTGCTTGTGCTCGGCATATACTGGGTATGTTTGTTTTGGTTTATGTACGTTAGTTTGTGTAATGTGGGTTACTACTTGAGTTTGATAGCATGGTTTTTCTTATGTATGTGTATACATATGTATATTTTTATTTATGTTCACATGTTTGTGTTGTGTGTGTTTTTGTATATAATTTGTGTTGTGTGTGTGTGTGTGTAAATTACTAAATTGTTATGGGGCTGATATTGGCCTACACTTTGATGGTACACTGAAATTTTATCGTTTATTTTTGGATTTTTTTGTGTTGCAGGTGTGTTTGATGATTAGTTTGAAGTGTTCATTTGTTGTTTTTGAACTCAAATTACTCTTTGCTTTGTAGTTTAGTAGATTCGATGTTGTATTGAGGAAGATTTTATGAGACTTGTTGTTTCAGAAATTTTTTAGTTTGTTTTCCTAGGATGTTGGCAACTGTCTGTGGTTACATGATCTGAATGTGTTATTATGACATTCATTTTTGTGTTATATATGGAGAAATATTATTTATATAACTGCTTTATGGAGTTTTATACGTTTATTTGATTGACTGGAAAATAGACTGATTAAATACTTACTATTGGTTAGAATTTATGATAAATAAAATCATAATAAATGTTTTTTCTTTATTTGTATATTTGTTGCAGCTGCTCATGCCCGGGATGTTTTGAATTTTACTGATGTCAATGGAAAACCGATCAGGATTATGTATTCTCAACGAGATCCTAGCATGCGGAAGTGTGGATTTGCCAATGTTTTTATCAAAAATTTAGACAAGTCAATTGATAACAAAGCTTTGCAGGACACTTTCTCAGCCTTTGGAACAGTGCTTTCGTGCAAGGTAGCGCTCGATAGCACTGGAAAATCACGAGGGTTTGGCTTTGTACAGTTTGACCAGGAGGAATCTGCTCAATCTGCAATCAAACAGTTAAACGGCATGTTGATGAATGATAAACAAGTGTATGTTGGTCTTTTTATCCGCAAACAGGATAGGTCTCGAGATAGTGGCTCGCAGAAGTTTACTAATGTATATGTTAAGAATCTCCCAGATACAGTTTCTGATGAGGACTTCAGGAACATGTTTGAGAAGTATGGCATTATCACCAGTGCAGTAGTAATGAAAGATGCTGATGGGAAGTCCAGATGTTTTGGGTTTGTAAATTTCCAGAATCCAGATAATGCTTCTGCTGCGGTTGAGAATATGAATGGAATCTCATGTAATGAGAAAGTTCTGTATGTAGGGAAGGCTCAAAGGAAGAGCGAAAGGGAGGCTGAACTGAGAGCTAAATTTGAACAGGAAAGAATTAGTCGATTCGAAAAGCTTAAAGGGGCAAATTTGTATTTAAAGAATTTTGATGATTCCATTAATGAGGAGAAGCTGAAGGATTTGTTTTCGAAGTTTGGAACCATAACATCTTGCAAGGTATGTCCTTTCATGTTATTATTGTCGTGTGTTGACTCTCTTCTCCACTTGTAATTTTTCTAATCCACTCTTAAAATTGTTCAGGTTAATCTTGACCCTCAAGGGATAAGCAAAGGCTCTGGATTTGTGGCTTTTTCTAACCCCGATGATGCAGCAGTTGCTGTAAGTTTGTATTCTTTTTTGATTATAACTATTCATATTATTTAAATTGTAAGTGTCAATTGGTTCTGTTGTGTCCAAAATTGTATTTAGTTGAATGAGATGAATGGAGCTATGGTCGGAAGAAAGCCTTTGTATGTTGCTGTTGCCCATCGGAAAGATGAAAGGAGAGCTCGCCTTCAGGTTAAACTTCTATCCTGGTTTAGTGGTAGTTCATTATAACTTGTTATGACTTTTGCTCTCATCTATGGAAGTGAGACATAAATAAATGTGCTCTAATTAGTTACTTGTGATATCTGGTTTGGTAATTGGTTATTTACAATAAATATGAGTATGAAGTATGAACCAACAAACCTAACTCCCTGTGTCATTCTTAATAAATTTGTTTTAGTGTGTGGGAAATTAAGGCTAAAATTCATTTAGGAAATATACATGGGGATATTGAGTAGGATTAATTAACCTTATTAATAACAGTTGTTGTGCCTGTTTTATGTCATATAATTAGCATATGTATTAATTTTAATTGCAACAATTAGGCAGGTTTCTTAAGCTAATTCCTTAATGATATCATTGTGTGTTCATTAGCTAAATTTAAGGATACTGTTTATTATCATTTAGAGAACATTTAGTTCTTTTGTTGATCAATTTGTGTATATGTTATAATTAATTATGATACTACACTGATGCGATTATTATTATTATTATTTGTAAAGGATGCGATTATTATTACAGTTGCCTTTGTTATCTATTTTAATATGGTTACATTTATTATTTAAGATTATGAATTATGGTGCTATCACTTGAAACTACTACTACTACTACTGGACAATAATTTTATTCTCTTTTTGCCAAGTACTCAACACACTTCTGCTTACACTAAATCTAGAAAATATGATAAAAACAATAAGAAACAAATATACCAATCTTACCTCGTAGTTTTTGGGGAAAAAATATTACACATGCATTTGTGGAGGGAAATCGTGATGGTACAATTACTTCTGAAAGAGTTTGGAGGAAAAACTGAATATGTTTATGTTTATCAGAAATGTTTGGGATTATTTTTTGTCAAAATGCTGGTAGCTAGATAGAATGCTAAAATTTGATTGTCCTCTCGTTTCATAAAGAATGTAATTTATCCGGTGGTTTTCCTCAGTCGAGTAACACATACCCTTTCATTCCCTTTTTGGTCGTTCAATATGTTCTGCTCATTTTCTTTGCCAACAACATTGTTGTTATTCATAATTACTGAAATATTTATTTATCAGGCACAATTTGCTCAGATACAAGCTCCTGGTGCATTCCCACCATTGCCGGCAGGAATGCCTGGGTTCCATCCTGGGGCGCCTAGGCTTCCTCAGCAGTCTCTTTATTTTGGACAAGGTACTCCTGGCCTGATGCCCCCTCAATTTGCTGGGTATGGTTTCCAACAGCAGCTCATCCCTGGAATTCGTCCTGGTGTGCCCCCAAATTTTGTTATGCCACCATATCAATTCCAGAGGCAAGGACCATCAGGACAGAGGATGGGTCAAAGAAGAAATGGAAATGCTCAGCAGATGCAGCAGCAGGTATATAATAATTGGACAATGGAATTTTTCGTTTATTATTATTTTTATTGCTAATCTGGATAAATACCTTTTCTATCTCCCATTTAGGTTATGATAGTGTCAATTTAAAACGTTGAGACATTGGTACAAAGCAGAAAAAGTAGCCTTGATTTATGTAGTAGTACAGTTTAAAATGAAGCTTCTTATGCATGAATGGGTCTGGATTGAATTAAAATTGTAAGCTTTAAAATACCCTCTATTTTTATTTAACAACTTGTTAATTAACAGTTAGTAGATTCCTAGGGGTTCTGTTCTGGTATTTTTTTTTCATGGTACATGTACTTGAAGCCCCTTGATATTTGTACTTGTGAACTGAAGCTTCCTACACAGAAATCTTATGACTTTAAGCTGAATGCTTCAAAATGTTATACTCCCCGTAGCCTGTCTTCATTGGTGGCTTATAAATTATTCAGATCGACAGTCATTAAGACCTTGCTTCTGAGTTTAAAATAAGGAAAAAGTCTCATAAAATGGAAGTAAGATGGGTAAACCATAACCCGAGTTTTTAGGAAAGGAAACAAATTGAAGGATGTAAAATTACATCCATTTACATTCCAAAACTTTCACTTCAAATAAAGAGGGGATATGAAGGCGGGGCAGATAATTGGACTGTTAAATGCAAATGTGGAAAAAGGGATGAAAGATGGTGGCTTGTGATCTTTGTGAGGTCTGGGATGCAAATGTAAAGTGATTGAAGATGTGTTTGAACATTCAACTCATCGACAGCCTTCTATTAATTTTATCATTTTTTTTAATCTTCATTCAAATCTTTTCTATTTCTGCTCATTGAACTTGGGAACACATACATGCTGAAAATTATTTCACTACACCTCATTTACATTCACCCATTTCTCTTTACATCCATATACTTTTGTTCCTATAAAAGCTCAGGAGCAAGGTGGAATAGTTCTAGGTTATTTCTATTTAAAGTGTTTTGTTTCATTTTCTTTTTGTGCTACATTAGGGAAAATATATACAGTATTTATGATTGTTATTCTTATATCAAAGCAAGAGTATACTTTATTAAAAATTCTTTACCTTTTGATCTCTTGAATGATGACTCTGTCCCTTTCATACCAAAATAGTGGATGCCAAGGAATGCAAATAATGGCTTCAGCAGATACATGGCAAACGGGAGAAATGGTGACCCAGCTGTGGTTCCTCAAGCTGTTATGGGCCATATTATGCCATTGCCTATTGATGGGTCAGTAGTAGCACCTCCTGATGGCCAGCGTGCTGGTCCAGTGCCAAAGCCGACAACACTTGCTTCAGCTCTTGCTTCTGCTAATCCTGCAAATCAAAGAGTGGTACTAGCTAATGTTTATCATATTATGATATTTATTTGAATTTTTGTTCTTTGTTTATGAGCATTGGGATCCCTTACTAGACTCATGTATGTTAATGATTTTGAAATTTCAGATGCTGGGGGAGCATTTGTATCCTCTTGTACAGCATTTAGAGCATGAGCATGCAGGAAAAGTTACTGGTATGTTGCTGGAGATGGATCAAACAGAGGTACTTCATCTCATTGAATCCCCTGATGCATTAAAGAAAAAGGTTGCTGAGGCCATGGATGTGCTTCGCTTAGCAAACACAGCAACAGCTTCTGATGTTGCTGAGATTGCTTCTTGACTGGATGAATGTCGCCTAATGGTTGCTGATCTTTATAGGCCAAACTTACATGCAGCTGTGGGCCTTATTTTGTACTGTTGGTGAACAGTGACTGTGGAGGGGTGTTTTTTATTTTATTTTTGTTTTAAATTAAACTTGAATTTTGTCGTGAGGTGTTTTGTCCAAGTTAAGCTAGACATTCTTTAGGCTTAAAACTTAGTGAGGATTTGAAAACTTCTGGTTTATATGATGCAGGGAGATTTTAACCTGTTACTTTACTATCATGACAATTTTTTTTATTTGTTAATTGCTATCATGGCAATTTATTCCTATTATTTCATCTCAAGCTCTGTTCCTATTGTCAGCTGTCTGTGCTTGCCATTGTTCAACAGCATCGATAATTTGTGGCTGTATCTTTGGCCTTTTGATGTCGGTGTCACGGTAATATGTTTTGCTGCAGCATTTTTCTTCAACAGAGGAACTCTTGCTGATTAATAATTAGGTGATTATATTTAATCTAGGCTGTTTCCTCTGTTGTATTGTCAAATTTGTGTCTTCTATAGTTGTTCTCGACATTGATACACAATGGGAGAGGAAGAAACGGGATAGATGTGAGGAATTTGTTTCCTTGAACTCAGGTTTTTAAAACCGGTTTCTAAAGCATTCTGTTAGGTAGTAAAATAAAGTTGATGCATACCGCATATTGTAGATTCTGAATTTCGTACAAATATTTTATACTGTGGATACAGGCTTGGGTAATGATTGTTTGGTTAATGTGCATGAAGCATGTTTCAGTTTGATTTCTTAAGAACTGATGTATGGTTTCTAGAGGTGTTCGTTTGGCAATTAGACTTGCAAGTCTACATTACCTGCCATCCCAAAGTAGCTCGAAAATTTCTCTATATATTATTTGGAAGTTGTACAACATATTGCCATGGCCCTGCAGCTCTCCCTTTATTTTGTGTATGTAAGAACAAATGTATCAAACTAAAGGGACGTAAAACGGGTGTACGGTGGTTAAAATGATTTTTTCTACACTACAGAGTAAACACAAAAGTAAATATTGCTAGGAATAAATACTGCGTGACAAGCTCTATGTTAGTACCTCAACTATTTATGTTGCATGCATAAATTTTTTTTTTTTTTGGGTCAATCTAACAGGGGTATTAATATACGGGTTCTTGAAACATAATTGTTTGTACACGTGAATTTTTAGATTTAAAAAACATTCAATTTAAATTTTGTATACTTTGATCCTTTTTTTTTGGAAACGAATACTTTGATCCTTTTCATTATTTTTTCACAAAAACACCAGACGTCAAAAACCTAACTAATCATAGAACGAGGGGGAAATTTTAAAACAATAGATAATGAGAATTATTTTTGATCAGAATATACAAAAATCATACAATCAATTTAAGCATTCAATGATTTTTAACTGTGACCACAAAGTGTTTATATATTTGTATATATAGATATAGATTATTGAGAGGAGTTGAGTTACATGGAGACCGTTTTTTTGTTGCAAATGTCGGAAACCATATATATACTGCTTGCCGAACATTGTAAAATATATTGTACTGCTAAATATATTTTTCTTGTAGTACATATATGGTTTCCGAAGTCTCCAACAAAAACACGCTCACCATGTAACTTTTTCTTACAGTGTGTTATTGGTGATGACCGAAAATACTATTTTTTAAGAAAAGTTAATTTTTGAAAATTCTGATTAAAAAATTATTAGAATACATATTTGTCATTTGATTATCACTAATATGCATTTGACAAACATGTATTAATTAAAAAAAATGTTTTTTAGAGACACGCATGTCACACCCCTTTTACAGACCAGCGAATTTCTTTTTCTTTTTTTGAAAATTCAGTTTTTATTTAAAAAATATATAAAAAATAATTTTGAAATACTCAAATGAAAAATGCGTATTCGTAATAAAAATAGCCAAAAAATTGAAAATATGTATTCTTGTTACTTGGTCCTAAAAAATGGCATTTTTATCATTTTTTGGTTCCTTACTTTAATGAAAAATAAGATTTGGGTGTTAATTTTATAATTGTAATAAAATGTATGGATAAGTAAATACACAAAAAAGTAGAAATTCGGCAATTTATTCATGTTCCCCCTAAAATCAATTCCCAGTCCTCCATTGTTTCACCCCCAAATTAATATTGATACCATCATAAAACAACTCAAAATTACTCTAAAACCGCTCCAAATCCACATCAACTACCACTCTAAATTTATATTTATCTTCATTTCATTACTGCACACATACATTTATTGTCAGATATTTTATGAATCATAATCAAATAAGTTGCTTATAAATATTCAAATTAATAAGATTGTGTTTGAGAACTTAAATTTAATTTCAAATGATGAATTTCAAATGACAGGATTTGAATTGTCATTTGGAATTCAAATAAAATCCAAATTCAAATCCAAATTTTTATAAGCGTAAATGGCACTTTCCATCTCTTATTTTTAGTCACTTTTTCGATTTGGTTTTAAATTTTTTATTCTAACATATTGCATCCCATAATTTTGAATTTCGCTTCATGTTACACTTCTTTAATCAATTCCGTCAAAAATAACAGTCATCGTCATATGCACATGGTAAAATCGGAAGATTATATTTTATAGTTTAGGTTATAACAAAATGCACCATGTAGTGATAATATTGTAACATATTACATCCTAATTAATTATTTTTATTTCACTTTAATAAAAATCAAACTTTAATATAATCAAAATAAATATTTTTGAGATTTAGTAATAATTTTTTAAATGAAATTAAAAATTACTACTTGTTTTAATTATTATTCCCATATTTTAAAATTTTATATATTTTTAATTAATAATATGAACAAATATCTATTTTTTCAGAAATTCGTATTGTGATATTATTTTATTGATATACTATTTATTATTTTTATATAAAAATAATAAATTTATAATCTACTATTAAAGTCAGAATTTTAAAATTTTTGTATTCGGTAGTTTGTCTAGGATTTATTTTATTTTAACTATTCTAATCTAAACACATCTCCAATGATTTATTTATTTAAAAAACATATTATAACCAATATAATTAAAACACATCTTTAAAACTAAAACAAATATAAATTTACAAATAATAAATAGCAAACATTAAAAAAAACTAATATTATATATTGTAATCAATAGATTAAATATATTATATAATATATATATATATATATATATTAATTGTTTATTTTAAAAGAGTTAAATTTTTAATTAGGATGTCATTTGCCAAAATATAAAAAGTTCGAGGCATATTCAGTCATAGTATAAATTTGAAAAAATTCTTCCTTAATATATTAACGATAACTGTTATTCTAGATGGAAAATGATTAGAAGGGTGCAATATGAAATAAAATTTAAAGTTGAGGGATGCATTCTGTCAAAATTATAAATTTCAGATGAAATCGAAAAAATGATTAAAAATAAGGGGTACAAAGTACTATTTTCTTTTTTTATAATTACCCAAACATGTTATTTGATAAATACAGAATTTCAAATGAAATCCATGTTTACAAATACGCAATAAAATTACCTAATCGTTGATGAAATGGTCAACTATATAAATACAAAAGTCAATCCTCTAAGTGATGCATTCTTTTCTTCCATGCCATTAAAGAGGCATCTGCTGCTAAAACATTTGTGTGGACCAGCGAGTGTCAAAAGAATTTGGATGATTTGAAAGCTTTCTTAACCACACCACCGGTTATGACTAAAGCCCAACTAGGTCAACCATTGAAAATATATTTGTCTGTTACTGATTTAACGGTGGCGTTTGTTCTTGTCAGTGAGGTCAATCACGTCGAGCGACCGGTCTATTATATCAGTCACACACTAAAGGACGTTAAAACTCGATATCCTCATATCGAGAAGCTTATTTATGCCTTGGTAATTTCGAGTCGGAAGTTACGCCATTATTTCCAAGGACGATCTATTATTGTTCTCACCAATTAACCCTTAAAACGGATTCTCCATCGACCTGATGTGATAGGACGAATAGTTATCTGAACTATCGAGATCAGTCAATTTCACATCGAATATCGATCAAGAACAGCGATAAAAGTGCATGCCCTATCCGAGATTGTCATGGAAGGCCATTTCCAAGAAAATTTGGCTCAACAAGCTCCATATATCGACTCAAGTGGCCAGACTTGGAAAATGTTCATTGATGGATCCTCCACAACAACTATAACAGGAGCATGGATCATCATATTAAGTCCCGAGAACTTCAAGATCCAGTTGGCACTTCGTTTTAACTTTCAGGCAATTAACAACGAAGCTGAATATGAAGCTATTCTCGCAGGACAAAAGCTCGCTCGAGAGGTCGCTATCGCCAATATAGATATATTCAGTGACTCTTAATTGGTAGTAAAACAAGTTAAAGGTGATTTCAAAACCCACGATTCTCGCATGTGCCAATATCTCTCATTGGTGTTGGCTTCGTTAAATAACTTCACATCCTGGACACTCACAAACATCGAGCGAACAGAAAATCAGTGGGCAGATACCTTGGATAAATTAACATCATCTAAAATTAGTCTGGAGAAAGAACTTGTTTACTTGGATGAGCTCGACTCTCCATCTACGGTAGCTCGTTCAACATTCGCGATCAATAATTCTGAGGATTGGCGAACCCCTTTTTTGGATTATATACTCCACGATAAACTCCCTGAAAACAAACAACGAGCTAGATCTATTTCCTTTCGAGCTAATAACTACTCTGTACATAATGGGAAGTTATACCGACGAGCACTAACAGAGCCCATGTTACTGTGCTTAAACTCAAAGGAAGCTCAGCAGGCTCTCATCGAAGTTCACACTTGATATGGGCTGAAAGTAAGCCCTAAAGACACAATTAATGTGGCATTAATTGGACCGAGTCTGGTCCAAAAGGGAGGCCCAATTAATGAGGTTTGAAACTCTAATTAGTAAATAAATTCGTAATTAATTAATTGGCTAAATATACAGCTAATTAATTATGTCCAAATACATGGAAACTACTCCAAGGAGTGGCCCCCAAGACACCTCAATCAACAAGGAAACCTATTCCTACTTGAAAACTATTTCTATCACAAGAAGAATCCAGAATCCTTCTAGGAGGTGGCCTGCCCACCGTGGGTTCCTAAACCTACTCTAATTCTTAGACTCTCTACGTCTATATAAAGGGCATAACCCCTCATTCTTAAAACTACGTTTTGGCTTGATTCTCTAAACACAACAGAGATACGTAGGCATCTTGTGAGGGCAGTATTAAGCTACGAAACACAAGCTCAGCCATTAAAGCTCGTTAAGCTCCGACATATATCGCATTACTACACCTTAGTTTTTCTTCCATAACATTTGGCACCGTCTGTGGGAAGAAGACATCAACCATGGCAAGAACACGATGAACTGACGGAGACATCGTCTCTACCACAGGTGATCCGACTGCTATCATCCCCCCTGATGAAACTCAAACTATCGAGGTCCCCGCTACCACCATTATTCTCGCTGGAACTCAAGGTCCTAACACCCAAAGGCTCAGCCCGTTTAGCGAAATCGTCCACTCCACTAATCCTGAGGAAATTGTCCATAGATCCAACCCACTATCTCAGGTAACTCAAACTCCTTTTATGGCTACTGCTCCTCACCCACAAATTTCCACTATTGTTATCCCCAGTAGCACTGTTGCCCAAACAAGACTTGGAATCTCCCAAGCTTATCCCCATCTTTACATCCGAGGGTTGGAACCCCCGCAAAATTATGGGCGTAGAGAAGAAGTCCGTGATTTCTCAGGACCATACTCAACTGATGATGAAAGCTCTGAGGGCACTGATGTTAATCCTAGAAGGAGAAGGCCTAGCAATGAACCCATAGGAAGCCAACGTTCACAGTCCCGTAGGACACTAGAACAAAAAATTGCTTCCTATGAGGCTGAACTCAAAGAGTTGAAGAAAAACTTAAGTCGACATCACACGAGGGCGGCCCCGAGGCGTGAAGCCCCCGACATCATAGAACTAGATGGAACCCCTCGAGGGAGAAGAATGGAAACTATAAGGGCTCATCCCACTGAGTTGTTGCCACTCGGAGATCCTGATGATCCCACGCCGCCCTTCACCGAAACCATCATGAACGCTCACATCTCAAGTAAGTTCAAGATGCCCGCGATCAAAGTTTATGATGGAGCAGGCGATCCAGCCAATCACGTGAGGACCTTCTCGAATGCACTCCATCTACAACCTATCAATGATGCTATGAAGTGTAGGGCGTTTCCCCAAACCCTAGGGGGCATGGCCCAACGTTGGTATAGCCGGTTGTCGCCCAACTCCATTGGATCCTTCAAAGAGCTCAGCAAGGCCTTCATAAGCTAGTTTATAAGCGGAAGGGTACACGAAAAAAGTTCGGCTTCTCTCATGAATCAGGAACAGGAAAAGAATGAATCCCTGAGGGACTACCTGAACCGCTTCACCAAGGGGACGACTGATCCTTATTTTAAGAGATCTCTAGCTAAACATCCGCCGGAGAACATGCTCATTCTCCAAGACAGAGCAGGGAAATACATCAAAGCGGAAGAAAGCATGAAGAAAACCACTATATCAGTGGCGACACATGGGAATAATAACAAAAAGAGAAAAGGCGATCAGGAGTATGATGCGCGAGACAAGTATCCCAAGACGGATAAGGATTCTGAATCCCCTCCTAAGAAAAATAGCTTTGGACCAAAATTCGCTGAATATGCAAGGCTGAACACGCCTCGAAGTCAAATCATGTTGGATATCGAAAGAGATCGAGACCTGAGATGGCCTAAATCCCTAAAATCTGATCTTGAGAAAAGGAACAAGAACGCGTTTTGCCGGTTTTATAGGGATACCGGGCATGATACGGATGACTGAAGACAATTGAATGATGAAATCGAATTCCTTATCAGAAGAGGAAAACTTTCTAAGTACACCAAGGATGGAAGTCATGATAGGCGCGATGATAACAAAAAAAATAATGATGGTCGGGATAGGAATCCTCAACCTAGAGGACCAGTTATTAATATGATTTTCGGAGGACTCACTGCTGCTGGGAATTCAAGGAATTCAAGAAAAGCATACGCAAGAGAAGTTATGCAAGTCATAGGAGAAACACCTACACGTGCTAGGACGGAGGCGGTCATATCTTTTGATGACTCGGACCTGGAAGGGATAAAGTTTTCTCATGATGATCCTCTCGTTATTGCCCCTTTGATAGGCAATTCAGAAGTAAAGAGAGTTCTGGTGGACAATGGAGCATCTGTTGATATCTTGTTCCATGATGCATTTGTAAAGATGGGATACAATGACTCCCAGCTAACCCTTTCGGATGTTCTCATCTATGGCTTTAATGGAGTAGAGTCAAAAGTAGAAGGAACCATTCAGCTACCCATGACAATGGGAAGAGAACCTAGAGAGGTCACTCAGATGCTAACTTTTCTGGTGGTCAAAGCATCTTCTACATACAACGCCATCCTTGGATAAACAGGTTTGCATTCTTTCAAGGCTGTAGCCTCAAGTTATCATTTAAAAATTAAGTTCCCCACCAGAAACGGTGTTGGAGAAGAGAAAGGAGACCAGAAAATGGCGAGAAGTTGCTACGTGGCAGCCCTGAGACCCGATGGAGTCGGGGGGCAAGTCCTACCCATAGAGGACATGGACTCAAGAGAAGACGAGGAAAGAAGGGGAAAGCCATCCGAAGACTTGGTTCCAATTCCCTTAGTACCAGGAGAGCCTGAAAAGGTCACATATATTGGAGCCTCATTAGAAGAGCCTATGAAAGAGAAACTGACCAAATTCTTACAAGAGAATGGGGACTTATTTGCTTGGACATCCGCTGATATGCCAGGAATTGATCCCAATTTAATTACTCACAAGCTTAATGTGGATCCACGGCGAAAAATAATAAAACAAAAAAAAGAGGAATTTCACTCCAGAAAGGCAAGAAGCCATAAAGCAAGAGGTGGAAAAGCTCTTAGAGGCTGGATTCATCAAGGAAATTCAATTCCCTGAATGGCTTGCTAATCCTGTAATGGTCAGGAAATCCAATGGAAAATGGAGGATGTGCGTGGACTTCACCGACTTAAATGACGCATGCCCAAAGGATTGTTTCCCCCTTCCGAGGATCGATGCACTTATAGATGCCACGACAGGGCGTGAGATGTTAAGCTTCATGGATGGCTTTAGTGGATATAATCAGATCAGGATGCATGAGGATAACATTGCTAAGGTATCTTTCATCACTGAATTTGAGGTATTTTGCTACTTAGTTATGACCTTTGGGTTAAAGAATGCAGGAGCCACCTATTAAAGGCTAGTAAACAAAATATTCAAGCATCTCATCGGAAAAATCATGGAGGTCTACGTTGATGATATGCTGGTCAAAAGCCTCGATAAGGCCGATCATATTGAGCACTTAAAAGAGGCTTTCGAAGTATTGAGGCACCACAATATGATGCTAAATCCTGCAAAATGCGCCTTTGGCGTGGGATCCGGGAAATTCTTGGGAATGATAGTCTCTAAAAGGGGGATTGAGGCCAATCTTGACAAAATCAAGGCTATACTCGACATAGAACCCCCAAGGACAGTAAAAGATGTCCAAAAATTGGCAGGGAGAGTTGCGGCTCTGGGAAGGTTTGTCTCGAAGTCTGGGGATAAATGCCTACCCTTCTTCAAAACATTGAAAAAAGAAAAGGATTTCGTATGGACAAAAGAAAGTCAGGCAGCCTTCGAGGAACTGAAGAAATATATGGATGAAGCTCCATTGTTAGCCAAGCCTAATGCCGAGGACATCTTGAATCTGTATATGGTCGTGTCTGATAAGGCCCTGAGTGTTGTCCATACAAAGGAAGAGGCAAGGATTCAAAAGCCAGTTTATTATGTCAGCAAGGTCTTGCATGGAGCAGAACTTAACTACTCCAAAATTGAGAAGTTTGCACTGACCTTGGTAATAGCCTCAAGAAAGTTACGGCCTTACTTTTAAGCACACAAAATCGAAGTATTAACTGATCAACCTCTAAGAAACATCATACACAGCCCCAAGGCAAGTGGAAGACTGATTAAGTGGGCCATTGAGCTAGGAGAGTTTGACATCAAATATAAGTCTCGAACAGCCATTAAAGCTCAAGCTCTTGTTGACTTCGTGGTCGAATGTACTATCGACGACCAAGAAGTCGGGGGGCAAGATAATGATGAAACAACACAAAAAGAAGGAGAATAAACTCCTAAAACAACATAAAAAGAAGGAGAACAAACTCCTAAAGAATGTTGGGTGCTGAATTTTGATGGGGCATCAAAAACAAAATACAGTGGAGTAGGTTTGGTGCTACAAAGTCCTGAAGGATTCATCATTGAGTATGCTATTAAGCTTGATTTTCCAACGACCAACAATGAAGCCGAATATGAAGATCTGATAGCAGGCCTGGGCTTGGCCAAGGCGCTAAATGTCAAACATCTCAAAGTCTTTGGAGACTCGAAGCTGGTTATATCCCAAGTAAATGGGGAGTTTGAAGCAAGGGAAGAAGTCATGGTTAAATACCTCCGACTAGTAAAAGCCATAATGACTCAATTTGAAGAATGTCAGATGGAATATGTTCCTAGAGAAGAGAATGTAAAGGCCGATGCCTTATCAAAGTTCGCCTCATCAGAAGTTGATGAACATACGGGAAGTATTTACTTCCAAGTCTTGAAGACTCCCAGCATCAATGCGAAGCTGGTAGCCCCGATACACATGGGCAGTTGTTGGATGGATCCAATCAAATCCCACCTGCAATCTGGATGGACTCCTACCAATGCCATGGAAGCCAGAAAGCTTACTACAAGGGCATTAAGGTACGCCCTCATTGATGGAATTCTCTATAAGAAATCTTTTGTTATTCCACACTTGAAATGCCTAAGGCTAGATGAAGCCCATGAGGCCTTGAAAGAAGTACATGAAGGAATTTGTGGACAACACCTGGGGGGCAGAGCCTTGGCTCATAAGATCACCAGTCTAGGCTTTTACTGGCCTGACTTGTTAAAAGATTCAAAGAAGTACGTGAAAAGGTGTGACAGGTGCCAAAGGCATGCACCGGTCGTTAGGCAACCTCCTGAGATGTTAACGTCCATTAATTCACCCATCCCATTTGCAATGTGGGGAATGGATATTCTTGGGCCCTTTCCAATAGCTAGCGGACAAAGAAAGTTCTTAATCGTTGCAATTGATTACTTTACTAAATGGATTGAGGCAAAACCACTAGCCAAGATAACCACAAAACAAGTAGCTCAATTCTTCTGGGAGAACATCATATGTAGGTATGGAATACCACGAATCCTAGTGACTGACAACGGCACACAATTCAACAATGAAGAATTCAAGGGATATTGCAATGATAATGACATCGATCTGCGCTTCACTTCTGTTGCACATCCCCAAGCAAATGGGCAGGCTGAGGTAGCCAATCGAATCATCCTTAATGGTCTCAAGAAGAGGATCGAGCGTTCTACTAACACGTGGATGGATGAGCTTCTACCAATTCTATGGGCATACAGAACCACTCATAAAGTTACTACGGATACAACTCCATTCCTCCTGGCTTATGGAGCCGAGGCAGTGGTCCCAGTTGAAATATCACATGTATCCCCGAGGATCAATGCCTTTGAGCACGAGGAAAATGAAGAAGGGATGAAGCTTGCGTTAGACTTGATAGATGAAGTCAGGGACAAAGCTCATGCGAAGATCATTGAATATCAAAAGAAGTCGTCTTTCTACTACAACCTAAGGGTTAAAAAAAGGTTTTTTAGACAAGGGGACTTTGTCCTTAGAAAAGTTGAGGCTTCGGGGGTAGGCCCCAAAGGCAAGTTGGCCCCCAACTGAGAAGGGCCGTACAAGATAAAAAAAGTTAAGGGAGGAGGATCATATATCCTTGAAACCCTAGAAGATGTTGAGGTGCCCAGGACTTGGCATGCCTCAAACCTGAAGGTTTATCATGTTTAGAGAATTCAACTATGAGTTCTTATATTTAGTAGGAACTAAACAGCAATAAGGTTCGATGAAACCATTAGGACGTAAGAGCCTTTCGCTCCAGACAGAATTTCCATTGTGTAAGGGTTATGCCCATTTTAGCCTCGAAGGCATTATTAATAAGATTTTCAGCCTTATGGCATCTTCAAAAACCTGCGTGTTAGCCTAGTTTGGCAATTTTTATTAGTTCTTTTATGATAAAAGAATAAGAAGCCTGTTTGGCACTTCAATTAATATCCCATTTGTTCTTTGATGCTCGAAAAAAGGTATTTTATCAAATATGCTAAGGCACGAAAAGAAAAGGACAAACGACAAAGGACTTTTTATAAATAAAAGTCTTAGGGTTTACACAAATTAAAAACAGAAAAGAAATACAGAAAAAGAAAACTAAGGGAAGTCTTCAGTGTCATCATCCTTCTCTTCCTCCTCGGTCTTCTCTTCTTCTTCCGCTTCCTTCTGAGCGTTATCCTCAGCCTCAGGAGAAGAATCGAAGACCCGATCAAACTCATCCAAGGCCTCGCCCCCTGACAAGTCTCCCGAACCTGTCCCTCCAGCAGTTGAAGTCAAGACCAGTGGCTGGCCCATGGGGCAAGGGAAGTCGGCTGGATCAAAGAGACCAGGGTGCTTGGCCAAGACGGTGTCAAGACACTTCTCTCAGGCCTGAGCACAAGTAGCCGGGAAGACCATGTCGTCATGCTTATCCATGAAAGCATAGAATTCTTCCGACTCCATATACCTAGCAATTTGGGCCTCTTTGTCCTCCTTCAACTCCTAAACTTCAGCATGGGCCGCTAGCAGCTCTTGCTCCTTTTCGAGCAATTTCTTCTCCAAGTTGGCCACCTTAGCCTCCGCCTTGACCTTGCCTGCCATCTGGGCCTTCTCAGAAAAGTACCAAGTCTTGGCCTGATGGGCCATGGTCTGAAAGTAGGTGTTGACCTGTTGAAAAAACAACACATTCACATCAAGACCTACAAAGACACGAAAATCGTCTAAGTACAAAGAAAAATAGAAGTAATTAGGCTTTACCATAGCCACGGCCTGGGAACCAAGAGACTCTGCCTCCTCGATATTCGTCTTCAAAACAATTTTGGCCTTGTCAGCCAGGGGAATTGAGTTTTGGGACCAATCAACGGAGTTTAAGACACTCCCCACTACGGTGTCCTGTTTTCGGATACCCCAGCTGGGCCTCCAGGCCGCCGTGGCTGGATCATCGTCCTCCTAACAAGGCCTTTTTCCCTTGCCCTTATTTTGGGCCCCCTCACAATGTCGAAGGAATGCAGGGACGTAGGGCTCTTTGATTGGGCCTTCCTGGGCCTCACGGGCCTTGCGCATCTTGTGGGTTTCTTGGTCACCCACGCCCAAATGAAAATTAATGTTTTCAGCAGCTGCAAAACAAACAAGGAAACAAAAATCGGGCTCAGAAAAATCGAAAAGGAATGACAAGTCAAGAAAAGAAATGTACCATTATCAGAAACACGAGAAAGGCCCACGACCTTCAAAGAAAATTCCTCAAGGAGTTTTCTATAGTGAGTCTGGCCCTTATCTTGGCCCAAGTCTGCAACTACGAGCTTCTCCTCGGGGGTCAACTGGATTAGGCTCGGGTTACCATCTTTCACCTTGCAAAAGGAGGTCCTAAAAAGGGTCCCCCGGTCTCCTCCTTCCCATTCCAAATAAAGGAAGTCCCTCCTCCAATCAGGGTTAGTGTCAGGTAAAGATTTGTTATAAAAAAATTGGGCTTACCCCTTGCCTGTGGTTAATGTATGCCCAACCCAATATCGAGTTTGGAATGTTCTTAAATTGAAAAATAGTCCTAAAAATGGCTACGGAAAGAGGGAAATTCTTCCTAAGGTATAAAATAATAAAGCAAAGGAGGGTCCGCCACGAGTTTGGGCTTAACTGACACGGGCTGATTTTAACTTCAGCCAAAATCCTAACAATAAACTCGTGAAAGGGAAACCTAAGCCCACCTATAAGGGCGTCTCTAAAAATGCATAATTTATTGGGCCGCCAATGGCAAGCCCGATCCCCAGGCTCAGCTAAGACGAACTTTTGACTAGAAGGTAATTTATATAATTTGGTAAACCTATCGCAATGGACCTGGTTCGTAAATATACTTGAATATTTGAAGGCGTCTAATTCCGCTAGAGTTGAGAATTCATCACCCATAGTTTGCAACAAATCTGAAAGTGATGAAAAGACTGGGTTTATAACGACCGTGTTACCTCTTTTAGCCGCCCTTGCAAGAAGCCTCTGTTGAGCTGCGTCCTGAGAATCGGCCATTGATATTCTACGGATGAATGCTTGAAAAAATGAAGAAGATGAAGATTGATCGGAAAATTTCACCGGAAATCGCCTTGACTAAGGAGCTCTATAGTGAAATTTTGGGAGAGTTCTACTGAGAAAGTAATAAGTGAAAAGTGAAGTTCTCACTTCACTGATTTATAGTCGAAGAAAACGGTAGTTCAACCGGTTGAACTTCCTATAGCCGGTAAAAACAAGGCCCATAAATTGGTTGGGCCTAGCAGGCCTGTGGCCTAAAAATCGAGGAGGACTGAAATGTGTGAAAAATAGAAATGGGTCAAGGCCCATTAAGTCACTATATTTATGGGCCCTGTCAACTAGAAATCGAGATGTGAAATAAATTGACCAGGAGTCTCATTCGACCAGGATACATTTTGGTTGCTAAAATCGACTAGGAGTCTCATTCGACCAGGATTCAAATAATTCCTAAAACCGACTAGGATCCTGGTCGAAAATCGACCAGGAATCCTGCTCGACCAGGATTCAAATGATTCCTAAAATCGACCAGGAATCCTGCTCGACCAGGATTCAAATGATTCCTAGAATCGACCAGGATCCTGGTCGAAAATTGACCAGAATCCCCTGTCGACCAGGATCCCACATGGAAGCAAGAATCGACCAGGATCCTGGTCGACAATCGACCAGGATCCCCTGTCGACCAGGATCCCATAGGGAAGCAAGAATCGACCAGGATCCTGGTCGAAAAATGACCAGGATCCCCTGTCGACCAGGATCCCACAGGGAAGCAAGAATCGACCAAGATCCTGGTCGAGTAACAACTAGGATTCCTGGTCGAAAATAATATTAAAAAATGCCAGAAAATCATGAAAAATGATTTATAAGGCAAATAAATTTGGGAAAATCCTCTAAAATAGAGAAAAATTCCTAGAAATTAAGGAAAAATACATGTGGGTACCAATAAATTATGGAAAATTCTCTAAAAATAGAGAAAAATTCCTAGAAATTAATGAAAAATAGTAATGGGCGCAAGAAAAGAATTGTAAAAATTCTTCATGGGAACTTGAGTAACAGAGTCATGAACCTTAACTTCTACAAAGTATTGCACACTTTACAGAAGTTGGGGGGCAAATGATATGGGATGAAAGTAAGCCATAAAGACACAATTAATGTTGAATTAATTGGACCTAGTCTGGTCCAAAAGGGAGGCCCAATTAATGAGGTTTGAAACCCTAATTAGTAAATAAATTCGTAATTAATTAATTGACTAAATATACAGCTAATTAATTATGTCCAAATACATGGAAACTACTCCAAGCAGTGGCCCCCAAGACACCTCAATCAACAAGGAAACCTATTCCTACTTGGAAACTACTTCTATCACAAGAAGAATCCAGAATCCTTCTAAGAGGTGGCCTGCCCACCGTGGGTTCCTAAACCTACTCTAATTCTTAGACTCTCTACGTCTATATAAAGGGCCTAACCCCTCATTCTTAGAACTACGTTTTGGCTTGATTCTCTAAACACAACAGAGATACGTAGGCATCTTGTGAGGGCAGTATTAAGCTACGAAACACAAGCTCAGCCATTAAAACTCGTTAAGCTCCAACATACATCGCATTAACTACACCTTAGTTTTTCTTCCACAACAACACTGGAATTTGTTGCAACCATCTGGGCGCTAAAAATTTGGCTTACAAAATCATCAGACAAGGTTTATTTTAGCCAACCCTCAGAAGAGACTGCGAAGAATATGTCAAGAAATGTAGATCGTGCCAACTCAACAGCTCTGCCGACCATCGAGCTCTCATTCGTACAAGTTCCATGTCCTTTCTTCATGTCGGGAATCGACATAATGGGCCCATTCTCAAAAGGTCGAAATCAAGTGTAGTACCTCATCGTCGCCATCGACTATGCAACCAAATGGGTTGAGACAAAACCATTAACCATGATAAGGGAAAAGACATGATAGAATTTTTTATGGAATTCGTTATCTTTCACTTTGGAATCCCAGAAGTTGTGGTCACGGACAATGATAATCAGTTTATTGGAGAGGACTTTAAAAGAACTCTTCAAGAACTCAATATTAAGCATCTTCGAGCTTCGGTGGCTTATCTCCAGTCTAATGGGCAGGTCGAGGTCACTAATAGAATCTTACTACAAGGACTAAAAAAGCGGGTACAAGATGCTCCAAGAAACTGGATCGACGAACTTCCCAATATTTTATGGGCATACAGAACTACTCCTCGCACAACAACAGGAGAAACGCCTTTTTGCCTGACATATGGAACGGAGGTCATCGTGCCCACAGCTGGGAAGGCCTATATAAAATCATTAAGGTCGTTCAACCAGGAACGTACGAGGTCACACAACTGAATGGTAAAGTCATTAAAAACATATGGAATGCAACGCATCTCAAAAAATTCTTCCCATAATCAAGAACTAGGACCTAGCATAAGTCCATTTAATTTCAAATCAAGGCACTTATGCCATTTTAAATTATGTTCAATCAAGGCCTAATAGCCAGGATCTAACATTGGGTATTTAAATACCCCGATCAAATCATGTAATTAATCTTCCGTTATTAAATGCTATAATTTAGTTAAATATCTTTTCTTCTCACTGATGCTTTACTGTACTATTATTGTCTATTTTGTCTTTTCAATCATAACTTAGTTTTCAGAACTTACGATTTTATATACAACACTATGGCACATTCTTCTTAAAGTTTAAAAAAGAAACATTTATTTCTGAAATTTTCTCAATCACTACTAAAATATCTTTATCATCTAGAGCTAGTTTAAAGTTTATACAATTGCCTACAAGTCACATTTTCATAAGAAGCATGTATGCATCTTCAATTAAAAACAAAATCATTCAAGGTCTACAAACGACCATAAAAATATCCAAAAAGGTCAAACATCGACCACACGTCCACAATTCAATCAAAGCAAAGAAATATTTAAAACTAAACTTAAAACAATATTCAGTTGTTACACGATATCATGGAGCATTCCCCGCATTCTCCGAAGCATTCTCCAAAGGACGACCATTAGTGGGAACTTCTCGAACATGCTCTGTCAATTCTTTATCCACAGGCGTCAAACTTTAATTATTTTCATCTTTTGAAGGCTCCATATCACCGTCTTCAAGATCTAAGCCTACGCAGAAGTCCTCGAAGGAATGACATGTAAGGTCAATTTCTAGAGTAGTCAAACGAGCCTAGAACCCCATGTACCCTTCTTTGATGGTCGACGCCATGTCAACCGCCCCCTTATCAACTTCTTCTTGTAAAGCATCAACCCGATTGTTTAGATGAACATTAGTCTCCCGAAGGATGTTGTTCTCACTCTCAAGAGGGACATAGGCTGACTTAGCATCTTCGAGCTTTTTCTGCACAGCTCTTAGTTGCACCTCGAGTTCAACCACACAATCTTTATAAGTGTACAGCTCACGCTCAAAAGAGGACTTGGCATCAACAACATTCTGATCAACTTGATTTTTTGCCTAGGTCAGTGTGGTCACAGACTTCTCTAAGTCATCCACCTTCTTTTCAGCATTAGAAAGGGCATTTTTCATCTCGTTTAAGCTTTTCTCCAATTGGGCCACATCACTCTCAGCCTCGTATGCCTCAATGATTCTAACATAATCAGACATGGCCTATGAATAGACAACAAACAATAAAATTATAAAAAGAACTACAAGGTAAGAAATTGTTGAAAGTAGGATTCAAGGCAACTTACTCGACCAATTCGGGCACAAGATAAATCAACAATATCTGCTCGAGAACGGATGATTTCTAGCGCACTAGCGTTTATTTGGCTTAATTTTCATCAAAATTTGAGGTCGGGGCTGAATGATTGGCGGCAAGTTAATAGATGATCGGTTTGGATGAGAGCTAGGAGCAGAAGAATGAACAAAAGCATGAGCACCTTCAGACCGCTCAACGATCTGTTGGTCTTCCAAACAATGAGCGGAATAGCGTCATGAATGTCCATCTTTTTTCGTTTGAGTTCTCGAATATCCTCGGCATCTACAGCCCGAGCAACAGAAGTTTCTTTGATACCCTCGACCTCTAGAGTAGAAGTCGCTCGACTAGGACCATCGCCCCGTCCCCCGGTTGATTTCTTCAATAAAGCAAATACAACTTTCTTCATCTCTCTTTGCACTTCTTGTTCTAAAATCCTCTGCAATGAAAGACCACCCACTATAAAAGAGACACAAGACAGAAGAGCAAAAGTATACATTAAAATGATATCAAATAAGGAATAAGGTATAGAACAAGATAACAAAGTAACTCACAGTTATAACGAGGTAAAAAAGACAATTCAGAAAACTTTTTATAGCCATACAACGACTCTGAACCATAAAAATGATCTAGGAAATCCCTGTCATATGGTTCTAAACGGTTCAGGTAATCGATCTTTTCAGCAGACGCCTCACTGAAAGGTTCCAAAAGCTCGATGTCGGGCCCATGAAAAAATAACCACTTAGCATGAAATCCCGCATTTGAAAACTTGGTAAGCATTAACTTAGACCTACCATGTCGACTATAAAGATAAACTAAACCTTCACTGTATTTAACCTGATAAGTTGAAAAGAAGAGGCGAAGAGTAGGCTCAATGTCGAGATCGGCACATCGAGCTATAAACACAGAGACTTGTACGAAAGAGTTGGGCGATAATTGAGCTAATCCAAAACCTAGATGCTCGTATATGCATACATGGAAAGGGTGCATAGGAAAGTGCATCCCAAACTTAAAATAGAGCATGAAAACCCCTTGCATCATGAAGTTGCGTATCATCCATACTCTTTCGAGAATTCGACACATTTCCTCAACAAGCTCGCATCTATGGGAGCAATAGTATATATACTATGATGGGAGTATGAGGGGTTGTCACGGAATAAGCTACGACTTTGAACATAATTATCTGCAACAACCTTCATTCTTCGCTCCACAGTGCGAGGGCTAAACTCGGGGTCAGGCACGTTGGGCATCTCATCCAAGAACTCAAAGCCCTTTAAAGCCTCAACACTTATATCAGGAATCTCCAGATGATCAAAATTCAACTCTTCCTCATCTTCAATCGAGGGTTTCTTAGAAGGATGACCACTGGATTCACCTTCATATAAGGGTATTACTATCAACAACATCATCTCTCGGCGGAGATGAATCAATGTGATCATTAATGGTATCACATCTCTATTTTATTCTTGTTGTGTGGAATGAAGCAATCACTAAGTAATAGACATCCACAAGTAAAGAACAACAAATGCAGAGAAAGAAAAGACAGATAGATTAAAAAGGAAGAAGAGATACGTACAAGTATGGTATATGAAGTAAAGACTGCGGCAGGCAAAAGATTTCTGAGTTGATAAGGGCTACGAAGAAGATCATTTCTCTAGCAAACGGCTCTGGAACCTAAGTAAGAGAATACTAAACGAGGCAATACAACCGCCAAAACAATAATTACAAAGAAATAAGAGTACTATTACACGACAAGTATTTTTTGAAAATACACACCGAAAAACACAATGATTGCTAGCAGTTCCTCATTAAAGCAAGCCCAAATCACAAATTTCCAGCCCAAGAAGGAATATTGTAACCCAAATAAATGGGTAAATCTAAAGATGTTAAAAAAAAAAGGGGAGACAAATGTTGAGCCATAACTCATTTAAATAGTAATTTATACTTTTCGGACCCGTAACCCATTTGGATTGCCGAGTATGGGACGCTCTTGTAACTACTGTAAATGAATAAAAGAGATATAAAGTTGAATCTATTGAGCACAGATATTCTTATTTACAACATCTAAATAATTTCTTAATATTTGTATTCATCGGACTACTACGGACATTGAAGGAACACTTTAAAATGACACTAATTTACCAGGCCCGACCTAAAAATACACGAGACAAAACAAGTACAGGGACTAAACAACGCGTGAGAGCTAGGTGATTGATCAGCACCATCGGTTCGGACGTGGGTCCGAGCATAACCATGGTGGCTCCGCCACTGTTTGTATAGGTACACCACATGAATTGAATTGTAGCTTCGCCTGTTCATCAACTTATTGTGGTGGGAATGTGTTTGTCATCAGACTCATCATGAAATCTGTTTGTTTGTAAATTATGAAATTTGTTCGTTTGTAATTCTAAAATGAAATGAATATCTCCCTACGCGTATACATAAAATGTTAAAATGTATTGTGGGAGCCTATACATGAAATGAAATGATAGTGGGAGCTTTGTTTGCTTGTAAGATTTCCAACAACACATTAATTCAGAAATAATTTATAATTCTATGTACGCGTAAATTATTTACTAATGATCAAAATGTGATTGTTGCCAACTTATGCAAAGAACCCCTAAACTAATGATTTGGCCGTTTAAGGTTCCTTCGTGTAATGCGTTTTGCAAGAATTAGGTATACCTTTTCCCCTTTTTTTTTGTAATTATGTAGTTTAATATTGTCAACTTTCATGCATGTTCATAGTTTTTAATGCATGTTTTGAAGTTTAACCATTTTTTAAGCAGTTTAGATTGTTATTTATCAATTACAAAATTTAGATCGTTACCCCTTCCTTCTCATAATAGTGTTATTTAAATTTTCAAATATTGAATGTATTAATTAATCAACTAATTAATGATATTATATAATTGATATAAATTTTAAAAATTATATCATTTAAAATTTTGGTTAATTTATTATATGGAAATTTTGTAAATTTATAAAATTGTAAATAATAATTTTTAGATAAAAGGTCAAAATCTGGAATTGGGCGAATATTATCGGTTTATAAGCATCCAATTTATTTTTTATTTTTCAACACCATATCCTGAGCTAAAAACGATCTCAAGACCATGCATACCTGATTCGAAAGGCTATGCAAGTATGCAACGGACGAGAAATTCTTGGTGTGAATTCCTATATATTTAAGTAGTTTAGATCTCTTCTGATTTTCAAAGATTTCAAGGCTTAAGTTATATTTCTAATTTTAATATATTCTTTAATATTTTTGTTTTAATTTGTAATTTTTTCAGTTGTCACTACAAGAGATTGCTCTGACGAAAAACAATTTTTAGAAGTAACTGTATTTATATTTTATGGAGAACTATTTTTGACGGAGATAATGGAATAAATCTATCAAAACAAGTACCATTTGTTTTGATGAATTTACTGCATTTATCAATCCCTTCCTGAGAAATCTTGGCCGGTCGACCCGAAACTGATCAGTTTACGAATGACACACAAGAGTCGTCCTCAGTTTACGAATTATCATCGTGAGCGCATATGTATGTACGTGAGTCTCATATTATTATTAGAAAATTTATCAATTACATACTTAATAACTCAGTATTTGTCACAATTTTTGGGTACGTAACATTTCTCTTTTTCAAAATATTTGAATGTATGAATCACGGGCTTTTATCCAAAGAATAATACTAGAGGTCCTAAATCTGTTCCCAAAAGATTTCCCAAATGATGAGTTATCAATTCGTTATTTATCATTAACTCACAAATAATATGGACTATGCGTGCATTAATATCCACTCCACCAATAAAATTAAGCCATGTATTATTCGAGAATAATTTTGGGATCTCTTTTGATAACTCTAGCATTACTCTTATCCAAATCATAATCACCCTAAATTTTAGGAACTAGCTAGTTAGTACTATAACTAATATACACACATAAATATAAAGATATTAATGTTCCCGAAATTATCACATAACTTTCCCGAGATTAAATTTTTTTTATGTAAATGCACGACAGTGTTACTATAATTACAAAAAATTATATACAATTATAAAAATATCATTACTATTTTATACTAAAAAACATTTGCACCTTAAATAATTTTTCTCAGGTAAAAGTAAGTTCTACAATATCCTAGTTGGTTCCCTATAAATATTATAAAATAATGAGTTCTATTGATTTAGTTAATCTATTTTGTATGTCAATTTCAACAATCTTCCCTATATTCATTATCAATTATTATTATTATAATAAATTTGAATTTAACTACTCTTTAAAAAAGAGGGAAGAGAAAAAAAAGATGGGATAAAAAGGTGGAAAATGAATTTTTTATTCATAGAGAATGGTTTGATTATAACTAATAAATTTGAGTATGTACTAATAATTTAAGTAATCACCAGAATATGTGGAGACACATTCCATATTTTTTTAGTTTAAGAAGTCATTTTGAGAAACTCTTGAAATTGCTCTCATCAACCAAACCAAACCAAACATACCCACAGTATATACCGCTCAGAAAGAGTGGTGTCTAGGAGGGTAAAATGTACGCAAACCATGCCCCTATTCTAAAAAGGTATAGGGAGGCTGTTTCCGTGAAAACCCCCGAGTTAGTAGATGACAAAATAGTGAATAATATATATACATACAGACAAATAGACACAAATAGTATTCATACACATTATCCATTAAATACATACATATGCAAATATTTAAATAGAAATTTTAAACAAACATACAATTAATTACATAATTTATAAATTAATCGAAACCATATCTGAACCCATGGTTTTCTTCACATGGGACTTACCTAGAAGATTTTACTAGAATAGAGTTGTGGTGTTGGATTTGTGTTTAGAGATTTACATAGAAGTCTAGTAATAGTCATATTCTTGTATCTATTTTGTATGCCGCTTTATCATTCATCGCCCAAAACTGTGTTTCTTGGAGTATCCCCTTATCTTCGTAAACCACGGTCTTCTAATCAGCGAATCATCAAATTCATTCTTCTCTTCTTGTCATTGATGCATTAATGGTAAATTGGTAACATAAAATCTTGAGTTTCAGGTAACTCGATAAATGTATTTTCTCTTATTGAAATTGCTCTAATCTCATAAACTTAATTCTTAAATATAAATGCATGTATTGATGTACATAAATCTGTGAAAAGAAACACAATATCATCTCCATTTTTACGAAATCGTGACATATACATGGTCTTTCATCTCACTCCATAGTTTCAAACGTGACTACTTACAAACGACAATAAAAGATGGGAATTCAGTTTGATTCGTAATGCGATTAGATAAGTGTCTTATTTGGCCACCAACCATATATACCGCTAATCACAACAGCAACCATTCATAGCATGTCAACTTGGCCACCGCACCACAAAAGCAACTATTCATAAAATCTGTATATATATAATAAAAATAAAGAAACCACATTATACAAATACAAAAAGAACCCAGATCTTTCGCTACAATTCTAAACATTTACAATAAAGTTGTCTTAAATGAAGTCTTAAATACATATATACCAAAAAAGAGTAACAGGGATTATGTAACAAACAAAACGTGAGAGCTATATGATTATGAACAGCACCATCGTGGGTCCTGTATGGTCCTTATCCACCAGCACCATCATGGCTGATCAGCTACGGTTTGTAGATATATATATACATCCATGAAATGACATGTTACTTTACTTCTGCGCTTCAATGTTTTGTTTTTTTTTATGAATTTATATACAATTAGCAGGAGTTTGTTTTGTATCTAACATCGGAATATAAAAAACATTGCACACTTTGAAGTTTAATTTTTTTTCAAGTGACTTGCTAGAGACTCCTGATAATAGAGGTGCGAGTCTTTGTGGCAAAATTTATGTAGGGTTTTTTCGTATTATCTTGTACTTATTGAATGCATGCTTTATATTGCAATTTTTTTATCTTTTAAATGTCGTGTAGTTACTGATTTGATATACTTTTGATCGGCCAAAGATTAAGGTTTTTAAATTAAATTGATTTTTCCTGATAATTTTTAACATAATAGATATTCTTGAAATGGTGCATCTTGTCTAAAAAATTTATCTGTGTTTCATTATTTTTCCACTTTAAGCACTACATACTGTTACCCTGTTTGGTAGTCAAATCAATAAATTGTTTATTTGGTAATTATTAAAATTAAACATAATAAATTATAACACTTATTTACCCTTTTTACCTTTAAACTGTGTATTTTTAGAAAGTACATTAAAACTCTCAGGATAGGGAGAACAAAATTAAAAAAATAGTAAATAAAAATAAATAGAAAAACTCTCAATAAAAAAATCTCATTTAAATAATAATAAAATTTATAAACGAAAAAAGAACTATATTACCGTGAGAAGTTGAGAATTGGAGGGTATATTTGGGATTATTGTTAAAAATTGTTGTGCGGTGAGAAAAGGCGCCCGAGAAAAAGTGTTTTTAAAAAAAATTAATAACTGTTTGGTAATATTTTTTAGTTTGGATATATTTTGAGATATAATATATAAAAATAATATTTTTGGAGAAATTTGATAATAAAACATGTTATGATGGAAAAATAATTTTTTCCAAAAGTATGAGTTACTTAGAGCATTTCCAACAACATTTCTATTTAAGTTCTTTAACTAAAATATTATGGGCTCCAACAGTGTCCTACTGATTCCTTATATGGCTGACATCCACTATGATACACTTATAAATAGGTAATCACTCATTATTCCTAAGTTATTTCCTAACATATATTTTATAATAAAATATTATAAACACCATATTTTTCTCTCTATTATATAGTACACATTTAATGATGAAAAGTGTTTTTAATAATAAAATATAAAATAAAGAAGAAATATAAGTAACATTGTTGGAGTTCAATTTACATATCTATATCCTAAATTATTAAAATTCAATATTTTATATTAAATTTAAGGAATGAACTAGGATTCTGTTGAAGTTCTCTTATTTTCTTTAAAAGCAGTTTTTAGAGAAAAATACATTTTCAGAAAACTGTTTATAAATGAATGTTCGATGAATGAATAAGTTCGACAAATGAATAAATTTATTCGGTCATAATTTGGGCAAATGAGCTTAATGAATAAACTCGTTAAATGTATAAACGAATAAATAAAAAATGTAGTTTTTATAGGCCCTATGTAAATATAAATAAATATTCACAATATTTCAGATAATATATTTTTATTTATATAATATATGAATACATTTTATCCAATAATAATTTTCAAACATATTAATAAATCATATTTCGAAAAAGGCCTCTAAAATGCTTGGTTTCTTCCCTCCACCAAAATGCATCTTATCCTTAATTTTAGGTAAAACATGGTACAATGCACTTTATCTATTCCATGCACGCATGTATAATACAATTAATCTAGAATTTTAAAAAAATTAATGTAATTAAAATTTACATAAAAGTTATAACCACAGTGAATTCTAGGTACATTTGAACATAATATTTATAAAATAATATAATTAAGAAACAAGTTTAAAAATATTATTTAAATGAAGTAATATTCAGTTATCTATAAATAAATATTATATTTATTTATTAATAAATAAATAAATAATCTCATTAAATAAATAAATAATCTCATTAATAATATGAAACCGGGCAACCAGGCAGGTAATCCAACGACTCTAGTCGGGGATTATACGCAACAAATAATCTATAATTATGTTTCTTACGTCCAGCTGTATCCTACGGTTAGGACCATTCGTTGTAGAACCATCTCTTTCATGCGTATCCTGTAGTTAGGAAGCATCTCTGTCAACTAATCGCGCCGACCCAATCATATTTCACTCATAAATTACCCCTTGCTCCATGCATTAATTTGATTCATAAAATATCTTTCATAAATAATACTCCCTCTGTTTGAAAATAACTAAGTGTGACTTTTTATCGCATATCTTTAGAGTCTTGACGTTCAAATTATTATTATTAAATTTTTTTATAATTTTAAAAAATTGAAAACTACATTTTAAATAGATTATATGTACATTTTAATAGTATAATTTTTATTTTTATAATTATATAATAGATGTAATTTTCGGTGAAAATTTAATCAATTTAGCTTTAAAAGGTCAAATAGAAAGATAAATTGGTATTTAGGGAGTAAATTTTTTCAATAATATATTATTTTTAAATTACTTTCAAAAATTAGTCAATTTACCATAAAAAAATAAAGTGGGCTTAAATATGAACGGATATAATTAATAATTTTTATTTTAGGTAGCCGACGTTTAAAATTATTAACAATGTGTAGTTTGACTTTGTGATTTAAGATAATTTACCAAACAACTTGACCGATCTTATAAAAATATACATAAACTCATCACTGGTCATGTGTTTAAATATAAAACGAGTTGATTTATACATACAAATTTCAAATATCAATAATTCTATAATATCACTTGCTAAAAACATTTTACTTATATTATTTATATCAATTACGAAAACAAACATTTGACTTGTATCTAAAGTAACTTGTATATTGTATCGTATATTTTAATTCTGACACTTTCATGTACATCATCATCTTCCCCCATTATATCTCCAAAATATCCCTCACCCATTAGTATATCCTCAACTTCATGTAAATATATACAAACATACACACACAGTTAGGTTATCCTCTTAATCTTTTAAACCCTCTCATCATAATTTTTATTATTTTCATCCCTCGAAAAACATGTACAAAAATCAGCACGAGGTACGTACTTTACTACATAAAACACATTTTTGTAGATGTATTATAGTGTATGCATACTTAAATCTGTAAATATTTTGTGTGTTGAAGCTTGGAATGGTGGCGAGGAAATTGTTAAATATAAGAGACAAGGGTAAATCTAATTACAGTGCTGATGCGGATGATTTTAATTATGCTGAGTTCGATACAGAAGGTTATTAATTAAATTTTTAGATTTATATTTTGCTATATTTTACACACATACACAGTATTATATCCGGTGCAATTTTCAACATCATATCTCTTTGCAGAAGTTTTTGAATTTCCGGGACAGTCCGAATTTCAGGATATTAAAGACGAAGAGGTCATAGTTGATCCTAAGGCTAATGTATGTCATTTTTTGCTTTTCATTTGCTTACTGCTATATACAGGCTTCAACTAGCTAGTTTTGTCAAAAATTAATTTTTTTAAATCAGTTTCTAAATCAGTAATAATTGTGAAATATTTTGTAGTCGGTAGTTTAATTAACTGTTAAATAAATTAATGATGGCAGTTAAATTTTTTTTAATAATAAATAAGAATCATTAAATCTAATACTAAATATTTTATATTGAGTTAATCACATAAAAACCAACCAACCTTTTATATTATTAGAAAAAGATTCATTTAAATTATTTTTGATAAATTAACACCAACGAACCAAACCAAACGACCCACTCAGAAGGGAGAATTATTACCGTGAAAACCCCAGCAATAATATAGTGATTGCTATATATACATATATATTATAAACAACTATAAACAATACCTACACACTCATATTAATACGTACAAAAAAAGATAAACCATTAAAATTGTGTTCATTTGGCGAAAATGGAATGGGTAAGGAATGAAATGAAAAATTATAAATAAATTGCATGAAGAAAAGAAAAATGTATGAGTGAAATTTTAAATGAACATGAGACAGTCTAAATTTTATATGATGAGGATTGTAGAAAAAATAGTGAAAAAATGGAATGGGGGATTTCTTCCAAAACATGCGGGTTAGAATTTTGGTATAAATAATTTGGAATGGAATGAAAGACAGAATGAAAATTATAAATATTTTTTTTAATCTCAGCCAAATAAGAGTATAAATTTCATTACATTATCCCATCATTTCATTGAAGTGAAATCAACACAGCCTAAGAGTCTAAGACTTACCTTCAACCACCCGAATGCATCTTTTCCAACCAGCCCTATCTAATTAAGGTCATCTGCGAGATTTAGTACCTCCATATCCAAACTTAATTGATCTTCACACATCCTTTTCGGCCTACCTCGCTTTATCTTCCCCCATTATATAAATACTTTCGATCTATCTAATGGTCAGTGATGTCCGTCTATAACAAACGTGTCCAAACCACCACAATTGTATTTCCTTAATTTTTTTAGAAATAGACCCCACACCTAACAATTGTCTGAAAACATCATTAGATACATGATCCACCATTGTATGGCCACATATCCATCGCAACATTCCTATTTATGCCATCTTCAACCGACATTCCTAAGCCTTCCTCAAAGATCAGCACTCAGAACCAGTCTGACTGCTACCCTTCAATCTTAATGATACACTTTTATCACACAACACTCTTGTGACAACCTTCCATCTACGCCAACCTGTCTTAATACGATTCGTAATATCTGCAATAATATTCCTATTATCCTGTATAATAGAACCAAGGTATTTGAAACTATTAGTCTGAGGCACCCTATCATCTACAATGTAAACTACAACATCATCCTCAGTATCCTCTCCGCTGAAATTAGTATAGAGATACTCTGTCTTAGTACAGCTCAGTCGTAATCCTTTATCCTCCAATGTCATTCATCACTGTTCTAATTTCGCATTAATCTCACTACTCGACTCAACCACTAAGACAATGTGATCACCAAAAAGTATACTTCATGGAACATTATTTTGAATGTCACGAATAATCAAATTTAAAATAATTATAAATAGGAAGGGACTTAAAACTGAACTTTGATATAGTCATATCTCCATCGGAAAGTATTCAAACATCTCCTAGTGGTGTCATAACACATGTCCTTACGCCTAAATACATATCTTATATGACGCTAACATATATTTGTGGTACCCTTTATCTTCCAAAGGTACATCTTCAAATGACCTCGCTCATACCCTTTTCAAGTTCTATAAACACCATATTATTAGGGGGAAATCATATTTATCATTTAATAATTTTAGGGGGGAAATTATTAAAAATTATTTTTAATGAATTAAAATAACCAACTTATGGGTCGTTTTGTTCGTGTGGTGGTATGAGTTTGGTATTAGGAATCGGGTTAGGGTGGTATTGATATTAAATTTCATTATTAATATCATGTGTTTGGTTTAGTTCTCGAATGAGATTATTTAATTTTAAGTATTATTGAATTAATAGTTAAATTAATTTAATATATTATATAAAAAATATTTTTTTATTGTTAGTCATGTTTGATTATATATATTATTATTTTTTGATTATTAATAATGTTAATTATCAACAATAAAATCATAATAATAAAATTGATACTTATACTCTTCTCCCGAGACGTATTTTAGTGATAGGTTCTATAGAAACTGGACGATCCTATTTGGTCAAATACCTAGCGACAAACTCCTATATTCCTTTCATTACGGTATTTCTAAACAAGTTCGTAGATAACAGAGCCTGATCTTAGTGAGGATATTGATGCTAGTGACGATATGGATCGAACTCCATCCTTGAATATCAAAAACTCATATCTCGTGAGTTTGAGTTATGGGGTTGAGATTTTATAAAATTGAAATAAACACTACGTATGAGTTTTATCCATTCTAAACTCATACCTCATTAACCAAACGAACCCTTCTATGTATTATGAATTAAAAATTTAATCTTTATTAAGTTAAAATATCATTATCTATTGTTAAACATGAAATATGTAAATATATCATTTGTATTTTATATTATATATCTAAAAAATATCAAACTCAACTTAAATAAATATATATATCCCCTTTTCCAAAACAATTAGTTGTGATATTCATCTTAAATTTAATAAAACATAACTTTATTAAATTTAAATTATAAGATGAAATTTAATACTTAAATTTAATTTATATATGCATTTATAAAAATATTTTAGGCCAGGTTTTTGAGTCTGTCTAAAATATAATTTATTACAAAAGTGGAGAAAAATAGTAGGTACGTTTAAATTTTCCAATTATTAAAATTGATGTATTACTTTTGAAAATTTTAGAACAGTAAGAATTGAGAGAGATATTCTAGAAAATATAACATATTAGAAAGGACAGGGTTGAATATGTATTATATAATATATAAAATAATAATGAATTTTTATAAATTTATCAAATTTAATAACTTCGTCTAAGTAAATATGTATCAATTTATATTTAGGGTCATTTGATAAAATAATATATATCTTAAAATTAATATTTGTGAATAAATCAAAATTTTGAATTTTAAATAAATAATATTATTTGGTATATAAATTTTTATAATATTTGAATGATATTATTTTATTATTTTACTCATAATTAAATAAATTATTTGACAAATCATTTGTATAGCTATAGAGTATAAGAATAATAATTTAGCAAAAATAACACTCGTTCAAGTTGTTGTATCTATAACTATTATTTCACTCATAATTAAATAAATTATTTGACAAATCATTTGTATAGCTATAGAGTATAAGAATAATAATTTAGCAAAAATAACACTCGTTCAAGTTGTTGTATCTATAACTATTATTGAGTTGGTGAATTTGTATTATATAAATTATACTAGCATGAAACTCAATTACCATGATTTGCAAACCATACTAGCTAGTCTTCAAAAAGCATAACATAATATTAATATTTGTGAAAAAAAATCGCTAATCGATAGTACCCAAAAATCATATAAAATTAACATACATGTTTAAAGAATGTATAATCTATACAATTAGAATTAGAATACTTAAAAAGTTAAAAGTGAATATACATAATTTAATTTTTCTGAATCGGTCAAAGCCCAATATACGTCATTAACAGTTTAGTAGTTAATGATTGGTGCAGCTGACTAAAAAACAAATGAAGCAGGCTGAAAAAGATGCCATTCAGCAGTGTTCGGAAGAAAAATGGAGCCTTGCCTTAGTTGAATAAGTTCTAATAAACTTATTATTAGACCATCCATTAAACATTTATTTTTAATTTTAAATATTTATTATTATTTTATTTTATTTTATATAAAAATATATTTTATTAGTATATAAATATATTTTATTAGTATAAAATATGTTTTCTTAATATAATACATATAGTTATAGTCATTATTTTAAATTTTTAAATATTTAATATTAATTAAATAAATTTTAACATATAAAATAATATATATATATATATATATATGACTTTTATAATTATAATTGTATGTATATATTCATGTATAATATATACAGAGTTAAAGAGATATGTACATACATATATTTATCTCATTATTCAATAAATATAAGTATAAATAATTTTAAAAAAAATTTATATAATCTTTTTTTTGAAAAAATATTGAAAAACACTCATAAAAATTAAAAATTATTTAAATTGATTTTATAGGGAGAATCAATTTTAAAATCAATTTTTTGCTTATTTTTTAAGTATTAATTTTTTTGTGAATATTATATATGGTTAATATTTTATATTGTTATCAAATTTTCTATTTTATAAACTATGAGTATGATCAATTTTAAAATTATTTATAAGATTCTACATTAAAAAGAAAAGATTTTCTTGGGTATTTAATATAAGAGTGTTTTCTTTACGATGACATATATAGTGTAATACTCGGTGAAAAAACTATTTATTTGAGTAACCCTATTTCTAATTTTATAAAAATTTGGTTAACAAATAACTTAGAAAGACTACTTAATATAGACTAAACAAATCACATAAAAACTAATTACAAAACAAACAAGAAAATTATATAACAAAAAAAATATATAATATAAAATTACACAATACTAATGCTATACAGTGTATTTAAGCCTAAACAATATATATCGACATGACATGAATAGGATACCGACAGAGATACAATATTTATATATATCCCTTATTCATAATTTTTTAATCTGATATTATTCTTTACGTATTATTATGATGCGTTGATCAGTATGGATCCAATGCTAAAGTCACTACGGATGACCACGATCCACGAAGAATAGATAGGAACTAAGAGATTATACTATTTTTATGCGATTTTTATATTAAAAAAATATATAAAAGTTATATTATTTTTAAAATTATCTCCAATCTATTTATATTAAAAAAATTCTTTTTTTTACTATAAAAATTATTTTATAACTAAAGTACAAAAATAATAAAGTTATTAAGATATAAAGGGAATAAATTTATTTTAGTTAAAAAAACAAAAAGGTAATATTGAGATTACAAAGACTCTAAAAATTACATGATGTTGCACCATATTTAGTGTAATTTTTTATGTAACACCAAAATAGTGTAATTTTTAAAGTTTTGTTATAGAAGAATTTTACATCCAAATGATATAAATGTATAAATTTTAAATTGGGTTAGAGATGTTTTAGGTCTATCAGGCCCTCGATTTAACTAGGCTAGGAAAATATTTTAACTATAAATGATAAATATAAGTATATTTAAATCTTTTTAGTCATGAATATGTAAATAATATATGTGCTTAAACTATTTTTAATTTGTAATAAATATAAATACATACACACACATATATATATAAATATATTTTAATAATTGAATTTTATTAAGACTAGTTTATTCGGGCGGGACCGGATTCGTGTTTTTTGTCAGATTGGGCCGGGCCTGGACTTTTTGTCAGATTTTTGGTTGGGCGTGAACTTTTCATCGGGCCGGGTCCGACCAGATTTCATTCAAAAATATAGGACCCATCGAAGGTTCTAAACCCGGGCCGAACCAAACTGAAATTTTTTAAATTTTTTTCAAATCGTACTAGACCGGATTAGATTTTCGGACCGAGATTTTTTGTGCATTCTAACGGTGCCTAGGCAAATGCAGTTTTAAGCTAAGCCAAACATGTTGTGTTGGCAAAACAAGCACCTTTTGACGAACGTGTTAACTTAGTTTTTCAACGTGGGTGTGTCTTCCATGCTGCGGCATATTTTATATATCGCGGGAATTAATAGTGATAAGGAATTAATAATAGTAAAGAATTTTTATTGTGAATGCAAGAGATCACTTATCGCACGGTAAGTATGTTATAACTGGAAGTCTGGATCCACCATACCTTGCAGTCCACATATATAATTCAAAAAGTTCAATTAGTTTATTTTTCTTACATTTTTTTGTTGTTTTTCTTAAATGTCGCCTCTTTGTTGTCACTGAGTTTTTGTGATCTCTATATGTGGTATTGTGGTTCATGCTAGCTTTTTGTGATCTCTATATGTGGTTCATGTTAGTCCATATCTTTGTTGTATTTTTGTTCAAAGCTTGAAGCACTTCCAAGATTAAAAAGACGAAATTCTGAGACGTTCAGGACAGAGTATATAACTGCAAGAGAACTCAGGTGTCCTTGCTTATTCCTCAACTCTTTTTGACAAATAATAATTGGACTATTGTAACAAAAACATCGGTGATCATCGATATCTAACTAATGCCTTCCTCATTTTCGCAATGTGTGTTATAATTAGAGTATATGCTGGTACGTGGAATGTAGCAGGTCAAATTCCATCAGATGATCTAAATATTGACGAATGGCTAGATATCAGTGAACCTGCGGATATTTATGTTATTGGGCAAGTATTACCTCTTGTTGATGTATATTCTTCTGCTCCATTTATCGAATTATTATTATTAGCTGCTCCTTCTTTTTCTGCAGTTTTCAGGAGATCATATCATTAAATGCTGGCAATATCTTTGGTGTCGAGGATGGCCGCCCTATTCCCAAATGGGAACGCATCATTCGTGAAACTTTAAACAAAATTCAACCTGTCAAAACAAAGGGCAAATTCTACAGTCATCCTCCTTCTCCCTCAAAATTTGAGCAATCGAATGACTTTTTGCATATAGAAGATGAACTTGGAAGTGATAGCGAAGATCAGGAGGACATATATTCATCTAAGAACGTGTCGGATTTTAAAGAAGACAGTAAAGAAATGAGTACAGGGGAAGAGGTGCTTTCAAATGCTGGTGAAAATTTGAGCATGTTACTCGATGAACAGTTATCGAGACATTTTTATACTCCAAAAACATTGCATGGAGGAAATGCAGAAGCATTTGTTCCTTTACAGAGTAATAGAATAAAGAAAAGGCTCAGCAAGAAAGAAATGGTTGGTTTAAGTTGGGCTGAGCCACCATTGGATCTTCTGGCTCATTGTAATATAGATAGGACTACTTCTCTTACTTCCCAGTCTTTCAAAGCTTCCAAAACTTTTAATACATTTAATTTCTTAAAATCATTTATGAATGATGATGGTAGAGTGCAGTCAGATACAGCTTCTACCTCAAAAGTTGACCTGGAATCACTTGTGAACTGGAAGAGAAGATCCCGTTATGTAAGGATAGTGAGTAAACAAATGGTAGGTCTTTTCGTCACTATATGGGTCCGCCGAAGTTTGCGCAGGCATATCCAAAATGTAAATGTGTCTACTGTTGGCGTTGGTGCTATGGGTTACATGGGCAACAAGGTATGTTTTCTTCCCTCTACATCCTTTTAATTTTACTAAAGAACATTTTTGAATACTATAGCATGCTACTGAGGGCAAGAGTTTTTAGTAATAATATTTACTTAAATGGCTTTTGCCCATATGAGCTATTATATATTTATCTGAATTGTTCCTGAAGTACTTATGATCACAGCCTGATTACCAGATACATAATTGGTTCTTAAGTTACATGGTGCTTATTGTTGAAGACCTGTATTATTAATTTATTACTGTTGAATCACCATTTTTTTTATTTTTTATTTTGGTTTAGAACAGCAAATTTTATAGCAAAATTTGTAGTAGAGAGGCTGCATAATACATTGCTACAGAGGCAAAAGACCACCAACTAGAATATAACCATAGAGCCTAGACATCTGAATAGCATAATCAACTAAAAAACGAAACTGCAAGACTGAAGATACTAAGGACACTGCATAACTTCTAGACTGAAGACACTGCATAAAACCTAGACACCATCACTCTTCAACAAGCTCATCCTCATACACAAGATCATGGATTTCCACCGGAGCAGGCTGAACATTTCCTTGACCCCCTGGCTGAAAGCCTACCTGCATCATAAACATCGCAGCCAATCCTGCCTCATTGGGACCACCCCACCCGTTCTGCAAGACTTGCTCAAACTGCTCCATCTCAGCTTCATTCAATGGCACCTCCAGAAATTGAGGACCATGAGGGCCCAACCCAACATCCAAATCCACTAGCTCACCAGCTCTCCCGATACGTTCAAAGAAGAGATGCAACCTCTGAAATATTTCCCCTCCCAACAGAGCAAGACAGGTAGCCATCTTGTTTCTGCGTGGATAAACATACCTAATGATGCATTTCCAGCTAGAATCTTTTCTGAGAATGCAAATTTGCTGAAGGATGTCTGCAGCATCAGCAGGAATATCCTGGTTGTGATATTTGATGGCTTCAAATTACATGAGATTATAAATTACTGCATATTGTAGGTGTCTATTCATAAATGAGTGGAGTCTTCACACTTTCATTGTCAAAGCATGTCTCACCCCTAGTATGCATGTGTTCCTGGGGAATGAATAGCAGCCATTAGTGCCAATTACTTGGATGGTTCTCCTGGAAAAACCAATCTTGATGCATTTACGTGCTTTACCTTTTATTGTAATTAGTTGTTGTAGTTGTTGTAGGTAATGTAATGTTTATTTTTTCTCTCATTATGATTTTGTTTTTCATGTCGCAGGGATCAATATCAGTCAGCATGTCTATTTACCAAACTCTGTTCTGTTTCATATGTACTCACCTTTCAGCCGGTGAAAAGCAAGTTGATGCAATTAGAAGAAACTCTGACGTGCGTGCAATACATTCTAGAACCCATTTTAATTCCTTTTCAAGAATTCCACTTCCTAAAAGCATCCATGATCATGAGTGAGTTTCTGAATCACTATTTCAAATTTCTCTTATCGTCTGTTGATAAAAGTCCTTGTATCAAGTCATTTGCAATCGAGAAATATTCATGTATTTTTTTCCTTGTATTATTGCATGTATAAGTATTTACTTCCATTAACAAAAATATTTGGGTCAGGGAAAGATAGAAGCTTCCTACTTTTGGCATCAGTAATAATAATTATCGGCTTCTTGCATGACCAGTCATACCTTCTTCACTCTAATTATGTCGTGGCAGCTCTAGCGAAATCCTTAAGTTCTCTAATTTTATTAGAACTATATAATTTGAAAAGCATTTGCATTCATTAAACAAAAATCTGAAGTTATGTTAAATGCAACTCAAGGCAGGTTAAGTTCAACACGAGCCCTTTACAAGGCTAAATGAACCTTTTCAAATATACATGACAGAGTATTTGCAGTTGATGGTATATATAATGTATTACTCTTTCTGTATCAGATGTAGTCGTGCTAATTAAGCAACTAAATTTCATATTAAGAACTGAGCTAATATCACATTTTCACTTGTTAGGAGAATTATATGGCTAGGTGATCTTAATTATCGCATAAATTTGCCTTATGATGAAACAAGAGATCTTATCTCCAGAAGGCACTGGTCTGAGCTGATCGAGTATGACCAGGTAGGTAGATATCACTCTTTATATTTTTGTTCCTTCGCTTCATTCTTTATTAAAGTCGAAATTTAACACCAATCATTTGATTTCTTTCTCATGCACATTATTGTTTTCTAGTGGACCATTCTACTAAATTGAACATCTCATTCATGTGTAATGATCAAAATCCTTAAGTGGAAAATACTTGCTAAAATATCATTAAGTGGTGGACTCTGATGCAAGATATTGTGGTTTTTATTTGTTTTGACATTATGGATTATTGGTATTTTGAATTATAAATAGAGTGATTATATGTTATGCTTTACCTTAGGCAGGAATTTGTTTGTACTTAAGAATCGGTCGCTCAATGATAATCCAGTTACGTACCAAAGTTTTGCTAAGTTTACTTACCAAAGTTTATGGTCTTTCTTCGTAAATTATACAAAGAGAAACAAAATGTGAATTAAGTTTCTCTGGAACTAATTCTTCAATTACTCACATACAATTGAGAAACCAATAATATCTGATTGTTTCATAATAGTGAAGCAGCTGGGGAGGGTAACCATCGGTTGCATGTTAGATAACTTCATCACATTTGAATTTATGTTGATCGCACTCTGTTACAGCATGGACATCGAGGGTATTGGATAGGATATGGTTGAAAAAATTAAATTGAATACTATTTTAATTTATAGACACCAGAGAATCAAAGCAACATTTATCTATCATAGAAAATTGTAGCTGTTGTTTGACATGAGTCTATATATATAGAAATTGAGTGATGTTTCCTGTGTAATGCCATGAAAATTTAAACTTGTTATATTAGACAATTAACCTTCAAGGGAGCTGTGTGTACATATTGATCCAGAATTTTGTACCAGCAATTTATGAATTAGTCAATGTTCGCCTTTCTGCTTTCATCCATGATTCATCTATTCCATGTCTAGTTTTCTTCAAATTTTCATTACGCGCTATTATCTGATCCATTCCACTCACGGGATAAGATAAAGCACAACAGGTTTCTTTGCTTGTATGGTGCTCCGGAGCAATATTTTACTTTTCTTGTGTTGAATCTGTCATCATATATGTAGATGTACAATAATTGTGGACAAGACATTTTACCCAAACTTTCTAGAGGATATTTATTTCTGAATTTGGTTCATCGTTGATGTATATTCTTCTATCGCTTTCAAAATGTAGAAAAGCCTTCTAAAACTTGGTATTGCTGAGTAATAGGGTGTGAGTTTATTAAGGTAATTGCCGGTTATGAAATTTATGGTATGTTTGTTAGGATGGAAGTTTGTGCAGATGCATGATTTTGAACTATGCAACAATCTTCTTGTTTGACAGCTTGTTCGCGAGTTTAGGAGAGGTAGAACATTTGATGGATGGTCTGAAGGTGCTTTAAACTTTCCGCCAACTTATAAGTACGAGTTGAATTCAGACCAGTATCGTGATAAAAATCCAAAAGTTGGTAGGCGAACTCCAGCATGGTATGTACATTAATTTCTCTTTGTGCGTGACAATATATCAGACGGACTCTTAGGTGCCTTTTGGATATGGATTTTATGTATTGCATGTTAATTCTTCCAGGTGTGATCGCATTATATCATTTGGGAAGGGGATGAAGCTTATAAACTATGGGAGGACTAAGCTCCGGACCTCTGATCACCAACCAGTGGCTGCATCTTACATTGTAGAGGTTGATGTTTTTTGTCCCAGGAGGTTACAAAAAGCCCTGAAATATACTAGTGCAGAAATTGAATATGAACTGAATCTTTTAGAGCATGAACTGGGAAAGATATAGAAAGTTTAAATGTATAGAGATGATTATAGATATATGATCCACATTAAAAACCATATGCTTTATAATGCCTATGCCTCGAGCATGTTAAACTCAAATGCACAACTGTAGATGTGTTGAATGATCGATTGTGCGGTTCACTAGAACTAGGCAGGTATTGGTGGGGTCTAACTTACGATATGTGGAATGATTTATTGTCCAAGTAGGGGCATGATACTAAAATGCACAACTTTAGACGTGTTGAATGATCTTCTTTCAGCTCTGCCGAAACCTACTCCTTTAGAAGCACGATTATGTAGGCTGGATGAAGCAAAATCACCGCATTCAACACCCTTGATCAAAATCCGAGGAAGCAGAAAGCACGATGATCTTTCTTTGGTTGTTCAGTTGCCAATTACAACTTTACAAGTGATGCATTGCATTCACAGCTGCATAAATGTTTAGCAAGACCGACGTTATAATATTGCTCCCTAGTTGTCACTTATCTACATGTCAGGAAAAGAGCAGGTCCTATGTGAGTTTAAGGTCAGTATGTAGATTCGCGTGACACGAGATGCATTAAAGATCACTCAAATATCAGGGAATGTAGAACTTGGCTTTCTATTTTAAGCTCATTGATTCTTTACCCTCACTCATTTACCACCCCGCACTCATTTATCACTCTAGCTGCGTCTGGAACATAGTCCAACCCTTTAATATGATATATCAGATCATCCATTAACAAACATATCAAAGTGGACTCGGGATGACTTTTGTCTCTTGCAGTGAACACATGCACCTTATTATTCATTTCGAGCCAACTACATCCAGCTTCTTTCACCACCCTATTGCAGTCCATTTTCTCCCTTGCACTCTTAACATCTGCCCACATACCTCTCGATGCATATATATTTGAAAGCAATACGTATGATTCAACGGATTCTTCCAATGTATCATTTCTGGGTCCAATGGAATTCATAGGTATAGGAACGGTTCAATTGAAATTGCCATTTCTGCAGGTACTTGCATTTTCTCAATGAAGTCCTTTGCTTTAGACAGCTTACCAGCTTTTCCCAAGAGGGAAACCATGCAAGCGTAGTGCTCCGCACCTGGCTCGATTCCAAACCTAGACATTGAATTAAAATGGCAAAATCCATCCTCTACAAACCCTACATGAACACATGCAGAAAGCACACCTGCAAAGGTGACATAGTTGGGTTGAATTCTCTCACCTATCATTCTACCAAACAATTTAAGAGCTTCTTCGGCTTCTCCATGTTGGGCATATGTTGAAATCATTGAATTCCAACAGACCACATCTCTCCGGATCACAGAATTAAATATCTTTCGTGCATCTTTTAAGCTTCCACACTTGGCATGCATTTGTAACAAAAGGATCAAAGTCTAAAGCTGCTTTCTTGAGCAGGTTGTGGAACTGGGTGCTGCCCATGTGGGAGACTAGCCTGATTACTGGCAGCTGTGATAACTGCAACAAACGTAAACTCATTTGGCTTGTGCCTTGTGTGCTGTAATTCTAAGAAAAGCCTGAGAGCATCCTCACTTTCTGATCGTCGTGCATACCCAAAAAGCATGGCATTCCATACTACAATATCTTTTTCATTCAAGAAACCCCAACACACAACAAGCATTCAAAACACTCGAAATCACATATCTATCAGGAACAACATCAGTTTCCTTCATCTGACTAAACAATTTCAACTAAACATCAGTCCAACCACTCTTCACATACCCTGTTATAATCGCAGCCCAAGTAACTGTACTCTTCACCACCAACTCATCAAAAACCAACCTTGCCCTCTCAACGTCAACATTCAAAACCAGTACCCACATAAACATCTTTATCATAACCATTCTTAACAGCAAAACAATGCAACTGACCCACAACCCCCCCCCCCCATTCTAGTACAGTGCGTACAAGCTCGTAAAACACTAGCTAAAATAAACTCATTTGGGTTCTCATCACAACTCCTCCTAACATACATTCACCAAATTAACAACATAAATAATTAACATACATTTACCAAATTAACAACCTCAAAACAAAGGAAAGCAAGTGAAGAAGAATTAAAGTACTTTCATCCAAATTTTGGGGTCAAAATTTTGGAGTGAAAGCAGAGTTGTAAACGAACCGAACTGTTCGGTAAGCTCGCTCGTGTTCGCTCGTGTTCGAGTTCGATAAGCTCGGTTCGACAACCTACCGAATTCGAGTTCGAACCAAATTTTTTGTCCAATAAGCTTAACGAACCGAACTGAACTTTTCACGTGTTCGATTCGAGTTCGATTCGAGTTCGGTTCGTGTTCGGTTCGAGTTCGACTCGTTCATTAAGTTCGAGTTCGGTTCGATAAAAATATAATATTTATAATATTATATGTATATATAATATATTTATTATTCATAATTTATATTTTTATTTATTTTTATAATTATTTAAAATTAATATTATATTGGTGAGAAATATTTAATTAATATTTATCTCCAATTTTGTACACTAAATAAATTTAAAAATAATTTTTTAATAAATATGTTTATAATGTTCACGAACAATTCGTGTTCAGTTTGATTCACTATGTTCGCGGACAGTTCGCGTTCGGTTCGATTATTACCGAACTCGAGTTTAGACAAAAAAAATTGTCCGATAAAATTACCAAACATTATTCGGTTCGTTAAGATTTTGTTCGAGTTCGTTAAAATTTCGTCCAAGTTCGGTTCGTTTACAGCTCTAAGTGAAAGCATGTTTAATTTACCTTTACTTTCACTTGTTTTCTTCCCTTTTTAAAATTCGGGAGCACAAAAAGAGAGAAAGTGAAACTACTTTACTTACCTTTCATTTCCTCCCTTTTTAAAATTCGGGAGCAAGGTGTTAGTATTTATGCCCGCGGTGACGCGGTGCTGGGCGTTAGCATTTTTTATTTATTATATTAATGGATTTTAAATATAATATAGATAAAATTTTGAGAAATTATTATGTATACTACTTTTTTCAATTTATTTTTAAAAATACATTTCATCAAACTATATTCTAAATATATGATTTCCTTTCATTTCTTTTGTTACATTTACGTATTTCTCCCTTTCATCTTCCTTTCGAATTTTTATTTTATTTATTTCGTTTGTATTTTTGTATTAAAGACCTCTTAAAATTAATTATATCATCTTTTATATGATGAATTCTTTATTCGACTATGAAACAACAACACTGTCTTTATTTATTCAATTAGAGTGACTTTGATTCAATCTCAATAATGTTGACGACGTTAATTTAATTTCGATATAGTCAAAAATAAAAAAATATATTTTGATACTTGTTATTATTGGGTTAATATGTTACGTGATTCACCAAATAATTTTGCTAGTATGTATATATGTATGTGTGTGTGTGTGTGTGTATATATCAGTAAAAAATTCATAATGTTATTATTATATTTCAAAATTAGTGAAAAATATGATATTTTTATTAATAAAAATAAATCTTAATTTTTTAAAACTAAAATTTAATATTTTATAAGAATACTTCTCGGCACCGCCTTTGGTGGCACCTCGAACCTTGCATTTTAATAAAGAAGATAAATTCTTTTATGAAATATCCATCGTAAGTCACATTCTTATAAAAACTGGTTTGTAATATAATATTATATAATGGCTCTTACACTAAAATTAATTAAATAATATAATTCTTGTGTTATATCTTATATAATAAGAATCTGTCAACAAATTTATATGTGCAGAAAATTTACTTCAAGTGCATTCTTAATGTCACGCAAGGGAATAGCAAGAATGAATGAAATTTCGATGAATTTGAAGGACTTAAAAGTATTATCATTATGTAAACAACACATTAACAAATAATTCTAAAGAATATACGAAATTATGAAGCGAAATTACATTTTTTCTTACATTTATCAGTGAATTTATCTATAAGACTTGACGATTACCCTAATAACATTGTGGATATTTATACACTCTGTCACTTTTGAAAGTAGATGTAAAGTAAAAAAAAACTATCAATATTAATTTGAGTAGTGTTTAGTCATCCAGTATGCAAGCCTTTTATAATATGATGCAAATCAGACTAATTAAGTTAATAGACAACTAAAATAGCATGAAAAATACTTACTTAAATGTTCTACGTTGCTACACATTTGCATTGCCTGAATAACATCCCAATGATATGTGTATTGGATCAACTGATATCTACTTTCAGCTCCAATACAACAATAATTTTTAACTATATATGTTTAAAAAAGGAGCAACAAATAGCAAAAGGAAAAATGTATAAAAAAAACTAATTATCAAGACATTTTGGAACAATCGTATTATATCTTTTAACAAATACATAATTATAAAATAATATTAAGAAACAACAAATTACCTTTCAAGAATCATGAACCAATATATAAGTTTTTGAAATATTCATATTGTAATCTGCAATAATAAAAATTAGCTAAATTACACTAATAAATAATAAAATTCAAACTAATAAGTTCAACAACTATAAATTTAAGTTTTTAAGAAGAATTGAAAGAAAAATAACTAAAAAATTATATATGCATTGAAAGTGTTACTCAGACTTTCTTTCTTGGACAAATCATCAAACATTTTTCCAGTAAAGTTGAACTTGCAAAATGTTATAGCGATGTGTAATATTATCTTACACCAAAAACTAAAATATGAAGTTTACATATCAAGAAAACTTAACTTTTCAATAAATAATATATACCAAACATTCACTAAAATACTACCTTAAAATTTAAATGTAATCATACAAATTCATTTTGAGCTTGTAACAAATTAACGATTGATCAAATGTAAATAATATATTATTAAAGAAAATAAATCATGATGAAATAATTTTATTAAAAGATGCAGTGAATGAAATTGACACAATAATAAAGTACTAATCTTGTCTAAAGGCAAAGTAATATTTACACCAATTACTTTAAAATCAACAAATATCAAATATTTGTAAATGATAATACTATACACCTCAAACAACAAAAAGAAACAATAATTAGTAGTCAAATTTGAATCAAGTTCAATTTTTTAAATACAAATTACATGAACAAAGAAGAAACAACATAACCTCAAATTTCAAAATTACAATTATAATATGAAATCATCAAAATAAAAATTAATAAAATCTATGAATTCATTGTGACAATATATCAAACAATAGGTGAATAAAATGATACCAAGACAAACAATAAAATCTAAATCCTCAAAATATACCAACTTTCAAGTCAAATATAAAACAACAACATAAATTAAACTCATCGTATAAACTAAAAAAATAAATACAAACATTAACAACATAGAAAATTGAGGTTTAAATACCTGACAATGAAGGGAAGTTCACAAATCTAAAAGAATTTTACTTGAGATGCTCAAACTTTCTGCAAGATAAAAGAAAATCAATCACAAAATTGATTCGGAACTTCTAACAAACAACTGGAGGGCAAATGTAATCAATAATTCAAGAAGAAGAATTCATGAATCATCACAATATATGGAATGAATAAGAAACAACAGTAATATGGAAAAAGAAAATATTTCAAAAATAAAATGAGAGATAAGATGCAGAGATGTAAGTATAGACACATGAAAAGTAATTTTTCAATTTCAAATTTTGGAATTTAAATGATATTATAATTGAGTAGAATTGTATTTGAGAGAAAATGCATAAATTTCAATGTAAGCATCGTACATAAAAAAAAGTGTGTATGGGTATGTGTTTCCGTCCCAGCACCCATATATGTTTGTATATAAGCACATATGAAAGAGATGATATTATGTATATGTTTGATTTTTAAAATTAAACTTTTTCTGATTTATAAATTATTATTCAAATATTTTTTTTTTGTAGTATTGGTTGAAACATAAGTCAAGTTATTTTGAATATATTTTTATAAATTTTATAGCAAATTTTGATTTATTTATATTATTAATTTAGGAAATAATCAATATAGTAATATTAAAAAAAGCTATAATGATTATACATATACTATTATATAATGTATTTTACTATTTTGATAAATGATAAGATACATAATTTTTTATATATGTTTGTGAGTTTAATATATCTTTATATTTTTGCTTGTTATGTGTTTGAAAATATTTAACATTAGATATTCTCTTTAAATTAATTTTAAATTATTTTAATGTATTAATTTATATAATTTTTAAACAATCATATTTTTTTTAGAGTATGTGATGAAAAATAAGATATGATATTTTTAATATATATTTTCGAGTTTTATATAAGTTTAATATATACTATGAGTTTAATATATTATTTTATATAATTCAAAATTTGAAAGTAGAGCACGAGCAAAATTAGCCCAAATATCGAGAGTAAAAGTAGTACTCCTATGTTGATAGCAAAGCTTCGGAGAGAAGCCTCAATAGTCAATACTGTATTTACATTAATATTATTTACTTTGTTGTTGTACTTGAAACCATGTCATATTTGTAATAATCAGACAACAAAATAAGATTATTTATGGTGCTTCTAGTGTACCCTTCAAGTGATATCGTAACATTGTCTTTATCAGTTACCTTGTCCTTGACCACGCAATTGACTTCACGGATAATCTCATCGTAAATCGAACACCAACGACTTATCTTCTGCTTGTTAGCTAACACTGTATGAGTATCTTCTTCTTCTTCAGGAAAAATACCTTGAGTTGAAAATGATCGAATAGATAAGTTAATTTTTCTTCGACTAGTAGACAGCGATTGGAAAGAAACCGACGGTAATTTTTGAGAAAGATCAGTAACTTATTTTAGGGGTCAAGAGCATAATTAATTGATGGAGAACACGAGGTCTAGAACAACATGACCATGTTTATAGTTGTTAATGGAGGAATTTGGTGATAAAAAATTCGGGGAGGGTATTGGAATAAAGTGGTGGTTGATGATGATGAACGATGTAGGTTGATGGTGATGTTAGGTGTTTTGGGGGCTGAAATTGATGAGGGTGAAAAGGCTTAACACACAAGAATTAGGTTTTTGTGTGCCAATGACTACTCGGATCCCCAACAATGTGCCTACGTACCCTTTATATAGGGATCAAGTCCAACGTAGTTCTTGGAGAGTAAGAAACCTAATAGTTCTTGGATTTGGACCACCGTCTCAAGCGCACATGGCCTCAGGACGTTGAAGCCCAATTACGTATAAGGAATGTGGTGGTTAGGTGCTCGGCCTGATTCTATCGTAAACTAGCCTAGGCATGTCATATCTTTTCCCTAAGTCGTAGCCGTAATGGGCTGGCCCTACAGAAATGTCACTCAAGACGATGTAACTAGACTCCCATAACTGAGTGAGAACCCAATTATCCTGGGTGGAGCCTAGCCTTCAGCAGCAACGAGGCTCTAACAAGTAAAAATATTAGAGGAGTTTGATGATAAAGGCGAGGCTTAACTTTATGTTCTTCCAGAATATTGATGTACCCGAAGAGCGTACATGTCTCCATCCTCCGCAAAGTAGGCGAGGTCTATGTAAAGATGTGTCTGAACCTATTACTCTTCTAAACCAATTGTCGTAACATGAAAGAGGTCTCATTCATAGAGGCAATGTCTTTATGTTCCATGGGCTTAAGTTGATTCATTCGGGCTAGGCCTATATTTTTGGGCAAGGTTAACCGAGCGGACGAAGTCACACAAGCGAACGTGCGAACAAGGGCGACTAAGCGGACGAGGCCGTACTAGCGAATATGCGGACGAGGTAGAAAAAGGTCGTACGAGCGAACAAGGTTAGACCAGGCCGCACAAGCGAACGAGGTTAGACGTGGCCGCACGAGCGGACGAGGTTGAACGAGGCAGCACCAACGGTCATATGGACGAATGTCAATACATCCAGGAGATGTCCATTTTTTCAAGCGAGGTTGATCCTCTAGGCGAGGCCTAATGTCGAAGAATCAGTGGATCATAAATTACATATCCATTCATTACTTTTCTTCCTTTTGGGCGAGCCTATATTAAAATGGGGAATCTTTCAATATTCATGAGTCTAGGTCAATATCAACAGGCGAGACTATTTTGTTATGTGAGGTTGCCTTAAATACAAAAAATATAGATTTTGCCTATAATAGTTGTGAGTGAAACTAGGAGTCTCGTAGGTGAAAGAGGTAAATAATATTTTTCACATAAAATTAATGAAAATAATGATTTTAGGAAAGAAAGTTAAAAAGAGATTTGATTGGTTGAAACATGTTTTAAATAAAATAAATAATATTTTTTGTATTATTCATCCATCAAAATTATGAATAAATATAAGGTAGTGATATATGTACACCCTAAATTTATTTATGCAAACCCTTATTATGTTATAGATTAAATTATCTCTATCTTATTTTCACCAAGATATTCTATAATTTTCCAATTTCAAGCACGGTGAAAAAAAAGGGAAATATCCACCTAAAACTAATTTTATATCAAAAACGTACACCTAATTTTTTGTTCATTTAATTTGATCGATATTTCTTATTAATAATTTTTAAAATATTTTATTAACGCAAAACATACTATTCTCTAAAATTCATGAGTTAAAAGGTTAAAAAATAATTTTTTAAATTAATACTTTTTTGCTTACTATTTTTTTAACTTCTTTCACCTAATATTGCAATATTTTTATACATGAATTTATATATATAATATAAAAAAATATTTTGTGGAATAAAATATTTTTTATTTAATAATTATTTAATAATTAATTTTATGAGTTATATGTTATGTGTTTTACTAATTAATTTTTTTAATGTGTATTAGTTACTAATTATAAGATTAAGTTTTAATTCAGTCACTTATTAATTATCTTATAAAATTTAATTTGTTATTCTTTCTTCTCCTGTACTATTTAGAAGATTTAATATTTCATTAACCCAAGGACTTGTCACTTAAGGGGAGAATCGAAATGAAAGGAATACTGTCATATAATTATAACTAATTTAGTTTGGGGTTCCCTCTTTTTTTCCTGTTGAAAAATGTTTTTAGGTAATTTCATTTTCATGAAAAAAGTGCTAAGCAGAGTAGTTTACCTAAGAAAATAATTACTAGTATAACAAGGATAATTTGGTCAATGAAAAGAAAATGGTGTGCATAAATATATTTAGGGTGTGCAAATATCACTACCCTAAATATATAGAAAAGAATGATTGTTTAACATTTTTATTATTTAAATACTATCTCCAATATTACTATATGTATCATCATTATTTATTTATTTTCAAAATTCAACTACAAACTTATACTTTAAAACATATAAATAAAAATCATATCATTAATATTAAATTCTAGTAGATAATATGTTCCTATTAGTGAATCTTACCCTCGTTGAACATGTTTGTTTTTCAGTTGTATAAGTAGAAGGGGTTGAATACTTATTTATGTTTAAATTAATGAAAACAAATATGCATTTAAAGATATATATTACGTTGATATATGGGACCAATTTCTTAGATATTAATGTTTTGAATCTGTTAAATCTGAATTTAATATATTAATCATTTTCTTGTGACATGAATGTGTATTTTTATTAAAATTTGTAGGACATTTTATATCGCAGTATTATTTTGATTTTGAGACTGCATGACTAAAGAAAAGTACTTTAAATTCATCTAGCTAGAAATCAGTTGACTATACAGAGTGATGCGAAGACCCAAGTGATACACACAAAACACATGACAGGGGAAGGTAAAATAATATAGAGTTATCAAGTTGAATAAAAAAAATCTTGCTCCTAGGAAAATTGTATATCTAGAAAAATTTTAAAAACTTAAATATAACTTGCTTTCGGAATTTTCTTATATTTTTAGGAATTTTTCTATTAAGAAAATATATTCTTTTTTTAACTAAAGAAAATATATTCTTAAATACCAAAAACATTCATTATTCATTGCCTGATTTTAACTCGAAAAATTATAATAACAGTGAATGTTTTTTAAGTAATTCGAATATAAGTGAGTGGGTGGTGTGATACAGCTAGTCCCCAGTCGGGATTAGTCGAATAATAAAAAAACAATGAATATTTTTTTACTTTAAAAAAGATAGTCATTTTCCCTATAAATCACAAGACTTTTAAAAAACATAAAATCTCTTCCAGAAGAAGGTGTTATTTTCAGTATAGATACACAAATACAAAAGAATTTATCAAAATGGATTTTAACAAAATTCGAACTTAAATCAATTATTATTAAATAATTAAAATGTTTTAAAAGAATTGGGCATCCGTGACCGTGTCATTAGTCAACCACTAACCAATGATATATGTTACGACCATTTGTTTACTTTTCACAAAACATCGTTCTCAACTAATTAGTGCGCCAACTCTAATCATCCTTCATATTTCAGACAGTCAGACAGACTGCATTGATTCTACATTATTTCCATTATTCACTAATATATCCACAACCCCAACTACTTAAACATACATACACGTACACTGAAATTTTCAAACTCGAATACTAAATTTTCGTGTCGTGTATCAGATTGTCGGGTGGTCTAAATTATAATTAGACTTAGTTATAGTTTGTTCTGCACAACTCTGCAAGAACATGAAGCTCATTCATTGTTCCAAGAATCACCATGAGGTACTTCTCTCAAACATTCAATAACTATGTTTAATGTATGCAACACATGCGAGTCTATTTCTTAGTGTTTGTGTTGCTAAGTCTGTAATTTTGTGTGTTTGAAGCTTGGAATGATAGTGAGAAAATTGTTGCATATAAGAGATAAGAAGAAAAATGATTATACTGACGATGTGGTGGAAGATGATTTCGATAATACTGAATGTGATACAGAAGGTTTGATTTTAGTTTACTGATTCAATTGTCGGTTTCGTGTTTGTGTGTTAATTTTTGGTTCTGATCATTGGCTACAATTTTTCATTTTTTCGTCTCGACAGAAATTTGTTTATGGCCAAGAGACTCCGGATTTAAAGATAACAAAGACGAGGCGGTTGCAATTGATCCCAAGGGTAATGTATGACATTCGAAATCTTTAAAAAAAAAAATTGTTTTTGTGTTTGATCTGATTCTTAAGTTATTTTTTACTCAGTTCTAAGAGAAGGCATATATATATTATTTTTTGCGAAAGACTTTTTGTATTTTCTTACGCACTTGGTGCATTTTCTAATATCTTTGCGTCCTTTTTTTATTTGAAAGAAAGGTATTGTTGCTTGGTTCTTTAATTTAGAGTACCGCATGTTAAGTAACACTTTTGTTTTATATACAATAAGAATCTGTGTATGAGTTTTTAGTTTACATCCAGCTTCCGAAAAGATTCCATTCTTAGGATATTCTGCTGCATTAGTCATTAGAGTATTCTTTTCGGGATTAATGTATGATGTGTATTAATCATTGGCTTTGTAAATTCAACAACAAGACCTCCCCTGCATCACAACATATGGGATAAGACAATGTGTATAAAATGTCTTAATACACTACAAAGTGAACTAACAAAAATATGATATTTCTGGTGGACTGAACTCTTGTATTTGGGTCGATGCACTACTGAACTGAGAGTCTGAGACACTGAACACCGAAAGCATGATCCAGGTATACTTGGTCAATCTAGGTAAACCAGTTAGGTTGTCAATGTGCATAATATATCTCTGTCCGCTGCCAAAATTGTTTCATTTAGGCAAATAAATTGGCATTTGACCTGTGTACATGTTTTTATGTGTTTATGCAGTTTCCATTATTGAAATCCTGTTGCAAAAAGAACATTGCAGTCCCCATAATTTAAAATTGTTTATTTTGGTTTGTCACTTTTTTCTTAAGCTTAAGGATTCACTTCCGAGATCAAGAAGACGAAACTCTGAGACATTCAGAGCACAGTATATAACTGCAAAAGAACTCAGGTCCACTAAGTTGATAAATAATGAAATAGTAGCATTTTGACTATCGTAAGGAAAACATTGGTATTATTGTAACTGATGCTCTCATCCTTTTTTGTAATGTGTGCTATTAGAGTATGTGCTGGTACGTGGAATGTTGGAGGTGAACTTCCACCAGATGACCTGGATATTGAAGAATGGTTAGACATCAGAGAACCTGCTGACATATATGTTATCGGGCAAGTATTGCATTTATGTATTTAATAATCATATTATGTTTTGTGAAATTAGACAAGAATCGTTCGCTGAGTTGCTACTGATACATATTTGTACTTTGTCAGGGCTGAGTTTTAGGTTTTTTCTAACTTGGGTAGAGCTATTTGCACATTATGCATAATAAACTGTCTCTGCCTCTCACTCACACATATGCACAGTCGCACAGAATTATCTTTTCTAATTCAGTGTTAGTTGCATTTTATGATTTTGTATGCACAAAGATAGACTAGTTAACTGCCGCATCTGTTTTCTGCAGTTTTCAGGAGATCATACCATTAAATGCTGGCAATATCTTTGGTGCTGAGGATAGTCGTCCTATTCCAAAATGGGAACACATTATTGGTGAAACTCTTAATAAAACTCAACCTGTAAAAACGAAGTGCAAATGCCACAGTAATCCTCCGTCTCCGTCAAGATTTAAGAAATCTAAAGATTTTCCACATATAGAAGATGAATTATTATTTGAAACTGATAGTGATGAGCAGGATGAGATATATTCATCGAATGACGATTCCAATTATAATGAAGACAGAGATGAATTAGTTACAGGGCAAGAGGTGCTTCCATCTGTGGATGCTCCATCCCCTACTTCTGGAGCTAATTTTAGTAAGCAACTTGATAAACAATTACCGAGACATCTTAATTCTCCAAAAACATTGACAAAACTAAATCTCCCAACAGAAGACTCTAAAGGAAATGCAGAAGCATCTGTTCCTGTGCAGGGCAATAGAATAATAAAAACGCTCAGTAAGTCAGATATGGTGGGCTTAAGCTGGGCTGAACCACCATTGGATCTTTTGGCTCAGAGTATTTTAGATAGGCCTAATTCGCTTAGATCCTCAAGGTCTTTCAAAGCCTCTAAATCTTTTAGGACTTCTGATTCTTCCAAGTCATCTATGACTGATGATGCTAGAGTGCAGTCAGATGCAGCTTCTATCTCAAAAGTTGATGTCGAATCGCTTGTGAACCGGAAGAGAAAATCCCATTATGTAAGGCTGGTAAGTAAGCAAATGGTTGGTATTTTTCTCACTATGTGGGTCCACCGAAGTTTGCGAAGACATATCCAAAATGTAAATGTGTCTACCGTTGGCGTTGGTGTTATGTGTTACATAGGCAACAAGGTATGTTCTCTTGTCACTCTGTCTTTATATTTTTGTTTAACTATTTCTAATATATTTGAATTGTTTCTGTTCAAAACATTTGAGTTCTCTCCCTATGCTTTCAATTTTACAATTTTTTTCTTTTACATATTATTGGTGTTATAGAACTTATAAGTTATATGGCACTGCTAAGCTAATGTAGAGCTAATGTAGAGCAGTCCATCGACCTACGTAAATATAATTAACAGGCAAAATAAGATAACACATATAATCAAAGCAATAGATGAAAATACTTTAGGATGACCAAAAGACCTGACGGAGCTATACGAACACTGCTTAATGAACTATCTTGGTGATCACAAAGTTAACTCCATAACCATTAGCCTAGCGGCTAGCGGACTAGCTTGGTGACAACAAATTCAAGTCCATAACCATTAGCCTAATGGAGTAGCTTGGTGCCGACAAAGTTAACTCTGTGACCATTTTTTATGGGTTCAATATTCATACTCTCAAGTTCTTATTTGTGAAACCTGCTCATCTGGATATAGCTTTTTTATGGGTTCAATATTCGTATTCTCAAGTTCTTAGTTGTAAAATCTGTTCATATGGCTATAGCCCACAAGAGCAATCTTAGTTATAATTAAATGTCAATAGCCCATCTTTGCTATTACAGTCCATCGTGCCGGTATTACATAAAACATTTATCTATGAGTGTTTATCGTGGAAGACCTATATTGTGTTGTGAACTTGTGATACTAGAAGTCTAGAATCACCAAATTAGATTAAGATCATATATCCCTGCATACTTAACGTCTATGCGGTGCCATGTAATGGAACTGTTGCACTAACAGTTTTTAGGTGTCTATTCCTGAATGGCTAACATCTTCACATTTTTACTTTTAAAACAGGTCCTACCATGATATAGTTGGGTTCCTGAGGATCGCATAACAGACATTATTGAAGATGGTTCTTGTTAAAAACTTGAAATGACGTGTTTACTTGCACTATCTTGTTGTGTATTTAGTTGTAGCATTTCTTGTGAATCATGTTTGTCTTTTATCTGATTATTATAGCTTTTCATTTTGCCCCACAGGGTTCAATATCAGTCAGCATGTCAATATACCAAACTCTTTTCTGTTTCATATGTACTCACCTTTCAGCTGGTGAAAAAGAAGCTGAGGCAATTAAAAGAAATGCTGATGTGCATGCTATACATCGTAGGACCCATTTTAATTCCTTTTCAAGCATTGCACTTCCTAAAAGCATCCATGATCACGAGTGAGTTTCTAAATCCCTTTATGTTCTTTCTTATATTTTCGTTCCCACTAACAAAATTGTTTAGCCTCGGAAAGCATACAAATTTCTTTATGTGGTTATGGCATTACTGATACATTCATGACAATTACAAATTGCTGGATCATTGTGTGTCTTGGTCCTTCTCATGCTCTTGAAACTCTTGCAAAATCCTTGTTTCTTCCGTTTATATTAGAAAAATATTATGATGTGGTATTTTCGTCAGCTACCCTCGAAAATGAAGTAATAGTACACATAGGTATATTAACTGCCAACTCTCATAACTCAAGCAAGTTTTGTAGCAACTCTCACTGAGCTAATATAACGTTTTCATTTGGTAGGAAAATAATTTGGCTAGGAGATCTTAATTACCGCATAAATTTGCCTTACGATGAAACACGACAGCTTATTTCCAGAAAGGACTGGTCTGAGCTGGTTCAGTATGACCAGGTAGGTGAAAAATGTTACTGTTCCTCCTCTTTATTTTTATTTGAATAAAATTCTAAAACAATATTTGTTTTCACTTGCAACTTTATGATTTTGTACTGAACCATTCTGGTTAACTCAACAGAGGAAAAAGTTATTGCCATTCTATAATTGTATTAACATTATGTGGAATGTCATAATAAAGGTGAATAAGACATTTAACTAGCAATATGTGATACTTGGTACTAATTCAGGTTCATTGTTAATATGTGTGTCTGAGTTTAAAATTTAAGAATGAAACATTTTCAAATTTGCTGCTGCTGTGTGCTAAGGCAATTGTTTTATAGTATTTTTTTCATGTTAATATTTTGTGAAGATGCTTAATTAAATAAGATCTTCTTAACTGACAGCTTGCTCAAGAGTTTAGGAGAGGTAGAACATTTGATGGATGGTCAGAAGGTACATTAAACTTTCCACCAACTTATAAGTATGAGCTAAATTCAGAGAAGTATTACGGAGAAGATCCTAAAATTGGTAGGCGAACTCCAGCATGGTATGTAAGATGCTTCGTGTTTTGCCTCACTTCTAGTAGATGGACTCGTATTTGATTGTTTGTTATGTAAAATAAGATGTCTACCAGATATTAGTTTTTGCAGTCTCGTATTTTCCTCAATGTTCCTTGTAACTTCCTCTCCTTTTTTTTTTTGTATATCATTCATGTTTTAACCAACATTTTGTCTGGCAGCAATATCACTATCATTGTTTCTTGATATACTTAAAAATTACCTCCTTAGTTCTGTATATCTGTTTCTGATTATCACTGTATTGTTCATTTACCAATATTGACTTATTTCCCTTGTATCATCTATTCAGCACCAGTTTATATATATGTAAACATTATAATTTATGATCTGTTGTCTATTTCCGACATCAATTAACTAATTCGTATCACAAAAGGAACATAAATGGAATTCTCTAAGTTCAAGGTTGTATAACTGTAGATAATTTAGGTGTATTTAGGTTATTGTTCAAAATCACAAAAGAAAATGTGGTAATAGATGCATATGATATGAATAATCATGTAAAGAATATCTTTGATTTAATGAATCCCTATACAGTTTTCTTGATAAATATTTGCATTTAGTTCTATGCTTAGTTACATATGATATGAATAATAATGTAACCTGCAGCTTTTACTATATATGAATTTGTTGTTGGCCAAGACCAAAGCATAAAAGCACAAGGCTTTACATGCATAGTTTATATGTAGATGTTCTTAACCATTAAGCTTGTGCATATACTGATCCAATAATTCATTTCCTTTTTATTCTCCTAGTAATATTGGCTACTTTCAAACACCTGACTGTATTGCATGTGATTTCTTTCAGGTGTGACCGCATTATATCATTTGGGAAGGGGATGAAACTTATAAGCTACAGAAGGACTGAGCACAGGATTTCCGATCACCGACCTGTTGCTGCAACATATATGGTAGAGGTTGAAGTTTTTTGTCCAAAGAGGTTACAGAAAGCCCTGTCATATATTGATGCAGAGATTGAACATGACGAATCTGTTGCCAATTTGACAGTGGCATCAATAAGTTAGGATCAGGACAGGCAAGAATTTTACATTAGTCCACTGGTTTTTAACTTGCAAGAATGATCAGGCTTTTTGAAGTCGAAACAAATATTTAAACTTATTCCTATAGTTGGTAGATGTGCAAGTTTTAGCTTAATACTCAAAACTAGAACTACTGTTTTCTGGCAATTGTGGCTGTGGGTGCTGCATATATTAGCACAAAATTATTGGGTAAAACTATGTTGTCAAATAATGTTACCGGCAATTTGATACTCCCTCCATTTCAAAATGTACAAAATATATATAACTTAAGTTTTTTAACATGCATGTGATTAAAATTATTATTTTAAAATTTTTTAATATTAAAAATAATAATTCTCAAATTATAATAATAAAAGCATCTAATTAATATATTTAATTTAATATAATTTTAATACTTATATAAAATATAAATATAATGGTTGGTTGGTTACATGGCATAATATAATCACAGCAAATATCTAATACTTAGGTTTGATTGGTTACAAGCCTATAATGGTTGGCACTTGGCATGATAACACAAGTGGTAGAATGCTATAATTAAAATGTTAAAAAGTGAAGGAAAATATCTTAATGCCGATGTCGATTGTTGACAACTGCCCTCTAGTTGAGATATTTCTGCCCATTTCCAATATAAATGTGGTCATAATTTGTTCTCAAAATAGTTACCACAAACACTTTTTTAAGCTCAAGTATTTCCCAAACATATCGTTTAGATTTTGAACAAAAATTTGTTCTTATAAATATATATTATAAGAGCCACAATTAAGAGTAAGAGCCTTACAACAGGAGCAATGCTTCGTTGTTCGATCTAACCCTTTTTCAGATTTTTCTATGCCAACACCAGCACTGTATAACATTATGTATGACACCAAGGTTAGGTCTGAAAATCTAAAAAATCACTACAAACTGTGTTAGTATATAATATTGTATGATGTGTGTATTGTAACAAACTGTATTGTATAAAAAAACCCGCTAACAACTTTGTAAATTCAGCCTGCGTTAAATCATGAATTTATTAAGACGAATTATTAATCACAAACAAATTGTCACATCAACTTTAAATTGCACCCAAAACTTTGGTAGAAATTAGTCAAGCAGACACCATTAACTGAACACTTAAATTGAGTTATTAATATTATAATCCCGGTCAAAAACGTGTCATTCCCACTCTTTCAACAAAGTGATTCCGACTCGCAATTTAATTTTATGGAGCTGAATAGGGCTTCCACTATAAAAGTCAACTATTTATTTATTTGTTTTTAATTTTATTTAATCATTTTAGGGATGTGATCGGTGTTTTAAAAGATAGAAATCAGAATTAGTTGATACCGTATAATTAATCGGATAATCGGTGTTAGTGATTAATCAAAGCATTAATTATAAATAATTTAATATATAATTATATATAATTATATTTTTTTGTCAACATATACAATAATGAATAATAAATTGTATCATAGTACAAATAACTGGATCAATGAATTCTTTTTATTTAAGAAAAATTATTATTTACCGAACATGTCATGTAGAGATGACTGCAGATATTTGGATAATAATACTTTAAAATTTGATAAGAAAATATCCATAGTATCAGATCTCATAAAACTTTATTGTTTAAAAAATAAAATATTCCCTCTTTGTGTATATCAAAAAACAAGATAAATAAATAAAATATAAAATATTATACAATAAGTTCATTTTAAATAAGTACTCACATCAATTGAAGTGATTCATTTTTAAGTTCAATTTTATAAAATATTGATTGAATAAATAAATTAAACGGCAAAGCTTTATATAATTATATTATTATATTATACTAATTTATATTTGTGCGATGCACAGATCAAATTATTTTAATATTTTCTTTATATAATTTAAATTTTTGAAACGAGTCCGAGTGAAACTCATAACTTGAAATCACACCATATAAATTTCTTTATCACGGATTACCAATCGTGCTCAATAATGTAATATAAGAGCATTCCCAAACTCTCTGGTAAAATTATAGATATCATGATTTCATCTTCTTCTATTGAACTTCTAGCTATTATCTAACCTTTTGTATTACTTTTAAACCTAGCTTTACACACACACATATATGTATATATATGTATGTATATTATATTTAATATATATATATATATATATATATATTTATAATACTTATATTATATTTAATATTTTAATTTTATATAAAATTAAATGTAATTTTTTAATTAACTAAATTAATTAATTAATTATATAATTATTTAAAATATATATGGCACTTTTTAAATATTTACTATATATCAATTTATTCGATTTTTAGTTTATTTTTTATATTTTGAATTTTATATAATATTAAGTATAAAAAAAATATTTTTTGTTAACCAAATTTATTAATTATTATATCATTATTTTAATATATATGTGTATATATATTGAATAAATTTTAATTATATGTATTATAATGTATAAAAGTAATTTTTATTAATTACTTTTTCTCATCTTTAAATATTTTATAGTATTTTCAGTTATATTAATTATTATTTTTATTTTAAAATTCATAAATAAATATGAAAATATTATAGTATTATCAATAAATATCATAACATTAATTATACTTTATATTTTAACTTGTATTGAATAAAAAAATTAATTTTAATTTAATTTATAATATTTCCTTTTATGTATATATATAATTAATTACTATATAACTGATAGAATATAATTGTTGTAATATAATTATTGGATTTTAAAAATAATAAGATGTTAGAAATAAAGAACTGTTGCTGTCAGATATTATTTCGAACAGAGTTTAATGAAACCTATTAGAATTTAAGCATAATTTAACTAAATATATTTTATTTGAACTTCTATTGAATAAAATTAATTAAATTTATTTTAAATATATATTTAAAAATAATAATAAAATATACCTAATGATTATACCTGATCTTACATGTTACAAAAATTTTTGATAAGAAGATTGCTCTTAAATAATCATTAGAAGCCGTAATATTTTTAATTAGACAGTGGACGCGTGTGAAATGAGAGGAAAATATCAGGGCCACGTTGGCAGATTAGCCAAGTTGAGCAAGAGAGAGAGGCCAGTTAAAGATCTCCCTCTCTCCTCTCTCCTCTCTCTCCTCAATCATTTTCTCTCCTCTCTCCCACTCTCAAATCTCATCTTCTTGTTTTACAGTCAGCAACACAAATTACAATTTTACAAATAAAAATAAAACTTTGAAAATCAAGAACACAACCCCATCTCATACACAACACAACACAAAGATTCTCAACCATATATTTCTGTAAATCTCACCCCAGGTACCTGTTCTCACTATTTTTTCCTGTCAGAAATATGTTTTATGTATACTTAATTTGCTTTTTACAGCTTTTTCTTTGATGGGTTTGTTAAGTTTATGTTAAAATGTGTATAAAGATTGAATCTTTGGCCTTGATTCTTGATGTACAGCTAAGAAAGCAGCTTCCTTTTTTTTATTTGTGATGTGGGGTTTCTGTGTGTTGCTTAATTGTGACTGTTTTTTGAGAAATATATTTATGTGTTATTTAATTCTTTTGTTGAGCTTCATGTTTGGTTTGATGATAAAAATGTATAAAAAGATTGAATTTTTTGCTTGATTTTTGATCTTCTTGTTGCAGAGATAAGAAAGAAGGTTTCTGTTTTATTTGTGATGAAAATAAGTTTCAGATTTCTGTGTTTTTGTAATTATTATTATATTTTAGTTTTTGGGTTTTATGCAAGCTTGATGCATACAATTTTAATTCAAGATTACTTCTTTCTCAGTTGCAATATTAACATTTAGAAAAAAAATTAAGTTGCTTAGAGTTGAATATTTGATAGTTTCTGTTTCCATTAGTATTGGTTGTATTGGATCATTGGCTATATTATTCTATATAGGTTTGAATGTTTGATTTTGTTTCAGATGGAATGTAAACTTTGTGAAGTAATATATTTAGAGATAATTTTGAGTTTGTTTTCTTTAGAGTCCAATTAAATAGAGGGATTTATATTTAAGTTTAGAAAATGTTAAGGCTGTGTTAAGGTTGGTAAGTGAGGTATCAACTAGGCTAAAGCTTAAGGATTTTGTGAATCAATTTAGTTTTCGTTCATGTTACTATTGGGTTACGGATTATAATTGTACTCGTATAGCTATTTAAGTTGTGGAACTTTGCAACTAAGAGATGCAATAAATATGTTTTTATAATATTAAATTGAGCTCGAGGTCTCTCTGATTCTATAAGAGATCTGGGCCACTGCTTTCTTTAGGACTTAACATGTTGAATAACAATCTTCTAGTACTTGATTGGTAGCAGCGGACGCGGAAATTGAAGATTGCGCTTTGTTAGCTGGTCCCGTCTCGTTACAATTAAGAGATTATTCTAAAGACACTCTTAATGGCTACATCATGTGAGAGGTGGATTGATGGTCTTCAATTCTCCTCATTGTTTTGGCCTCCTCCCCATGACAAACATCAAAAAAAGGTGCACTGGTTGCTTAATCTGTCATTAAATGCTGCCATTTGCTTTTCAGTTGCTTTACACATATAACATTCAGTCCAAAACTTAGTTGAATTATTATCTAAGCTTAAATGGGAGAGAAATATTTCGGACTGTATGATATATTTTGTAGCTTAATGCTCAGATTGTTTCCCATATCCCAGAGAAGGTTACACTTCCTGAGTAACTTAAGAAAGTAAGAAAGTGAACATTTGACAAATTTGTGGAAATGTAAATGGTGTAAAATTCAAACATAATTCTCAAACTTGTACCTAATTGTAAAATTCAAACATAATTCTCGAACTTGTACCTAATTGTGGAAGCTAAGTTGAGCTTAATTCGCAAGACTAATTATTTCATAATTTGTATGCACAATCATCTGGTTTTAGGGATGGAACCCGTTGTACATTTTCTTTCTATATATTTTTCTTCATTCTTACTTGAATATACATGGAAGTTTGATTCTTATTATTCTGCTCCTTCCTCTTTTTAGGCTCAAATCACTGCATATGTTGATTACTTTGCTCGATTTGAATCAGAACAGTTTCCTGAAGATATAGCCGAGGTAATTTATTTGCTATATACCAGTAGTATACCTCTTCAAGTAATTTGATTTAGAGAAAAATTGTGAATCAAGAGACTCTCTCAAATTTTCATGCCTTTGCATTATCTTTTTTTATTTAATAACGTAACTTGGTGAATGCTGCTAATTGGTAGTGTTGTATTATCTTTTAACAGCTGATCCGGAACCGTTATCCCTCAAACGAAAAACGCCTATTTGATGATGTGTTAGGTAATATTTTATGTTATGTTGCTTTCTATGTGAAGTTTGATAATTTTTGGGATCGTCATTTTAAATAATTTTTTCCCCACATTTCTAAGAGAACCTAATGACCTACGAATATTTGTATTTCTGTTCACAGCAACATTTGTCCTTCATCATCCGGAGCATGGACACACTGTCATTCTTCCTATAATATCATGTATCATTGATAGCACAATTGAATATGACAGGAGTTGCCCCCCTTTTTCTTCTTTTATTTCCTTGGTCTGCCCTAGCAGCGAGGTAAGCAACTCATGGGCATTAAGATTCTTGCTCGTACTATATACACAAGAAATATCCAAATTAAAACAGCATTTCGCAATACCTGTTCTTGTAACTGACATTTGACATTTAGATCTTGTAGTGTTCTAAACATCTAAAAGATAAAATTTACTTGTAATCAATTTACAGGATGAGTACTCTGAGCAGTGGGCTCTGGCATGTGGAGAAATACTGCGGATATTAACTCACTATAACCGACCAATTTACAAGGTTGAGCGACAGAACAGTGAAACAGATAGAAGTAAAAGTGGCAGTCATGCTACAACAAGTAACTCTGTAGATGGTGAATCAGTTCCACCACCTGTGCAAAATGAAAAGAAACCATTGCGTCCTTTGTCCCCATGGATAACTGATATATTGCTTGCTGCACCACTTGCTATTAGAAGTGACTACTTTCGTTGGTAAGTGACTACGTTTACCAAACATTTATGGATTCCTGGATATGTTTGTGCGTATGTATAGATGAGTGTGTACAGTATGATGAATCTAGCTATTCCATGGAACTGCTAGACTGTGAGTCTAATACTAATGAATTTCAACTACTTGGTTCCCTTGTGTTAGGTGTGGTGGTGTGATGGGGAAATATGCAGCTGGAGAGCTTAAGCCACCATCTATCTGTAAGTGGCTTTAGATCATAAAATATAACAAATGCCAGGACCCCTGAATCTGTTTCTCATCCTATATCTGCAGAAACATGTTAATACCAATTGTAGTTTGAAATCTCCTATGAGAAGTTCATTATATATTTATTTGTATTAATTAGGATGTAACATGAGGTGATTAAATGTGATTCATTAGGAAAGATACTCTCGAAAAGCGATGCCTCTCCTGCACCAAAATTATCTCACATATTTCATGTTTAGCTTTATTTTGTATGATCATGGTCAGTACTAGATTAATAAATAATTATGCATGTTTCTTGCCCCTTTTCCAATGGTATATGCGATGCACTTCTCTGAGAGACTTTCAAATATAGTTCTGAATATCTACGAATAAAAAAGGACATTAAGTCATTAAGTAAAGGAGATCAAAGAAAATGGAACATGACATAACAATGCAGTCCCAAGTCATCAAAAAAAATTCTACTAGTTATGGTAATGAGATAACATGGTATTTATTCATCTAATTAATTTGCTTGTATCTTTCCAATGATAGCTTCTTCACGTGGAGCTGGAAAGCACCCTCAGTTAATGCCATCGACTCCTAGATGGGCTGTCGCTAATGGTGCTGGTGTGATATTAAGTGTTTGTGATGAAGAAGTGGCTCGCTATGAGACTGCTACTTTAACTGCAGCTGCTGTTCCTGCACTTCTTCTTCCTCCTCCGACAACATCTATGGATGAACATCTTGTTGCTGGGCTGCCAGCACTAGAGCCATATGCCCGGTTATTTCATAGGTGACTTTTCAACCCTTATAGGCGGTATATTTCTTTGTAGGCAAAAGACATTATCTGCATTCTGGTGTATGTTTGCCACAAGATAACATTGAATTTTTCAATTTCTTTTGGTTAGATATTATGCAATTGCTAGTCCAAGTGCTACCCAAAGACTTCTTCTTGGACTTCTAGAAGCACCACCATCATGGGCTCCAGATGCCCTGGATGCAGCTGTTCAACTTGTGGAACTCCTTAGAGCAGCAGAAGACTATGCATCTGGAATGAGGGTACATTGTAACAATCTCAATATCAGTTAAATACGTCAAGTAGTAAACAGTTCTGTGTATATAAATACGGGTAGTCCGATTTCTGTGAGCTTTTGATTTGAAAGTACCTATCGTTTTTTCTGATAATTGCTATAGTCTCGCCTTTTTTACTTTTCGATTGAAGGTATTGACTTGTAAATGTTAAACAGTGTCTTCAGTTAATTTTGACAGTAATCTTTTTCTTTAGGCAATTTTGTTTGGTCTCTTGAGTTGGAGAATGAAACCACCTTGGACAGTGATCTAAATAGTCTCTAGTTTCTGTCAATGTACAATTTATTGTAGTACATGTTCTTTATTAGCAGTTTGTGCCTGAATTCCACCAACTGCCTAAAGCCTTGTGGTTATTTAATTTACCGAGCTTCTTTCTGGTTAATGTAAACAGTTTCAAATACAAGTGAATTTTCAAATATTACTAACACATAACCATCTGTTACAGAACTGAAAAGTCTAACAAGGTTAAATTTTCATTCAGAATTAGATAATTAAGCGTACAAAGAAGTTCAATTTAAAATATTGTCATCTTCAATTCAACTTATTTATTAATATATGTAGTCTTCCAGCTCTTTAAATTGTAGTACAGGATAATAAGCAAGTTATAGTTTGTTGTATTAACTTATTTATGTGTATCTGTAACAACTTATAGCACCTGCATGCTAACCTTACTAAGTTATTATGGAGTGATGCAATGTTTACACATTCATCTCTCCTAAATTTTTTAATTAATAATAGTTACAAGAACAGATTACAATGTTTATCAATCTGATGCAGCCATTGCTGATAGCTATGTCATACATTATTGTAGCTTCCGAGAAATTGGATGCATTTGCATTTCTTGCGTGCAATTGGGACTGCAATGTCCATGAGAGCAGGTATAGCAGCAGATGCAGCAGCTGCTCTATTGTTTCGTGTACTTTCACAACCTGCTTTGCTTTTCCCCCCACCAAGACAAGTTGAAGGGATTGAACCTCAACTTGAACAAGTGGGTGCTTCCATTTCATTGCAGAAAAAGCAGGTATTTGTCATTATATGATTGGAGATGAGTTGAGTTGAATGCTTTAAGGAACTATATGCTCTGTTTTTATAATATATATTTTGGGCATTTCTTTCCTAGAAATAGTTATGCACATGTTATAATCTATTTCTCATCCATAAATTATGGATTAACAGAGAGAACAGCCATCTGCTGAAGCAACTATAGAAGCTACTGCCCAAGGGATTGCATCACTTCTTTGTGCTCATGGCCCTGAGGTTGAATGGAGAATATGTACTATATGGGAAGCTGCTTATGGCTTGATTCCTTTAAGTTCGTCGGCTGTTGATCTTCCAGAAATCATAGTTGCAACCCCATTACAACCACCCATTTTATCGTGGAACCTATATATTCCTCTCCTTAAAGTCTTAGAGTATCTTCCCCGTGGTAGTCCTTCTGAAGCATGTCTCGTGAAGATATTTGTTGCATCTGTGGAGGCGATTCTTCAAAGAACATTTCCGCCTGAGTCCTCAAGAGAAGAAGAAAGAAAAACAAAATATTCTTTCGGGTCGGCTTCTAAAAATCTTGCTGTCGCAGAGCTTCGTACAATGGTCCACTCTCTATTTTTAGAATCATGCGCATCAGTAGAGCTTGCTTCACGCCTGCTTTTTGTTGTGTTAACTGTGTGTGTTAGTCATGAAGCACAGCCCAACAGGGGCAAGAGACCAAGAGGTGAAGACACTTATCCTTCTGAAGAGTTCTCCATGGAGTTGCAGGTAGTAAATAAAACACAAAGAGACCTGGGAACTACAAAAATAAAAAGACAAGGACCTGTTGCAGCTTTCGATTCCTATGTCCTTGCAGCTGTCTGTGCTCTTGCTTGCGAGCTCCAACTCTTTCCTTTGATCTCAAGGGTTGGAAATAAGGCCAATTTGAATGGTGTAAAGGATGCTGTAAAGCCTTTAAAAGTTGATGAACCTCGTAGTGAGTTCCGCAATAGTATTGACACTGCAGTTTGTCATACTCGCAGGATATTATCAATTTTAGAGGCACTATTTTCTTTGAAACCCTCCTCCATTGGCACCTCTTGGGGTTACAGTTCAAACGAAATAGTTGCAGCTGCTATGGTTGCAGCTCATATTTCTGAATTATTCAGAAGGTCTAAGGCTTGCATGCAAGCTCTCTCTGTATTGATGCGCTGCAAGTGGGATAATGAAATTCACTCCAGAGCGTCTTCTCTTTATAATCTTATAGATATTCATAGAAAAGCTGTAGCATCTATTGTCAACAAGGCAGAACCGTTGAAAGCGCACCTGTTGCATGCACCTGCTAGAAAGGATTCTTTGATTGACCATGAAAAAGTTCAAAATGAATTTCTAAATCCTTCGTGCTCAGATTCATCGCAGGGTTTGCAGTCTCGAGACTATGGGAATTCAAGATCTTTATTCAAGTGTAGGAAAGTTTCCCATCCATACGATGAGACCAGAAGTACTGCTGGCAAAGAAATTACAAGTTTCCCGTTTAATGCTTCAGATTTGGCCAACTTTCTTACCACAGACAGGCGCATAGGATTTAATTGCAGTGCAAGAGTTCTGTTAAGATCACTGATGACAGAGAAACAGGAATTGTGTTTCTCAGTTGTTTCTTTGCTGTGGTACAAATTGATTGCAGCGCCAGAAACACAACATACTGCAGAAAGTACTTCTGCTCAGCAAGGGTGGAGACAGGTAGTTTTCTTTGTTTGATAAAACCTCGCAACTCCTGTAAGGATACATAATTGTTATGTAGTGCACGGTAAACCTTTTGATTGCAGATTGGTGTTATCATTGTTTTGGCTATAGGAATTAGAGGTAAAGAGCATGTTGGACTTTTGATTCTCATGAAGTCGTAGATATCTGGGACACAAAATTGCAAAGTGTTAAGTTTTGGCTGTAAGCGAAAACTTAGAGCCAATTTTGTATCACACTAGGGGATTCATCACTAGCGGCATCCTTATATATGACTTGAGCTTGCATGCCAGAACTGTTAGATTAGTAATCATTACATTAGGATAATATTTTTCTATTGATATGACTATAATATTATATTATTATCTGCACTCTATAATTATGTAGTGACGTGTTTTGTTTATTTGCTATGTTTAAACTCGGACGCACTTCACACGTGTCTAATCACTAATGAGACTTGAACCCTCATCTTATTGTAAAAAGGGGAGAGGGGTAACTGCACTAGAAATCATTGGTTAAGATGCAAGGTTTCTGTTGCGTGAAAATTATGTACAGTAGTTACGTAGTTGAATGCCAAGTTCTGCCTGCCGTTTATAATTATGTGCAGGTAGTTGACGCGCTCTGCAATGTGGTAAAAGCATCACCGACAAAAGCTGCAACAGCTGTTGTTCTTCAGGTAACTTGAATCGATACTATCAGAAGACAACTGATTGATTGGATTTAGTACTAACAATCAATTGCATGGAAGCCTTCAGGATTTTATTGCATTATTTTTTTTGTTTGTTTTTTGCAGGCAGAGAAAGAGTTGCAACCATGGATTGCAAAAGATGATGACCTTGGTCAAAAGATGTGGAGAATCAACCAGCGCATTGTAAAACTGATTGTGGAGCTAATGAGAAATCATGAAACTCCTGAGTCATTGATAATTTTGGCTAGTGCTCTGGACCTTCTTCTACGTGCTACTGATGGAATGCTTGTTGATGGAGAAGCATGCACCTTGCCGCAACTGGAGGTAATATCACAAGTTCTATATATAACATATACTTCCCCTGTTATATCTTAGATATTGTACATGATTTGGTATTTGACATCTCGAGTTTAAAGCATTTCTAGATTTGACTTTATTCCTTGTTCATTATTCAAGCATAATATGGAGTAATCAAGATATTATAATTTCTTTAATGACATATTTACCTGTAATGAGCAGCTTCTAGAAGCAACAGCCAGAGCAGTTCAACCAGTACTTGAGTGGGGAGAATCTGGGGTGGCCGTGGTTGATGGACTCTCAAATCTGTTGAAGGTATAGATTCAACACCTTTGTCAGCATTTCCAGTCTATTATTGTGATTTTAGTGGCATTATTTGATTCTCGTGGATTCCTTTTGTTCCAATTATATTATGAGTATTGATGAGTTTTCCTCTCCAAGATGAAATTTAATAGTTACAGAATATGTGGATAACTTCCTATCGGTCTTCTGTTTGAAGAGCAACTAAATAGAAAGATCTGTATTTATGTTCCTAAAAAATGATATGTATATGACATGTAAATAATCCTATAGTTGTATGCTGTCTTGTTGATTTCATTTTTTTTTAAATATTGCTACATTGTTGCTTGTCAACTTGATACCACATGACACCATTTGATTAAGTGTGATCGTCATGTGACCACTCAGCATAAACAGCATCCTCCTTTACTTTCTTCTACATATAAATTCCAGAAGCTTTACTAATATCTAGGTCTTTATTGTACAGTGTCGCCTTCCAGCTACAGTCCGTTGTCTTTCTCACCCAAGTGCTCATGTCCGTGCTCTTAGCATATCAGTTCTTCGTGCTATTCTACAAGCTGGTCTAATACATCCTGGTGGTAAACAAGTGGAGATAATAGATAGCATCCATAACCCTGCTTATCAATACCTAAACTTAGATATCATTGACTGGCAAGCAGATATCGAGAAGTGCCTAACATGGGAAGCTAATAGTCGACTTTCATCTGGCATGCATATGCAATTTCTTGATACAGCTGCCAAAGAATTAGGATGTACAATATCCGTCTAAACTTAAAACTAACTCTGGATGCAACAAGTCTCATAGGTTTGCATTTCTGGCTCTTATTACCACTTTGCTTCTGAACTGAAGGATGTCTGAATTTAAATGCAACAAAATTCTATAATCCTTCTTGATGTTCATGTACAGTGAAACTCTGAACACCACAATTAGGACGAATCCATGTTATGTTGTGAGCTGGTTGTAATATGGATTGTTATGACACTGAAAAAAATGCTGACCCTACAGACTTGGTTCGGAGTTTTCTAACCCAGTTTGTAATAATATTTTTATTTTCATCCCCTGATTTTTTAGACAGGTCCTTCGTTTCTTCTACTAGGGGAGGTGTTTGTATAATAATATATAGTTCTTGTAGGTTGTAACATATTTTTGAATATGTTAACTTACTTGTATGAATAACAATGCTACTGGCTAGCTGAAGGCACATTTGTGTAAAATCAATTTCAGAATGTAAAAAGTTGCAAACTTTTATGCGGGAAACAAAGCAGACTCTTGATCTCCAATGAGACGAATGAGTTGCGAACTTGTACCTACGAACATAATTTTGTAATACTTGAGTCAAATTTAGCACCAACGAACCAACGCTGACTTTCAAGTAAAATCAACATGAACCACAATCTACATCCAAATATTTTATTATTGGCTAGGAGTATCAAATCTCTTAAAAAATGAGGGAGACGACTACGCCAATGGCAATTTTTTATAAACTTTTCTGATACTAGAAAATTACATACAAGGACTGACAAAAGACGATAATATATATTACTGTATAGTTCAAAAGATATAACATCCCCAATTTTCAGTTTGAATATAATGGGAATTCTGCATTTAGAAAGCATAAATGCCCCTGCAGCCTGCAGGAACGAGTGGTCGTCGACACACGTTTAGTCGCTTATCAATTGGCTAGGACAACCTGTTTTTTAAGCATCACTTATGCTGCACCATTCATATATTATAGTCACCATCGTCCAGGAAAAAATGTTGGCAAATACAAAAGAGATGATTAAAAAAAACTAGAAAAAACTTCTTGTACCGCATTGATTTGGAACTTTTCTACCCGTCTTCCTTCTCGTCGTTCATCCTCCAAGTTCTTATTGTATATCAGGGCATGATCGATCATTCAAGGTCTTAAAAGGAGAAAAGAACATTCATTTGAAAATGCACAAAAAGAAATTATTATAAATTATAACGGGATAGGAGAACCCTTGGGAATGTGAACTCCATACAGTTGTATCCATCCCCAGAAAAGAATTCCAAAATGAAATATATGAATTACAAAATGAGGACAGCTATGATAGTATTTGACTTTGTACGAGTCTGTGTCTAGAATCAGATTGCTAAAACTTTCCTGGTATATAACGTATCTGCTACCCTCTGTATGCTTCAGTCAAAATCCACAATTGATCAGACCTTGTCGTCGAGTTCAGATGGTTCTAAAGATGGAACAAGCTTCTGTTGGCTGTTCCTAGACATTGAATGGCTTCGACGTTCCTTGCCACCAGGTTTAGATGATGCATTCCCATACCACACCATTCCAACTATGGCTATGAGCATGCCAATGACCACTTGTATATTGAGACCCTCTTTTCCAAAGAACAAGAATCCCAAAATCAAAACAAGAATTGTTTTCATATGGCCAAGTACTTGAAATGAAACTGCTGTGAATCTTCCAATGCAGATAAATTGGCTCAGGTTGGTCCCTATTGCGATCAAGCATGAAAGTGATAAAAACACCTGCACAAGAAGAATATGAGAAATACTTTATAATCCCATTTTAAGTAGTAGTGGAACAAAGGAGTTAATAATGCCATGAATGAAGTGATATATAAGGTTAAAGTAGAGACACGGGCTTTCATTAGACTTTAACATTCTACTGGATGAATAATTTGGAACACAAAGGTAAGGGAAACTAGATGGACAGAAGTAACACATGTCGCAGTTATGGCACTCAACTAAAATCATAAATGCGTCGAGAGGTTTAAATTGTATGCAAGTTTCGGACCCTACTCACAAGTTTATTGCTGAACTTGGACTTTCTTTTTTAACATTGCCCTGACTAGTAAAATCTTAGTATCACTAATATCCCACCTCGCAATAAATCTAAAGAGAGAGGATCTTGCAGACATCAACAAATATTTATCATGCAAAATTCATTAAATATTCTCCTAAATTTGCATGTCCCCGTTAATTTACTACCTTCACAGACGTTATGTGTTCATTGTGTCTGACTAAACTTAATTTATTACCTTAACCTTCTCTATTATCTCTCCTTTTTCTTTCCCAATTGGCCATTTCTACTATGTAATATATTAGCTATCTGTCATTACATCATCAATTCATCATCCATTTGATGGTACAGATAAATATACAAGGCAGCATTACTGTTACATCTCGCATAAAACAACAATACAGCGCATTGGGCATAAAGCAAAAGTGGTGCCCATCTGACAAAGCAGAAGATGCTGCATCTCTGGCTTAAGAAAACAAACAGATGCTGCTCATTTGCTCCAATCAGAAGATGGTGCATCCCCAGCTTAAAACAAAAAATGGTTTATATGGGTTTTCACCTACTCATATTACAGTCAGTTCTTCTGCAAAAGTCATCATACAGCTTGTACTATTCGATATCTATTGACTTGAATGTTCTTAAACTAAGCATATATTATGAACATTCTCTCACTTACAATCCTGCCCAAGGTAAAACTAGTTTAAAATCAAAATGCATGTAAACCTTTATAAACAATCAAGCTTAGATGCTAAACAATTATGAAATCTACAAGTACCTATAGGTATCTGTTTCCAGTGACGACAAAATTAATTTTGAAGAATAATTAAATAACATATATATTGGTTCTCATTTTGGTTAAAATATTGAATTGCACAACATAAAATATAGATTATGTGAATTATTCTTTGATAGACAAAAATCCAGAAAGTATGAATAAAGAGGTCAATCATGTATATAAATATTCTTATACTGAAGACAGAACATAGGGAAAATAGAAGGCATAGGCGCATAGCACAGTATAAAAACCATGAAAACTTACCCAAGAGGGCATTCGATAACCTTCCTATATCAGGTCCCTATAGTAAAATAACCAAAATCTTGCAAACTTACAAAACAAATTTCTAAAGCTTGTGATTTGTGAGCAGGAGAAAGTACATTACTCCTTCCGTCCCCTTTTACATGTCCTTTTGATTTTTTGCATGTGTTTTTAGAAAGATACTTCCATATATTATTTTTAAAATTTTCTTTCTTTGAATAAAAGTTTATCATTTATATTTTTATTCAAAAAATATGTAGAAGTATCTTTTTATGCACCTCAAAGTACTTACAAAAAGTCAAAAGGACATGTAAAAGGGGACGGAGGTAATAATCAAAAAGTTCTTTTAATTCTGTGAAAATTCAAAAGGAATTATATACAAAATTCCTCAGGATTATCTAGAATGAGACATTTGTAAATTCTCGTGCCTTTTATCCCAAGTTTAAACCTATGCAGAGTTAGGATCCTGCTAATAAAATACTAAATGGTTCAACTCTTTGACCTGTATTTTAACTATGTACTAGATGTTTGATTCCACATTCTATGCCCAAATTCTTCTACATCTCCTTGGAGATCTAGAGTGTAAAAAGTGGGTTTGCATTTCCAAGTTTATACTGATTTCAAGTATAACATAAGCAGCAGCAATGCAGTATACTTTGCATAAAACTGTACCGGTATAAAACTCCAAATAAAAGTTAAAAGATCTGTGTACTTGGAGAGATTGAAGTGCAAGCTACTTCATGCAGAAACCAAAAACCTGGACAACTACATTGTGCAAAGAAAATATTGAACATAAGTATGATGAATATTATGAAAATTGGATCTGAAGTACTTACTGCAGAGGCCATGTTGAATTCAAAGGCATATACTTTCTGGTGGGTCAATAAATAATCCAAAAAGGGGCCTATTAACAACAGAGAGGCAGCTTGAACTGGTGCGGTATGCCCCAACAAATTAAAAGAACTAAGCGAGTATTTCCGCTGAAGGTAATGAACATACTGCACAATATAAAGAAACAGATTATGCCAGGAATTTGCAGGCAACTAAAATATCAAAGGATATTTTACTCAGAAGCGTCTACAAAATAGGAAAGCCATGTCATTCTTAGCTACCAAAGTTCACAATAACAAAAAAGTTTTTAAGGGTGGAATCTCTAGTTTTACTGAATTAGATATTATTATACAAACTGAGAGTACAGAAGGGTGTATGTCTTCTTAACAACAGTATAATACTGATTGTTCAACTAGACTATAGTAAGCAAAAGAGAGAATCTTGAGCAAGCTACATAATACTATTTGGAGCATATGGGACCTTGCTAGGCAATGTGTAGTCGTTTACCTTTAGTTTGGTGATGGGCACAAAATACAAATATTATAGTCACTTGTAAGAAATTGCATGTTGTCTTGAGTGAAGAACACGCTATTTTGAGTTTACACTATATTCCTTTTCTTAGTTGGACTACTTGCCCTCAACAATGTCAATTCATAAGTATCAAACAATATTATTGTACTTCTATCAAATAATATTAGTAAGTCGATCGTAGTGAATTGAGAAACTTACATACTGCTGCATGGAAGTACTCCAGACTGCAATAAAAGCAGCAATAAAACCTCTACCATTTACACTCACATCAGTAACAGTACAGACTGCAACACCCATCAAAACGACTAGGATGCTCAATTTTGTATCTCTTGAATATCGGATCTTGTCCAAAACAACTTCCAATAAGCAGGATACAGGGATCATACTCAGCTTTGCGATCTGAAATGTAAATCAAACATATGACTCCAAATAGGGATGGATCAAAGAGTTGAATATATCTAGAAAATGAGAAGATCAAGGTACCTGGTAGAATCCCACTGAATTCAACATTAGACTAACGTTCATCCCTACAATAGAGAAGTTTGCAAATAGGACAAATTTAAGAAGCTCTGTAACAGGTAAATGAGAAGGCTGGATATATCCCATCCATCTAAGAACACCCGTCATCAAGGTTGTTGTAAGGAAATGCAAACCAGTTAATGTTGTAGCTGCATGATAGACAAAAATGAAAAGCTATAGAGTAAGTAAAATGGAAAGTATATGTGATTAAAATCTTTGATTACCTAATCAGCAAAATATGGTCATCCTAATCGTTAACGTACATTAATAAGTATGTCCAGTTTTTTTAAGCAGTTACATCGAATCATAAACAGTCTATTTATATTTTAATCTACAAACTATGATTCCCCTTTTCAGCTTGGATCATTATATTTCTTAAACAACACTACTCAACAACACACCTATTACTAAGTAGTATGAAAATCAAAAATCTGATTTGTCTCTACCCTCTAACTATTACTCCCTCCGTCCCAATTCAAGTGTCTTGTTTGACTTTTGGAGTTCAACTTGACTAATTTTTGACTGAAAATGACATATATTATATAATTATAAAAAATACATCATTAGAAAATATATTTAATCTACTTTAAAATGTAACTTTTTATTTTCAAAAATTGTAAAAGAATAATTTCTAATCTTCGGTCAAAGTTTAGTCAAATTGACCACAAAAAGTCAAACAAGCCACTTGAATTGGGACGGAGGGAGTATTTCATAAGGTGCTGGATCAACTAAGACAACTATTAAAGGGATAACTATCCAAAAATGCTATATAGATTGTTCTAGAGACTCACAAATTGCCCGTATGAGCAACATTTAATTTATAATTATCATCTACAGTGGAGCAGACATTGACAGTGAGGAGTTAAGCACACAGTTCCAAGAATTGCTGACAAGAGAAGCGACGTGGATAAAATCAAATCGATTGTCGTAGTTGTACTTTAATTTACCACTAAAAGGATGCAATGGTACCCACAAGGGCCAAAACAACTTTTGCTGATATATAAGCTATCCAGTATCCACAACTACTGAGTAAACTTAGAAACTTACACGATCATTATACACAACTAATGCTTCGCTCTTGTGAACATAAAATTCAGGCCTAAAGTATGGTATAGATTAAAATATTTATTACAAAAGAACAAGGTTAGAAATAGTACATTTCCAACCATAATTAGCATAGTACAGGTAGGAAAATTTATCTTTGAAGTTGTTTTCGTTGAGTATAGATTCCAAAGTACATTTCCAAACATACTTAGCTTTTCTCGCTGTTGTATAATGCAGCTAGAAAAACATATCTTAAGAGAGAATATCTTGTATTTCACTTTATTACTAATCTAATATATATATATATATACATTGTTTGAAAAGCATCTATAAACTATATTACTATCCCTGCATAGCAGTTCCATACTTATATTTCTCATAAGAAAGTAAATTCAAGACTAGATGGTCATGAGTGGAGTATCCCAACAAAACGAGATACTGACCATCCAGTTTATATTCATCCAATATAAGACGCTCATGTCAGCAAGTGTGATCATATTACACTAGTTATTAATTTGATTAGTTAATAAGAAGTGATTTGAATTGTTAAAAATTGCACATCCTTAGATTTTGCTTCCAAATATCCAACTGTAGACCAGTAGAGCCCTTTAAGAATGCAAGATCTTATATCGAGAAACAAGTTCTTTTTCAGGAATCAGGTGTTTGTAGTAGCAAGTGAACCAAATCAAATTAAACACACCTGATATGTCCCACTTGGAAGTAGGGTCTGAGAAGAGTGAGATGTATGCAAACCTTTCCCAACTCCTAAGAGTAGAGAGACTGTTTGCATGACAACCCAAACCTTTTGTTCTGAGTGAACAATAACTATAATAGGCAATAAGTGTAAAGTTTATCGGTTGCCGCTCTGGTGAGTATTATGTGAAACCCAAATCTATAGATCAGCACCGACAATCCCTTTTCTACCATGTAATTCTTCTTTATATTTAGATGCAATATTAATTAAGATGTTCTAATAATAGCAGTATCAAAATATTGTTTAGAAAAAAAATGAAAGAAAATTATTTTAGAAGTTAAGCCAATCACATGTACATTCATTTATTGACCCTCTGAATACCATCACAACCCAAAAACTAAAAGACAAAATAAATAAAAAACCAGTGCAATATAGTTTAGGTAAAACAATAGGACTTTGAGTGTACCAAAACTAAATCCGTATGTCGCCATTAAAGCTTTATTGACAATGATGATACCAACGGAAGTGACAACATTAAACATCCATGCAGCAGCATCTAGTCCAGCTTTCTTATCGGCCTTGCTTGTTGGCGCCATCTTTTTCAGTTTCAAAATATTGGTCACAACTCACAAGAGGATATCTACCTCTTTTGTACCATACCTAAATTTCTCGTTCCCGCATCAACAACTCACTATAAAGTTTCAGTCTTTACCCCTCAATTTCCCTGAACAAAAAAAAAGCTTCAGCAATTTCGCATATCCAAGTTTCGTTGCATTAATAACAGAATCATAATACTTCTTCTACCAGACTTTAGCAATTAAGGTTCGACGTAGTATGGATATAGTAAAAAATTGTGATCAATTGCGACCATAAATTATTAAATTAACAATGTGTTTAACGCCACTACAACTAGTTGTAAAATCGACTGTGATCATACATAATTAAATTTAACAGAAAATTGTCACTCAACTTAAACATCACTCAGCCTTTATCGAAAATCTCAATAATAACAGTTGATCAATAAAATAAACAAAAATTAACACAGATCCATAAAATGCAACAATCACAAATCAGATCTACATCTAAACTCTGTACACATCATATACATACACATAATATAGATCACAATGAACACTACAATTCGATTAAATTCTAAGATCCATTACCTAAATTACAGCAATAGTTAGCAAATTTATATGCAAAAATATATACAGAGAATTAAAATACTATAATTATACAAAAATAAAAACAAATTGAAGATGAATGATAAAGAGATTACGTGATGAGTAGAAGAGCACGTAATGAGTGTGAATTTGAGATGTTTGTAGCTTCAGCTCTTGAGATTCTGTATATATATGTATGTATATGTGTGAGAGATTGAGAGAGAGATGTGTGTGTATAGAATTAGAAAGAGAGGGAGAGTGGTTAATTCAGTTGTAATTAGTTTTGCATTTTAGGGTTTGACTAGTAAATTGCTTTTGAGTACAGGGTTTACAGCTGGGGATGAATCAAGAAAACCAAAAATGGAAACCGAACCGAAAAATTGAAAAAACAAACTGAGAAAAACCGTTACCGTTAAAAATTTTAAAAATTCATAACTGAACTAAATCGAAGGAACGGTTTGATAACGGTTATGGTTTTATCACTCAAACCCAACCGAAAAACCGAACCATTTATATAATATTATATATATATAATTAAATATTATCATATAAATATATATAATACATTATTTATTATACAAAAACTAGTATAGTTATATATAATAAAAATAACAATATTATTTACTCCTTTTGCAATGAATAGAAGTTATTATTTATTTATTTTCATGTTTTCGTGTCATTTCTGATACTAGTGGCATTGTAGTCTTTAATTCAAAATTTGAATATAAACTCACTTATAATTTTATGATAATAGAAATTATGTTATTATAAATTTTAAATTTTTTTATGTTATAATATTTTAAAACTTAATATTATTAAATTTATATAACACAATTAGGTAAAAAACTGAAAAAATCGAAACCAATGAACGGTTAACCGAACCGAAGAAACCGTTCCGGACAGTTCGGTTACGGTTAATAGGTAAAAACAAAACCGAACCGAACCAACATATACGGTTTGGTAACGTTTTTTTATCAAAAATCGAGCCGAATCGACCCATGCACACCCTTAGAGGATCTCCAAGGGCAATCCCTATTATGGTCCCCTAGAATATAATAAAATAATGATTACCTAAAATATAGGAAATCAAAAAATATTTTGCTCCAATGGTATTCCCCATAATTGTTTCCTATAATTAAAAAAATAATATTTATTCAATATTTTAGGTAATATAGGTAAGGAGTGATATAGTTGGAGTAGATATATGTTAAACTATAGGTAAGAAAAGATGACCTGACATTATAGGGAAATAAATTTGGTTACACAAGGGAAACATTTTCTCTCACCTAATTTTTTTTGGTAAGGAGTGTGATGGTTGGAGTTGAGTTTTATTGTATGGTCACCTAAAATTGTATATGTGACAAAATTATAAGTAAGAATGAGTGATGGTCGGAGATGCTCTTAGATAATAATTTATATTTTTTATAATTTGAATGTAATTATTTTATGAATTTAATGATAATTTAATTAATACTACATAGTGTTTTAAAATATGAGAATCATAATTAGACCGTGAGGGACCGATTAATCGGGTAATCGTTGATTAATCAGATTGATTAATCATAGTATTTATCGGAACTAATTTATTTTATAAATAATAATATTTAATTATATTTAAACATCTTTAAATTATCATAAAATTTATAATATAAAATATCATTAGTTAATACATATTAGATGTTAAGATTTATAAAAAAAACCGCTTATAACATTATTGTAAATCCTATTTATTGTAAATTTATAATATAAATATGTTAATTATTATATTTTTTAAAATTTTAACTTTTTTTAGGGAAAAAAAGTTATGACCGATTTTTTTCCGGTCTCACCCAATTTATGATCGATTTTATTTAAAACGTTCTTTTACCCGATTTTTGATTAATCGAGACGGAACCGGTTCGTAAACCGATTAATCGGAAAAGACGTCTCCTACATAATTTATCTACTTTTCTGATTATTTCTATGAAATTAGGTATGGAAAATGTGGATAAATTAAAGTATAGATTAATTATCTCATTTGAATATGCGGGAAATTGTAGATTTTAATATAATAATAGTAGTATTAGGTTTTTTATAATAATAGTAATATTAGGTTTTTTCCCGAAAAATTAGGTTTATAACTTATAAAGTGAGTATCAATTTTAATAAATTTTCAGGATAAGTTATAATCGAACCCATGACTTGAACCGACATAGCATAAATTTTTAAGCCTTTATCACTTATACCGTTCAATCGTACTCAAATGGTAATATTAATTGTGTTGGAGAAAATTAACTTAAATTGATGTGGGAATTTGGATACTTGGTGTTCATATATAAAGCAATATAAAACTCAGTTTTAAAAGAACAAATTTCATTTCATTAGTGAGACTTTGTTTTATATTAGTATTGTACAACTAGACCTAAAACCCGAGTAAGACACGTGCATATTCTAGATCCGGGCACATGTTTTTGTTGCAGTGAATATGCGATTTATATCCGAGTAACATAACTTTTAAGTGCCACTCTATTGGAACTCAAAATGTGCTAAGAGGGTGCTCCAAATGGTGGAATCATGTTGTAAATAATTTATAGTAGTTTATAGCAGAAGAAATAGTATGTTATAATGCCTCTTAACAGTTTAGTAAAATGAGTATATTTTTGGTTAAAATATGTATAGAGTTTGAGTCTGGCATGTATATATTTAGGTTGTGTTCACTTTGATGGAATGGAATGAGAGGAGAATGGAATGAAATTTGAATTATTATTTGGGTGAACTCAAGGAAAATGTTTAAAATTTTCATTCCTTCTTCCATTCCATTCCAAACTATTTGAACTAGAATTCTAACCCATATGTTTTAGAAGGAATTCTCATTCCATTTCTACAACAATTTTCCTACAATCCTCATCATGGAAAATTTAAACTACCTCATATTCATTCATGATTTCACTCATATATTCTTCTTTCTTCATAAATTTTGTATATAATTTTCATTTCATTCCCTCCTCATTCCATTCTCACCAAGTGAACACAACCTTAGTGTATAAAAATGAGAAACACAGAGATTCATGCATGACCGTTAACAATAATATAGTATCCACCAGCAGATGCTTTCAGAAAGTACTAATGTAAATCCCTGATAATACCTACCAAAGTTCCCTTACTCGTTGACACAACCATGGCAATAGCTGTGCTCGCACTTGGTTTCCTTAAAGAATTTTAGATGTAATAATATATTTTTTCAGTAGTAGTACAGTAATTGATACAAGATTCCTTTCCCTCCTGCCGATGGGCTTTTTTTTTTTGAATTTTAGCTTTTCCGCACATCTTCAATTCCTTGTTGTAATGCCGTCGTTACCATTTTGAATAAGCTGAAGGCAATCACCGAAGAGTTTATTGTTCATCTTTTTTTCTAAAACTGAAAATTAGCGGCTAATACTTTTGTAGGAAAGCTTGTTAAAAGGGATGAAAAACATCAACTCTGTTGGATCATTAAAGTGGGATGACCATTTGGTGGACATAAGGAACCTGGAAGAAGGCAATGAGACTCTTGAAGACTCAAAGCTTCTTAGCCGTCATTGCATTACTGTTAGAGAAACAGGGATACAACATGAACAAGTTCCGACCAATGCTAACAATTCTGGTGGTTCCCGTACCCCTCCCGATTGATATGCTTCCTGTGAAGCATCTAATTCTACTTCGATAATCGATATTTATTACCTGTATAAGCAATTCAAGTATTCATCGCAGTAATTGTAATATTGATAGCATATTGATAGCATGCTGTGTCAGTGAAGAAACTGTTAAATGAGAGGCACAACGATGAGATGGTTGTAAATCAAGATTCAAATAAACTCCAACAAGAAGTAATACATGAAAATTAAAAAAATGACACTAACAGGAAATACAACATAGCATAATATAGCACATAACATATAGCCTTTCTCACAGAACTACCCTAAGCAAAGAACTAAGATAAAATTCATAACAGCTGCTCCCGAAGAATAACGAATACATGGATGAACAATATCAAGAAACACAAGTCTCTTTTTTAATGAACCTATTGGGCAGAATTTCATCAAATTATTTTAAGCATTATCCTTTACTCCTTTTTGTAACAAAGCTTCTCAATCAGATCCGCTGTATCTTGAACGGTGGCAATGGTCTGAGCACTTTCTTCTTCCACGCTGATCCCAAATTCCTCCTCTAGGCCCATCACAATCTCAACCTGCAAGCAAACAACTTTATCATACATTATAAGTAATAGACAATAAGTGTCAAGCTCAATGTAAAACAAGGCAACTATGTTTACAATGAAGTCCATTAGGAAAAAATAAAATGTAGTATCGAGAGAATCAGGCTCAAGCGCTGCGCTGCAAACTGTGATTCCCCTGAAACTTCAGTAGTAGGCAGTAGTGCTAATTGTTTGTTGACAATCTCACACACCTTCTCGACTGTCTCAGGTTTAACCTGCTCAAAGACATATGACATTGTTAGTCTAAATCTTCCTAGTGTGATGTGTAAATTATAAGGGCATATTATAAGTTGCTTGATGCAGGCATAATTAAAGTTATCTTAATATACAAGACACCTAAGTGCATTACATAGTGCACGATCTATGTTATTTTCAAAAGTATAATGATATGTAAAATGGATGTAGCTAGTTAAAGTACTTTTGGAGGAAATAGGCAAAAGGGCAATAGGAGGAAAAAAGCAAGAACGTTTCTGTAAATAGAAAAGACAATCTTGCCGATGCCCATGTTAAGGGTAGCTCCGGAGAATACTTAAAACCAGCATAACCAAACTGCAAGGCCAGTATGGCCACATGTAGCTGAACCTTCTCCGGCACAGTAAGCCCCATTATTCTCCTACTGTAATTCATCACCCCAGCTGATGAGTAATATTTCATGGTCACAGTTTAAAGGGAAAATTTTATTTTAGTTATATAATTAAATATACAAGCTTGCAAGATAACGCCATCCATAAGCGCATATTTACCATTGGAGCAAATACAAGGTAAAAATACTAATAATTGAGGGGGTAGAAGGAGCTTACATTGTAAAACTGGTAAGACAGTAAACACATTGACCTATATCAACTGGTTGCTCAGGAATGCCATGTAATCATACATTAAACATGTGATAATTCAAAGTAGGGCTGCAGTTAGATCACGTGACAAAAGCAGAGGGAAACTGAAATGATGTCATTGAAATAATCAAGTGGTGAAAATGCCTTGGATAGAATGATTAATAAGCCAAAAAAATTTGGTAATGAGCTCAAGCCTTAACAGTGCCACATAAGGCAATGTCACTGGATGCATTATTGGTGCCAGTTTCTGGATCCCAGGCCTTTCCAATGGATGCTCATCCGCTACTTAAAAATGATAGTAATTACCTCAAATCTCAGGAAAATAAATTGTAACTGTGGAAGACATACCAGCAACAAATGGCGCATGGACTGCAGCATAGGCAGGTGGAGACACCAAAAAATTTGGCAGGGGACAAAGCTAGACCCGAAGTAATGGCCAGTAAAAGATTATATATGCACAGAAAGAATCATAACAACCGGTAGCTGTTAAGCTACAAGCTAACTAAAGTTTATCAGGTTCTTGATGAGTAAGACACAAAAAGAAAAGTAACCGACTTGTGAAGAAATGTTGAAATGCGAAATCCATAACGTGTAATGTGCAAAATGTGAAACAGAAACATATAAAGTTCAATGTTTGGAATGTAAAACAGAAACGTGAAACACTATCCCAAGTTGTCATCATCTAAGTGTTGTGGGTATATGCATACTTCTGATCATATAAGCTGAAATATTACTCTTCACTGAACTAATAAAATAAAAACCGAGTTGGAAAAAAATCAATAAAAAGAGAATCAACCAAAAGTAAACAGAGAAGGAAAAACATATCAATGTTATTTCACCTTTGATATGTGTTCTGCAATAGCAACCCTGGGTTTTACAATTTCAGGTTTGCAATAACCAGTGTATTAGGGACAGTACCGTCTGTCTAAAAAAAATATGGAGCAAAATAAAGGTGATCATAGAGAGCAAACAAGCTAAAAAAATACAAACTTGTAAAAGTAGAACGCCTAAATGATTTGACGAATAACACCTTACCTTCTCCTCAAAATAATAAAAAAGATTAAAACATAACGCAATAAAAGATAAGTAACTTGTTTAGAAAGGTATAGACGTTGACTATTCTTGTAAGTAGCTTGCTCAATCACCGGACTCCATCGATAACAACATTCCAAAAAATAAAAATAAAAATCATTTATAGCATTAATATTATCTCTTGAACCAAAAATAATTGACATTTAAATTCTCAGAACAATCCACATTCATATGCTGTCAACTTTTAAATTATCAATCGTTCATTCAAATTTTTTCGTTTCAAGAGAAATATGTATGTGTGTGTATCTTAATCCTAAGACATATTGTGTTATAATCTTAAGATACCTTGTGTTCACACCTAACATGTGTGTACCACTTGAGCTACTGCAAACTAATATTCATTCACAAGGTCAACTCAAATTTAACATATATAAGTGTAACATCAGCATTCAAAGGTCAGCTGTTTTGGATTTGTCATGTGAGCAGACTGCCTTGTAAAAATTTATAGTAAAAAAAAGTAACATTTATGCAATTAGGTAGGATATGCAGAAAAGTTTAAATTACATCTACTTATCACACTTTTAGGAACTCCACACACAGAGGGATAAGTTCAAGCATTGCATGAAATTAGCAAGTCCAGTAAGTAAGATCTAGCAAGTAAAATAAGCAAGACAGATTGCTCGTATTAACTGCAAAGCTCAGCTTCAAATAATTAAACATGAAAATAGATGATGAAAAATTACCTTCATATCGTAGTCACAACCATACGTGTAATGTAGAATGAACCTTTTCGCAAAAATTTATAGTAAAAAAAAAAGTAATATTTATGCAATTAGGCAGGATATTCAGAAAAGTTTAAATTACATCTACTTACCACACTTTTAGGAACTCCAGGAGGAAGCAAAAGCAATTTTTAGGTGGAGACCCTCGGAGATATGATCTCTTGTCAAATCGCCACTCTCCAATTTTCCCATAAGTTAGCTCACCCTGCAAATCAAAGACGTTAAGTTAAATCACTATTTTTTATGGTGTACACGGATAAGTTCAACATTGCATAAAATTAGCAATCCCATTAACTAAGATCTAACAAGTCAAAAAAGTAAGGTCGGTTGCTTGTATTAACTGCAAAGCTCAACTTCCAATAATTAAACATGAAAATAGATGATAAAAAATTACCATCATATCGTAGTCACAACCATAAATGTAATGTAGAATGAACCTTTTCGTAGTTTGCGAATCCCAAGGGGGCTGAGAAGACATTAATGAAAATTGCACACACTTAGTAACACATATATATTGTTGTCCGTTTTAGCATATAAGGTCAGATAGTTATGGTTTGGAACCTGTAGCATAAAATCTTTCCGATGAATATGTTGCACGCCATGCAAAGCAGAAGCCACATGATACACATACCTTGATTATAAAAATTATAAAGTATATAGAAAAAAGTAGTGTCCTTATAGATCAGATGTTATGAACTAATGTTGAATCTGGCTATATAAGATGAAGCTCACATTTCTAGCAACCATCCAAATGTTAAGGCGGAGGACAATGTCATCACTGCCATTTCCTGAAAAGCACATGGGGAATGATTGTTATGAAAGGTTTAGCAATTTAAACTTGAGATCTGAAACGTTATCCATCAGAAACGAACCCAAATTGGAATTTATAATCACGACTTATCTTTCAAGGAAATCAGCCTTAGAACTTATTGATAAGAAGTTTTCTGTTGAGCATGAAGTTAAATTGTCAAGTCAGAATGATCATGACTCAGCTAGTCCATCTACTTCACCTGTTCTTAGGCTGATGGGGAAGAATTTGATAGTGGTCAATAAAAATGCAGATGTATTCCTGCAACACATGCAGAACAATTTGGATTCCATGAATCCCCAGCCACATTTGCAGTACAGCAGAGTTTCCGGATTTACCCCTAGTGGTGGTGGTAGCATGGACTACCATTCATATCATCGGGTATATTCTCAAGGTCCTGTTGTTAATAGCCAGGATCGACAAGAAGATGCAATTTTACAACAATTTGATGCCAAGTTTTCGCATAAGTGTGAAAGTTAAGTACATGATGTAAAGACATCGCTAGCACCCTTTCATGCATATGGACTGAATTCAAGCAAAAATGCAGATGATGCTCGAAGATTCCAAGGGAACAACACGAGTACAAAGGTGGAAGTTGCATGTTAAGCGAAGTACAAAGACCCAAAAATAGAATGGACAAGTTGTTGGCGTATGGTTTGGGGAACAAAGTTACAACTGCTAGGTCAAGCACCGGGATATGGGTTCAAACTCTAGTAGGGATATAATTATTATCGATGATGCTACTGATCATATTAAATTTGATTCTGCAATTGGTATGATGTGCAATAAGGAAATGAGAACTCAGGAATATTTATGTAGGAATATATTTCTGGGGTCCTATGATCTCAGCTCAAGGTTTGCAAATCCATTTTACAGTAATCCATTGGAAGGCGCAGGTTCCATGTATGATAGGCGACCTGTGCTGCACAATACGAGTTTCCAGTTGCCAATTTCGGATGGAACTAATGCAAAACCCGTGCATGCAACTAATTGCAATTAAATTTAACAATATTATATATAATTATATTTCAGAAATGAACGTAAATGTAAAAGGGAAAGAAATGTGACTTTCAGAGTAGTTCCCTCTCTGTGAGCTTGTGAAGTAAAATACCTAACTATGATCAAAATAAAAATGAAATTGAATAGTCGAGACCCCATTGCCTCAACTCCTTTCACAGATTTTTTGAGAATGATTTACACGCATCCATACTTAGATCCATTGCAGCAGCTAATAGGGCAGTTCCTGCAGATATGTTTTCTAAATTAGATGCCCAAACATCTTCGGTCTAAGGTTATATTGTTGCTGAAATTCTAAAACCCGTTGTTTCTAACAAATTATATATTTGCATCCCATGTTATGTAAACCCTCATCAGTGAAGCTAAAATTAAACATCACTGTACATATATGAGGTTGTTAACTTCAGTTGTATTTATTTGATAATTGGTTGATTATATAGAAAGTTGAATAAAATTTAATTACCAGAAGGCAACACCTTTGCACAGCATTACAACTTACAGGCCAAGACGTGTGCTGAACATTAGGTTATACCCACAAGCCCATTTCAACAGTCCTAACTTCATAACTTTTACGTAACCTCCTACCTCTTAGTATTTGGCTGCTAATAGCTCTAATTATAAGAATTTATAACCAAACAAGACCTTCGGAGTTTCGATGTGATAGTATTCTTGAATGATATCTCATTGTGTTGCTAGTTGCTACAATTCTAATTAATACCAGACCACAAGCCTACCACTTAGCCTGTAAGGCAGAGCAGTTTAGATTAATAAATTTAGATAACATGCATTAATGTGTTCCTGAGACCCTAAACTATGGTCAGAGAAATTGTACACACCTAACCGCACCTAAAATTTTAGAATTTATAATAGCTTGTCAATAACATCATCTTAGAAGGGTGAGAAACACATAACTGTGTCAGTGATAGTAGTTACAACATTGGAAGACTAACTAGATTGTGAGGGAGCTGAGACGGCAGCAACATTAAGAAGAATTTCAATTTCCTCGATAATTTGCTCCATCTCAACGTGGTCATTTGTTGGAGGCTGAGTCACTGTTTCCATCTAGATACATGAAAGGCGTTTCACACTTGCCTATCAACATTAAAATACTATATTAAGTTTAAGAAATCATGTACACAGAAGATTAGCGAAAAAGTTAATTATACAAGAGAATAAAAAGGATACTAATGTTCAACACCTTAACTATGCAAATCTTATTTGACGAAGTCTTCATTTATTTGATGCATGATTCAGACTTGAATCTTCTATCAACCTTTATTTTTTACTCATATTTACATATTCAATTCACAGTAGAAACATGCTTCTATCATTAAGACATACTAAGTACACATCCTAATACAGAAGCTTTACATGTGTTACATCAAGACAAATAATTAATTATGGTAGACTTGATTTGATCCAACAAGCGGCTTGTACATATGAATGTGAGTAAAAACAACTGATGTGTGCCTGTAATTTCTATATCATCGAGAGTGGTTAGAAGTAAAAGAAAGGTTGCGGTTGTTGTAATGAACATATACGTGTATATTCTTATTTTATCATGTTTTAATAGATTTGAGCCGGAGATGACGTGGCAGGTGATGCAGTGATGACATGGAATAAATTGGCTCAAGTTGGTCTATTATATATATAAATAAATAAATAAATTGGCACAATTTCCATCTAGATACATGAAAGGGCTTTTTCACTTGCCTATCAACATTAAAATACTATATTAAGTTTAAGAAATCATGTACGCAGAAGATTGGCGAAGAAGTTAACTATACAAAAGAATAAAAAGGATACTAATGTTCAACACCTTAGCTTGGTAAGGTATGACAACGATAATATCAGCAAAGATTATGAAATCAAACCAACAGAACAAAAATACTAAAATGTCAAATGAAATCCGACATTCTTTTTTCGAATTTCAGCAAAAACAATAAATTCCAATCCAAATTCCAGGCTAAGATTATAATTCTACATTGTCCATAATCAATGGTGAGTAAAAACAACTGATGTGCCTGTAATCTCTAGATCATCGAGAGTGGCTAGAAGTAGAGGAAAGATTGCGGTTGTTGTAATGAACATATACGTGTATATTCTTATTTTATCATGTTTTAACAGATCTGGAGATGACGTGACAGATGATGGGGTTATGACATGGAATAAATTGGCTCAAGTTTGCCTATTATATAATATAATAATAATAGATGTGTACTATTTTTATGGTAATTACGCATTACAAAGTTTATTGCTCATATCAATGAATCAGTCAAATAATCAAAATATCAAACAAATATCAGTATTTGGAAACATAGACAACCTAATAATATAGTCGTCGATGGAAATTAGGGTTAAAACTTGGAAGGTGTTTCAATTCATCTCGTGCTCAAAGTTTTATTATGATAGGATATATCACCAACAAATTATACAGGTATATTTTATTAAATATGAGAATTAATTGATTTTATAAAATATATTTTCACATTGTGATATTTTTCTGATTTAAAAGATATTATTTAGAGGTATTTTTTTATAATTTATTCATTGATAATTGATAATGATTCTTTTCTCATTTTATGGAAAAAGAAAACTTGAGGATTAAATTATTAATTATTAATGAAATTAATAACATAAATTAAGAGAAATAAAAAATTATGCCAAAAGTATAGCATAACACTTTTATAACTATATTTTTAAAGCAAAAATATTAATCATTCAATGATATAAAATATATAAATATAACTATTCAAAAATGTAATCTATTTTTTATTAAAAAATATTATTCATTTAATATTCAAATTTATTATAATTCAAAAACTTTAATTATTTAAAAGTTATTCTTAAGCCAAACAGGATAAACTCGTAATTTGCGAACTGTATAGTCCCTGGCCCAATAGCCCACCCAATTATTAACGTTTTGGAGAGAAGGTTCGACACACATTTTAAGGTGCATATAAAGTATAGTTTCATAACTTAATTTAAATTTTTTTCTGAATAAAAATATTTTAAAAATAAGTTATGGAACTATACTTTATATGCACCTTAAAATGCGTGCCGGATCTTCTCTCCAAAACGCTCGTTTGACTTTGATCCTGTTTCGTGAAGCTTATTTTTCAGAAATAAGCCCTTATTTCTAAAAAAAAATAAGTATGTACTTTTTTTGGAATAAGTAACTTATTTTTTATTTTGAAGATAATATTTGGTTTTAAAATTCTAAAATAAATATTTATCTGTTTAAAAAAATAAAAATATATAAAAAATTATGAAATAAATAACTTACTTTAAGTTTAAAATAACTAACTTTATCATATAACTAACTTATTACTTACAAAAAAATGTATGTAAACAGTGTCATGGTATTACGGTACTCTCTCCTAATATGAATAACAAACACATTAACAAACACACACACACATGTTTTAGTCGATAAAGCCTTCTCCGATTCGATTCCGGTGCCGGCGCGTTTAATTCACGCCGAAAATTTCGTAATCTCTCTCAGATCTGTGAGTTTATCATTACACTTTATTCATTTTACATTTTACATTTTGATCATTTTTTTTTAATTTTAGTGATCAACTTGTTTTGATTATTCATATTTATGCTGCTTTCAATTTTCCAACTGTTGATTGCCATGTTTATTTACCTTAGATGTACAATAATAGATAAAACCGATTAGTAAACTTTTAATGTTTCGATTTGATGCGATAATATAGTGTACATGTATTTAGTATATTCTCAAAATGTGTGTATAACAGGACTTCACTATTCATTTCATGAATATATGTAATTTAGTAGGTGATGATTATTAATAGAATCCACTCTCGCAAAATTAATCGAAAGTGGTTTTTTTTTGTTTTTCAACAAGTTATTTGTTAATATGAGTTGTAGCAGTTTTATTAAATGGATCAATTACATGATTTGTTGTACCTTTCTTTTGGATCAATGGAAATGGAACATCCATTAAATGTAGGGAACTATAGTTTATCTTGGAGCTTCGTATTTGTATTTTTGACGAACAAGTGATTGTTAGTTTGTTAGGTGATCTTCTTTGTCAAACTGGTGTAACTTGCAGTTTTTCATTTTGTTTTGCGTGGTGCTGATTTAAGTTTAGGTTTCTGTCTGAATGTGTTTACGGAAGCTTGTTTAATTTGCATCTGAAAATGATATTATGCCTCATTTTGTCTGGTTATGAATTTAGCAACCATGAATTGGCACTCTTTTAAAATTGAATAATTAAAACTTTTATAACTTAGCCTTTGAATTTAGCGTGTTTAACTTAAATTCGGTTTCTTTTTGCTGATATTGTGAGACTCCTTATTGTCTGATTACAGTGGTTGAGGCGTTAGACAGCAGGTGGATTTGATTGTTTGAAGGTGAAAAAAGTTATTAAGAGGGTAAAATTTCATCCCTAGATGATCAGAACTGATGTTATTGGCTGTGGAAGGTGGTGGTTTTTTTTCTGCTTCAGCTTCTGGGTATACTAAGGGTCTGACCCTACTTCTCTTGGGTCAGAAGAACGAAGAAAAACCCATGAGAGTTACGCCGTGGAGTCAGTATCAGTTGGTGGACCAAGAATCTAATTCTGATCTCCAGCTGGCTTCCAGTAAGAAAAAACTTGTGCGCGGGTGCGCCTCATTTGTATGCTTCCGTCGCACTGCCTCAAGACATGAGGGCCCATCTCCTTTAAAGGTTGGACCAACTCAAAAGCAGGATGTATTGCCAGAACCTCCTGCATTTGATAATGGGAAGGATGATAGTAAGACTACTGATACTATTGACAATGGCCTTAACACAAAACAGGTTGAACTTAAGAGTAGCTTGAAGAAAACGACCAATATTCCAGTTTCTGGTGGGGTCGTTAATGAGATTGATTCCTTAAACGAAAAGAATAGTGATGTTCCTTGTTATATAGAAAGACGGAAAGTGCAGTGGACAGATGTGACTGGAGGTGAGCTTGTTATGGTCCGGGAGTTTGAGCCCAGGTATGATAACTTCTTTCAAAATTAAAATTTATTCATGGTGTTTATTAGATCTTTCTTTTACTTGTGGTACACAACTAGTATGAGTAAAAACAGTGGCGGACCCAGACTCAAATTCCAGGGGGGGCCAAGCATAACTTCTGAATAAAAAAATGTCATAGCTAGTCTTTAATCTGGGAGGAAAATTCAATTATAATATTTTGACGGTGTGTTTGGAAACTTGCATTTCACCCAAATATCTGTATATGTATGAAAAACTTTGCAAAATCACCGGACCAACTTAAAATATATACCGAAAAACTGAAATTACTACATTAATTTAAAATTTTCAGGGAGGGCCAAGACCTACCCTCGCCATAGGGTAGGTCCGCCACTGAGTAAAAATACGATTGAATATTCTGTAGTATGTGCATGTGAATGTTTGCACCTGATGTAGGATTCTTAGCTTCTCATGCATATCATAATAGATGCATTCTCTCAAAAGTTTTCTAGTTAACCACTATATCCTTTTGTTTTATTATTACCTGATTCCTCTAATATGAGAGATTGTCCTTGAAGTTGGATGAATACAACAACTTTAATGAATATATGCCTAGCTGATGAAGCCTTAAATTATTTATTTGTAATTAATTTAATCAAAAATTACATTATTTTTGCTCACCTGCACACCTCAAGAGTATAAGGGTAACCTCATTGGTATACTAGAGGTTTTTACCTCGTACTATCTAGGTTAGTTATGCTGAATAGGCAGTAATCTGGAGCTAAAGGATGTCAGTTATCCTTGGTCGATTAGGCTGTAATTGCAAGCTAAATCATATCTACTCTCACTCAATCGTATGAGTAGATTATACTATAATATATAGTGCATATTAAGTTTCAGATTTAGCCTGTGAGTCTGCCGAATGGTGTAAACCCAGGGTGTGAGCACTAACTGATGATGAACACACCTGAGAACTTATGATCCCATATATTGTGCAATGCCAGAAGAGGGCTTAGCAGATGCTTAACATTAGTCTCATTCTTTTATCTTTATGGTAGTGGAGGCTATTTGGAAAATACATGTTAGAATTTGAGATATGACATGTCTAGAATTTTTACTTTCCAGTTAACGATACAAAATTGCTTGACAGAATTTTTTTTTTTTGAATTATATTAAAAAGTTTTCCCTCTGTCCTCCCATCAACATTGGCATAGTATGAAATATGAATATTTTGCTCAAATTGATCAGACTTATTCTGCAGCAAGATATAATAATTTACCAACCCTTTCTGTTTAAAAGAAGTTTCTCGGTCATACAACAATGTAAGTTTACAACGTTTGTTCTTTTATGCTGACACTCTGATGTCCTCAATGCACTTTGTTCTCACAATCTTGCCATCTTGCAAAATTGTTAAGAGAACATAACAAGTTTGATCTTTTGTCCTTGCTTCTCCCCAATTTAGCTCCACCAAAAGCAGTGAGAGTTGTTTAAAGTAACCCAGTTTTTTTCATAATTGTCAATATTTTGGGAGAAGATAGAGAGCATAAGCATTTGTTGGAAGACGTTGCATATGTTAGTATGTTTCATAATAGTGAAAGCCTAACAAGGTTGAGTTTGTGCTTTCTACTATACTATGCATTTACACATATTTGATTCTAGCAATTAACACCTTTTTAAATGCGATAATGCATAGGTTTTTGTGACATTCAAGCTGCAAAAACATGACATTAGCTTATGGCACCTTCTGCTTTTAGGTAGAAGTGTAACATAATCTGAGTATGGCAAGTACGGAGTTCACCTAATACACTTCATAAAAATTCTTGAGTAGGCGTGTGTCACGTGTCTTTGTGACACTAGAAAAGTATGTATATTGTATCTTGCTCTGTGATCTTGTAGTGATAGTTATTGGCATAGTCAGGACCTCCATCGAAAAAAGTGAAGTTATTTGAACTTGAAAAACTCATTACCGTTGACAAATTTTATGAAATATGGTTGGTGATGGAGCAAGTGAACCTAATGATTGATGTTATGTAGAGCACAGTTGTCCTTTGATTGAGAAACCCATCAAAATCTAGCAGCAACATAGTATTCAACAAGATTATACAAATGCAAAGAATTACATAGTATTAAAGTCTTAAGAAGCAGGAGTTGTTACCATATGATAAGTGATTCCTTTATAGCAAGAAAACTACTTTGGAAAATAAATCATTGCATAGAGTAAGTGAATCCAATTGCCAGTCGTTTGTACACAAAGGTTGATTTTACTTGACATGATGTTAAAACATTAAGAAGTGCCAATAAAGTCTAAGTTACAATTATATACTACACTAAGTGAATTGATTTCTTAATGCATAAGAATAATATTTACAGGTCTGCTCTTATCGTGCAGAACATTTCTATACATTGCATGCATCAGATGCTAGATAATTCTGCTGGAAAACCAAATTCAAAATTTCGATATATCTGCACCCTTAGAGCAAGTCCAACAGCTTCCCTAAATTAGCTCCTAAACTCAAAAATAGGGAATGTAACACAAAATAACACTCCAACAGTATCTTAGTGATTCCCTTGATCACTAAGACATCCTCAAATTTACTAGAAATGCCCTATTAATAGGGATCCTCTAGCCATCCCCTATTTCAAAAATTCATTTCCCGGGGAATGAATATAGGGAAGATTGTTGAAGTTGACATACAAAATAGATTATCTAAATCACTAGGACTCATTATTTTATAATATTTATAGGGAACCATCTGAGACACTGTTGGACTTGCTCTAATTGCGCAAGTCAGCAAGGAATCTTTATTGAAAATTTCCAAGACTTATTATGGGCCGCTTAGCAGGAAGCATGATGTTTCTGGCGTTCTGGTGGATGTGATCTATGGGGTAATAATTTCCAAATGTTGAGGATTTTTTTCTTTAAAAAGAAATGTTATACCCGGGAGAATGTTTTACTGTCCTGTCATCTATTCACTTTTGTTTCATTAGAATTTTATAGTATCTGTACCGCTCTTTCAAATTTATTAAGATGCGATCAAACTATCCCCAACAATCTAGTAGATGTTTGAGTAGGAGGTAATCCTAACTGGCGTAAGACATCTAGGTCGTCACCACTCCTGCACAACAAGGGTCCCGTCTTGTCAAACCACAGATAATCATCCCAGGAAAGTGTTTTGAGCTCCTTAAAAACACAATGTATGATTGCTAGCTGCCTTGGCCTCATATAACCTAGTATCTCCACCTTCGATTCATACGATAGCTCCATCAGATTTGTGGGTTTGAAAGAAATTACTGATTTCAATTGGTGTGATGGTGTTTTTGGGTTTACCCATGGGTGTGTGTATATATTCTAAATCAGATTTCTATTATGATTAGGAATAAGAGGAACTCTAAAACTATATTCTAACATGATCTGATAAAATGTATATTTGTTTTAAAAAAAATATTATTAGAATTTTATAGCATCTCTTTGCTGCTCTTTTGAAATTCTTAAGATATGTTCAATGGCCTGAATATTGATCCTAGATAATAATACATTCATACATTCTCTGGTTCCGTTCCATTGTGTTTCAAATCTAAATCTTGTCCTAAATTATCCACCAATCTGATGATATGCATGTAGGCATGTAGTACCTATATGGCTGATTGTATGTCTGTACTTTGGCATTAAACTGTTATATTCTACTCTCACCTCTACTGAAGTTCATAAAAGATCTATCCTTCAACTTCGCTTATACTCCATGTATTCTAGAGCATTTAATGACAATCTAGCATTTAATCTTCAGGTCATTTATCAGGAACAGCTTTTACTTGTCATGTTATATATTGTGGTCTTTATTTGTTTAATCTAGCATTTTGAAGTCCATGTTTACAGTGATGATGGATCAGATAATGACGTTGACAATGGGAATAAGGGGATGTGTTTGTGCAGTATAATGTAGTGAAGCTGGATTAGTAATGAATTTGACAATGGGAAAGAAAGGCTATGTTTGTGCAGCATAATGTAGCAGAGCCATAAATGGTTGCTTCAGATCAATAGTGATGTCAAGATCAATTTGTTTTGCTTATAAGGAGAATGAGAACAAGAATAGGGAATGTAATGTTATCAAAAACATTTTTCATTTTGCAAAAACTGTACTGTATTAAGCCTGTCTTGTAAACATTACAAATTGGGTCAACATTTAAAGTTAATTCTTAGAAAATGAGAGTAAATTACTGTATCAAATATGTTTTTGTTTATTATTACACTGAAAATTTAAGATAATCTTCTCATTTTTTTTATAGAAAAGATCCCTATGCTGCTTCTCATGCAATTCATTAAATATATAATCTTAAAAACCTCTTCTGCTGACAGTGAGCCATAACATAAACTTTAATTCATATTTTCCATGAAATTTAAATATTTAAAATTTTAAATGTTTCCCACTCAATTTACAAACATAATAATTGACAAATGTTATGTTAATGCCATGAAATACTTGTCAGAAATTAGAATACATATGCATAGTTGTCTACACGTATAAATCCCAACAAAGTATGCCAAGTCATGAATCAAAAACTTGGCCACATCTTATCCACATACTAAAACTCAAACAATCTATGATAAGTCCCAACAAAACACCCTCCATCCAATCCAAAACCAACCAACTAGATTGCAGTGTCAGAAAATTCAAGAAAATGTCAGCAGCAAGTGCAGCATTTCCCTGCATCAAAATCACAAAACCAACCTCAAAATCATCACCATTATCATCTTCTACTCCTACCCTTTTCAGATATTCTTCAACAAAGCCTTCAATAATTATAATCAGGAGCTCCCAAGCTGATGGACCATTAAGAAGACCAGTAGCTGCTCCTCCTGTAAAACCAACCCCTCCATCTCCACCATCTGCTCCCCCTCCTAAGCCAGTGGCTGTTGAGCCTGCGGCGCTTGAGAATGGGAAGAAGAGTGTGGTGACTATGGAGTTCCAGAGACAAAAGGCCAAAGAGTTGCAGGAGTATTTCAAGAAAAAGAAGTTGGAGGAAGCTAATCAAGGTCCTTTCTTTGGGTTTCTTGCCAAGAATGAAATTTCCAATGGCAGGTATACTGTTATGTGTATTAATATGTTTCTATCATTTCTTAAAGCATCTTTCAGTTCTCTAGCAAGGATTTTTTTTGCAATTTACCTGATGCAACAACATAGTAAAGTATTAACATCTGATCATGACATACATGTTAAACCCTTACCTTCATGTTTCTCTTAACATGGTGAAACCTTAGAGGTTTGGGGAGTCTGTAACTTAACATGGTGTTTACATGGTATGGCATAAAGCTCTTTTGATCTAGTGATCTCGAATTTATATACTGAGACAAATGAATTTGGAACTTAACTCTTAGACTGTTAGACATGGATGAACAAATCTGGTGCTCCACTTTCAAGTCAATTGACTTTTGAGTGATGGGGGGCGTATCAACGCATAAGCATTGTCTTGACACCTTAAGATTTTAGGCGAGTTGGTACTGAACCCATACTCAAATTGTCAATTTGATATAATAGAAATTAGTAATAGGGATTATTCTTTTAAAGCATTGTCTTGACACCTTAAGATTCTGTGTGATCTGTGTCTAGTTACAACTTACAAAGATAAAAAAGCGTAAAGAATCTAGATAAGTATTGAATGAAATCTTGAGTTATCAAAATGGAAACCGACCTTATAGCCTCCATGTACCAAATTATATGTTTTAAATACACTAAGAAGTTTGTCCAGACATGATTATCTTGGTGTTGCTTATATATACATTTTACTATTTAACATAGACTGTTTCCATCCCACCAAACTAGTTCACTGTGATACCACACATACACATTTTTTGGGTAAGCTCCATTACAAGAAGATTTACACTGCACACCTTTGTCTCCCCTTCGACTCCAACCCTCGACCTCTTGATACCAAGAGTGAGGAGTATTTATTAGTCATTTTCCATTAGAATCATAATCCTCACCTCTTAAAACAGAGAGTGAGAGGCTATTGCACAAATTTGTCTCCACCGAGACTTGAACTTTCAGCCTTCATTGTATTATATTTTGACTAGTCTTGTTTCATGTTGGAAATCTGGTTTTGATACGAATGCAATTTGAATGTCAACTTAAATCTAAAATCTGATTGACTTTACTATAAGGATCTCCCATTTTCCTTCTCTAAGCACAATAAGGAGAAGGAATCATGACCTCTGTATCTGCATGATGCACTCCTTCACTGGTCATTGTATCACTAGCAAGTAGAATGATATTACCCCCCACTAGATATCACAAACTCATATGCCAGAATCGTACATATTCAGGGTTTGTTTTCTCATTCTGTTTTTTCTCAAAAAATAGAATTTTTAAGTAAAATTTGATAGCATAACAGTATATTATGATAGCAAACTTGAGGACATTCAGACATTTGTGTTGTCATCTACTGAAAGTGTATTCTTTCTGTTGAACAAAGTAGCTAATATTAGACTCTCTATGTTGAAGAAATGGCAGAGCCGGCCCTGAGGCCAAGCGGCTCGTGCTCTTGAATGGGGCACCAAAAAAACAAAAAAATTAGGGACACATTTTTTTTTATAAAAGAGTGGAAAAAAAATTAAAAAATATATGTAGAGGCACAAAAAAAAATTAGGGGCACAATATTTTTATAAAAGAACACCAATTTTTTTTAAGATATAAGAACCAAATAATAATAATAATAATTAGGGCCAAAATAATTTCTTTTTTGTTTTTGTTTATGTAAAGAAGCACAATAAAATTAAAGATATGTAAATATTAGATATCAATCTCCATATTTTGTAAAAACTAACGCTTCCTCTTTTTATTATCATTGGCTTCCAAATTCCTAATTACAGTAACATTTAGTTAGGATGAAAAAACATCGATCTAGAGCCGAAGGAAGAAAAATCAATAAAAAAAAAGTTGATGTTTTAAATGATTATACAAAAGGTGGAGGACTTCTTAGGTTTATGAAATCAACAACTTCCACCGATAATGAAGCTGTTAACTATACCAGTTACAGTGGCTTCCGCGGAAAGAAGTTTTTCGAAATTAAAGTTGATCAAGTCTTATCTTCGTTCGAGTATGTCACAAGAAAGATTGAATGGATTGTCCATGATATCCATTGAGAAAAATATGCTTCCAAATCTTGATTATGAAAACTTATGAATGATCTTGCTATTAAAACCGTTAGAAGGATAATTTTTCAAAAATAATCTTGTTTGTAAGTAAAAAAAAATTAGTGACTTGGGCACAAAATTTTGATTCGCTTGGGGCTTTGAATTTGTCAGGGCCGGCGCTGAGAAATGGATTATATATGTCTAAACCTTGTAAAGATCTGTAGTATGCATATTACTCGGATAAATTAAGTTGTTCAGATACAATTAACATCTTCTCTGTTGACACTTGCATCTGTGCTATAAATGAGTTGTCATCAGTTCAGAACCTGAAATCGTACTCGCACTGATTTATAATGTGCATGTATATTTGTTGCAGATGGGCAATGTTTGGTTTCGCTGTTGGAATGTTAACAGAGTATGCTACAGGTTCAGACTTTGTGGATCAAGTGAAAATCCTTCTCTCAAATTTCGGGATAGTAGATCTTGATTAACTGTGACTACATTTTTACTGTTAATTCTCTGGTCATCTCCAATTCTCCATTATACCCCACTGTAATTTCTTTTTTGAGTGATATATAATCTTATTTCCCCAAATTATGTGATTATTTTATATACGCAACAAGAAGAATTAAAAAGGTATGTAGTTCATTGTAAATTTTGCTACACAGTAGACATCATGTGGATGTGCAAGGAGCAGTTTTCTCTCTTAATCTGATGCAAACAAGTATTGAAATTCAAGCTGTTGGAATACAATGAAAATAAGAATTCACTTTGCTATGTCTGTCTACATTTTTTCTTCTTTTAAATAGAAACTTAAATATTCTGTTACAAATGTTCGAGACTTGAACTTTCGACCTTTTATTAGAGAAGGGGTAATCCGGTTTAGACTAAGGCTTGCATATTTGTTACGCCTGTTCCATAATAGCTAAATTATTCAATGTAGTGCCTTGCCACTAGGTTAGATGGAGACCAACTGCTAGCAAGTGATGAATTATACATCCTTGTTAACGCCTCACCTATATGACAAGTTGCAAGGACGAGTTTTGTCTTCCAAACAACATTGTTTTACTTTGCAAGATTCTGAACTTTCTCGGTAGACCTTTATCAAACTCATTTTCGGAAGTAAAGATTATCGCAGTTGGAATATTTGGGTGCACCGTAAGAGTTGGAGTATACAATCACTATATAATTACGGGCACAACCCATAAAGAAAAATAAATAGATTTAATGCTAATTACCCTAAAGATTTGGTACCTTGCAATAATAATACAATGAAAAATAGACTGCAGATTCAAAAAGCCTATATTGGGTTTTAACCTTAACCTCTTAAAGCTATAATTTATACTAAAACTAATGTATGCTACTAGAAACATGCATCATACCGAAGTAGCATACCAGATAATATTGTTGTTTGTATTATACACAAGCATCATGATGTACATGTCAAGCCCTTTTTCACACAAGCAACACCTTTAAAGTTTTGAGAGAGAGTTTAACGTGGTATCAAAAGCTTTGTAATCCAGCTCGAATTCTGATAACAGCAACTTGAAGGATCTGAGTGTACTCCATTTACATGTAAGTGGCTCACTGCAGACTCTACCTGAGTCCCTGACATCCCTAAACTTGTTTCTGATCCACTTAAAACTCTCCCTCATAGTAGACTTGAGTTTTCTCGAGTAGTAAACATATTATATGCTGCAATTCTCTTCTTCCTCTTTAGCTCTGGATCACAGGGTGGAGTGAACCCTTCACCCTTAGAGCTTGGCCCATGGAATGAATATGCATTTGCTCGATTCTCCGACTCAAATTCGCCATAATAGGACGATGAGTACTCGGGCAATGACCTGCTCTTCTCAATCTTTACTAGAGAAATTTTCTTTGATTGAACTTTTAGTCACCTCAATATATACCTCTTTCTTTTCACCCCCCTCCCATTTTGTAATATTTCATCTACCCATTTAATCAACTAGAATATTTAATCATCACATCAGGTACATATATTTGAAAGATTAATGGACACTCAAATAGTAAAAAAATAAAGTTATAATAATTAGCGATGTACACCCTGAAATAAATTGAACTTAATCCAGATTCATCTCAAACAACTTGCATTACTGAATATTTATTGATACAATATTGTGTGAAATAATTTAGGCAACAACAGAATGAAGTACTAGTACACAAAGTGGAGAATATATGTAAAAATTACTTTACTAATTAACACTGTCAGGAGCTATATTATTCATCACAATTCTGATTTGGACTCCACATCAGAATCTGCCACAACAGACGCCAGATAAGAAGGATTATCTGAGTTCCTCACGGAGCAATCAGCTCTAATTTCTCCCTCACTTTCTGCCAAAACACTCAACTGTCCCATTTTAGTCATGGCTACAACAAACTTTTCAAAGAAAAGCTCTTGATCAGATGCAAAACTCTTGACAATTTCTTTAGTCCTCGTATCGGTGAACAAGTCTTGATCCGAAGTAAAAAGCCCTTTTCGGGAAATAAGATCAACATAGTAGCTGTTATCGAATAAATTAGGAGTTAGAACATCCTGAGGAGTGGTGTTATTGGAGTTTTGTGGACAAATGTTTTTAAGTTCTTTAGCAAACTTTTCATCCATTGTTGGATCTTCAGACGGGTAGAGTCTGCCACTGAAGGAGCTGCAGTGGCTGATGCCAATAGTGTGGCCACCAGAGAGGGCTACAACATCAGTTGCATCGAAGTTTTTGTTGGCGAGGGAACTGAGGATGGTATCTGCATTGCTTGTTGGAGATGGAAGGTTGTCTAGTGTCGCTTGTGTTGTTGCGAAGTTTAGTCCATCTCTTCTGCCTAATGGGACTTCATAATTAGGCCCGCCAGACTAAGAAAAGCAAAAAGTATTTAGTTAGACGTGTGTTTACATACATATAGTCAAAGCATAAATGCGTGGAGAGTACGTGGTAGTTTACCAAATGAACAGAATCACGAGCAGCAAGGGCGGTAAGATCAGCACATGAAACTACCCTACCACATTTATCATGCACAAGCTTCCTAAGATCATCAATGATTTCAAAAGCCTTGCTCCTAAGACTCAAATTTGGCGGTGCCTGTTGTTCACTTGGTCCACTAGCAGATCCATCTAGTAAAACAGAGCCATCGCATCCCTGAATCAATCACAGTTCGTACGTTAACATGAATTTCTTATACAGTGAATGAAAATGACCATGTAACAAAATAAAATATAAATCGTAGCATCCATGCTAGACAATATTTCACAAGCTCACCTGAACAAAACAGTCGTGGAAATGGAGGCGAAGCAAGCCAGCAGCTTGGCCTACATCCGCCTTGAAAACTTTCTTAAGATGTTTCCTGACTACAGTTTCCAAATTAGGACAGCTTGAACGATAATAATCCCATTTGAGGCCTTTCACTAATGGCACAGTGCTAGGATTCGCGGACACGTATAAGTGGGAGGAAATGAAAAGTAAAGACAGAGCTAACAGGAAAGGAACTGAACAAGCCATTGATGCAGCTAGTATTGATCAATGTTGTTTGTTTGAAGCAAGACAGGATGAAACCTTAATTTATGGGCGAACAGGTCAATAGCTTATTTTTACAAGTTATTACAGGAAGCCACTAGGACATCAGGTCTCTACATTTTCTAAATCCTGTTTCCTAGTTAAAATTTACAAACCTAGTGGGAAAGGATTGATATTATATTCTTGATTCTTTATAAAGAAATTTTATTATTCTAGCACTAGGTACCTTTTAAGAAGATAAATATGTCTACAACTCAATATTTATCAGCAAGTGAACTTTTATCTTGGAACAAATATTCGATTTTTGAATTAGATACCCTTCCCACAAATATGAATATATGCAGCAGGTGTGGATCGAGACTTTCTTTTTTTTATGTTAAGCATAATTTGTCTCATCTGAATTCGAATCTTGACAAAGTCATAATAAAAGTATAAAACGAGAACTAGATAGAAGATCGATCATATATTAATATCATGAATTCTAAACTTATTTGTCATCATTATTTTGACTTGTTATCCATCAATGTATTGTATATGAGTTGTTAATAACAGTAAATCTCTATATCGAGTTATAAATTACTTGAATCTGATCAACTTATGTAGAATTAAATAGTAATATACAGCAAATTGCCCTTGAAAAAACACATAAAAAAGTACCATAGATCTGGATAATAACTATACCTACCCTTGGATTATATGTATATGATAAGATTAGTAGGACTTTATTAATCTTAATCCCATGGTCAGCAGGTGTGTAATACAAGTGCGTATGCAACATATAAATATATATAAGTGGGTATATCCGGGAGAAGTTTATAAATTACACAATTTGCTCCCTAGTGCCTATCTTAGAAATTTAAACGAATTTTTAAAATAAAATATTTATTTCAAAATTTTAACTTTTTTATATATTCAAATAATAGTATTCATATAAATAAGAATATATATTTTATATTTATATGCACATTCAGATATAAATTTATTATATGTATAAATTTTTTAATACCCCTTGCATAATAATATTTTAGGCGATAATCTTGGTCGCTTTTCCCCGGTTTGCTACCTCTTCTCTATTAATTTTTTCCATTTAAATTTAATACAAATAAATATATAATGAATTTACCTTTTTTTATAAATTGCTGAAATTTTATCTTCTTTTAAATTTTTATTGAACTGTAAATTTTTTAGAGAAACATGAAAATTGCATACATTAGAGAATATATATATAAATCAAATTGTGTATATAGTAAACGCTCAACACATACCGCAACCACACGCATAACCGAGGTCTACGGCCTTTTTTCTATGTATGAACTTGGGTACCTACGCATGTGAATGTGACCAAGTCTTTTGTTTTCTTATTGATATTCAAAATAACTTTCTGTCTCTTTTATTTTCTGCATGAATACAATTTTTGTATTTTATATTTTATTCAATAATTAAAGTAATTATTAACAAAAAATATATATTACTTTTTATAAAAACTAAATTAATACATAATTTTTCATATTATTTAAAAGTGAACAAATTTCTAGGAAAGTAGGACAAAATGATGAAAGAGGTATACATTATTTTCATCCAGTAGATAATATATAAAATTTTTAATCAAATTTTGATCGATAGGAACATAAAAAACAAAAAAATTGGCACTATTATACGTATTATATATATATATATGAGCCGGTGTATTCGAGGCAGTTTACATCCATTTTTATCAAATATCTCGATATTGCCTTTAATGTCAACTGTTTTTGGCACAAGATAAGACTTGTGCAGTTTCCATTCGGCACTGTTGGGAATAAATTTACATGTTCTATAGAATGTAATTTTGCATTGGTTGGTTATCTCGGATTTTGCTTCCTAACACCTCCGCCACTGCTGTCACTAAGACAATGACTTGTTCTGCAAAAACTAACAGAGCCATTTTTTCTAGTAGGACATTTATTTAGTGAGTTGATCTCCATATTACAACCAGCTTGTGGCTAGATATATCCATGTCCTTTCGTACTAGAGAATGGTCTTCTCAATGCTTTAACGCCCACAATGGATATAAACCGAACTGTCTCATGACATTCTGAACCCAGCACATGTACCACTTTAATGGGCGAACAGTCCAATCCTTTGGAACATACTACAGCCCCACGTGAGATTACAGGGTTAAAGAATATCTAATATATATTGTTGTAAGCTTAAATTACACAAGTGCCACTATATATTGTAGTTCGGTTCTAAATAAACTACATTTTATAGTTATATATAGTGGTAAAGTAACAATGAAAGGATAATTAGCAATTTAGCGCACACAAATTAATGATATATCCAAAACGGAAAAGTGCATAAGCTTCTTCCACAGAGAAAAAAAGAGTAAGGGAATCAAAAAACTTTTCCAAAAAGTTTCTCAAATGCCATTGATTGTGAAAGTAATTAATTAGATAAATCCCTCTACATTCAAATTAATCACATCAATTAAAAATCATCATCTTATCATATGTATCATGCTACATCATTTTAAGAAAAAAAATTGGAAGATTTATTTGGTTCTCTAGCATTACTCAAAAAATAAACTTGAAAGAATTTAATTGCACTACTAAAAAGATCTTCAATTTTGAATCTATCACCTGGTGGTATCAGTATAAAACTGCGTCGGATCTTTCCTTAAGTAGTACAAATGTTCTGCCGCAGTTCCAAGCAAATCTGGCTTTAACGGATTCTTAAGCAGCCAATCTAACCCAAGGGATGTAGATGCCCTAGTTTGACATTAGTGATTATTGAACTTGATTTATCACATAGTTGAGAAATCACATTAACGAAGAAGAAATGTGTTCGTATGTATATATACCTTCACTTCAAAAAAACCATGGATATTGACACTGCTTATCTGGGAAGTTCCGTACCTAAACATTGACGATCATTGAATACCAAGGGAACACTCAAATATTGGATACTTAGAGTTCATTTTGATAGGAGGTTATGAAGGGTTAGAACATCTACAACGTGAAGAGTTCATTTGTCATTTTTTTTGGACTCATTTTATGTCACTTTATTGTAAAATAGCCTAAATTAAAAAGTGGTCAAATTTATCAAATACTAAGCCCAATTTATCACATTTTGTTGGACACACTTTATTTTTATTATATTATAATTATAATTACATGATATTTTATAATTCAATTTTAATTTAATTTAATAATATTAAATTTTTAATAATTCAAAGTAAAGTGATTAATTTTTTAAAAAAAAATTATTAAAATAAATGACATATCCCATAATTAAAATGCATCATATTATTAAAAAAATTATATGAAAAAATATTTAAAAACATCATACGAAAAAGTATTAAATTAAAAATATTACAATATGGAAAAATAACACTAGCTTCCAACTGCTAGATTACTAATTTCTTGCCATAATTTTCTCAAGTAATTTTGAACAAGCTTTCAGTTGGGTATCATTCATTTTGGTAGTATCTGCCAAAATGACTTGTAAATCCATCTCAGTTTACTTTGCCTCAATCTCTTTTTGCCGTGTCTCAATTTCTAGCTGTCGAGTTTCATTTAATTTTTTCATCAGGTGTAACTTTCTGCATGCACTAGCTCGTAATTCTTCATACTCATCAGATACTTCTATCGCTGTGACAACCCGGATATTTTTCAATTTTTTTTATTATTTAAATATTTTATTGATTTTCTCAAAAGATAAGGAATAATTTTTTTATATTTTATTCCAGTTGGATACATTTCCATATTTTTATTATTATTTTAGTTTATATTTCGTTCAGTGGTGTTGAGTTCAATTTAAAATTTTTATATTATTTTACTGATCGGGTCAGTATCTCGAATCGGTATTTTGTTCGGGTGAAAATTTTATTTGAGTAAATTAGTTGAGTATTAAAAATTTAATATTTTTAAGTATTCGAATATGTTGAATAGTTATTATTTTTAATTAGTTTTAAAAATAATAAAATTTATAATTTTCCCTAAAATATTTTATAGAATTTTTGGGATTATTAAAAATTATTTAGAGATTAAAAGTGATATTAAAATAATTTTACGAGGTATGTTTTATATTTTATAAAAGTAAAAAAATAGAAACTAAAACCTACCCGGCACGCCACCCCACAATTCCCCTGCACCCATGTTTTCCCAATTCCCTCTCCTGCTATATTCCCCAAATCCTCTTCCCCCGCCTTTTCTTTGCGTGCCGTAACCCCCATCCCCCTCTGTTTAATACACGGGCGACCAACCTTCCACCTATTTTCTATAATCCAGTTCCTGTTACAGCGTCCTCGGTCTCTGTTTTCTTTATACGGTATATATAGTTATATATGTTTAAAAAATTTTAAAATTCATATCTTACGAACCATGCATCAAATATTTGATATTTATATATATAAATGACCAGTGCTTTAAAGCCTACGTATAAGTATAATTTTAGATAAGTTTTAAGAAGATTATTTTCTGAACAAGTTTTTCTTTTTAATTTATTTAGAAGTATAGAAATGAGATTTGATGATGGTGATCAAGTTAAAAGCCAGTACAACTTGTGTTTATGCATGAGGATTAATTCCGAATTTTTCTGAGAATATTTTCCGGCCCTCAGAAAAGACTCGTGAGGTGTCCGTAATTGATCTTATGGTAAAACTTTTAAAATCTTGACTTGACGCTTGTAAATATTCGGGTATGTTAGTTTATATATATTAATTTCATAATTTTTAAAGATTATTTTTATATTCCGTAAAGTTCCCTGTTGACCAGCTTTTTGGGTTTAGGTAACCATGTTTCTCGTTTCCGGCAATTTTATGTATATATTTATAATTTATTTTTTGGGTTAAATTAGTTTACTTTATTTTAGTATAATTTGATTGTATTGTTGGGATTGATTTTGAGGGGCTGTGACCCCGAGAAAAGTTCATTTTATAAAGTCTTTTTTTCAAAAAAAATTCTTGTAATAAAGTATTTATTTTAGATTTCAATTATTATTTGATTAAAATATTAAGTAGTTAATTATTTTGATAAATAATTTATTTTAGAATGATTAATAATTGATTAATTTGAATAATCAGTTGATTTAATTATTAATTGATTTATTCTTATTAATTAAATATTAAATTGTTTTGTTTACCCGTTTTAAACAAAACAAATATTTCTATGATCAGAAAAATAATCCTGAGGTTATACAAATAGTTTTAAATTCTAAATTTATTTACGAATCCGGATTAACTATTTTACGAGAATTTTAGTGATCCGACTCGATCCTAGAAATATTTTTAAAATATTTAATGTTATGTTTAATTGTTTAAGTTGATAACGTCATCGAGGGTAGACATTATATGTTTTAATGTATGAGTTAGAATTTTTAGTTTTTATTCCTTTTTGTTTGAGGATTAATTGTTAGTCTCGGGGATTAAATGTTTATTTATATTTGAGTCTCGATGATTAATTATTTATTTATATGTGAATCTCGTTGATTAATTGTTTATTTATATATGAGTCTCGAGGATTAATTATTTATTTATATTCGAGTGTCGATGATTAATTGTTTATTTATATTCGCGTCTCGAAGATTAATTGTTGTTTAATATTCGAGTCTTAAGGATTAATTGGTTATTTGAGGATTAGTTAATAATTGGGTTAATATTTTATTTATTGGTTTGTTAGGTTTAATGTGAGTTTTCTTGTTAATAGGAATATGTCTGAGATGAGTATATAAATATAATTATGTTATAAACGCTCGTAGAATATGTAATATCTGTAATTTATTTATTTAGATATTAGTAATAATAATTAGAATTAGATTAGAATTTGTAAAGATTATTTTCTTTAACCATAATATTCATTATATTGAATTTGATTAGAAATAGAATTTGTAATAAAATAGATTAATAATAATAAAAAAGGATTAAAATTAGATAGAGATTAGGAATTAAAATTGGATTAGAATAACGGGCTTTCGAATATTGGTATTTGAATCGTAGTAGGTTTTGTTGTAGGGTTTTAAAACTCTATATATAGATTAAGGTCTCATCATTCTTTCATATTCTTTTCTAGTCACAAAGACTAAACAGATGTAAATCTCTCTCGATACACAAATCCTTATTCTTTTTCTTCATCTTTGTTTATAAAATTCGTAGGATTATTTATACACAAATCAGCTGTCTTGTAAAATTTGTAATAAATTCATCGTAAGTCGGAATTCATTGATTCTGGACTTTTTAGAAAGATATTTTCGTTCTCTACGTTTGTTGTGTTTTAAGTTTTTCCAGAAAACACCGTTTAGAGGGCCAAAAAGGTAAAATACAGATCTGAGCAAAATTAGAGTTATGAAGAAGTTCGACGTTTGAGATGTGATATTTTCGATTGGGTGTTAAGGATTATTTTATTCAGTATATACACAAGACCCATTGTGACGCCCCCAGATCCGGGGAGCCGCTAATACTAGCTAAAATAGACTCCACAAAACATTTATCGTTTTGGAGTGAAACCATGGGCCATAAGGCACCAATACAACTGGGAGGGATATCGAAGCCGGACGTTACCTCCTGAACCTAGAGTTATCGACTCAGAATAAATCCAAAATATCCGAGTCATCGCTCGCTATTTATTATCTAATGAAAAATAATAATCAAAGGTGCTTAGACAACTCCAGAATATTTTTAAAGAACCAATAAATATTTTAATAATATTTAAGAGGCCCATACTAGTCCTCGGAAAATATTAAAAGGATTTAAAAGAATTAAAATATTTAATTCTAGTATAATCAAGATCATTTGATATTTAAATAATCTCAAATGATTTAACATATTTAAATAATATTTACTCAATATTAAATAATATTTAAATAAACCAAAACAGGTTGGAAGTATTTAATCAGTGGTTAAATACCTTTAAATGTCCCAAAATATTTAAATAATATTTAATCAATATTAAATAATATTTAAATAATTTAAAATGTCCCGAAAGTATTTATTCACCTATAAATACTTTCTATACTCTTTAAATAATATTTAATAAACTAAATATTATTTAAAACAGTGTACCTCGACTAACCGTCGAGACACGCTAGACTACTCCCGGTCGACCATCGAGCACCAAAAAGATGTACTCGACACCAGATTCAGTTATACAAAACTGAAAACAAACGTCCTCTACTTTTTGAGAAGTTCAGAGGCACGAACACACAGTATATAGTTCCATCTGAATGGAACTTCAAACATCACAGAGCTTTATAACCAATAAACCGTTATAAAGTCTAGAATTTAGAAAGCTGCTATACGAACTCTGACTTTTCAAGAAGTTCAGAGTCGTCTCAGAATTAGGTTGAAAGAGATTCGAACTGACTCATGATGAGCAATCTTAACAACCTATACATACTCTAACTTTTCGAGAAGTTCAGAGTAGCAGAAGAATTAAGTGATAAATGAATAAAACAGTTCAACGTGAAATGTCGACGTGCATTTCCAATGACAACAATGAACTTAGTAGTTCCAAGCACAACAAAAATGTATAATCACAGAATTTATCATCAAGTCAAAGAATTCAAGAATTTTGGCATCACCATGAATAAATAATATTCTGATATGGAGTAAAATAATAGAGTTGGAAACTTGTCTGGAGTCCAAGGAATGCCATTCCAACTTCTCCACGCTCCGGGTACTCTATAATCATATAAGAACCCACTCTTAGTTTACATACATATGTAGCATGCTAATTGTAGTTTATACAATTACTCTACATTTCGCCCGGTACTTCAACTCCTCGGGCCTACTTTAGCTACTCGTAAAACTATCCTCTCAATAGTTTTTAATCAAGTTCTTTGCACCTACGTATAGTCATGATATTCCTCAACAACTTCCGTTACTGGGTCGACTCGAGACAAGTTCTCTATCTTGCCCGAAATCGTTTCCCAAAATGATTGCTTAACCTTTTCCTCAGGTTCATTTCATTTTCACACCCTGTTTTCTATCATTTTTAATAAATTGGAAATTAATCCATTTGACATGATTCCTTTTCTCAGGTCTTCCTTGTACTACTAACATCATGCCATAAAAATTTCAACTCGAGCTAAGGTCATTAGCTAGGTGAAACAATTCTCCAAAGTTCAATGTTTAAATAATTCATAGGTTATGAACAACCTTTACTAAAATCGTTATATCTCCTAGCTCGTTAATCCAATCGACTCACCGTTTGAGGCTACGCCAACTAGACTCCAATTATAACATAGACCCAGAAAATACACAGTCCATAAACGGTGTTAAGTATTCCAAACAATTCATTCAAAACAGGGCAGTAACAGTGGCTCCAGAATTCATGTTTCTGAAATTTACTATTACATGCCTTGCACTCATCCAATTTTAATAAATCAGATTTTACTCCTTTTAATCCAATTCTTTTTCCCAGGTAATCTCAGATGTTCCAAGTATTTTCAATAAAAGTTTCAAGATTTATGGAGCCCCCTAACTAGGGTGATCATAGCTCCAAAGTTCGTAGAAACAGAATGGTTAGGTTTCTGCGCTACCTTTATTAAATCGGCCATATCTTTTTGCTCGTAAATCCGAATGACGCAAAATTAGCGCCCAAACGATCTAGAGACTATCTACTATCTTACCATATCAGCCATAAGCCAAGAACAGTGACCGAATGTTCCCAGATTTTCTGGACAGTTTACAGCAGTAAGGTTCTAAAAAAATTTGGCATGGTTCCGTTTGTACGTTCGTCGTTTGCCTCATTTTAAGCTTATCCAATTCAACCCAAACGACTTCCATATATTTTACACTACTACTTGGGAATGTACTCAAGACATCCCAAGCCCAAGCACAATTTAATAACACTCCAAACATTACTAATAATTCACCCAACTTCTTCACCACTGCAACTAGCTTTTAAAACTGTTTTACTAATTCACAAACAATCAATTCTCTTCATCCTCTTAACATCCACAAGCCTTAATCAAATCATCTCTACATTACACCACTATGGCCAACAAAACAAGCACCTTTACATATGATCAAAACCACAACATAGCATGTTAAAATCACATAAACATCAAATAGCTAGGGCTTGGGTTTTCAAGCCATTCATGCTTCACTACTACTACCCATAACATATATAAGCTATAACAAGCATCAATCAAGCCCTAGGAGCTCAAGAATCCAAGAAACAAAATTTTTAATTTCGAATTTACTGTTCATTCGACTTTTCCATTGATCATAACTAAAGATTTCATGGATGGAATGAAATGAAATCAAAGACAAGCGTAGTAGGAGTTGGTACCTTCGATTTGAGCTATCATACGCAAGAATTGGTGGAGAAATGAGCAAGAACGAGCAAGCCAAGTGATTTCTCTCTTCTTCCCCTTTCTTCCCTTCCTCTTCACTTCGGCACTTATGAAATAAATGGGGGTTGGCTGATTTTCTATCTTTTATGCGTCCCCCTAGCTTTGTGCGATAGTCGTGTAATTTCCCGATAATATTTTAATCTCTCGTTCTCGTTCTCCTTTCTTTCGTCCCACCTAAGTTTTAAAATTTTAAAATCTCATATTATCATTCTAATATAATTTAGAATCATCAAATTAATACTCTTTAATTGTTTCGAGAATTTACGAAACAATTCTCCGAATCAATACTCTTCACTTACACCATCTCTGAAATTTTGTTACGACTTCCATCCGGACTTCAAATTTATTTTTGTTGGACCAAAATAATTATAAGTTCCATATTAATTGCGTATGCTACCGTAACACCGATACGCATATTTTCAAATATCCCGTATATTAATAATACGGTCTCACATTTCAAGTACTTTATGAAGAAAATAAATCTATAAAATCATTTATTCACAAAATGAAAAATTTTATCCAAAAATCTTAATAACTCCAAGCGTCATAAATACGGGTTATTACAGTCTCCCCTCCTTAAAAGGATTCCGTCCTCGGAATTCATACGAGAACAACCGAGGTTACTATTTTTACACCTCGCCTTCTGATTTCTAGGTTGAGACTTCAACCTTCTTAATATATTCCAAGACCTTGAAAGGTTCAATACTCCTCGAGCTTAAGTTCTCTTTCTTACTAAATCTCGTTACTTCTTTCCACGATAATGTTTTCAGCAATACGAAGTTTCTCACTTCATACTCTCTGCCATTTTCAGACTTGATCACCATACTCGCGTTGTCTATATGGAGTTATCATTTATCGCTTTCCAATACTACAAATTGTCTCATATGTCTGTCAACCGGTCCATGTCCCCAGTTATCTATCATTCATCAATTTTGCCCTTAACACAAAGTAGATCAATATGCTTATTTTCGAATGTATTTGATAAATAAGAAAGAAAATAATTTAGATATGACTGAGAACAACCATATTTATACTCAAGATGGCCAGTCTTTAGTACTTTCTGGTTTATAATACATAATCGAGTGGTTGCCCACCAGACTTTTGCCACACAGACAAGAAGTCACACCATATGCATTATTCATCTCAATCGGATGAAAAATAGTTAACATTTAGAAGAAAATGATTTTGAAAGGGAGAGAAAATATATTTTGAAATTCTCATTCCTCAATGCATTACGAACTCAATATATAACAGTCCCTACTCATTTAGGAACCTGTTGCCAAAATCCCCAAATTTCTTATCTCCCATTTCTATTTTTTTTCCTTCCCGAATGAATAAATCCTTCAGACTTTTATGGTCTTTGTACTTTCTCCGCTTCTACCCATTCAACTGATGTTTCCACCGGTTAAGTGCAACCGTTATGGCTGTTTCCTCCAATTCATGATTAGGATACCTTAATTCATGTTTGTTTTTTCCGTTACTCCAACGTATATAAAATTATTCTGCTATGTGCTTTCGTGCACAAGCAATCCTTCAAAAGACATGTAATTATTAATTACAAGATTCACCTTTCATCATCTAGTACTTACCATATCAGGACAATTACTCATATTTGTCCTTTACTTTCCTCAAACTTTCTTCGCCACTTACTGTATGTTTTGCAATTTAAACTCATTTCACCCAAAACTCATTCTTATGGAATTTGTCATCCAACCTCTTTTCTCTTAATATATCCAAGGCTATATACATTTCTCCCTTCGGGTTCTTCATCTGTAATCTTCGAGCAGATCGAAATATCCACTATGAAGACTTCGACAACTTGTCAAATTATTTCTTAACATTCCAATCAAATCCTTAAAAGGTACCGGTGTATTCATTAATACAAGCTACCTCATCAAAGACTCATACTGTCCTTATCGCGTTCTCAATGCCATCCTTGGCATACTATCAAGGCAATATTTGTTTGGTGATAACATATCCTTAATATATCTTTAAAAGTAGACTAATTTCTTCGAGTGGTCGAATATTGTGTCTATCCCTATCATGGATACCCAATATTGAATGCTAAATTAACCAATTCACTTAATCCATTCTCACCAATGTATACGCAGTCTCATGCCGCTGTCCGTTTCCTTTACAAACAACCCACGTGCACCTCTTAGTAACACTTTCAATAAATAGTCTTTATAACTGAGGGACTAACCCTCTTAGGCTGCCAGGTGCCATCTTCTAAGATGCCTCCAATGGTAAAGTTGCTCATAACACTAGGTCAATGATGAATGACGTGATCTCCATTGGTGGTAACCCCAAAATATCACTAAGGTTTATTTTTCCCAATTCTTTAACTACTCTCTTTATTGAATAGTTCCTTTTTCATATCCATTATTGGTGCCCCACAATTTAGCATCCAAAGCGTAATACACTTCTTATTCGAATCTTAATTCGAACCTTCTCAAATTATCTCTCCATATTTAAAACATGTCATCCCTTCTTTTAGGGCAATAATTAACATAACATCTAGACTTTATAATTATAGCTTCTTGCTGTCCATTTCACATATTCTCCCATTTCAGGCTCACTGTTTAGTAAGTGAGGCCTCGATTGGCTTGGGTGAACCATAATTAGCAGTACACCAACCCGCTCATATTTCTTAATCCACTGTTCTTCCAGAAGTAGAACTCTGGTTCCTTGTTAAAAGTTCATGGTATTTCCATATATGTAGCCACTTTATTTTTCATATTCTATCATAGTTGATTCTCCCTAACACTGTGACTTTATTCTCAATTCACTTCTTTTGGGACAATCTTAACAATTCCCAAAGACTTTGATTCATGATCTGACACACTCTTGTTTCAGGTCTAGAACTTTAATTACATCTGAATTTCCCTATACCTAGGAAACAGTTGCATAATGCAAGATATAGCTATGGCTAAAGAATTCTTTGTTCAACCAAGTTCATAAGAATTCTTGCTGAATCAACGACCTTATTAGGCCTTGACCAATTACTTTTCAGAACCTTAGGTTCATCAACGACTACTCGGACCGCTCTCTAGTCCGGAATTCCACTATTAAAACAAGTAACTTCATACCAGCATTTATGCTATAACTCATTTATACCGGTTAATCCAACCACCATATTTGCAATGTGGCGGTCATCTCTATCCCAAGGCTTACCTTAATCCAACGTCCTTAATATATTCAAAAATTATATCAAGTGCGTATCTCATCTCGTTATTACGACTCTACATTGTATGCATACCATACACCATTTAAACTAGAGCTTTACTTTTTACTCTCAGAGAGTCCTCAACAGAATCCTCAATATTACTCATATATAGATGGCTATATTCTTTAAGCCATACTACTCCATTTTACCTTGAAACATTCCATTTACACGTCCTCTTATTTCTAAATTTCATTAAACTAATGGGAACGTATTTTCCACAGACAATTGGGCATGACCTATTCATGTGTCGGACTATGCCCGGTGTAAAAACACCTCAATTATAATCCCAAAACATTCATAGTTCCCAAACATCAACATCTCATCAATCACTTATAACATAATGTATACCAAAAGGGGAAATAACTATGAGTCACTACATCTATAGCATATCTGAGCTCCTTTACAAGTGCTCCATAATTCTCAAACTCTCATTCTCAATCATAAATCCTCTTACTCAGATGAGTCTCCTCGGCTAGTGTTCGACATATTTTTAAGGAAAGCTCTTATTATCTTTCCTAACTATCCTTATATGAATATATCAGCCTCATAATATAAATCACTGCTACATCCGATAGCCCAAATATGAATTCGATAGGAGCTCGCTCGCTCTCTATCAATCTTATCCCAACATAACTCTTAACTCTCTCGTTCCTGAGTACTATAACCTAGAGCTCTGATACCATCTCTGTGACGCCCCCAGATCCGGGGTCAGGGATCCGGGTCATCACGGTCCAATTTTCACCACAATAACATCATTCACCTGCTTTAACCATTATAATAACCAAACATAAAAGCAGTGACCCCAAACCAACACACAACTCGAGTTATAGTCTCAGGGAACGAACTTAAAATAATAACGGTTATTACAAACCAATGTAACCTCAGGATCTCACACTACTAATATAACTTCCACATGATGTTACATTAGAAGTAAACATTAATCTAAGATCTACTGTCACATTACATATTTTTCAACCAGTCTAGGATTCTAATCTGGAATCCCGCCTTTCTTGCACCATTTATCGAAGTCCTGAACCTGACTAGCTCAAGCTCGAATCTTCCTGTTCTTTAACATAATAATCGCGGTAGGCAATTCATAACCATCTCTTTCTGCAAGATATAAGATTTACAAAAAGCAAGAATGAGCCAAAGAATGCTCAGCAAGTTATTTATCAGAATATTTCAAGAAAAAGGTGATAGCCGTAATTATCCCAACTGGATATCCAACAATAGCAGTATACAACTTACAATATGAGTGAAGATGTATAACCAAACATATCTCGACAATAACGGAAGCAAAGTTCACGAGACAAGAAGATGTTCATGATAAGAGCACAGTTCAAATTACTGCAATACCACAATCTAAGTCCACAGATTTTGGGAACAACAGAATCGACAATTTAGCCCAATGGCATCAACCACAGAGTACAATTTATTTGAGCATCAATAAGAAGGCAGTTCAAGATACTACAAAAAGAATCAATAAAAGCTCAATCGTTCTCATTAACACTATCGTTAGTGTAGGACCAATGAAAGTTCAACAGTTCCCATTAACACTATCATTAGTGTAGGACCAATGAAACTGATATATGCGAATAAAACAGTACTCAAACAACTAACCAACTCAGAGTGGATTACATTCCCGTTGACACTATCGGTAACTCAGCACCTAGGCTTTCGTTACAGTGCAACGTCAAATTCCAATTGGAAGAATCGGGCTTAATCTGGAGATTTCTCGACACCCTATTGTACCCGATGATCATTCGCACGTACAATAGAAACTCACTTTCTCTACTAGTAGAAGGACAACCCCATATCGGGACGTCACCCTAGGCAACTCATGGGCCTTTAGGTTACGGCTGGGTCGGGTGCCATCGACCCCCCTTCGCAACCTTTCTCCAGTCCCTGATGAATACTTAAACATTCATCAAACCTCTAGAAGGAGATTTAATTGAACCTTCTAGACAACAACAATCCACTCTATGATTTCAATCAACTGTTAAGGATGGGAATTTAATACAACCTCCCAGAACAACTCGACAATCCACCACAGGATTTCGATTAACAGATAAGGAAGGGAATTTAATACGACCTTCCAAAACAACTCGACAATCCATCACAGGATTTCGATTAACAGATAAGGAAGGGAATTTAATACGACCTTCCAGAACAACACGACAATCCATCACAGGATATCGATTAACAGATAAGGAAGAGAATTTAATACGACCTTCCAAAACAACTCGACAATCCACCACAGGATTTCGATTAACAGATCAGGAAGGGAATTTAATACGACCTCCCAAAACAACTCGACAATCCACCACAGGATTTCGATTAACAGATAAGGAAGGGAATTTAATACGACCTCCCAAAACAACTCGACCTATTGTAGATTTCAATATCTGATAATAGCTTGACTCCCGAACGAGGTAGGAGTACTCTCGAAACACCTGAGTTGACCCACAGTCAACACATTTAACAAGACAGACCCTTGAATCAAAGAGACTCAAGAACGCAACCGGGGAGCCGCTAATACTAGCTAAAATAGACTCCACAAAACATTTATCGTTTTGGAGTGAAACCATGGGCCATAAGGCACCAATACAACTGGGAGGGATATCGAAGCCGGACGTTACCTCCTGAACCTGGAGTTATCGACTCAGAATAAATCCAAAATATCCGAGTCATCGCTCGCTATTTATTATCTAATGAAAAATAATAATCAAAGGTGCTTAGACAACTCCAGAATATTTTTAAAGAACCAATAAATATTTTAATAATATTTAAGAGGCCCATACTAGTCCTCGGAAAATATTAAAAGGATTTAAAAGAATTAAAATATTTAATTCTAGTATAATCAAGATCATTTGATATTTAAATAATCTCAAATGATTTAACATATTTAAATAATATTTACTCAATATTAAATAATATTTAAATAAACCAAAACAGGTTGGAAGTATTTAATCAGTGGTTAAATACCTTTAAATGTCCCAAAATATTTAAATAATATTTAATCAATATTAAATAATATTTAAATAATTTAAAATGTCCCGAAAGTATTTATTCACCTATAAATACTTTCTATACTCTTTAAATAATATTTAATAAACTAAATATTATTTAAAACAGTGTACCTCGACTAACCGTCGAGACACGCTAGACTACTCCCGGTCGACCATCGAGCACCAAAAAGATGTACTCGACACCAGATTCAGTTATACAAAACTGAAAACAAACGTCCTCTACTTTTTGAGAAGTTCAGAGGCACGAACACACAGTATATAGTTCCATCTGAATGGAACTTCAAACATCACAGAGCTTTATAACCAATAAACCGTTATAAAGTCTAGAATTTAGAAAGCTGCTATACGAACTCTGACTTTTCAAGAAGTTCAGAGTCGTCTCAGAATTAGGTTGAAAGAGATTCGAACTGACTCATGATGAGCAATCTTAACAACCTATACATACTCTAACTTTTCGAGAAGTTCAGAGTAGCAGAAGAATTAAGTGATAAATGAATAAAACAGTTCAACGTGAAATGCCGACGTGCATTTCCAATGACAACAATGAACTTAGTAGTTCCAAGCACAACAAAAATGTATAATCACAGAATTTATCATCAAGTCAAAGAATTCAAGAATTTTGGCATCACCATGAATAAATAATATTCTGATATGGAGTAAAATAATAGAGTTGGAAACTTGCCTGGAGTCCAAGGAATGCCATTCCAACTTCTCCACGCTCCGGGTACTCTATAATCATATAAGAACCCACTCTTAGTTTACATACATATGTAGCATGCTAATTGTAGTTTATACAATTACTCTACATTTCGCCCGGTACTTCAACTCCTCGGGCCTACTTTAGCTACTCGTAAAACTATCCTCTCAATAGTTTTTAATCAAGTTCTTTGCACCTACGTATAGTCATGATATTCCTCAACAACTTCCGTTACTGGGTCGACTCGAGACAAGTTCTCTATCTTGCCCGAAATCGTTTCCCAAAACGATTGCTTAACCTTTTCCTCAGGTTCATTTCATTTTCACACCCTGTTTTCTATCATTTTTAATAAATTGGAAATTAATCCATTTGACATGATTCCTTTTCTCAGGTCTTCCTTGTACTACTAACATCATGCCATAAAAATTTCAACTCAAGCTAAGGTCATTAGCTAGGTGAAACAATTCTCCAAAGTTCAATGTTTAAACAATTCATAGGTTATGAACAACCTTTACTAAAATCGTTATATCTCCTAGCTCGTTAATCCAATCGACTCACCGTTTGAGGCTACGCCAACTAGACTCCAATTATAACATAGACCCAGAAAATACACAGTCCATAAACGGTGTTAAGTATTCCAAACAATTCATTCAAAACAGGGCAGTAACAGTGGCTCCAGAATTCATGTTTCTGAAATTTACTATTACATGCCTTGCACTCATCCAATTTTAATAAATCAGATTTTACTCCTTTTAATCCAATTCTTTTTCCCAGGTAATCTCAGATGTTCCAAGTATTTTCAATAAAAGTTTCAAGATTTATGGAGCCCCCTAACTAGGGTGATCATAGCTCCAAAGTTCGTAAAAACAGAATGGTTAGGTTTCTGCGCTACCTTTATTAAATCGGCCATATCTTTTTGCTCGTAAATCCGAATGACGCAAAATTAGCGCCCAAACGATCTAGAGACTATCTATTATCTTACCATATCAGCCATAAGCCAAGAACAGTGACCGAATGTTCCCAGATTTTCTGGACAGTTTACAGCAGTAAGGTTCTAAAAAAATTTGGCATGGTTCCGTTTGTACGTTCGTCGTTTGCCTCATTTTAAGCTTATCCAATTCAACCCAAACGACTTCCATATATTTTACACTACTACTTGGGAATGTACTCAAGACATCCCAAGCCCAAGCACAATTTAATAACACTCCAAACATTACTAATAATTCACCCAACTTCTTCACCACTGCAACTAGCTTTTAAAACTGTTTTACTAATTCACAAACAATCAATTCTCTTCATCCTCTTAACATCCACAAGCCTTAATCAAATCATCTCTACATTACACCACTATGGCCAACAAAACAAGCACCTTTACATATGATCAAAACCACAACATAGCATGTTAAAATCACATAAACATCAAATAGCTAGGGCTTGGGTTTTCAAGCCATTCATGCTTCACTACTACTACCCATAACATATATAAGCTATAACAAGCATCAATCAAGCCCTAGGAGCTCAAGAATCCAAGAAACAAAATTTTTAATTTCGAATTTACTGTTCATTCGACTTTTCCATTGATCATAACTAAAGATTTCATGGATGGAATGAAATGAAATCAAAGACAAGCGTAGTAGGAGTTGGTACCTTCGATTTGAGCTATCATACGCAAGAATTGGTGGAGAAATGAGCAAGAACGAGCAAGCCAAGTGATTTCTCTCTTCTTCCCCTTTCTTCCCTTCCTCTTCACTTCGGCACTTATGAAATAAATGGGGGTTGGCTGATTTTCTATCTTTTATGCGTCCCCCTAGCTTTGTGCGATAGTCGTGTAATTTCCCGATAACATTTTAATCTCTCGTTCTCGTTCTCCTTTCTTTCGTCCCACCTAAGTTTTAAAATTTTAAAATCTCATATTATCATTCTAATATAATTTAGAATCATCAAATTAATACTCTTTAATTGTTTCGAGAATTTACGAAACAATTCTCCGAATCAATACTCTTCACTTACACCATCTCTGAAATTTTGTTACGACTTCCATCCGGACTTCAAATTTATTTTTGTTGGACCAAAATAATTATAAGTTCCATATTAATTGCGTATGCTACCGTAACACCGATACGCATATTTTCAAATATCCCGTATATTAATAATACGGTCTCACATTTCAAGTACTTTATGAAGAAAATAAATCCATAAAATCATTTATTCACAAAATGAAAAATTTTATCCAAAAATCTTAATAACTCCAAGCGTCAGAAATACGGGTTATTACAGTCTCCCCTCCTTAAAAGGATTCCGTCCTCGGAATTCATACGAGAACAACCGAGGTTACTATTTTTACACCTCGCTTTCTGATTTCTAGGTTGAGACTTCAACCTTCTTAATATACTCCAAGACCTTGAAAGGTTAAATACTCCTCGAGCTTAAGTTCAATTTCTTACTAAATCTCGTTACTTCTTTCCACGATAATGTTTTCAGCAATACGAAGTTTCTCACTTCATATTCTCTGCCATTTTCAGACTTGATCACCATACTCGCGTTGTCTATATGGAGTTATCATTTATCGCTTTCCAATACTACAAATTGTCTCATATGTCTATCAACCGGTCCATGTCCCCAGTTATCTCCTCGGCTAGCATTTTGATATTTGTTTGAGGATACGTGGGTGCACCCAAAATTTGATTTGATTTGTGATTTGATATCTGACGGTGACGTTGTATATGCCGTACACGTTGTCCGGTTTGTTGCACGCATTAGGTACCCTATGATGTGTGTATCTGTTATCTGTTTTGATATCGGTATGAAATATCATAATCCTCTTTGCTTCAGCCTTGTTTTGAAAAAAAATAATATTTATTTATAACGGTCAAACTATATATCTTATTTCTGTTTTATAAACTGTATTCCAATCCGTACTGGGCATTTGGCTCATGCCGTATTCTTTCTTCTGGCAGGTACTTAGGGGGATCTTGGGTTGTGTGATGGAGAGCTCCCTTATTTACATTTATTAGGACGTTTGAACTTAAAGGATTATTTTAGTCATTTTTATTATTAGAGATTTTGAATTTATTCGCATTTATCATTTTGAATTATTTTGGAGGTTTTGATATTAGTTTATAGACCTGTTGGACCTATTTAATTATTAAGTTCGATGGATTTTAGGACTCTATATACAAGTTTGCAGTTTGATAAGTAACCCTTCGTTTCATTTTGAGAAGGGGGTGTTACAGAATATAGCGATGTATTTCAAGGATTAAAATAATGTCCTATGTTTGACTATAGACGTAGACGCGCGGACTCGATTTCGATAGTTCACACTCATAGCAACCACCGGAGCTTCAACTCAAAGAATTGTTAAATGGTGATACTGTGAGACAGAAGAATGAAATAGTTTGGTTACTTTGACTGTACGTAATCGGTAAAACCCAAAGACAAGTATTTTCTTCTTGATCATCCTAAACACTTTTATCCGCGTGACTCGGAAGAAGAAAGTAAAATATCTTTACGAAGAAGTTTTTATCCAGAAAGTCTGTGTCTGGAATAAGTTTTATTTATATATTATTATGTTATATATATATAGTTTGGTATACAATAGTGTCGACTGCTGGTATACTTTTTATCGAAGTTATACTGGTAATATAAGATTGGTTTAAAGAGATTGTTGAAATCAACTGTGAAATTTTATAGATGGGGTCGCAAGCGAGATTTGATTTGATTATTTGAGGTTTATAATAATTGATGTTTGGACTTTGGATTTCTGTTTCTAGAACTATAACCTAAAATATCTTAGTAATTGGGGTCGTAGCTATGGATTTCAGATATTGAATGACTACCTGCGGTTTAAAATATTATTAAATAGATGATTTTATATTGAGGATTTTCACGTGACGACCAGATCTCTAACCCCGGATTTTGGGGCGTTACAACCGTTCTTTACTTCATTTTTCCCTTTCTTTTAGCCGTTTTTGTACCTTTAGGACGAACAAGAGATTTAACAAAATTTTCATTTGTTAGTGTATTGTTGTTTCCCGATGATGAGTAATTTTCAGAATTACTTAATTTAGTTCTTTTTGAACTTTCAGTAGTTAAAGGAGTTCTCCACTTAAGTTGTCTACGATCCAAATTTTTGAGCACCTTCGTTTATTCGTTGTCACCTTTTTCTCATAGACCAACTCCTCTCTTGATGACACCGGGATTACCTTCTTCACAATATTGCTGAATTCGGTCCCAAAATACTTCGGCTTTTTGATCAGTACCATACATGGATTAATTGACACATTCAACCATGCACTTATTAAGAGTTTATCTTCAACCCACTTCCACTGACCAGTAATTTCACGTACATCTTCATTTTCCTCACAATCATCATTTAGATCAATAACATTTGTGTTATTAAAGGCATACACTTGTGAATTTGGTGAATTTTGAAAACTGGTTGATAATTGTTGGGTTTCAAACTGTGGATTTGAAAATGAAAATTGATATGGAGAATTTTGAGGATATGAAAATGGAAATTGAGAATTCTGAGAATGTGAAAATTGGTATTGAGAATTTGGAATTTGAGAATTAAAATTAAAATTTTATGTGTTTGAAAAATAAGAATTTGGATACGGATATGGAAATTGAGGGTTTGAATTTTGAGAATTTGAAGTTGCAGGATTATTTGGATTCATTTTTTGATAGAAAAAAAAATCTATTTTTTTTAAAAGTAAAGAGTATAAATAATAGGGTGTAAGAATTTTATACTTATAGGAGTAAATTATATTTGTTATTAGTGTACGTTACTAATACAACAATTATATATTTACTAACGGATACTCTATAAAATAATAAAAGGAAACAAAAAAGTAAGTGAGATTAAAATATTAAAAAAAAAGGGGAATTTAGTAGGACTGGGCACTGCCCAAGGTGGTGGGTCTCAAAAGTAATTAGCCAAGTCACTTTAAAAGCCTCAATGCACCTAAACGGTCGGCATTGTAGCTGCTCTTAAGCCGGGTCGGGAGGATTCAACCATGTTTGTGAAAAAAATTTAAAGCAGGGGTTGGGTTTCAAGGGGTTGATCGGGGGTTGAATATTGATTGAATGTCAGTCATGCAGAAACAACTTTTCAACACCTCAAATTGGAGTGTTAAGAGCAATTAATTTTTACACACCATTACTTTCCTTAACTTCTTCTGCCGCACTGCTCTGTCTCTGATGCTTTACAACTTTACATGACTATTTTTTTTTATTAAAAACCATCACTTTTTTTTATTAAATTTCTTAGCATTATTTCAAGTAAATAAAATTATCCTCTTTTCTAGAAAACTTACATTGAAATAATATGGTATAATTTTAAATCATATTTGGTATATAACAACAAAATTATGAATTTTTTAACTTAATAAATTAAATATATTTTCATTAAATTTATATAAATAATATAATACATTATTATTATTGTTGCTATAATTTTTAAGAAGTTAAAATATTTATTTTTTATATTACCCAACATTTAATTGAAGCCTCTTGTATTTAATTTTTTCATCCAAACAAATTAAGGGTTCAACCCAACCCAACCTTGGATCCAAACATACCCTTAGAGTTGGAATAGCTGCCATTACCAATAGAGAACATGCTCTGAAAATGTACAGATCTATATGTAATCAGCCGTCCTCAATTTAAATGGTCCTTTCTGTGAGGATACTCCGTGCCTTAATCTTTATATATACCAAATTCATCATAAGATAATGCATAGAATAGAAGATTTCAACACTTTGGTTTTAATGGATGTTGGTGAAGGAACAACAGGACATGGAGTGCCTGAGAGTATATATCATATAATGATCATCATATCATATCATATCATATCGCATCAATATCAAACAGATGGAATGACTAGAAGAAACACAGAATCTGACATATGCAAATTAAAAAAACTAACCAAACAATTCAATACAATCTTAAAACACCATCCATCAACTCCACCACCTCTTTCATTGCAGGCCTATTCTTAGGCGCATCTTTATTTATGCACAACAAAGCAATCCTAAAATACTCGGCAACTTGTTTTTCTTTCAGCTCCTCTCTGGAAACAGCACTATCGATGATCTCCATTTCCTTTTTGCGCGCTACCATTTCTGCACACCATTCCACTATTCTAATTTCCCTTTTATTTTCTTTGATAGGCCAATTAGGCCGCCTCCCTGTCGCAACCTCCAACATTAAAACACCGAAACTATAGACATCTCCCATTGGCGTCGCGATTGTTGACCCTTGGAAATACTCTGGTGGCATATATCCCATCGTACCCGCACTCTGCGTCGATACATGAGAATGCTCATCCTCCATCCTTCTTGCTAATCCAAAATCAGCGATATGTGCGCCAAATTTCGAGTCGAGTAAAACATTACTAGCTTTAATATCTCTGTGAATAATTGGAGTTTCCAAATTATGCATAAAACATAGTCCTCTGGCAACGTCACCAATTATACTCAATCTCGTTTCCCAAGATAACGGTAATTTGGGTTCTGACATAGAGTCGTTATTCCCCGGTGACGTGTCGCATAGCCATTGGTCCAAACTACCTTTTTCAATAAACTCGTATATTAGAATCCGATCTAGATTCGAGGCACAGTAGCCGAGCATCTTAACGATGTTCGGGTGCTGGATCTTTCCCAGGGTTTCCATCTCTGCTCGAAATTCCCGGAAACCCTGGAAAGCATCAGCTGACAGTTTTTTAACCGCAACTGTATTAGAATTCCATAAACTTGCTTTGTACACCAGCCCGAAACTTCCATCCCCGATGATGAGGTTCGGGGAGAAGTTTTCGGTGGCTTTGAGGAGGTCAGGGAGCGAGAATTGGGGCAGGCTCGGGTCGAAGCTAGCAGTTTCCGCAAGGGAAACTGACCTGGGGACAGTCCGGGTAGTGGTTCGGGTTCGTGTTACGTTGTTAGTTTTAGACTTTTTGCACACGAAAACGAGGATGGCACAGAGGAGAGTTACGATGATGAAGCTTAAGGCTGCAGCTACTACACCTTGAAAAAGTGGAGCCATGGAGTTGTGGTTAGATGAGGCACAGAGTCAATATTGAGGGGGATCCAAGGAGTGAAAGTTGGGTAAGCAAAGTATGAGACGAGGAAAGAGCCGCCAAGGGCTGTGGAGTTTTGTGCAATAATGTTCCTATATTCTTTTCCAAGTGTTTTGTCAAGTCAATGCTTGCATACAGCTCATTTTTTCTAATAATTAAAATCCTTACAAATTTATATCGAAAATTTTCAAGATAAAACATAGTCGAACCTGGACGGGACGATAAAATCATTTTTTTCATTCGGTTCCGATCTTTAAGTGGAAATTATTTTCTTTCTTCAATATGGTTCAAGGATTCCTATGGGAATTCCAAAATTTCTTTCTGTTTTTAGAAAATATATAGTTTATAATTCATTTTTAAATAATAAATTAGTTTATAATATTATTGGAACAAATCATATGTTCCCTATTTTAAACTTTTTAAAAATTTTAAATGTCTTCTGTTTTAAAAAAATCTATTTTTAGAAAATAAGACAAAACATTATATCTTTTTAAAAAATTGTTTTATATTTTTAAAATTAGAAAAGAAATCAGCTATGTAGCCGAACAATACCTTGTTCCTTTTCAAATTTAAATACTCCATTCGCTTCAATTTTTTGGCATGTTTAATTTTTATGGTTAAATTAGTTAAATTTTGATTTAAATTATATATACTATATTGTTGATTAATTATTAAAATTATGTTAATTTATTGTAAAATATATCTTTCAGAGTTTAATATTATAAAAAAATAACGTATAAATTGTTATCAAAAATTGATTAAATTAACTATAAAAAATCAGAAAAATAATTTATATAAGATGGAGAGAATATTAAACTACTAAAAAACTATATTACATTATTGAGTCAAATATAAACTATGTACAATGTACTTAAGTATTGTTTTGGACAACTAGTATACCTCAACTTCAATATCTAGCAAATTGCGTGCTAAATTATCCAAATTCCAGCAAAAAACATGTTACTGTCAAAATTTTATCATCATAGATAATATCAGCAAATGTTACTTTCATCCTGTGCATGTGCAATTATTTGTAGCGGCAAACATTGCACATGAATACATGATTACTAGGGTAGTACTAGTGGTTTAAACGAGGCAAACTATATATGTGTTATTGGAGTTTGGTTAGTAAAATATTTAAATTTTGTTTATTATTAATTGAATCGAGTTTGAATTTGAGCCATTTAAATATATTATCAAATTGAGCTCGAGTTTCAAATTATTCAACTCGTAAGACTCGCAAGTTTAATCGAATTTATATTAATTTTATTATTTACATATTAAATATTTATATATATATTTTTTCCATATTTAATCGAGTCAAACTTATCAAATTCGAATTTTTAAAAATATTTAATGGAATTGGTTCGAATTTTCAAGTCGAACTCAAATTTTCAGACTTTCATATTTTATTGTCTAAATTTCCGGAAGCATCTTGCATGTTTTTCGGATAGATGAATTTTTTTTTTAGAATGGAAGAAATCTTTTTTTCTCAGTATTGTATCATTATACAATTTATGAATGAAAATTTTATTCTTGTCAATAAAAAAACTTACTATTTACTTGCCATAAAAATATTAATTTGTGTAAAACTATTTAGAAACTATTATTTTGAAACAATTAAAAGATTGCAATATTATATTATAATTTTTTCACATATTATTGTTAAAATCATATATATAATCTATCCAGGTAATATAATTCAATTTTGTTAAATATTAGTTACTTATGAATAATCACTTAATTTGTCAAATGAGCCCAAATGAGTATATCCTAAATACAAAATACAGTACATAGATTTCTTTTTATTTTACGAACACATCTCGATTTTTATTGCCACGAATTTAGAAAGTGAAAGTTACATGAATGGTAAAATATGTGTAATGAAAAAATGCGTAAGATATTGTTTGTCGTGGGGCCAACGCGTCTTTGCTTAAATACTTGTTGACTGGTTCTTCGTCTTGTCCTAGACATCAAATTCAAGTTTCTGCTTGACTCATTCAACCTTTTAAATTTCAAGCTTTTCTCTAAGATTGGGTATGTTGTAAAGTGCAAAAAGTTTATTTATACTAATTTGTTTTGTAAGATATTGGATGGGGTTGTTATATTTAATAAATAAATTTAAAATTATTTCTAATTATTTCATTATTGTGTAATAATTAAAATAAATTTATAAGTTAAATTTTGAAAAGTATAATATATATATATTTATTTCAGTTATTTATTTTGAATTTTTAAATTGGACTTTATAAAAGTGAATAATATCAATTTTAAAGATAAATTTTAGTATTTTATTGTTTTTTTATTAATTTTGAAACATTATAAGTTATATATCATTAATAAATTAATTCAAACTAAAAAAATTTAACTAAAACTCTCTTCGTCCCATTTTAAATTTATTTTCTGAAATAAATATTTATCCCAAAAAATTTATTATTCTCTTATTTTAAATCTAAATTATAAAATTATTTATTTTAAAAAATATTTAAAATAAAATAAAAATAATTACAAATAAACTTACAACATAATTTATTTTAAGTTAAATTAAACCGACCCATCACCTCAATTTAAGATGCACATGGGCCACTCCCATTTTTTTAGTCCGTCTCAATTTAAAATATATTAGAAGAAAAATTACATGATTATTTAGTAATATTTTTAATGTGAATATATTTTGAGATATGATATAAAAATTTAATGTTTTTATAAAGTTTTGATAATGAAATTTGAAGTTAATTACTGTAAAAATTGAAAAATATTTTTTTTTTCAAAATTATGAAGAGACATTTTTTATAACAACAATTTTTGGAGTAAAAAACATCTTTACAAACAATAATACTAATTTTACGGAACATTTTTTTCTAATTTTTTCCAGCAATAATATGTTGTTGTCTATAATCAGGATAGAAGAATCGAATTGAACCAAAATTTAGACCATTCATGTACATATTTAAAATATTCTGAATTCAAATTCGAACTTTTATTGAAATAAATATTTTATTTAAGTTTGATTTATCAGTGAAAATTTTTGTTCACTGAATATTTTCGTAAACAACTTACAAACTTATATACTACTATCACCAACAAGTAGTTAATGAATATCAATCATGAACACCTAAATTTACACACTAATTTTCACACAATAATTTATGAATATTTTAATGAGTTCACTTACTTTTTTATTTTAATTAACATAAAAATAATACATAAATATATTTTAAAAAAGTACGAACCCAAAGAAATAAATTGAAATTCCAATATCAAGACAACACGAGCTAAAGCTAACACAAAATTTCTCACATCTACCATCCAATGTTCAAAAAAATATAAATTTGATAATTAATAATTTATGATTAAAATTAGATAAATTAAATTTAAGATTTAAAATTTCAAAAAAAAAACTAAGATTTAAAGGTGCAAGCGGCTTATTTAAAATTTGCATCTTGTAGCAACTAGCAACTTTTTTCTTTGTCAAATAGCAACCTTGCACCATTTTGAATAATATATAATTATATTTTAAAATATAATATTTATTTAAGTGACAATATAACATATATTATGATTAAATTTGTATTTAATAAAATAATGTATAAGTTTAACAAATCTATAATCTATACTATATTATTAAAGACGAAAGATTAAAAGTTTTGGTCGTCGGTTGGTTTGGTACTGGTGAACCATAGAAAAGATCTCGACCGTCCAATTTTAAGTGAACCATAGAAACAATCTTGACCGTTCAATTTTAATAAAATATAATTTTAAAAGAATATAATCATACATACAATTCTAACACCAGTAGTCTTCCTTTTATGCAAACAACTCATAAACATTATAATTCTAAATAATATAAACATTACTTTTATATAAGAATATAATTCTGGTGATATGATAATATTATATTATATTTAAATTATATTTTTTATTTTTTATTTTACGAATCTCACTTATCCTATAATTTTTATTTAATATATCATTAAAGTCTATCCTATAATTTTAATTTAATATATCATTAAAATTTATGATAACATTGAAAGTTTGGTAGTCGGTCGATATTTGGGCCGGATAATTGATTATTTATCGGGCCTAATTTTAAAATATTAATCTTCTAACTAAAATACAATCTCATATTAATCTTCTAATTAAAATATCTCACATTAATCTCTTAAGTAAAATATATCTCTATACAAAACAAACAAAAATTATCCTATTAAAATATAAATACAAATAAATTATATAAAAATATACGCATATAATATTAAATAAAATTTAAATTATTATTATACAAATACAAATAAATTCAAATCATTAAAAAATATTAAAAAACTAAAAAAATTCATCTGTGCATCGCACGGAATACAATAAAATATAATTTTAAATATGGTACTAGGTGAACCATAGAAAAGATCTTGACCGTCCAATTTTAAGTGAACCATAGAAACAATCTTAACCGTTGAATTTTAATAAAATATAATTTTAAAAGAATATAATTATACATACAATTCTAACACCAATAGTCCTCCTTTTATGCAAACAACTCATAAACATTATAATTCATCCTATTAAAATATAAATACAAATAAATTATATAAAAACATATACATATAATATTAAATCAAATAAAATTTAAATTATTATTATACAAATATAAATAAATTCAAATCATTAAAAAATATTAAAAACTAAAAAAAATCATCCGTGCATCGCACGGGTACAAGCTAGTATATTATTAAAGACGAAAGATTAAAAGTTTTGGTCGTCGGTTGGTTTGGTACTGGGTGAACCATAAAAAAGATCTTGACCGTCCAATTTTAAGTGAACCATAGAAATAATCTTAACCGTTAAATTTTAATAAAATATAATTTTAAAAGAATATAATCATACATACAATTCTAACACAAGTAATCCTCCTTTTATGCAAACAACTCATAAACATTATAATTCTAAATAATATAAACATTACTACTAAAATATAATCTCATATTAATCTTCTAACTAAAATATCTCACATTAATTTCCTAAGTAAAATACATCTCTATACAAAACAAACAAAAATTATCCTATTAAAACATAAATGCAAATAAATTATATAAAAACATATACATATAATATTAAATAAAATTTAAATTATAATTATACAAATACAAATAAATTCAAATCATTAAAAAATATTAAAATAAAAATATTAAAAAATTAAAAAAATTCATCTGTGCATCTCGCACGGGATATAAGCTAGTATATATAATGAATGAGTATAAAAATTAGTGAAATAATTCATAGATAATTAATATTTACACAATTACTTACTATTTTGTGTTAATGTTTTATCAACATGTGTTCACGAACGGAAGTATATTGAGGATTACGTTCAAAAGCTATATTGACCCCGTTTGGCTTACTTAAATTTTAAAATAAGTAATTTATTTTAATTTTTTTTTACATATATTCAAAAAAAAATTAGATAAATATTTATTTTAGAATTTTAAAACCAAATATGATTTTTAAAATTGAAAATAAGTTACTTATTTTCAGAAAAAATACATACATACTAATTTTTTCTGGAAATAAGTGCTTATTTCCTGGAAATAAGTCCAGCCAAACGGGGCCATTGTTGAATCATGTTACTAAGCTATATATATTTGCGAATCTATTTATAAATATTATAAACGAACCTGGTCCCGAACTTTTGATTTGAATTATATTTTGCTTAAATTTAACTAATTTATGAATCAAACTTTTAAATTATGTTCATATTTGTCTCATTAACAAACCGAACCGAATTAAACCTTTTTTCCGATTCGAACATTAAACTATCTATAAGTGTATCGATTCATTTACAATCATATATTAAATGAGTCTCAATTGTGACAACCCGGGTCAAATCCAGAACCTTTTTCAAAAATTGGGCCAAATTCTGACTTCAAAATCCAAAATAAGCGCAGAGTAAACTAACCCAAATCCACAAATCCACCATATGCCTCTAAAAAATCATGATTTGTTGGTGCATTTAATAGTAGTACTCTTCCTTATATACTGAACAAATTATCATAATATATTTAATGTGGGATTGGGATATTACGAATTCCCCCACTTAAATTTCCGACGTCCTCTTTAGACTGAAGATGATAGCTGATAGTCCCAAATCGTACCTCTCTAATCGTTGTGAAATAATATCGGCTGATTTCGTGTCTCCATCAACCCCACCTTCGGACCTCTGTCCATTGTGGGATAATACCACCCGCCTTCGTGTCCCCACCTCCGGTAACTTGACGAATCAAGTTTTTGAGAATTGGTTCTGAATACTATATGTGACAACCCGTGTCAAATCCCGACTTCCGAAACCTAAGTAAGTTTATATACTGAACAAATTATCCCAATATACTTGATATGAGACTAGGATGTTATATACTCCCCCACTTGAATTTCTGATGTCCTCGTGAGACCAAACAGATAGCTCGTAGGTTCAGATCGTACCTCTCTAGTCATTGTGGATTAATACCGGTTGATTTCGTGTCCCCACTTCTGGACCTTTTTCCATTATGAGATAATACCAACAGTTTTTGTGTCCCCACTTCCGCCAACTTGACGAATCAAGTTTTCGAGAGTTGACTTTGAATACCATATATGAAAACCCGGGTCAAATCACGAGTTTTTTCCAAAAATCAAGTCAAGTCCCGACTTTCAAATCCGAAATAAGTGTAGAGTAAACTGCCCAAATGCAACAACTTGGGTAATCCACAAGTCCACCACAGATCCTTAAAATATTATGATTTTTTGGTATACTTAGTAGTAGGAATCTCATTTATATATTAAATAAATTATCCCAATATAATCGATATGTGACTGAGATGTTACACCTCAAATATAATTGCCCTTTAATTTCTTACTTAAATGTCATAAATATATTAATACTCAATTAATTTATATAAATCACACATTTAATATATATTTTGTAACTCTAATATAATTAATATATTTATTTTATCTTATTTTATCTGACAAAGTGAAAATAAAACATCTTCCACATAACATATTTGTCAAATATTTTCACAACTACCAATTTTTATATTATATATATATATATATAGTTTTGTTTTATGGAAAATCTTAAATGAATGAAATACTAATAGGAGAACACATATGTCTTACATTATATTTTGTAATATATTATAAGAAGAATATAATGTAGAACATATATATTCTTCATTAGTACTTTATTTAAGGTTCTCCATAGAATTTTTACATATATATATATATATATTAATTCTCACTATTAGTCAAAATAATATTCAAACTTAATATCCTCGATTTTACTAAACCAACATATGTGGTAATTGTGTGAAAAAATATCGAATTAAAAATTCTACAATTATATTAGTCATGTATGTCACTTTCATTTATTGCAACACATTCATGTTTATGACTTTTCCCCCATCAGCTTCATCAAAATTAGACAGGTATCCAATTCCAATTTCACTAAAATTAAATAAATATTTCCAACTAAACATATCTTGTTATAATATTTTGTTTAAATAATTTGATTACAATTAAATTGTTTTAAGGCGATTAAATAATATATACAAAAATGTAATTCAAATTCAAAAATAATATAATAATTATTTAGTTTTAAATAAACATTCAAGTAACAAAAATATAAATTCAAATTGATGAAATTTTTTCTCACAAACTTAAAATTATTTATATTGTTTTAAAGTTTGGTTTTCTTACAAACTTAAAATCCATTCCACATTGTAGTCTGTGGGGGATAAAAATTCACATATATTACAGCCACCAGGCTTTACGATGTTGACAAGGGCTGCCCACGAGTCCCATCTAGATTAAGGCCTTGGCGACCACATTAAAGTCAAAAGTAACTGTAATAAATTAATTTAGATTAAAACAAGATTGTTTTCAACTTTTCACAATCAAGAGATTTTTTTTTACTTTCAAAAGAAAATTAAAAGTTCTTTATGATTAATTACCAGGAAAATGGTACTATCTAGTTAGACAAAACGAGGGTGTATTATTTATATATTTATTGTTGAACAAATTTTGACCATTATAACTAATTAAACAAAATACAAATCAATAATTCAAAAAAAGTGTAATGAAGAGTAGTCCAGGTGAGGATCAGTCCTCGTACATTATGGAAAAATACAAGGTTTGTACTGATTCAATGAACTTGAGCCACCATGCTCGAAAAGTTCATCAAGTGAATATTCATTGCACACGTGTTTAGATTTGTTATATATAGATCCTAGGAACAGAGTAAGGTGAAACAAGCATCATACACTTGTACTTAATCAACTAAAAAGAAGAATTAAGAGTACTTCAAGTTTTGTAAAGAGGATTAACAATGAGTTGTGAGAAGAGTAAGATGATGATATTTGGAGGAACTGGTTATTTTGGTACCTACATGGTGAAGGCAAGCGCTTCAGCTGGTCATCCTACCTATGTTTACGTTCGTCCCGTGAAACCTAATCATGATCCCTCCAAGCTTATGATTCTTGAGGAATTTGAATCCATGGGAGTTACCATTTTGCAGGTATACTTGATTAGATACAAACAAAAAACTTAAACTTCATGAATATAGTGAGTGATGACATGGAAATGGAAGGCAAGGGGGTAACAAACTGCGACAATGACTCTTTCGGGATGACAAAATTTAATCTTCTTAAAGACTGTAGAGATCTCATGAGAGATATTTAATTATCTCTGCATTCAAATTTCTGTTTGTCTTATAGAATTATCAAAGACAACATACTTTTCTTGTGTATAAATATATTATGTTTGCATTGCGTATAGGGAGAACTGGATGAACACGAGAAGCTTGTTGAGGTGCTCCGTCAGGTAGATATTGTTATTGTAACTTTTGGAGTGCCATTAATCCATGAACAACTCAAAATAATCAGAGCCATGAAGGAGGCTGGAAACATAAAGGTGATTAAGCTGCTAAATTGTACTTTAATATTATCACCAATCTAATTTATAAGAAGTATTCACATATTATTTGATCCGTTTATGTTCCAGAGATTTATCCCTTCAGAATTTGGAAATGAGGTGGATAGAATTAGTCCACTTCCACCATTTCAAGTATGTTGTGACAAGAAGAAGATGATCCGAAGAGCAGCTGAAGAATCTGGAATACCGTATACTTTTGTATCTGCAAATTCTTTCGGAGCATATTTTATTAACTCTTTGCTTCATCCTTATGATGAAAAGCTCAAAAAAGTTAACATCTTTGGATCTGGTGAAGCCAAGTGTAAGTTCTATTACTCGTCTTCATATATTTCAGCTTATATAAACAAACAATTAGGAGCTATGTTAATTGTTACAAGACATTACATTTTTGATGAGTACATGTGGCCTGTTTTTTAAATAAACCAAGGGAAAAGGGAGGTCTGTCTTGAATACTGGTGGCGCAGTTGCTCACCTCCACTTTTGTGTGAGATTTTTATCTAGGGTTTTTCAGTATTATCTTTAGATACACATGTATTTGGCCACTTAACACTACAAATTATGTATTGCATCCTGCAGCAGTCTCGTAATGCCATTTAATTTAGTGTCATATATTTTACATTTTTTCCTAATATTTTAAAATTATCAATAGGTATTATGTTGAGCAATGAGTTGAATTAAATTCTTAGTCCATAAGATTATTCCCACTCTAATTAAGCACTATTTCTTGATTGTGAATGTAGTCGGCTGCAACTATGAAAAGGATATTGCAATGTATACTGTAAAAGCTGCAACAGATCCACGGGCAGAAAATGGTTTAATTATCTACAGGCTACCAAAAAATGTAATCACACAATTAGAATTGCTTTCATTGTGGGAGAAGAAAACTGGACGTGTCATGGAAAAGACCTACATTTCCGAGAAAGAAATGGTCAAGCTCTCCCAATGTAAGACACTCCGTAACTAATTTGATCCCCTATGTATGATATACATAATCGATAGTTACATTTATAATTTGATATTTCCATTAGAAAAAATTGGAAGATTGTGAAGTGACCCAACATATGTAAATTTTGTATGCAGGCTTGCCATTTCCTGAAGCCGTAGGAACTGCAATATTTCATAGCATCTTAGTTAAGGGTGAGCAGATGAACTATGAACTGAAAGAGGATGATTTAGATGCAATTGAGCTTTATCCTGACTACAAGTACACAACAGTGGATGAACTTCTTGATATTTTCATGGTTGATCCACCAAAACGAGGCGTTGCTGCGTTTGAGTAGTTAAAATTTGATCCATTTAATTGCTTTTTGTAATAAGAGCTAGGAACTGCCATACATAGGTCCAATTGTTTAATTTACTTTCTTCAATACTTTTTGTGTTAATATTTGTATCCTTCAATTATCATGTCTAAAATCGTTTATTAGCTTATTAAAATCGTTAATATGAAAGTGCAAATCTTGTGGGCTTGTGACAATTACATGCAGCTCGATCTACTTGCATCCCTACTTAAGTAGACTGTAAGGCCTATGTAAGAAAGTTGAATTAAATTTTTATAAATACAAGCTATGTATGCACTCGTAAACATATTTGGAGCAACTTTTTCTATATTATTCCGAATATATATTGGATTACATGGAATTTGGAAACCTGCAACAATGTTGATAGAGTGCCTGGAAGCGATACTAAACTGGTGTTACTAACTTTTCATAACACAAAATGGTATTGAAGAAACTGAATTGGACCAATATATGGTGGTTCCTCTTATTACAAAAATCAATTAATTGGATCAAATTAACTACTCAAACACAGCAACGCCTCGTTTTGGTGGATCAACCATGAAAATATCAAGAAGTTCATCAACTGTTGTGTACTGGTAGTCAGGATAAAGCTCGATTGCATCCAAGTCATCCTTTTTCAGTTCATAGTTCATCTGCTCACCCTTAACTAAGATGCTATGAAAAATTGCAGTTCCTACGGCTTCAGGAAATGGCAAGCCTGCATAAAAAATTTACATTTGTTGGGTCAGTCCACGATCTTCCAGTATTTTATAACGGCAAATCTAATTATAAATGCTACTAATTATGTATATAATATAAAGGGGATCAAATTAATTACATAGTATCTTACATTGGGAGAGCTTGACCATATCTTTCTCGGAAATGTAGGTCTTTTCCATGATACGTCCAGTTTTCTTCTCCCACAATGAAATCAATTCTAATTGTGTGATTACATTTTTTGGTAGCCTGTAGATAATTAAACCGTTTTCTGCCCGTTGATCTGTTGCAGCTTTTACAGTATATGCAGCTATGTCTTTTTCATAGTTGCACCCAACTACATTCACAATCAATAAATAGTGTTTAGAGTTGGAATAATGGATCTATATATGGACCTACAGGCCACAATCCTTATTAAAAATGTAATCCCTTGTAACAAACATAACTCCCCATTGTTTGTTTATATAAGCTGGGACAAATAATACAACTTACACTTGGCTTCACCAGATCCATAGATGCGAACATTTTTGAGCTTTTCATCATCAGGATGAAGCAAAAAGTTTACAAAATATGCTCCGAAAGAGTTTGCAGAAACAAAAGTATACGGTATTCCAGATTCTTCAGCTGCTCTTCGAATCATCTTCTTCTTGTCACAACATAGTTGAAATGGTGGAAGTGGACTAATTCTATCCACCTCGTTGCCAAATTCTGAAGGAATAAATCTCTGGAACAGACACAGAGATCAAATAATATGTGAATAGTTCTTATATTAATTTAATTAAAGTACAATTTAGTAGATTAATCACCTTTATGTTGCCAGCTTCTTTCATGGCTCGGATTATTTTGAGCTGTTCAAGGATTGAAGGCACTCCTAAAGTTACAATAACAATATCTACCTGACGTAGCACCTCAACAAGCTTTTCATGTTCATCCAATTCTCCCTGTACGAAATACGTATATGATCATATTTATACATGAGAGAAGTATATTAACAGAAACGTGCATAAAGTAATTTGGTTTTAATAAATTACGACTCTCATGTCTATACCTGAAAAATGGTAACTCCCATGGATTCAAATTCCTCAAGAATCATAAGCTTGGAGGGATCATGATTAGGTTTCACGGGGCGAACGTAAACATAGGTTGGATGACCAGCTGAAGCGCTTGCCTTCACCATGTACGTACCAAGATAACCAGTTCCTCCAAATATCATTATCTTACTCTTCTCACAACTCATTGTTGTTCCTCTCAAAACTGTAAGCACTCTTTCTTCTCAAGTATGGATGTTTCTTTTACCTTTCTCTATCAATGGGATCTATATATAACTAACATAAACACACGTGAAAAATATGGTCCCGTCATCCTTGGTAATCTTTAACATTGTGGGATAGACAAAAATTCAATGCAATATTCGTAAATGGAGTACTAATTGAAAACATATATATTCTGTATCATATTTTGTGAAACAGATACAGGAACTATAATTACTATGGTGAAAAATGGTTCCACAATAAAAACATTACAGTAATAATTTTCTCTAACCCACTCTCGTCTTCCTCGGCATTTTGTTTTTTTTCTGTAACTAGTACCATAGTTCTGGTTATTAATCATCTAAAAGAAAATAAATAAACTCTATCTTGTCAAGGTGAACAATCTCGTTTTATTCTGAATTTCTTACCCTTGCTATCGGCAAGGCCTAATTTAACAACTAATTAAACTCATGGGCAGTCCTTTTTAACATTTACAGTGACTAGTGGCTGTAATATTTGTACATGTTTATCACCCACGGACTACAATATTATGAAATGGGTTAGGGGAAACAAACCATTTCTAAAAGAGTTAAGTGTGTTAGCTAGTCCACTTACGTGTACCAACCCACATGATCATATGCATGTAATTGTCGGAAGCCCATGTGATATGAACCATTGAGAACTAAGATGCAACAAAGTTATTAACCACTAATAAGTTAAACAAGTCCTAAAATGAATAACCAGAATGCAAGTAATAACCAAACGTTTTGTGTGTGCGGATAATATATAAACAAATAATAAATCAACAAACCATGTAGCTGGGAAATAATAACAGAAAAGGAGAAGGATGCAACAAAGTTATTTAATAATGAACTAATCCGGTAATGAGTTCAAAGCCATGTGTAAAATGAAGAATTTGAATTGCGAATACCAAGAGCATCTCCAATGGGGTTGACTATAATGGTTGATTATAATAATATATAATAGTGGTTGACTAAATTTTACTGAATCTGTGAGGTATTCTGCTCCAATGAAATTGGTTATAATGGTTGGCTATATTTTGAAAAGTGTAATTTATTATTATTTTCAAATGGTTATATTTCAACAACTATATTGCATGTCCAATGGTTGACTATAATGTAAGAATACTTGGAAAGTATAGATGCGTATTGGAGATTCCAAAGCACATCCTCGAACGAGGGATGATTTGTGGGATCAGCTGATATACATTTGTTTGTGATCGATATTATAGTTGTTATTGACTCTTCTGAGCAAGTTGTTAACACTCTTCTGAGCATCTGATAAGGTGATTAAGAAAACAGGTGATAAACTTATAGATGATTGTGATTAGTAATAAGCATCTCAAATATTAAGTTGTACATCTGTGCAATAAGAATCAATGAATGTTTGATATTATACAAAAAGACCCAGCGCAGTAAGAAGATACTATAGGTACCATTTCATTCGGCAAATATGCTTTTCCTTTCCCACTCACTATAGGCCTAACAAGCACTTCGAGCAATATCAACCCAAAGCTATACTCTCATACATGTCCATTGCTTGTCCAACCTGCCAAAGAAATTAAAAGTCCCGCTCAGATGAAAATCAAGGAATTGCAGAACAGTTGCTGTCAGAATAGAAAAGTTACTGCAGGCTCCTGAATTACATTAATCTATTGATGCTGCTATGATCCTTCAATTTAAGTCCAAAGTTGTTGTTCAGGTAATTTAGACAAGTCCACTAATATTATTGTCGAGACTTCTGCAGATATCAAGTGTTCCTTACACAACACCATGAAAACTATAAAAACCAAAAGTTAGGTTCATCAGGCAAGATTTCACAAAGTTGAAATTTTTTTAGGCTCAACACCTAACAGGGCAAATGGGGTTTCTTCATCGTTATCAACTTCCACAATACAATTAATTTTATGGAAGACATACCTGTTGGAAAAAATTAGGGGGAGAGAGGAAGAAATCAGCGGGAGAGGAAATGAAAAACAGTGGGAGATGATGTGTCAATTGCTATAGATCTGTAGTACTTTGACAAATATAACCAACAATGGAAGAGTGACTAAAATTTTAGCCAAAGGCTTTAATACGTTGGAGAGATTCTCTTTTGTGCTATTAGGTATATTTTGTACCGTTCACCCGCTACGTTACTAGTATAGCCAATGGTTTAGAACGGTTGGAGATGCTCTAAGTGTTTAGTCGTGTGTACAACAATAAGCTGACGAATTTATATTAATATTAGAAAATAATATTATAAAATGTGGGTAACAACTAACAAGTATTATAGATCATTGATATCAATGTGTAATTGATTGTTCGGTCGCCTAAAAGTCATAAAAATTAATTTTAAATTGAGTAAGATTTTGATCATCATCATATACTGGGATTATTTCTCGAGGTTCCCAAATTTTCATAATTTTTGAAATATATTTAAAAAATGTCAGAGTCACTTTAAGTATCGGTTTAAGTAATTTTTAGTTTCTTCTTGTATATGTAATAAGTTATACTTTGAAATATGTTTTTCTCGGGTTCGCGAAGACTTCCACCACAGATTTTTATAAACTGTGAATATGTACCATGTGTGGTAGTCTTGTTGCCAAGATAGCCTACGGTCTATATTATATGAGATTATTATGAACCATTATAGCGGGATCATATATCATTTGTTGGGTTGCAAGTAAAACAGAGATTTACAGTATTATTGTCCGCTTTGAGCCTAACCCGCACAGATTTATATTTGGGCAAATCTCAAAAGGTCTCATTCTAATTTAGTTAACTTGGTTACTTATTAACCAGAAGACTGCCACTCCCACAAACAATGTGGGATAACTCCTAGCATGCATGTTATATTAGTCTTCTTGCCATGATTGACTCTTTCTCTTTTAAATTTTTCTAATAAATTCTCGGGATGGGACGAACCTATGACTTGAGATGACAGATGATAAACTCTTATGGTACAGAATGCTTTAGTTAATACATAAAGGTGTGTACCAGTGTAAGATGATCCTTGTCTATCGATAGCTGTATTAATAATTGCATGCATTTCCTGTGGATGTGCAGAAGTAGGCCATTACCTTAGCAATAATGGAATTGTATAAATTATGTATGTTTCTTTTTGAATTATTTGTTCAGTTGAATTTTTATACATATTTTAAGATGTGTTTTAATATATAATTATTTAAAATTTTCTCTTTATAAATAAATCTTGAATATTTAAAATTTTATTCATAAAAGAACTTAAATAACTATATTTTAAATATATTTTAAAATACATTAAAAACCAAAATTAACAAATACTTCAATATAGAAGAAATATTTTTTTATTGAAAAATATAGAAGAAATATTAAGTAATCATGAATCATGAATTACGCCAGCAACTCCCAATTATCCGGCAAATATAACTGTCATCAATTCTTCACAATTACAGCCGGACCGAACATGTGGGGAGGGACTCCGGCACATGTCATAGACTTTTACGGCTTAATTTTAATATTTTTACTTGTATTAATTTATAATATTTGAATAAATTATAAAAAACTAAAAAATAAATATATTGTTTAATATAAACTCTTTTATTTTTAAAACTGTATCCTTATTCCTCCTTAATTCAATAAAAAAATTATGCCTACATTTTTGTTCATTGGATTTTGAAAGTTTTTATAATCTTATTTCATTAGTCTAACTATAGATAAATAAACTTAAGTAACAATTTTCAAAAATTTTGATATAATTTTGCCTCCTCTAGTTAACTTTCTCTTATATTTGAATGCAAAGTGATTCCGATATTAATCTTTGCGTATTCAATGATATCATTAAAACATTTATTCTTTTATTATAAAAATGTTTAATATTATTACCATTATAAAAGATAACATAAAATTTAATATTTTTAAATTAAAAAAGGGACCGGAATAAAAGGGTGATTGTTGAGTATGGGCTTCGGTAGCGCAACCCAGGTGTAACCCAATATGAACATCTCTTCGGCTCAAAGTGTTTGACCCATTGAAAAAGGTGTGCAGGTCCACGAGAATGTGCAACATGATGGTACTTGCACAAGTCGTTTACTTCCGATTGAGGGGATGATCTTTAGGACATGGGACATTGTGATATCATGCTATGTAAGATGCTCAAAACTTACCTAAGGGGCTCGACCTCAATGTGGTACCGATCTATGAGACCTTGGTCAATCAGTTTGTACGATCAATTGAAGAGGAAGTTCTTGAGGCATCATTCACAACTATTCCGAAGAGATAAGAATACTGAGGCGCTCATCCACTGTAGGCAAAGGCCCGATGAGGAGCTGGGAGATTACTTAGCCCGATTCAAAGATGAGGCATGTATGGTCACCAACTTCGACAATGTTAAAGCAGCAGGGTTCTTAGCAGCAGGGCTGGACCCAATCAAAGGAAAGAAACTTAGATCCTCATTGTATGATGTACCTCTTCGGTCATTGAACGATATATATCTCTATGGAAAAAGCATACGGAGGAAAATGGAGTCCATGGGGGGTTATGAAAAAAGGGATGATCGGAACAGAGGCAAGGATCAGAACCGAAGTGAAGGAGAAAAGGGCTCTAACCGACATTCTGAAGAGAAAAAGACCGACCGAGGAAACCTAAGGGACCGATTGAATAGATGAGCTGAGCGGAGGAAGGAAAGAGATGATACGTTGTTCATCCCTTTAAACACCCCAATCTCAAAGACCCTTCATGAAATCAAGGGCCATCCCGCATTTGTGAGGTCTCCAAAGCTTAAGACCCCTGATTACAGAAAGAATGGGGACAAATATTGTGACTACCATCGGGACAAGGGCCACAACACAGATGAATGTTACCATCTGGAGAAGCTCATTGAGAAAATGATCAAAGACCTAAGAGATAAGTTGGAGTCAAAGGGGAATGACAAAGGAAAAGAGACCAAGGCACCCAAGTATCGAGGAGAGGTAATGACAATATCCGGGGGAACCATGCTGAACAGATGTAGCAAAATAGCCTGAAAGAAGTATGCAAGGAAAGTATACAACCTTTATCAACAAGATCCTTTAGCTAAGCAACCCATGCCTATTATGTTTATGGAGGAAGATTACGAAGATATTATATGGCCGCATGAAGATCCATTGGTGATCAACCCAGTTATCGGTGAAAACAAGATGGAAAATGTTAGTCGATAGAGGTAGTTCGGTAAATATACTATACCACCGAAAATGAACTTAGATGGAGAGATGCTTGAGTCCTGCAATGAGCATCCACTGTACGGGTTCGGAAATCAACCTATTCCAATCAAAGGCACGATCACTTTTTATATGCTCCTGGGTAAACCTCCATGCACGGTACAACATCAGATGAAGTTTAATGTAATTCGGGTTGATAACCCATACAATGGGATATTGGGACGTCCGATGTTGACCACCTTTCAAGCAGTCTCTTTCGTACCACACCTCAAGCTGAAGTTTCTAACTGAACATGGGGTTAGGAAAATGCGAGGTGACCAGAAAGCAACAAGGATTATTATGTTGGAAGATTTGGATACACCGACCGATGTGGTGGCCATAATGGAAAATGAAAAAAGATGAAGGGTGGAAGGACAAGATGGAGCTTGCCATCATCATACCATGAATATTGAGCTGGAAATATTTGGAGCAGATTTGTCTAACTCAATAGCCGAACTAGCGGCCGAGGTCGAAGAGGTGGAACTTTATGCTAGGACTTCGAGAAAAATGGTTCATATTGGGAAAAATATGAATCCCGAACTCAAGGCTAAAGTGATAGAAATTGTCCGTGAATATCATGACATATTTGTTTGGGGACCTGAGGACATGCTTGGGCTGGACCCGAGTGTAGTAAAGCATTGTCTGAATGTGAAGCCTGATGTCAAGCCGGTCAAGCAAAAGAAAAGAAATTTCACTCCAGAAAGACAGAAGGTTATTGAAATTGAAGTGGAGAAATTGCTTGATGCCAAGTTCATTGAAGAAATTGAGTATTCAGATTGGCTAGCCAATGTGGTGGTGGTGAAGAAGGCCAACAACAAACGAAGAATGTGCGTGGACTATACGGATTTGAATCTGGCTTGCCCGAAGGACCACTACCCTTTGCCTAGCATTGTTCAACAGATTGATGCCACTTCGGGGTATGAAATAGTTAGCTTTCTAGATGCCTTCTCTGGGTATCACCAGATCGCTATGAATGCCGAGGATATTCCAAAGACAACATTCATCACTCCGAAGGGCACCTATACTTATATCAAGATGCCATTCGAGATGAAGAACGCTGGTGCAATTTATTAGAGGATGATGAATAGGGTATTTAAAAAGCAGATTGGAAGAAAGATCGAATGTTATGTGGATGATATGATCGTGAAGTCAGTATCCAATGACCATGAGGCCGACCTAAGAGAGTGCTTCGAAACATTGATGAGAAATAATATGAAGGTTAATCCAAACAAGTGCACTTTCGGAGTCTCTAGCGGAAAGTTTCTGGGTTATATGGTAAGTGCTCAGGGCATAAAGGCTAATTTAGAGAAAATTAAGGCCATCATTGATATGGAACAACCAAAGATAATTCAGGATGTTCAGAAGTTAACAGAAAGATTGGCTGCCTTAAGGAGGTTCATTTATAGGTCAGCTGAGAAAATACTTCCTTTTTTCGAAGTGCTTCGGGGGGCGAAAGAATTTTTATGGGGTCCGAACTGTGATAAAACATTTGAGGAAGTGAATGACTACTTAACCCGGACACCCCTACTAATGAGGCCGGATCCGAAGGTAACCTTGCAGCTATATTTAGCAGTGAGTGACCGAACTCTTGGGGTAGTGATGGTAAAATACTTTGAAGAAACCAACACCCGGTCTTCTATATCAGCCACATGCTTAAGGACGCAGAAACTCAGTATCTGAATGCATAGAAGTTCGTGTATGGGCTAGTTATGGCAACCCAAAAATGGTAACATTATTTTCAAGGAAAAACTATTCAGGTTGTTACTAATCAGCCTTTGAAGAAGATTTTACATCGGCCAGAGGCTTCAGGAAGATTTGTTGCATGGGCTATCGAACTGGGAGAGCATGACTTGGAATATGTCCCCAGAACTTCGATCAAAGCACAGGCCTTAGTCGATTTTGTGGTAGAATGCCCCTTTTCATGACTAGAAGGCTTAAAACCCAAGGAGAAGTTGATAAGAACTCCGGGAAAATGGAAGTTATTCTTAGATGGTTCTGTAGCTGGGGATAAATGCGGAGCATGCTTAATCTTGTTCATTCTAGAAGGTTTCGAAATATGTCAAGCCATTCTATTCATGTTCCCCTTGACTAAGAATGAAGCAGAATATGAAGCCCTTCTAGCTGGAATAAACTTAGCTAAGAGCTTGAAGGTCAGGCACCTTTGGGCATTCAGCGAGTACCTACTGGTAGTCAAGAACTTCTCATGAGAATACAAACAAAGGGAGGCCCGAACTAAGGCCTACGTTATTAAGGTAAAAGAAATGTCCTTATTGTTCGAGTCTTTTGAATTATCTGTTGTGGCCAGGGAAAATAACAACCGAGCTGACGCACTCTCCCGCTTAGCTTCGGCCGAAACTCATAACCTAACACGATCAATATACTTGACCGAAGTAAAAGCTTCTTCGGTCAATAAGAAAGATTGCATGGAAAATTACCAAGCAGTGGACTAGATGACCCCCATCCGGGCTTTCTTAAAGAAAAGAATCTTACTGACCGATCAAAGCAAGGCTCAAAAAGTCAAATACCGAGTAGCCAACTATGCCATGCTCAACAACAAAATGTATAGGAGATCAGCCACCCAACCGTTAAATGTCTCAATCCCGAGGAGTAAATGATGACCTTAGAGGTCGTGCATGAAGGGTTGTGTGGTGAACATCTAGCTGGGCGATCCTTATCCTTCAAAATCCTAAGACAAGGCTTTTTCTGGCCAACTTTGAAGGTTGACGCAATGGAGTATGCAAAGAAGTATAAAAAGTGCCAGCTATTCAATAATATTCCGAAGCAACTACCTGGAGAGATGGCTTCCATAGTCAACCCTATCCATTTTGCCATGTGAGTGTTGGACATTGTGAGTATTCTCCCCACGAGCACAAAATAAGCTAAATATTGCATTGTGTCAATCGATTACATGATTAAGTGGATTGAATCCTGACCATTGGCATCGATCACCGAAGAGGCAACTAAAAAATTCATGTTGGGGCAGGTGATATTGAGGTTCAGAATACCAAGGATATGTGTCTCTGATAATGGGACTCAGTTCATTGGAAGCAAGTTCAAAAAGTTCTTAGGTAATTTTAGAATTCAGCAGAAGTTTAGTTCGGTCGGACACCCCTAAGGGAATGGAGTCGTAAAAGTAGCTAACAAAATTACTTTTGATATAATCAAGAAGAGTTTAGGGGACGCTAAGTGTTTATGGGCTGAAGAGTTGCCGTGTGTGTTATGGGCTTACCGAACTACCCCAAGATCTTCACCCGGTGAGACTCCTTTCCAGCTAGCATATGGTGATGCTTTGGTGATAGTAGAGGTCGGTCTAGAATCCTACAGACATGAGATATTTGAGATAGACAAGAATGAAAATAGATTTCGGGCAAATATGGACTTGCTCGAAGAGGCAAGGGAAGAAGCTCATCTAAGAAATGTGATGTTACAACAACAAGCAGCACAATATTACGACCCAAGGATTAAGAAGCGCACCTTCGAGGTGGGTGACTTGATGCTTCGGGAGATGGCCACTTCCATACCAAGCAAGAAAGGAAAACTCATGCCTAAATGGGAAGGGCCGTATGTTATTATTCAGGTGGTCTGTCCGGGGACATATAAGCTCACCGAGTTGGACGGATCACCCATAAAAAATACTTGGCACGCTTCTCGGCTTTAAAAATTCTATCAATAAGATAATTTTACTTTATTTCATTCCGGCATGATATCATCTTTCAAGTGTCATAGGATTTCTATTTCAGTCAATTTCATGTTTATTTATTCGATGTACCGGAGTTAATGAAACAATGTATGAAGGCCCTCAAACATTAGGAATGAAAATCATAATTCCGTAGGTACAATGCTATTATGCTTATTTGAGTGATAGTTTATGTTCTCCAAATTAATTCGCTTCATCATCTTATAATTTATTACTGAAGTCATGAAATCCCGGTTAGATCTTAAAATTCCGAAGTGAGGATCTAACTGACAATTCATGACTTCGGGGCTAGACAACTATTCAAGTTTACATTTTGTATAGAGACAAAATGAACATGTAAAAAAAATAAAAATTCCCGATGATGTATACATTCAAAAGACGGAATGAAAATGCAAAACATTCTAAGGGCATTTCTAAGTCCGAAGAAGAATGAAAGCATTAGAAAATTCCGAGAGACGTCAATATGCCCAAAGAGGAATATGGTACATTCCAAGGATACAAAAAATCCGAAGAGGAATTTTGAATAAACATTTCCCAGAAAGATAAAAAATCTGAGGAGGAAATGAAAATCCCTGAATGGATTAACCGATTAACCAATATACAAATGCGTGAAAGTAAAAATACAAGTACGTGACAAAATAAAGGTACGGTTCATTCAGAAACAGGGCTCGAAGGTACCCCCTGAGTTGGACCCCAAGACGACCCTAAACATGTTCGTACATATATAGGGCCCGAAGTTATACCCAAAAAGGGACCCCAAGACGACATAAAGCATACAAGTCTGAAAAGCCAAATGCAACCTAAAGGCAATCATCTAAAAGAACTAAGAAGAGGCATATTCAGAGTCTGGATCCGAGAACACAACCATAAGCATATCCGGATCCTCAGGTCGACCAACCAAATCATCCTCAGGATTCAGTAAAAGAACCTTGTAGTCTAATCCAGCTCTGTGAGCGGCTAGCATGACATCATCATAGCCCAACATATAGTGTTTCTCCTCGGTCCTCATCAAGAGCTTCTTATCTTTCTTGGTTTGCCTCTCCAGCCGACGAAACTCCCCCTCTTTACAGTAAGCTTCTCTTCCAAATGGGCCTTCTGTCCAGATAATTTTTGGTTGGAACCTTATAGAGTGGCATTCATTCTGACAAGCTCGTTCACTTCCCTTTTCAAACCTGAGTAAAGGGCTTCTGCATTCTGGATTTGGAAAGACATGGCCTTCACTTTCTCAGAAACAAAGGAGAATAATAAGAAACTGAACTAAGGGCGAACATAAAGGCAATGAAGTATGATGACATACCAAACTTAAATATCCCAAGAGATCGGAGCAAGCATCGACAACATCTGTAGAACTGTAGAGGGTGCGATCTTCAGGCATCATGTAAGAGCTCCATAGCTCCTGCTCGACCTCCTTAGCTTTGGCTCAATCATGGGCCCCAAACTGATTAGTATCCGTCAAGGACGAGCTAGGACGGTAGGTCTTCAGATCCGCCTCGGTCTCACAAACCCGAACCCGCTTTCCACCAGCAGGAGGAGAATTATGGAGATAGACGGGATCCGGAACAGGGTGACTTGGGTGTCCCAAGGCATCGGTCGGAGAAGCTCCTTTATCAGCTTCAGGCGTTAGCTTGGCCAAAGAGCAGGGCTTTGCATTCTTTTTAGCTGCTCGTTCGGCGATCCTGCGAGCCATCTCAGCTTTGGAAGACACTACACAAGCCAAACAAATGGCAGTAAAATATCCTAGCTCCGAAGTAAACAAAAAGAGAATGCAAAAAGGTTAAACAACCTGGAGAATATTATTAACAAAAAAAGGAATGTATATATATATGAAGTCATTGATGAAGCTAGAATTACCCCAGATTTCATGGATCCAATCAGGATCTCGATTGGTCCCTACATGAATTTTATTAATTGGTTGGAGGGGTTTACATATCTCAGCATAATCGGCCTCTTCATCTTCTGCTAGGTCAGGCATCCCAATATCCTTAAGATCTACTTATCTCCAAATCGAGAACTCTTCTAGCTTTGGGGATGAAACAAAGAACTACTGTTCACGAGACCCCTTATTGCTAGTGTTGGTTCCACACCATTCTATTCGACCAGGCCATTGAGACGCACCATAAAAGCCGTTACTTTTGGGAATTTTTCTGAAATCAAAGTGATATCAGAAGAAAGAAGTTCGAGGGGAAACCCCATGAGTCAAACAACGGTGAACAAACATGTTTACATGGATGTATGTGTTGGGATCTAACTGACCAAGGGTGATACCCATTTTCCTAAACAATTTCTTCGAAAGAGGCAACATAAGGAATCGAAGTCCGCAAGTCAGGGCCATGCTGGAAACCCCGAGTGCAACTCCTCCTCGGTCCTGAGAAACGGGAGGGGTATGATAGATCCTATCGACCGAACGAGGAGTATACGGGTAATAAGTCTCAGGAAAATCATATTTCTCACGGATATCCCGGATATCACCCTGATCCAAGACCAAAGCTAAATTAGTAACAGGGAAATCTGAGGATCGAAAATATTTTCTAGCATTATATTTTGCGCCCGACGATCCCGCAGGACCAGCGCTGCGCTGAGATCGGTCCATGAGCCTGCAAGGAGATAAACAGACCAAATAATTATATACTCGGGGATAATCCCATAAGGAGATTAAAAGTCAAGAAATACTGAACAATTAAAATCCAAACGCAAACTAGGATCAGGGAGACTACGGAGCCAGGTAACCCTGAGTACATGAGATAGTTCGGTCAAAACACTCAGCACTCTACAGTCTCCGGCTCTAATGCAGACCGAATTCTGAATGAGTATATACGAGAAAATTTTATTTCCTTTAAATTATCTTGAATAAATATATATTACTTATTAATATATTAGTATATTTAGTAATAATATATATTATTATCTATTTATATATATATATATTAATGTATATTAATATATATATATATGATTAATTTTTAATTAGTTGGTCGGTTGTTAAATTTAGGGAATAATATGTATTAGCAAATAATATATATTATTTCGGAGCTAGAGGTATAGTATTGAAACTCACATTTTGTTTACTGAAGGCAATATATTGTCCTGAAGGGTATATCCAGGCCCGAAGACCATGTGCCTTTCTTGAACCCATATTTACTTCACCAAAAAAGAAAAAAAAAAGAAAAAAGTAAATAGTAGTAATAATAAAAGGAAAAAAGGAGAAGCAAAAAATATATGCTTATAGCTAGGTTACACGTCTCTCAAACTCCCGAAGACTCCCCAATTTACTCGAAGCAATATTTCACGAAACCAATACTAATAATTTATACTTGTGAAATTAAAGTCTTAAGTCTGCGTCGAATTACGGTTCACAATACCAAAGCTTCACACATGCGACCGAAGAGTGTTCTTGGTAGAGAATACATCAACAAAGACTCTATGACTCAGGTTATGCTGTGACTAACCCAACTCGGGGATGGTATGCATACACATATTTCGCTTATAAACATAACTAATACTATTCACTTATTACCGGGCTTGGAGTGTGCACACCAAGAGCGACTCCCAAAACATTGTGTTCACAGTGTAAAAAGGAGTAAAAATCTATCAATGGGCTAAAATGTAGCATTGTGATGTGCTTATAACAGGAAATAGATGTAAACCACTTATTTGTTTACAACAAAGTTGTGCACGGTTGGTGACGGAGAGTCTGGCAGTAATCGGAATAGCGGCGCCAAGAGATTATAGAGATGGAGACCCGCCGTGAATGGTTTACATCTAGATGGAGTAACTTTATTAGGAGAAAAAGCAACGGTTGAGATTAATTTGACGATTGAATGACTTGCCGTAGGATGTTGACACGAGTCCTGGGCTCCACAAATATATCCACCCATCTTAAAATATAAAATACAGTACTTTTAAAACTCGAGCATAAATTGCTTCGGTCATCTGCTGCTGCCCGAACCCGGGGACATGTTGAGTATGGGCTTCGGTAGTGCAACCCAGGTGTAACCTAATATGAACATTCTTTCTGCCCAAAGTGTTTGACCCATTAAAAAGAAGTGCATGCCCACGAGAATGTGCAACAAACTGTTACTTGTACACGTCATTTACTTCCGATTGAGGGGGATCATCTTTAGGAGGGGGATCATCTTTAGGATGTTCTCCGCTACGCACGACCTAACAAGTTAGTATTTAAGGAGGGAGACAGCACGAAAGAAGAGGGGGGACACATTCGCACAAATATACACTCTAAACACATATATCTGATTTGAAGTATTATATCTCTTGTGCGTTCCGTTTACTCACTCAAGACCGGATTAATTTATTCTCACACCAGAGATGAATCGAGGGAAAATACCCTCGCATTCTCTTCCCTGCAGGTAAATGATGTTCTATGAGCCGAAGTAACCTTCTTGAAGCCAAAGCCGTCTTCAATAGAAATTTGATTCCAATAGTGATATATTATTATCTTGTAATTGTATTATTTTATTTAATTATATATTATATTACCAGATTGGTAATGGACCAGACCATGAGTAAAAGTTTTTTTTTGTGTACTTTACATTTTCTACCCATTATATTTTCTACATTGCATACGTTAAAAGTTATAACCTGCTATTACTCTTACATTACACTCAGTTATTTTTATAGTAAAAATTGAAACTATACATAGTCAGTCATAATACATCTAATATAGAAATATATCGTTTAGACTCGTAAAACTTAGTTATAATAAATAAAATTTTATTTAATATAAATATAGGTATATAATTTAGGTTCGTATTTTAATAAATAAAATTTTAATATTGATTATATATGTGTATATATTAATATTAAAAATATAAAATTATTTTTTGTCACTAAATATTTTTTATTTACTAAAACCTGTATAATATATTAAATTTTAATATAAAAAATTATAAAATCTTATGTAAATAGAAGAATATATGATAATATGATAATAATATTTATGGAATTAAATTAATGAATTACAATTTTAAATCTATTACAGCTAGCATAGCTTGAGGCCTAGGTATATATGGACTTGTATGGACAATTTTGGGTCCAAATTACATCAGGGACAAGGCCTACATTTCAGATTCAGAAGAACTAAAAGACGGGCTTATAGTTTAAGGAACATTTATTGTGATCTAATTCTAATATTAGAGTATTAGTAATAGCATTGATTTGATTTATAAAAACTAATCTTTTTGACTTGCGAGTTTAACATTACAATCATAACATTAGATTATATTAATAAGTATATTAGATTACATGTATTTGTTGTAATCACAAAAAAGTATCCCGACATTATCCTTAAAATCCTTAATCTCATATTAATATTACGATTTTTAAATGGAAATGTGATTTCGACCCTTTAATTTAATTTACAGCCGCCCTTGGCTGACTATGGAATCATTTAGAAGACTTGTATATATTGAATAGGATTGGGTTAAATATCAATCAGGTGACTGATTGCGTCCAGATTTATTAAGTAGGTGATTGATTGCATAATTTGACTCATTTCAGTTTTCCGGCCACCTGAAAATTTTCCGACGAAAAAAAATATGCACAAAAAAATCCGAAAAATATTTATATGTAGTAAAACACCCCGACTTTGAATTTCATAAACTCAGAATTATCGAAAGGAAATTCAAAACTTAAAATCAAAATTAAATAAATCTTGACCCAAATTTATTTAATTTCGATTTTGAGTTTTAAATTTCCTTTCGATAATTCTGAGTTTAGGAGATTCAAAGTCGGGGTGTTTTACTACATATAATTTTTTTCGGATTTTTTTGTGCATATTTTTTTTCGCTGGAAAATTTTCAGGTGGCCGGAAAACTGAAATGAGTCAAATTGTGCAATCAGTTACCAAAATGAGTCAAATTTATAATCAGTCACCTACTTGATACATTTGGAGGCAATCAGTCACCTGATTGATATTTAACCCGTATAGTATTTGCACCTAATGTGATTAAGAAACAAAGTATATTTATGGAGAACACTATTATTATGTTGGTAGCCGACTTGGTTCTGGCATTTATGTGGATAACTAAACAAGCCATTTGCATGTCTCCCATTCGCCGCCAGGTTTTTGGCATTTATCCGGGTCTGGACGTGTTCGTATGCACTGCTGATCCATACAGGGAGCCAGAAATAGGGGTGGTGAATACTGCTTTATCGTTGATGGCAATCAGTGGCGGACCCAGACTCAAATTCCAGGGAGGGTCAAGCATAACTTCTGAATAAAAAAATGTCATAGCTAGTCTTTAATTCGGGAGGAAAATTCAATTATAATATTTTGACGGTGTGTTTGGAAACTTGCATTTCACCCAAATATCTGTATATGTATGAAAAACCTTACAAAACCACCGGACCAACTTAAAATATATACCGAAAAACTGAAGTTACTACATTAATTTAAAAATCTCAGGGAGGGCCAAGATCTACCCTGGCCATAGGGTAGGTCCGCCACTATGATTAGGATATGATTATCCGACGGAGAAATTGTCTGTGTATGCTTCGGTTGATGGAGGGTCTCAGCTCACACTGTTTGACACGATTAGGAACTGTCTTCTATGTATAGTTTCAATTTTATCGGATGTTCCCGAAGGGACACCACGAATAGGAACTGTGAAACTTATGAAACATGCACTAATAGAAAACGGCTAAAATCGACTGTACAAATTTAACCGTAGCTTATAAATGGTTTTCGACATTAAAAAAATATAATTTATGATTAAAATTGACATATAATATACTGTGTATAATAAAATTATATATATAAACAATTATAAATATTTATATGATTGTAATTAATATCTGTATTAAATAAGAGGAATAAGAGTATGGTAAAATATAAACAATGTATATTATATCAATTCAATGATTATTATTTGATTTCTAAGTCTACAATTAAAAGTGAGTTGTATTGAACTTTTTCCTGAGCTTGTATATATAAAATATATAAATGATTATTTCAAATACACATGCAATCGTAATTTGAAATACACATGCAATCGTAAAAAATTAATGTATCCTAATTAATATCCAAAAAATGAATTACAAGCAAAAATAAGGAAATCTTTTCCTAACAAATCACGACAGTACCGACATGCACAGAGACGGATAGCCTCGGATTTCGTGGTACAAAACCCTATCTAAACTTAAAAACTGTTGCGGCGGCGTGAAATCTAGATCATGTCTTCCCGTACGTACTGTAATTGAAGATACTTTTAATGAGACAGGTATAAATTGGGGTGTGTGATTTGAGAATGATCAACTGTGAAATTAGAGGGAGTTATATATACTTGTAATAACGATTGATTTATGAGGGAGTAGTGTTGGTAAAAACGGGTTTCGAGGTTTAAACTGAGGAGATCTTCGAAAGAGAGTCGTTGTAGAGTGATGTGACACGGCATGATATTTGGATCAATATTAACAAACTCAACGTGTCTGAGATGCATGACTGCTGTGTTTGAAGGGACAAATAGAGTGCCATAGAGAGGAAGGACAGGTCCGGTGGTAGAGCCCGAGAGAAGTATTCACCATATGGTAAAGGCACAGCGATGGCAGGGGGCGTCACAGGGTCAATAGAAAAAACACGAATATGATGTTTGTACAAACAAGTAAAGTTAGGTTGTTAGCCATGGGGGGAAATTTTGTCTACCGTACTTCGGCCCTTCTAATATTTACTATATATACCAGCTTAATCCGTGCAAAGCAAGGATGATATTAATAAATTATATATTAGTTATTTTATGTAGTTTAAATATTTAATGTAATATGATAATTTATTTTATTATTAATTTCTTTCTACAATTTTCTATGCAATGTTGTTAATATATTAATATTCATAAAATTTAATTATAAGTCATAATTTTAAATAAATAAAAGAGTTTAAATGGTAATGAAATTGAGTTGAATGTGAGTACAACTATATCAAATAAAAATTATAAAGTTAATCAGATTTTTAAAATAAAAAATATAGAATATAATTTAGATATAATATAATATTATTCGTGAGCCGTTATATAAAAGGAGGATTATCTTTGATAGAATTGTATGTATGATATATCTTTTCTAAAATTAAATTTTATTAAAATTGGATGACTAGGATCTCTTATATGATTCAGCTAAAATTAAATTGTTAGGATCTTTTCTTCTATGGTTCACATGAAAAAAAAAATCTCTTATTTGGTCATAATAATATATTATAGATATATCATATTCATTATTACATGTAGTAATATTTAATTATTTATTAAAATTCGATCTCATACAATTATATTTATCATGTATTTTAAATTTTATATATGTTAATTAATTTTCTTTTTTTTACTGTGGGAACCTGCGGCCGCTACCCTTTTTGGGTGCGCATTAGGTAAACCCACGAGCTCACGCAATAGCCTGCAAATCACGTGAACCAGGTAAATCGCACAAGTGCGACAGACTCTGACCCAGATGTCATAATCACACGTTCTCCTTTGGTGAGATTTGAACTTGTGACCAAGAGGATGATATTCATCTCTTTAACCAACCAACTGAGCCAACCTTTGCGGACATATGTTAATTAATTTACTATTAATATTGTAAATAATAATTGTTTTTATATATTTACATAAATTATATGTAGTTCTCAAGTATCAAAAAAATTATTTTATTCATAATATATATATATACACACTATTTTTTAAGTTTTTAGTTTAGAATATTTTATCGTTCTTAGTATTTTTAGAGTTAACAAATTAAATTATTAATTAATTATTAAATTAGATTTTAATAAATTATTTATAAAAATATATTCTAGATTATATAAATAATTTTTTTAAAAATGTAACAGCTTCTTTATATATTTTAACATAAACTTATATTAATATTTATAATAGATAATTGGAGCTCAGATTAACTTCATACCATCTACCAGAATTGAATACCATGCGCCATGATCTAGAAAAAGTATCATGATTGACTATTATGTTTGCTCTTTAGAGTCTGCTGGGTAAAGCTAAATTCTGAAATTAATTTTTTATAGATAATTAAAATGTTTTTTAAAATTATTTATCTACTCAAGAGTTACAAATTTCTTCTAACCAAAAAAAGAGTTATGTACGAAATAAAATAAATTGGTAATTGTTGAAGGTCATGTACGAAAGGATGAAAATGAGGATAAAAAACGTAGTTGAAAGAGGGAGCATCGATGGATACGTGACAGATGAAGCAGCAAGTGCCTTTGTCATATGGCAAAACACACCTGATTTCACTCCTCAAAATCACCCTGCCATTGTCCAGGTTTGTTCATTGTAGGTAGTTGTGTTTTGTTTTGTTTCCATTAGTTTTGCGGAGATAAAAAATTGTACATTTCAACTAAATAATTTGGTTCTATGACTTAAGCAAGTAGTGTCCTGCAAGTACTTATGGAGAGTGCCATCGAAAAGAATAAGTATGGTCACCAAATGCCCAATCTAGTGTATGTTTGAAGAGAGAAGACCAAGTTTAAAATCCCGAACTTACTCACTTAAATAAAATTCACAAAAAATCTAATAAAAGTTATAACTGTTCAATATCCAACATCTTACAATTCAAAATTTAAAAGGTACAATTTAACTATACAAATTCAAATCTAAATATAAACGTTATAACTCCTCAAATTCAACAACTCGCACTCTTCTCAAAAGGTAGTCCACCGAATAATGAATATCTGCCGGGAGAAATCAAGAAACATTGATCGGCAATAAACGAAATGCTCATATACATATATAAAATAATACAAAGAGTACAAGGGTTAGACATGCCGATAATATGAATATAAACTGAATGATGAAACAATGAGTGATGATAACAAATGAATAAGAAAAATTTCAAGGATGCTTAAATGAACAATATTAACATATATACTTGTATCCTGATAAAAAAATAAATTTACTCTTCTAAAATATATTCTTACCACTTACAAATTATACTCAAAATCATTTAGCTGAAAGCCAATATATTTACTGCTATGAGAGACAATTTTACACTTACAGGATGTCCTACATTTTAGGTCATCCAGAATTATGTAGTCATCAAAACTTACAGGGGATTACATAACACATAACAAATGTTACCCAATATCTTACAGGGGTTTGTACGGCACAAAACACATGCTACCCAAAAGGCCCAAACATACTTACATAATAGTCATGACTCTACGTATCCTATATCTCCGGGGACACACCCATATTATTTAATACACCGTATAAGTGGTGCCAAAGCATGAGATTAATCCACTCATGACGGATTCTTACAATATCTGCCAAATCAAAATAACATCAAAAATAAATTACATATATCTTACTCGGAAAAAAAGTCTAATAATAATAATACATATATATCACAAATCAATCGAAAATAACTTACTCGAATATCACACACGCCAAATATCATACAATATAGACTTTTACAAATAAAATGATACATGACCGGTCCGGAAAACTAACAATAAACTCTATCAAGATGAACTCAAATGAAAAAGTGCAAAACACTGAACTTGTAGACAATTCTAAGAGCTTTCTAGAATAATAAGACATGTCAAAAACGGAAAAGTAACGAATTCGGAAACAATTAAAATGTGGACTGCCATAACATAATTAGATTATGATCAGAGTAGTATTTCAATATTTATGAGCTCAAGATCACATATTTTGATAGCGGAATGTCAACAAATAATGAAGAGCTCGAATAGATCTTTCCAGAATGATATTACTAATAGAAATCGAATACAATTTCAATTTACTATGAATTTTTGAAGTTATAGATATAAACCTGAATTAACACACCAGATCACACAAACGACGGATTTCAACTTGGTTGTTAGCAGAATCTCTGAAAACATAAAGAACGAAGATGTAGATAATTAAAAGACCTTTCCGAAAAGTCTAAAATAACAACAATCTGATAAGAAACGAATTAAATATGAATTTTATAAGAATTCAGAATGGATATAAACCGTTACCCAATATACAATATACATACAATTTCAAAGCAATAATACGAATTCGAGTAATGTTACGAATACAAAGACAAAGAATAAGGAAAAGATATTCGTAGCTTAAACATTGATGATTATCATTATTTACTCACGATATCCAGATTTTTCAACCATATGAACCTTTACAACTCCAAAATTCATGATTTTATTATTTTTCTCTCTCTCCATTTCTCCATAGATGTCCAACTCTTTTTATGTATATCTTGTTTTTCTAAACCCTATCTCCTTTTACTTTTTCTTTCTATTCTTTTTTTTTTTATCTATTCTTCTTTTCTCTCTTGTTGACTAATAATATCCTATAAAATATCCTAATAATAAATTAAATGTAAATATATCCAATTAATAAATCAATAATAACTCATTAATATTATTCATATTATTAAAATAATATAACTATGTATATTTTAAAAAAATATGGGAGGTTACATTATTTAAATATATTTAAAATATGGGATGTTATACCACACGTTTATACTGATGTTATACTTAAACCACATAATTATGTTTGTATGATTATAATAATATATATAACGAATTTTGTGACGAGGCTTACTGATCATGAATTCATGTCATAAGTATTGATTAGTATATCATATGTCTTCAACTAACCATGTCCTGTGCACTCATGTGCGTGTTAACTAATTTTTATATTATGATTATTATTTATTAAGTCCGTTTTCCACAATTACAAGGCTGGTGCAATCAACGTTCTGGTAAAAAAAATTTAATAATTTTTATATATGTAAACCGAAAACTAATCTATGTGTCAAGTTCACTTACTTTTACGTATGCATGCACTATAAAGCTTCGAGTATCAGGGACGATGACAAATGCACCTATGGTCTTAACACAAGATTGTGACATGTTTTCAAATGATCCGAAGACACCACTTCGTGCACTCTGCTACTTCACCGATCCTAAAATGGATGGGATTTGTCCAGTTCCCTCAAACTTTCAAAGGGATTAACGAGGATGATATATATAGTGCTGAACTTAGAGATGTTGTCATCCATAATTGCTATGGAATGGATGGTTTATGAGGACCTTCTTCATGGGGTCAGGGGCTTTTTTCCGTATACATCCAGAGCCTTCAGAAATTGGTCCTTGCCATGTTAACAAATCGATGAGCTCCGGGGAAGTTATGGCACTGGCACACCATGTTGCAGGCTGTAACTTTGAGGCTCAAACTACGTGGGGATTAGAGGTTAGACATATTGTTACTTGCATTACTAATATTCTAGCCTCATCGTCCATCACCTTCTTCATGTGCTTATATATTTATATATATGATTTCCAAGCTATATATTAATCATTGTTTTATTTATTGCAGATAAGTTATAGGTATGGATCTTTGGTGGAGGATTATAACACAAGCTACAGAATCCAATGCCAAGGATGGAGTTCTGTTTTTTGCAATCCAGTAAGACCAGCATTCTTACGAAGTTCACTGATATACTCAATTAAAGCAAAAGGTGGTCCATGGGTCTTCTTGATGTCGCTTTTTCGAGATATAACCCACTTCTCTTTGGTGTTTGCTTCATGAAGAACATTATCCAAGCCCTCTGTTTTGGATATTATGCATTTTGGCCCATTTGGTCCATTCCACTGATTATCTACTCCTTCTTGCCTCAGCTTGCTCTTATCAATTCTTCACATGCTCTTTTCCCAAAGGTATACTACTATACTAGGGTCCAACAACCCAAAATTCTACATTATTTGTTCTGATAACTATGGCAGCTATTATCAACTTGTGCGCGTTTCTACATGGGATGAAACAAGTGATTTTGGGGAATGAAAGCTTCAAAGACGTGTTTGCGCAGATGTTTTTGGCTGGTTTTGGAGTGCTTAATTGTTGGCCCGTATATGAAGCCATGTTATTGAGAACTGATAAAGGAAAGATGCCATTGAAGACTAATCTAGTATCAACTTTCCTTGCTTGGCTTGTTTACATGGGATCATCACTGGCCTTTTGAAACTCTTATGCATCTTGATTCTAAGACAATGCTCTCTGCTTCAGGCCTTGATATCTTTCATTAAGATTCTTATATCTGCTAATCTGCAATAACAATGGATAGAAATGTACCGTTAGTACAGATTATCAAGTTTTTTTATAGCTAATTTTAGCTAGTAGTTATATAAAAGCAATAGGGGATACCACCCCACCTTCAAAAGAGAGAAACATCATGGGTTACAAACCACAAGAGACATGGAGACATGCTCCTAGTTCATAGTAACAAACATAAGCTACCATAAGAACTTAGGAAACTAAGGACCTAGGAGTTAGGTCGTTCGTTAGGATTCTTAGAATATTGTTTCGAACTGTATAAAATATAAGAATATTTTAGAAACTCAGTCTCTACGTTTCGAACACGTTCGTAATTTACGTTATAGTTTCGAAACTAGTCTTAAATACCCTTATTAAGGGCACAAGTATGCACTCTTAGATGCCTGATAAGGTCGTGTGATTATTGAACTTTAGATCTGTCCACCGGAAAAGTGTGGTAAAGAATAAGAATAAGATGTCGGTCACTGGCAAAGTGTGGTCATAGAGTAAGACTGTGGAATTTTATAAGATTATCATATTTTTTTCAATAAAAGATTTTTGAAAATATAAAACTGTGGGTTGGATCTTTTTCTGAAATTGTTTTCAAGACTTATATTATTTTTGAAGAAAAATTATTTTATTAAAACACCCATTAATTTTTGAGAATATTTGTAAGTCGGTTGTTACTTGTTGGGTTGTGTAGCTCATTACTTACAATTTTCAGGGTTGTTGTAAGAGGAAGATGAAGTGTATTGGATTTCGATGATCTTAGATTTGGAGTAGATTGTTTGTTGATCCGTCATTGTTAGCTGCGTTTTTGTAATAGTTAGCTTTGTAATAGACATTTGGATTAATAATTGTATAATTTTGCTCGAATTAATAGCCCGAAAAGGGCGGGCTGTTACATTATAACTTTTAAAGATTTACTTGTAACAAATGTTTATTTACTTATATGTCTGCATGTCTATGTAATTATGTCTAAATAGTGTGAATGCACACCTAGAGGGGGGTGAATAGGTGTATATGACTAATTAAGGCCAATTTTAACTTTTATCAATTTATATCGACTGTTACAAACAAAATAGTCTACTGCTGAACTGTCAGCTTGCTGATTACAGATTACAGAGTATAATAGCTTGCTGTTATGATGCAGTGCAGAATGTAAATACTGAAAATAATAAAGAACACAATCGATTTTATCTAGGTTCGACCTCTATCCACTAATGGTCTACGTCCTGGTACCTTACCAACCCGGTAAGAGAATATATTATTGATCAATAAAAATACCAATTACACGATACAATAATATATCTCCCTTTAACCCAGTTGCTGAAAATGGCATGCTGAAAAACTATGTTTCCCTTTGAATAATCAGTCCTCTTGAACCCCAAGATCCTCTAACAAGCATGTTCCTCTTGAACTCTGAATTCCTCGAGCAAACCAATCCCTTGAATTATTTAGTTCCCGAACAACATGTTCTCTAATACAAAGAGTTCCCTAGAGAAATATTCTCTGATCACCAAGATCCCTTGCCACTACTTCAGCAACTAATCAATACAACTTTATAACAATGAATAAAAGTGTTACAACCCAAACTATAAACTCTTGTATATAATATACGAGTATATAACTATAGAGCTCAGATTTTATAAGAACAAAGTGTTTTGAGAGAGAAGAGAGAAAACGTGTATATTCAGATCTCAACACTTTTGACGTTGTATATCGATTTGTTACTTGCAATAAAGATTGCAAGTGAATATATATAAGAAAAGCATACAACGGGTCTGAGAATATTATGAAATAAGAAAAGATTTGATTAGCATAAAATATTCTCCAACAACTAGGTAATTAGAAGATTTGAAATTCAAAATTTGAATAGTTTAAATCTTCTAACAAATCAATTTTGAAAGGTAATATCAATTTCCAACAGCTAGAAAAAGATCAAAACGAATTTGAGCTATTATGGAAAGATTTTGATATTGAAAAGATTGATAGAAATCTGTTTTGGAAAGATATGGTAAGGAGAATCAAATATGAGTAAATAATGTAGGTATTTGAAAACTTTTTCTGAGCTCTATTAATTATATAAACTATATATTATATAATAGAGTTCTTACATATTTAAATCCTAACCAATCTTTGATATCTCCAAGCATCTTCAAGAAATATCCATTATCGAAATTGATTTTGAATAACTTCTAGGCGGAACAGTGTCAACTTGCTGTTACGGTTCTGCGACTGATCTTAGCAGGCTGTTACGAACACTTTCCTGAAACTTTATCTTTTCACATATTCAACCAAGTTACCTGATAATATACTTATACATAGCGAACTCATATATATGTAGGATATATCAAGTGAGTCAATCATATACTGGTAAGTTGTATAGAGTAAAAATAGTAACATAGCAAGCTGTTACAATAACAAATAGTAAATCAACATGGTGTTATATATCATCAAAACACATCAGATTAACAAATAAGAAGCAAGGATTCTTCCTCACTCGCCGCACTGCGCACCCCTTCATGAGAATTTTTCGATTCTTGGGAATTATCGGGGATTCCTAGAGATCGTCATTAATTAATTAATTAAGTAATTAGTTAATTATTTAGTCACTTAAACACTTTATGGTGCATCACTTGTGTTTTTAAGTAATTATTATATTAATAGTTAAGGATAATAAACTTATTTATATGACTATTTAGTTTAATTTAAATGTTATTCTAGAAATATATATATAATATATATTTAAAATAATTTAAAATTTACAGAATCCCGCCGCACCAGTATCCCATATTTTTTGATTTGCCGAATTCTCGTATTTTCGTATCGCGCACCCTGCACCCGCACTCATGCTTCCTAGCTGAATACATAAAAATATTTGGAGTAACTAAAATGAATTGATGATTGTTGAAGCCTATGTACGAAAGGATGAAAATGAGGATAAAAAACGTAGTTGAAAGAGGGAGTATCCATGGATACGTGCCAGATGAAGATGCACTCGGAGCTTTTGCCATATGGAAAAGCACTCCTGGTTTTAGTCCAGAAAACCATCCTACCATTATAAAGGTTTTCTCTACATAATTTCGTGTTTATTTTGATTATATAAGTTTGCTAGACTACAACTTGGTGCAGTTAACACTTTTCACTTGATAATTAGGGATCAATTTAAGGTCATTTTTAACTCAAACAAGGAGTATCTTGCACTTGCAGGTAGTTATGGAGAGTGCCATTGAAAAGGATAATGGTCACCAAATACCCAATCTAGTGTATGTTTTCAGAGAAAAGAGCAAGTCTGTGTGCCACAATTACAAAGCTGGTGCACTCAACGTTCTGGTAACAATAGATATATGAATTTTAGAATTGGATTTACCATATATTAATGTTAACAGAAAATTAATATATATTTCTATGTTATTTTAACTTTACGTTTGCATGCTTTATTAAGCTCCGAATATCAGCGACCATGATAAATGCACCTATGGTCTTGACCAAGATTGTGACACGTTTTCAAATGATCCGAAAACACCACTCTGTGCTCTGTGTTACTTTACTGACCCTAAAATGGATCCAAACTTGGCTCTGGTCCAGTTCCCTCAATGTTTCCACAGGATTAACAAGAATGATATATATAGTGCTGAACTTAGAGATCTTGTTGTCCGTAACAATTATGGAATGGATGGTTTACTAGGACATATTTACATGGGCTCGGGGGCCTTCTTCTGTAGACATATATTTTTTGGCAGTCCAGGATCACATAAACCTCCACAACCTTCAGAAATTAGTCATCGCCATGTTGTTAACAAGTCAATGAACTCCACGGAGATTATGACCCTCGCACACCATGAGTGGTACAAGTTAGTAGCTAGACAGTATTTATAACATAACTTCTCTTTTTTCAAAACCCTGACTCTTTCTTTTTCTTTCTATTCTTTTTGTTCTTTTCTTTTAATTAAAAATATTCTTTAATAATATTCTAATAATAAAATAAATATATACATATTCAAATAATAATATTAAAAATATTTTTTAATAATATTCTAATAATAAAATAAATATATACATATTCAAATAATAATATTTAATAATAACTCATTAATATTATTAGTAATACTAAATAATATAAATAAATATATTATAAAAATATAGGGGATGCAGTCATATTGGTTAAATATGTTAATATCTACAAATTTCATTATGCAATATCCGTATTGTATTAAAATGAATAAATTTAAAATATATTCACATAAACACATTCTTTTGATGTTTTTGTAAAATTTTATTGTAATTTTTGTAGGGAAGGAACGTGTTAGCTTAATTTGAAAACAAGTATAATAATTATATTATTGTTTTGAAAATTCAATCAAAACTCAAGAAATTTGAAAACGCGATATTTTTTTTGATAAACTCGGTTAAAATCTTGATAATCTCGAAAAGTCGTTAAAAACTCGAACTTGACTTGTTTATTAAGCGAGTCGAACTCGAACATAACTTTTGAGTTCGATAATTTTTAAACTCGATTCAACTTGTTAAAAATGCTTGAAGTCGAATTCAATAAGCAAAAACTCGATTCGATACAGATGCCGCTTATAAAGAGACATCTGTTATATACGGTAACGGGGAGAATTCTTTGATTCTAATATGGAATACGAAAAATTATTCTAAAATTAATTGTAATTATACTCCACAATATAAAAAAAATGATTAATATAGAATAAATATTAACCATATATAACCTTTCTAAAAATCTAATACTTAAACTAAGCAATAAAATCCGATTTTGAATTTGATTTTATTGTAAAATCGTTGTGCACGATTTGATTTTAGTGTAAAATTATTTTGTATTTTTTTTTACTGTTAGTGTAAAATGAGTGATTTTCAATAGTTGTTTAAAAACAGTTGTGTAACTTTGTATTTTGTATTTGTTTTTTCTTAAATCTGATAAATAATAAAATGAATAATGTATCTTGTGCGTATATATGTTATTTTAAACTTGATTAGACTCGTTAAAAATGCTTGAAGTCGAATTCAATAAGCAAAAACTCGAATCGATAGAGACCCCGCTTATAAAGAGACACATGTTATATACGGTACCGGAGAGAATCCTTTGATTCTAACGTGGAATACGAAAAATTATTCTAAAATTAATTGTAATTATATTCCACAATATAAAAAAATTGATTAATATAGAATAAATATTAACCATATATAACCTTTCTAAAAATCTAATACTTAAACTAAGCAATAAAATCTGATTCTGAATTTAATTTTATTGTAAAATAGTTATGCACGATTTGATTTTAGTGTAAAATTATTTTGTATTATTTTTTTTACTATTAGTGTAAAATGAGTGATTTTCAATAGTTGTTTAAAAACAGTTGTGTAACTTTTTATTTGATTTGTTTTTTTTTAAATTGATAAATAATAAAATGAATAATGTATCTTTTGCGTATATATGTTATTTTCTCAGATAACGAAATAGTACTTATACAAACAAATATATACCGGTTCTTGTAAAACCTAATGTATAATAATAGTATATATGTAATAAATAAGACACGACATGATGAATGATATAAATTTGTATGAAAAAATTGAAGTACTTATATATTTGAAAATTAATTATATATAAGTTTTTAATATTAAACTATTCCAATAAATTCTTTTAATTAATTTCCAATTAATTCATAATCTCCCTATTATATAATACCACAACATACATTATTGTGCAATCATTTTATTTAAAATGTATTTACAATTATATTTTTATATTAGATCTTTAATTTGAATATTCATACATGTCATCCTTCTCATTTTCTAATTAATACTCCATCTTTGAAAGCATTTCAAAGGATACCTTTAATAAAATTATATAACTCCTATGGTAAACTTGGTACAAGTACTTAACTCGAACATTATATGCGATAACGCACACACTAAAAGGATGGAACTTTTTTAAAAGTATAGATTCTTTAACAATTAATATGACTGCTAAATATATGTTTTCAAATTATCATATTATACCTCATAATTTTTAAAAGACAAAAAACTTAAATAAAATTCAAATTTTAAAAATTGTTGCACGAATATAAGAACTAGTTAATATGCATGGTGTTCTTCGACTCATTGTTACTCTAGAGTGAAATCTGATCTTTGTAGGAACTACCCGTAACATAATAAAGTATACTCGTGACTTTGAGGATAATGCATTATAAGTATAAGCTAACTAATATCTTCCTATTTTATTAAAAAAATATAATTAGAAACTTCTGAAAATCTATCAATTTTTAAATTTTAAACATTTAGTAAAAACTTTACAAAATTATACAAATATGCTAACATCCAAGTACAATATATAACTCGAACAGTCGAGCTGGAAATTTCAGCACTTTTCCCATACAAGTGACAGGACCTCGTTTATTTCATCAACCTTTTAGTTATTCTGATTCTGATAATTGAAGTCAGGTTTAGGATTATTGTTAAAAATGGTTGTAAGAAAAAGTGTTGGCGAAAAATGTAATGTTTAAAATATCTTACTATTGTTTAGTAATATTTGATAATTATTGGATAATATTTTTTAATTTAAGTATATTTTGAAATATAATATAAAAAAATAATTGTTCTCGGAACGTCTAATAGTAAAATCTGTTATTACTTCTTATAAAAGCTGAAAATCAATTTCCCTAAAAGTATAAAGGGATTTGTTTTATTTAAAAATAGCTTTTAAACCAAAACTATTGTTCTAGAAAACTGTCTTTGAGTTTTATCAAATATTTTTTTACCGACTTTTCAATAAAAAGTTAATGTTTTTGTTTATAACAGTAATATCAAATGGGGCTAAAGTTATATTTAGTATTACAGTTAAAATTTATATGTTATGAGAAAAAGTACTGCTAAAAAAATCTGTTTGGTAATATTTTTTTATTTGTATATATTTTGAAATATAATATAAAAAAATAATGTTTTTAGAGAGGATAATTTGATAATTAAATCTGTAACTATTTCCTGTAAAAATTAAAAAAATAATTTTTTTAAATGAAGGGAACTACTTAATCTAAAATCATCTTTTAAATTAAAAGTATTTTTACAGAAAATTATTTTAAATTTTACCAAATAATTTTTTATCTACTTTTCAGTAGAAACCTGAAGTTACTGTTTGTAAAAAAATACTAGACGGCCCTAAAATTATTTTTAACTAAGTTAGATAATATAGTTTTTAGATAAATAGAAAATATATGTTTGATTCATTACTGTACAACATGGTAATTATATTAATTTAATAATTATATTAACCAAGTAATTTGTGATTATTATGAGCAGACAAGACAAGCGGATTCCTTTGTTTTAGAGTAAATACAACTACTTTAAAATTATAAATTACTTTATTAGCTAGGTTCAATTATGTACCTAAACAAAATATAACTTTTTTAAATTCGAAAACACTTGTAATTACATTGTCGGATGACATCAAAATAAACGATGCATGCCCCCACGTAGGTCTAGTTGAAATTTGAATCAATGATATCTAACCTCGCGCCTGAGCCTCGCGTCGAGTTGGTCATTTGGTCCCCTTGCTGTCTTACTGATAGTATTTACGCAATTCATGGGGCCAAAATTAATATTACCACCTACTTGAGTTTTATTTTGTTGGTCACTTGGTCCTGCAAATCTTTTCTAATTAAACAAATATATTGAAAGACAGCTCCATTCCGAAGGTTGTAACATATATAGCACGAGTATCTATTAGAACATCTCCAACGTTGAGCTCCGGTTAAGTATAATATCTACGTGAGTGTATTATAATTAATAATTAAAATATTGATCACTCCAACGCATACTTATAATTTTAGATAAAAAGTGAAAATCTATTCTCATCATATAAATCAATCCACGTCAAATCTCGTCCAAAATATCTCTTAACCCTAACCCTAATATTAGCGTCTGTCCTATTTTAAATTTTATTATTTATTTTTACCATGTTTAAATATATTATTATATTTTCAATTATAATAAGTATTATTTTTGTTTTATAATATTTACTTTAAAATATTTACATAAATATTATAATATTATCATTAAAAATATCTTTTTACTAAATACCCTCTCCGTCCCATTTCAGGTGTCTCATTTGACTTTTCAATAGTCAAATTTAATTAACTTTGACCGAAAATAAAAATATATATATATAATTTTAAAAATCTGAAAAGTGCATTTTAAAGAAAATTATATAAATTTTTCAATGATATATATTTTATAAAAAAATTTAATCATATAGTATATATAATATTTGGTCAAACTTTAAAATTTTTTATCATTGAAAAGTCAAATCAGTCACTTGAAGTGGGAGGGATGAAGTATATTTTATTTTAACTTGTATTGAATAAAATTAAATAAATTTATTTTAATGGTATATTTAAAAATAATAATAAAATAATATTTTGAATATAACTAATGATTATAGCTAACAGTGGCAGCATAAATCCTTGGGTTCAATTTTTTTTAGATAATCATGTTTTAGCTAACAATTTTAGCTCTCCTCTCTTAAGATGCTCTAGCATCTCCAATGAAATATTAAAATACTAAAATAATATTACTTTGACACTATTTTATTGTAAAACCAACTTCAATCAAACACTAAAATAGTGTTAAGATGACATTAAATAATTGGAGTGACATCAAATTTGATGTTAAACATACATTTGGTGTCATCTTTCACACCAAATTTGGCGATTTTCAAAATTCCAACTATACCCTCATATTTGTTAATAAAAACAAATTTATCTTTTTTAAGTCCCAAAACTCAATTCTTTATTATTGTAATAACTAAAAGATTCCTTATATGGTAAGATATAGTGTAAAAGATTTCTTATAATATAGGATATAGTGCAACTTTTATTGAAATTGATTTTGTAAATTATATAATTTTGACATTAAAATAGTGTCATATCCATGGTAGATGGTCTAACATTATCAGGATCATGTTTTAAATTTGAGCTTGAGTTCAAATTCAAGATTTTTTTAGCGAACCAAACATGATCACTTTAAAGTTGAGTTCTTGACTCGGCTTATTTACACCCTAACCAACCCAACCAACCCAACTTCAGTGAGATACGTGCTCATTAAAAAACGTAACATAGTGGGGTACTCGCCCACTGTCCACCTATCGACATTTATATTTGTAACGTACTTTTGGTGTTATTTCAAATTGAGTGAGGACTCAACATCGATGAGAAAAGGAGACATTTGTTAAAAGATAATTTGCAATTCTCATAACTTAAGAGTCCAGAATTTTTCAGTACTAACTAAAATTCAGAAATCATATTCAATATATGTACAACCAAGAGTCTCCTAAATTATTCATGTATCAAATTAATGATAGGAAGAATCTAGATTTGTATGTTTATCTATATAAAGAGGGTAATCCCAGCATTTAAAGTAAGTCAGAAAAGTTATAAATAAAAAATCTTATCAGGAAATTCCCCTTTGCCTAATTTCTTCAGGTTGTGTACCCAACAACATTTCCATAGAGAAGATGCAGCCTAGTGGTGGTCTTCTACATACAAAGTCAGCCCTGCGCGGAACTTGGTTCAACCGTATATTTGCAGCTACATATTTAATATCTATATTTGCTTTAATATTTCATCACTGCCGTAACATTATTACTACTACTGATACAACTAGCAGAAGAAACACTCTAGTTATGTTAGTAGCCGATTTGATTCTGGCATTTATGTGGACAACTAGGCAAGCCTTTCGCATGTCTCCCATCAGCCGTCAGGTTTTTCCCAAAAACCTGACGGTGAATGAGAGTGAATATCCAGCACTGGACGTGTTCGTATGCACTGCTGATCCATACAGGGAGCCACCAATAGGCGTGGTGAATACTGTGTTGTCGTTGATGGCATATGATTATCCGACGGAGAAACTGTCTGTGTATGTTTCGGATGATGGAGGATCTCAGCTCACACTGTTTGCTCTCATGGAAGCTGCTCAGTTTGCTAAACACTGGCTCCCGTACTGCAAGAACAACAACATACTTGACAGGTCACCTGAAGCATATTTTACATCACAAACTAATTTTGGCAGTGCTAAACATGATGAAGTTAAGGTACTTCTCATCACATTTATAGCTCAAGTAAATTTAAAGGATGTGATGTACTATAGCGGAGTTAAGACTTTGTGATTAAATCATGTACATATTTCTATTAAGGTGGCTGAATCATGCTGGAGCTGAACTTCACTCTAGTCCCGCCTGACCACCGAATTTCAGTGATTAGTTATGAAAAATAATTCTGATCCCAATTAATATTTTACTTTTAATTCAATCGATCTGGCCTCATATGCAGTTAAACATGAGGATGTTAGAATTAAGTATACTGCACTAACTTTCAAAGATTTTTTTCCTTTTACCAAGTCAACCATATATTGTTTACAAGAAGTAACAAATGTTTATGTACTTATATATCTGTATGTCTTCATGTAATTATGTCTAAATAAATATAAATTTTTGGAGTACCTAAAATAAATTGAGGATTGTTGAAGGTTATATACGAAAGAATGAAAATGAGGATAAAGAATGCGGTGGAAAGAGGGAGCATCGATGGATACGTGACGGATGAAGAAGCACTCAGAGCTTTTGCTATATGGAAAAGCACATCTGGTTTTACTCCGCAAAATCACCCTACCATTATTCAGGTTTCTTTATATTATTTTGTATTTTAGTCTGATTAATTTTGCTTGATTACAACTTGGTAGAGTTCTCTCTTAATAAAGGGTAACTTGCACTTGCAGGTAGTTATGGAGAGTGTCATTGAAAAGGATAAGTATGGTCACCAAATGCCCAATCTAGTGTATGTTTCCCGAGAAAAGAGCAAGTCTGCGTTCCACAATTACAAAGCTGGTGCACTCAACGTTCTGGTAACAACAGATATATAAACCTTATAATTGGATTGACCATGTATTAATGTAAACAGAAAATTAATATTTATTTTTATGTTATTTTAACTTATTTTACATTTGCATGCTTTATTAAGCTCCGAGTATCAGCAACGATGACAAATGCACCTATGGTCTTAACGCAAGATTGTGACATGTTTTCAAATGATCCGAAAACACCACTCCATGCTTTGTGTTACTTTACTGACCCTAAAATGGACCCAAACTTGGCTCTGGTCCAGTTCCCTCAATGTTTCCACGGGATTAACAAGGATGATATATATAGTGCTGAACTTAGAGATATTGTTGTCCATAATAATTATGGAATGGATGGTTTACTAGGACCTATTTACATGGGCTCGGGGGCCTTCTTCTGTAGACATATATTTTTTGGTAGTCCAGGATCACATATACCTCCAAAACCTTCAGAAATTAGTCCTCCCCATGTTGTTAACAAGTCATTGAACTCCGCGGAGACTGTGACCCTTGCACACCATGTTGCAGGCTGTAACTTTGAGGCTCAAACCAAGTGGGGAACAGAGGTTGGTGGCATGTGCATTTCTAGTATTTATGGCCTTATGCTCCATCACCTTCTTAAAGTACTTGTATATGTATATGACATATAGGCCAGCAGAATATTGATTATTGTATTAATTATTGCAGATAGGATTTAGGTATGGATCCTTGGTGGAGGATTATAACACTGGCTACAGGATTCAATGCCAAGGATGGATATCTGTTTTCTGCAATCCAGTAAGACCTGCATTCTTAGGGAGTTCACCGATAACACTTCATGATATGCTCAATCAAACCAAAAGGTGGTCCATGGGTCTTCTTGATGTCACTTTTTCAAAATTTAACCCATTTATCTTTGGCGTCCGCTATATGAAGAACTTCATCCAAGCCCTCTGTTTTGGACACTATGCATTTTGGCCCATTTGGTCCATTCCACTTATTATCTACTCCTTCCTGCCTCAGCTTGCTCTTATCAATTCTTCACATGCTATTTTCCCAAAGGTATACTACTATATGCTAGTGATCACTAACCTAAAATTCTGTAACATCTACAGTAGAAATGAAGAGATTATTTTTGTTGATTTAAATTTGGTGCTATATATATTAATAATTTCAGGTGACAGATCCTTGGATTTTTCCCTTGTATGTCTTTCTTTTCATTGGTTCGTATGCACACGAACTTATTGAATATGTAACATATGGATCAACAACCAAAAGGTGGTGGAACCACCAGAGAGTCTGGATGATGAGATCAATTTCAAGCTTCCCGTTCTCGTTAATTGAATATATACAAGAACTTTTAGGACTGTCCTCTTTTGGGTTCAATGTGACTAGCAAGGTGCTTGATAGTGAACAAATCCAACGGAATGCAAAATGTATCTTTGAATTTGGAGTGCCATCCCCATTATTTGTTCCGATAACTATGGCAGCTATTATCAACTTGTGCGCGTTTCTACATGGGATGAAACAAGTGATTATGGGAAATGAAAGCTTCGAAGACGTGTTTGCGCAGATGTTTTTGGCTGGTTTTGGAGTGCTTAATTGTCGGCCCGTATATGAAGCCATGGTATTGAGAACTGATAAAGGAAAGATGCCATTCAAGACTAGTCTAGTATCAACTTTCCTTGCTTGGCTGGTTTACATGGGATCATCACTGGCCTTTTGAAACTCTTGTGCATCTTGATTCTAAGACAATGCTCTTCTTCAGGCCTTGATATCCTAAAGTTTGATTTCTATATCTGGAATATTATTATTTCAATAATGGATAAAAATAAAATAAATATGTAGCGACAGTTTTCTCAAGTTTTAACAATCTGTGTAGGACAAGGTACGTGTTTGTATTGTTTCTAAACCGGTCAGTTTGTACTTTGAAGTGTCAATTGATGATATATAAATTATTGGAGACTCGTTATTCGTTAAAGCTGAATCTCGAACACAGGGCAGGATCAAATTAATTTAATGGTCGAGCCCAATGACCCCGGTAGTCAAAATTATACACAGGAGTGAGAGTGGCCTTGTGGCCGAACCATGGCCGTTCGAAGTTTTGTTTTTTCGTTTTATTTCTAAAATTTAATGAAACTAAAAACATTATTCATTTTATATTGCTAGTATATATTAACTATTTAAACGATATTATGTGATCCGAGGAAAATTGAAAATCATTATGGAGGGTGTATTCAATTGAGATTTTAATTGATTATTTTGTCCATGAATTTTAATAGATTATAATTGATTCATGATTTTATACAAATATGATAGAGTTTATGACAGAGTTGAGCCTAAAATTCAATATAATTTCTTACGGAGTATATTTTAGTGAGATTTCAAATGATCAAAATTATATTATAAAATCCATAGAATTCATTGACTTTTAAAATTTATCGGTGTTAATTTTGAATATCATAAAATTTTAATATATTATTGATAATCTATATTAAATACTCCTACATTTTAAAAGATTATTTCTAATCCAGATTTAATACCCTGATATTTTAAAATCTTGATTGAATATCATCATATTTTAAAAGATATTTTCTAATCTTGATCGAATATCTCTATATTTCAATGAATTTTTAAACCCAAATTGAATACTCCTACTTTTAAATCAGAAAAATACAGCAGAATCTAGATACAAAACTCTTCTGTTGATTAAAAAAATATACAATGTACCCAAATTTAGCCAATAAGGCAATTGATATTTCGGAAAGAACAAAAATTTTTTTGGTGGTTCTTTTAGACTTGCTTTTTATACTCATTGCATTTGTATGCACACTGCACCATGAATTGTTGCCTGATATCATTGTTTGTTTTCCCAGTTGCACAAGTAGAAGGGGGGTTGAATACTTGTGTTCCTTTTATGCCTGATTTAAAATCAACTCGATATGAATTAAGAACAAAGATCAAACACAAAGATATGAATAAGTACTGTTTGTATTATTGATAATTAAATACAAAACTCTCATAGGATTTACACAAGCCCTAGCAGCTTCTCTGTGATTATCACAGCAACTCTCTCTATCTCTATGCTCTCACAAAAATATCACTCGGACAAATTATGCTTCGACTTCCACACTTTTACAATTAGATTACATAGAGTTTATATAGAGAGCTTCCTATCAACTAATAACAGAAAGATAAATTACAATAAGATAAATTACAATAGGAATATAATTCCTAATTATTAGCTGACAGTTTCCTTCTAGAATTCTCTTTCTTTCCCATAGCATATCTGCAATATATTTATCTTGATCTTCGAAGACTTTCCATTCCTGTGATCTTCTTCCAAATTTAACTTTAACTGTATAGACTCTGAAACCTTCAGACTCTGATGATCTTCAGACTCTGATCATATATAGACTCTGATAGATCATAGACTCTGATAGTCTATAGACTCTGATCACCTTCCAAACTCTGATCTTCATGCAGACTCTGGTTTCACTTTCTACAGAAATTCTTCTAAGTACAAGTAACATGAATGTTGACTATCTAGACTCTGATTATACATTTTAGAGACTAGAAAGACTTATTATAAATAAACTAAGCTAGACCATGTTCTAGCATTTTATACATCATCAAATGAATATATTCCTAACAATCTCCCCATATTTATGCTTTATAAAATGTAAGCATAAATCCAGGTTTGATGATGTCAAAACTAAAGAATAAACAATTAATCTAGAACAGTATAAAAGAATTATAAAGGAAAAAGAATTACTTCTCATTTAGTCTTCTCAAAGGCTGGATTGTTCTTCAAAAATGAATTCAGCATATTTTCATCCACAATTGCCAGAGCTTCACTAACAAATTTCTTCAACTTCTTCATTTCTTCACTTGAGCATTTGATTTGACAGTAAGCTGCTCTCAGATCATTTGCACTGCTCTCTTGATCTTTTAAGTCCTTCAACATTAGAACACTAACTTTCCCACTCATAGGCTGAAACCCAAAGTAATGACCCACACCTTCTTGAAATTTAATCTGTTTTCCCTCCAATGGCATGACTTGATCATTTCCCTTAGTATCAACATATTTTAAAGAAAATTTGCCCATTTGTCGATTTGCCTGTCTGTGCAAAGTCAGCTTTCTGTCAATCTCTTTGAACCATTTGTGAGTGATAGCCTCTTTACTCTTATTTACTTCATCTGCAATCTGTAAGAGAAATCTAATGTACTATAATTCTTCAGCCTGTTTGAAAAAGATAAAATTTGATTAGCTAATCCATCTTACACTTCCACCTTCTAAGAAATATACCAGCATCTCATTCTTCACCTTTTCTGTGCCTCCCTGTCCTTGTATCTTTCTTTCAAAAATATTGTAAACAATTTGAGCAGACACCACTTTGTTTAGATGCTTCTGTGTGATCTTCTCAAACTGCCTATCTGTCAAGGATTGAGGATCCCTGGTTAGAGTGGATGTTCTGTCAATGTCAGATTCTTCAAAACCTCCAAGACCTATCTTCTTTTTAGCTCTAAGTTGCAGATTTGACTGACTGCACTTCCAGTATGAAGGTTCTTGAGTTTGATCAGAGTCTGACTTCTTTCTTTGCTTATCAGAGTCTGACTTAGACTCTGATTTACCATGTCTAGTCCCTGACTGATGTGATTGAGTTTTTGCTACTCCAGATTGCTTTTGTTGCACATCATCAAGACCCTTAGGACCATGAGAATTATCACCAGTTTCATCATCATCACCATCTCTCCTCCTTTTAACTCCCTTTGATTTATCTTTGCAACCATCATCCTTATTTCTCCTGGAGGATTCACCTTTCTTCTCCCCCTTTTTGACATCATCATTACTGGTGACAGCCAAAAGAATCTGTTCAAGAACTGTGGAGATATTGGCCTGTGCTGCAATGACTGAATCAACCTTGGAGGTCAAATCAGAAACTGTTGATTGGAGAGAGGCTTGAGTAGAGGTTATAGAAGCAAGAGCATCCTTGAATGCGACCTTTTTGGATAATTGAAATGAGTGAATTCTATCAAATCTGGTACTCAGCAGAGAAGTAATATTGTCAACACCAGTAAGTTTGGTCTGAATATGAGAGATGTCTTGGACCACTCCAGCCAATTGTTTAGCAACACTCTCTGTCTCAGCTTTAACATCCCCATCCAGAGCTTGATCTTCTTCACCAGGGTAGTGACCATGTTCCTGTAGAAAGGACTTTTTCTGAAAAGCTTTCAGTCTCTCAGACTGATGAATCTCCAAAATACAAGCAAAAGAATCTTTATCAGTTATGCCTCTTTTCTGTGCAGACTCCCAAGACCGAGGAAACACCTGATCAAAATAGACAAAAGAAGGTTGAACTGGATCATCATCCTCAGAAGGGCATTCCTCAGCAACAGGCTCAAGAGAAGTAAGATGAGGTGTGTAGACTGTGGAATTGCAAACGAGACCATAGACCCTGACTCCTCATGAGAGTGATCAGAGACTGTAGACTCTGGATATCCTAATCTCTCATGTTCACAGTGGGGTTGGACACCCACTTTCTCAATCTCACTCAGGCTCTCTACAGCCTTTTCTACCTCTCCTTTTGCCTGGACCAGTGCCAGCCTCTTAGAAATTTTTTCACTCATTTTGGAGGGTGCACTCAATAATCCTACAGAAGAGGGGTTGAGAGATAATAATTGTGCTTCAATACCTGAACCACCTTGATGGAGGGGAACCCCTTCAAAAGTCTGAAGGCTAGGGGTTTCCACCAAGGGGTGAGCAGCAACAGATTATGAACCCTTACTAACATCTTCTTTCTTTTCAGAGTTTGTTGGCTCCAGTATTCCAGTCTCAGGGTCTACTCTAGACTCTGACTGCTTCAGTATGACTTCATTAGAAGCCAGAGTCTGAGTGTCACCATCTTTGACTGTTTGTGCATGAGAATCCCCCTCAAAGTGGATAGACTCTGATAGAATGGATTGTAAAATTTCTTCATGAGCATCCATCAGAGTCTGTCTCCCATATCACTGGGGTTCTCATCAGCTCTTTGGTGAGTTGCCAAGGAGGGCCCAATAGTATACTCCTCTGCCCCACTATCATCCAACCTCTGACTAGGTGGTTCTTGTGTGGGTGAGGCAGACTGAGCATCTTTATCACTAGTCACCACTGGTGCACTAGTCCCATCCTCCAACTTTCCAGCATCACCTGCTACCTCCTGTTGTTCTTCAAGAATAAATGCATCCAACTTTTGATGAAAGGCCCTTAGATGGATTGCATTGATTGCCTGGGCATTTGTGAGATTGAAGAGTTCCTGCTGTTCTCTTCTTATTCTTTGAAAATATAAGCCCTTGAATTGATCCAATCTACTCTGATAGGTTGGATAGATGTATTTATTGGCAATTGTACCTATATTGTGGACAAGATAGTCAGCCACCTGTCTTGACAGAGGTTGAACTTGAGAAATCTATTGAATAGTTGTCCTATAGGTAACCCCATTATCCCAAATTGCTTCATAGTTAAAAACTGGTTACTTGAGTTCAGTTTCTAACTCAGCAACAGACTCTGATTCTCTCCTTCTGTGGACCTTAAGCTTTTTAGGCTTCTTTAAAATTTGCTTTTCAGAGTCTGACACCCCAAGTGCTTTGAGAACTGCTTTTGTTCTGCCTTCTATGAGCCCAGCTGTTTTTTCTTGTAATGAAGAGTTGAATAGGTAGCTGTATAGATTTTTAACCACATCCTATGCAGACAGTTGGAGCTCCTATTTCATCCTCTTCCTTAGGGTCTCATAGGTTGAAAGAAAATTCAAGACTTGAGATTGTGTCTTATATTGTTCTGGATCTTCTACTGATTCTACCAAAGGATATAGGAATAGCAATACCTCATCACTTGGAGTAATGATCTCATCAATAAGACATGAGGCTGCATCCAATGGCATTCCTTCCTAAAATGTCTCATGATCAGAGTCTAAAGGCAGTCTAGACTCTGACTCAACATTAGACTCTGGTTCAGGTAATTTCTTGCTTTCAGAGTCTGGCCCTGCAGGAGCCTTGTGAGCATCTGTTTCCTGTAAAACAGGGTTAGTCATAGTAATAGGCTTGTGTGTGTGTGTAGAATAAGCCTTCCTTAACCTCTTGTATTTTTTAGCAAAAGATTTCTCAGGAGATGCAGTGTGAGTATCCTGAGGTGCATTCCTAGGTTGATCAGAGTCTGTAGCCTTTTCAAAGACTACAGATTTGGCTTGAAGGGCAGAATCAAGTGTATCATGACCTTCCTTTAACAAAGAAAGCCCTTCAATAACTTGTTTCTCTAGAGGGTTGAGCTCCTCATCACTGTGCTCATCTATAAGCTTAGTTTGAATCAACTTTCTCCTTTTTACAACTGGTGCCTATTGAGAGACATTAGAGGTTGGTTTCTTTTTAGATTTTGGTTTTGAAGACTGTTTCTTTGAAAGGGATTGGGTGACTTGGGTAGGTGTAGGGGGACTCTCCATTACTTGTTCCTGCACCATTTCACCACCAAAAAATGAATCATTGTAGAGAGAAGGTTTGTAGGTTGAGAGTTTTACCTGCATTACCTGTGTATAAGTCATGGCAGGTAGACTCTGCTTCTTATCATCAATTCTCTTGATGTCAGAGAATATCCTTCTTTGTTGTTTGTATGCCTGCACACAACAATCATCTGCCAACTTGGTTGACATGTCAGGAATGAAGTGGTTGAGGAGAATCATAAGAAATCTATGGTAGTAGACCTTTTTCCTCCCCTCTTGCACATTATTTAATTTTGCTCCCATTTGAGTGAGCAACATATCACCAATGTTCATCACCTTGTCAAATATGAGACTGTGACCAATTTGATAAGTAATAGCAGTAATAGCATCAAAACCACTACATTTACCAGTGAAACACTTAGCAATTTGATCAAAGAAAAATGACCATTCTTTTCTTAAGTAAGGCCTAGTTATCTTGCTCATGTTATCTAAGCTAGCAGAATAACCTATTGCCTTAAACATGTTTTTAATGTCATCATCAGATACAGTTTCATCAAAAGGTATTTTCACAGGCAATTTAAAAACTGAATTAAGCATATCAGCAGTAACATCAAAAGTAGTGGAGCCAAAGGTGAACATTATTTTACCTGGTTGATCCTGAGAAGGATCAACTACCTATGCAGAACTACATGCTTTGGATACAGCATCCATATGAATCACTAGGGATGCCTTCAGAATGTAACTGAGCTTAGATTGCTCCATGAAGTCCATCATTGGGAAGTAGTCAGCATCTACTCCTTTCTTGTCTCCAAGAGCAGCAACATGATTTGTGGTCATGAAATCAAAATCCCCAAAAGTAAATGCAATCGCTTTGGGTCCCCTCATGACAGTAGAAATTGCAGCCATTGAAGATGTCGAGTTGAAAGTGATGAAAAAGATCTAGAAAATTAGCTAGGGTTCATAAAAAGCTCTGTGAATATCTGTGCCGTAGAAAATAATTGCAATAAATAAGTGAGTAAATTGTATGAAAAATTCTATTTTGTTCAAGTTGCATACAATACACACGAGTCTACAGTCTATCTCCAGTCAAAAACAACAGTTACCGCCTATCTCCAGTCAAAAACAACAATTTAGACACAATCAGAGTCTGCAGGCGCGAACTTGAACCGTTTCGGAGCCTAGACAATAATTGTTTTTCAGAGTCTACGGACTCTCAGAGTCTACAGACTAGTCAGAGTCTACAGAGTCGTCAGAGTCTAGAAACTAGACTCTGTCAAGATAAAGTACCTCAAGAATTTTGCATTAAAAAATTATAGTTTGACACATCAGGAACTATAATTAAAGTACATACCTTGCTTCTTGTAATTTGTAATCACTTACATGTTTAACATACCTAATTCACCTACCAGTCTAAGAAAGGTAGACTCATCAAGTGGTTTTGTCAAAATGTCTGCAATCTGTTTGTCAGTTGGAACATAGTGAAGTGTCACAGTACCATTTTCAACATGTTCTCTAATAAAATGATACCTGACATCAATGTTCTTTGTTCTGGAATGTTGGACTGGATTCTCTGCAATTTTAATAGCACTAGTATTATCACAATACATAGGAATATTTGATAATGTTAGTCCATAATCAAGTAATTGATTTCTTATCCACAGAATTTGAGCACAGCAACTTCCAGCGGCAATGTATTCAGCCTCAGTTGTTGAGGTTGATACAGTCTGTTGTTTCTTGCTAAACCAAGAAATTAATCTGTTGCCAAGAAACTGACAATGTCCTGTTGTTCTTTTCATGTCTACTTTGCATCTTGCATAGTCAGAATCTGAATAGCCAATTAGTGAAAAATCTGACTCTCTAGGATACCAAAGTCCAAGAGTTTGTGCCCCCTTGAGATATCTAAAAATTCTTTTTATAGCTATTAAATGTGATTCTCTAGGGTCAGCTTGAAATCTAGCACACAGACAAGTTGCGAACATTATATCTGGTCTACTAGCAGTTAAATATAATAATGAGCCAATCATAACTCTGTAGCAAGTATTATCAACTTTCTTGCCCTTTGGGTCAGAGTCTAGCTTAGTGGCTGTTGACATGGGAGTTTTGGCAGTTGCAAAATCTTGCATATCAAACTTCTTCAATAGTTCTTTTACATACTTTGTTTGATTGATGAAAATTCCATCATCCTCCTGTTTGACTTGAAGCCCCAAAAAGAAGTTCAATTCTCTCATCATGCTCATTTTATAATTTGATTGCATTAGTTTACTAAACTTTTCACAGAGTTTGTCATTAGTAGATCCAAATATAATATCATCAACATAAATTTGGACAAGCAAAATGTCACCTTTATACTTTCTAATAAAGAGAGTTTTGTCAATGGTACCTCTTATGAATTCGTTTTCAAGAAGAAATTTTGAAAGAGTTTCATACCATACTCTAGGTGCTTGCTTCAATCCATAAAGTGCCTTGTCTAATCTGTAAACATGATCAGGATATTTTGGATCAACAAATCCTAGTGGTTGTTCCACATAGACTTCTTCTTCCAATTTTCCATTTAAAAAGGCACTTTTTACATCCATCTGATAAACCTTGAATTTTGAATGAGCTGCAAAGGCAAGAAACATTCTGATTGCTTCCAATCTTGCTACTGGTGCAAAAGATTCATCATAGTCAATTCCTTCCTCCTGTGAGTATCATTTTGCAACTAGCCTTGCTTTGTTTCTTATTACAGTTCCACTCTCATCAAGTTTGTTTCTGTACACCCATTTTGCACCAACAACTGATCTGTTTCTAGGTCTTGGTACAAGTTTCCATACTTTGTTTCTCTCAAATTCATTCAATTCTTCTTGCATTGCAATTATCCAGTCAGGGTCTTGCAAGGCTTCCTCAATTTTCTTGGGTTCATTCTTTGAGAGAAAACAGCTATAAAGACATTCATTTTGAGTGGTTGTTCTTGTTTGTACACCACTTTCAGGGTCACCAATTATTAAGTCAGGAGTGTGATCCCTTGTCCATTTTCTAGCTGATGGAAAACTAATTCTTGAACTTGAAGCTCCCCCTAAGTCATTTGCATCTTCTGGATTTAAGTGAAATTCAAATGAAGAGTCTCCCCCTAAATTGCTTGACTCTGTCAAGGGTTCAGAGTTGCTTGATCAAGACCCTAATGAGTTAGATTCTGAGAAATTTGACTCATTCTGTCTAGACTCTGTCTGGGTAGACTCTGACCTGTTAGACTCTGAATCATTTGGAGTTGTATTTTCTGGCTCCCCCTCAGAATGTGCAGGTTTCTTTGTTGGATTAGGAGTTGCTTGAGAGTCTTGATCCTCTTCTTCTTCATTTATCTCAGACCTTTTTAGATTTTCAAATTCCAGTGTAGTAGACTCTGACTCATCCTGCAATCCTGTAAACTTTCTATCATCAAATGCAACCTGAATAGATTCCATAACAATTTTGGTTCTGAGATTAAATATTCTGAATGCCTTTGAATTTGCTTTGGCTTCAAATTTGCTCAGATTTTCAGGATGTACTTTCAGCACATAGCACTTTTGGCTTCTTGTCCTTTATCATTTCATAGGGAGTCTTTCCATGCATGTTTATTAAGGTACAGTTTTGAGTGAAACATGTTGTATTGACTGCTTCTGCCCAAAAATATACTGGTAGCTTAGACTCTGCCAGCATTGCTCTAGCAACTTCTATGAGAGTTCTATTCTTTCTCTCAACAACTCCATTTTGTTGAGGAGTTCCTGGTGCAGAAAATTATTGAATAATTCCTTTTAATGCACAGTAGTCCTCCATGATTGCATTCTTGAATTCAGTATCATTGTCACTCCTTAGAACTCTAACTGTTTTCTTTGAATTTCTTTCCAGAAAAGTGATATGGTCTATTATGTGATGTGGAGCTTCATCCTTTGAATGTAGAAAGAAAACCCATGTGAATCTTGTAAAATCATCTACAATAACAAGAGCATATTTCTTTTTATTAATAGACATAACATTTACTGGACCAAATAAATCAAGGTGCAATAAATAAAAGGGTTCAGAAATGGTGTTGATTGTATTGCTCTTGAAGGATGATTTCTTTTGCTTTCCAAGTTGACATGCTTCACAGAGTCCATCTTGCACAAAATCAACCTGTGGTAATCCTCTTACAAGATTCTGTTTAACCAACTTGTTTAGTGTTTTAAAGTTGATATGTGACCGTTTCTTGTACCATTTCCAGCTTTCTTCAATTGAGGTCTTGCTATATAGACATGTGAGTTTACTGTGTATGCAATCCTCCAAGCTGGCTTCATAAATGTTACCATGTTTGTGACCTTTAAAAACCAGAATACTTGTTTCTTTGTGAGTCACAAGACACTCTTTGTTGTCAAAGCCAGTATGGTAACCTTTATCTCCAAGTTGACTTATGCTTATCAAATTGTGCCTTAAGCCATCAACTAGAGCTACTTTTTCAATGATGACATTTCCAAGTACAATCTTGTCATATCCCAGTGTTTGTCCTTTGTTGCCATCTCCAAAGGATACTTCTGGGCCAGCCATTTCCACAAAGTCTGTAAGCAGAGGTTTCTTTCCAGTCATGTGTCCTGAGCATCCACTGTCCAGGATTAGGGATACTTTCTTTTCCCTAGTTCCCTGCATACATGCAGCTCCTAGTTAGATGTTTTGGGGATCCAAACTGTTTTGGATCCTTTTCTACTAACATTAGGTGAAACAGGTTTAGCAATTTTCACCTCTGATTTACCTGTCCCCTTTGTTGCCTTTGACTCTGGTTGAGTCTTAACAGTGTCATACCAGCTTTTGTCAATAGATGATTTTAGCTCATAAAAATTGAAATACAATTCATGATAGTCTCTACACATATAAATGGAATGAAATATGCTACCACAGTGATAACAAGGTTTTTGTAGAATGTAGTGACTTTTCAGAGTCTGTGGAAGACTAAACTCTGATTTCTTTTCAATTTTTGCTTTACAATCTATAACTAAATGGTTGTGGTTGCCACATCTAAAACACTTCTTTCTAGGAGCATTAGGATCCTTTTGATAATTATTTGTTTTATTTATGCCTTCCTTACCATTCCTGTTTCTCCTAGTTTTGGTAGACTCTGATAGGTTCTCCAGCCTTTCTTTTAACTTAGACTTAGACAAGTACCCTATGTTGATATTTTTCTTAGAGCTATTTGCTCCAGTTTCATATGTCTTTTTGTCAACAACAGAGGGACTATTGACAGATGAGTTTACGGTTTCAATCTTTTCTTTAGGAGTCAAAAACTTAACAGGAACAAATGTGTTTTTGTCTTTAGTCTTATTAGCTTGGCTAGCTTCTTCATTGTTATCATTCTCAACAGTAGGTCTTTTGCCTTAATTATTTTCATAGCCTAGACCAGCAGTTTGACACACATTTTGATTGTTGAGAATTTCTTGAACTTTTTTCCCAGAGTCTGTCCAAACTTTAATTTTTTTTCTTTCTTCCTCTAGTTCTTTTCTAACATAGTCATATGCTTTCAAGACTTCAGTGTAATTGTGACTATATTTCTCTGAATCCTTTTTGTATTGTTCCATTAATATTAACTCAGACTCTAAATGATCATTCCTTTTAGTTAAGGTTAAATTTTCTTCTCTCAGTCTTTCACTTTTACTAGTGAGAGACCTACATATTGCCATTATTTTATTAACCTCACTTTGCACTATTTCTATGCCATTAGAATCTAAGTTAATTAAGGATTCAGGAGTAAAGATTAATACCTGAGTTTTAGGAGATGAGGGTTCTTTGGGAGATTGTGATTTTCTTGAGGAGGATGCCATCAATGCTAGATTTTCATAATCAATTTCATCCTCTGAGCTTGAATCTGCCCAATCCTTTCCAGTTGATAGAAAAGCTTTCCCTTTTCCTTGACCTTTTTGCTTTCTGCATTCACTAGCAAAGTGTCCCAGTATTCCATAGTTGAAGCACTTAACTTTTGCTTTGTCAAGTTTGATTATTGTACTCTTGTTCTTCTCAACCTTCTCATCTTCCTTCTTGAATGATGGCTTCTTGCTAAATTTGCCAGTTCTTTTGTTAAATTTCATTCTTTTGAAATTTTTAGCAAACATAGCCATCATTTGACTTAGATCAATCTCTTTATCAGAATCAGAGTCTGTGTCAGTAGACTCTGACTCCACAACAGTTTTACCCTTCTTCCTTGAATCCTTGATTCTAGCTTCTTTGGGTTGTTCATGTTGTTCTTTCTCAGACTCCATTAAGAGTGCCACATATTTTGTCTTTACAGTCTTTTTGTTCTTCCTCTGTTGCATCTCTAAATCATATGTCTTGAGTCTGCCATACAATTCTTCTAGAGTTAGTTCATCCAAATCTCTAGCTTCTCTTATGGTTGTTGTCTTATTGTCCCACTCTTCAGGAAGTGCTCTCAGAAACTTGGTATTTGTATCTTCAGAATCATAAACCTTACCAAGCATAGCCATCTCATTCAGGAGTTTTGTAAACCTATCATACATCTCAGTAATAGATTCTCCAGATTTAGCTTCAAAATACTCATACTCTTGAATTAGCAAAGACCTAGCATTCTTCTTGACATCTTTAGTCCCTTGACAGTGCACTTCAAGTTTGATCCACATCTCCTTAGCAGTTTTGCATGATATGACACAGTTAGTTAGAACAGAATCCAAACTGTTAAAGAGAATGTTTTTTACTTTTGCCTCCTTAAGAACATTTTCCTTGTCCTCTTTTGTCCATTCAGCCTTTGGTTTCTCAACGAGGTGTTCTTCAGTTATTTTGCTTTCCTCGTTGATTTGAGACAAAAATTTTAAGGGCACAAAGGGTCCTTCATTAATTCTTTCAAGATAGTCAGGGTCTGTTGCTTCCAGATGGTGCATCATCTTAACCTTCCAGTGGGTAAACTCGTTTCTTTTGAGCATAGGAATCTTAGAATTGCCATATTTGTTTCCAGACATCTTTGATCGATTTTAAACGTTAGGCTCTGATACCAATTGTTTTCCCAATTGCACAAGTAGAAGGGGGGGTTGAATACTTGTGTTCCTTTTATGCCTGATTTAAAATCAACTAGATATGAATTAAGAACAAAGATCAAAAACAAAGATATGAATAAGTATTGTTTGTATTATTGATGATTAAATACAAAACTCTCCTACGATGTACAAAAACCCTAGCAGCTTCTCTGTGATTATCACAGCAACTCTCTCTATCTCTATGCTCTCACAAAAATATCACTCACACAAATTATGCTTCGACTTCCACACTTTTACAATTAGGTTACATAGAGTTTATATAGAGAGCTGCCTATCAACTAATAACAGAAAGATAAATTACAATAGGAATATAATTCCTAATTATTAGCTGACAGTTTCCTTCTAGAATTCTCTTTATTTCCCATAGCATATCTGCAATATATTTATCTTGATCTTCTAAGACTTTCCATTCCTGTGATCTTCTTCCAAATTTAACTTTAACTGTATAGACTCTGAAACCTTCAGACTCTGATGATCTTCAGGCTCTAATCATATATAGACTTTGATAGATAATAGACTCTTATAGTCTATAGACTCTGATCACCTTCCAGACTCTGATCTTCATGCAGACTCTGGTTTTACTTTCTACAGAAATTCTTCTAAGTACAAGTAACATGAATGTTGACTATCTAAACTCTGATTATACATTTCAGAGACTAGAAAGACTTATTACAATTAAACTAAGCTAGACCATGTTCTAGCATTTTGTACATCATCAAATGAATATATTCCTAACATTGTTCTAAAAATCCGACGATTAATCCATGTTCGATAGCTCACCGAATTAATTAAATTCCGGATTATTTAGTTAATCATTCTAATTAATGTCTGATTCATCCGATTAATCCAGGTTCATTGTCTTCACCGATTAAGTCCAATTTCCAGTAATTGAATAAACCTGACACTTTTGTTGGCCCATAGAATTTAAATCACTTATATTCAAAAAACAAAAAAGGGAAATTGGTGGTATAACTCACTAATATTATTCGTAATATTAAATAACATAATTAAATATATTATAAAAATATATGGGATGTTACAGCAATCATATTGGTTAAATATATTAATATATACAAATTTCATTATGCAATATCTGTATTGTATTAAATTGAATAAATTTAAAATATATTCACATAAACACATTCTTTTAATGTTTTTGTAAAATTTTATTGCAATTTTTGTAGGGAAGGAATGTGTTAGCTTAATTTGAAAACAAGTATAATAATTATATTATTGTTTTGAAAATTCAATCAAAACTCAAGAAATTTGAAAACGCGATAAAAAAAATTGATAAACTCAGTTAAAATCTTGTTAATCTCGAAAATTCGTTAAAAACTCGAATTTAACTTGTTTATTAAGCAAGTTGAACTCGAACATAACTTTTGGGCTCGATAATCTTTAAACTCGATTCGACTCGTTAAAAATGCTTGAAGTCGAATTCAATAAGTAAAAACTCGAATCGATAGAGACCCGCTTATACACAGACACTTGTTATATACGGTACCGGAGAGAATCCTTTGATTCTAACGTGGAATACGAAAAATTATTCTAAAATTAATTGTAAATATACTCCACAATATAAAAAAATTGATTATAATATAGAATATTTAACCATATATAACCTTTCTAAAAATCTAATACTTAAACTAAGCAATAAAATCCGATTTTGAATTTGATTTTGTTGTAAAATCGTTGTGCACGATTTGATTTTAGTGTAACATTATTTTGTATTATTTTTTTACTATTAGTGTAAAATGAGTGATTTTCAATAGTTGTTTAAAAAAAGTTGTGTAATTATGTATTTGATTTGTTTTTTATTCAAATTGATAAATAATAAAATGAATAATGTATCTTGTGCGTATATATGTTATTTTCTCAGTTAACGAAATAGTACTTATAAAAACAAATATATCCGGTTCTTGTAAAACCTAATGTATAATAATAGTATATATGTAATAAATAAGACACGACTCGATAAATGATATAAATTTGTATGAAAAAAATTGAAGTACTTATATATTTGAAAATTAATTTATATATAAGTTTTTAATATTAAACTATTCCAATAAATTCTTTTAATTAATTTCCAATTAATCCATAATCTCTCTATTATATAATACCACAACATACATTTTTGTGCAATCATTTTATTTAAAATGAATTTACAATTATATTTTTATATTAAATCTCTAATTTGAATATTCATACATGTCATCCTTCTCATTTTCTAATTAAAGGGGCGTTTGGGGTAGCTTAAATTTAAAATAAGTAACTTATTTTAATTATTTTTTTACATATTTTCAAAAAAAAATTTTTGATACATATCTATTTTAGAATTTTAAAATCAAATATGATTTCCAAAACTGAAAATAAGTTACTTATTTTCAGGAAAAGTACATACATACTAACTTTTTCTGGAAATAAGCATTTATTTCCAGAATAAGTGGTTTTGCCAAACAGGCCCTAATACTCCATCTTTGTTTGAAAGTATTTCAAAGAATACCGTTAATAAAATTATACAACTCCCATGTGATAAACTTGGTACAAGTACTTTAACTAGGACATTGCACCTAGTGACGCACATACTAAAAGGATGAAACTTTTTTAAAAGTATAGATTTTTTAAAAATTAATATGATTGTTAAATATATGTTTTCAAATTATCAGTTTATATAAGAACTACTCCCTCGTCCCATATTAACTGTCTTATTTGACTTTTTTATGGTCAATTGACCGAAAATAAAATATAATAACTAATTGAAAAATTTTATAAAAATTATATCATTGGAAAATATATCTAATCTACTTTAAAATGTATCTTTTATATTTTTAAAATTATAAAAAATAATTTTTAATTCTCAGTCAAAGTTAAGTTAAATTGATCATAAAAAAATTAAATAAGACAATTAATTTGGGACGCAAAAAGTAGTTAATATGCAATGTGTTCTTAGACTCATCGTTACTCTAGATGGTGTCCTATCATTTGTAGGAACTCCCGTAACGTAATAGAGTATACTCGTGACTTTCAGGATAATGCATACAAGTATAAACTAACTAATATCTTCTTATTTTATTAAAAAAATATAATTAGAAACTTCTGAAAAATCTATCAATTTTTAAATTTTAAACATTTAGTAAAAACTTTACAAAATTACACAAATATGTTGACATCCAAGTAGCTGGAAATTTCAGCACTTTTCCCATACAAGTGACAGGACCTCGTTTATTTCATCAACCTTTTAGTTATTCTCGTAATTGAAGTAATGTTTAGGATTGTTGTTAAAAATGGTTGTACTTTAAGAAAAAATGTAGGCGAAAAATGTAATGTTCAAAATATTTGACTATTATTTAGTAATATTTGATAATTATTGGATAAAATATTTTAATTTAAGTATATTTTGATATATAATATAACAAAATAATTCTTCTTGGAACATCTAATAGTAAAATCTGTTATTACTTCTTATAAAAGCTGAAAAATAGTTTTTTTTTAAAAGTATAGGGGGACTTGTTTTATTTAAAAATAGCTTTTAAACCAAAATTATTTTTCTAGAAAGCTGTCTTTGAGTTTTATAAAACATTTTTTTACTTGCTTTTCAGTAAAAAGTTACGGTTTCTATTTATAACAGTAATACCAAACGGGCTAAAGTTCTGTTTAGTATTACAGTTAAAATTTTTGTGTTTTGAGAAAAAGTACGGCTAGAAAAATCTGTTTGGTAATATTTTTTTATTTGTATATATTTTGAAATATAATATAAAAAAATAATTTTTTTAGAGAGGTTAATTTGATAATTAAATTTGTAACTATTTCCTGTAAAAATTAAAAAAATATGTTTTTTTAAATGAAGGGAACTACTTTATCAAAAATCATCTTTTAAATTAAAAGCATTTTTACAGAAAATTATTTTAAATTTTACCAAATAAATTTTTATCTACTTTTCAGTAGAAACCTGAAGTTACTGTTAGTAAAAAAAATACTAGATGGCCCGAAAAATTATTTTTAACTAAGTTAGATAATATAGTTTTTAGATAAATAGAAAATATATGTTTTATTCATTACTGTACAACATGGTAATTATATTAATTTAATAATTATATTAACCAAGTAATTTGTGATTATTATGAGCAGACAAGACAAGTAGATTCCTTTGTTTTAGAGTAACTACAACTACTTTAAAATTATAAATTACTTTATTAGCTAGGTTCAATTATGTACCTAAATAAGATATAACTTTTTTTAATTCGGAAAAACATGTAATTACATTGTCGGATGACATCAAAATAAACTCTGCATGTCCCCGCATAGGTCAATTTAAATTTAAATCAATGATATCTAACCTCGCGCCTGAGCCTCGCGTCGAGTTGGTCACTTGGTCCCCTTACTGATATTATTTACGCAATTCATGGGGCCAAAATTAATATTACCACCTACTTAAATTTTATTTTGTGGGTCACTTGGTCCTGGAAATCTTTTCAAATTAATGAAATATATTGAAATACAGCTCCATTTCGTCTCAATGTGGTACCAACACCCCAAATCCTAAGAGTTAGATTGACAAGTATATTGGACATGTTAATATACATATAACATTTATTTTAAATTTTATGTATATTATAACTTTAATAATTATAAATATAATTTTAAAAATATTTAAATAAATAATTTTAACAATTTTTTTCTTAGAAATTGAAATCTAAAAAGTTACTTAAGCATTCAAATTAATTTGAAAGAAAATCATTCCAAATAAATTATATTATAATAAGTATCAAATAGATTATTGTTGACACCTACTTTGGGAAAATCCTACAGTAGTGGCTTTCAAATTCCAAGGACTAACAGTAGTGTATTTATTTTGACGAGAATTATTTGTAGTGAAAGTTATAAATGAGTTCTCTGCAAGATAATACTAAAAAGAGTTAACTTAATAAGAAAGAGATAATTATCAAATTCTCCTTTATAGTCGATATGTATATTATTTAACTTTATTGTAATTATACATAGTTCTGGGATAGGTAGGGGAATGGGAGTTAAACAGTAAAAACAAGAAGAAAAATAACTTTTTAGGGTCAAAAGTGACTTGAGATAGAGAAACATAAGATTTAAGTGGATTATTGGCGCCTTTAGATATAAAGTTTGAATTTTCAGTATGAGAAGAAAGAACCCATTTGATAGCTGAGAGAACAATAAGAAATATCATAAGGCGGCTGAAATAATTTAAACGCGTATTTGAGAATTTTTGACAGTGTATATGCTGATTCTGATGATCCTGCTTGTAATTCTTTATCAGAAGAAGAAGAAATCTTGTTTTTGTTCTTGTCAATTAAACGACTAACAGTCTGTTTTGACTAGACGGTTTACTCCAATTGGAGTACATTTTGCATTAGTATTAATAATGTTGGATCAGTGCATCAGAGAGTTTTGTAGTATATGTGACAAGTTTTAATGGGTTTAAGCTTTGAGGTTGAAAATGTTTTAAAACTAAATGAGCTACATCTCTATTGTCAGTAGTCACTCTAACCCTCAAGTATTTCTATCTTTTCACCGTATAATCCAACAAATTCATTTGAGAGAAAATAAAGAGGATGACGAGATCTAGCGCATAAATAAATAATCAGACGATTCATGTTTGATGAAATGTTGAGACAAATTGAATTTTTATCATAATTATTACTTTTTAGATTATGTACACCTGTAGGATCTTTGAAATAAGATTAGACACACTTAAAATGGTTTTTATTCACCAATCACAAGCTTGCACACCTTAGTTATTTATGAATAAATTTACGAGATATTTATAAAAATAACATGTTAACAATAAAAAGTAGAAGTATATATGATACCTCAACTAGAACATACTCGTGCCTCGCACGGGTTTAGAGCTAGTTACAACTGAATCTGGAACACACGACAAGCCTTTGTATATAATCACAGGTTTAGAGCTAGTTACAACTGAATTTGGAACACACGACAAGCCTTTGTATATAATTATTTATATGATTTGATTATGGCATTTATATGGACAAGCCTTTCACAATAATTATTTAATTAAAAATTTTATAAATCATATATGTACACTTTGTAGAATATTGCAGAAATATTTTACAAAATATTTCATATTAATGTTCTGCATGCAGTACATATATTATCTCGGATCTCTAATTAAAAATTGGTCTACATTGAACTTTTTCTTGTATATATGAAAATAGTCAATAGATATCAATTTTTAATTAAAGACCTAGAGAGCATATATATATGTACTGCAAGCAGAAAATTAGTATAAAATGTATTGCAGAATAATAAGTATTGCAATATTCTACAAGCAAGACATATATAATTTCAAGGTGTTCAGTTAAAGAGTATTTCTCCATTGAACCCAACTCTATATAAGTTTATAGAGTACTCCTAAATGAAGTATTACTTGGAAACCTATATATCCTGCAATATGTTCTGTTTATAATTGTAACAGTCCGCCATTTTCGGGCTATTAAACTTATACAATCTAAAACACAATACAATTTATTTATACAAACTCGATTACAAAGATAATTATTACAAAAGCGTAACTAATAATAATAATCAATGAGTCAGTCTACTCCAAATTTATGATCCTCGAAATCCAATCACTTTATCTTCATCTTACATAAAACCTGAAATATTAAAAGAATGAGTTGCGAAGCCCAGCTAGCAACTTCCGTCAAACGGCTCAAAATAATATTTTATCTTTTCAAAAACACCAATTAAACATGTACCACATAATGTTTACCACATAGTTGCACATAATATACTCGATACAACTATATTAAATATTCTCACATAATCAATTAAATCACAGCAATGCATTCTATAAGTCACATAAAAAAATCTTATTCAATAACTAAATCTTAACAAAGTATCCATATTCTTATTCTTACAGTTCTAAGTCATGGTCACACTATAGCAGTGAAACGCTTCTATAATTCGATAGTTTTATGGGGTAGTTTACGTCCCTTATTAAGTGAAACTGAATCTTGACAAGGTATCTATGTGTTCCGGAATGTGCGTAAACTAGTTCTATACGTCACACTATCCAGTGACCTGATTCTATGATTCGACCTGATTCTATGATTCGATACGCAACTAAAACCGGGGATTTCTGAAAACTCTTTTCTTATTAATCACATGTCAATATACTATATACGATATTCAAAACAAATAGTTGATGTCAAATAATCTAATAACACAAAGCATGTTTCAATTTAATATGGAGCAACGAACAGTTACTTAGATAATAATACAGAGCAACGAATAGTTACTTATATAAATATATGAGAATATGTAATCAATTAATATAAAGCATGTTTCACAAATAATGAGCAACATAAGAATACTTGCCTCAAGTACGAAAACAAAGAATTCACACCAAACTAAAATATATATTCAATCCTTGTTACCCGATCGAAAACATCACGTCTCAGACAACTTAACCGTTGAACTTCTCCACACCTACAATTCTGATCAGATCTGTATTTTACCTGTTTCGCCCTCCAAACGATGCTTTCCAGAAAAACTTACACGAAAGTCATAGAAAACAAAAAGATCTTTTAAAAAAATCCAGAATCAACGAATTCCGACTTACGGTGATTTTACTACGAATTTTACAAGACGGCTGAGTTGTGTATGAAAAATCTTACGAATTTTATAATAAAGATGAAGAAAAAGAATAAATATTTGTGTATCGAGACAGATTTACAACTGTTTAATCTTGGTGACTCGAATATAATACAAAAGAATAAGAAGATCTCAATATATATATATATATATATATATATATATATATATATATATATATATATATATAATGTTTCAAAACCTTATACCAAAACTTACTATGATTAAAATACGACCGATATTCGAAAACATATTATTCTAATATAATTTTAATTCTTAATCTCTATCTATTTTTAATCCCTTTTATTATTATTAATCTATTTTATTAATCTAAAAAAATACGGGATATTACAATAATATACCATAAAACTATTGCAAAATATGTAAGTCTATAGTTAATACTCCATATAACGGTATTTCACTGAATAAAATTATATATATAAGGTTTGGTTTCATGATAATCATTATTTAATTATAGGTTTTGGAAATTATATATGTACTGTTTACAAAATATTGCAAAACATATTATTTTATAAGAAATTTTATACTTATCTTCTCCTTACGATATCTTCGGGTCTCAAATAAAAGAGTAATTTTCATTGAACTTTATATATATATATATATATATATATATATATATATATATATATATATATATATATATATATATATATATATATATATATATATATATATATATATATATATATATATATATATATAATCGATATAAACAAAATTCTAAATAGTATATTGCTAAAAATTTCACTTTAACTAAATACAGTAGATTTCACAAACTAGATATTTAATATATATTATTTAAAAAAATATATAGTAATACTCTTTTTAACATTCTTTCTGAAAATGATAAAATATTAGGTTATAAATTAATACTCTTTTATAAAATTTACGATACATTAAAAAATAGGATTATAAATGAATCAAGTTGCTCATAATAACTTCGAATTCGGTTTTATATCATCGATTTAGTTCATTCAAAATTTGAGTTCTAAGTTCGAATAAAAAAATGATTACGTTGAGAAAATGAGTTCGACTTGAATTATTAACATATGCTAGTCGGAGATTGTTCAATTTAGACTCACCTTATTAAAACTCGAAAAAATAACTATATATATTTTGATTTTTCACAATTTTATAAACATTCTATGTTTAACCGATTAATATTTGACATTCTTTTCACATTTTTTTTCTACTTTTCTTCTTTAAACTCTTCTAAATATTTATATCTGTTTTTATATCTTCCAGATCTGTTTCATTTTCTCTATATCTATTTTTATATTCTTCAGATCTAAGGATTTGTTATATCTGAATATTTTTCTTTCACTCGGGTAATGTTATTTTTATGGCGTTTTGACTATATATGACAGTTTTTGGATTGGAATTTATTAAACAGAATCTAGATACTTTTTTTCTTTCATGCTCTTTATTTTGTATTTAAGATTTTATTATCTAAATTTCCAGAGATATCTCTGCATGTATTTCGATTAGATGATAAATTTATAGAAGGAAAAAAACTCCTTTATTCGGTATTGTATTTACATACAACTCATCTATGAGTATATATCTTCTGTCAAAAAAATGTAGACTTAGACCTGTATTTTAAAATAAATTTTATTTTTTGCAAGCTGTTTGAATATTCAAATTGTTAAAAAAAACTCAATTTATTTAGATAGAATTTCAAATTCGATCCGATTAATTACGGTCATACCCAAAAAAAATAATGATATAAATTAATACTCTAAATTTCTTTTAAAAGATGTTCTGAGTTTGTTTTTGGTTAAGAAATTGCAATTGAAAGTCCTCGTTTGCTAGTAAGACACGTTTCTTTTCTATATTTCTTTATTTCCAAAAGGTTTCGTTTGTCTTAAAGTACTAAAAATTCATTAGAATCTTAGTGGGGCCACTCAGCCACATCCCGTTGAACATTGTGTATAAACAAAAAAATATGTTGTGCAGCATTTCAGAAATGGTGTTGTTTAAAATTGAGCGATTGAAATCGAGAGCAAAGAAGCCAAAAGGTGGTGTTCTACATACAAAGTCGGCCATGCGCTCAACTTGGTTCTAATGCATCATCATTGCCATAACATTTTTACTAGTACTAATAAAGTTACCAAAAGAAACACTATAATTCTATTGGTAGCTGATTTGATTCTGGCATTTATGTGGACAACTCGACAAGCCTTTCGCATGTCTCCCATCCAACGCTAGGTTTTTCCCGAGAACCTGACAGTGGATGAGAGTGAATATCCAGCCCTGGATGTGTTCGTATGCACTGCTGATCCATACAGGGAGCCGCCAATTGATGTGGTGAATGTTGGAATTTATATTACATATATATTATTCCAATTTCAGTTTGTTTCAAAAGAAAAAAATAATATTATTTATTAATATATTTTTTAAAATTTATGTGTGAGACTTTTTAAGAAAGAGACTTTTAAAAGCTGAGACTTTTGGTTTTTCTTGGACTTCTTCAGTTATATATAGTGATTCATGGCTCTCTAGACTTTTGGAGATGGGTTTTTTAAAAGTTTGATCGACGTGAAAAGAAGGGTTCTACTCGAGTTGCATGTTTTTGATCAATACAAAAAAAGGTTTTTACCATGATTTTGGTCTGATAACCAAAAATGACTCTCACACATAGATAAACAAGTCTATGGGCAATGATCAAGAAAGTTCTCAATCTGTTTCCCTGTACTACACCAGTGAGACAGATGTCGTGTAACGCTGGAGGTTGATTGCCATGAGTCCGTGTGTATGTAGCGGGGCAAATTCAACTTTAGCGCAGTGATTAAGTTCACGCCACGACGTTTATTCAGATGAGTTATCTTAATTCTTCACATGTTCTTTGATTCTCTCCCTATTCTTATTATTCTTCATGTGAGACATGTTTAGAATGGATTGAATTTAGAGCATTTGATTAAAGTTTTTATCTAATTGCTGATATATAATGTCTGATTAGTTTGTTTTTTAATTTCTCGTATGATACGAATTTGTGATAATCTGCTCAATATTTTGTCTACCCCCTGTGATTACATACATATCCCCAACATTCTAAAGTTGAATTTTGTGTATTAGACAAATTTATATCTATGTATGGAGATTGAGCGGAAAAGATTATTTTTAATTTACTTATGATGATACATGTGATATTTATGTAAGAGTATATAATGGAAGATGTGCTTGCAACTTGTTTGATGATATGCCCGAGTGAGATATGATATTTTTCGAGAAATATCTTTAATATATATGTGTAGTCATTAGTTAACTTTTCGTATGCATATTTGAATATATGTATAAATGATGTTTTTTATTGGCTTGATGATGCTACATATAAACTCATTTGCATCTGATTTTGGTTCATGTGGAGATGTTTAATTTTTTGAGCATATTTTTCCTATGAAAGTGACTGTCATGTTTGCCTCATGCATCTTCTTTGTATATATCTTGTGACACTCCTGAGCCTAGAATGAGTAAAAAAGCTAGGATTGAGACAAGTTTTGGACCTCCTTTTGTTACTAATTTTTAATTGAGAAAGAATTTTTAGGTGAGAGGAGATAAATATGAAGCATCCAGAGGGATGTGTTGTCCAAGACAAAGTATACAAACTTGATCATTATATGGTCTTAGGCAAACATTCAAAATCTGATATGGAAAATTTTATAAAACCATTAGCTCTAATGGTTATCAGGTAAATGATTCTGATGCTTGTGTTTACTCCAAATTTGATCAATTTGGTTGTGTGACATATGTTTATATGTGAATGATATGTTAATATTGGGTATTAATATAAATGTTGTTAACACAAGCAATGCTTTTCTAACTTCTTGTTTTGATATGAAGGGCTTAGAAAAGGCATATGTGAATTATTAAGAATTCACATGGGTTGTGTTGAATCATTCTCATTATGTTGAGAATATTTTAGAGGTATTAATCAAATTATAATTTTGAGGTAAATACTTTTGATATTCGCTTTGTTTTACTGTGGGGGTTGCCAATTTGTGTCAACGTTGTTACATTGTGCATGTGTACCATAAAACTAGCCATTTTATGGTAATAGGTGTCATGTTGATTGAGTTGCATGCACATTTTATTTCTGTTTGAGAAAATAATATGTATTTGGACGACAATCATTGAGTTTGTAAATCAAGAAAAGTGATTGGCATTGTGTGGTTTGCAAAAGTTGGCAAACTTTAAATTTATATTAAAAAAAAGGCATAGATGCCTAAGGCATGCTAATGTGTAAATCTGATCAGTAATAATGTGATATCACTTGTGTATAAAGAGTATGAGATGAATACTGCAGATTCTCTCAGCAAAGGTCTTTTGTTGCTAGAGTTGGCACAAAAAAAGGTTTTGATACCTATCGTGGAGTGAATTGTGATGAATCACAAAAGAACTCAAGTTTATGACCTTTGCATGGTGCTAGAGTTAGCACAAATAGGAATGGGTTTGAAGCCTATTGTGGAGTGAATTGTGATGGATACCCATCTTAGGAATGTCTAAGTTCAATGGGTCAAACGAAATCACAAAAGAACTCATGTTTATGTAATACTACTACCATTCCTATTAATAAAGTGATGTAGTATTTTTTTATTGTCATATGTGTTAGGATGAACTAATGTTCTTAATAAGTTCATAACCTTGTAAGGTGGTTTGCGACAATACAAACTTGATGAATTTACCTATGTGAATGTGGGGGTTACGCCCAATCCCCTATGAGATCCTCTAGGCTAAGGACTCTAGAGTATTCATGAATATCCAGCTACAATGTGGGGCATCTTATAATAAAATTGTGATTGACATTATCAATGTTAATGTCCTGCGAGAACACTTTTGATTTGAGAAAGGTTTTAGTGCGCATATATGTTTTCACTAACTACCATGAGAGGTTCAAGAATTTGTTTCACCTAATATGGTTGTGGAACATACTTGTATGCACTAGGTATCAATTCAAGTCCACAAGACATTGATACTTAATAAACTGATTATCCATGGCCCATAGAACATTTTTTTTTCTTTTGAATCATGTGGGGGATTGTTGGAATTTATATTATATATATATTATTCCAATTTCAGTTTGTTACAAAAGAAAAAAATAATATTATTTATTAATATATTTTTTAAAATTTATGTGTGAGACTTTTTAAGAAAGAGACTTTTAAAAGCTGAGACTTTTGGTTTTTCTTGGACTTCTTCAGTTATATATAGTGATTCATGGCTCTCTAGACTTTTGAAGATGGGTTTTTTAAAAGTTTGATCGATGTGAAAAGAAGGGTTCTACTCGAGTTGCATGTTTTTGATCAATACAAAAAAAGGTTTTTACCATGATTTTGGTCTGACAACCAAAAATGACTCACACATAGATAAACAAGTCTATGGGCAATGATCAAGAAAGTTCTCAATCTGTTTCCCTGTACTACACCAGTGAGACAGATGTCGTGTAACGCTGGAGGTTGATTGCCATGAGTCCGTGTGTATGTAGCGGGGCAAATTCAACTTTATTAAGTTCACGCCACGACGTTTATTCAAATGAGTTATCTTAATTCTTCCCATGTTCTTTGATTCTCTCCCTATTCTTATTATTCTTCATGTGAGACATGTTTAGAATGGATTGAATTTAGAGCATTTGATTAAAGTTTTTATCTAATTGTTGATATATAATGTCTGATTAGTTTGTTTTTTTAATTTCTCGTATGATACGAATTTGTGATAATCTGCTCAATATTTTGTCTACCCCTGTGATTACATACATATCCCCAACAGTGAATACTGTGTTGTCGTTGATGGCATATGATTATCCGACAGAGAAACTGTCTGTGTATGTTTCGGATGATGGAGGATCTCAGCTCACACTGTTTGCTCTCATAGATGCTGCTCAGTTTGCTAGGCATTGGCTTCCGTACTGTAAGAACAACAACATACTTGATAGGTCACCTGAAGCGCATTTTACATCACATTCGAATTTTAGCTTATCAGAGACTGGTGCTGCTACTGCGAGACAAGATCAAATTAAGGTGCTTCTCATTTTATTCCCCTCCCATTTACCTGTTGTGCATTGATAAGTATGTGTACTATGGCTACAAACAATTTAGGCACTTTAAAACATTTAATTTTAAATGTTCTTAAAAGCATATATGTGTGCGGTTTGGATTAAATAAGTTAAATTATATCGAGAATTGTAAAAAAAAGGATTTTTCATCATATAAATAAATTGGAAGTCTGTGATTATTTGTACATAGAAATATATATATCTAAAACTTGGAGAAGCTGAAATAATTAAGGGTTGTTGAAGGTTATGTACGAAAGAATGAAAATGAGGATAAAGAACGCGGTGGAAAGAGGGAGCATCGATGGATACGTGACGGATGAAGAAGCACTCAGTGCTTTTGCTATATGGAAAAGCACACCTGGTTTTACTCCGCAAAATCATCCTACCATTATTCAGGTTTCTTCTTTTTTCTGATAAATATGTTAAATTATAACTTTGCACAGAATCTTCGAAATAATTTGAGATCAAATATTTTAATTAAAGACAGGGCAAAATTCAAAATTATTTTATAATCTTACACATGAAAAGATATTTATAGAGTATAATCGAGTCAAGCTGTTTTTGATTATCTACTTGAAAATATTCGAAGTTGGCTAGCCTAAAATGGAATATATCAAGCTTTTCTGAGTAGTATATGTCTAGCAGAGCTCGAGAATCAACAGGATGGTCATGCCTGTAAGCGAACAAAACCTACGCCTAAAGCCCCGCCCCCAATATATAAAGGCCCCAAATTTTTGAATTCTCTGTATATAAATTATAAAAAATATATAGATATATATATATATATTAGGCCCCAAAAACAAATTTTGCCTAAGTTCCGGTGAATCTCAGGGCCGCCCCCGAGTATCAATTTGTTAATTAGAATTTTGTATCTTTCTGATTTATTTTCATAAAAAATTGCTCTTTGGTGTAGAGGTCTATAGCAAAGTTTGATCCCAACCTTGCTCCAGTATCCTCAGCCCCCCTGGTAAATTAGAATACTATTGCTTCCTCATATATAGAATGCAAAGCGTATTAAGTACTAGGGTATTATAACTACAGAAAGTAATAACAAAAATAAAACTAATGAGGATCTTGCAGATACTCATGGAGAGCGCCAGTGAAAAGGACAAGTATGGTCAAGAAATGCCCAATCTTGTGTATGTTTCCAGAGAAAAGAGCAAATCTACACTCCACAACTACAAGGCTGGTGCACTCAACGCTCTGGTAACAATATTTATACTTTTATATGATCAAAATGTTGGGTTCCGAGGCATAAAACGCAGCGGAGTTAACGTAAATATAACGAAAATTTCGGAACCCTAAACGCAGGATCATGTATAAGCGGATTGATTATTGTGAAACGGAATCATACCTTTACTTGGTCTTGACTTTCACGAACTCAACGGAGATCCTAGCTTTCACGACTTGTGTCTTCCTCTCGAAAACACCTCTATGGTATCCACACGAGCACCTTCAAGAACGTCTCACGATCTTGATTACGGAATGGATGTACTAGCCTCCTTTGATGATTTCGAATTCTGCCTTTTCTCTCTGCCTTTGTTGCTGCTAGGGTTTTGTTTTTTTCTCAAAAACGTAATCCTTATTAACCCTACATTATCTATTTATAATGGTTGGTTAATAGGCCCATAATAGCAACCCATAACAGCAAAGCCTAACCCATGTAGGTTTAGGATTAAATAATAAAACCGAATTTTATTATTTAATTAATAATTAAGTCACACTTAATTATTAATGGCAGAATTCAAATTCGAATTTATATTATTTCAATTAATTAAGTCTCACTTAATTAATATAATAAAATTCAAATAATCATCAATTAATTTAAATCTATAATTTAAATTAATTATTCTTTTAAGTACTCTATGTGTGTGACCCTATAGGCTATTATTTAATTAGCAATAATTTTATTCTCCAATAAAATTATAAACAATGAGCGGTATCTAGTAATACATCATTACTACCCAATTAAATAATAATTAAATCGTGATTCGATAAAACCTTTCGTGATTAATGTTTCAGTGTAATATAATCCCTTTAACCATATATATTATAGATTAAACTCGAGGCATGTATTTAGTCATCCTCTTCAACATTTAATCCGGGTTTACTTGATCCATGAGTAGACTATGAAAACAAATCATTATTTGAGCACGGCCATGCATTTTATAGTCTCACTCAATCAAGAGGCCAATAATATCTCTCCTAATTATAGGAGGGTTAAATCATTTATCTATCATTCATATTTCTCATACGACTCATGATATACCCGATGTCCACTTTTATCATCACCCGGTCAAAGGTAACTTTTAATGTAGTCAAAGTATATTAATCCTCGTATAGAAATATAATGATCTCAAGTCAAAGGATCATTACACCATTATCACTGTGAGTCTTTCTTATGACTTTATTAAACATGAAGAATCTCACTGTGGGTCTGTCCAGTATCATGTACTCCTACATGTACCTATGTATTAACTTTAGTATCCCTATACTTATAACCAATGAGATGTGGTTATCAGTCAAACAACATACTAGTCTATTTATGTATTATTATTGTCCTATAATAATAATACTCGACTAGGGACATTTAAGAATATGATATATTATATAATCTCAAGTTCAAGTCATGTACTAAACTATACAATGTGTATCATGATTCTAAGGACATTTATTATGCTAACAAATATATCGCAGTAATTAAAGTCATAATAAATACGTTTATTGAATAATCAATTGACATAAAGGTTTATCAAAATAAACATTGTATTGCCTCTAGGGCACCTACACCAACACAAAATTATACATGTAAAGCAAAATTTAATTTCATTTCTTGTTAAAGTCACATATTTTACATTTGCATGTATTATAAAGCTTCGAGTATCAGCAAACATGTCAAATGCACCGCTGGTGTTAACGCAAGACTGTGACATGTTTTCAAATGATCCCGAGTCACCACTTCGTGCACTCTGCTACTTTATGGATCCTAAAATCGACCCAAACCTGGCGTTTGTCCAGTTCCCACAAACTTTCCATGGGATTAACAAGGATGATATATATAGTGCTGAACATAGAGATACGATTATCAATAATAATTTTGGAATGGATGGTTTATTGGGACCCCCTTATATGGCCTCTGGGGCTTTTTTCCGTCGACAAGCTTTCTTTGGAACTCCAGTATCACATATACCTCCCCATCCTTCAGACATTAGTCCTCACCATGCTGTTAATAAGTCAATTCACTCTACGGATGTTATGGCACTGGCACACCATGTTGCAGGATGTAACTTTGAGGTTCAAACCAAGTGGGGATCAGAGGTTAGATATTTTGGTTACTTTCATTAATAATATGCATACGCTTAACCAAATGAAAAGGTGGTCCATGGGCCTTCTTGATATCACTTTCTCAAAATATAACCCTTTGCTCTTTGGTGTGCGGTTTATGAACCCTCTCCAAGCTTTCTGCTTTGGACACTATGCAATTTTACCCATTTGGTCCATTCCAATTATTATCTACTCATTTTTTCCTCAATTGCTCTTATCAATTCTTCACCTGCTATTTTCCCAAAGGTATGCTACTATTACAACACTACTAGAGTCTATCAACTTAGATATTGTAAGATATACAGCGGCTAGGAATGGGTGGATTATGGTAGTTTAATTAAATTTTGCGCTTTATTTATAATTTCAGGTAACAAATCCTTGGTTGTTCTTGTATGTGTTCCTTTTCCTCGGATCCTATGCACAATGTCTTGTAGAATATGTAACATATGGATCAACAGCCAAAAGGTGGTGGAACAATCAGAGAATATGGATACTGAGATCACTTTCAACCTTCCCATTTTCACTTATTGAATATATACAAGACCGATGTAGATTTTCGTCATTTGGGTACAATGTGACTAGCAAGGTACTTGATAGTGAACAAAGCAAACGGAATGCCAAATGCATCTTTGAATTCGGAGTGCCTTCTCCATTTTTTGTCCCAGTTAGTATGGCAGTAATTATCAACTTGTGGGCATTTCTACACGGGATGAAACAAGTGACTATGAGGAATGAAAGCTTTGAAGACGTGTTTGCACAGATGTTTTTAGCTGGTTTTGGAGTGCTTAATTCCTGGCCCATATATGAAACTATGGTATTGAGAAAGGATAAAGGAAAGATGCCATTGAAGATTACTTTAGTATCAGCTTTCCTTGCATGGCTTGTTTACTTGGAATCCTCTTCGGCATTTTAAAATCTAGCTACTGCTGTTTATGTATCTTGATTCTAGGACAATGCTCTCCTTTGGCCATAATATCCTTCGTTTGAATCTTATATCCGGGAGATTATTTACTGCAATTTAAATTAAATAAATTATGATGCAACATAGCGAGTTGCATGAAATATAATGCAACATCACGCAGTAACATCTAAAAGTTAGAAAAGCTTTTCTTTTTTTTTGTAAACTTGCCAGTCAGACTCTTATACTGAGTACTGACATGGAAGGTAACGGAGTGAACATGCAAGATCACATTTTTACTGGTACCAGTTGTGGTTGAAACTTCTTAATTGAAAATGAATCAGAGTTAGCCCTTCAATAATCAATTGTTGGGATAACGTAAAAGGCCCTTTATCTCCGTCCAAACGTAAGACAAATATTTCAACAACAAAAATTATATTTGACAAGGCACAAATCTACAATATTAATAATTCGAACATATTAGTATCATTAGTTTAAGTTAACATTTATTATAATTACCTGGCAACTCAATCATGTTAGGGGCCTAGGGGGCGGGAAGGAGTAGTGCCCATCACATTCAAGACCATATGGATACCGAAAAAACGGGTACAACAGAGACCAGGATGATTTTGTAGACTTGAAAAATGGATTATTAATAATAGTCGCCTAGTCGGGCCTAACTTAAGTTTAGGCATATGGTTTCTCAAACATGGAACTGTCTTTTAGATCATTACATGTTTCTGTACATATATGCAGTCACATCCATAATCTCTACTTCCTAATTTCAAGATTTAGTCGAGCCAAGTTCTTGAGTTCGAGCTGAACTTCAGCACATAACTCGTTTAACTAAACGAGTTTCGACTTGTACACAAGTTCAAGCTAAATTTTGTTAAACGAGTTTGAGCCCGCAAACACCTCGATTTGATTTCCTACCCATATTGTTTCCATATCTATATGCAGTCACATCCGTGATCTCTACTCCCTAATGCCGAGATTTCTTGTCTCCATCAACATATCCTGTTTCTGCTGGGGAAGGGAAATCTCTTTAAAATCATTCACTTTCATAAAAAGTCTTGTATATACAGGTTAGGTTCTAGTCGCTTGTAAAGCAAACTGAAGTTGCATACTACTGTACTATACTAGAGAACAAAACTAAGCTATTTATTCGTATCAGTTAGGCTTCTTGCAATTTGAATACACAAATCAAGCAAAGCATATGCCAGATTTGTGAAATGTTTTGCAAAATCGAGACAATTACCCACCTTAATTAAGCAAGTATGACTATTAGTTATCTACTAGTATTACAACCATGCATTCTTTGCTGTACTTTTTCAATGTTGTCCACAACAATTACTACCATTTGTCTGTAGAATTTGAATCCACAACCTCTTGTATGAAAAAGGTGGGAGATAATTGTTAGACATGAGTAACAACAATACAGAAAAACTTAGGTAGTAGCCTTTCATTTTGTATTAGTTTTTCCTACCACCTATCATAAAACAAGCAACTCAATTTTTTCAGGACCAACTATAGGTATGAAAGACTTGGTAGAGATGTGCTACTCACAGATGAGAATGAGCTCTATGGACGAAAGCAATAAAAAAAATTGCAAGATTATGTATCTAGTAATTATTAATATTAGCTTTTACTTTATTTATTAACTAATTTCTCTAGATATTGTAGCTAATTAAAATACTAAATTGACCAAATTTTACTTGTTTAGTTGTCACTTGTCAGTAATAAACTGGAAAAAATTGTTAATATAAAAAAATAATTGAAGTTTCTAAAGATACTATCCTACTCGGGGGGTAACTACATTTCTCTACTCATATGTTTCAATAAAGTAGTGTATAATATTAACAAAATATATATATATATATATAAATGATAATCCACGCATGTCTAATTGAATGAATGTGTAATATCAAAAATGATTGTGTAATATACTCCGTCTCAAATTAATGATTTTTTTTGATTTTTTATGTTTAAATTAATTAAGTTTTAATCAGAAATTATAAATATTTTTTTATAATTTAAAAAATCAAAAGTTATGTTTTAAAATATATTATATATATGTTTTGATAATATAATTTTTATAATTTTTTTAGTTATATAATAGATATAATTTGGGAAGGAAATACAAAAAAGAATTGGTGTTGGAATTAACGTACACATGTGTCAGATCATTATATTTCAAAACGTAAACGCGTGTCAGATCATTATACTTCTAAACGTACACGCGTGTCACCTGTCACATCATTATGCATCCAAACACGGAGTGATTTAGCAAATCGTGTTTACTTTGACCAAATAAATATCGAAAAGGCACAAAACATTCTAAAATATACTTATTAGTATTACAGACTACCTTTAAAATAATATTTTTTATTTTTACATATATTTTAATATATATATATATATAATAGATAATTCTTGAAAAAAAATTATAATAATATTTAGTATTGAAACTTTTATTTAAAAAGAATTTTAAAAATATTAAAATTTGTTGTAAAAAAATAAAAAGACAAATATTTTAAAATGGGAGACTCCGTATATTTCAGTAGTATATACCATTGTTACTTTTTTCCAAATAATGTATGATACAATCATTTACCAACCGTATGAATTATGATATTACAAACTTTAATATTTGAGAAGTTGATTACTTAATTTACTTGTACATATTTATGAATCATGTTGGCGGTTTTTAAAATATTGATCATTTTACGATAAAATTATTTAAAAAAACAATAAAAATAGTGTGTTATAAAAATGACTATTTTTAAGTAGAATGTATATGGTAAATGTGTTGCACAATTTTGAAACCAAAAAATTTTAAATTTTATACATAAGTAAACTTGTATACTTTTTAATTTTATTTACAATTTTAGATTGTGTGAGCACATTTTTCCAAATTTTGAATAAAAAATTGAACAACATGTTTACATACAGTTTCTTGGGAATCATCAAAAGTCAATTTGTGTTTTGAAAGTTAAAAGTTTATAACAGCAATACTTTAAATATTTAGAGTTGGCTAAGGATATCAATTCGCAGAAATTTAACAAATAACGATAGTTCTACATAACTCGGTAGTACATTACATAATACATTAAAATTATAGAATCAAGAACTAACACACATCTGTAAATATAATATTATGTATATGCGTTTTTTTTAGTAAACTCATAAACTAAGGGGGAGGGAATTTGGCCCACGGTGGCAAAGAAAAATCCGTAGGATCATCTTGAGTTTGAGTTGTCGGAGGCAAGAAAAGAGCATTTTGTTGATCAAAAGATTGTTGATGATAAGAAGGAGCTAGTGAAGATGATGAACCAGATGATTGTGCATGTAATGAAGATAGAGTTGAGGACCGAAACATTTGTTGTAACAAGTCTGGTTGTTGTTGCACTTGAAAACCACCACTATTTTGTAACAACTGTGAGTATGCAAAATAGTCACTCGCAGCATTGTTGGAGTTGAGAAATTGTTGTGTTGTTTGATAAAGTTCAGATGGCCTTGGTGGTGGGGTTAGGGAGAAAATTGGTGTCCAAGGACCGGAAACTGGAGGTTGAGGAAGTTGTTGAGGTGGTGCTAGTGTGACAGCTTCCGGGAAATTGAGTTTGGCTCTGTTGCCTCTAAATCTAAGGGCAGCTTCGTCGTATGCTTTAGCTGCTGCTTCAGCTGTTTCAAATGTTCCTAACCAAACTCTAGCTGCTTTGTGGGGATCTCTTATTTCTGCTGCCCACTTTCCCCATGGCCTTTGCCTTACTCCCCTGTATTTTTTTATTTCTCCACCTTCTTCCGATGATTGTGCTGCTACCGGAGAGGCTGATAGGGTGGTCGTGGGAATAACCGTAGTTTCTGGGACTGCAACAAAAGAATTTTGTCATAAGCAAAATTTTAAATATTTTGAAGTATTTTTCACTTGGGTCAGGCTCTCAAACTCGTGTTACAAAATTACACAATCTTCAGAGTACTATCTTCCCCTATCTCTTGTCCTGGTGTCATGTTATATCCATACATGTCATGTATCCTTAAACAAATACAGAATTAATAATGCACATAAAAGACAATACACAAAGACTAAATTACTGATATAATAATTTAAGTAACTTATTTAAACTTTATATGGTAGAATAATCGGTGAGATGAAAAAAGGAGACACCTAATGGATAAAATGGAAGTACGGGTCTGCTTTTATTCTAATCTCTGAACTTTTTACTACTAATAAAAATGGAGATGAAGTGTGTGTTTTACCCTCCAATATACTGATTGATTTGGTTTTAACAGAGGATGAAGAAGTTTAAAGAGAACAACTTTAAAATTTAAAACAATGAAGAAAATGTTAGTAGTCCATATGATTTCAGAAATAAGGACTAACCAGGCGGGGTAACAACAGAGGACTCTGCACTTCTTGAATCGCTGAAACTTCCTTCATAATCTACTCTTTGAAATTGTTTTTGTGGTTGTAAAAACCGATTGAGACTTGTTTCTTCCTCGCGTCCTCTTTTTTGTCCTGTCCAAAACACCGAGTTAGGAGACAAGAAAGCTGATGAAGATTGTAAATTACTTGTGTATGTCCTAGAAGAATCACCTTCACCACCACCACCAAACTCCACCGGAGATCTGATGTGATCTCCGGATTGATCTGTTGAGCTCGCCACCTTTTTCTTTACCATGCAAATATAACACAACCAAAAGTTAATAACTAGCCGGAAATATAACAATACAAGACCAACCCACGTCAAGATTTACCAAAAAAATAAGACCCTGTTGAAAATCTTGAAAAAACAAGAAGCTATATAAGGAGATTGAAAATCTAAATAATAGCTTCGACCCACAAAAAGTTGTAAAATGAACATGGCCGTCAATAAAACAGTGACATATATATGTCAAGCGGAGCACCTTTTTTGAAATCACAATCACCTAGATATTCATATATAAGAATAGTATCATAGAATTAGAGATAATTAGTTTCGAAAAGATAGGATAACAACTAGTTGACCTTGTTATAATGTTCAGGCACCATGTATATGTTGTTGACTGACTATGGAGAAGTTAAATGTAACAAAAAGGAGGAGAAAGCTTGATGTTCATCAGAGCTAAGGAATGTGTCGATAGTGTCTACATATATGAGAGAGACAGAAACATACAAGAGAATGAGAGAATTATAGAGTTTATCTTTGAATTGATCTTCTTTATTACTGTTGTTTTTATATGCATGCATATGGGTACCGACATAAGACATATAATAATATTTTTTTTATTTGTTATATAAATATAGGCAGGTTGTAGGGAAAATATGACTGAGGACGCGTTTGGGCTGCAGCCGTTTAATGGGCTCTGAGGGGTATAGTTTTTGAGTAGGTTTTAAAGTACATAAGCATTTCCAGGCTTTTAGCTTTGGAATTTTAGACTTTTATTATTGAAATACAAATGTATAAATAGTCACGAAGAGTGCGTATGTGGAAGGAGCTAGATTTTGTCACTAGCTTCTAGCCTATTCCTTAGTGTAAATGGTTTTGATTTTATTATTCAAACACTACAAGGCAAAGAGTTAATGATAGAGCAAGTTGAAATGAAAGATGTGGGACTGAATTGACTCATGCTTTGAGCTCTAGGTATAGATGACCCAATTGAAACAAGCTACAAAGGTTGGAACTTGGAAGCTAGTGTCCTTATCAACATTGTGCTCACTTTTTTTAATACAGTATATACTTGACCCTTGGAATCTAGGATAGCCTAACCTTGGAAAATCAGTTTGAGCTGCAAAAGCAATCCATATCCATATTCTAAGTCTTTAGAATATGGATGGAATTGCAGTAGTGTTATGGGCAAACCAAGATAAAAGTATACCCTGAAACAAATTTGTTCTTATGTTGATTGATGATAGTCAACTTAAAAATTTTAAGTTCTACTAATTGACCAATGTCAGATATATCTAGTAAAACATTTTTTACAAAAATTAGCGATAAAATGAAAATTATATGTGATTGTTCTACATAAAAAACCATATCCTACCAGTCATATCCTGCAACTTGTAGTTAATGTATATAAATTTTCTGATATATTCAATATTTTACACTTAGATTATAAACTAATTAAAGCTAAAAAATTATGTATTCTTGATTAGTTTGGTCTTTATCTTTTATGACTTGGTATCTTTTAGAATCAATAATATAGACTTTTATGTGTGTGTAACACAGTTCATCATTCACAGACCGGTTAAAATTGTACTGTAACTTAAATCATGATGCTGTTAAAATTGAAAATATTGTAATGTTGATTGTTGAATTCATGTTAATTCAGCACTCTATGTAAGAATGTACAATTATTCACTCTGCCCTACGAAAAGTATCATTCATCACCCAAAATTGACATAACACCTAGTAAGTGGAGTAAATTTGATTGACAGAACGCTATGTGATTAACACGTGTATAATTATAAGCGGAGTATGTTTGATTGACAGATATCAGTATTGTATGTCTAATTGACACGTGTATAGTTATACAGAATGACTTGGTTAGTCAATAATTATAGTTTGTGCACATCCTAATATAAAATACAGTACTATTATAATACAATATTACATGATAATCCTAATTTTTTTAATCTTTCATTCCATCTTATTAATATGATAATTAATTAACCTAATCGCAATTAACTTTTTAAATGACAATTTTAGATAACTTAAAATTTGTGTTAGAATAACTTAACATTACAGAATTATCAAATATGTAAGCAATACAAAGTGAGGCAACAATATTCTCTCAATTACTTTTTGAACTGAAACTATTTATAATTCAATAAATTAATGTTTTATCAGTAAACTAGTGTACACTTCAAAGTTGCTATAAAGTAACAAAATATTAATATTGCACTAAATGAAAATAAATTTAATTTCTCCTGTTATAAGTTATAAATTCTGGAAAGTACCAAACTAAATAAATTCCATTTATTTTTCTAAATTTTTTCTATAATTTCCTTTATTTAAATAACTATCACTCGATAACATAATCTATTTGAACTTTAAATTAATTTGGACTTCTAAACAAGCTCTATAATTTACAAATTATTCAATCTAATAATATTTAATATGCTAGTAATTATTAAATTGTAATATTCAAAGAGTAAATAAAAAAGAATAACAATAATTCAATAAATAAGACTTATTTAAATTATAAACATTAATCATAACTGTTAAGAACTTTACTATTATTAATATTAATATCACTTATACTAAAATAAAATTATAGGTTTAGTTTATTTTAATATTTTATTGTTTCTTTATTTGTTTTTGAAATTTATTTCATATTCTATGAAAAGATTGAGTGAAAATTATGATAATCAATTTAAATTTCTTAAGTTTTTATCATAAGTAAGTGACAAAAAGATTTACACTTTAAAGGAATGTATTAACTTAAAAATCATCATAAATGTATTATTTCACGCTATTAATTAATAGGATGCATATATTTTATAAATAATTATCTAATTTAAATAAATCAAGTATATTATACTAACAAAATAATTGATAAAATAAAAAATATCATAATAGTAAATAATTAAATTTTCTATTATAAAATAAATTTTAGCAAATACAACAACACCACATAAAGTAGAAATAATTTTATATATAATATACCACAAAACATAGATTTTATAACTTTTTTCATAATTACGTGTTTCTTGCTATTTGTTTAGTTTGTCACCTAATTTTCTAGCCTGTTGGGCCAGAGAACTATGTATTATTTTCTGCGCGTAGTCGTACCATACCAAGTGATTGACTCCACCACCAGTGTTTAAAGTCTAGGAAATTAGATTGGATTCAAGCATCTATCAGTCGATTGTATCATGCCAATTTAACTATTTTTTATCATTCTATGTCAACTGACTCAACTTAACAGTGCTAGCTCGCTAATGAAGCTCCTGGAATGACCATAATCAGAGAGAGTGCCGGTACAAAATTTAAAAAAAATGTCCTAATAATTAAAAGGAATAAACATATATGAAATAATGAAATTTAACAATTAAAATGCATAAAATAATTTTATTATATAATGAAAATTAGTTAGAGATTGTAAAGAAATAAAACAAATAAACGTTAAGTAAAAATTTATCTAAAAGAAATAAATTATACATGTAAATTTTAATATATTATGTTATAATAAAAAAATAAGATATAACATTGATCAAAAAATAATCACATAAAAACTATTATATGTAAACTTGTTTAAATTTGTATTATTGTGTAAAGTCATTATTCAATTCATTTTATATTTAAATTGATTTGTTTCATATAATATATACACATTAAATATGAATATAATTTAAAATAAATTAATTACCTCGATGATTTAATATTGTATATATTGTCACCCAAAAAAATAACATTGTACACATTTAAACTAGTAATTTTATTTCAGTACATATATATATATATACACATGAAAAAAAATGTGTCCCAATATATTTGAGGGTCATGTGCGGTCGAACAACTCGCACACTTGACCAATTTGAACAGACTGCAGCGGTGTACAGCTGTCAAACTACACCACTTACCGGCCACTTTTGCAGTCTGCAGAGACAGCACACTAGGAAAACAGATTAAGTTGGACTTGTTTAATTAGAATGTGGTACGTCCTAGTAAAATCATATACTTGCAAAGCAAAACTAATGTTAGAGCAGGTTGAAATGAAAGATGTGGGACTGAATCTGACTCATTCTTTGACAGAATATGTTGCATGTATGTAGCGCCATGTAGGTACAGATGACCAAATTGAAACAAGGTTGGAACTTGGAAGTGTCCTGGTCAACATTATGCTCTTGTGATGGGTCAATGGTCATCCATTTTTTTCCTCTTTTTTTCATATACTTGACCCTTGGAATCTAGGATAGGCAAAACATTTAGAGCTGTAAAAACAATACATATGCAGTAATGCAGACATACTAGTCCTAAGTCTCAAGGATATAGATGAGATTGCAGTGTGGCAAACCAAGATAAAAGAGTACACGTACTAAAACAATTAACACGTGATTCTGTTACTAGTACGTTGAGAATAATCTAATGTTGAATATTTGAGAACAATCTATCGATAATATAAATCCTGAATCCACCTGTCTATTTACACCCCCTACCCCAATTCTTCATACTTAATTATATTGAATGCCATTACTCTAGAATGATACAATTCTATTTTTACTACTATTAAAATAAAATAATATTTCCTACTATTGTGTTTTGTTGCCACCTACATGTATAATATTAATATATTATTATGGTCAAATATACATTCCCAATTCTTTTGAACATATATTTGTCTGAGGAGCATGTTTGTAGCTGATTGTTTCCATTTAGGTGCTTGCATTGTTACAAATGTATACCCATTTGGTAAGCTTCAATCTTCTTTCTTCCTCTAACATCTCTTATTTCCTCATTAAGCTAAATCTATCTTCTTTTTGTCATGTTTACAACTTCTCCTGCTCCTCATCTTGTGCTCCACGACAAGATGAATTCAAAATCTGAAGACTACATGTTCACCTGCTTTTCTATGATACAATCATTCAAATTTTGAAATTCAAAAATTATTGACCTAATACAAACTACTCTTCTCTCTCACTTCTCATCTCATTTCAATTATTCTTAGCTTCTACTCTCATATCGATAATAAACTTCATATTATCTTTACTGATTTCGTACTTTTTCCAATTTTTTGAGGTTTCAATTGTGTGTGGTTTGATTGTGTGTCTAGAATTGTAGGCGGTTGTTGAATTGTATGGGTTTTTTGTTGTGTCACGGGACATAAAAAATTGAGCAAAGATGGTTATTCACAGGACATAGTGGTTTTGTTATACTTTCTTTGTTTGCCTCCTATGTGTTTGATAAATGTTCTAAGATAAGTTTTTTGTTTTTGAAGTAGATTTAATGATTTACAAATTACGAGGATATTTGACATCATAAATGTGCAAAATGTTGAAGAATGGTATGTTTGTACTCTTTCTTTCTCTCTTTGTATATATGTTTATTCCTCTCATTTAATATTGTTAATATCTTAAAACTAAAATTACAAATTAGCTACTTTGTATATGTTATAATTTCTTTGTTTGGCTTCTATGTGCTTGATAAAAGTGATAAGATAAATTTTGTTTCTTAAACAGATTTTATATTTTACTAGGATATTTGGACATTATATGTGTACAAGAGGATGAAAAAAAGTTTGTTTATTGTACTCATAATTTTGTTATTTTTTTCGTGAAGTTCAGTTTGAGATGTCTTATTATTATTCTTTTTTATCAAAGTTTGATGCTATATAAAAGCTTATAGATAGCATTGTAGCTTTTTTCTCAGTGTCCAATAAGAAGAAGGAAATGATCATGATGATTATAGCTTTCATTCTAGAATACTTTTTAGTTTACATTTATAAAATTATCTCGATGCTTTATATTGATGTATGTTGATGCATACCTTTGATCTTAAGGCTCTCGGTGAACTTAATCTTTCATATCACGACACTCACTAACTAGTTATTTTATTTACAATTTATGTTTGCAGATAGATCTGGAGCAATTTTTATACAAGGTGATATCTCGCCTTCACTCCTCAATCTCAATTCACACTGCAGATTTTTTGAAGTTCATTCAACAGGTTATTACTAAGGCCTTCATGCATATGTGTGTACAATACCCAAATCAAACTATCTTTGACTCTTTCTTATTGTGAAAAATAAAATAATTAGTATTGAATTATCTTATTATGATTAGTTGAAAGTGGTACAATTGCATAAAGATCACAAAAGCGCTGTTAGTCTTTCGGTTGCAGCAGAGGTCGGTTTTACACTCAAGTCTATGTTATGTTAATTTACTCAACAACTCAAAATATTGACAGTTTTTAATGTATTTGATGCGCATTGTAATAGGTTTTTGAAATTAGCTCATCTTTGTATGTAGCCGAAGTTAGTAAAACCTGTGGAGACGTGAAACTGTACAGGCGGGTAAACCTCTCTTCCTTTCCACACATTTTGCACACACGTTTTGCAGGTATGTGATATCGTGATGGTCTAAGTTTACATTTTGTCTGTTATTGACTACTTGCTCGAAACTGATATCCTCTCAGCTTTCTGAACCTTTCACATAGAAGAATCTCATGTAGTTATGTGTTTGGATTTTGGTAAAGACATTATACGTTTTTATATTGACAAGGGAGAGTATACTCATTGGGAGCTGTGGTCTCAAATTACAAAAGTGACAATCAAAAGTGTGGCATGTATCAAGAAGCGTGAAATGCTTCCTCGAGGTAAATTAAATCCCCTGTATCATTGCTTTATGATTTTATGAAGCTTGAAAATTCTTTTGGATAAACTGTTAATATAGTAAGCTAGGATTTTACCATATATGGTGTTCTTATGCCCATGTTTTATTATTGATTCTGCTCTGTCATATGATCATATCTGGGTTTCGTACGGAAGAACCCTCTCTACTCCTACGAGTAGAGGTAAGCTCTGTGTATTTTTGCTCTCATTAGTTTTACGGTATGTTTGATTTGGTTTAGTTAACTTTGAAGATTCTTTTTCTCTAGGACAACCAAGTGTTCTCACAATATACAAGTCCTGGTTTTTGGTATTATATTTGTTAGTAGTGCTGTAACCGAATTTATGAAGAAGACGTTTTAGTAAGTTTTAGTAAACATAATAATGATGCTGTAACAGAAATCAGGAAGTCACATGGACTTGCATGTTAGTTGAGGTTTGAACTCTAAAGTAATTATTATATTAAGATTTATGTTCATAGGACTTCATCTATTCTAATTGCAGTGTATGCGTATAAAAAATATTTGGACATTGAAAACAGATATAGCCTGATTATCTTTTATATTACCACAGTTATGACCGCACCTTGGTCCAATACAAACAACACTTGGGAGACTATATTCCTGCTAAGCATTTGTAATTCTAAATCAACCTACAAATTTTCTTTATCGATTTGGTCTAATATGATCATATATTGGCAGGATCTAGAGGTTGATTCACATTCTTTATTGTGCTCAAACCAACAGAATTTAGGAGTTATCAAGAATTACTCGACTATTTTGTTCTTTAAAGTTGTATCTTACACCTGCTCCTTTTTGCATGTATCTTACACTTGCTCCTTTTTGCATGGACAATGTTTGTGAAGCTCTTACAACTCTAAAGTCAGATGTATTTGATATTAGTGGTGGAAGTTGTGCTTCAGCTGGTATTCAAAAGGATAAGTCGCCGATATTTTCCTTTATCGATGCAGTAAAATCTGTAAGGTATACTAGCTTGAAACAGTAACTTTCGATTTCCTAAGTCTCACTTTGTTACTAAATATTAGAATTGAACTTAATATTACTTTTTCATTTCTACATATGTCTATCATTTCCACAATTTTGGATTAGATTTGTCTTTTGGATATTTCAAATTTTATAGAGTTTTTTATGACTCGGACCAATGATTTAAATTTTCTCATAATTTTGGAACTATTAATTTATTATATTTAGTAATCAGAAGTGTAAATTTTTATGTTTAATATTTTTTATGTTATTACTAAAGATAAAGGTTATTGTAATATTACAATACAATAGGTTAGATGGCGCTACTCTACTGTTTTTAAAATGCATAAAAAAATTATGATCGGGGGGTGCTTATAAATGTGTGTATGCAGGTACCTAGACTTCAAATTCAAGTGAAGTATACATTTTCTCTTAAGCTTCAAAAACAGGTAGGTTCCCTGTTGTGTTTATTTTTAATTATATATATTTTAAGTAGTAGTGGTTTGCAATCATGAACTTGTATATTAGAAGGAAGTGTTCCGAGGTTACTGAAATTGAAAATCCGCACAGCATCTGCATTATTACTTTTTTTATAGTCTTCTTCCCTCATTATTTTCAACTAGCGATGAGCAAGTGGGTTGAGGTGAACAGGTTAAGCATGTATGAGTTAATTAGCTCTGAAACATTAGGATCCATTATACGAGTCCAACCTCACTCAAGGGTAGTGTTGTATCTATCGAAATGCTCAATTAGTCGCTTCAGTTTAATAATGTTGTGATAACTTAGGAAGTGGAGGGGAGGGGATTGTTGGGATGAACCATAATAACAAATGAAAAGTGGGATAGGAGATTCTGAAACTTTATTAAAAATGTATGTTATGTTTGTGGGACAGGTTAAATGAAAATGCATTTTGTTTTATTTTGCATCTCCTTTGTAGTAATTTCAGGGATATTTTGCTCCCATTTATTCATGGGTAATTTGTTTAAAAAACAATGAATTTTTGCTTTTTAGAACTAAAATTTATGTTAAGTGGATGTGGAGTGAAAAATTACCCAAATATGCTCACTAATTTGGTTGTACAAGTCACATATATAGATTTGAATATTATTAATGTTGTACAAACATCATTATATTTTATGATTTAAATATAAATTATATCAAATCACAAAATGTCCAAAATTATATCATTATCTGAAGCCTGTTTCCTCTATCATCAGTGGTAGAGCAGTCACCTGTTAATTGATTGTTTGTAGCCTCGAAATTTACTTTTTCCATCCTATACTGCACTTGGTTTAATTGAAGGTGCAAGTGATGGATCATGCTCAGCCAATGGATCTGAGCTTGAACCCGATGATGCATACTTTGATGATTCTGATGATCCTGTTCTTGAACGGATTAAGGCTTGTTTTAGATCATTTGACCCCATTCTGGTAGGTTGTCCAAAAAGTGATGGATCAGGCTCAGCCGGTGAATCTGATGATGCATACTTTGATGATTCGGATGATCCGGTTCTTGAACGACTCAAGGCTTGCTTTGGATCACTTGACCCCCATTCTGGCTCCATTGACACATACAAAAAACTTATATTCAAAGCCCCACAGCCAAGAGCTATCAATGTCAAATTAGGTAGAGATAGAGAACTTGAGGCTGATATGGCTCTTGCCATTGTAAATTCATCAGAGGATGGTCAGGGAAGTGGTAGATCAGATTCTGGCGGTGACCCGGATTATAGCCTGAAACAGGTAGTAAATGTTAGTAACATAGAGCAAGGAGCTGGAGGTAAATTGTAAGATTTTAAAATGAATGTGGATTTGAATAATCTAGAAGATCCAGGAAAGAACATGGATTCGGGCAATGTGGTTGATCAAGTGAATATCACTAATAGTAAATTAATTAATAATGTATGTTAACATGCTTTATGATATATTTTTGTTTATTCATATATTTATAATTGAAATATGGGTTTTTATCGAGAACTTAAATATCATTTAATATTTTTATTAATTAATAAATAATTTTCAAAATATTAAGGATGATACAAGTCAAAAAATGTGAAAAAATAAGGTAATTTGTGATATTTTTTAAATTATAATATCTTACTTATAATTATAATATTTCTAAAATTTTGAAGGCTCGCTGTGAAAAGCGCATATCTTCTATAATCTCCCATAAAAATCTTGATAATGAATTCCGAAGTTTAGAAATGAAAATAATTAATGATGGGAAACATTTGTGGTCACTTAATATTCTTCTTATTTTCATGAAATATATCAAATATAAGTATCGTCACTTTGAAAAATACATTAAAATGTAACTTCACTTAATTGATTTATATATTTTAAAGTGTTATAAATTAATAAAGTAATTAACTATATTTATTTATTTTAATATTTATGGGTACAAATCGATTTTTATAAACACACCAGCTATACGATATAATTTATCATATATTTAATAGAAAAAAGAAGAATACCTAAATAAATAAATAATACATAATAATAATAAAAAAAACCAAAAAAGGGAAGAATTAAATTAAATAACAAATATATAAATTAAATACATGATGAGATTATGGTAATTGGTGTAAAGATGATCATCCAAGTTTGATTGGTGTGAAGTTTAATTGTTGTGAACAATGTCAACCATGTCCACATTATTATGTTGTTAATGTTAAATTAATATGGAAGTAGATTTCCAGCTCTACACATTTATTGACAATATTTGGAGAAGATACTTGGAGATACTAAAGCATTAATCAGAGCTATATAGTTGTGTTTTGAAAAGAACAAAATCAGCGCATTTTTTAAAAAACCGGCTCTAATTACATTTTAATTATATATCATAAAGTTGTTTTCTTTTTAAAAACTTGCAGACTGTATTCATTACTTAGTTTGCAAAGTTAAGAGCACAAACTAATATAGAATATGTTTACGGAGAGAAATATAAATAATCAAAAAAGAAACATCATTGAAATTGAAAAATAACGCTACTATGTATAAAATTATCATTTATTGAAAAATAAAGTTACTATATATAAAATTACATGAAAATAAAGTTTAATAATTCATTTATTGAACCAATAGTAATAATAATAATAATTGTAATAATAATAATAATAATAAAATTAAAACACATAAAACACTTATTTTAATATCGTCATGGTTGATGTGGTATAGTTAATGTATAATTGGTATAAAAAACTATTTTAATATTTATTCTTCATATATGAAAAATTCAAGCAAATTTTATTAATGATGGTTAATGATGTTAAGTTAAGTTAGTCAACAATTAATATAATATAACTTAATAATTAAATATAAGTTCATGCATCTTATGCCGTCAATGTTACTAATTATAATCGTTAAATAATAATTACAATTCAATAAATGTATATAAATTATAATATTATATATACACTACGCGAAACGGGCCCAAATACTAGTTCTATATAAGAATGTATCATTCACCGTGTACATATAATTGTACGTTTGACACTGAGAGTCTATAATTATGCACAACACTGAGTCTGTACAGTCGATAAATATAACGATGTCTGATCACTCTGTTGAAAACTCGAGCTACATAGTTGTTCCCCGGATTCAACAGGCACACCCATTTCACCGCTAATTTTCCAATAATTGCATATTCAATGTATCTATGTGAATTCCAGCTGCAACCCTGATCAACATGTGATGTGATGTAGTCCTTCCACAACTTTCCCATCAATTTTCGCAAAAGTTTTATTTACAGAGTAGTCGCATTCGAAATCTGTGTATCGCACTTGAGAATTTAAGCGACATGTAGGTTAGAAAATGGATAAATAATCAGATATAGTACTTCTTAAAGAAAATTTTTACTAAACTGTGGCAATAAGTATAACATTATGAAAAAATTTCCTGCACTGAGACTGAAAAGATCGGGTCGAATTATTTTTTGAGAGTAACTCGACCCCGCTCGATTTTAAAGACAAATTCTTGCGGAGCCCGAAAAACAATAGAAAAGGATCTCAGGATCCTAAACCGACCAATTAAAAAAATTCAAATAAAATCCCATCTTTTTTATTTTTTGTGCATATTTATTAAAAGTCATGACCGTATATTATAGTTTCGAGAGTGTATTTATTTATTTATTTGTTAAAATTAGTGATAAGACTAAAAATATATAATTTTTTAAATCTAAATTTATTAAAAATATTAGTTTAGTAAAAATTAGAGAATATAGTTTTAGATACTTTTAAAAAATTAAATAATAAGGTGACGTGATCAATTTTAATTAGATTGCTTATATGCAAACTTGATTATTTGGCCGACTATTTTTAACTGTAAATTACATTTTAACATAGTTAATATTAATTACTAAGGAGTAATGAATGGAAAATATTGGATTCTAACTTGATGATAAAAATTATTTTCTTCCGTTTCGAATTATAAATGTCGTTTTAAATTATGTGTTACACATCTCATCTTGAGAATTACAATATTAAAATGAATAAATTATCCGGTAATTACCCAATAATAAACCATCAATCACTTGATTATCAATCATGCTCTGAATAGTATTATATGAACTAATAAGTTATTAAAAAAATACAAAATATAATATAATAATTATAAATAAAACTCTTATTAATAATTTTTATTTTTAGAGAAAAAAATTATGCCACGTAATAACATAGTATCTATCGGTCTTGAGGAGAGTCCAAAAAAACAGTGGACAAAGACAGACTTGTATAATAACACTATCTTTTCTTTTGATTTTCTTCCTTGATTCATCTCTCTCTCTGTATATATACATACAGTCCCTCCCTTTCAGATCTGTATCTATACATCTGTAAACCATGTCTGACAACAAGGAATTAACCCCCTTGCAATCCCCATCAACTTCAACTTCACCTGGTCAACCCCATGTTGAAGATCCCCAACATTTCTCTAAATCACCTCTTCCTCCTAACTCTTCTACTCGCAAGGTACCCTTTTTATTATTCTACTTTTCTTTGCATTTTAAGTTGATTTTGAGTGTTTTTTGTGTGATTGGAGCAAGATTTGATCGGGGTTTTTGTGTATGTTTTTTAGTTGGTTGTTTATGTTTGTTTAGTTCAGTTGTTGGTATTGTACATTTTTATGATAGTTTATTGTTCTTTGTGTTGAAATAGGTAGGTGTAAATATTTGTGTTGAGGTTCCGGTTTTCGTGAAATCTTATGGTGTTAGGATTGGATTTAGGACTTGATAGGATTATATTGTTTATTTAGCACTTCTCTTTACTCGAAAGCTCCTATTTTTGCCTTGATGTAAGAATTAAAAATTTGAAAATGGAAGATTTTGTGTGCCATTGTGGTTCATGAAACTTTAAATGGTCTTTGTGAATTTAGGGCTTGAATGTAGAACATAAAACAATGAAATAAATAAGAAAGTTAATGTCTAATATGCCAATAGCCAACTAATGCAGTCAATGATCAAAAAGAAAGTAAATGTGTAATATGCAAATTGCCAACTCCGACGTGAACTATACTGAATGACTGATTACCATTTTATTGAGATTTTGGGACAAGACTCTAGATAGCAAATCACAGTTGTCCAGGTAGTACAATGATGAAGAATATCAAGAATGTTGGACCATTTAAAATACATATGGGTCATCCTCTCATATTTGATCAATATTGCTTCTATGTCTTGATATCATGTTGCAATTATCTTTTTAGGAAGAGAAGCTTTGATAGATTTAAATATAGTGGCCTGGCTTGTTTGGCTAAGTACTAATAATTGCTGACTAATCAAAGTAATAAATGGTCGTCTGACTGTTCCTTTCCGAAATGATTAGGAGAGAGTGATCAACATTCACAAGGATCATGTTTGATTCCACAAAGCAGATTTAGGTGTTCTATGACTATTAAATACTTCCTGAGCCTAAAAACTGAAGGACTACTTTCTTTCCAAGCAAATCAGGTTCATAATTGCTCAAGTTGAGGCCACTTATAATGTTGGACCTGATCAAGTTAACTCGTTTACTAACATGAGATAATTTTGACTCTCTGTGATGGATGGAGACCTATAAATGTTACTGTACAAAAATGACTACTAAAATTAAATGGTCTTCATAATCCTCTTGTTGTCAATGCCACTTAATCCTCCTGTAAAATGGAATCTAGTGTTAGTAATGTAGATTTATATCCACTGCTACTGTTTTACAAGAAGCACCTACGTGATAAATGCTAATTAATTGTTCTGATAGTAATTGGGGAGTAGAATTAGTAAAAATAAATAAATTAATAATGGATGTTGTTGTGAATGAGTCTGAAAATTCTGGTTGATTATGCTAAAAAAGGTTTGATGAACTTTGGATTATTAATAATAGGCAATGATGTGTGATGTTGCCTCGTTATCTTGTTGTTTTAATAAATGTAATATTGTAATTATCTTCTGCAACTAGTCTAGACCACCATATTTTTTGTTTCTTGTTCATTAAATTTTACATCAGCTTATGTAATGCATTTTGGGTTTACACTTTTACCCTTGGTTTATATTATTGTATGGTTATTTTGGTAATTGTCTTTCATGTGACCACATACCACTTTTTAAAATGGCAGGCTGCGTGCCAAAAAATTTTAATGCATTATTTTTTGTTATGCAGCTTATTATTGGCAGATTAGTACTTCATGTTACCTTTTAAGTGTAGTCCCTTAGGCAACTGGATATGGTTTCATTCAGTATGCAATTGTAAAACTGGCTATTCATGGGGCAGTTAGGTTTAGTCATGTAACTGTGGTAACGTTTGAATAATGTGTATCAACAAAACCACTTCTAATTGTTAATAGATGTGTTGTAGCAGAAATTTGATTTTTCCTTCCCCACTCCACATCTAGTCCATTTCCCTGCTTCTCTCCAAAGTCCTCAATTTTACCCTGCTTAAAATTTTTGTTCTATTAAAAAAATAATTATGTTTCACTTTCACATTGAAAAGTTCGTAAGCAGTTGCATCATTACTACAGAGATTTCGGTAGATGTAATTGTTATTTGATTTTAAAGAATATATATGATTTACGATTTAACTTGTTCCAGGCTTGTTATGCTGTTCTCCAAAGCTGGGTTTCCACAAAGTTTATGACTGGATGGTATATATGCTTCAGAACAAATTTTACAACTCATATTTGCTTCTCTAATGCTAAAGTAACATACTTTGTAATTATTTGTTGTTTGCAGCGTCGTTCTCTTTCCTGTAGCCGTTACCTTTTTTGTCACATGGTGGTTTATTCAATTTTTTGATGGTTTCTTCAGTCCCATATATGAGAGACTCGGGGTTGAAATATTTGGTGCGTTTTCAAGCTTAAGTTTAAGCAAAACTTGCAGTGTTCAAGTTATTTTTTTGAGGTTTACCTAAGTTGTATCTCAGAGGGAGTGATTTACTTTCTTGAAGTTGCCAATCTAATACTTATTCCTTTGATAAGTAGACTAAAGGACATTGCAAATATATCATCATTATATAAAAATATATCTTGGTTATGCATGGCCATATGATAACATTTTACACATGCACATGAATGCAACATCGATTCTAGCTTTATGGATTTCCTGGTTAATCAACAGATGACCAATATGTTTATGCTTGGTTCTGTCACTATCTTCTCATAATGCGTGTTATATGCTTATATACCATTATTGTTTTTCATGTTTGCTGCAGGCCTTGGATTCATTACATCATTGGTGTTTATATTCTTTATCGGTATATTTGCTTCGTCGTGGATGGGTTCCACGGTTTTCTGGTTAGGGGAATGGTTTATAAAAAGAATGCCCTTCATAAATAACATATACTCAGCATCCAAACAAATTAGTGCTGCTATCTCTCCAGGCAAGTCCTTTGCAGTTGCATTATTTCTTATCTGAAAGTTATTTGCTTGATTACCTAAGACACACATATAAGTGGAGTGTCAATGATGTCTAAAGGAATGCAGTTATGTGAACTGTCTTGCTATTTATTAAAACAAAAGACTATATACAGTTGCAGTTACACAATCAATTTTTTAAACTACACTTGCATCTTATGCCTGAAATTCCTGGTGTATAATCTAATCTGCTACAAAGATGTACTTTTTGGTGTAATAATTTGAGCATTTTGTTCTGCGCCAACTGGTTAATGAGTAATGACCATACCTTTTTTATTAGTGCCTGATGTTCATACTTCTTAACTCCATTACAGACCAAAACACCACTGCTTTTAAAGAGGTTGCGATCATCCGCCATCCTCGCCTTGGTGAATATGCTTTTGGCTTTATTACATCAACAGTAGTTCTTCAGGTATGCTGATTTTGGCTGATCACTTTTAAGCTATGAAATGTGCTGCTACTGTTGAAATCTATTGTATAACTCTATTTTTTTTCTTTTAAGAATCTTTCACTGAGGATCATCCGTTGAGGTCTAAAAGAGTTTGTAGCCTACATATGGTTTTTTGTTGAAGAATTGCATGAGATTATCTTATATCTTAGGTGACCAGATTTATCTGGTGTGTACAAGTATCTTTAGCATTTGACCATCACATAATAACTATTTTAACTAGTTAGTTGAATTTAAATTAATAAAGCCTCAAAAAAAGCAGGCCAGAGCAAATGTGTATGCAGAATCATCATTTTTTAGAGTGATAAAACAACTTGAGAGGTATTATGCCCCATCGAATTTACTAAGACTAATAGATAACTAGATCCTATCTTAATGCACATGAGCGCATCAAGGAGGACTTGATAAGCATCTTAGCAACATATGCCCCATTTTTTATATAATGAATTAATAGCACTAATAATCCTAGTAAAATAACTACTACCTTCTAAATTTATTTGAATATCCATCTCTTACGGTGCAGAAAGAAAATGGAGATGAAGAGCTATGCAGTGTTTATGTCCCAACAAATCATTTGTACATTGGGGATGTATTTTTGGTCAATTCTGCGGAGATCATAAGACCAAATTTATCTATTCGAGAAGGCATAGGTTGGTTTTCTGTTCTGCCTATGTCTTCCTTTCTTTTACACTTTATTTGATTGTAATTGTTTCCTTTACGCAAGTAACCACAAACTTATAGGTCTACTGCCTAACAGAAAGCGGTTAATGTAGAATTTAGTTTAGGACACTTATTTTTTTTCCTTCTTGTCAGAGAAAGAAAATGCAACATATATAGCATATTGAATGTCTCATAGATTCAGTATTTTGACATGAGTTTTTTTTTCTGGAAAGAGAGTTAAGGTTGCTAGTTGCAAGATGATAAATGTGTGGGCATATATTCAAGAGATATATCATATATTACTTAATTGGATGGTATAAATGGGAATGCTGGTATATGTTTCTAGCATCAGCTACTCTACCCTCTAGATTTTCTGTGAGTGTGTTTGTGCACGGTTATGAACACATCTGTGCATCTTAGTTTTTGCACCATGGTATGTTGCTAGTTGCAGGAAGGATAAATCTATTATATTCAAGAGTAACAGTACCTGAATTGGAGGGTGTGTATGGTTGACAGGCAAATGTCAGTAGGTGCACCCTTTAGTTATGTTGTGCCCAAAATACACAAACTTAGATCTATTCATAGCATTATTTATTTATTTATTTTGAAAATTTCTATGCCATGTGGGGAGTTTTCTCAACTTTATCAAGTCTTATTATTCCTAATTGCATGATTTCATGCTACGATTAATTCATTTGTTCTGTTTTCAGAGATCATAGTTTCGGTGGGAATGTCAATGCCACAGGTTATATCACCCCTGGAAAGGGTTCGTCGACCGAATGATAGAATACCTCTAAATGGAATGATATAGAACAAGCATCCACTGGGCTGCATTCATTTATTCGTTTTACCTCGTGTATATGTCTGGATGGTGTAAAAAGAGGACGCAGGATTTGCATCTTGTTTGTGTTGGTTGTATACAAATGGCATAAGTTGTATCTATCCCGGAGATTACGGAAAGAATGATGATTTAGATTTTGTTTAGCTATTTTTAATGTGTTTCTTATAGATATTAGCTTTTCCTTGTGATCCCATTTTTAGAAGGTAGAATGACTGATTAGCAACTTACCATGTATTAACTATAACTATCAAAGTTATGTATTCATTATTATGAGAACTTAGTTTAAACTTAAAGAAATAATTGAATTCAACTTAAAGAATTCAATTAAAACCGTGACAGACATTTGGAGTATATTAATCTTTCAAAGGTGTCACTCATAAAACAATGAGATGTTCGTGAGGGCAACAAATTAATCGAACTTGACTTGTTCCTTAACTTGTAATTAACTTGACTTGTTCCTTCACTTGTAATTGAACTTAAAGGTGAACATCTCTCCCTTGAGGTCTATTCATAAGTATAACAATTTTTTTTCTATACTTTGTCTCTTGGCTTCAAGTGACAACCAACAATTTAGCGCTTTCGTCGAGCTGTAGGTGGTAGCTTCTCTGATGGACCAGAGGGAAGCTTCTGTCCAGTTTCTCGCTCAATTTTACTCTTCAGCTGTCTAAGTATTCGAATTTGACTTAGCTTCTCAGGTGACAGTTTGTCCCAGTAAATACCTGAAGTAAAAATAGTGCAAGTATAGATTCACATGCAACTGGGAGAGCTGCTAGGATAGCATGCCCGGTAGATGATTGTCAAAAATAAAAGTATTAGAATAGAAACTAGTATTTCTTTCCCCTCGGCCCTATACTATTTCCTGTTCTATATATTTTTTTCAAAGATATTAAGAAAAGTACAACATACTACTATCTTGTTACAAACATCTTTTCCCTGATTAAAGTGAGTTTTGGACAATGTGATGATTGGAAGGTGAGTTATTGGACAACGAAATCATTGCATGTGAAGGACTTATTTTTTGACGAGTTAATTCTCACACATAATAGCAAGTGATTTGAACCCTTGACCTCCGCTGAGATGGACGGGATGACAGAATACTAAGTAGAAAATCATATGCTTCACTAACCTTGAGGTTTCGGAATTAATGTATTGGTGAAGATAACTTGGGTAGGAGTGCATATGATGTCAACCGGCACATCATGGATTAACAGCTTATCAACAGGAATATCATCAACCAGTTGTTGGTCATGGACTGCATGCAATGAGAAATCCCGTAAGCATCACCTTGGGGAGTTGGGGTTACAGGGCTATACTTCAGTTTAAAAAATAGTGAATATCATTATACGTCAAATGTATGATATGCGGGTTGAGAACACATAATCACACGGACCAAATGTTGCTGGGGTCTAACAGAGATAGAATAGAACCAGTAACTCTGGAATGAGTTTGTCGGCATGCATACAACAAACTGAGAAAGAATCAGTAGCTCTGAAATGGGTTTTAAGACCATAAAAACATGGTTAATGGTTTTTAGTAATATAATAAACCAGCTAAACATTTTCTTAAAAAATATTATCGTTCTCAAAATGGAAGTTATTAACTCTATCCTGCAGTCATCATCAATAAATTGTTAACAAAAATTCATGATGAAGGTCATGCTAGATAGTTGTTACCAGAGAGCAGACCATGAAACATGTAGTATTAAATAAAAGAACCTTACTGGAAGTGACAACAGGTGTTGAGTCATCAATTGCACCCATGTACCGCAGCATCCCATATTCAAGCTCTGCAAATCCCTGCACCGTACTATTATATGTATAAGCAATTTAATAGATACTATATTCTAGCATGGCTAGATGATCACAATTTCTAGAAAATTATCAAAGTTAATCAACTAGAAAATATACCTCCATGTATGAACAGTTAACTTATATTAATATAACGTTCCAACATATACAGATAAAAGATATCGTTGTAAAACGCCTCGTTAAACAATTTAAGTCCAACGGACAATTCTAAACTGTAAGTCTAATGATCTAACATTTGTGATAAGCTTTAAGCCTGAAGTGTTATATTCTTGTCCAAGTTTAAAATACCAATATATCATCAAGAATTCATAAGCAATTTCTATTGTTAAAGATATTTCCAATTGTCAGTAGATGCCTTTGTAAGGATCCCTAAAGTTTACAGCTCTTGCCTCGCTCAACTTGAAGCATCTTATATTCAAAATATTCAACACATATCTAGTGCTACCAATATCTATACCACGGATCAGTAAAAGCAATGGACGAGCAACAGATATATTCCGAATAACGGACACACGTAAAAAATAATAAAATCCTACAATGCAAGATTTAATGATAAAATTTTGACCACAATAAGTCTCTAGCAGTATTATTAACCACTATTACAAACTGATGTCATGCATATTAACCACTTACTAAAATTTTGATCATAATAAGACTTTAGCAGTATTATAACCACTTATTATGAACCATAATAAGTGTAGAAGATTATACAAACTGATGTCACACTGATTACAAATTTACTACTATTATTGAATCATTTATATTACCTCAACCATGAAGAAGACTAGAGAGAAGGTACCAGTATTCCCATGAAAAACATATCAGAGATGTATAGTGAGATTCTTTAATTAGTCTATCATAGTATCATTATCTAACATTGAAGTCGAGATTTTAGCCCACTACTTCATATATCACACAATATTACAGGTGCATTGATGTAAGAAGGCAATTATATTAATCTCACTATTGCAAGGAAGGTATGATTGCTCATTGGCTGTTGCTCACACCAAAACGAGAAAATCTATTAAAATTAGTTCAGATCATCATGCTCGTGTAGCAACATAGAATTTCATCAGTCTTCAGCTTACCAAATTGTTTATCACTCTATTTTTGAACAAAATATACCTCACCCTTGCCAAGTCGAGCACCTGTCTTTGGGTCAACAGCTACAGAGCCAATTACTATTAGATCCACTTTGATATTTTCTTCTAATCCAATTGGCCTTCCGTATTTAGCAACCCCCACAGAAGTGCAGGCCTCATTTATTGTTGAAGGAGTCAACATAGTGGATTCGAGTATTGAGAAAAATCCAGTTCTGAGACGTGGCTGAGGAGTTAATAGTTGTTTTCCACCTGCATAAGAGTCGGGATACTCAGCAGAAAAAAGACAAAATATATCTCACTTGTAAGTTGTAACAAGCAAAAAAATCTATCATCGCCACCCACGAAACCAACTTTAGGAAGCAAACAAACTCACAGTTTCCCTTTCCCGTTGTTTTCCTTACAAAGAAAAAATTGCAATACCATAGAACCAGTTGCTAATCATGAGTTCTAGAAGTCAATAAAATCATAAAACTGAAAAGATCTATTCCTTCAAAATCAAAAACAGTATATTACCCACTCAAATCACTAGCTAATAGCCTAATACTAATCAGAACTCAGAAAATTTACGATTTTCATATTATTTCGGCAACATAGATTTATTGCATTGAAACTTGAATATTTCTTGTTGACATTCTAGTCTAAACTTTGAGAAGAGGTGAAAACAATCACAACATTGAGGCATTATAAATATATACTATACGGACAATAAAACTTACTATTCAGTGTTAAGAACCTGACTTGCTTTTGTGGCGAATCAGGATTCACCTTCACACACTTTGCTGCTCCAAACACTTCCAACTCACTCAACTGTCACACTCCATTCCCAACAAAAATCATCAGCAACAATAATATTTCTCCGATGCATATAAAAAAAATAGACTTTGATTATGTTTAGAATCACAAAGTATCACTCTATGGACACGTAAACACTTTAAAAAAAATATAATCCGACCCTTCAAGTTTAGCAACTGTATATATAAACCCTTATCTCAGCAATTTTTGCAAGAATTAAATATTGTTGATTCACGGATGACAATTTGAAGGGTAAAGACCTATTTCTCTTGGTTCGCCAAAATGGCTTGAAGCAACATGATAACTATGAGAACGAAATTATCGCAACAAGGATTAGTTTACATTTCACTTTTAAAAAGTTCATTGTGTAAGGGTTCATCTTTCCAGCAAAATTACCTTTGAGCGTAAAAGGTAATTAAACTTAAACATATTTGTACTCGGCTACTCGTTGTGGTTAAGTAGTTAACACATGCCTGGTTTCTAGATAATGGATATAAGAACGTCCTGCATTGGATATTGTACCTCCTGTCATGGAACGGCTTGCAATGCAGACTGCTGAAGAAAGTGTTTATATGTGTCGGTGCGACAAATCACAGCCAAACTTGCCTACAGATTGTTTTAACACTTAAATTTTAAAAACCATTGTGATGATTAAACAATTTTTTCTATATAGGTAATGTGCATAAGTGAAAAGATGTGTACATTGAATATTGTGTCAATTTATGAAGTTCAAATTCCCATTGCTTAGTTTGCGTTTTTGGAGTCGCTCTTAATAAAACCATTTATGTATATACATCAAATTTGTATCACACCTAGACCATAGAACTGCCACAAAATATTTAAAATTAAGTACTTTAACCATATAGTTATAATTAAAATTTTCAACTTAACTAATATTATAATTCACATCAAAAATAATTTAAATCATGCAGTCAAAACACTTTAAAATATGTACAGAAAAATCAAAACTAGGGAAAGTAGTTAAGGTATCATGTTAGAAGTAATCTAATCTAATTTGGGGAACAGGAACATGTTATATACGATTGTATTGCAAAATTTATATAGTATTTTTTTATAGTGACAAGATGATCATTTCTAGCTAACAAGTTCATCGTGTACAAAATTAACGGGTCTAAAGAAAGTACAATACTCCCTCAGTCCCATTTTACATACTTCATTCTACGTGTCACTTTTGATAGAAAAAACAATATCCCATAATAAATGTCTATTATCTATTTTCATTAGTCCAATCATTTCAATAGCAGGGATATAAATGGAAAATAATCTTTATGTTATAATTCCGTAATATGCATTCGATAAGTAAATCGGGACGGAGGGAGTAATAAATTACTCTGCGAGCAGCAAGGGAGGCAGCAACAAAATTAGGAATACGATGATGAACGGGCCTAGGGAACTGTGCAATATTGTGGGCCTCCATCATATCCCAAACCCTTTTTCGGATCACCCATTTCCAAGCTCTCGGGTCATTACTCACTTGTTTCTCGGCTTCTTGAGCCATGGACTCACGTGCCTTTGCATCAAGGCTTAGTCGCTCTGCTTCGTAGGCCGCCTCGTCAAATACGACGCCGTCTTTGCTTGCTCTGCAACTACCAGTACGAGTTTCCAGTTTGAGTGGGGTGCGAGTGATGGGGTGTGTAGAGAGAGAAAGTGAGAAGAGAGAGAGTAATTTGCATGGGGGTAGATTATTTTTGGGGAGTGAAAATGGGAATGATGATGATGATGATAAAGCCATGGAAGTTCCAGGATTATTCGCTACCGCAAAAAATTCAATATATTATATATTAATTTTTTAATATTTCCTTTTTTTAAAAGTTGAATTTTAAATCTTTATATCAAAAAAATTTCAAAAACATTTTTTGTAATAACTATGATTATAACCTTACAAAGTAATTTTCGGGATGAGCTGCAGTCGAACCAATATATTAAAATGTTCAATTTCGTAAGAAATTTTTTATGACTTGATGGATTTGATATACTCTAGTGTTTTTTTTATATAAATATACTGTAGTGTTATTTTCACAATTTCTGGTGGGCTAAATTTTTATAGACTTGTAATCAGAGAGATCTGAACAAATTCTTGGGCCTCAAATATTTGTCATCTCCGGACCATTTAGAAATAAAAAAGATGTAGTAATTTGAGTCATGCATGTTTCTAAATTGTATAGTAGGCATGAAGAATTAACAATTAGAGCACTGCAACAAATTTATTCAAAAATGTGTGTTAATTCATAGAGATTGTTTGCTGCAGAGTGCAGAGTATTAGGATCACTCTCAACAACTCAAAGACTCTGACAAAATTTATTTTCATCGAATAACCCAACTCGATCCATAATTCTTCAAGCACCATTCACAGGAGCTTCAGCCGGAGAACTAACCATCGAGTACTCTATCACTGATGCGGGTTGAGGAGGCGATTTTGAACTACAATAATCGCGAAGAATGTCACCTTGTTCTGACGTAAATCCTATGGAACTAAGCATAGAAGGCCAGCAGCCATGAGTAATGGTGCGAATGGCTCTACAACATTCCATTCCTAGGTAACTTTCACCGTTGAGGAGAAAGAGTACAATCTCATTCGAACATGATTTTAGTTCTAGGACTGCATTCCAACACTCACCCCTGTCACCTTCACCTTCTAGCCTAGCTGCAATGTCGAGATTCGTTGGCGTGTAGCATGTTGCATTAAGGACCAAAACAAGACATGAAAGCATTGTAATTGTAGTCTGAAGATTTTTGTGTGCCATTGAAATGGTGAAATGTGTCAAGTGCTGAGTTTTGAGGGAGGGAATGATTAATTTGACAAAGTTTGAGTTCTGTTGTGTGTATATATATATAGGGTAAAAGAATTTAACGGAGCTAATTAATTGTAGAACGTGTAGAGTCATTTTGCTTGTACGTTTTGGATGCTATACGTCTTTTTTTTTTTAATCTTGTAGTCATCTGATTTATTGAAGAGAAAAATCAAAAGACATTTTCATAACACTTCATGACTGATGCTTGAATACACTTCATATATATAAACGTAACTTCGAAATGACAATGAACAAGAACATTTATCTTGGGCCTGAAATGCTTGTTTTCCACTCGAATCATTTATCCACGAGATAAATCTTTGATATTTATAAAAAAATATCGAACCGAATTAATAAAAATTCAATTTTCACAAAAATAATCGAAAAACCGAACCGAACCAGAGCAGTTCGAATTTTTCTGTTGTCATCATTGCTCACTCCTGATAAAACTAATTTTGTGAGGTTTAACTAAAGCTAGCCTCGAGGTAGGGCTGAGCAAAAAACCGAATTGAAACCGAAACCGAACCGAAACCGGTGAAAACCGAACCGAAAAAACCGAAACCGAAACTGAACCGGCGGTTGCGGTTTTTGATTTTTAAAAACCGAGACTTTCGGTTCCGGTTCCGGTTATAGGTCAAAACCGAACCGAAAAAAACCGAACCGAACCGATCATTAAAATAAATAAATTTATTATATAATATATATATATATGTATATATATATAATTTAAGTATTAAATTTCCCTAGAACATAATTTTTTCAATTATATTTCATATTACAACATCAACTATACTAATATTGAATGTGAGAATATGACAACCCCTTTACAACATTTTATTCCTCTATTTTCCAATTAAAAACATATAATCAGGAGTAAACATCATTAGACATGATTATTTGCTTTTTAGATTGCATACTACGATAAAGAACATTCACATTTTGTTGATTCAACCTTAAAATTTGATTGTTAAAGTTTCTTACCTTTCTTTTGTAGTGTTATTATGCAGAATGTGATCAAATATTTGATTGTATAAAATTTGAATGTAAAAATATAATGATTTAAATTATATATTTTTTTCATTTTTATTTATCCGGTTTTTTAACCGAAACCGAACCGATAAAAACCGAACCGGTCTTTTTAAAACCGAAACCGAAACCGATGGTTCGGTTGCGGTTGCGGTTTTCAATTTTTAAAACCGAAGATATGCGGTTCCGGTTCCGGTTTCGGTCAAAAACCGAACCGAACCGAACCGTGCTCACCCCTACCTCGAGGTGATGAGAAAATGTGGATACATGGGTATTTTTCTTACACTAGGCCGAAAGGCCCAAAACTGTAAAAGATTCGGAAGAGCAGGCCAGGATATTCCAATGGGCCTCCTTGAGTCTTTGTCATTGTACAACTTCAGTCCACATTAAGATTTATTAAAGTGCCAAACATATCTCTTTCGTTTTTTCTCAAAAATCAAAATGAATAACACAAATAATAACTATCAATAAAAATACGATTTATTCATTTCATAAATTTCTAGAGAGTTGGTTATCAAATTACAAATTTCGAGTTCAAAATGTGTCGGAAAATAATTTATCTCTAAAAAACTTTTTTTTTGCTAAATTCTTTATTTCTCTAAAAATTTATGTTTCATCCGATTATACAATAAATTTACATTAACAGATTCACAGATACAGAAAGAACTGCAGTTTCCAGAATCGTGTGGTATTTTATTATTGTGTGTGTGTGTGTGTGAAATTAATTAGAGTAAAAACAGAGGTGCAGAGATTGTAACTTGCAAGTATAAGTTGCATGTGAAGTAAAGGCCCACTTTTGCTTTATAAATGGACAACAGTAAGTATATACAAAAAAACCCTGTACGTTGTTTTCCAGGCTTTAATTTCGTATTCAATTCCTTTCATTAATTATTATTTCACCACCAACAATTTGTAAATGTATGAAATTATGGATGGAGGGACCAATTTCCCCACATGAATGCCTTGGGACAGGAAAAAACCACTACATGGGTGCAACTCCACACAATATTACATAATCCACGATGGAATCGGATTGTAAATAAGTCGAAAAAAATAATATTTTAGTTAAATTTTATAAGTTAATATTGATTATAATTATATATTTTTTATTATTAAATATTTTAATTGATTATCATTACAAATTATATATTAAATCTAATTTATATATGTACGAGATAAATGGGTCGCGAGTCAGTAATTGAATTGCAATTTTTATCCATTATAAATATATATTTAATTGAATCAACAGTAATAATATTTAAATAATAATATTTTTATTGATGATTTTTTAAACTCTTCACAAAAATTCAATTGCGTCAAAAATCAATAATCCGAAAGCATAAAATGAATTTACGTTAAATTTATTCTAACAAATCTTATCTCGGAAGTGGACGAGAGTCGAAAACAAATACTAATACTAATACGATAAAGTATAAATTCTTATCATTTCAACTGGCCGATCACATCCGTACCTTTCAACTTATTCTTTTAATCGAGCCACTAATGCAAATACGATTTAGGAAGGAGTTCTTGCTAAATTTAATTTTCTCCATTGAAAACTTAACATTACTATCATAAAAGTTGTTGCACGCATTAAATTATTTTATCAAAGATTTTCGTATAATAAACACACGCAGTGGTAGCACAAGGGAATGGAGATAAAGTGAAAATAATTGTTACTGCTTTTGAAATTGAATCGAGTCCAAGCCAAGTATCCAATTTCTGTGTTTATAAACCCTAGAACAATTTCCCACCGACAGAATAGAAACCGCCCCACCAACACCTACTCCCAGCTTCGAACACAAGCTTGTGTGCTGTAGAGTCACTCTAATAAATAACTCGTTTATTATCTGATCTTTTTTATATATTCTTATTTTTGGAATAATTTAATATTTTGATTCGGTAAATAAATATGTTTCTTTCGGCAGTGAGTATGTGTTACGTGTTAATTATATTCCATACGAATATGAGATATTTGCAGGAAAGTCCCGATAATATGTTGAACATCTCATTCAAACTAGGACAATTTTGTAAAATCGACAAAAAAAATTAATATAAAACAAATAAACACGAGTTATTTCACAGATGTAAAAGTACTATATATTATTGAGCAACTTGTCAAAGAATCAAGAATATTAATCCCATCCGATTATTAACAGGTGAAGATAAATTGTATTAAACATTTTATTTCGAAATATATATTAATTTTTTCTCATCTTTTTTTTTTTTTTTTTGACTAATTTGGCTTATAGCCTTACAAATGAGTATCTGTTCTAAAGAAATTCTCGGGGTGAGCCAGGATCGAACCCATGACCTGGGACGACAGAGGATAAACCCTCAACCACTTGGGCTATCCAACCGTGATCATCTATTTTTTTAGCTAATAACCGATCGAGTCTAGTCAAATTATTTTTACATATATTTAATTTAAATCTTATAAATTCAATCCAAATTCATCCTTTAAATTTAAAGCTTAGAGTATTATTATTTTTTAATTCCCCTGTGACTTTAAAAAGTCAAGTTGAATAATATTTTAAATATTTATCCATGAATATAAAATAAAATAATTATATCTTATCACTAACATTAAAATATTTTAATTGTGGGTACTTCAAAAATTACAATCATCATAAATTGCAATTCGTGTACCTGTACTTTTTGTGTCAGACCACTTTAGATACTGACCTTCTAAAACTATCATTTTAGATACCAACATTTAAATTTTATTATAAAATGTGTATCTTTGTCAATTCTGTGTTAAATTTGAAAGCACATAAATGTGTCTGAAAGTGACAGAAATACACATTTTATAACAAAATTTAAATGTTAGTTCCTAAAGTTGTAGTTTTAGAAGGTCAGTATCTAAAGTGATCTGACACAAAAAATAAAGGTACACGAAGTGCACTTTACTCTCTAATCATGTAATAGTTGCGCAACAACAAATGACAAGGACCAACGAACTGTATACAACTCTCTCATTGGCTGGGCTGGCATTGCCAAGGTGACGTGGCAAATACACTGTCGGTTGTTATTAATCTTTGTTTTTGCCACGTGTTATTAATCTTTTAGTTCTTTTCTCTGTCCAATATAAGTAGTTAATTAATTGGTTGTTTAATTTCATAAAATTGTGCGTGCAATGTATATTTTAAATAATTATTCGGAACTCCGATTTTTTGAATAAAATTAATAACATTTTTAAAAAATCGCGTTTATGATTTGTATAATGTGGTATACCATTTTATGCGGTATGGAGGCGCGCCCTCGTGTACTTTCTGCGATGGGCGCGTCCTCTGGTAAAGTCGATCAGAGCTGATGACGAACGAGATTCAGGCTGATGTCGTCGGAGCCTATGATCATCAAGGTTTGGTAGGTGGAAATCGATAAAGCAAGGATCAATTGCTGGTGCCTAATATCGGATAATATCAGGCGCGCCCAAGGCTATAGTGTATGCCTGAGGCGCGCCCTATATGGAGGTTGGTCGAGCTTTGCTGTTCCTAGTCCGGTCAATTGTCAGTATTTATTTGTATTAAAGGTCATAGCTCCATATTCCTTGGGTTGCCCTCGTAGGGGAATTATGAAGGCATATTTGGCCTAATCTTGGAAGATCCTTTCCCTGTACTCAGGCGGGTTGTCCTCGTCTGGGGGCTTAGGACATGACCTACGATTTGTGGTGGATCTAGTGCTGGCCTTCAGTCATGGTATCCTTGGAAATAGCTGTAGTGGACCGGTTAGAGCCCACGGTTTCCGGGTCAATGTCGGATCCATGAAGTCCTTGGACCTTATACTGGGCTTTGACCTATCCAAACAAGCCCGAAAGTAGAGTCCTCTTCCAGGAAGGTTCCACTTGCTTTTTCTGCATTCGATTCGAAGAAGGAAACTCAGGTTTCCTAATGGGCCTCTGCTTTGCCAAGAACTACGTGGGCTTGATCTTCTATTTTGCCTATAAATAGAGGTACGTAGGCACATTGTTGGGGGTCGGAAAAATTAGAGCTCACAGCCGCCAGAGAACACAAAGCTCTAGTTATTCTAAAACCTAGCAATCTCAGCCCCCAATCTCATACAAACCACCACGCTCCGCCGCATCTCAGCCTCGTCAGATCTTTTTCCGGCAAAGAACCTCGATCTTTGTTGATTACCATATTTCTCCATCAACAAATTGGCGCTAGAAGGAGGGCACTTTCAACATCTAAGGAGAAAAGATGTCTCAACCAAAAGATCATCAGACGAAAGGTGGAAGGGAGCAAGAAACACGGTCGCCCGGCCGGAGTCATGGTCAGCATAACAGGAATTACCATAACCATGAGGAATATGTTCCTGAGTACACGGATGTTGGGCGAATTGTCGGAGGACCTCCTCCCGTTATGATGACCAACTCTGAGATAATGGAGCAGCTGTTTCTGATTGGTGATACGGTCAGGAGCCTCCACGAGAACTTCAATGGATTTGACGAGCGCCTGCGCACCCTTGAGCGGCGCCCTGGGAAAGAAGCAATGATAGAAGGAAGGGGTCATACCCTTGATGGAAGAGGCAGAAAACTTGAAGATAATCGGGGTGGAAGGTTTCACGGAGTCACCCCCAGAAGGCTAGAATTTGGGAGCGGTGCTACCAATCAGGATCATCAGGAGAATGTTGAAAGGGGTATAGTCCTAGCAGGAGAAGTCCAGCATCCTCCACACCCACATCGCTCGAGTCATGCTGTCAATCGAAGGCACAATGCCCAGGTAACCTCGGAGCACCGTAAACCTTTTATCCGTGACAGGAATGGAAGATTGGTCTTGCAGGGGGAAGAGGAGGACCAACCTCACAGGAGAGGGAAGCAGACAGAGGGAGGCCCCGTCATCAATCCTCTGCCTCTAAGATCAATCCACCCAGATGAGGGTTTTCCACGGAGAATAAACCCACGTAATCGCGAGGCTGTGTCAAATCGACAAGGAACGAGAGAGAATGATTATATGAGTCAGATGCCCCTCCCTCATTGGAGGCGTCACAACGCCGAACCCATCATCACCCCTGTTTATTCCGAAAACTCATCTGAAGACAGACGTCCCGCTCCTCGGGGGCAAAATACCCAAAGCAATCGAAATACCAGAGAAGGCGCGCCTAGTAATACTCGAGTGAACCAGAGCATGGATCCCCCCGTCGATCAAGTGGTGGGCGCGCCCGCCTTCCATGCAACGCCGGGCGTCCTCTCAGTGCCCGTCACCCCAGCGGAGGACGCGCCCCCTCCTCTCCAAGCCGCGCCCATCCCTCGGGACGCGCCCCTAGCTATTGCCCCCCAGGTAAGCCCTTTATCCCAACTTTCAGGAATGCAAAATATTCCTGGTGTAGGTTGTGTAAATGTTGATGAATTGAAGAAGCTTCTCACACTCCTCGACGGGGGAAGGCCTACTACCTTGGTGCAGGCCCCATCTCCCTTCTCTCAAGCAGTAAGGGACGCTCCACTCCCGCAAGGTTATCGAAGTACTACTGATCTCCGCTATCATGGAAACTCAGACCCAGTTGAATATCTGGGAAAATTCAACACGGACATGGATGTTTATCAGGTGCAGGCTCTGGCTAGATGTCGGCTCTTGGCTGCTACACTAAGGGATAGCGCTCAAATATGGTTTCAGAAGTTGGGAGCGGGAACTGTCACGACCTGGGACCAGATGCAACTTCTCTTCCTAACACAGTTCCAGGCTGCGGTGAAGTATGCTCCTCCGGTCACAACTCTAGCTAATGTCAAACAAAGGGACAATGAATCCCTCCAAGCATACTTCAAAAGATTCAATGCTGAAGCTACAGGAGTTAGGGGAGCGACGGATGATACCTTGAAAAGTTTCCTCATTGCAGGTTTGAGAGTTGGAACAGATTTCTGGAAACATTTGCAAGGGAAGGAGCCATCAACTTTGGCCTCCTTGTACGCCGAGGCAGAACCCTTCAAAAGAATCGAACAATCTTTGGAAGACAACAATCAATCGAATTCAAAGTCCAAAAATCTGAAGAAGAGGGATAGAACTCCACCTTCTGACTATAGGAGAAAGCCGACGAGTCCAAATCGGGTGAGTATGACGGATAGGAGGAACTGGAGCCCGCCTCAGTCCTATGAAAAAAGGAGAGACGGATATACCCCCCTGGTAGCCGGAGTAGAGCACATCTATGAAGTCAACAAAAACAAGGGATTGTTCAGGAGACCTCCTCCCCCATCGGCTTGGCAAAGCAAAGACCAGAAGAAATATTGCGAATATCACGAATCTGCGGGGCACAACACTCATGAATGTCGGCAACTGAAAGACGAGATCGAAGTACTGATAAAAGAAGGGCACCTCACCGAGTGGGTGAAGAAATACAAAGTTGATCATCCCTTTCCGAGGAGGGAGAGTAGGCCTGGCTTAGGAGCCAATAATGAGAAACCAACTTCAGAATCCACCTTTGTCAGAGAAGACAGCATTCACACTATATTCGGCGGACATCATATAGCAGGTGATGGAAAAAATGCAATGGAAAGATACGCAAAGGAAGCCAAGCACCGACCTCTTACTAATGTCAATAGCCTTTCTTCAAGGCCAACGAAACTCTTCAGAGGAGAATCCACAGACATTACCTTCACGGAGGAGGACGCCAAGTGGGTACATCACCCACATAACGACGCCCTAGTAATAGCAGTAAAGATCGGGACGGTGAATGTCCATCGAGTATTTGTGGATAACGGAAGCTCAGCAAACATCCTGTACTACAGCACATATAGAAAAATGGGACTTCTTGACAAAGACATGACCATGGAGAACATCTTCCTATATGGCTTTGGAGGAGAGTCTATCCCCGCTAAGGGAACCATCCGTCTTCCTGTCACTCTTGGAGAAGGAGCGCTCTCATCAACCCAGATCATCGAGTTTTTAGTAGTGGACCAGGAGTCAACTCACAATGCTCTGATCGGAAGACCGCTCCTGAAAGAGATGAGAGTCATCACTTCCATCTACCACTTATCTATGAAGTTTCCCACACCTGCTGGGATAGGATGTGTGAAGGGATGCCAATTCGATTCAAGGGAATGTTATAACAAATCACTAAAGGTGTTTGAGAAAACAAGAAGTCTAAGACAACCTCAGTCAACCAACATGATGGAAAACCGAGGAGAAGCCATAGTGAATGTTCTGTATACTGTGGAATTCCCCAAAGAAGAAGAGGCCTGGTACCTCGAGGACAAACCATGCCCTCAAATTCTAATGTTGGGAGCGCCTTCCACACCGGAGCCTGTGGTGGGAGACGCTAACGACGAAGAGACTGAAGAACAAACTTTGGCCAGAAAAAAGAAGGGCAAAGCGGTAGTACCCGAATCTCTTCCCGTCATTGAGTTGGAAGAAGATTGTCTCAGTTTTCCAAGAAAGGAGGGCGCGCCCTCTAAAGGTGAGAAGGAAGAAGACGATGTTAACTTTGACCTGGACCCTCGAATGCCTCTTGCGATAGAAAGATCAGGGCCAGCAGAAGATACATTATCCATCCCAGTAGATATGAAGGATCCTTCAAAAGTTTTGAAAATTGGTTCACACCTTGAACCCGCCTTACAAGAAGAGTTGATAAATTTCCTAAGATCTAACCTGGATGTTTTTGCATGGAGTCATGCTGATATGGTAGGGATAGATCCTAAAGTAATGTGCCACCATCTTAACATTGATCCCACAAAGAAAGGGATGAGGCAGAAACGTCGCCCAGTCAGCGGTGAAAGAGCTCAAGCATTGCGGGAAGAAGTGGACAGATTATTAGAAGTTGGCTTAATTAAGGAATCCTACTACCCTGAATGGCTAGCGAACCCCGTCCTGGTAAAAAAGCCCAATGGGAAATGGAGGACGTGCATTGATTTCACTGATTTGAACAAAGCCTGTCCTAAGGATAGCTTCCCTCTCCCAAGAATTGACCAGTTGGTAGATGCGACGGCTGGCCATGCACTCCTTAGTTTCATGGACGCATATTCGGGGTACAATCAAATTCCAATGCACGAGTCAGATCAAGAACATACCTCCTTTATCACAGATAGAGGACTATATTGCTACATTGGTATGCCTTTCGGCTTGATCAATGCGGGGGCGACCTATCAAAGGCTAGTGAACATGATGTTTAAAGATCAAATTGGTAAGACAATGGAAGTATATGTGGACGACATGCTGGTGAAATCTAAAGAAGCCAGCACTCATGTAAGACACTTGGAGGAGATGTTCAATATTCTCAGGAAGTATAGAATGAAGCTTAATCCTCAGAAGTGTGTGTTCGGGGTGGAATCAGGAAAATTCCTTGGGTTCATAGTCAATCATAGGGGAATTGAAGCAAATCCTGTCAAAATTCAAGCTCTACTCGACATGAAGTCACCAACCACCGTGAAGCAGGTACAGAGCTTAACTGGAAGGATAGCCGCTCTCAACAGGTTTGTGTCAAAATCATCAGACAAATGCAAAGAGTTCTTCCAAGCCATCAAGGGAGTAGCTAAGGACTTTGTGTGGACTCCAGAATGTGAAGAAGCCTTCCAGAAAATAAAAGAACATTTGGGGAAGCCGCCTCTGTTAGCTAAGCCAACTGAAGGGGAAACATTGATTCTCTACTTGGCCATTTCTGAATACTCAATTAGTGCTGTCCTAGTAAAAGAAGAGAACGACTCGCAGTCCCCAGTCTACTATGTGAGCAAGAGACTTCTCGACGCCGAAACAAGATACTCTAACATGGAAAAACTGGTCTACGCCTTGATACTGGCAGCAAGAAAACTAAGGCCCTACTTTCAGGCTCACAAAATCGAGGTCAGGACAGCTTATCCACTCAAACAAGTCATGCATCGGCCAGAGACATCAGGGAGAATGCTGAAATGGGCAGTTGAATTGGGGCAATTTGACATCGAGTATAAGCCAAGGAGTTCTATTAAAGGACAGGCTCTAGCAGATTTTGTTTTAGAATTTCCACCAGACTTTGAAAATAATGAACATGCCATGATTCCGGTAGAAGCGGCACAAACCTCTCTAAGAAGAGAGAGGGAAATTCCAAAGGCATGGTGGACATTGCATGTTGATGGAGCAGTGAATAATGAAGGAGCCGGGGCCGGCATAGTCCTCATCAGCCCTGAAGGACACCGTCTTATGAGCGCAATCCACTTTGCCTTTCGAGCCACTAACAACGATGCGGAGTATGAGGCCTTCATTGCTGGAATGAAACTGGCCCTTGGGATGACAGCAACTCACTTAGTTGTCAAAAGTGATTCGATGTTGGTAGTATATCAAGTGAAAGGAGGGTATCAGGCAAGAGGTCCCAAGACAGAGATGTATCTCGAATGTGCCAAGCACCTGATAACGAAATTTACAGAGGTTCGCATAGAGCAGATCCCCCGAGGTCAAAACTTCGAGGCAGATGCCCTGGCAAAACTAGGATCACAAAAAAATGCTACAATGTTAGGAGTCATCCCCCTGGAAATTCGGGAAGCGCCAAGCATCCCAAGGGAAGAGGTTATGACAATTGATAAAAAAACTCTAGAAGAAATCACATGGAAAACACCTATTTGGGAATTTTTGAAGAAAGGAAAACTTCCAGAGGACAAGGGAGAAGCTAGGAAACTTCGGTACAAAGCAGCCAGGTATGTGGAGTATGATGGGGCATTATATAGAAGAGGATTCAACCAACCCTTACTTAAGTGCATAGATGGAGAAGAGTGCACTTACATCATGAGAGAGGTACATGAGGGTATCTGTGGCAACCACTCGGGGGGTAATTCCCTAGCCATGAAAATTCTCAGGCAAGGATACTATTGGCCTACAATGAAGAAGGATGCCTATGAATTCGCTAGGGCATGTGACAAATGCCAAAGATATGCCAACTACATCGCAAGCCCGGTGGCTTCTCTTACCTCCATGACAAGCCCATGGCCGTTCGCCATGTGGGGGATCGATCTAATAGGAGAATTGCCAAGAGGGAAGGGAGGAGTTAAATATGCCGTGGTAGCAGTAGATTACTTTACGAAGTGGGCAGAAGCCGCTCCTCTCGCGACCATAACAGCCAAGAAGATAACAGACTTCGTATTCAACGCCATTGTTTGCAGGTTTGGTATCCCGTACAAGCTGATCTCTGACAATGGAAAGCAATTCGACAGCAAAGAGTTGAGGACCCTATGTGAGAACTTGTCTATAAAGAAAGATTTTGCGGCAGTATACCACCCTCAAAGCAATGGACAAACCGAAGCCATCAATAAAATCATCAAGCACACCCTGAAGGCCAAGTTAGAGGAAAGCAAGGGAAGTTGGCCGGAAGAACTACCTCAGGTAAAAAAAAAAAAAAAAAAAAAAAAAAAAATTTCAATATGCGTAATCTATGGAAGGATGGTATATGATAAACACTTTCAAACCCCAGGTGTTATGGTCTTACAACACTACTCCTAGAAGTACCACAGGGGAGTCGCCTTTCGTCCTAACATATGGATGTGAAGCCATGGTGCCAGTTGAGATCGGAGCTGGGTCCTTGAGGAGGGACAAACCTCAGGTAGAAAATACAAAGTTTTATTTGAACTACACTGAAGGAATCATGATTATTGTAGTAGTAAAACCCTATAATTTTTCAGGAAGAAGTCCAGGAGGTGAATCACAGACTCTACCTAGACCTGCTGGAAGAGACACGAGCTAATGCTCAAATAAGGTTAGCAGCATATCAGCAGAGGACGGCAAGATATTACAACTCAAAGGTTAGAGAAAGGTCAATTCAAGTAGGTGACTTGGTGCTGAGGAAGGTGATGCCCCATGCCAAAACAGCAAGTCATGGAGTATTTGGACCTAACTGGGAAGGACCATACAAAATCAGAGCAGCATTATGGAAGGGTACTTTCTACCTAGAAGACTTAGAGGGCAAATCCATTCCAAGAGCATGGAACGCGGAGCATTTGAAGAGATATTTTCAATAGGGCAAACCCTTTATATTTTTGTTTTGTGTTTCTAAAGACAATTTTTGAATTATCAGTATTAGAAGTAAAACTTAAATTTACTCCAGGGGGGTAACAGGCATATGGTGTGCTAGTTTTGATGTATGGTAAACTATTTTCTTTGAAAGATCTTAACTATGCGTGATGGATTAAGGCAAATATGTGTGCCAGAAGTTGTTACGTGCCTTGTCAAACTTTACCACAGCAATCGAAGGGAGAAAATTATCCAAGAGGTGCGAATATTTTCATGATAATCAGAAAAAGGTAACAAGAATTATAAGGCGCGCCCTAAGTCAGAAATCGATGAACAAATTTTAAACAAAGTATGCATTAAAGTGACAATATAATGTCCAATTGATAAACTACGTGAGGAGGGCGTGCCCTCCACCCTTCTGCACAAAACACTAACGCCTGCATGAATAATAAACGAGAAGAATAATAATTTGACCACAGGGAAATCAGGCGCGCCCAACAAAGTAGATAAAAATCATTCATAAAGATAAACGAGTCAAAATGTTTACAATTTGTAGGGTTTTACAGAGGACCCACACCTCGAAAAGTAAATGTTTTCATTCTTGTGGAGCAAAGGAGTTGATTGGAGAAACTTCAAGAGCAGTGGTTATGGGGGCGTCGCCTTGGTCAGGGCGCGCCTTACCTCCTTCAATTGGAATTTCCTCAGTTGATTGAAGGGCTTCTGCTAGCTGGGCCTGGACGTCTTCTTCCAACTCTGATTTCTTGGCTGCGATGGATTCAGCCTCCTCCGCCTTGAACTCCTCTATAAAGGTCTTTGTAGAGGGACCCCACCTAGACCAATCAAAGTTTGGTTCAAAAGCCAAGAACCCGCGTAAAAAGTCGTGAAAACCCAGCTCCTTGCCTTCCTCCTTGCCTTCTTCTTTAACTGCCTCTTTCTCCTCTTGCCAGGCGCTCTTCTCTATGTGAAAACCGTCAATGATCTTCACCATATCTTCCTTGTCCTTTCTAACCTGCTCCAAGGAGGTGTTTGCTAAGGCAAGGTTGGCTTCAGATGTGGAAAGCTTGGCCTTGACGGAAGTCAACTCAGCCTCTAGGCGCGCCCTAGCCTGGGTTGCAACTGTCAGCTCTGTCTGACGGGTTTCTTCATTCTTCTCCAACTCCGTGAGACGCGCTCTGTCCTTTTTCCAAGAGCGTGACCTGTTCATCACATGGAAATATACTTCTCCAGCCGAGCGGATAAGGGCGTTATCAGCCTCATCTTCCTTCAGAGAAGACCAAAAAGACAAGTCCTCATCCGTTATCAGAGGGTGAGCCAATTCCCCAACAACCGTTGAAACTAGCAGACTGGAGGCCGAACTTTCAATCCTCTGCTTCTTCGAAGAGGGCGCGTCCTGAGCAGGTGGTGCCCTGAGAGAAGTCTGGGCTTTGATAGGGGACTTTTTCTTGAGGATTGCAGGGGGATCAGATTGTTTCTTTGAAACCTCAACCTTCTTTGGCTTCGTGGAGCCCCAACCTCGTGGAATTTTCGGCATACCTACAACACAAATGGAAAATGTCAGTAAAAAATGTGTAAAGAAATAAATACATGACTCTAGGCGCGCCATGAAAAGAAGAATACAGGAACATGCAACATTAAAGCTGAGATGAAATTTATGGACGCGCCCTAGAAACTACAGAAATTTATGGACCTTCTAGGTCGCTGTCATTTGAGGAGACGCCTTGGGAATCATCGTCACCTGAGGACGCGTCCTCAACATACGGAACAGGCTCTATTGAACCCACCTTCTCGGAAAGAAACCCAACCTCTTTTAGTTTGTCAAGAGTGATTAAATTCTTCAAATATTTTTGGTCTTGGGGAAGGCTCAAGACAGTTTCTGCCCTAATAAGGGCGGCGCCACTCAAATGGACTTGTGTCCTGGTAACTAAGGAAAAGAAATATGTTAAAATAAGAAAATAAAAGGGCGCAAACTGGTATAGGTAGGGCGCGCCTACAAGACTTACTTGGGACTCTGTTAAAGCGAACCCGGACACGCTCGGTGTCATAGACGTAAAAATAGGGTTCCTTCCATTTTTTGACATTCGAAGTTTTTCCCTCAGAAAAACCACGTTTGTTATGCTTCTTCCATACCACCAAATAGTAATATCCGATACTGCTTTGCCTCAAGGAAAAGAAGTGGCTGAATTCTTCCATTGTGGGCGCGCCAAAGTTGAGGGAATGATACATAGTATATAAAGCAATGACGAATTTCCAGCCGTTTGGAGATAGTTGGATAGGAGCTATGTCGTACCATTCGCAAATTGCTCGGAAGTAAGGGTGAAGGGGCGCGCCAATACCCAACTCGACCAATTTTGGCGTGATCACCATCCTGGGGATCTTCATAGGTTGAAGGTCAAATCTATGGGGACGCATTCGTCTTGAGGGGATCGCCCACATACCTTCTTGGTCAAAGTATTTCATGGTCCAATCAACTTCAACATCAGTGACTGTTGACCTTAGTCCGACGCATGCCAACTTTCCATGGCGCGCCCTAATTGCGTCCTTCTCTTTTTCAGTCGCTTCTCTCCCGGCCCAATCAAGATCAATCTCGTAATCCGCAACTTTCCAATGACGGAAGGGGACGGGCGAAGGAGGAGGAGATAGGAGCGAGTCATCCTCTTCAGGCGCGCCTTTATTTGTAAGAGAGGTCTCTGCTGGTTCCCCCATTGGCTCCTTGTATTTTCTTCTTCTGTCGAGTTTTGCTACTTCTTCCTCTATTTCGGTTTCAGGATCTATGTTCACTGAGATAGGGCGCGCCTCATCACGGGACGCCGTCTTTTGGGGGACGGTCTCGGGAATGACTGGTAAGACAGGCGTCTCTTCGTTGAAGTCTAACTCGTGTCTGTTCTTACTTAGGTGCTCCATGAATCTTTGAACCGCTCTTTTTGTTCTCGAGGAAAGAGGTGGGGGAGTTCGTGTAGGTGTAATGGTCTCGCCGAATCTTTCGAAGACAAATTCGCGAAAAGGGTGGAAAGGGAGTTGAGACGCGCCTTCACGGACCATCTGAAATGAAGACAAAATCAACACTTAGTACGTCCTTGAAAAGGCGCGTCTCGAAGGTAGGGTAACAGGAGCCAATGTGGTGTTGGGCGCGTTATAACAAAAGTTAAAAAAGGAAAAATAGGACGCGCCTGGGGCATACCCGACTATACTCCAAGGGTAATTGGGCGATTAAAACTATAATAGGTCTAAATCGACGCAAAGGTGCCCTCGTAACATGTAGGGCGCGCCCTAACTCTATGACAATTCCAAGAACATATTCTAACTAATAGAATAGTGAGTCAATAAGATCTACGACATATATATACAATTATACACACGAAGAACACTGATGAACATGCAAGAACTCGAACAGACCTTTTTGAATTCCAAGAGCAATACTGGGTGGAATTAAACAAAAAAGGTGGCATTACATACCTACTAAAGTGACGAGCTTTTTGAACCCCGAATCGTGATTTTTGAGCGGAGGAGACGCCTTGAATGAGCCTTAGAAGTTTGTTGCGGTTGAAAAGAGAGTTTTGAACTATGAGGAATAAAAACAAAAAGAGAAGTAAAACAATATATATATATATAGATGGGACAGGAAGGACACGTGGCGGCTATTTATTGGTCCTCGATTCGAGGATCGAGGAAAACATCATCATTTGCCTTGTCCGTGTATATGTATGTATAAACTGACTAATGAACTTCCTTAAGCCGCGCCTTGTTCTTGAGGCGCGCCGTGATCAGCCAGAATAGTGATTAATTCGAGTTGAAGATTTCCCAAGTAAATGTATGTCCAATTTAGGGTATGGGGCGCCCAAGTGTGAGGACATGGGGAAATTCTTTCGAACATTTACAATGATCTCAAGACTTGGGGGGTAGTTGTGGTATACCATTTTATGCGGTATGGAGGCGCGCCCTCGTGTACTTTCTGCGATGGGCGCGTCCTCTGGTAAAGTCGATCAGAGCTGATGACGAACGAGATTCAGGCTGATGTCGTCGGAGCCTATGATCATCAAGGTTTGGTAGGTGGAAATCGATAAAGCAAGGATCAATTGCTGGTGCCTAATATCGGATAATATCAGGCGCGCCCAAGGCTATAGTGTATGCCTGAGGCGCGCCCTATATGGAGGTTGGTCGAGCTTTGCTGTTCCTAGTCCGGTCAATTGTCAGTATTTATTTGTATTAAAGGTCATAGCTCCATATTCCTTGGGTTGCCCTCGTAGGGGAATTATGAAGGCATATTTGGCCTAATCTTGGAAGATCCTTTCCCTGTACTCAGGCGGGTTGTCCTCGTCTGGGGGCTTAGGACGTGACCTACGATTTGTGGTGGATCTAGTGCTGGCCTTCAGTCATGGTATCCTTGGAAATAGCTGTAGTGGACTGGTTAGAGCCCACGGTTTCCGGGTCAATGTCGGATCCATGAAGTCCTTGGACCTTATACTGGGCTTTGACCTATCCAAACAAGCCCGAAAGTAGAGTCCTCTTCCAGGAAGGTTCCACTTGCTTTTTCTGCATTCGATTCGAAGAAGGAAACTCAGGTTTCCTAATGGGCCTCTGCTTTGCCAAGAACTACGTGGGCTTGATCTTCTATTTTGCCTATAAATAGAGGTACGTAGGCACATTGTTGGGGGTCGGAAAAATTAGAGCTCACAGCCGCCAGAGAACACAAAGCTCTAGTTATTCTAAAACCTAGCAATCTCAGCCCCCAATCTCATACAAACCACCACGCTCCGCCGCATCTCAGCCTCGTCAGATCTTTTTCCGGCAAAGAACCTCGATCTTTGTTGATTACCATATTTCTCCATCAACATATAAATTTATAAAATACTTTATTATACCTGTAGTTGGATATCGAAATCAAACATATAAAGGTGGGTGGATAAAATAATTGTCACTAACTTTACTAATTCACAATTATTGTCATGTGTCCACCGACGAAAATGGGGTCCATTTGTGATTTGTCCTCTTGTGGGACCGACTTTACACGTGGCTGCTAACAACTTTACAAATCAACCATACATCTTTGACTTTGTAAAAGTATATCTTTTGTCTTTATTATATAATATTAATTTTAATATATTTTAAAAAAATAAAGTAAATTATAATAATATGTGATTGCTAAATTTTGAAGTTTTTATATTTTTATAGATAAAATTATAATTATTTAAGTATAATATGTTTCTTAACGGAATTCGAGTTTTATCTATATTTGTTTGTAATATCATATAGAAAGTTTTTTTTATTGGCGAATATTCAGTGTTTAATTATATTCTAACATTTGAACTCGAATCCATGATATTGATATCACCTACCGTTTAACAACCCCATATACTAGTAATAATGCCGTAAAGGTTATCCTCACTATAAAATTAGCATCATTTCTTTGTACGTGTTAAAATCTTGTTAAGCCAAAGCCAAATTATCATCAAATATTTGTAGTAATTGTTTAACTTGGACGGGAAATCATTATCTTAATCATGTTTAGTAATCATTAATCATGATTCACATAGTGTGTATATTAAATATATTGTGTTGACAGGCTTTTGGAATATTCGAACTTTATGTAGTACAGTAAAATATTAGGGTGAAAAGTTGTGTCAATTTAGTTAATCAAATATTTTTATGATTCAGATGGTGTGTATATTATATAACTTAAATTTTGGAAATAAATAACTTATTTTTAAGGAAAATATATATAAATGCATTTTTTAGAAATAAATATTCATTTTTTATTTTAAATATAATATTTAACTTTAAAATTTAAAAATAAATATTTATTTTCAAAAAATATACATAATCAAATACTTTTTTAAAAAAAATAACTTATTTTTTAAACCTGCCCTAATCAAACGACTTTTAACGGAATTGGTATGGTTTGGTTGGTTAGCAAAGTATAAACCTTACAAGATAATCCTACTACTCTCCATATTTATTTAGTTATAAATTAAATATATTACAAAACAATCCATATCCCAAAAGTCAAAACTAGTAACAGTCTATATGTTAATCTGGATCACAAATAATTTGTAGAGTAAAATTTATTGTTTCGTTTAGGCCACAAATAAATTTATAGATATAGTGTGCTTTTGTAGTTTAATAGTGTGGGTGTTACTTAAATTTAAAATAAATTATTTATTTTTTTTATATTTTTTTACATATTTTCATATTTTTTTAAAGATAAATATATATTTTAGAATTTTAAAACCAAATATTATTTTCAAAATAAAAAATAAGTTACTTATTTTCAGAAAAAGTACATACATATTACTTTTTCCGGAAATAAGGACGTATTTTCCGAGAAAAATGATTGTCAATAACTTATATTTTGGTTAGGATTTATCTTATTTTTTTAGACATTATGATTAGGTTTTGATTTTAGCTCAGATAATTTTTTTAAAAATAGGTAGGATCAAAATTTTGATATTTAATCTTTTGTGTTTATTTTACTTTTCAGGTATTCGGAGAGGTGGGGACTTTTATTTTCAGATTTTATTATTTTTTGATTAGACGATAAACTTTGTTGTAGGAATTTACAATAAAACACTTGCTGTTTCTCCATTAAAAAAAGAAAAGAAAAGAAAAGATACATCTGCATCTCGAGTGATTTAATTGCTTCAATAATGTGGTAAAAATATTCAGCAGGAAATTAAAGTATGAACTGCAAATATCTGAAGCATTTAATTGCAATATATTCCAGTGCAGAGATCCGTTTCTATATCATATCTGTATTATATTACTTTATAACCTGTGTAAAATACAATTTCTTTAGTATATATAATTATTTATTTATATTAAAATAATATGTGCATATTAATTCTTTTTGTATTTCCTTTATTTTTATATTTATTCAAAATACAATCTTACAATTTTGCTAATAAATTAAAATTAATTACATAAATATTAAATTTGAATATGATGGTAATATAATTTCAGCTCTAAATTTTTAATAATAATAATAATATAAATACTAAATTTTAATATATTATTTATGAGATTTAAATTAAACATAAATAATGGATTTTAATATGTTATTGAGTAAATTCGAATTTTAAACATATATTAATATATTTAGAGTTATAAATTTTAAATTTAAATATATTTTACCAAGGAGTATTGAATGAGCATTTCAACATAACATAACTAGTACATACAGTGTGTCTAAATTGTGAAGCTTGCAATTTCTTGTCACAAGATGAAAAGAGTCGAATCATCTTTTTCATTTTCGACAACTCACACTAAAACCGTGAGTGATAGCCCATGATTACCAGACATACATACATACATATACATACAAGATAGCGACACTAATTTAATCATTTACTGCTAGTCTCTCTTTATTTAACCAATTTTTAGTCTTTTACTATTTTCAATTTTGATAAAGAAAATAAAAAAGAAGGTTTAGTTATTTTCACCATTTTATCAACCCCACCGCAGCTCCACCGTAGCTAGGTGGGGCCCGTTTCTCTACCACCACCAAGTGGGTCCCATTTTATTACTCCACCCCCATGTGTTTTCTTGATCATCAAAATATTACACAACACACAGATCCATCTAACCGATCTCTGACCCTTTTGCCTTGAGCCTTCAACTACCCCCCCCTCTCATTCTCTCTTTATAATTATTATAATTAGTTATGTGTATATTTAGAGTTTTCCCATTCTTTAACCACAGTAGTTGCCACTGATCAAAGTATCAAACCACTCTGTACTGGCTTATTCTCAACTTGCAAGAAAAGAATATAAATATTTATATATATATTTTTTAATTTACTAGTAGTCCTATTATTAGACATCATTTTTGTGTATACTTTGAAACATTAAAGCAGTGCAATACAAGGTGTATACATACTATATGTATTTGCTGTTCACATATCACTATCTCCCTTTTTTTTTAAGTGGGGTTGGTGTTTTCTGTGATGGGTGTTTAAGAGAGTGAGTAAAAATCCTTGCTTTCTGCTTATGAGTCTTGGGTGTGTGTTTGTGTGTTAAAAAGATTGAATCTTTAAGAGTTTTGGGGGGTGTGCGTATGTGTGTGTGTGACATTTGGGGGTTTCATGGATACTAAAGGAAGGCTTGTTGCTGGTTCTCACAATAGGAACGAGTTTATTCTTATCAATGCTGATGAAGTGGGAAGGGTAAGTCTCTCCCAAGTTAGATATGTGTGTGTGTGTGTAGATTTTGCATTGTGTATGAATTGGATTTTAACTTTCTTTTTCTAATTGTTCTTGAATTTTGGGATTTTGTGGTAATATTGAAGGAGCCCATATGCTTAGATTTTTCTTTTGTTATTTGTCGTTCTTTGATTTATGTTAATTGCCACATATCTTTGGTATGCTGATTAAGATTTTAAAAAGGCTAATTGTCTCCTTCCTCCTTTAGGTAAACTTCTTGAGCACAACAAAAGTAATGGACTTTGTAATCTAAACTCTAATGACCATTACATATTACAATAGATTCATACTACTTTTGTATTTCCTGCTTGTATTTGCTTAGATTTCAGATCTACTCATAGATAACAAGTTTAGTAGATTATTATAGGGATGCTTAACTATGTGATGCCCTTGAAGTCTTAGTTGCCTTTGCCAAAGTCTTGACAATTCTTGATTTGATACTAATCTGAGATTTCTGATTGTGTGGCTGTTATAGGTGACTTCTGTCAAAGAGTTGAGTGGGCATTTTTGCCAGATTTGTGGAGATGAGATTGAGGTGACTGTGGATGGGGAGCCATTTGTTGCGTGCAATGAATGTGCTTTCCCTGTCTGCAGAAACTGCTATGAATATGAAAGAAGAGAGGGCACTCAATCATGCCCTCAATGTAGAACCAGATACAAGCGCGTTAAAGGTAATACAAACTTCTCAAATTGTACTACCTCCTTATCTGGTATTTTGTTATTAATATTTGTTAATCCAATTATATACCAGGAAGTGCAAGAGTAGATGGAGATGAAGAAGAAGATGAATTTGATGATTTAGACAATGAGTTTGAGTATGAGAGCAATAACGAAAGATACCACCAACACGTAGGAGATGCCAACACCCTATCTGGTCGCCATACTATTGGCCGTGTTCCATCAAATGCTTCTGGAGTGACTACAAACTTAGAGATGGATTCCTCTACTCTTAATCCGGAAATACCTCTCCTTACCTATGGTCAAGAGGTACACTGACTTGATATAGCTCTCTATATAGTTGTCTTGTTAGTATTGAGGGCATGCATTTTCTGGCTTATAAAACATATCTCTCTGTCTAAAACAGGATGATGCTATTTCAGCAGACAAGCATGCTCTTGTTGTTCCCCCATTTATGGGCAATGCAAAGCGAGTTCATCCAATGCCATATTCTGATTCTTCACTTTCTTGTATGTTTCTCAGTTATTTAAAGCTTAATTTTTTGTAGAGCTTAGCAAGTTAGCTGGCTTACTGTTTTCTTGCTGTTCTTGCAGTTCCACCTCGACCAATGGATCCCAAAAAGGATTTGGCAGTTTATGGATATGGTAGTGTAGCATGGAAGGAGAGAATGGAGGAGTGGAGGAAAAGGCAGAATGATAAGCTTCAAGTGGTTAAGCACCAAGGAGAGAATGGAGGTGATATGGACGACCCTGATTTGCCCAAGTAAGTGGAATCTATTTTCTTTGTTGGTTGGCTTCTTGCATGTAATAATTATGTTTTTTGAGAAATAATGTGTATCCCCTTTATTTGGTTATTGTACTTCTGAGTTGTGAGACCTTATTATATTTTGCTGGCTGATGTCTTATATTATTTTATTTTTCAGTTTTCTGTAATTTGTTATATCTAAATGTGTCTTATTATTAATTTATCTGTGTATTTGTATATGAAGATATTATATGTTATGTAGTAGTACTGGACTGATTATATTTACATAGATATGCAGTAAAGTCCAGAATTTTCTTGCAGTGATATAGACAGAAAAATCACCCAAGCGTTCTTTGATATAGATAAAGTGTTCATGATGGATTGAAAAGATAATATACTTAACTAGTATTCAATTCTGCAAGTCACCTGCAAAGAAAACTCCATAAAAGTTTTATGTTTTGACAGCATATTTTGATATCAAACCTTCAAATTTAATCTGAAATGAAACATTTTAAACTTTATTAGTATGCTTTTTGTCTGGATGGTGAAAGTACAGTAAATACTGATTGAGAAAAAAGAAAATATAGTTTTCTCCGATTCCCTTTTCTCTAGTCCTTGTTTTAATCCTGGATAACATTTTTTCCTTTTGCAATTGTCTAGGATGGATGAAGGTAGGCAGCCATTATCAAGGAAGCTACCGATTCCTTCAAGCAAGATAAATCCATACAGGATGATCATTCTTATTCGTATGGCCATTCTTGGATTGTTTTTTCACTATAGACTTCGCCATCCGGTCCATGATGCCTTTGCATTGTGGTTAACATCAGTTATCTGTGAAATATGGTTTGCTGTATCGTGGATATTTGATCAGTTTCCAAAATGGTCACCTATTGAACGAGAAACATACCTGGACAGACTATCCCTAAGGTACATTATACAGGGTTTTATATGTGTGCGTAGATGTGTAGGTCAAATTGTCGTGAATTTCTTTTCTTGTTTATGCGCTCTGATTGTAAGATTCTGTCAAAAATGGTTTCAGATACGAGAAAGAAGGGAAGCCTTCAGAGTTATCTCCAGTCGACGTCTTTGTAAGTACGGTGGATCCTTTAAAAGAACCTCCACTTATCACTGCAAACACAGTGTTGTCTATTCTTGCTGTGGACTATCCAGTGGATAAGGTTGCTTGTTACGTCTCTGATGATGGTGCTGCCATGCTGACTTTTGAGGCCCTCTCTGAAACATCTGAATTTGCAAGGAAGTGGGTTCCTTTTTGCAAGAAGTTTAATATAGAACCTCGAGCACCAGAGTGGTATTTTGCTGAAAAAGTTGACTATCTGAGAGACAAAGTACATCCCACATTTGTAAGGGAACGCCGTGCAATGAAGGTGTGCAATTACCTCTTTACAATATATTTTGGATATTTCGACTATTTATAAGCCGAGTTGAATTAACTTCACGTAAAGAATGCTGTAATAAAGTATTTGTATTTATATTTAATGTGAATTCTTTGATTAGTAGTTAAACTAATGCTTAAAGTCTATTACTTGACATCATACTTTTTATGCCTCTGCATTGTGCTTATATCTTAGATGAAGGAATATTCTAGTGAATACAATAATGCTTTTTGTAGTTGGCATTATTCGATTACTTGGGGGACTGGGTCAGTTTTTCTCAGATTGATAGCACGCGTCTGTTTATTAACCATACGGTGTTATTATTTACTGTTGCAGAGGGATTATGAAGAGTTTAAAGTACGCATAAATGGATTGGTTGCGATGGCGCAGAAGGTTCCGGAAGAGGGGTGGACAATGCAAGATGGTACTCCCTGGCCTGGAAACAATGTTAGAGATCATCCTGGAATGATTCAGGTTTGTGGAATTTTCTTTTGTTGCTTTCTATGTTGTTTTTTTGCCATACAAATAGGTGCAAGGCTGACACTAGTTGATTTTTGGAATGAAATAACAGTTTTGATTCACATGTACCCAACAGGTGTTCCTAGGTAATAATGGTGTCCTCGACACTGATGGAAATGAGTTGCCTCGTCTAGTCTATGTTTCTCGTGAGAAGAGACCTGGGTTTGAACACCACAAAAAGGCTGGTGCCATGAATTCTCTGGTAAGTTCCCCACCCCGCTTTATTTTTAGTCCACTTTGCATCTTCACTCAGTTCTGAAAATTCATCAAGTCTAAATGTATTTTCTGAATATATTTGCTTCTTCCTAATTTGATGGTTATCAAATGATCTTTGCAGATCAGAGTCTCAGCAGTCATCTCAAATGCACCATACCTACTCAATGTCGATTGTGATCACTATATAAACAATTGTAAAGCACTCAGAGAAGCAATGTGCTTTATGATGGACCCTACATCTGGAAAGAAAATATGCTATGTGCAATTTCCCCAAAGGTTTGACGGGATTGATCGTCATGATAGATACTCAAATCGCAATGTAGTATTTTTTGATGTGAGTAAAACACCATATTATAGATTCACTGTGTGTGCATCAGTGCATGCACAGATTCACGTTTTAATCCTGACATTGAGGCACCTTCTGTGGATGTCTTAAGCAGGGTGATACTAGTATGTTCTTACTAATATTTTTCCAATGATCTACAGATTAATATGAAAGGTCTAGATGGTATCCAAGGACCGATATATGTTGGGACAGGTTGTGTATTTAGGAGGCAAGCACTTTATGGATACGATGCACCAGTTAAGAAGAAAACCCCAGGAAAAACTTGCAACTGTTTGCCAAAATGGTTTAGCTGCTGTTGTGCATCTCGAAAGAAGACCAAAAAAGATAAGTCCAAGGAGAAGAAGGATAAGGAGAAGAAGAAGCCAAAGAGCAGGGAGGCTTCGACACAAATACATGCACTTGAAAATATCGAGGAAGGAATTGAAGGTAAATAATCGGGTTATTAGTAATTTTGCTCAATAAATTTACATGTCAAGTTTCTGATTGTTGTTTCAAGATGCTCTAGACTTCCCATATACTAAATTATCTGTATATTGCTATATTTGTAGCTTCTAAAGGATCATAGTTCTTTCTGCATTCATGCTTTTCCTCACTGTTATCAGAAATGTATTCATTCCCCTAAATTCATTAGTCACTGTATGGTGCTCACATTTGCATGATTGATATCCTAGATTAAACCTGTGATGGGCTTACATGAATCATTATTGCAGGAATAGATAGTGAAAAAACAACCCTCATGCCACAAATAAAATTTGAGAAAAAGTTTGGACAATCACCAGTGTTTATAGCGTCAACGCTTCTAGAAGAAGGTGGGGTACTGCCAGGAGCAACTTCAGCTTCACTCTTGAAAGAAGCCATTCATGTTATTAGTTGTGGGTATGAAGACAAAACAGATTGGGGAAAAGAGGTACATGACAGTTGCTTCAACATTTCAAGTCATTTAGTTGTTTTGCTTCTAGCACGATTTTTACCTTTGACTATATTTGATGTATAGGTCGGGTGGATATATGGCTCTGTGACTGAGGATATATTGACCGGATTCAAGATGCACTGCCATGGCTGGCGATCTGTCTATTGCATTCCTAAAAGGCCTGCCTTTAAAGGGTCAGCTCCCATCAATCTTTCTGATCGTCTGCACCAAGTTCTTAGGTGGGCCCTTGGATCCGTAGAGATTCTCATGAGCAAGCATTGTCCCATCTGGTATGGGTATGGGTGCGGTTTAAAGCCACTGGAGCGATTTTCTTATATAAACTCTGTTGTCTATCCTTTGACATCTGTTCCCTTAGTGGCTTATTGCACATTGCCGGCTGTCTGTCTTCTCACTGGAAAGTTTATCGTGCCAGAGGTAATATGAATTGGATTACCGTATGTTGATTCATGTATTTTTCCCCTTCCACACCAGTAATCATTCAATTGACTTGGATTTCAAAATTTTGATTTAAACTGGAACTCTGGCAAAACCTTGCTAAAATCTTTTATTTGTGTGAATTAATCAACTGTCTACTTTAAAATAATGCACGTGCTAATATTTCACTAGTGGTAACCATAAACAGTTAAAGCTATGTTTATTCGGAGGGATTAAGTTTGTGTTTGGACCATAATCCTTTAAAAATTATGTTCCTTTGTTTTGTAAAACCATACTTGGGATGATAGTTCGATGACAAGAAGAGATTAAACAATGGCTTGTTAGAGGGTATTAAATAATACCTTCTCCAACCAATTAGTAGAATGGATTTAATAGTCCTATCCCCTATTGTGAGTGAAACAAACATGAGATTTGACTATTTAAAAGGCTATAATACCTGGACTCTAATTCCTTGAAACAAACATAGCCCTAGTTTTTTCTGCCCATTTTCCTTATATATTAGGATTCACTATGCACATTTGGACAACTAATAAAGTAGTGCTTTGACTATTTGATAGTATTATTGTACGAAAAAACCATGCGGTAGAGTTGCTCATGTTTGGAAAAAATAATTATTGAAGTTAGCCATAGAACCATAGAAAAAGAGTAGTTTATTACTTTGTAATTTTTTAAGGGGTTAATCTATGCATGGTAAAACCTGTGGGGCCCCAGTAAATGAGCTCGACTATATGCCTCTTTTGTTGCTTGTATTTGCATCTTGAAGCTGTTTAGAAATCAAATGATTTGGTAGCATTAGGCTACCAGTTCTCTTCTTTGCTTTTTAACACGGTGGTAGGATGATAACTTAAGTAAATATATGCCTCGCGTAATTCAAATTGTGATTTGGCCATTCAAGGGAAGAAAAGATGTCCCAGAATAGTGTTTCTAAACTTTCACAGATTATTGGTTGCAGCACCTGCTAACAGGCTTGTTTTACCATTTGCAGATTAGCAATTATGCCAGTCTTGTGTTCATGGCCATGTTTTTGTCCATTGCGGTAACTAGTATCCTAGAAATGCAATGGGGTCGTGTTGGCATAGATGATTTGTGGAGAAATGAGCAGTTTTGGGTTATTGGTGGTGTCTCAGCCCATCTTTTTGCTCTCTTTCAAGGTCTTCTTAAAGTTTTGGCAGGAGTCAACACCAGTTTCACAGTTACATCCAAAGGAGGAGATGATGGTGAATTTTCGGAGCTGTACCTTTTCAAGTGGACCAGTTTATTGCTCCCTCCTCTGGTTTTGTTAATTTTTAACATAGTTGGAGTCCTTGTGGGAATTTCTGATGCTATAACTAATGGTTATGAGTCATGGGGTCCACTCTTTGGAAGACTGTTCTTTGCTATATGGGTCATAGTCCATCTGTACCCTTTCCTTAAAGGAATGATGGGAAAGCAATCTGGAGTCCCAACTATTATTGTGGTATGGTCAATTCTTCTTGCGTCAATTTTTTCACTTTTATGGGTGCGAGTCAACCCATTTGTGTCGAGGGACGGGATTGTATTAGAAGTTTGTGGGTTGGATTGCGACTGAGGTTAAGAGATACATTTGGATTGTTAAGCTCTTCACGTGTAAAGATTGTTCGAGAATCACCGAAGGTCACTCAGCAGCACAGTTCAAGTCAGATCGACACGTTTAGTTTTGTGTTATACGAAATTGTTGATAGCATAAATGAGTTTATCAGGGCATTCATGGTGGTGTGTAGATAAAAGGGCAAGATGGCCTGTTACTTGTAGCATTAGTATTCTTATTATAATTCTTTCGATACAGCATCGTTTTTGAGTTTTTGTGAGTCGGAAGTGGAGTCGATCAAATTTGTCTGTTTTGCCACGAACATAAATTTATATTATTATTCTTTGATTTAAATTCCCTTGCATGGGAAGGGATTATATAACTTATGACGATATTTTGTAGTTCATATTACTATGTTTACTAAATTGCTGCATCATCTGTTCTGTAAAATTTTCTTATATCAATATGATGAAAAACACCAAGTAAAAGTTTTTACAAAATGTATTATTTAGATACCATATTACACACTAAAAAAAATTTGTTCAATGACGCTTAGTGCACCGTATTCCATCAGCAAAGTTGCTAAAATCTGTAGGCATTGAAGCATTTGGCATTCGGATTGTTTCGCTCATTTTACATTCGACTGTTATAGTTTTAATGTTTTTAACTTTGTTCCTAATTATAACCAACACTATATGATTCTTGTGATAATCAAGCTAAGTTGTAACAAAGAGAGTGTCAATATGGAGGAATTTCAGCAATGGATCCAAAGGCAATACTTAAATATTACAAACTCAGACACTCCACTCTAGAAGTGGTTTTATGACCAGGTCACAGGAATTCACACGGAATAAATTTTAGGCACTCAAATAAACTTCACAAGCACTCAACACATAGTGAGAAAAATTAAGTAGTTAAGATGTAAATTTGCATACACAGACACACACTAGATAGTAGAAACTTATTACTTAACTGACATTACCCGCACAAAATCAGGAGCTAAAACACCAGAAGATGAAGTTTCGACGATAGAGGGTTTTGCGGTAGTGGCATCTGAAGATTGAAGGCAAGTTTTAAGATTGAACCGAGGAATATAGGACCACCATTTCATGATTGTGTACTTGAATGTTCCCATCAGTGATAAATAGAGAGGAAAGTATATGACTGCAAAGACAGTGACCGGGAGAAATGCAACCAAGTATAATGCAATTCTTGTCCATTGTTGGTTATTTCGTATCATAAGAATGACGGTAGCTGAAAATGCTAGCATCATCATCGACACAGATAAAATTAGACAAGATATTCCGAGCATCAACTGTTGAGGAAGAGAATGTTTGAAGTCTCTTAATCGAAATGATGAAGTTAATATTGATAGGAATATAACAACAGACGTCAAGCAGAATGTAAGAGACAGAACATCACTGATGGTAAATAACACGAAGAATGGTTGGTTGAGAAGAACTGGAGAACCATCTTCTTGCTTTGAACCTCCTGGTATTGTGTAGGCAGCTGCAAAGGCCACAGTAGCAATGAGTACAGCAACAATGGAGCAGTTTTCTGCTGTACGCTTTAGCCAATCTTGGGATTTTTCCCGCAAATTTTCTTTATTCAGAGCAAATAGCTCCCCAGCTGTTTCTCCGTCCTTGTTTGTGTGCTTGTGGAAGTGTGGCCTGATGACTTTGCTTATTTGCTGCAAGAATATGAATGAAGATAAAACTAAGAGTAATATGTAAATTAAGTGATCACGGTACTGGTACTTATAAAAGGAGAAACAATCAATCAGTTAATTGTTCTTTCACCTATGCTGAATGCAGAGTATGAAATACTGCATGTTCTTAGACGACAAACTCTCTCAACTCGGAAGTGTTAGGATTTTGACCTAATAGTTTCTATTATATATACGAGAATATATCCTACATCTCGCCACTAGAATGTCGACTTGGGGCCAGTTTGAAATTGCTTGATGTGGCAAAAGTGCTATGCGGAAAAAAGTTAGTATTAGTTTCTTTTGAAATAAAATTGAATGTTGAGGTGGTTTTAGCTTAACAATATTTAAGATCAGTCATCGGTGTTGCTGCAAAGAAAATGGTATCGCGCTTTAAATTGTGAGCTAAAAAAAGTTGGGAAATCTGGTTCAAGATCGAAGAAAGAAATGACTATCGGGCTCTTAAAATTTAAGAGTAAGCATTATAACGATAGGAGTGGGGCTAATACAAAATCATGTATATATATCTTAGTAAATCATACCTCAAACAATAACAAATCCTCTTGCAATTGGAAAGAAGGGCTGCGCTTTTCAGTCTGCTGCACATCTTCATTAACTATCTTTTTCCCAACCATATGCAGAATAGAGTTACCTTTTACATCACATTTTCTTATCAGCCTTCTCATTGGAACTTCCATAACCTGAACCATCTTAAATATCTCCATTTGTCTATACTTGATCGCTATGTGTAATATACATCTCCCATCTTCATCAATATGCTCAACTGCCTGAGGATGAACCTTTAGGATTTTCTCGACAATTTCAAAGCAACCTGTTTGCGTTGCCAAAAGCAACGGAGTTTGTTGTTTCTCGGCTTTCTTCTTCTCAAGAGCAATCTCCTTTGCCGTTTTCTCTTTGCTCTCAGTTTTATTCTCATTAACATTCTTGGTTTCTCTTTGGTCAACTACAGATTTTGTAATTGTCCAAGACGTGTCTTTAGGAATTAAGATATCCGCAAGCTTTACAACTGCATGGTACGTTTTCCTTTTCTTAACCATGTCGTCCCACCAGGGTACGCTGAAAGGTGATGCATCTTTGCAGGAAAAAAACACAGCAGCTAGTCAGCCGGATAAAGTTGAGCAGTAGTCGTGAAATATATCTACTACTATAAATTAAGCTACCTTCATGCAAATGACTGCGATCATCATCATCATCCACGGCACGGTTATTGATTTCTGAAACCATGAAAATTATGTACTTGGACAATAAACTTGTTAAAATATTAATTTTGCTACCGTGCATCAAGCATTCGCTCTAAAACAAAAGCATTTAAACCAAACTTACTCGAGTCAATAAATTTCATCAGGAAACCATTACCACGGGACTGGAATGCTGCTGGATTGCAGGCAAGAAGTTGAAGAGCAGTCAGTCCCTCACTGTCTGTTTTGTCAAATAAATACTCGTGGTTTTCCGCAATCCAAATTGCCAAATCTGTTTACATTAGTTTCATGCTCATATCAATGTGGAGATTAACAAATGAATTACTAACAGAGATAAAATAAGGAATGCATACATAGATAATGTACATCAAACACTCATTTGTATCAATGACATAATTATAGTCGGTCCTGCCCGTACGGTAACATGTTATGTCAGGCACATATTTGTGTCCAACGGATATAATTGAGATTTATTCACATATAACTCTAACAGACAATATTAATATATAAAAGCATCAAGTAGGCAAAAGGGATTTTCACACCAAAATGTTCAGCGTCAATGGCTGCATGAAGTATAGTACTGCCATCAAACTTTTTATGAGCCTCTTTGAGCTCCTCTGCATTTAAAGTCCGCACTAAACGATCATCGAGAAACTTGAACATCTTCATTTGTCCATAACGTGCTGCGCGGAAAAGAGCATTCTCCTTGTTGTTGTTCCTTATGTTTAATAACTCTGGTTGCAATTGCAGCATCCTTTCTGCAGCAGGAAATAACTTGTCATATGTGGCCGCCTCATGGAGAATGGTGTTTCCACCAGAATTTTGATGGACCATTAAAGCATAGTGTTGATGAGTCAAAGTGTCCATCAAACTTAGAACCAAATCTAGCTGCATGGAATACAAGGCTAAATGGAGAATTGTGTCGTCGTGTATGGTCACTACGTGTAGAGGACCTTCAGCCACATAAAGTTCTCGTAGCTTAAGAACTTTTGCGACATCCTTATCAACGATTGCATCGTATAATTGCTTATTGTCTATGATGGCATCCATTAGAGGCTAGTTCACCAGGACGCTTGTTGTACAGAAATGAAGGCTATGATGCAGCTGGAGTGCACATATCAATGCACGCGTTTGGTGTCCAACTGTATGCGTTTATATATAACTAAAATGCATGTTTGTGTATGATATACATAGCTTACTATACAATCAAGGGACATATTCATTGATTAATGATTATAGATTACAAGGGCACATAACTGAAGTAGCACATTGCAGCATGGGACCTATAACAACATCGAGAATAATTTTTGTCTACAAACTTGCCAACTTCTAGGTACTTTATTGTCTTCTTGAAAATGAATTAAAGTATTTGATTCTAAATATGAGGGCACTGTCTAAGTGTAAAGAGAAACAGGAATTTGTAAATTAAAGCAGCACACATGAGAAACACACATTGCTATACAGTCCTAATTAAAATGGTATTTTTGCTATACATTAACATTATATATAATATTACCTTTTTAAAGCTAAATTGTAGGTAGAGTCTCTTCACTCCTATCAAGTTTCGGATCTATATTCATATATTTTAAATAAATATGATCAAATATTATAAAATTGGATTCAAATTCTTTTGATTTTTATACGAATACAAGTTATATTCGTTTTCAACAGGCCAACCCCAATTCGAATATGAATTGTAGTCATACTTGTGTTTTGTTTTCATGCTTTACACCATATATCATCGGCAAAAGAATCCTACGAACTGTTAATGATAAATGTGTATAGAAATCCTTAAACTAAAGTTAAAGAAGAAACAGCAATGTCCAACTCTCAATATATTATAAATAGAAACTGTGCCAGTAGGCATAGTTTCAAAGTTTAAGAAAGAAAATGGTGATGAAATTCTCCTGCCATAATCTAAATGTGCTTCTGTTTTTAGGGCTTGGTGGATTAGTAGTACTGTTTGATACTCATACTCTGTGTGGAGCTGATCCAACGGATGGATTCACTTATGTGCCACTAACCCAAGCTAATTATGTAATCCAGAAACCATACGATATACCAGTTGAGCAACGTTACAGATATGTGAATGGGACTCGTAAATTTTGGGTTTATGCTGATGATAAGCCACATGATCTGTTGTGAATCTGACCCGATTCCCGACTTATGCGGAAACGTATTTATATACTTATCTGTGTGCTTGGACCCGCAAATATATATGATAATAGTAGAAACAACAAACAATATATAGTAAAAGAGACAAATTTTTTTACGTGGTTTGGCAAACCTACATCCATAAGGATAATAACTTCACTAGAACAAAGAGATTGCAATATCTGGGTATATGACTCTGAATTTTATACACAAATTCAGTCTAACATACCTATTATGTATATCCCTCACTCACTTAAGTGTTTCCCTCTAAACCTCCTGTTATTTCCCTTAATTACAAGTTTGTAGAAGGGGGTTGAATACAAACTTAAGAATTATATCAAATTCTTGTGGATTTGAGTTTGTATATTAAAACTGTTTGAGTGTTTAGAATATTAGAACTAAGAAATATAACAAAAAATTAAACAGACAAACTTGAAAACAAATCTTTTAAAAATACTAGTGGATTGGTTTTCCACAAGTGAATATTTTTGCTTTCAATGAACCTTGGTCTTAAAACCAAGCTGCTTACAACATGTAAATTGAACTAGGAAAAACACTACAAATATTTTCTATCTTTCTATTATGCTATTCTTGAGTTCTTGTTGTTCAACATCTACTCATTGCTACATGAACTGTTAAACTATATATAGAAGTCTATTTCCTATTTCTATTTTCTATCAACTGATAAAGGTACAAAATACATTTTACAATGTTTGCACTAAAATAGAGTGTAGCTTCTTTCACAGTCTTCTTGGGTCTTTGCCTTGTTCTGGAAAAGTATTTATCTTGTTCTTCTCTTTGAAGACTGTGTTCCTTTGAAAGTCTTTACAATCCTGACAAGACTGTCTTCCATTGATCTAGACTCCTGCAAAGATTCCATTCTATCTGTCTTTAACTATTTTGGGAAACTTTGATCAACTGATAATTGTTGTGAACCTTATCAGTCGAACCTTCTTTGATTATCTATCGATGGATAGGTTATCCATTGATCAATTGATGTAACAATGGATATTTGAATATTCATCGATCCCTTATCCATTGATTGTCTTTTTATCCGTTGATTGTCTTGATTATTTTATCCGTTGATGGAGATCCATTGATTTGACTTTTGTTGACTTTCATTCATCGAATAGTGTCTATATCCATTGACTTCTTTATCTGTTGATCACTTCATTTGAGAGAATCCCGACTTAGAATATTTATACTTTATCAGTCATTCTTCACATTCGTTGATGAGCTATCAATTGAAGTCAATAAATATCAGTTGACTAGTATATAACATCTATCGAAATATTACAATCAACTGATGAGATAAGCACTCTGAATCAACTGTTACAATCCATTTTATCAGTTGATGTAACTTCAACTGATAAATGGATCCCTATTCAATGGATATTTATAAGTCATATATCCATTGACCAGTTATAAAAAAATTAAGATCAAATTTATAATTCTAGGTAAATTTGTTATCATCACACTACATGATTCCTAACAATCTCCCCCTATTTATGAATATTAGAAATAGACATAAATCTAATGTTGATGATAACAAAACCCTAAACATTTTCATTCTGTCATGAATTATAAATTTGACAAGTAATACAATTTTGAGACAAAGAATTTAAGTACTAGTGACAGATGACTTCTGAGAAGTTGTAGGTGATTCTGATTTAGTGTCTTCTCTTTCTTCTTCCCCTAAACTCCTCATTCTGTCTATCTTCATTTTCTCTCATTTTTCTGTAAAGTGACCCTTTAAAAATCTTCTCATCCTTAACTCTATATTCCAATTGGCTTGCAAGATAATTAAGCTCCAAGTTGGGCAATTTATCAATCTCCTGACAGATATCAATGTATTTTTCTTTGCCTTTCCTATCCTTGTAGATCATCATGTAGAAAGGCTCATGAAGGACCTTCTTCCCTTCAGGATTCCATAATTTCATCTTGTCATCCCTTTCTTTCTAAACAGGTGTCTCTCTCATGTCCTTCATTCTTTGTAGAATATCTTGTGCAAGCTCATTGGTTAGATAGTATTTCCCGTTGAGTAGAGTGTAGATTTTCTTGGCCAGTCTTCCATGGCAACTTGTACATAGTCTGTACACCAGGTTGAGCACACTCAACCTGAGCCCCCACTTAAAAATATACACACAATAAGGTTAGAAAATGTGGAACACAACTCATTCAATTATGGCGCATCACATTTTGCTCCAATTGAAGAACAAAATATTGATGCACCATTCCAATAATTGGATGAGACTGATCATATCAATCCATAAGAACCTTCTACTCAAAGGGTGGAAGAGATTGCTGTCACAGCCTCTGTAGCTGTTAATGACAAAGTTGATGTCAACCCTCATGAGAGTAACTTCTCACATTCCAGACAATAAACTCTCCAATTGCTGTAACTTCTCATCATGATGATGATGATGACTCTGCTCTTATTTCCACTCTAATCAAGGTACAATCTAAACCTTTTATGCAAGATATACATACTCAGTCTCTTACACCTAGGATGAGTAAGGGTGTGAAAAGAAAAAGAGAGATAAAAGAAAAGAGAGTTGAGCATAAAAATGAGGGGCTGGGAAAATCCTAGGCAAAAGGAGAGGGCCCTGAGCAAGGCCAAATAAAAAAGAAAATTTTGGGAGCCCAAATATCCAAGGCAATAGGCCTTGAGAGTGAGTTGGTGAGGAGTGTTGAGATCACTCAGAAAAAACCAGAGAGTGTGAGTACCTTCACGGTCTAAAAATCCTCAAAACAAGCTGATGAAATGTTAAAATCTCTTTCTCACAAAGTCACTAAATTATCAAAAAACCTAGATACAGTTGGTAGAAACCAGGTGAAGCTTCTCAACAAGATGTCAGATTTGGAAAATATGATGACTGAGGGCTTCAAGTCTGTCTTTGCAAAATTAGAAGAGTTCAATTCCAAGCTTGCAGCTGCTACCTCAACTAATGGGAGAAAAGTGGAGGTGATGAAGTGTTTGTTGGTGAAGCTGAAAAGGAGAAGGAGAAAACACAAGCTGCATCTCAGGGGGAGAGTCAACTAGCATTATTGTCTAGTGTGGCTGCTGAGATTGCTACACAGCTTGGTGGTGATAAGGTGGAGAAACAAAATAAGGTGGAGAAACAGAAGAATGTTGAGAGACCTAAGGAGAAAGACATTGTGATAAAAGAAGGTGGTGTAAAGGAGGCTTATGTGGTGCATACAGTTGGCAAAGGAAATAAAAAGTTATATCAGATAGATGCTGATGATATAATTCTGGTGGAAAGGGAAGATTTAACTGAAGAGGAAGCCACTGTGCTCATGATTGATGAAAATGATGAGGGAAATCCCGATGGAGGTGCAGGTAGTTCCAGCCAACACAATAACAATGGTGAAGGATCATCTGGAACTGGAAATAAGGTGGATGAAGATGAGGAGAAAAATGAGAAGGAGTTCAAGGATGGTATTGAAGGAAGGGTTCTGAAACAAGTAGTACTTGGTTTTGAAGATGATAAGAAAGATGTTGTCAGGAGTGATAAGGGTGAACGTACTGTCATAGAAGCAAAACCTATTGTCATGGAACATGCTGTCAAGCCTGTATTGACAGTAACTTCAAAGTCACTGTCAAAAGAAGTGAGGAAAGAGTTACTATCAAGAAAAATCTCTATATCCAAGAAACACTGGAAGGCAAGGGCTGAAAGACCTAAGCCTCATTCAAGCAGGAAGCCTAACATAAAGATTTGGGAGCTGGTTACTAAGACAATGCATGTAGAATGTCTTGATGTTAGGAGACCCACCATCAACAACATGGCTGAGTCAAAGGCATAATTAATTACTAAAGTTGTTGCTGAATGGACTGAGTTAAACTCTTTGAGCTGAATAAATGTCTTCTGTGCCACTGGTGAAGTTGAAGCCTTGAGACATGAGTTGAAGGAAGCCAATTACTTTATGGTGAAAAAGATGCTTCAAATCACAAAGGGTCTTGATATTAGAACTCAAGTGTTCAGGTGTATATTGATTAAAAAATTCTTGGAATTAATGAAAAATTCAAGACTCATCCTTTGGACTCAAATGATGCTGAAGAGCCTGAAATAGTGGTATACTCAGATGGAGTCATGTTTGAAAATGAAGATGGAGTCAAGGAATTCTGGAGTATAGATTCTTTACAGGATAAAAATATTGAACTTCTAGTTAAGCTAGTGGAGCAATTTCAACAACTTCCATATTCTGAAGAGAAATGATTTATTCTCAAACTTCAAAGGATCATCTCAACAAAGCAGTAACAGAAGTATGCGAAGAAGGTGGAGTATGAGAAGACTCAACAATATCTCTTAAGAAATCCTGAAAGAATAGTCTTCTATAACTCTGGTGGATCTTCTGAGGAAATTACATTTGAAGATTTGAAAATTTTGGCTGAGAAGGATCCTAAGATAATCAAGCTGATCAAGAGACAACTCTTAAATGTCACAAATTTTGAGGTATTTGATCTCAAAAGGAAGGCATTGGAGATCTGCGACTCTAAGGAGAAAGAAGAAAGAGAGAAAAGAAGAAAATTTAAAAGTGAGGTTGAAGTTGCTAAGAAGAAGGTGGAGAGGATTACTAAGAGAATAAAGGAGGCTGAGATTGACATGAAGCATGCAATGCTGAATGATCAATTCCCAACAAGAGCTACTTATGTGTCTCTAGTCCTATTTGGGCCCTTGAGAGTTATAATTGATAGCATTGAAGTGGAGGCTGCCAATTTCAGGGTGCTCAACAATGAAAATTTGAGGAGGATCTTTAGACTCACTATAGGCTCATTTCTAGAAGTAGAAAGAGATTTAAGCAAGATTTTCTGGGAGATTATTGAGTCTAGAGAAGAAGAATATGAAGCCATTGACAAAATCAGAGTGAAACAGGTTTTCTCTTCTACAAAAGAGAGATTTGTCAATGACATGTTTGGGATGAAATATCTGTATATCTCCAAAGGACCAACTGAGAACTACTACACCTACAGAGACTTGAAAGATCTTTCTTACAAAATGGTGAAGTTAGTCTTAGATTGTGTTTCTGAGCATGCCAAGACAGAAGAAGAAAAGCATGCATTGAAAGCTCTTGAAGGTTTGTATGGAAGGATGACTGCAGAAAAGAAATAAAGTTGAAGCTCAAGATGAAGTTGAAGATTTGCTCAGTCTAGAGGAGCCTAGTTTGAGACAGAATTTGTTAGGAATCAAGAGTCCCAAAAGTTTACAGGGGGGGTGAATGTATACTTCAAATATTTTTAATCACTTTAACACTGTGATGAACTGTTTGTTGTTTGAATCTATTAAAACAAGTTTGGTGTTTGCAAGAACATAAAGCAATAAATAAAGAAAACACCAGATGTAACTTTCAATATAATTGTATTAGAATGAATTTTGCTACAATCTAAAATTTAACTTGAATTTCAGCTTCTTGTTCTAGGAAGAATACAAATGTATGAATACACTTGATACAAATTTCTTAGATCCTGTCAAATGAGGCTGTGCATAAACTATATAGACAACATGTCCTATGACACATGCTTACATAAGAAAGTTTAGCTAAAATTAGAAATAGACAAGAAATACTTTACATTTTACTACTATCTATTTCTAGCTAACACATGTCTTGACAATCTGCTATGTTCAGCTTTATATCTTATGTCATTTGTCTTGCTTATCTTCCCAGCTTCTATGTTGTCTTGTCTCTATCTTCACAGGCTTGACTGATCCTACAAGGATAGAGCTGCAAATCATTTGTCTTGTTCTTCTACAATTCTCCTTGAAAATAGCTCTTTGAAACAGTCGAGTACTCTGTTGAAATTACTTCGAGAAGTCATGGTGATTGACTTCTCGATTGAGTACTAGCTGTGACTTCTCGATTAGTCCTTGAATGGCTTACTTCTCGAATGTTTACACTTCTCGATCACATACTATATTTGATGACTTCTCGATTAGACTAGACTTCTCGAATGATCACTTAAAACTGAGACTTCTCGATTGGTTCAGCTTTATCACTTATTGAATGCTTCTTTGGCTGACTTCTCGAATTGTTTTACTGGACTTCTCAAATGTGCACTTTTTCACACTTCTTGATTGGCTTCTTTATCCTGACTTCTCGAATGGATCAATTATATCACTTCTCGATCGAATACTGAGTCAATTGAACACTTTGAGACTTCTCGACTAGTTACATCTTTGACTTCTCAAATGTTGTGACTTCTCGAATGATCTGTTTACCTTAGAAGAATTTTCAAATTGCATTCATTATTCTTCAAGTAGCCTTTTTTGTCTAGTTGCCTGATTCACCTTGAATCTTCTAACAAACTTTATTCTTTGGCTTTAGATTACATCATGGAATTACAATTTTGATCATATTTCTAACTGCAACAATACATTGAATTTTCGAAGTCACTAACATATTACGGAAGTACATCAATGTTACAGCAAGACAGATAATTACATAGAGTAGGCTTGATTTGGTCCAACAAAATTGTACTTGTAATTTTTCTTGAATATTTCCTTATACAAACACTTAATTTTTTTTATTAGTTGAGTTAGCATCTGCAATTTACTTTGAATTTGTCTTTATTTTTCATAAAAACAAATTGGGGGAGATTGTTAGGGATTGTGATGTTAACATTGTAATCAACTATAAGATACTTAAATTAATTAGAAATTAACTAAGTAAAACATACTGTCATATGTATATTGACAGTATGTTTAGTTGTCACTTGAAATAGTATGTATAAAAAGCCAAGTAGGTGACAGTAAGTATCAATAGTTACTGTCTGGTAAAAATGTAATAAATGATCTATGAAGTATAAGTTCACAAAGTGTTCATGCACAACATGGATCAAATCATTGACAATAACATTCTGCAAACTGAAGCCTACGACAACATATTCAAGTGACAACACATTTGGAACAGACGACAACAAGTTTTACTGACAGCAACTTTGGCGGGGATAATTGACATCAATATTGGCGGGGATAGTTGATAGTAGCTTTGGACGACAGCATGTTTTAGAAGACTATCAAGCTTGACAGTAAAGTATGTAGAGTCAAAGTTGTTGTCACCAAAGAGAAGCTAAAGGTTGACAGTAACCTTTTGGTGAAGCTGACAGTCTGTTTCAAGTAGCAGACTAGGTAGTGAAAATTCAAAGATTGATCTTGACAATTCTATCTAGTCTGTCAAGTCTACTACTGTAACTTGGGAAAAGGCAAGCAAAAGATAAAACATGTTCAACGAGTCAAGGATATCATTACATCTCAGAGCAGCTTTATCTACAAATGGAATGAAGATAAATTTGAATAGAAAAAGTGAAGTTTCTATTTCAAGGTTTGTCCTAGGAACAAGGAAAAGTACACTTGTAAGTGAGATATGTGTTTCAATATAAATACACATATCTCACAGACACTTTTCCTGTGGGTGTGTAGAAAGAGATAGACAATTGAGCTTAACTTTTCTCAAGCATAGAAACATTAGCAAGTTCTTTGTTATTGTATCTATTGAAGCTAAAAATATTTTTCCCAGTCAGTTGTAGCAAATAAAAATTAAATTTTGAAGTTAAACACCTTTCTTCATTTACTTACTGTTGTTTGCATTAGGTACTTAATATTATTACTTTTTGTTTTGTTGTTAGCAAGATAAATGATAAATTTTCGAGTTGCATTCAACCTCCCCCCTCTGCAACACTCATACTGTTTAACAAAGAATCATAAATAGTTTTGAACAATAACTATTTATCATGATACAAATAATCGAAAATAGTAAAATAAAAGTATTTAGGATGATCAAGGAGAAAATACTTGTCTTTGGTCCTTAGCAATTACGTACGATTGAAGTACCATAACTATTTCCTTCTTCCGTCTCACGGTATCATTAAATAATAATTCTTTGATCTGACGCTTCTGCGGTTGCTACGAGTCTGAACTATCGAGATTGAGTCCACGCGTCTATTTCTATAGTCAAACATAAAACAATACTTTAATCCTTGAAGTACGTCGCTATATTCTATGAGCGTTTATAACTTAACTATACTCAGACATATTCCTATTAATAAGAAAACTCACATCAAACCCCATAAATCAATAACTAAAATATAAACCCAATTATCAACTAATTCTCAAACAACCAATTAACCCTTGAGACTCGATTATAAAACAACAATTAATTCTCGAGATATGAATATAAATAAATAATTAATCCTCGAGACTCGAATATAAATAAACAATGAATCCTCGAGACTCGAATATAAAATAACAATTAATCCTCGAATAAAAGGAATAAAAACTAACAATTCTAATTCATACTTTAAAACTTATAACGTCTACCCTCGATGACGTTATCAAATTAAACAATTAAACATAACATTAAATATTTTAAAAATATTTATAGACTCGAAATGGGTCACTAAAAAGTCTCGTAAAATATTTATTCCGGGTTCGTAAAGAAATTTAAAATTTAAAACTATTTTTATAACCTCCAGATTATTTTTCGGATCACAGAAATATTTGTTTTGTTGAAAATGGATAAACATATTGTAAAACAGAATGAGTGTTGCAGAAGGGGGGGGGGGTTTGAATGCAACTTAATAATTTTATCACTTTTTGCTAACACAAACAAAAGCAATGATATTAAGTTATAATGCAAACAACAAGCAAACTGAAGACACACGGTATTTTACTTTAAAAATTAACTTTATTAATTTTTGTTGCTACAACTGACTGGAAAATATTTCCAGCTTCAATAGACACAATAAAAAGAGATTGCTAGTGTTTCTATGCTTGAGAAAAGTTAGGCTCAGTTGCTTGTGTGTTAGAGAAAGTGTTTGTGAGATGTGTGTATTTAAACTAAAACACTTATCTCACTTACAAGTACACTTTCCCTTGTTTCCTGGACAATACTCGAAATAGAAATCTCACTCTTTCTTCTCAAGTCTTGTCTTCATTCCAAATGTAGATAAAGGTACTCTGTGAGGATTTGACATTCTTGCATCATGAGCACACTTCACCTTTATGCTTGTTTTTTCTCAAGTTGCAGTTGTAGACTTGACAGACTAGGTAGAAATGTCAAGATCAATCTGTGAATTGACTTTACCTAGTCTGCTACTTGAAACATACTGTCAGCTTCACTGAAAGTTACTGTCAACCTTTAGCTTCACTTTGGTGACACCATCTTTGTTATCGCATACTTTACTGTCAGGCTCATGCTGTCGTCCAAAGGTACTGTCAACTATTCTACCAAAAATGTTATCGATCATTCCGCCAAACATGCTGTCAACTCTTCCCGCCAAAGCTACTGTCAGAAAACTTGATGTCTTGATTCTTCAATCTCCGCCAAGTTTACTGTCAAGGGATAGTTGCTGTCAGTGAAACTTGTTGTCATAGAGTCTTCATTCTCCGCCAAATTTAATGTCAATGAATAGTTGATGTCGTCTGTTCCAAAAGTCGTTGTCACTTGAATGTGATGTCATAGGCTCCAGGATGTAGAATGTTACTGTCGAAGATTTGATCTATATTGTGCATGAACACTTTGTGAACTTCTACTTCATGGATCATTTATTTCATTTACACATGACAGTAACTATTGATACTTATTGTCACCTACTTGACTATTTGTGCATTCTTATTACAAGTGACATTGTAAACATACTGTCAAACTGTATATGACAGTATGTTTTACTTAGTTAATAATTAATTAATCTAGGTAAATATTAGTTGATTACATTGATAATACCACAATCCCTAACAATCTCCCCCAATTTGTTTTTATGATGAATAAAGACAAATTTAAAGAAAACTGTAGATGTTATCTCAACTAATAAAAATAGAAGTGTTTGTACAGAAAATGAAAGAAATTACAAGTACACTCATATCTCAAGTTTAGCTCCTCTAGACTGAGCAAATCTTCAACTTTGACTTGAGCTGCATCTCTACTTCTTTTCTGATGTCATCCTTCCATACAGTCCCTCAAGAGTTTTCAGTTCCTTCTTCTCTTCTGCTATTTTGGAATGATCAGCAACACAATCTAAGACTAGTTTCACCATTTTGTGAGAAAGATTCCCCAACTCCTTGTAAGTGTAGTAGTTCTCAGTTGGTCCTTTGGATATACATAGATACTTCATTCCAAACATGTCCTTGACAAATCTTTCCTTTGTAGAAGAGTACAGCTGCTTCACCCTGAGTTTGTCAATTGATGCATCCTCTTCTTCTCTAGACTCTATAATTTCCCAGACAATTTAGCTCAAGTCCCTTTCAAACTCCAGGAATGAGCCCGTGATCATTCTGAAAATCTTCCTTAGGTTTTCATTGTTGAGCACTTTGAAGTTGACAGCCTCCACTTCAATGCTATCAACAATGATTCTCAGGGGCCCAAATAGGAATAGAGAAACATAGTTGGGCTTTTTAAAGAATTGATCATTCAACATTGCATGCTTCATGTCAATCTCAGCCTCCTTGATTCTTTTGGAAATTTGCTCTACTTTCTTCTTTGCAACTTCAACCTCTTCTTCAAATTTCTTCTTCTTTTCCTTCTCCTCCTTCCTCTTAGAGTCACATATCTCCAGTGCTCTATTCTTCAGATCAAAAACCTCATAATTAGTGATGTTGAACAGTTGCTTCTTGATAAGCTCAATGATATGAGGTTCATTCAAAGTCAAATTATTTAACTCCTCAAATGTAATTTCTTCAACAGAATCACCAGTATTGTAGAAGACAATTCTGTCAAGATTTCTGAGAAGACATTTTTGTGTCCTCTCATACTCAAACTTCTTCTCAATCTCCTTTTTCTTCTTGGCTTGAATAATTCTCACAACATTTGACATATATTTGCACTCCTCGGGATAAGGATATCCCTCCAACTGCTTCATCAGCTTTTCAAGTAGATTCAGATTTTTGTCCTGAATAGACTCTGTACTCCAAAACTCCTTGATTTCATCTTCTCCTTCAAACATCACTCCATCTGATTAGACAATTGTCTCAGGTTCTTCAACATCAGTAAAATCCAGGGGATGAGGCTTGAAAGAATCCATCAATTCCATGAGCTTTTTAATCAACATACTTCTCATTAACTGTGTCCACATGTCTGTTCCTTGAGTTAAGAGCAACATTTTTCTAACCAGAAAATAATTCACCTCTTTCATCTCATAACTCAACTCTTCAACTGCTCCATTTGAATACAAGAGAATTATCTTATTGAGAGTATTCACTTCAGACCACTCAAACTTCACCTTAACCAGGGATTCTGCCTTTGATTCTGCTATATAGTTGATTGTTGGTCTTCTAACATCCAGACAATCCTCATGAAACACTTTAGACACAAGTTTCCACCCTTTCCTGCTAGGCCTCCTGCTTGAATGTGGCTTAGGACTTTCTGCCCTTGCCTTCATGTACTTCTTTGAAAAAGAGACTTTCTTTGACATTAACTTTTGAGAGGTTACTGTCAAATCAGGTTCGACAGCAGGTTCTGTGACAATATGTTTCTCCTTATTACTTCTGACAGCATCTTTTTCATCAATTTCAAAACCAAGTACTACTGTCTTCATAACATTCCCTTCAACACCATCTCTATACTCCTTCTCATCATTCTCCTCATTTTCCTCAACCTTATTTCCAGTTCTAGATGATCCTTTACCAATATTGTGTTGGCTGGAACTACCTGCACCTCCATCAGGATTTTCATTGTCATCTCCATCTCTTCTATCCTGGGTCTTCTTCTTCAATTTCAATTCATCAAGCCTCCTCAATTCTGTTAGTGTAGGTGCCCTAGAGGCAATACAATTTTTCCTTTTAATAAACATTTATGTCATTTGATTATTCAATAAACGTATTTATTATGACTTTAATTACTGCGATATATTTGTTAGCATAATAAATGTCCTTAGAATCATGATACTCGTTATATAGTTTAAGTACATGACTTGAACTTGAGATTATATAATATATCATATTCTTAAAGGTTCCCTAGTCGAGTATTATTATGATAGGACAATAATAATACATAAATAGACTAGTATGTTGTTTGACAGATAACCACATCTCATTGGTTATTAGTATGGGGATACTAAAGTCAATACATAGGTACATGTAGGGGTACATGGTACTGGACAGACCCACAGTGAGATTCTTCATGTTTAATTAAGTCATAAGAAAGACTCACAGTGATAATGGTGTAATGATCCTCTGACTTGAGATCATTATATTTCTATACGAGGATTGATATACTTTGACTACATTAAAAGTTACCTTTGACCGGGTGATGATAAAAGTGGACATCGGGTATATCATGAGTCGTATGAGAAATATGAATGATAGATAAATGATTTAACCCTCCTATAATTAGGAGAGATATTATTGGCCTCTTGATTGAGTGAGACTATAAAATGCATGGCCGTGCTCAAATAATGATTTGTTTTTCATAGTCTACTCATGGATCAAGTAAACCCGGATTAAATGTTGAAGAGGATGACTAAATACATGCCTCGAGTTTAATCTATAATATATATGGTTAAAGGGATTATATTACACGGAAACATTAATCACGAAAGGTTTTATCGGATCACGATTTAATTATTGTTTAATTAGGTAGCAATGATGTATTACTAGATACCGCTCATTGTTTATAATTTTATTGGAGAATAAAATTATTGCTAATTAAATAATAGCCTATAGGGTCACACACATAGAGCACCTAGAGGAATAGTTAATTTAAATTATAGATTTAAATTAATTGATGATTAATTCGAATTTATTATATTAATTAAGTGAGACTTAATTAATTGAAATAAATTCGAATTTGAAGAATTATATTTCTGCCAATAATAATTAAGTGTGACTTAATTATTAATTAAATAATAGAAGCATGTTTTATTATTTAATCCTATGCCTACATGGGTTAGGTTTTTGCTAAAAAGGCCCATTAACCAATCATTATAAATAGATAATGATAGGTTAAATGGCTTGGACGTTTTTGCATAAACCCTAGCAGAAGAGGCAGCATAGGAAAAGACAGAGAGAATTCGAAACCTATCAAAGGAGGCTAGTACTTCCGTTCCGTGTTCAAGATCGTGAGACGTTCTTGAAGGTGCTCGTGTGGATACCATAGAGGTGCTTTCGAGAGGAAGACACAAATCGTGATAGCAAGGATCTCCGTTGAGTTCGTGGCATTCAAAATCTTAATAGGTATGATTCGATTATCACCATAATCCGTCAATTCTTATACATGATCCTGCGTTTGGGTTCCGAAAATTTTCGTTATATTTACGTTTATCCGCTGCGTTTTATGCCTCGGAACCCAACAAATTCTCCTTCCAATACCCTCAACACTTCATCTCTCTCTTCATTTCTTGGAATCTGCCTGAAGTAGTCAAAGGCTTCTTTAACTGACCTTGGCCTACACATGCTCACCCTTTCCAGGTTCATAGATATGTATTTTCCATCTGTGGAGCTATTGAATTTGATGCCCAATGGATCCCGAGTTACTTCTGGCAACTTCTCCACTATTAACTTCTGCAAAGTCCTATTCAAGTTCTCATTTAGCCATGACTTATCTGTTCTGATTTTGAGTTTAATAGCTTCAATAACTATAATCTCTTGCCTGCTCAGATAAGCCATGCTCACACACCAACTGAAACCTCCTTCTGTTCTGACAGAGATTACCCATTTGTTGCTCCTAGACACCATCACAGTTGCTCCCACTATTGAATGTCTCATTAAATCAAAAAATTTCTTGGGGTCTCTGTTAGATGAGGCTCTTAGATCATTAATTCTTTTGTTGAACTTTACATCCTCAAAACCTCTACTGTTCTCATTGTCATCCACCATCAGGATTGCAGCCTGCTCATCATCAAAATCTTCTCTCTCTTCAATTATCAAATCATCACTACCATCTTGAAAGAAATTCTCTTTTCCTTTTCCAGCCACATGAACTACTGAATCCTTCTTCACAGTACCACCCTCTTTAATCACCGTACCTTTCTCCTTTGGTCTCTCCACCTTATTACCACCAAGTTTTGTAGCAATCTCAGCAGCCACACTAGACAGTAATGCTAGTTGACTCTCCCCCTGAGATGCAGCTTGAGTTGTCTCCTTATCACTCCTTTCTGCAAACACTTCATCCTTATCACTTTTCTCCCCCTTAGTTGAGGTAGCAACTGCAGGGTTTAAAAATTTTGCATTGAACTCCTGAAGCTTGTCAAATATGGCCTTGAACCCTTCATTCATTGTTTGCTCCAAACTGGCAATCCTATTCACCAACTTAACTTGATTCATCCCCACAGTATCCAGATTCTTTGATAGTTTTGTAACCTTGTGTGAAAGGGATTTCTACCTTTCATCAACTTGCTTGGAGGATTTGGAGGTTGTGGTGGTTCTCACACTCTCTTGCTTTTTATGAGTGATCTCATCACTCCTTACCAACTCACTCTCCAGGCCTAATGCCTTTGATTTTTGGGCTCCCACATTTTGTTTTTTAATCTGGCCTTGCTCATGGCCCTCTCCTTTTGCCTGAGATTTTCCCAGCCCCTCATTTTTATGCTCACAGCTCTTTTCTTTTATTTCTCTTTTTCTTTTCACACCCTCACTCATCCTAGGTGCAAGAGACTGAGCAGGTACATCTTGCACAAGAGTTGTAGATTTTACCTTGAGTAATGAAGAGATGAGAGCAGAATCATCATCACTGTTTTGTTGAAAGGAGGCAGCCATTGGAGAGTTACTGTTTGGAATTGAAGTGTTGACAACATCTTTGGAAAAGTTACTGTTATGAGGAGTGACAACAACTTTGTCATTAACAGCTACTGAGGCTGTGACATCAATCTCTTCTACCCTTTAAGTAGAAGGTTCTTGTGGATTGATATGATCAGTTTCATTCAATTGTTGAAATAGTGCATCAACATTCTGATCTTCAATGGTGGCAAAGTGTGATGCACTATAATTGAATGAACTATGTTCCAAATTTTCTAGCCCTATTGTGTGAATATCTTCAAGTGTGGGCTCAGGTTGAGTGAATTCAACCTGTTATGCAGACTCTTTACAGGGTGCCATGGGAGACTGACCAAGTTCAATAGATGCCTCCTGTTGAGAGGAGACATCTAGAGGTGTGTTTTTGTCCCTTTTAAGAGATGTGCCCTTTTAAGAGGACACACCCTGGCTAACAGAGATTGATACCCTTGCCTTCTTTCTCCTAGGCTCACCAGGGCCCTCTATGGGTTCTGTGGACTGACTACCAACCTTATTTGCAGCATCTAGTGTAGTTTCACCACCTACCTGTGGAAAGGCTTCTATCCTAGGTTGAGTGGTTCTCATCCTTTTAGAAGCCTGGTCCTTTTGAGAGGAACAAGACCCTTGGTTTAGAAACTTGGTGACTCTAGAAGGCCAGACTCCTTCAAAAGGTTTAGAGTGTGGGTTAGGAATGGAGAGGTCAACACCATTCTCATCACTTAAAAAAATACATGGTAGTCCCCAACAATTTTTAAATTTAAACTTTTTATTGTTACAAGCATGAAATTAGTAATAAACAAACTCAATTCAGTGTTAAGTGGTTTACTGGTTAACAAGGAATGAGTATTTTTCTTTAGTGTTGGGGACTCCATGCATTGAACACTATCTAAATTAATTATGCCTACAACAGAGTTAATTATAAGCATAAAAAATCTAGGATAGTAATTTACTAGTTTTCTGGGTTCTTTCTTTCCCAGCACTAGCTTGAATAGGGGCATCAGGAGCTTTCCAACATCAATTCTGTAATTGTGCACTATCCTCCTGATATATGCTGGCACTTCATTCCAGCCACTTGTTTTGCTTGACATGGATCTGGAGACAACATCTAGAATCATGCTCCATTCTTTGTTGAGGTACTTTCTGCCCATGCCTCCCGAAGGATACCATTCATCATTGTTTGCATTTAATTTGGGTCCAGCATACTCAATCATCTTGAAGAACTTAGCAAGTTGTTCTTCACTAGCAGACTCCTCAAAAAGCGAGCCTTCTGTCTTCTCCACATGAAGAGTTCCATTGATGTGAGAGGAATCAATGGTGTAAGAGGTACCGTCGATTTGAAAGGTGATAGAGCTTGCATCTTGCTCCCCCTCACATACTGCAGAGGTCCAGAAATGAGAAAGTCTAGGGATTTCGAGGTGTGGACTTGCGGTTAGGGCAACTTGCATCTTGCTCCCCCTCACATACTGCAGAGGTCCAGAAATGAGAAAGTCTAGGGATTTCGAGGTGTGGACTTGCGGTTAGGGCATAGGTAAGATATGAGTTGTTCATGAAGCCAACAAATGGTTTGAAGGCTTCATCAGCTTCACCCACTGAAGCCATGGTGGTGAAGTTGGTTTGAGCTAGGGTGCAAAGAATTTGAAGTCCAGACATGGTTAATTGATGTTAAGGTTAAGAAAAAAAGAAAGGTTTAAGAATTTGAAGAGCGGTATAGAGAAAGAAGTTGCAGAGAAAATGGAGAGTTGTTAGGGTGTAGGAGAGTAGAGAAGTTATGAGAGAAATAAAGTAAAGTAAAGAGTGAGAGAAATTTTAGCCGTGTTTATATATGAAGTGAAAAAGGTACTGTCAAGAAAGAATTTTAAACGATTTTAAGTGACAGTTGTCTTCAAGTTCCATTCCTCGACAGTAACTCCTACGCTAAAATGACAAACACTCTTGACTGTAACATTAGCGAATACAAATAAATGAATAAACCTAATGTTGATTGTTGATTGTTGACAGTATGTTATGCAGGGTTTTTTGGAAAACTATGCTGTCAAAGAATACTGACAGTAAGTTTCAGAATTTGACAGTATGTTTCAGTCCCGCATACTATGCTGTCATTATTTCTCACTCATTTGACAGTAGGTTTCACAGAATTTGACAGTAAGTTTCAATCCCACGAAACATAATGTCAAGTCTTCTCAATCATTTGACAGTAAGTTCCACATGGTTCGACAGTAAGTTTTAATCCCGCGGACTTTACTGTCAAGACTACTTAACCATGTGACAGTAGGTTTCCACAGATTTTGACAGTAACTTATCATTGTGTGACAGTATGAATAAAACATACTGTCAAGTAACTTGATAGTATCTTTTATTAGTCACATAGGAATTAAGTTACTTAAAAATAAATTAGTTAACCTCTCAGTTAAATATCATCATGTCTTTCCACTGTGAAATGAATCAAAACACCTCTATAGGCCATTAATTTACAGTGAAATTCAGTTAACTAAAATTTTATCAACTAAACAGAATTACATTAACAGGTTAAGTTTAGCATACCCAATTCATCCAATGGTTTGGTGAAAATATCTGCAAGTTATTTCTCTGTGGACACATAGATTAGCTTGATTATGCCTTCCTTTACATGCTCTCTAATGAAATGATGCTTGATGTCAATGTGCTTAGTTTTGGAATGTTGAACAGGAATCTCAGAAATTGCTATGGCACTAGTGTTATCACAGAAGATAGGAATTCCTTGCAAAGTCAACCCATAGTCCAATAGTTGGTTCCTCATCCAAAGTAACTGTTAGGTCCCGAAATATCGTAGAAGGGGGGTTGAATACGATATTCACAAAAATTTAAATTCTTTTCTGAATTTGCGGATAAATAAATTATTGCTTCAGAGTGGGTTTGGCCATTTATAGTGTTTAGGTGAACTGCCTACTAATTTTCTGTCTGTCCGGATAAATCAATTAGGTTCAGAAAATTAGCAGGTAAATTGTGGAGACAAGTTTTCGGGAATATTACTCTCGTATTAATCCCAGAGGGTTTTGCTACACCCAGTTAAAATTAACTGGCTTCCAAAGAATAAATTAATTCTTTGCTACTAACACAAAAATATTAGGCTCAGTTCCTATACAAATATATCTAAATTAGTACAAGGAAAAACTGAGTCCGTAGGGAGTGATGTCTAGGAGCCCTGAGCATTTTTCATTAAAGAACCGGGTCCTAATATCTGACCGGGAGCAAGGTATGGGTGTGTATAATTTATGTCTTCTTGCCCCGGCCATGACAGAAGCTCTCTACATATTATTTGTGTTGAAGAAGACGACTCCTCGAATTTAATTGGTGTAGACTTTAAATCAATAAAGTAGCTGCTGTAATTTGATTGGCTAAGGGCTGAGTGGCGCTAGCACTGGAGTTGCCCTGTTGTGGCGCCACTCAAAGGCCTTAGAATAAATTGTGATGATTGTGGCGCGTGAAAAACTGAGTGGCGCTTCACTATTCATGTGGTCAAAGTGCAATTTGATCACTGCACTTTGACCCTCTTTTCATTCCTTACCTGAAGTTTACCAACTCTCATTTCTTGTACCAAAGTCTTGTCGCATTACACCCTGTACCCTGAGCTATTTCCGTTCTTCGACTGTAGTTCAGAAACTTTCACTTTTCATACCAAGGTTGTGACACTTTGCACCCTGCACCCTTTGAGCTGTTTAGCTGTTAACTGTTTGCCTGTTAGCTATTTAGCTGTTTGGTTGTAGCCTCTACAAATTACTTTTCGTACCTTAATAAATAACCGTTCTTTTCAAGTACGTTCTTCAACTTAACAATTCTTCTATAGTTAATACTCAGATTCCTTTCACAAACTGCTGACGCCTAGTGCAATTGGTCTGGTTCACAGACGACTAACTTCGATCCAGGTCTTCGTATTATAGCTTTACTTACATTGTTGAGTTTGCAGCAACTTCATTGCTTCGAACACTGACTGTCAATAAACATTGTAACTTCACTGGAATCTTTTCTGGTACTTAGACAATGTATCCATTATTACCACAATCTTGAATACTTCATTCTCTGTTCTTCACTGACGTTTGAACATATAAATGAACTTCTTTCAGTGAGTATAACTTCAAGACTGCAGTTGTCTTCTTTAACCTTTGTCTTCACCCTTCTCGATTCCTATGCTTCGAACACTGTCTATCTTCAATCAATGCTAATACACTGAAATCTTCTTGTGGCACTTCTATACTGAATCTTCAACACTTCTGAAACCCTGAAAGTCTTCAACCATTATTCTTCACTGAGGCATGAACATATTAATGTACTTCTCTCAATGACTTGTAGGAGACTTCAAAACTTCTTCTAATGTCTTGATTTACTGTATCTGCCTTGTTCTCATTTCTTCCTGATTTCTGTGTAGACGTAGTATTATTTACTTGTTCTGTTCTAGTGTTGAGTTATCACGATTACTATTCATACAGGTTTGTAATCTCCAACAATCTCCCCCTATTTGATTGTTAAACTTTAGCAAACAAATCACCTAGGGAGGATAACTCAACTAACAACTAGAAAAAGTAATCGCCCGAGACTTGTAAATAATGCTACTGGTTTTTCTGGATCAGATACTGCATTTCCAGATTTCTTGTGTGACTAAAACGAAAGATGTTTGTTCCTCTGAAGTTGAACTGATATTCGAATTGAATCATCTTCATTTCTGTCTGTTTGAGCTTTCTCCATTTCAAAATCCTTCATAGTTTGAACTTAAAGAACTTATCATGAACGGAGCTTCATAAGAATCATTATTCCTGGGTACGTCTTCAACCAATACTGAACATAGCTCAAATAATGTTCTCCCCCTACGAATGTGATTCTCCTTCTTATTCTTCTTCTCCCTTTAGAAAATCAATAGAATAGTCATTTCTGTTCTTCCAAGTATAGAATACAGCTTCTTGATTCTCCCATATATATGTTGTTTCCCCTCAGGATCAGAAGATAAGATTTTCTTCTTCTTGTCTAAAATCTCCCCCTAAGGCTATTAACTTCTCCCAAGGATACGAACCCCTTTTTCCAAGGATCTCTAGGATCCAGGAACTTACCTTAAGAATCCAGGATACGAACCCCTTTAGGAGATTAACTCTTAACTCTTCCGAAGGATACGAAGATAAGACTTATTAACTTCACCTTTTTCTCCCTATAAATTCTCCCCCTTAGTTGAGGAATCCTCCAATAGCCCACTTTTGAAGATACCAATTGTTAATACCAATTGTTAGGTCCTCTTTCAAATGGTTTGTCTTCCAAAGAAGGTTCTCGTCTGTCGTTGAACGGGAAAGATATAGTAGCTTTTCTTTCAGAAGAAGTAAGTAGCAAGGGTAAGTGTTTGGCTTATGGTTTCCTCACTTCTACTACGTTCTGTAGGTGTTTACACTTAAGTGTCGAGCACTTAGAAGTGTTTCACTCTTTCTCTCCCTATCTCTCACTCAAGTGTATCTCTCCCTCACTTTCACTTAAGTGTTTCTCTCTCTCACTTTCACTCTGCACTCCAAATTTAGCCTTCTGTACCTGCAAGTGAAATCCGTCAATTCATGCATTCCCAACACCTGATTCATCAGAATGAACTGAATCACTATCAAGTGGGGAATTGCCTCGTAGAGGTGTTCTTGATCTATCATGCATAAGCATTGTCCCACACCAGACTCAATAGCAATTGCTAAATCACTGTCTAGTGGAGCCTCACCTTTTTGAGATGGGTTATCCCAAGATTTTAAAATCTTTTTGGGAATCCTGCCTTGTTCTATCAAGGAGTTGCCTCACACCTTCTCCGTAAACGGGAGGTGGACATTCCTTTTCAGGATCTGGAAATGTTCCTTCCAGGAGGGGCGACGTAGTAGACAATGTAATGAATGGCAAATTAGAGTCTACGTTTCCCTCGTAACCCAATGACGGGTGTTTGTTAACATGCCTATACCGCACACTGTGCACGCCTTGCAATGTGTCCAATTGTTAGGCCCCCAGTATAACTGTTAGGATTGTTAGGTCCCAAAAATTATATAAGGTTCCTAGTATATATCTGTTTAGGCTTACCATCAGCGTGAGTGCCGGTGGTGTGCTTGACTCGTTACAAGATGCTCTGGCTGACGAGTGAATTTCAATGGACTCATCCTGTTGAGAGAATGATTCCAGAGACAGTTTTATTGCCTTTTCAGCTCTGCATCCTTTTGAGAAGATACAGATGAGCTTACAGTTACCTCAGTTTATATACTTCTTTACTTCGCTGGAGGTAGAGCTGTGGGTGCACTTCCGACTTCATCCTTATTTGCTGTATCAAGTGCAGTTTCTCCCTTATCAACCTCTAAGTAACATAAGTTCCTTATAACTCCAAGGGTTAATATATGGAAGTGGATGAAATGAGTGTTTGGTATTAAGGCCTGGGTCAGAAATTGATGGGTTTTCAACCTCCTGGCCAGCTTCTATAGCCACTAGGGGCTAATCGGATAGGGTCAATTAAAAAGATAAACAAATAATCACTTTAACATTCCAAAACATATTTAATCATCTCAAGGAGAAAGAAAAATATAAGAAGGAATGGTAAATGATTGCATTAAAGCACTTTTAATAAAAGAGTTTTGTCAGATTGAAAAATTTATCATTTAAGAGCATGACATCAATAGAAATTTTCTTTAAGATACTTATCCCATAATAAAACGCGGGAGTATCAGAGAAAAAGTTTCTATTTCTTATGAATTTCTTATAAGGCAAACTTCCCATAATAAAACGCGGGAATTTACACCAAAGAAGAAATTCAACTCTTCTACCAAATTATATCTCAATAAAATGACTCTTTTCCATTAAACCTAAGCACTGTATGTTTTGTAAACAGTTTTACAAAACATCCTTATCAGATAGAAGACAATGATTTTCCGACTCATAATACAATTATGATTTACATCATTTTCGTCTGCCTGATAATATCCCCGACTTAAAATAAAAACATGACAATTAGGGTTAGGATGAATGCTTAACATAACAGTACTAGGCCTTCAAAGCAACAACCATTGTTTTGGTACTATAAATCAATGTGAAACATACATTGAAACAAGTATTTGAAAACAAATCATTTTACAAGTGATTGATACCTCGAAGTTAATATAATTTTTCCAAATAAAATAGCAGCCACAAAGTTTCTGCCACTTTAAAAAGAAAAATTTAGAGAGAAAAAGCTTTTAAGGATAAAACATTTAAAACAAGCTTTTGGGAGAGGATAAAGTATCCCGAGATTAGAGAAAAATTATCCTAAAGAAAAGTTTTTCAAAAGAGAAGTTTTGAAAAAGAATTCTTAAGTTTTCTTAAGTAAAACTGATAGACAAATGAATGTATCTTTGCATAAAACATTTTGAAAAAGAAAGACAAAAATTTCTTTTAAATACATTCAGGATCGTAAACCAGTCAAAGAAAGAAAACTAAGTATATTGATACCAAATGTTTCTAAGAATAAAAACTGAGTAAATCCATTAGTACCAATATATCACAATTATTTTGCAATAAAATATTATTCAATTATCACAAAGTAATAAAAGATAATACTTGTATTACAAATAATTATGCTTCGAATTTATTTTAATTTACTTAAATCATGGAACAGATATTTCACTGAATTGTTTTATATCATCATGATTTAAATAAATCAAAAATAAATTAAATACTTATGCTATACTAAGTAATTGCCAATCACATGCATATATATCAACTAAACATGACAATCATTCAGCAGAACAATAAGCATTGTAATATATTTTTATTATTAGTGATTTTAAATAAACATTAAGTTGTATTATCACTAATATTAAAAATATCACAGTTAAGTACACGAGTGCAAGAAACTATGCTTCTGTTATTTTATCAAATTAAAATTATGAAACTAATAATCATTGAATTGCTTCAATCCATAATTTCAATAAGATAAAATAAATTCGCTAAATACTAAAATATTCATTGAATTGAATATTAGCATTTAACTTCCTACGCTATATCTAATAATTATCACTTTGCACATTGTAAGCATGCTCATAACAATTACTAATGATATACGTAAGCTCGAGGAAATAGTTGACAGGAAATTCACAAGTCCTTTATATAGGGAAAAGTAATACTTGTGATTCTTTTTACAACTCCTCGCAAACAAACTTAATTTTAGAAATATTTTCTAAGTATATCAAATATTGAGCATTTCATACACATAACTTAGAAAATACTTCATCTTTTAATATTAGTGAGTTTTAAAATATGCATTATTATTTAGAACAGAAATTCTAAATACCATCACTAATATCAAAAGTATCACAATTATTTGTAGTAAAATATTTAAGAATATCAGAGCAAAATATCAGAGCAATTAAGCAAGATATCATTGACTAATACTCATAAAATATTTAAACATACAAATAATTATGCTTCTAACTTATGCTAAGTAATTTAACTACCACTTATGCATCTTACATCTTAAGCATGATAATTAAATTAATAGCAAAAAGTCTGAGGTGCTGGATTTCAAATAAATTCACAAGTCCTTTGGATCGGGAAAAAGTAATACTTGTGAACTCATTCGAGAATTCCTTGCAGATGGGATTTCCAACAAATATGCATATAAATAATATCCCAAGTTTACTAACCGACTTAGATAAAATAAATTTATCAAGTTATTTAGCAAAAATCTGCAAGTTATTCGACTATGGACAGTTCTCAAAAGAAATGATACCTGGTGTCCATGCGCTTGTTCCTTCAGTGGTGAAGAGATTAACAGTGTTGCTGGAAATTGACAGCTTCTAGGAATGACTTCCCTGTCTTTCGTACAACCTGCATTATCTATATCTATATAGCCAATTAGGTTAAACCTATTATCTTAAGGGTCCCAGATTCTCAGAATTGGAGATCCCCCTAAGATATGTAACAATTCATAACTTAGCTATAAGATAAGATTCTCTAGTTTCCACTTGGAAACTTGCACATAGGCATATCGAGACTTAAGGTATACTTGCACATTTATGACATTGTGTGTGCCTAGCATTTCTAGAGAGATATGTATAACAACTCTAATGTAAAATCATTTTTAGGTAATTAACAGTTAGAGAGTCATGCCATGTCCTTGACGTTTTGCTTGAATCCTTACCAACTGTTAGGTCCCCATTGATGAGTCCTGTTAGGTCCTAATCGTTGGGTCCCTGAAGAATTAAGACTCGTCACTGGTGCTTACTGCCTGATCTTGAAAGTCTCAAAGATTCTGTTTCCATCATCGTCGATACCTTCTGCTTTAAAGTCCTATAGCAACCAGTTTGGCTTTGCCCCTCATAACAATGCCAAAAGTTAACCAGTTTCTGTGAACCCCTACTGTACCAATTTCAGCTTCGAATTTAGTGGTCTATTATCTGGGTTTCAGCTTCAGTTGTTTTCTGCCTTCATACTGATTGAGATCACCTTGCATTGCAATCACCCAATCTGGATCAATCTGTGCATCTTCAGTATTCTTTGGGATACCAATTGATGAGTGCTACCAATTGTTGATACCAGATATTGATACCAATTGTTGATAATTTCTCTTTCCCAACTGTTGGATCCCGAGAAGTATATGATCGTTTTGATTAGCACTTCTAGCCTTTACACAAGAATCCGGATCACTAAGAACGAGACTCCAGGATAGAATTTGACTTCAAACCTTTTGTCTTGGCAGAAATGTTCTTAATGAAATCCTTTGATCTTCATTGTTGAGTATGACTAGTAGATCCTTCTTTCATTTGCTCCCTCTGAGTTGTTGCTAGGATGTGTTGAAGATCCTTCACCTTATACAACGTATTTCCACTAACAGGATCTGAATCATCATCATTGACATTGATTCCTTCTGCAACCTCAGCTTCTACATCAGTATCTGAATTTGTCAAAGATTCAGAATAATCGTTCATTTGAATGCCTGGGAGCTTGGTGTAGTTGTTCATCACATTCAGACTTTTAATCACTTCTGAGTAGCCGAGGAGAATTTTTCCGTGAGCCTTAACTTCTTGCCAAGATACTCAAATAAATCTTCATTAAAAATCAATTCCCTCCAAACACACGAAAGAGCTTCAGTGTTTGCTTCTGGTTGGCCATTAACTCAAATGATGTCTTTTCACGATCTTGTTGAATAAAGAAGCATGATGTGTTAATTTCTTCAGCTTCCAAATACCTTTTCAGTGCAGACTTCATTTAGAACTTCACTCGCGAAATGCAGTTCCAATATCTGACTTCAAAGTTCTCACAACTTATCAATTGTTTCCAACTTGATCTTCCTTATTTGATCAATCACCATTTGTGACATTTTGTCTGTTGAATGCTTGAACATCACCAATTTGTAATTAGGGTAATCAATTTCAATCACCACTAAGCATATGACTTTCATGAATTTTCTTCAGTGTGATGTTTCCATTGACTTCCCTATGTGACATACTTCAGAATGTCCTTCTAGAAAGAATTCCATATGAAGCAGTCCTCTCACCAATTTCATCTCTATCAAAGAATCCATTGCCTTGCTGACTAACAAGTAAGAGAGCTTTCTTTGCCATAGCTAACCCTTCGTTGATGAACCTTTACTAAAAAGTTCACTTTACCTTTGCATCGAAATTCCATGTCAGCTATGAACAAACTTCCTCACTCTCAGTTGAGCGAGCTTCCAACCTTCTTGTTTGAGATCAAACACTTCTCCAGAAAACCCTTGACGAAGAATTCCCAAGTGCCCTTTAAAAAGTGCTCAAGTCTTTCCACAAGTAAGTTGCTTCCACTGATGACAGTTCTTAATATATGATAGCCATATCCCTTGTACATCCTTTGCTGTCATCTCCAAAGGTTACCATCGGGGAGGCCTTCTCAACCAACTGTGATAGTAGAGCTTCAATTTTAATCACATGCCTCGAACAATAAATTTCACGAAGTCACATAACTTTTGCCTTTTGTTATATACTCTGCAATCACAAATGATTAAGCTTCTTGGTACTCAATTTAAATTGAGTCCGGATGGGTTAGAGATATTTTCAGTGGCAACAACAGCTTCAATATGCATAAAAGCACATGGATAGAAGAACTAACAATTAGATTACTAATTCTTTAATATCCATTCTGTCGTTGTCTAACATTTTTAACTATCTCTAATTATCTAAGTCAGTTTTAAATTAAGTTTCGAATCTACAATTTTACTGACTACTTAGATAATTCTACCATCTTTTAACCATTTATCCCTAACAAGCAATACATGAACTGATATAGCATTTAAGTGCAACTATGTGAGTGGGAGCAAATTATATGAAAATAAGCACATAAACAATTTAAGAATATGCAGAATATTTGAATAAAACATTATGAGCAATATCAAATTCTACATACACTTAACAAGTCATTCATAAGAAAAAATATGAAATATATGATCTATGACCTGTTTGTCTATTAGCAATTTTCACAACATTAGCAGAGGTATTAAATCATAGAAGATTTAAATCAAGTTCCAGCAAATATTTGGGGATACACCTAACCGTCTAGAACACCCTATCTAATTCTTAGCGATCAATTAAGCATTTAAGTCCTAAGATGCTAACATGCTGTCATGAATATAATACATTTCAATACCTAATCATCATACAGTTCTGAATTAGATAAACGTATACTAGTTAGAATGTGTACCTGTGAAGTGCATAGTGATTCATCTCCAGTGTTGGTCATTGATGCCAGATATCCATTTGGTTCATCACTGTCACTGATAGAATCAGCTTTGCATTTAACTTCATCAACAAGTGCTTTCCCTTGCTGCATCCTCACTAATGCTTGATATTCCTGCTTCAACCCAACATAGTGTCTGTCATCTTTTGCTTGTACAGGCTTCTTCAATCTGTGTAGCAAACCCCTAATCTTGTCTTTTAAATATAAACCATCTCTGTTTTGCAACCGCCTCTTGAACTGATCTTGAAAATCTCCTCCATGGAATCTATAGGTAAAGACCTTAGATTTAGAATTAGGATTCCGTCTGAATCTGATGTCACTGAACTTCCTGTTGCCCTTCAGGCTTGACTTGCAGTCCAGTTCTCAAGTTATTCCAAAGTGTCAAATTCACATGCAACACCTTGACCACTACCTCGAGCTGCTACATCTCCAATTCAGCTTCTAGGATCAATTCATTTCTGTTCAGAGGTTCTCAACCTTGACTTCAATCAAATTTGGTTCCTGGGTCACAAATACAGTGGATATGCTAACAACTTGCTTTACCAAATATTATCTTCTTCAGCTGTTGTTCTAGGTCATAGGCCTTCAGCACATACAGGTCTTTTATAGACAATGTGGTTGTATCCTTAAATCCCTGTTGGCTGTAATCCTGTGTTCCAGATGATCTGCAGTGTTAGCATGAACTTCCTGTAACCTCCCTGTAGAATAGTCTTTAAAGCTTGTTCTGAGATTCCAGGTTGTCCAGTCTGTTCTCCTTCACTACTTCAACCCCTAAGATTTTTCATCCAAAAATACAACTCAAATTAACCAAAACCTGTATCCAAATTAATCTCTTCTTTTGCAGCTTCCAAAATATTTGTGGGATCCTATGGAGTAAACCTCTGAGAAAATTAAAACCACTATTTCTTCAGTCTGTTCCAGAATAATCTTCATTGGATAACCTTCAGTCAATCTCTGTTGTCTTCAAAACCCGGAAAAATCTTCAACTACAAACCCTTTAAGCACCCTTGAATTAATATTTAAGAAAAATTTAGATTTACAGAATTTTTAATTTTCTTAGAAAATAAATTAATCAAAAATAAAAATATACAATAAATTAATTTTCAAGAATTTCGAATTTTCTTAAAAGTTAAAATATCGTAAATTAATATTTAAGAAAAATTTTAGTTTTCAAGAATTTTAAATTTTCTGAAAAAATAAATAGATCTAAAATAAAAATTAAAGAGTACAAAACTTGAGGTACCAAACTGATATTTTGGGTGAGTGGCGCCTGGACATTGTGTGGCGCCTGTACAGTGGAGTCCCTGTACAGGCGCAACACACAAAGAATAATCTGCTAAGTCCTTATGCTAAATGAGTGGCGCTGGCACAGGTCTTCTACTGGAAAGGCGCAACTTGATTTAACACTGACTTGTTAAAATTTTCCGCGCGTGTACTTGCTTAATATTCAAGTGGCGCCGCATACATCAGTATAGGAGGAGGGCGCAACAATTGACTTAATCAAATTTTTAGATTTCAGGCGCGTGAACTTTAGTCACCAGATACACCATTCACCTATACCACTTGGCCGAGTAGCTGGGAAAGAAAATTGGCCACCAAATCGTTGAATAATTTTAAAGAAAAACTTTATTAAATTTATAAAATAAACTAATTAAAATTTTAAATATAAACTTATAAAAATTTATTAAACAAATTTTGTAAAAGTTTATAAAATAAATTTTATTTAAACTTTATAAAATAAACTAATTAAAATTTATATCATAAACTAATAAAAGTTTATAAAACAAATTTTATAAAAGTTTATAAAATAAATTTAATATAAAATTTATAAAATAAACTAATTAAAATTTATAACATAAACTAATACAAGTTTATAAAATAAATTTTATAAAGTTTATAATATAAACTTATTAAAAGTTTATAATTAAACTTATTTAACAAGACCTTCTCATTCTGAGTCCAAGCAGCTTCGGCACGGTGAGCTTCACTGGTTACGGATCCTGACTTGTATATCAATCAGCAAGCTCTGATACCAATTGTTAGGTCCCGAAATATCGTAGAAGGGGGGTTGAATACGATATTCACAAAAATTTAAATTCTTTTCTGAATTTGCGGATAAATAAATTATTGCTTCAGAGTGGGTTTGGCCATTTATAGTGTTTAGTTGAACTGCCTACTAATTTTCTGTGTGTCCGGATAAATCAATTAGGTTCAGAAAATTAGCAGGTAAATTGTGGAGACAAGTTTCCGGGAATATTACTCTCGTATTAATCCCAGAGGGTTTTGCTACACCTAGTTAAAATTAACTGGCTTCCAAAGAATAAATTAATTCTTTGCTACTAACACAAAAATATTAGGCTCAGTTCCTATACAAATATATCTAAATTAGTACAAGGAAAAACTGAGTCCGTAGGGAGTGATATCTAGGAGCCCTGAGCATTTTTCATTAAAGAACCGGGTCCTAATATCTGACCGGGAGCAAGGTATGGGTGTGTATAATTTATGTCTTCTTGCCCCGGCCATGGCAGAAGTTCTCTACATATTATTTGTGTTGAAGAAGACGACTCCTCGAATTTAATTGGTGTAGACTTTAAATCAATAAAGTAGCTGTTGTAATTTGATTGGCTAAGGGCTGAGTGGCGCTAGCACTGGAGTTGCCCTGTTGTGGCGCCACTCAAAGGCCTTAGAATAAATTGTGATGATTGTGGCGCGTGAAAACTGAGTGGCGCTTCATTATTCATGTGGTCAAAGTGCAATTTGATCACTGCACTTTGACCCTCTTTTCATTCCTTACCTGAAGTTTACCAACTCTCATTTCTTGTACCAAAGTCTTGTCGCATTACACCCTGTACCCTGAGCTATTTCCGTTCTTCGACTGTAGTTCAGAAACTTTCACTTTTCGTACTAAGGTTGTGACACTTTGCACCCTGCACCCTTTGAGCTGTTTAGCTGTTAGCTGTTTGCCTGTTAGCTGTTTAGCTGTTTGGCTGTAGCCTCTACAAATTACTTTTCGTACCTTAATAAATAACCGTTCTTTTCAAGTACGTTCTTCAACTTAACAATTCTTCTATAGTTAATACTCAGATTCCTTTCACAAACTGCTGACGCCTAGTGCAATTGGTCTGGTTCACAGACGACTAACTTCGATCCAGGTCTTCGTATTATAGCTTTACTTACATTGTTGAGTTTGCAGCAACTTCATTGCTTCGAACACTGACTGTCAATAAACATTGTAACTTCACTGGAATCTTTTCTGGTACTTAGACAATGTATCCATTATTACCACAATCTTGAATACTTCATTCTCTGTTCTTCACTGACATTTGAACATATAAATGAACTTCTTTCAGTGAGTATAACTTCAAGACTGCAGTTGTCTTCTTTAACCTTTGTCTTCACCCTTCTCGATTCCTATGCTTCGAACACTGTCTATCTTCAATCAATGCTAATACACTGAAATCTTCTTGTGGCACTTCTATACTGAATCTTCAACACTTCTGAAACCCTGAAAGTCTTCAACCATTATTCTTCACTGAGTGTTGGTCCCTGATATTGTAGAAGGGGGGTTGAATACAATATCTGAAAATTATCGCGGAATAATTTGAATTAAAAATATTATTTTAATTACTCGCGAAATATTAATTGGAATGAAATACTGTTCAAGTGAAAGATATTATTTTAACTTGATTAGTATTACAAAATTAATATTTAGAAAACTGTTATATAATTGATAAAAAGTCTAGAACGAATTCGACATGAAGTGTTCGTGTTTAACAATTATATTCCAAACTCAGCACAGAAATCTGTGAATATTACAATGCAGATAAATTACTGAATTTGATCTGATTTTTCTAACTCTTGATAAGTTGAACTCCTGAAAAAGTGAAGGCTGATTCTCATATTTATAGAGAATGAAAAAGGCTGCTATGACCTTTTTCAGTATGACTTAATTTCAAGAAAATAAGTCTGTATGACTTATTTTAACACTTGTATGACATTTCTAAACTGGGCATGACTTCTGTTTGGTCGGTATGACTTATTTTATTAATTAAAAAATCGGTATGACTTTTTAATTAAATAAAAAATAAGTCCAGCATGACCTTTTGAACAACAGAAATTCGGTATGACCTTTTTGTTTATTAATTAAAAAATCGGTATGACTTTTTAATTAAATAACAAAAAATCTCGGTATGACCTTTTGTACAAACTGCTCGGTATGACATTTGCTAAACTGCTCGGTATGACTTATCTTTAACAATCAATCTTGATCCGCATCTCGATCTGCCGTGGATCGACATTTGCCTTGCAATGTTTTACCTTTAATAATCAATCTCGATCCGCATCTCGATCTGCTGTGGATCGACATTTGCCAAGGCAAATATGCACTCATCGAATGTTGACTTTCTTTAGTGACTAATTGTGGATTAACCTTTATGAGCAAGTTTCCCTAGCTTCTTCAATATTCTTCAACAAGCTCTTGAAATCTTCCTGTCTTTTCTTCGTCTTCTAATCTTGAAACCTCTTGAATTAAATGAAGAATAAATATTATATTAGTTGACACACAAATGTACTGTCTGGTTCATTTGTGTCATCCCAATAAATATTCTCCATTTAAATAACATTTAACTAGAGGCCTTCTGTCATTAATTCTTCTTCACTGTTTGCATTCTTCTTCTGGAATCTGCTTGTAGTAAGCACTTGAAATCTTTTGTATCTTCTGAACTCTTCTGAAATACTACTCCTTTATTTTTCACCGACGCTTGAACACATTAATGAACTTATTCCGGTGTAGAGTAGCGGCTTCATTAGAATACTTCTGATATTAGGATTCTTTGTGTCTAGTTGACTGTCTTCATCTTGATTCCTTCCTCAGTATTTATTACTTACTTTATTTTCTTACTTGAGTTGAGTTGTCATCTACTTATTACAAATAGGCCTTGACATATGCCTTTCAATCTCCCCCTATTTGTTGTTAAGCATTTAACATACAAATTCCTAGAGGATAACTCAACTAACAACTAAGAAAATAATATGACATTTAAGAACTGTAAGTAAATAAATTGTTCTCTGGATCATATAATACATTTCCAGATTTCTTTGAGTAACTGAAATGAAAGATGTTTGTTCCTCTAGCACTGAACATATTATACACGTAGTATTATCTTCATTTTTCAGACTCATCACTACTCCCCCTTAGGATGTCAGAGATGAAGTCTTGTTCTCTTCTTACCATATAACCTCTTCTTCAACTTCTGTCTTTACTTCTCTTCCAAGGTGAATTCATTCTCCCCTTACTTGAATTCTCCAACCAATTTAATAGAGGTAACAACAGACATGGCATACATACAGCATTAAACCATCGCAAATATAAAAAATGCAAACTATGACATGTTATGCATTTTAGAAAATCCGGTTAATTCCTATATACAAGAATTTTCTAAAATCAAATGGATCCAATCCAAGCATGTTGTTATTTTCCCTTTGGATCTTGTTCAACAATTCTCCCCTTTGGATCTACTCCCCCTTAGTTGAACACTTTGGAGTAATCCTCTTAATAATTCTCATTCTCCATTCTCCTAATAATTCTCCCCCTTAGTTGAGTAATCCTCTTATTCATTTAAAAGTCCTTTTCTGGAGAAATTTCCACCTGGTTGAGTAACATTTGAAATCTGTAACAGGGAATTGGGAAAGGGATTCGGTAAGTGTGTTAGTGTGTGATTTTACTTTGTGTTCCTCACAAGTGTTTCGCTCATATACTCTCTAAGTGTTTCACTCATAGAATATATATTTTCACTCTTCCTTACTTGTGTTTCACTCTTTTCTCACATCACTATATCTCTCTCAGTACGGATGACTCAGTCTTTTGTACCTGCAAGAAAGATCACCATAGCCCCTTCAAGAGAGGTCACTGGTGGTGCAATGGGGTTTCGTAAATCCCCGTCCTCAACTGAATCTATTAAAATAGTTTAATTTGAAAACTGAATTGCTTCAGGAACAGATTCAATGAGTTGCTGATCATCTAAGATGATCTATTCCATTAGGAATCCAGATATGTTCCATCTGGGGAGGGAGACAAGGATCTAAAATGTAGCACATGATCCAAGTTTCCTCCTAACGCCTGTGAAGGCATGTTGATTCAGTCAGAATCATCAATTATTCTTCCTTCCTTGATATGGAAGTTTAGAAAAAATTGCTTCCGTCAATTCATCCTTCCTGTGACATTTCAACTGCTCCCTCTTGGTCCCTTTTGGTCCCAAGTATGTCCTTAATTTGTTGGTCCAAAATGCCAATTGAATTGGTCCATTGTTGGTCCCTAAAAATAAGACAATATTTGTGGTTTCTTGAAAAATGTCAGATGAAATTAACTCTTTGCTGATAGCCTTGGCTGACAGGCTGAATTCAATAGACTCACTCTGTTGAGAGAATGAACCTAGTAACAGTTTTGCCTTTTCCAAGTCTATATCCTTTTGAGAGAACACAGATGAGCTAACAGTTGTCTCAGTTTATTTATATGAAACACCTTTCTGGAGACAGAGCTGTTGGTTCACTTACATTACCAACCTTATCAAATGCACTCAAGGCATTGACTCCCTCATTTTGAACAAATAGGTATTCTGTTTAATGGTTAGAGAGATGGATGTGATAGTGTTTGTGTGTTTGGTTCTAAGATCTTGGTTAGAGATTGATGCCAATGATTAGGATCTCACTTTTAGAAACTATTGGATGATCAAGCTCATAGATCTTTCCTACTTCTCAAAAGAGACTTGAGAATAATCAGCTTATATTTATATAGAAATAAACATAAAAATAATAAAAATAAGGATGCCAAAGTTGAAAAACAAATAAAACTATACATACATATATACTAAACAATTGTTGATACCAATTGTTGGAAATAATAAACATAATATAAAATATATTTACAGTAAAGATGCCAATGAAATAACAACTGTACAAAAAAAGGAAAATCTTTTTGAGTTTTCTTTTTCAATTTGTTTGTTTGTTTTTGAAATATTTTAAGGAATATATACAGTGTATTTACAATGCTTGAAAATAAATATGCAATTTAAAACATCATGCAATAATTAGTTCATGTTTAACATCCCTAACTCACTAACCAACTTAGAGAAAGTGGATTCATCAAGTGGTTTCGTGAAGATGTCAGCAATTTGATCTTCTGTGGGTACAAAATGTAACACCACAGTTCCGTTCATGACATGCTCTCGGATAAAATGATACCTTATGTCTATGTGCTTGGTCCTTGAATGTTGTACAGGATTATTGGAAATAGCTATGGCACTTGTGTTGTCGCAAAGTATTGGAATTTTAGATAGCGCAAGTCCATAATCATTCAGCTGATTCCTTATCCACAAGATTTGTGCACAACAACTACCTGCCGCAATATATTCTGCTTCGGCTGTCGAGGTAGATACTGAGTGCTGTTTCTTACTGTACCAGGAAATCAACCGTCGTCCTAGAAACTGACAACTTCCAGATGTACTTTTCCTGTCCATCCTGCATCCTGCATAATCTGAATCTGTATAGCCTATTAGTTCAAAACCTGTACCTTTAGGGTACCAAATTCCAAGATTCGGTGTACCCTTCAGATATCTAAAAATTCTTTTAACAGCTATAAGATGAGATTCTCTAGGATCAGATTGAAACCTTGCACATAAGCATGTTGCAAACATTATATCGGGTCTACTAGCAGTTAGATATAATAAAGAGCCTATCATACCTCTATAGCTTGTGATGTCAACTTTCTTACCAGTTTCATCTTTGTCAAGCTTGGTGGCTGTTGGCATAGGGGTTTTTGCCGATGTAGAATCTTCTAGATTGTATTTCCTTAGAAGATCCCTTATGTACTTTGATTGGCAAATAAAAATCCCATCTTCCATCTGCTTCACTTGCAGACCAAGGAAGAATGACAGCTCACCCATCATGCTCATTTCATACCTACTTTGCATTAACTTAGCAAATCTCTTGCACAAGTTTTCGTTAGTAGAACCAAATATAATATCGTCAACATAAACTTGGACAAATATCATATCTTTATCATATAATTTGTAAAAGAGAGTTTTATCTATGACACCTCTATTAAAACCGTTTTCAAGTAAAAACTGAGAGAGAGTGTCATACCATGTCCTCGGTGCTTGCTTGAGTCCATAGAGGGCTTTGAATAAGAAATATACAAAATCAGCAAACTCTGGATTTTCAAAGCCAGGAGGCTGTTCCACATATACTTCCTCTTCTAACTTTCCATTCAGAAATGCACTCTTCACATCCATTTGATAGACTTTAAAATTGGAATGTGCTGCGAATGCCAGAAATATCCTGATGGCTTCAAGTCTTGCAACTGGTGCGTAGGTCTTGTCATAATCAATTCCCTCTTCCTGGGAGTAACCCTTTGCAACCAGTCTGGCCTTGTTCCTTGTAACAATGCCATCACCGTCTAACTTGTTCCTGTATACCCATTTCGTGCCAATAACATATCTATCTTTAGGCCTGGGTACCAGTGTCCATACTTCTTGCCTTTCAAACTGATTGAGTTCTTCTTGCATGGCAAGAACCCAATCTGGATCGGTTAGAGCATCTTCAATTTTCTTTGGTTCTTCTTGAGATAGAAAAACCGAAAATAAACATTCATTTGAAGTTGCACTTCTGGTTCTAACACCAACATCTGGATCACCTATGATCAATTCAAAGGGATGATCTTTGCTCCATATCCTTTCCCTTGGTAGGTTTGATCATGATGATTCGCCTCTATATTCATTGTGATGTTGTGTTGTGCCAGTTGATCCTTTATCTCCCCCTGAGTTGCTGCCTGGATGACTTGTTGATCCACCACTGGTATTAGTAGTATCTCCAGTGTTTCCATTGTTTCCACCACTATTACCTGGATCATTACCATCATTATTGTCATCATTTCCTGCTGCAACCTCATGTTCTTCTTCGTCATCAGAATGTGAGTCAGGATAATTGTCGAATTTTAATGACTCAGAAGAATCTTCAGTTTGGATACTTGGGAGTTTAGTGTCGTTAAATGATACATTGACACTTTCTTTTACTTGGTGCTGATCAATTATGTACACCCTATATGCTCTTTTTGAGTAGCCGACAAAAATTGCTTCATGTGCCTTGGCCTCGAATTTGCCACGATGTTCATCTCCATCTTTTAGCACAAAACATTTGGCTCCAAATACATGAAAGTATTTGAGTGTTGGTTTCTTGCCAGCCATTAATTCGTAGGGTGTCTTCATATGATCCTTGTTGATTAAGGTTCGATTCTGGGTATAACAAGCTGTGTTCACTGCTTCAGCCCAGAAGTAGATAGGCAACCTTGATTCACTTAACATTGTTCTTGCGGCTTCAATCAAGGTTCGATTCTTCCTTTCTACTACTCCATTCTGTTGCGGAGTTCTTGGCGCTGAGAATTGTCTTGTTATCCCTTTGTCTGAGCAGAAGCTATTCAGAATTTCATTCTTGAATTCTGTTCCATTATCTGATCTGATTGCCCGGACAGGTAGCTTTGAATCTAACTCAATCAACTTTACATGATCAATCACCAACTGTGGAGTTTCATCCTTAGAGTTCAAGAATAAAACCCACGTGTACTTTGTGAAGTCATCTATAATCACTAAGGCATATTTCTTCCTTGACATAGACATGATATTGACTGGACCAAATAAATCCATATGAAGCAGCTGCAGTGGTTCAGTAATATTTGTAGTGTCTGTGCCTCTGTGAGTTGCTTTCTTTGACTTCCCTTTCTGACATGCCTCACACAATCCTTCTTGTGTAAATTCCATCGGAGGCAGTCCTCTCACCAAATCCCTCTTGACTAAAGAGTTCATTGTTTTGAAGTTGAGATGTGAGAGTTTCTTGTGCCATAGCCAACTTTCTTCTGTTGAAGCTTTTGAATAATAACAGTTTGCTTCAGCTTCAGGTCCTGAGTTGAAATCAGCTACGTACAAGTTTCCTTTCCTTACTCCACGCAAGGCTAGTCTGTCTTCTTTAGAATGAGCTATTAAGCACTTCTCCTTGATAAAGTTTACTTTGTAACCTCTATCACAGAATTGACTGACGCTGAGTAGATTGTGCTTAAGTCCTTCTACCAAAGAGACGTTTTCAATGATAACATTTCCAGTATCTAACTTGCCATATCCCATAGTCATTCCTTTGCTGTTATCTCCAAAGGTGACAATTGGGCCAGCTCTTTCAACCACGTCTGATAGCAGGGTTCTATCTCCGGTCATATGCCTTGACGATCCGCTGTCTAGGATCCATACAACCCGGTTTTCCTGTTTAACTCCCTGCACATATCAAACGGATTAAATCGTCTTCGGAGCCCAAAATTGATTGGGCCCGGCATACTTAAAGAATTGACCTTTGTCAGCTTTGACAACAGATCCTTTTCGAACAACAGCCGCATCCTCCTTGACTGTACTTACTTTCCTATAAATAGTCTTAACAACTTTTTGTTTAGACTTAGGAATATATTTTTCCTTCTTGACAGGTGAAGGAATAGCAGTCTTGGATTTTGCAAATTTATTATTGATGTGTTGTCTCGGTGTCATGTTCTTTTTATTAGCAGTCATGCGTTTGAAATAAGCAGTCATAGCATTAAAAGCACATAACATACAATTTAACATACCACAAGGTTTATGGCATACATCAATAGCAGGCATGTTATTCACAGTAGTAGGCATTTTAATAGTTTCTACTTTAACTTTTTCATCAGATTTAAAGTTTTCAGTAGAATGACATCTATTGTTACTATCCCTACTTCGAACAAAATTATTGTTAGGTCTGTTCATTTTATTCTTTAAGTTTTTAGCACCTATACCAGGTTTGTGGAAATCAGAAGTTCCCACAACTTTCACTGGTGTCTTGGGTGTAACTTTCTCTTCTTGGACATTTACTCCTTTTATGTCCCTTGCTTGTTCTCCTCTTTTCTTCTCTTCCTCTTCATCCTCTAACTGCATCTCATAAGCGATCAGTATAGAGCTCTCGAGGATGGGTTCAGCTACAGGTGTAATGAAAAGAGGTTTGCGTGCGTCTTTAACAACATGAGGAATACCCCTTTCTTCAGCGCTTTGCTTGAACGGGGTAATGTTGCTTGGCTTTCCTACAGATTTATTGTACTCGAAACCTATTCCAACTTTTCGGTTTATTTCCTGTTGGTCAACTAGGTTCTTTACAATATAAGAGGAATTTTTATAAGCTAGACACCTTTGCTTTTCTTCTTCAATTTTATTCCTTAAAAAAGCTTCAATCTGAACATAGCAGTTGACTCTATTAACTTGAAATTCAACATCTTCAGTTAATTTATCATTAATAAGTTTCAGCTTTTTCAGTTCATAATTCTCTTCTGATAAAACTTTGTTTTCGAGAATTAAGACTTTTATTCGATCTCTAGCATCAGTTAAATTCTCACCTATCAATTTAAACATTTTAGGACAGCTAGGGTTTACCTCAATTCCTTGTCGAGGTGGAGATTGTGATCCTTCAGAAGAAGAGGCCATTAGAGCAAGATTTCCCATTTGATCTTCTTCATCATTGTCGGAATCATCCCAGCTTTTTCCTGCTGCTAAGTATGATTTTCCCTGATGCTTCTTCAGTAGAGCGTCATATTTCTGTTTGAGCTCGTCATATGAATCCTTCTTTCTTTCCTGCCTGGGCTTTCTACAATCAGTAGCAAAGTGTCCCATTTCATTGCAGTTGAAGCAACGGATCTTGCTTCTGTCTACCATCCCTGTCTTGTATCCACCTCTTGTATTGGATGAGCTAGAAGAACCACTTGTCTGAAATCTATTTGCCATAGGCTTGAATTTGAAACTAGGATTCCTCCTGAATCTTGTATTTCCAAATTTTCTAGCAATCAGAGCCAGAGATTCATCCTCAAGTTGATCGAGTTCTTCCATTGAGTAGAATTCACTATCAGCTGAATTCATTAGAGTTGCACCAACTTCTGCAACAATACCCTGATCAATGATGTTGACTGAAGAAGATTCAGTCTTAGCTTTTCTGTATTCTGGTTCTTCTGCTATAAGAGCTGTAGACTTGCTAACCACCTTGCCTGTACCATATATTTCTTTCTGTTGAATCTGCTCTAGCTCATAGGTCTTCAGTACGCCATAAAGTCTTTCCAATGAAATTTCATTCATGTCCCTTGACTCCCTGATGGCAGTAATCCTATGCTCCAAGTGTACTGGCATTGTCAGCAAAAACTTCCTACTGATCTCTTTGTTCGTATAGTTTTTGCCATTGAGATTTAGATCATTTATCAGTTTGTTGTATCTCTCAAAAACCTCAGAGATACCTTCTCCAGGATTTGATCTAAAATGCTCATATTGAGACGTTAAGATTTCCAATCTATTCTCCCTTACTTCTTCTGTTCCTTCATTTAGTATCTCTATCGTTTCCCAGATGTGTTTAGCATTTTTGCAATTAACAACATGATTGTACATTCCGGGATCAAGAGATTCTACTAAAATTAACTGCAGGCTGGTGTCCAAAGAATCCAGTTCCTTTTCTGTTTCAGTGTACTCCTTAATATCTTTATCATATTGCCTGTGTGGAATGAGTACACCATCTTCCATATGCTCAGGAACGATTACTATAGGAGCAACAACACCAGTCTTCAAAATATCCTTGTACTTAGGGTTTGCAGCTCGAAGAAACAAGGTCATCTTCCTCTTCCACAGATTATAATTGTCTTTATCAAATTGTGGAATTTTAATGCTACTAACTCTTTGAGTACTCATCTTTAAATAAGATTAAAAATTAATTGTTTCAAAAAATATTTTAATTTTTGACTTAAAATAATTTTTGATCAAAAATAATTTTTCGGGAAAAAAAAATTATTTCGAATAAAAAATTATTTCGAATTTAAAATAATTTTTGAGATCTGTATGAGTTCGCGGAATTTGATTTGGATCTGATATGAAAAATATCAACCAGCTCTGATACCAATTGTTGGTCCCTGATATTGTAGAAGGGGGGTTGAATACAATATCTGAAAATTATCGCGGAATAATTTGAATTAAAAATATTATTTTAATTACTCGCGAAATATTAATTGGAATGAAATACTGTTCAAGTGAAAGATATTATTTTAACTTGATTAGTATTACAAAATTAATATTTAGAAAACTGTTATATAATTGATAAAAAGTCTAGAACGAATTCGACATGAAGTGTTCGTGTTTAACAATTATATTCCAAACTTAGCACAGAAATCTGTGAATATTACAATGCAGATAAATTACTGAATTTGATCTGATTTTTCTAACTCTTGATAAGTTGAACTCCTGAAAAAGTGAAGGCTGATTCTCATATTTATAGAGAATGAAAAAGGCTGCTATGACCTTTTTCAGTATGACTTAATTTCAAGAAAATAAGTCTGTATGACTTATTTTAACACTTGTATGACATTTCTAAACTGGGCATGACTTCTGTTTGGTCGGTATGACTTATTTTATTAATTAAAAAATCGGTATGACTTTTTAATTAAATAAAAAATAAGTCCAGCATGACCTTTTGAACAACAGAAATTCGGTATGACCTTTTTGTTTATTAATTAAAAAATCGGTATGACTTTTTAATTAAATAACAAAAAATCTCGGTATGACCTTTTGTACAAACTGCTCGGTATGACATTTGCTAAACTGCTCGGTATGACTTATCTTTAACAATCAATCTTGATCCGCATCTCGATCTGCCGTGGATCGACATTTGCCTTGCAATGTTTTACCTTTAATAATCAATCTCGATCCGCATCTCGATCTGCTGTGGATCGACATTTGCCAAGGCAAATATGCACTCATCGAATGTTGACTTTCTTTAGTGACTAATTGTGGATTAACCTTTATGAGCAAGTTTCCCTAGCTTCTTCAATATTCTTCAACAAGCTCTTGAAATCTTCCTGTCTTTTCTTCGTCTTCTAATCTTGAAACCTCTTGAATTAAATGAAGAATAAATATTATATTAGTTGACACACAAATGTACTGTCTGGTTCATTTGTGTCATCCCAATAAATATTCTCCATTTAAATAACATTTAACTAGAGGCCTTCTGTCATTAATTCTTCTTCACTGTTTGCATTCTTCTTCTGGAATCTGCTTGTAGTAAGCACTTGAAATCTTTTGTATCTTCTGAACTCTTCTGAAATACTACTCCTTTATTTTTCACCGACGCTTGAACACATTAATGAACTTCTTCCGGTGTAGAGTAGCGGCTTCATTAGAATACTTCTGATATTAGGATTCTTTGTGTCTAGTTGACTGTCTTCATCTTGATTCCTTCCTCAGTATTTATTACTTACTTTATTTTCTTACTTGAGTTGAGTTGTCATCTACTTATTACAAATAGGCCTTGACATATGCCTTTCACTGAGGCATGAACATATTAATGTACTTCTCTCAATGACCTGTAGGAGACATCAAAACTTCTTCTAATGTCTTGATTTACTGTATCTGCCTTGTCTTCATTTCTTCCTGATTTCTGTGTAGACGTAGTATTATTTACTTGTTCTGTTCTAGTGTTGAGTTATCACGATTACTATTCATACAGCTTTGTAATCTCCAACAGTAACTGAGCACAGCAACTACCAGCTGCAATATATTCAGCCTCTACAGTTGAATTTGACACTGAATGCTGCTCATTGCTAAACCATGATACCAATATTTCTCTCAAAAACTGACAGCTTCCGGTTGTACTTTTTATGTTTATTCTGCATCCTGCATAGTCTGAGTCTGAGTATCCAACCAAATCAAAACTAGATTCTTTAGGATACCAAAGGCCAAGATTTTGAGTGCCTTTCACATATCTAAGAATTCTTTTTACTGCCATTAGATGTGACTCCTTGGGATCAGACTGAAACCTTGCACACAAACCTGTAGCAAATATAATGTCAGGCCTGCTAGCTATTAGATAGAGAAGAGAGCCAATCATGCCTCTGTACATTTTGTTGTCCACCTTCTTTCCTCTTGGATCCTTGTCAAGTTGAGTTGCTGTGTAGATTGGAGTCTTTACAGGAGATGAGTCTTCCATATCAAATCTTTTTAAAAGATCTTTAACATACTTAGTCTGACAAATAAATATCTCATCTTCTTTTTGATAGACTTGAAGTCCAAGAAAGAATACTAATTCACCCATCATGCTCATCTCATATTTGTTCTACATCAACTCAGAGAATTTCTTGCATAAATCTTCATTTATTGATCCAAAGATAATGTCATCAACATACACTTGAACTAGAATGATATCATTTCCATGCTTTTGTATAAAAGAGTTTTATCCACAATCCCTCTTGTAAAGTTGTTATCGATAAGAAACTTGAAAAGAGTATCATACCAAGCTCTTGGTGCTTGCTTTAGTCCATACAATGCTTTGAACAGTCTGTACACAAAGTTTCCCATTTTTGGATCTTCAAAGCCTAGGGGTTGTTCAACATACACTTCTTCTTCTAACTCTCTATTAAGGAAAGCATTCTTAACATCTATTTGAAATACCTTGAAGTTGTTGTATACAACAAAAGCCAAAAATATTCTAATTGCCTCTAGTCTGGCAATAGGAGCAAATGCTTCTTCATAATCAATCTCTTCCTGTTGATAGTAACCTTTTACCACCAGCCTTGCTTTGTTTCTTGTGACAGTACCACAATTATCCATCTTGTTTCTATAAACCCATTTAGTGCCTATAATGGATTTGTTCTTTGGTCTAGGCACCAATTCCCAAACACATCTTTTTTCAAATTGATTAAGCTCTTCTTGCATGACATTAATCCAATCTGGATCAGCCAAGGCTTTTTCAAGAGTTTTGGGTTCTGTTTAAGAGAGGAAGCAAGAATACATGCATTCATTTGCCACATTTCTTCTTATTTTGACTCCAGTTCCTAGATCACGAATGATTAAATCATTACTGTGATCCATGTTCCATTTAGTTTCTCTTTGAGAATCACTAGAGTCTTCAACATTTTACTGATTGACAACATCTTTTGCTCTTGCACTGTTGACAACATCAATTTCCTCAAGTCCACTGTTCATTGGAACATTCCCAGAAAAATAAGTTGTTTGGGCAGTTCCTTCATTTTCTCCAAACTGGTTAGGAACCATTGTTGGACCCGAAATTATGTGATCAATTCTTGGTGAATCCTCTTCAATCTCTTCTAGATAGCCTTGATTTTCAAAGGCTAAAGATTCTGTCTCTCGACTTCCTTCAATTCCAGGAAATTTATTCATCAAAGGTGACATTTACACTCTCCTCCACATTTTTGTGATCTATGATGCAGACTCTGTATGCAGTCCTGTCAATTCCATACCTCATGAAAATTCCTTCAAGTGCTTAAGAATCAAACTTTCCTTTGATCTCAGTTGAATCTTTCATGAAGTAGCACTTGCTTCCAAATACATGAAAATAATTGACAGTTGGTTTCCTTCCTGTGAGCAATTCATAGGGTGTCTTTCCATAGGCCTTGTTGATTATAGTCCTGTTTTGAGTGTAATAGGTTGTATTGATTGCTTCACCCCATAAATAGGTATGGAGTTTTGATTCACCCAACATTGTTCTTGCAGTCTCAATAAGAATTCTGTTTTTCCTTTCAACAACACCATTTTGTTGAGGTGTCCTTGGTGCAGAGAATTGTTGAGTGATTCCATTATCTTTGCAGAAATCATTCATGTCACTGTTTTTGAACTCAGTACCATTATCACTTCTTAAAATTTGCACTTTGAACTTTGGATTCTTGTCAAAAACCCTAACTAAGTCAATAATCTCTTGTGCAGCTTCATCTTTAGATGCTAGAAATCTCACCCATGTATATCTTGAAAAATCATCAACCATCACTAAAGTATATCTTTTTCTAGCCAGTGATTGCACATTCACAGGACCAAATAAGTCCATATGAATTAGTTGAAATACCTCATTTATTGAACCACTAGGAGTGCTTTTATGAGCAACTCTCCTTAGCTTCCCTTTCTAACAATCCTCACACAATCCTTCTTGACAGAATTCAAGTTGAGGTAGCCTTTTCACCAATTCTCTCTTCATCAGATGATTCATTGCTTTGAAATTTAAATGAGAGAGCTTCTTATGCCACAACCAACTTTCAGATGGAGAAGCCTTATTGTAAAAACAGTAGACTTTATCTTTCCTTACAGAGTCCAAGTCAGCTATGTAGAGGCTTCATTTCCTTACTCCTTGAAGAGCTTCTTCTCCTGTCTTCTTGTTGACAATGGAGCATCTGTCTTGATCAAAACCAACCTTGAAACCTCTTTCACAAAATTGAGTGACACTCAACAAATTGTGCTTCAATCCATTCATTAGAGCAATTTTCTCAATCTTCAGATTCCAGTATGTCATATCCCATTGTGAAACCAATGTTGTTGTCACCAAAGGTTACATAAGGGCCAACCATTTCTTTGAACTGTGATAGCAGGGCTTTATCACCTGTCATGTGTCCTGAGCATCCATTGTCAATGATCTACATGATTCTTTTATTTTTCCTGTTGCCCTGCAAAGCAAAACATTTCAAGTTACTTTTGGTACCCAATTCACATTGGGTCCATTTGGTTTAGCTTGATTACAGTATGAAGTTGGATTTTTTAAATTATCTTCTCTTGCTTTTAGCAAGACTCCAGTAGCTACCCATTCTAATTTGATTACTGGTTTGGTAGCTTTTCTCTTCGGTTGCTTGTCCATCATAACTTTAGGTGGACTTGGAGTCTTTGCCTTTTCAGTTTTAGCATTCTTATGCAGACATTCTTGATTATTAGCAAAAGGCATGTTAAAGCAAATACTCATCATGTTCATTTTGGAAGAAATACAATCAAAATCACCACAGTGAGTTACTTGTCTGTTCTTTAAAGGTATGTTGTGTAAGTTTCAATTGCTAGAGGTAAAATTCTTAACATTAGACTTGTCCTTGTTGCAAATATGAGTTAGATGACTAGAAGACCCACAATTATTATACAACTTTCTAGGAGCATTAGGAATGTAATCATAATTGTTCTTTTTGTTTATTCCTAATTTTCCATTTCTGTTCTTCTTGGTCTTCATGACAGTATGTTTAGAAGTTACTGTCATGCTAGTGTTGATAGTAGGTTTAGATGGAGTTGTCTTGATAGTAAGTTTTGATCCTATAGTCTTGACAGCATCTTCTGAGCTTATTGTCGAGCCAGTGTTGACAGTATCTTTCAAACAAAAGTTACTGTCAGGATCAATACTAACTGTCTTGGGAATTTTGTCAGTATCTTTTACCTTAAGTGGATGGATGAAGCAGATGTTGCTCAGTGCATCATGCTGGCATCTATGAACTCTGAGCTGCAAAAACAGCATGAGAACATGGATGCTCATACCATTCTCGTACACCTACAAGAGTTGTATGATGTACAAAGCAGGACTGCTCGATATGAGATATCGAGGGAGCTATTCCATTGTAGAATGACGGAGGGATCATCTGTGAATGATCATGTGCTTAAGATAATCAATCTGATTGAGCGTCTTGGGCAACTTGGTTTTGTCATGAATGGGGAGTTGAGCCAAGACTTGGTCTTGCAATCACTCCCAGATTCGTTCTCGCAGTTTGTTGTGAACTTTCACATGAACAAATTGGATGTCAGCCTGCCTGAACTCCATAACATGTTGAAGACTGCTGAGTCGAACTTTCCCTCTAAGAAAGGTTCTGTTCTTCTGATTAGTGGTAGATCCACTTCTAAGAAAAGGAAGTGGAATCCTCCCAAGAAGAAGAAAGTAGGTGAGAAGAAGTCAGTTCCACCAAAAGCTGAAGACCCCAAAAGCAAAGCTGTTTGCTTTCACTGTAACAAGGTGGGGCACTGGAAGAGGAACTGTAAGGTTTACCTTGCAGAACTGAAGAAGAAGAAGGGTAGTGAGACTGCCGCTTCTGGCTCAGGTATGTTTATGATTGAAGTAAACATGTCACTAAATCAAATTTCTACTTGGGTATTAGATACCGCCTGTGGTTCTCACATTTGCAATTCATTGCAGGGACTAAGGGATAGTAAGACTCTTGAGGAAGAGGAGGTTATTCTGCGGATGGGCAATGGAGCAAGAGTTTCTGCTGTATCTGTAGGATTATTTGATTTACATATGCCTACGGGCAAGACTATTGTTTTAAATAATTGTTATTTTGTTCCCTCGATTGTGAGGAATATTATTTCTATTCCCATGTTAGACAAGGCTGGATTTTCGTTTATTATTAAGAATAATGAATGTTCAATTCTTAGAGATAATGTTCTTTATGGTAGTGGTATTTTGAATAATGGTCTGTATGTATGTGACGTAGAGCATAGTTTACTACAAGTTGAACATACTAATAAAAGGAAAAGGGATGATGAAAATCTCACATATTTATGGCACTGCAGACTTGGTCATATTAGTGAAAATAGACTACGGACATTGCACAAGGAAGGGTTACTTGAACCTTTTGATTTTGAATCATATCCTACATGTGAGTCTTGTCTATTAGGAAAAATGACCAAATCTCCATTTAGTGGACATGGAGAAAGGGCTGCAGATTTGCTAGGATTGGTACACACAGATGTATGTGGACCGATGTCTACGCAAGCCATGGGTGGTTTTTCGTACTTCATTACTTTCACAGATGATCGATCTAGATTCGGATATGTGTATTTGATGAAACACAAATCTGAAGCCTTTGAAAAGTTCAAAGAATATAAGTATGAAGTAGAGAAACAAACCAAACATAGTATTAAAACCATTCAATCAGATCGAGGTGGTGAATACTTGAATGGAGAGTTTCTAGATTATCTCAAACAAAATGGTATAGTCTCTCAATGGACTCCTCCATATACTCCACAGTTAAATGGAGTATCAGAAAGGAGAAATCGAACTTTGTTAGACATGGTTCGATCCATAATGAGCTATGCAGATCTTCCAGTATTCCTATGGGGTTATGCATTGGAAACCTCAGCATATTTACTGAATAAGGTGCCTTCCAAATCTATTCCTCAAACTCCGTATGAGATATGGAAAGAAAGGAAACTGAGTCTTAAACACGTTAAGATATGGGGATGTCCATCTTATGTCAAGAAAGTTGACCCTGATAAACTGGAATCTCGATCTGTAACATGTAGATTTGTGGGATATCCTAAAGAGACTTTAGGGTATTACTTTTACACCGAACATAGGGTGTTTGTCTCCAGACATGCTACCTTCTTGGAAAAACAGTTTATCCTTGAAAGAAACAGTGGGAGCAAAATAGAACTTAATGAAGTTCAAGAAACACAAACTACTACAGTTCAAGAGGAAACACCTGTTCAGACTGAACAACCTTCTGTGGAACAGCCCATTCGTAGGTCAGAGAGAGTGTCTCGCCAACCTGAGAGGTATTATGGCCTTGTCATTGAGAATGACAATGAGTTAACAATCGTTAATGATGACGACCCAATGACCTATAATGAGGCTATAAGTAGTATTGACTCAGAGAAATGGCTAAGTGCCATGAAATCCGAAATGGATTCTATGTATACCAACCAAGTATGGACTTTGGTTGAAGCACCCAAGGATGTCAAACCTGTAGGGTACAAATGGATATACAAAAGAAAGATTGGAGCGGAAGGCCAGGTGGAGACCTATAAGGCCAGGCTCGTGGCAAAAGGATTCAAACAAAGGCAAGGGATTGACTTTGATGAAACTTTTTCGCCTGTAGCCCTGCTTAAATCAATTCGGATTTTGCTTGCGATTGCAGCTTACTATGACTATGAGATCTGGCAAATGGACGTGAAAACAGCCTTCCTCAATGGGAAACTTGAAGAGGAAGTGTATATGACACAGCCAGAGGGTTTTGTTTCCAAAGGGAATGAACACCTAGTGTGCAAGCTGCTACGAACCATATATGGATTGAGGCAAGCTTCTCGTAGATGGAACATCCGTTTTGATGAGACAATCAAAGAGTTTGGTTTTATCAAAAACATAGATGAACCATGTATCTACAAGAAGGTTAGTGGGAGCGCGGTAACATTTCTTGTGTTGTATGTGGATGACATACTTCTTATAGGAAATGATATACCGATGCTTCAATCAGTCAAAGTGTGGCTATCAAAGAACTTCACTATGAAGGACTTGGGAGAAGCATCCTACATTCTCGGTATAAAGATCTATAGAGATAGATCTAGAAGAATGATAGGTCTTACCCAGGGTACATACATCGAGAAAGTGCTGAAAAGATTTAGCATGGAAAACTCCAAGAGAGGTCTCATGCCGATGAGCCATGGAGTTTCCCTTTCCGAGAAGATGTCTCCTAAGACAGTTGAGGAAAGACAGCGTATGAGTAAGATTCCTTATGCTTCAGCAATAGGATCTATCATGTACGCGATGATATGTACTAGGCCTGATGTTGCTCATTCAATCAGTGTGACGAGCAGATATCAGTCCGATCCAGGTGAAGAACACCGGAAAGCAGTAAAGAACATCCTTAAGTACTTGCGAAGGACTAAGGATAATTTTCTTGTTTTTGGTGGTTCTGAGTTGATAATAGAAGGTTATACCGACTCTAGTTTTCAATCAGAATGTGATGATAGCAAATCTATGTCAGGGTATGTGTTTACTCTGAATGGTGGTGCGATTAGTTGGAAGAGTTCCAAACAGTCTACAACGGCTGACTCCACAGCGGAAGCAGAGTATAGCTGCAAGTGAGGCTGCAAAAGAAGCCGTTTGGATGAGGAAATTTGTTTCTGAGTTGGGAGTTGTTCCTAGTGTTGAGGAGCCTATTGTATTGTATTGTGATAACAATGCAGCAATAGCACAAGCCAAGGAACCTAGGTCTCATAAAAATTCCAAACATGTTTTGCGGCGCTTTCATTTGATTAGGGAGATCATAGAAAGGGGAGATGTCAAAATAGAGAGAGTTGACACACATAACAACATAGCAGACCCACTTACAAAGCCGTTGTCTCAGATTCTTTTTGATCGTCATAAAAGGAAGATGGGTATTACATACCAGGGTAATTGGCTTTAGTCCAAGTGGGAGATTGAAAGTGTTTGTCCTAAATCCAATCATGTATGATGAGTTAGGAAGAACTTTCTTGTATTCTTATTTGATTTCATTAATATTAATAAAAGACTTATTTGTTTTATTACGGGCTTTATCTGTTTAAAGTGTCTTAAATAAGATGTTCCATAGTTTAGAGTGAAGCTTCTAGAATTATAATGAGATTATAATAGTGAGATCTAGAAGATGATGACTCTTGACTTAAACAGTTCCTGATCATAGGATAACTAATTGGAAGTTAGTGAATCCGCAAAGATTGGTACATACTGTGTTTGCTCCTTTAAGGAGGATGTCTGTTCTCATAGGCATTTGTGTGGTGACACTATAGCTAGTATATAGGTGCTTATTAAGGAATAAGTTCACTGAACGTGACTCGATAAATTGAACAACTAATGGAGTTTACTCATGTGTCAATAGTTGTTCACTAAGTGATAGTTGTGCAAGTATCCTTAGACTTGAGATCGTTAAAGTTATCTTGTATATAATGAACTATGTTTTGGTTTAGTCCTTAGTCTCAAGGACATCCATTAGGTCTATTCCGGGCATAGGGATTTGTGTATGAAGATAGTTAACGTCAATAGAGGATCCACCCCTTCCAGTATAGGAAGAGAATATCCTATGTTATTCTTAGTATGCGAGTTCTGGAATCTCTGGCCAGAGTGAATGAAATTAGAAAGGAGTTTCTAATTTGCATTAATATGAACGTTGCACTATGAATAAGAAAACATATGATTAAATTTAATAGGCTTGACACGAGTTCCATGCCTTGTATTTAATCGGGATATTGTAGGGTGGAAGGAATTGATTGTGCGGTAACTAGTCACTGACAGGTTCTTGGCAGTGAATTCATATTATCCGGATAGTCGCGATATGTTGAGAAGCATCACTCACGATGTAGAATAAATATAATTAATCAGTTAATTATATTTAATGAATTATTAGAATTCATATAAATAATAAATAAAAAAAGTTTATTATTATTTATTTCTACTACCGGCTTAATATTGAACCTACATGGTCACACCATAAAAGAATATTTTCTTTGATGAAAAGATTTAAATTATGAGAGAGAGAATTATTTTCTAAATAGTTTAGAAAAGGAAATAATGATTAAAATAGTTTTAATTATTATTAAAGCATTTTATAAAATATGGGGTTTAATATAATAATATATATTGATATATTATTTATGGAAAACCCCTAGGATAGTCCTATAAATAGAATGAGATGCTTCATTCTAGAGAAGTGAACTTTTAGGGTGAACTTTTAGTTTTTGGAGAAAACACTAGCCTCCATCTCTCTCTCTCTTTTCTCTCTAAAATAAGTTTTAGAAATTATTTGAAGATCTTCATCAAAGGAAGAATTCTTGGTGCATACAGGTAGAGTACTTCACACTCTGAGAAGTAGCTGCTAGGATCTCTTGTTCACACACTTGGATCGCTTTAAAGGTAAGGTTTCGATTCCATCTCGGTTTTATATGATTATATGCGATCATATATATGGGTTTACGGTAAAAATTGTAATATCACGCTTCCGTACCTCCGTAAATTTCCTTCATGTCTTATATCCACCTTTGCCACTTCCTCCAGGTTCTGAGATATTTGGCTTGTTGAACCTGGAGCCTTGTCCTCTTGGTTTGAAGGCTTTGTTCTTCTTGAATCTCAAGTTGGAGAACTTTCTCGCCATGTAGGCCATTATTTTATTTTCCATGTTGTCCAGTTCTTCCAAAGTATAGAACTCATCTTCTTCACCATCCTTGAGTTTCAGAGTCACACCTTCATCTTCATCTGTAATTTCTTCAATCTTGATCTGCTGTTGATGTTGTGATTCTTTGAGTTGTATCAGCTGTGGATCCTGAGCCACTAGAGCATTAGAAGTGTTGACCATCTTTCTTCTTTGACCAGCTTGGATAGCTCTCTTTTACAGCAACTCTAGCTCATAGGTTTTAAGGATGCCATACAAAGTTTCAAGAGAAACTTTTGATAAATCATTTCCTTCTCTTATGGCAGAAACCTTGTGCTCTAGATGGTCAGGAAGTGTCAACATGAATTTCATGTTTACCTCCTTTTTGTCATAAAACTTTCCATGCAGCTGCAAGTCATTGATCAGCCTATTAAACCTCTCAAACATCTCAGTCAACCCTTCCCTTGGTTTAGCCATAAAGGCTTCATACTGAGATACCAGAATCTATCTTTGATTCACTTTTACTTCCTCTGTCCCTTCACAGAGTATCTCAATGGTTTTCCATATTTCCTTTTCACTGGTGCAATTGACAATGTTGTTGTACATGACATTATCAAGTGCCTCAATGATAATAAATTATAAGCAATCATCTAGAGATACTTTTTCCTTCTCAGTCTCAGTGTACTCTGAAACCTTTTTAGGAACCCAATAGGCTGGTATAGTTTCACCATCTACTGTGGTTTCGGGTACATATGTTTGAGGGGCAAAGGGACCATTCTCTAGGATTCCAGGGGAGAGTGGGTTGGCTATTTTTATGAACAACATCGTCTTTCTTTTCCAGAGGTTGTAGTGCTATTTGTCAAAAGTGGGTATTTTTATGCTTCTTACTTTCTGTGCCCTCATTTTTATATCTTTTCAGGTTATGTATGTCTAACTTGCTGCTCTGATACCAGTTGTTAAACATAATGAGTGTTACAAAAGAGGGGTTGAATGCAACTTAATAATTTTATCACTTTTTGCTAATAACAAACAAAAACAATGATATTAAGTTATAATGAAAACAACAAGTAAACTGAAGACACACGGTGTTTTACTTCAAAAATTAACTTTATTAATTTTTGTTGCTACAACTGACTGGAAAATATTTTCAGCTTCAATAGACACAATAACAAGAGATTGCTAGTGTTTCTATGCTTGAGAAAAGTTAAGCTCAGTTGCCTGTGTGTTAGAGAAAGTGTTTGTGAGATGTGTGTATTTAAACTAAAACACTTATCTCACTTACAAGTACACTTTCCCTTGTTTCCTAGACAATACTCGAAATAGAAATCTCACTCTTTCTTCTCAAGTCTTGTCTTCATTCCAAATGTAGATAAAGGTACTCTATGAGGATTTGACATTCTTGCATCATGAGCACACTTCACATTTATGCTTGTTTTTTCTCAAGTTGCAGTTGTAGACTTGACAGACTAGGTAGAAATATCAAGATCAATCTGTGAATTGACTTTACCTAGTCTGCTACTTGAAACAGACTGTCAACTTCACTGAAAGTTATTGTCAACCTTTAGCTTCATTTTGGTGACAACATCTTTGTTACCGCATACTTTACTGTCAGGCTCATGCTGTCGTCCAAAGGTACTGTCAACTATTCTACCAAACATGCTGTCGATCATTCCGCCAAACATGCTATCAACTCCCCGCCAAAGCTACTGTCAAAAAACTTGCCGTCTTGATTCTTCAATCTCTGCCAAGTTTACTGTCAAGGGATAGTTGCTGTCAGTAAAACTTGCTGTCATATAGTCTTCATTCTCCGCCAAGTTTACTGTCAAGGAATAGTTGTTGTCGTCTGTTCTAAAAGTTACTATCACTTGAATGTGTTGTCGTAGACTCTAGGATGTAGAATGTTATTGTCGAAAATTTGATCTATGATGTGCATGAACACTTTGTGAACTTTTACTTCATGAATCATTTATTTCATTTACACATGACAGTAACTATTGATACTTACTGTCACCTAATTGACTATTTGTGCATTCTTATTACAAGTGACATTGTAAACATACTGTCAAACTGTATTTGCAGTATGTTTTACTTAGTTAATAATTAATTAATCTAAATAAATATTAGTTGATTACATTAATAATACCACAATCTCTAACACATATCAATTAATATTTAATTAATAATAATAAATCAATTAATAATTAAATTAATTGATTATTCAACTTAATTATTTGTTAATCATTCTTAAATAAATTATTCTTCAAAATAATTAACTAATTAATATTTTTAATAAAATAATAACTAAAATCTGAAATAAATATTTTATTACAAGAAATTTTTTCGAAATAAGATATTTGTAAAATGAACTTTTCTCGGGGTCACAACCCCTCAAAATTTATCTCAAACATTACAATCCAACATACTAAAATAAAGTAAATATATTTAACCCACAAAATAAATTATACATATACAGATAAAATTACCGAATACAGAGAACAAGATCACTTAAAACAAAAAATATGGTCAACAGAGAATTTTAAGGAGTATAAAAATAATCTCTAAAAATTATGAAATTAATATATATAAACTAGCATACCCGAATATTTACAAACGTCAAGTCAAAATCTTAAAAACCTTACCATAAGATCAATTACGAACACCCCACGAGTCTTTTATGATGGCCGAAAAATATTCTCAGAAAAATCCGAAATTAATCCCCATGTACAAACACATGTTGTACTGCCTCATAACTTAATCATCATCATCAAATCCCCTTTCTATACTCTTAAATAAATTAAAAAGAAAAACTTACCCAGAAAATAATCATCTCAAAACTCAATCAAAATTATACCTATGCGTAGGTTTTAAAGTGTTGTTCATGTAGATATCAAATATTGGTTGCATAGTTTGAAAGTAATGAATTTAAAAAGCTTTTAAATATATGTAAATATTTACCGTAAGAGACAGAGGAGACAGCGAGAGACAGTAATTAACAGAGAAAACACCAGGGGGTCACGTGTGTAAAGAAAAGAGAATGGGTGGTGTTGATTGTTTAGAGAGGAAAAAAGCGCTAGGTGACTGGGGAAAAAGAAAGAGAAGTAGGGGAGGGTTAGAGAAAATAGGGGTGGGCCGGGTCACAGGTAGATTAGGATATATATAAATATAAAAACATTTTTTTAACCTTTTATAAAATATAAAGAATATCTCGTAAAATCATTTTAATATCACGTTTAATATCTAAATGATTTTAAATAATTTCAAAATTTTATAAAAATATTTTATGGGAAAAATATAATTTTTATTATTTTTAAAACAAATTAAAAATAATAATTTTCCCAAAATATTTAAATAGTTTGAATATTCAAAATATAAAAATACTAAATTTTGAATATTCAAATAATTTATTCAAAATAAAATTTCTACCTGAAGAAAAATACCGACTCGAGATGCTGATCAGATCAATAAAATAACATAATTTTTTTTAAAAATGAACTCAGCCTCACTGAATTGAAAAAAAATTCTAAAATATTAATAAAAATATGAAAATATATCTAACTGAAATAAAATATATAAAAAATTATTCCTCCTATTTTGAGAAAAACAAATACAATATTTAAACAATAAAAATATATTTTAAAAAATATCCGGGTTGTCACAATATGAGAATAAGAAAAGTAATGATGCATTCCAAGAAAAAGAAATGTAAAGAGTAATAATAACATGAGAAATTCTATTACGACAAAGATTGTCTAAAATACTAAATTATCACATGTATAAATGATAACTTTATTAATAATAATATTAGACCTCGATTATATATACATCCCACAAATCAAAACAAGTTATCTCACACGTTATTTGTCAAATAATTTAAAATTATTTTTGGTAGCATTGCTCTAATAATATTTCTTGGTCCCTACCTTCCACTTGTATAAACGCGTAAAATTAGGTTCTAATATACTCTGTGTATTTTTGTGTTAATTGTTTCGCTGACCCACATATCAACAACTACCGATAGGTCGATCACCAATCAGCACTATTGACCTGTTGCCCACCCGACACACGCGACAATAATATCCAACACACAAGAATATGATACGCATGACTTTACCGCGAAATAATTCCAGATCCGAAGAACCGAACCAAAATTCTTGAAATCGAATCTGATTTATAATAAAATTACATAATTCGATAAATATCATAAAATTGATTTGATCTGAAAAATTTAATCGAAAATAATCTGAAATACTAGACCCGGTAATAAATTGAAATCGATTAGAACCGAATACACAATCATTTGAACCGAATATGACTCGAAATACGAGATATGTTTCATTTCAAATACGAATTATATCGAATTATAAAAGAGATCAATTGAATTTTAATATAAAATTTTAATGATTCATAATCTATAGTATTAACCCACTTTTTATTTATTAAATTAATCTATTCTTAAACAAAATTCATATTTAAAATAATTTTATATCTAAAAATTAAAATGGTTATACAATCAATATTTTAAAACTTATATTATTTTATATTATAACTAATATATTTAATAATTAGATGATTTTTTAAAATTTCACAAATTAAAAAATAGAAGGTGAAAAATAATGAATAAGTTATTATTTCAACAAACGTATTTAACGATTTTTATTTTAGTTTTACTATAATTAAAAACTAATTTAAAATTAATCCAAATTGTACTTTTCTGATCTGAAATGATCCGAACCGAATTTAATCCGAACCAAACTTAATCTAATCTTGATCCGAAATTTAACCGATTTTAATCCAAACTAAATTCGATATGATCCGAACAGTACTCCAAATATATCAGAACCGAAAGTTGATTCGATCCGAATGAATCTGATCTGAAACCGATCCGAATGAATCCGATCTGAAACCGATCTAAATGAATCCGATCTAAAACCGATCCGGTTATCATCTATGCATGACCCCTAAATAATGGGCGGCGGGGAGAGACATGAAACTGACTACATGATTATATTTTAGATAAAAAAAAGTTTGTTTTTTGTAGACGATATAAATTTTGTTTTATTAATAATTTCATTAAATTTATAATATTTACTGACATCTTAAATAATTATTTAATTCAGAAAAATTTAACCGTAACAAATGCTCGCTTAATCAACCTCAAGAATACAAATTTATGAAATATTTTTTGTTTAGTAAAGTAAATTGAATAAGCCATTCAAAAAAAAAGTAAATTGAAAAATAGGCAGTCATATAGAATTAAGAGACACTGGAGACTACGGAACTATGAACTGGATACAAAATTGTTGATGACAGACTGAGATTAATTTTACGAGGCAAGTCTACAAAGGAGGCTATTAACAGTTAATAGTTTCAACTTGGTGGTTTCGTTTACTCCTTTTTTTCTAGACACGTATATATTTATAATTATTTGAATAATTTAAGTTTTATTAAGAATAATTTTAAATTCCCAAAATACAATTATTACAGATGAATTAATGTTAAAGTATACTAATTTAGAAGTGAATTTATTGTGCTAAAATAATTAAAATTCATTAGGTGAACCAAAACATTGACCAGGTTCAGTTGTGGTTCCTATCAAAGACGAAGGCAAGTCAAATGTTGAATCTTCCTATCTTGTTCTAGTAAGAATTTAATTTAATGATGGCCTATAACACACACAGAATACATGAAAGAAAAACACCAAGCATAGAGTACTAATGAAACACACACCATGCTTTTCTTTTCATTTCTATTCACATTCTTGATAACTTGTACTGCACTTGACACCATCAACATAAATCAGCCTGTAAGAGATGGAGAAACCATTGTTTCAGCCCGAGGAGAGTTCGAAATGGGATTTTTCAACACCAATGGTCATCCAGGGAATCGATATTTTGGTATATGGTACAAGAAAATATCGAACGGGACAGTTGTATGGGTGGCTAATAGAGATCATCCAGTTACAAATAAATCCGGGGTTGTAACTGTGACTAGTGAAGGCATAGTTGTACTAGCTAACGAGACAATAATATGGTCATCAAATTCATCAACGAATTCATCAAGATCAGTAACAAATCCTATAGCGCAGCTGCTAGACACAGGAAATCTTGTTTTTCGGGATAAAAATAAGGATGGGCTAAAAGATATTGTTTGGCAAAGTTTTGATCATCCTGGAGATAATTTTCTACCAGGGATGAAGTTTGGAATAGACTTGGACACGGGCTTGCAGAGGTATTTTACTTCATGGAAAAGTGCTGATGATCCTTCTACTGGAAGTTATATATATCGGATTGATCCTAATGGTTACCCACAGTCATTGTTGTGGAAAGGATCAAACCTTATGTACAGGAGCGGACCATGGGTTGGTATTGGATTTAGTGGCTTCCCAAAGCAGGATGGGATTGAAATCTATACTCCTGAATTTTTTATATCACCAAAGGAGATTTATTATAAGTTTGAGCTTACTGATAGTTCTGAATCTGCTATTACAAGGTTGATACTGACACCTGATGGCCATCCACAGCGGCTAACATGGAATAAGCAAAAACATGAATGGTCCCTTTATCTGTCTTTTGAGGTAAATGATTGTGATAGTTACAAATTTTGTGGCGGATATGGTATTTGTAACATCAATAATTCCCCTAGATGTGAATGTATGCCCAAGTTTCATCCAAAATTTCTAGAAAATTGGGCTGCAGCAGATTGGACTGGTGGGTGTTCTCGAAATACTTCGCTGGATTGTAAGAATGGAGATGGTTTTATCAAGGTTTCGGGTGTCAAACTGCCAGACACGCAACGCTCGAGGTATAACATGAGTCTGAACCTGCAGGAATGTCGAAGGTTGTGCTTGAATGACTGCTCTTGTATGGCATATTCAAATGCAGATTTTAGAGCAGGTGGAAGTGGATGTTTGTGGTGGTTTGGCGATCTGGATGATATTAGAGGCTACTCGGAAGATGGACAGAATCTATATGTAAGAATGGCTGCCTCTGATTCAGGTAAGTCTGTTACGTCATATAGCAGTAATATTTTTCTACATACACCTAATTTTTCTCCGAAAGGTAAGTTGAAATTTTACAGGCCCCTTACCCTGATTCTCACACACACATGGCCATGATTCTCACACATACATGCTGATAGCTAAATGTAACTTACACTTTGTTATGTCAAATTATCTATCGACCATCTGGATCATTTCTTATGCAGACTACACAGAGGAAAGCAAAAGCTCGAGTTCGAGTACAAATCGTGTGGTGGTCATTGTAATTTCTGTTTTAGCAGCAATGGCAGTGATACTAGTCCTGTTACTTCTTTATGTATACAGGAAGAGAAAGCTGAAAAGAAAAGGTAACATACAATAATATTGAACTTGGCCGCAGACCACCTTAGATATCTGTATCAATTGAACTGGCTAGCTGATTTAATTGAGTAGCTATAATTAGAGAGAAAAGGCACAATACTGATCATCATATTGCTTGTACATGCTAGGAAATGATATGTATTTTACACACCTCACTTGTGCAGGAATAGTAAGACTAGAATCCGTTGGTGAGGCAACTTACAGAATTGGCAAGAACGAGTTGGATTTACCTTTGTTTAGCGTCATGCAAATTGCTAAAGCCACGGATGACTTCTCGTTCAACAATAAGCTTGGAGAGGGTGGCTTTGGACCTGTTTACAAGGTACTACATATACATATCGTGCATCAGAAACACCAAACAACACCAAGACACTCTTGCTCACCTCATCAATATGTAATGCATACCATTCCTTACATTTTATGTTTATTTTCAGGGCATGTTGGACAAGGGTCAAGAGATAGCTGTTAAGAGGCTATCTAAAACTTCAAAACAAGGAATAGATGAATTCATGAATGAAGTTTCATGCATCGCTAAACTTCAACACCGGAATCTTGTGAAACTTCTTGGGTGCTGTGTTGATGAAGGAGAAAGAATGTTGATCTATGAATATTTGCCCAACAGAGGTTTAGATTCCATAATTTTTGGTATGACCCTAACTAAAGCTTCCATGCTAGTAAATTGCTTATGATCTTTCATTATAATTAAAGTAACGCCTATATATTAACCATAAATATAACCGAACAGATAAAGAACTTTGCAAGTCATTTGACTGGCCGAAGCGCTACAACATTATAAATGGGATTGCTAGAGGACTACTCTACCTTCACGAGGATTCCAGGCTAAGAATCATTCACAGAGATCTGAAAGTGAGTAATATTTTACTTGATCACGAGATGAACCCAAAAATTTCAGATTTTGGCATGGCTAGAATTTTTGGAGGAAACGAAACTAAAGGAAGCACAACAAGAGTAGTTGGAACCTAGTAAGACTTCGTACTGATATTCCAAAATTTGAATTAGTTTCTCACAGGTCAAAATTTAAGCTTGTATCCAATTTTCACTTTCAGCGGATACATGCCCCCTGAGTATGCCATCGAAGGTCTATTTTCAACTAAATCGGATGTTTATAGCTTTGGCGTACTGGTGCTGGAGATAGTAAGTGGGAAGAGAAACAGAGGTTTTAGACATCCAGATCACAATCATAACCTTCTTGGACATGTAAGTGTACACACACGCACACACATAGTATATATATGTATTGGCTAAGCCACACATTTACAATACATTAGAATTTTAAGTACAAGGGAATGGCAAATGAGAACCCATGACAATCAGCCTTGCTACTAGGGCACTAAGCTATAAGAAAAATCCTCCAAAATACATATTTAAACACTAGAACATTCTTATGTGTCAATGTGGTGACTTTAGTAAAATGCCATCAACTTTTTTAGGCTTGGAGATGCTATAATGAAGGCAAGCATTTGGAAGTAGTTGACACGGTGATCATGGAATCAAATAATCACTATGAATTGTTTCGAGTAATTCAAATTGCTTTGTTGTGTGTGCAACAATATCCAGAAGAAAGGCCAAGCATGTCATCTGTGGTTCTGATGCTCAGTAGTAAAATCGAACTGCCGATTCCAAAAGAGCCTGGCTTTTACTCCGAGAGAAATCCCGAACAGACTCATGATTCCTCATCAAGCAAATTTGAATCAGAAACAATTAATGAAATTAGTATCACACATCTGGCACCAAGATAGTTGTGTACTTTGGTGGTACCTTGGACACTTTTTGTTATGAGTAAATAGGAAATATATGTTAAGAGAAAATGTATAGATCGAGATTTTTATATTGATTTGCAACTTCGAAGGCAAAAAACACAGCTAACTGATGTACATACAATCCTCAATTCTCTATAGCATAAAACTGTGGGAACGGTTAAGTTCACTATAGCAGAATTTTGTTGATTGAGCGCTAAGATACAGTGCCCATGAGCATAGCCAGGATTTTTGATCACGGGTCAAAAATAAAAATAAAATGGAGGATCTATTCTCTTATTTTTTTCCAAAAAAGATCTTGGAGATTGTGTAATTCTTACTCTCAAACTTTTCATTTACATAGTAGGGATATCTTTGTTTCTCTATTTATATTTGGATTCCTATCTAATGATCTGGGCCGTAATCCTAGACGTGAAGAATAGAAAGGGGTTTTCATTTTTCTTGCTTGATTTTTAATTTTCTTAGGATTTTTTTTTATCTATCAGCATGTCTAACTATTTAAAATGCATATAAATTCATAAAATTTCGATGGTGTCAAATTTAAAATTTATTACTTCAAATATTTTTAAAAAAATATATACATATAAAGATTTCAGCACTGGCAGATGATCCAGCGCCGGTAAATTAGGTACAAATCAAATAGAAAGAAATATTTTCACTTTTACCTTGGATGCATAATTAGAACCTGCAATCTAAAGTTCATCTACCACTCTAATTAAAAATATGAATATTTAACATGGCAGATAAATGAGGAGCAATTTTATTGCTACATGCATGCAGAGGCAAATCACCTACAGTTGGAAATACTGATTGCAAAACGGAACATCAAATACAACATTTTTCTAACTATTAGATGAAGTTGTTTCGGATGTGGAGGGCTGGTAAACTATGGAGTGATTTACCCTATCCTTCGTAAAACCTTGGAGAAACCGAGGATATGGAGGGATCTCAACTTCTGAAATTCTCTCTAGAAACTGAATCACAAGCCCCATAGTTGGCCTATACTTCTCATCACCTTGAATGCACCAACAAGCTACTCTGCAAGCTCTAAGCACTTCACTTGAATCTGCTTCAACTTTCAATTTTTGATCTAAGAACTGCATCAATAGTTCTTCCCCTTTGCTTATTTTGTCTGCAACTAGAGCCGGGAAATAGTCACCATCATCTAACAACTCCATATTTCTCCTCCCTGATATGATCTCAAACAACATCTTTCCATAGCTAAAAACATCTGCCTTCACAGTGATGGCCTCGCCTGAAATCCATTATGGTGCAAGATAACCTCTTGTTCCTCTTATTGTGGTCAAGACTCGGCTAAACTCTCGACCAAGAAGCTTGGCTAGGCCAAAGTCAGCAACTTTGGCATTAAACTCATCATCCAACAAAATGTTATCAGGCTTAATGTCACAATGTATGATACAATCCCTGCATTTCTCATGGTGATACTCCAAGCCTCTAGCAGTTCCAATCATAATGTTGTACCTTGCTTTCCAATCTAGAGAAACATCAGAAGTTTTGCGAAACAAGTGATGTTCAAGACAACCATTCTTCATGTAATCAAACACCAAAAGTCTTTTTTGACCTTCTATGCAGAATCCTTGAAGGCGTACAAGGTTGACATGTTGAATTAGCCCGATTGTGCTCACTTCTGCACGAAACTGCTTCTCTCCTTGCTTCAAATTCTTTAGCATCTTAGCTGCTATAGCTCTGTAGTCTGGCAAAGTCCCTTTAAAAACCGTGCCAAACCCGCCTTCACCTAGTTTTTCAGAGAAGTCCTTGGTGGATTTTCTGATGTCTTTGTACTTGAACAAGATCAGATCCCCTGCTGCCCCACTATACTTTCCCACTTTTTGTTTCATCAGCTGCAAAATAACTAATGTTACCATGCCAAGAAAAATTAAGTCTACTGTAATTATATTTAACTTGCTACTTACCTCTGTAAACTCTGGAATACAATTATTTTTCAAATACTCTGTTTGTAAACCCTTTAGTCTGTAATTTTAGATAACCTGGACTCTCTTAGGGATCGTTTGGTTCATGGAGTAATTTTAAAACTTATATTATTTTATATTATAACTAATATATTAATAATAAGATGATTTTTTAAAGTTTCACAAATTAAAAAATAGAAGGAGAAAAATAATGAATAAGTTATTATTTCAACAAACGTATTTAACGACTTTTATTTTAGTTTTATTATAATTAAAAACTAATTCAAAATTAATCCAAGTTGTACTTTTCTGATCCGAAATGATCCGAACCGAACTTAATCTAATCTTGATCCGAAATTTAACCGATGTTAATCCAAACTAAATCCGATCCGATCCGAACAGTACTCCAAATATATCAGAACCGAAAGTTGATCCGATTCAAACGAATTCGATCTGAAACCGATCCGGTTATCCGAATTGTCTGGTTAACGCATGACCCCTAAATAATGGGTGGCGGGGAGGGACATGAAACTGAGTACATGATTATATTTTAGATAACAGTTAACAGTTTCAACTTGCTGGTTTCGTTTGCTTCTTTTTTTCTAGACACATATATTGTTGGAAAATGTGGGTAGAAGCCCCACATTGTCAAGTCATTTTGAGCCTAAGTTTGAATGCTTCTTGGGTGCGTGCGCGCAACAAGTTATGATTGAAGTATGTTCTTCTTCGAGAGAGCTTTCCAACGCATATTTAAGTATTCAAAATGATCAAGGAATGGATGAGATATGATTATCCAAATTTGGTACCTTGAAAGTGAAAATCTAGAAATGAGAACTTGAATCCCACATTGAATTGGAAAAGAGTTTTCCATGACTTTATATAGTAGAACACTTATGTAGTGTTTAAGATGTGTTAGTATGATATTACTCCAACACCCACCTGCGTGCAGGGGGTGCAGATCATGGGATTTCGAGACGGGCTTTCCACGTGGGCGACCTACAGACACGAATGCAACAAAGTTTGCCAAGGTACGAAAGCCCCAGTTTGTTCAAGGTATGAAAGTTACTATCAAATATCCACTGTGTTTTAGCTCAATATAATAATTCGTTATTTTGTTTCAATAATAAGTATTATTATTAATTCGAAATTGATTACGAATTGATTTTGACAACCGATTTCCTTTATTAATTAACGAGTGATTAATTAAGAAAAATGCGTGGTAATTTAGGAAATTGTGTAGTGCTCAAATTTTCTCAGTCTATGTATTCATCTTATTCGGTCTTAGGTTGATAAGTCTATCTTCTGCCCTAAACCCTAAACACAGCCGTCCTCCTTCCTGGTGATAATTTTTTTGCCCTGTTCAAGCTCGCTAAAGGTGCTATTCATCGTGACATCATCGTGTTCTCGTTTTAACCTGGGAGGCTATCGACTCAAACATACGGTGAGAGGCGAAATAACTTTAAGGTGACAGTTCCGCACTGGACTCGAGACATCCTCTATTTCTTATCCCTTCTCTTTAATAGTTTGTTTATTGTCATACACTACTCTGTTGTTTGCACACACAATCACTTGTGATTTATTATTGTGTTTTTGGCAGATTGTTTCACAATCTTAAAGCTATTTTATTTTTCTATCTGTGATTAACACATACATGTTTTTTGTTTCGGTGACATATTAATGGCTGACAATATTGTGAATGTTAACGGAAACTCGGTGGTTGACCCCAACGCACAGACAGTGTTGTCTGATGGGGGCAATACGGTTGTTGGACAAGGGCCGATAGGCCAAACACCTGCTGGGCACATAACTGTTGGACAGTTTAGTGTTCCGTTTAGGAAGAACCAAGTTGGATACATGCAACCAACGATGCAAAGGGTGCAAACTGCGCCTATGATTCAAGGGGTGGCTACTCAGCCTGTTATGCCCGCTACACAACCTGTGCCCGCTGCACGTCTTGAGAAACCTGAGAAGTTCAGTGGAACGAACTTCAAACGCTGGCAGCAGAAGATGTTGTTCTACCTGACCGCACTGAATATGTCTCGTTTCTTAAAAGAGGAGACACACATTCTCACTACTGAGAGTGATATACAGACTGTATATGCCGTTGATGCATGGAAGCATTCTGATTATATTTGTCGGAATTATGTACTTAATAGCTTGGCTGACACATTGTATAACGTGTATTGCACAAAGTCAACATCAAAGGACTTATGGAAATCTCTTGAACATAAGTATAAAACCAAAGATGCTGGTGCTAAAAAGTGGATTGTTGGCCGTTTTCTTGATTATAAGATGACGGATTCCAAGACTGTGGTCAGTCAAGTGCAAGAGTTGCAGGTAATCATCCACGACATTCATGCTGAAGGAATGGTCATAAGTGAGTCTTTCCAAGTTGCTGCTGTGATTGAAAAACTGCTGCCTGGCTGGAAAGAATTCAAAAACTACTTGAAGCATAAGTGAAATGAGATGTCTATGGAGGATCTAATTGTTAGACTTCGTATCGAGAAAGACAACAGAGGATCTGAAAAGAAATCTAATGTTGCCACTGAAAAGGCAAACGTGGTGGAGCATGCTAAAAGCTCCAAGTTCAAGAAGAACAGTTCTGGTAAAGGAACAAAACTAGCACCCAAAGGAGGAAGTTTGAAGCCTTCGAAGTTTTAAGGAAAGTGCTACAACTGTGATAAAGTGGGTCATAGGTCTTCTGATTGCAAGAAGCCCAAGAAGCCCAACAAAAAGAAAGAAGCAAATATGGTGAATGATATCTCAAAGGAGATGTCCGATATAGACCTCTGTGCTACGGTCTCTGAAGTAAATCTGGTTGGCTCTAATCCAAGGGAATGGTGGATTGATACGGGAGCTACTAGGCATATTTGTTTTGATAAAGCAATTTTCTCTAGCCTCAAAACTTCCAATGCTGGTGAGAAGCTTTATATGGGAAATTCTGCGACTTCCACAATTGCAGGGGAAGGCACGGTGATTCTGAAGATGACCTCTGGAAAGAATCTGACTTTAAAGAATGTACTTTATGTGCCTGATATCGCAAGAACCTTGTGTCTAGTGCCTTGTTGAATAAGCATGGTTTTCGTATTGTAATAGAGTCAGATAAAGTTATTTTGTCTAAGAGTGGTATGTTTGTAGGCAAGGGCTACGTTTGTGATGGGATCTTTAAGCTCAATGTAATGTCTGTTAAAGACGAAAATGAATTGAAGAATTCTTCTGCTTACTTGCTTAAGTCTCCTAATTTATGACATGCTAGATTAGGACATATGAATTATGACACTATACGACGATTAAATGTAAAAGAATACATACCAAAATTGAACATCGATTCAAAACATAAGTGTGAAACTTGTGTTGAGGCAAAATTAACGAGATCATCATTTAAACGTGTGGAAATAAACACCAAAGTGCTAGACTTAATACATAACGATATATGTGATTTAAAATTCGTTCCAACTCGAGGAGGTAACAAGTATTTTATTACATTCGTAGATAATTGTACAAAATACTGCTATGTATATTTGCTCAAAAGCAAAGATAAAGCTATAGATAAATTTAAAATCTATAAGGAAGAAGTTGAGAAACAACAAACAGAGAAAATCAAAAGGATACGTAGTGATCGTGGAGGTGAATATGTTGAACCTTTTGGGGAATTCTGTCCACAACATGGTATAATCCATGAGGACACTGCACCATATTCTCCTCAGTCAAATGAAGTGGCTGAAAGGAAGAATCGCACTCTAAAGGAGATGATGAATACGATGCTGTTAAGCTCTGGACTTTCGCAATCAATGTGGGGGGAAGCCATCTTAAGTGCAAATTATCTCTTAAATATGATAATGCGCAAGAACAAGGATGAAAGTCCTTATGAAATATGGAAGAAAGATAAACCAAGCTATAAGCATTTGAAAGTGTGGGGGTGCCTTGCTAAGGTACTGATCCCTGCGCCTAAGAAAGCGAAGATTGGTCCAAAGACCGTAGATTGTATCTTCATTGGATATCCCCCAAATAGTACTGCATATAGGTTTCTCGTACATGAATCAAAGATTCCTGACATTCAAAGGAATACGATCATGGAGTCAAGGAATGCCTCATTCTTTGAGACAACATTTCCTTGTAATCCAAAAAACTAAGCACCCCACAATGTCTAAACGATCTCATGAGTCTATAGAGGAAGACAATGAGAACGAAGACAGTGAAGATGAAAATGTGGGGCAGTAAGAAGGAGCAAAAGACAAAGGAAAGAGAAATTCTATGGGTCAGAATTTCTGACTTATTTGCTCGAAGAGGGTGATCCGAAAACCTATAAGGAAGCGGTAACATTACCTGATGGACTTATGTGGAAAGAGGCCATCAAAGATGAAATCGATTCAATCATGCAGAATCATACCTAGGAGCTAGTGGACTTGCCATCTGGATGTAAACCACTAGGATGCAAGAGGATTTTCAAAAAAAAGTTGAAAACTGATGGCAGTATTGACAAGTATAAGGCCAGACTTGAAATTAAAGGATACAAGCAACAACATGGCCTCGATTACTTTGATACATACTCCCCTGTATCACGAATAACATCCATAAGAATAGTGCTTGCTATTGTTACACTGTGAAATTTGGATGTACATCAAATGGATGTAAAAACAGCTTTTCTAAATGAAGACTTAGACAAGGAAATCTGCATGGAACAACCCGAAGGGTTTGTGGTTCCTGGACAGGAAAGAAAGGTATGTAGATTAGTTAAGTCATTATATGGCTTGAAGCAAGCTCCCATGAAGTGGAATGAAAAGTTTCATCATTTTATGATGGAAAACGACTTCAAGGTAAATGAATGTGATAGTTGTGTCTATTCCAAGGATAACGAGAACGAATATGTCATGATAACATTGCATGTAGATGATCTACTTATTGCTGGTAGTAGTGGAAAAGTGATCAAGTCAACAAAGGACATGTTAAGATCAAGATTTGACATAAAAGATATGGGACAAGCAGATGTGATTCTAGGTGTGAAAATCTCTAGAACATCAGAAGGTATTGTGTTAAGTCAGTCACACTATGTTGACAAGATCCTTGAGAGGTTTGCCAAGGATGATACTGAGATAGCCAAAACACCTGTGGATTTGACTTTACATCTATCCAAGAATAAAGGTGTAGGAATTTCTCAATTGGAATACTCGAGGATAATAGGGAGTCTGATGTACCTAATGAGTTGTACAAGACCAGACATTGCGTACTCAATCAGTAAGTTGAGTAGATTCTCAAGTAATCCAGGAGCTGATCACTGGAAAGCGATCATAAGAGTACTAAGGTACTTAAGAGGAACTCGAAACTATGGACTACATTATAAAAGATATCCAGCAGTACTTAAAAGGTACACAGATGTAAATTGGATAACTAGCAAGAAGGCGTTGAAGTCTACGAGTGGCTACGTGTTTACACTAGCTGGGGCAGCCGTGTCATGGAAATCCTCAAAACAAACAGTGATAACTCATTCCACGATGGAAGCTGAGTTCGTGGCATTAGACAAATGCGCACAAGGGGCTGAATATTTACGCCAATTCATGGAGGATATTCCTAGATGGCCAAAACCTATGACTGCAATAGGACTACATTATGATAGTCAGTCAGCTATTGGCAAAGCACAGAATATGTTGTATAATGGTAAGTCTCGTCACATACGACGGAGACACAGTTCCATTAGACAATTAATATCAACTGGAATTATCACTATTGACTTTGTACCGTCAAGAGATAATATCGCGGATCCATTAACCAAAGGGTTATCAAGAGAACTGGTTGATAAATCATCTAAGAGGATGGGCCTTAAGCCTATTGCTTAACGACATCATGGTGGACACCCAACCTTGCGGACTGGAGGTCCCAAGAACTTGGTTCTAATGGGAAAATTAAATTATGATGACCAAATCACTGTAGGAGTAACCCATGGCCTGTTCCTATGGTGTGGAAACAGTGAGACCCGTATGATACGAGGGTAAGCTTACGCTAGTAATGATCTTTTGGTGAATACATGAAATTCAAGGTTGAATGCATGGAATTCAGTTGGGTAAACACAGGTTACTCTTTAAGATAAAGATCACCTATGTAGGAGAGAAGTGGGGCCGCTTCAAAGGACAATTGCGAGGCACAATTCTTTAGAAACTCCCGCAGAACCAGGACGATGTCTATGGCTAAAATGGACATAATCATGAGAGCTGAACGAGACAGAAAAGATATAGTGATAAGTATATCATCACTTAGATAAACGGTTGAACAGTTCAAGGACACTCGCATCTACTGTCTACCAGTAATGTCGGTACGCTTACTCGAGCGAAGGTTCAAAAAGCATTCTCTATCTATCGTATGCTATATCTGATCGAATAAACTATCACCAAGCCAAATTCTATGTCTGTCTGTCTAATGTGTGCTTGTAAGGCTGTATGTATAGACCTATATGTAACATAGGGTTATAACTCAACACAAGAACAGGACATGTAAATAATATGAAGTTATCACCGGAATCAGGAAGACATGAAGACTTGGTAAAGACAAAGGATAAAGAAAAAATCTACATACTTGAAGCATTAGCTCACTGGAAGAAGTTCATTAATATGTTCATGCCTCAGTGAAGAATAAAGGACGAAGTATTCAAGGATGTGGAAGCAGTGAAGCAGTTGTCAAAGTACCTGAAAGATTCTAGTGATCCAAATCTGCAAATCAGTCAAGCAATGAATTGCAGAGCTCAAGTACAGGAATCGAGAAGATAGAATATACGGCAAATACAAAGAATCAAAATATTAGATGGAATCTTGGAGTCTACTATAGATTGCTGGAGGAAGTTCAGTCATATGTTTAGACTTCAGTGAAGGATAAAGTTTGAAGATGTTCAGGGTTTCAGATATGTTTGTGGTTCAGCATAAGTGCTAGAGGATTCCAATGTACTTACAATAGAAGCACTTCTTAACAGCTAGAGAAACAGGGTCAATTGAATAGTCAAGAAGGTGTGGAGATCAAGTTCGTGTTAGTCGTTTGTGAACCAGACCAGTTGCACTAAACGTTAGCACAAAAGGAATTGAGAACTGCATCTATGTTAGAAAAGAATTGGTTGTATAACCGTTGTGTGCTAAAGCTCGGAGAAAATCAAGTTCAAGTAGTAAAGGTAAATTTATTAACTTGGTTGCAGTGAAAGAAAATATTACAGAGCTTTGAATCGTTGGAAAAATGGCTAAGGTGAACTACCGATAGTTGATTTTGGCTGTTTGACTGTTTTGTCTTATTTACCGACGGTTGGGTTTCCTATTTGGCTATTTCGTCTTATTTACCGACGGTTACCAAATCACTCGACGGTTACCATTTTGGATAAATTATTAATTCATTTCTCTCGACGGTTATGTTTCAATAATTCATTCTGAGTCGATAGTTATGGTTTAATAGTTTATTTTGAGTCGATGGTTATTGGGTTTGACTGTTTCGTCTTAATTGACCGACGGTTACAGCATCTCGATAGTTAAGGTACTCAGATAAATATCCAGATTATTTATTCCATCGACGGTTAAGTCATTCGATAGTTATGTCACTTCGATAGTTGAGGTTTAAGATTGTTTAATCTACAGCCAGTCACAGCATGCCACCTATCTTTGATATCCTTGAGCAGAATTGTTTTAAGTGATTTATTTCAGTCTCGACGGTTATCAACAGACTCATCGATGGTTATAAATAAAATGTCTCGACGGTTGTTAATTCAAGAAGTGAAGAAGCAGCTCAGTTACTTGGACCACATGAAGCCACGTAGCTGTACTGAAAAAGCCTACACATATATTGAAGCAGAGCCATTCATTTGGAGAAGTCTTCTACAACACAACAAAAATATCCAGAGAGAGAGAATGCGAAACCGGAGAGGAGAGAACACCTAGAAAAATCTATACCTCTTCACCGGAGATGTTTTAGTGGTCGGTCCCTTAACGGAAAATGTTCAAAACCACTATATATCACTCTCTACGGTCTTAGTTTCCTTTGTACTGATCTAGAAATACTTGTATAGGAAATTGAGAGTTATATTTTTGTTAAGCAGCGAAGAACTTATTCTTCGGACCGGATTTGTTGGCCGGGTGTAGCAACCTCAGGGTTTATATTTATCAAATGATATATTCCCCGAATCTTGTGTTGTTTATTTTCCTGCTGATTTTCTAGAACCGAAATGATTAATCCTAAATACAGAAAATTAGTAAGCAGCTCCGTAAACACTATTCACATCAAGAACACGAGCCCACTAACCGAACTCTAAATTATTTATCCGTAAAAGATTCGAAAGAATTTTTTAATTTAGTTAGTATCGTATTCAACCCCCCTTTTACGATACTTCCGGGGCCTAACAGTGCTACTGAAACATCAATCTCATCCATGTGAGGGATTGTTGAAAAATGTGGGTAGAAGCCCCACATTGTCAAGTCATTTTAAGCCTAAGTTTGAATGCTTCTTGGGTGTGTGCGCGCAACAAGTTATGATTGGAGATTTTTCTTAAATATTAATTCGAGGGTACTCAAGGAGCAGTAGTTGAAGATTTTTCCGGGTATTGAAGACAACAAAAATTGACTGAAGATTATCCAATAAAGCTTATTCTGGAACAGGTTGAAAAAATAGTGGTACTAATTTTCTCAGAGGTTTACTCCATAGGATTCCACTAATATTTTGGAAGCTGCAAAAGAAGAGATTAATTTGGGTACAGTTTTTGGTTAATTTGAGTTGAATTTTTGAATGAAAAATCTTGGAGGTTTGAAGTAGTGAAGGAGAACAAACTGGACTACTTGGAATCTCTGTACAAGCCTTAAAGATTATTCTACAGGGAGATTACAGGAAGTTCGTGCTAACACTGCAGATCATCTGGAACACAGGGATTACAGCCAACAGGGATTTAAGGATACAACCACATTGTCTGTAAAAGACCTGTATGTGCTGAAGGCCTATGAACTAGAACAAGAGCTGAAGAAGATAATATTTGGTAAAGCAAGTTGTTAGCATATCCACTGTATTTGTGACCCAGGAACCAAATTTGATTGAAGTCAAGGTTGAGAACCTCTGAACAGAAACGAAATGATCCAAGAAGCTGAATTGAAGATGTTGTAGCTCGAGGTAGTGGTCAAGGTGTTGTATGTAAATTTGACACTTTGTAATAACCTGAGATCTGGACGACTAGTCAAGCCTGCAGGACAACTGGAAGTTCAGTGACGTTAGATTCAGATGGAATCCCAATTCTATATCTAAGGTCCTTACCTATAGATTCCATTAAGGAGATTTTCAAGATCAGTTCAAGAGGTGGTTGTAAGACAGGGATGGTTTAAAGTTGAAAGACAAGATCAAGGGTTTGCTACACAGTTTGAAGAAGCCTGTACAAGCAAAAGATGGCAGACACTATGTTGAGTTGTAGCAGGAATCACAAGCATTAGTGAGGATGCAGCAAGGGAAAGCATTTGTTGGTGAAGTTAAATGCAAGGATGATTCTATCAGTGACAGTGATGAACCAAATAGAAATCTGGCATCAATGACCAACCCTAGAGATGAATCACTAAGCACTTCACAGGTACGCATTCTAACTAGTATACGTTTATCTAATTCAAAACTGTATGATTATTAGGTATTGAAATGTATTATATTCATGTCAGCATGTTAGCATCTTAGGACTTAAATGCTTAATTGATTGCTAAGAATAAGATTGCATGCTAGGATTCATGAGTTTAATAAGTACATTTCATACTTGATTTTATATATGCAGTAAAATGAATATCTAGAATTAGATAAGGTGTTCTAGACGGTTAGGTGTATCCCTAAACATTTACTGGAACTTGAGTTAAATCTTCTGTGATTTAATACGTCTGCTAATGTTGTGAAAATTGCTAAATAGACAAACAGGTCATAGATCAGATATTTTATATTTGCTCTTATTGTGATAAATGACTTGATAAGTATATGTGGAATTTGATATTGCTTATAATGTTTTATTCAAATATTCTGCATATTCTTAAAATTATTTATGTGCTTATTTTCACATGATTTGCTTGCACTCACATAGTTGCACTTAAATGTCATATTAGATCATGTATTGCTTGTTAGGGATAAAATGGTAGAATTATCTAAGTTATCAGTAACATTTGTAGATTCAAGGTTTAATCTAAAACTGACTTAGGTAATTAGAGATAGTTAAAAATGTTAGACAACGACAGAAATGGACTAGACAGAATTAGTAATTAATTTGTTAGTTCTTCTATCCATGTGATTTTATGCATATTGAAGCTGTTGTTATCTCTGATAATATCTCTAACCCATCTGGACTCAATTAAAATTGAGTACCAAGAAGCTTAATCATTTGTGATTGCAGAGTATGTAACTAAAGGAAAAAGTTATGTGACTTCGTGACATTTAATGTTCGAGGCATATGATTAAGATTAAAGCTCTAACATCACAGTTGGTTGAGAAGGCCTCCCCGATGGTAACCTTTGGAGATGACAGCAAAGGATGTACAAGGGATATGACTATCATGATTTAAGAACTGTCATCAGTGGAAGCATCTTTCTTGTGGAAGGACTTAAACACTATCTACAGGGCACTAGGGAATTCTTTATTAAGGGTTTTCTGGAAAAGCATTGAAAAGGAAAAGTGTTTGATCTCAAACAAGAAGGTTGGAAGCTCACTCAATTGAAAGTGAGAAATTATGTTCGTAGTTGACATGGATTTTGTATGCAAAGGTGAAGTGAACTTTTCAGTAAAGCTTCATCAGTAAAGAGTTAGTTATGGCATAAGAAGCTCTCACACTTGTTGATCAAGATAAGGGATTCTCAGATAAAGATGAAATTGGTGAGATGACTGACTGCTTCATATGGAATCCTATCCAGAAGGACATTTTGAAGTATGTCACATAGGGAAGTCAATGAAAACATCACACTGAAGCAAATTATATCATGGAAGAAATATGCTTAGTGGTAGTTGATGACAACCCTAATTACAAGTTGGTGATGTTCGTGCATTCAACAGATAAAATGTCACAAATGGTGATTATCACATCAGGAAGATCAAGTTGGAAGCAAAATAAGCTGTGAGAACTTTGAAGTCAGATATTGGAACTCTATTTCGTGAATGAAGTTCTAAATGAAGTCTGCAATGAAAAAGGTACTTTGAAGCTGAAGCAATTAACACAGCATGTTGTTTTAATCAACAAGATCGTGAAAAGACATCATTTGAGTTAATGGCCAATCAGAAGCAAACACTGAAGCTCTTTCGTGTGTTTGGAGGGAATTGATTTTTAATGAAGATATATTTGAGTATCTTGACAAGAAGTTAAGGCTCATGGAATAATTTTCCTCGGCTACTCATAAGTGATTAAAAGTCTGAATGTTTCGACCTACTACACCAAGCTCCCAAGCATTCAAATGAAAGACTATTCTGAATCTTTGAAGTTTGACATCCCGTCAGAGTCAAATTCAGATACTAATGTTGCAACTAAGGTTGCAGAAGGAAACAATGATAATGATGTTGATTCAGATCCTATTAGTGGAAATGGTAGTGAAACTACACAACTCGTGAACTTTAACAGAATCCACTGAAAAAGGTGAAGGATCTTCAACACATCCTAGCAGCAACTTCGGGGGAGCAAATAAAAGAAGGATCTACTAGTCGTACTCAACACAATGAAGATCAAAGGAATACATCAAGAACATATCTACTGAGACAAAGGGTTTGAAGTCAAAGTCAATCCTGGAGTCTAGTTCTTAGTAAACCGGATTTTGAGTAAAGGCTAGAAGTGCTAATCAAAATGAACATATATTTTTCAGGACCCAACAATCAATAATTGGTATCCCAAAGAATACTGAAGATGCACTGATTGATCTAGATTGAGTGATTGCAAATGCAAGGTGATCTCAATCAGTTCGAAGGCAGAAACTATTGAAGTTGGAACTCAGACCACTAAAGTCGAAGCTGAAATTGGTACAGTAAGGGTTCACAGAAACTGGATAATAATTGGCATTGTTATGAGGGACAAAGCCAAATTGGTTTCTACAGGTTACTATAAAGTAGAAGGTATCGACGATGATGGAAACAGAATCTTTGGGACTTTCAAGATCTAACAGCAAGCAACAGAGACGAGACTTGATCCTCTTAGGACCTAACATTTGGGCCTAACAAGATGAGGACCTAACAGAGTTAGGGATTCAAGCAAATCGTCAAGGACATGGTATGACACTCTAACTACTAATTACTTGAAGTTGATTTTATATTAGAGTAGTTATATACACATATCTCTCTAGAATAAATGGCACACACATAATGTAATATTAGTGCTAGTATACCATGATTATATTATATGTGGGTCTACTAATGAAAACTTGTGCAAGAGACATTTTACTAAGTTAATGCAGAGTAGGTACAAAATGAACATGTTGGAAGAGTTGCAATTCTTTTTGGATTATAAGTAATTCAAAAGAATGATGGCAATTAAAGTAAGTCAAAGATCTTTTGAAGATGCGCAATTTAGAAGATTCTAGACCTGCCAAGAATTCTTGCCAACAAACCACTAAGCTTGATCAGGGCAAATCAGGTATATGAATTGAAGTGACAAGCTATAGAGGTATGATCAGTTGAATACTTATTCAAGTGCTTAAAGACCATATATTTTATTCTCGATATGCCTATGTGCAAGTTTCCAAGTGGATACTAGAGAATCTTATCTTATAGCTAAGTTATGAATTGTTAGATATCTTAGGGGATCACCAATTCTTGAAATCTGGGACCCTAAAGATACTAGGTTTAACCTAATTGGCTATATAGATATAGATGATGCAGGTTGTAAGAAAGACAGGAAAGTCATTCCTAGAAGCTGTCATTATTTCCAACAACTCTGTTGAACTCTTCACACCACGTATGGAACAACCGCATGGACACCAGGTATCATTTCTTTCGAGATTGTCCTTAGTAGAATAACTTGCAGATATTTGTTAAACAACTTGATGAATTCATTTTTTCTAAGTTGGTTAGTGAATTTGGGATGTTATGTATATGCATATTTGTTGGAAATCCCATCTGCAAGAAATTCTCAAATGAGTTCACAAGTATTAAATTTTCCATATTTAAAGGACTTGTGAATTTATTTTTAAATCCAGTACCTCATACTTATTGCTATTAGTTTAATTATCATGCTTACAATGTTATATGCATATGTGGTAGTTAAATCATTTAGCATAAGTTAGAAGCATAATTATTTGCATGTTAAATATTTGATGAGTATTAGTCAAGATGTCTTGCTTAATTGCTCTGATATTTTTCTTTGATAATTTTAAATATTTTATTACAAATAATTGTGATACTTTTGATATTAGTGACAGTATTTAGAATTTCTGTTCTAAGTAATTAATTCATATTTCAAAACTCACTAATATTGGAAGACGAAGTATTTTCTAAGTTATGTATATAAAATTCTCAATATTTTATATACTTAGAAAATATTTCTAAATTTGTTTTTGTTGCGAGAAGTTGCAATTAGGAACACAAGTCTTAAATATCTATATTTAAAGGACTTGTGAATTTCTATTCAACTATTTTCTCGAGCTTACATATATCAATAATAATTGTTATGAGTATAATTGTAATATACTAGAGTGACAATTATTAGATATAGTGTAGGAAGTTAGATGCTAATATTCAATCTTATGAATATTTTAGTATTTAGCGAATTTATTTTATCTTACTAAAATTATGGATTGAAGCAATTCAATGATAATCAGTTTCATAATTTTGATTTGATAAAATATAAGAAGCACAATTTCTTGCATCTTGAAATTATTGATAAATATCGAATAATTGGTATCAGCGTGCAATTAATTGTGATATTTTTAATATTAGTGATAAAACAAGTTGTTTATCTGAAATCACTAATAATAAAAATATGTCTAAATGCTTATTGTTCTACTGAATGATTGCCATGTTTATTTGATATATATGCATGTGATTGGCAATTGCTTAGTATAGCATAAGTATATAATTTATTTTGATCTATTTAAATCATGATGATATAAAATAATTCAGTGAAATATCTGTTCCATGATTTAAGTAAATTAAAATAAATTCGAAGCATAATTATTTGTAGTATAATTATTATCTTTTATTACTCAGTAATAATTGAATAATATTTTATTACAAAATAATTGTGATATATTGATACTAATGGATTTGCTTAGTCGTTATTCTAAGTAAATATAGGTTTTTGAAAAAGCCGTTAGTATTAATATATTTAGTTTTCTTTCTTTGACTGATTCCTGAATGTATTTAAAAGAAATTTTTGTCTATTTCTTTTTCAAAATATTTTATTCAAAGATACATTCATCTTTCTATCAGTTTTAGATAAGAAAACTTCAGAATTCTTTTTCAAAACTTCTCTTTTGAAAAACTTTTCTTGAGGATAATTTTTCTCCACTCTCAAAACATTTTATCCTCTCCCAAAATCTAGTTTTAATTGTTTTATCTTTAAAAGCTTTTTCTCTCTAAATTTTTCTTTTTAAAGTGGCAGAAACTTTGTGACTGCTATTTTATTTGAAAAATTATTTTAACTTCGAGGTATCAATCACTTGTAAAATAATTTGTTTTTAAACACTTGTTTCAATGTATGTTTCACATTGATTCATAGTACCTAAACAGTGGTTGTTGCTTTGAAGGCCTAGTACTGTATTGTTAAGCATTCATTCACCCCAATTGTCATGTTTTTATTTTAAGTCGGGGATACTATCAGGTGGACGAAAATGATGTAAATCATAATTGCATTATGAGTCAGAAAATCATAGTCCTCTATCTGATAAGGATGTTTTGCAAAACTGTTTTCAAAACATACAGTGCTTAGGTTTAATGGAAAAGAGTCAGTTTATTGAGATAAAATTTGATAAGAGAGTTGAATTTCTTCTTTGGTATAAATTCCCGCATTTTATTATGGGAAGTTTGCCTTATTAGAAATTCATAAGGGATATAATTTTTCTCTGATACTCCCGCGTTTTATTATGGGATAAGTATCTTAAAGAAAATTTCTATTGGTTTCATGCTCTTAAATGATAATTTTTTTGATCTGACAAAACTCTTTTACTAAAAGTGCTTTAATGCAATCTTTACCATTCCTTCGTATATATTTACTTCTCCTTGAGATGAAAAATATATTTTGGAATGTTAAAGTGATTATTTCTTTATCTTGTTTAATTGATTCTATCCGTTTAGCCCTCAGAGGCTTCAGAAGCTGGCCAAGAGGTTGAAAACCCATCAATCTCTTACCCAGGCCTTAGTACCAAACACTGATTCACCCACTTCCATATATTAACCCTTGGAGATATAAGGAACTTATGTTAATTAGAGGTTAATAAGGGAGAAACTGCACTTGATGCAACAAATAAGGATGAAGTCGGAAGTGCACCCACAGCTCTACCTCCAGAGAAGTAAAGAAGTATATAACTGAGGTATCTGTAAGCTCATCTGTATCTTCTCAAAAGGATGCAGAGCTGAAAAGGTAATAAAACTGTCTCTGGAATCATTCTCTCAACAGGGTGAGTCCATTGAAATTCGCTCGTCAGCCAGAGCATCTTGTAATGAGTCAAGCACACCACTAGCAATCACGCTGATGGTAAGCCTAAATAGATAAATTCTAGGGACACATTGCAAGGAGAGCACAGTGAGAGGTACAGGCAATACCCCTTAACTTCTTTATTTACCATTTGTTACGGTAGATGAAGTTGTTGAGACAGGAGAGCCTTCACAGGTAGATCCTGTGCGGGATATGCCTTCACAGGCTATTGAGGGAATCACGGGTTCTCAACTGCCATTCATTACAGAATCCAACGTGATGACCCTCCTAGAAAGAACATTTCTAGACCCTAAAAAGGGAAATCGACCTCCCGTTTACGGAGAAAGTGTGAGGCAACCCCTTGATAGAATAAGGCAGGATTCCTTAATAGATTTTATATCTTGGGATAACCCATCTCAAAGAGGTGAGGCTCCACTAGACAGTGATTTAGCAAAAGCTATTGAGTCTGGTTCTGAGACAGTGCTTATGCATGATAGATCAAGAACACCTCAACGAGGCAATTCTCCACTTGATAGTGATTCAGTTCATTCTGATGAATTAGGTGATGAGAATAATGAATTGACGGATTTCACTTGTAGGTACAAAAGGCTATATTTGGAATGCAGAGTGAAAGTGAGAGAGAGAAACACTTAAGTGAAAGTGAGGGAGAGATACACTTGAGTGAGAGATAGGGAGAGAAAGAGTGAAACACTTCAAAGTGCTCGACACTTAAGTGTAAACACCAACAGAACGTAGTAGAAGTGAGGAAACCATAGACCAAATACTTACCCTTGCTACTTGCTACTTCTGAAAGAAAAGCTACTATATTTTTCCCGATCAACGACAGACGAGAACCTTCTTTAGAAGACAAACCATTCAAAAGTGGGCCATTGGAGGATTCCTCAACTAAGGGGGAGAAGTTATAGTAAAGAAAAAGGAGAAGTTAATCAAGTCTTATCTTCGTACTTGGGAAAAGTTAATATTCTAAAGGGGTTCGTATCCTGGATCCTTAAGGGATGATCATTAGGAAAGGGGGTTCGTATCCTTGGGAGAAATTAATATCATTAGGGGGAGATTATAGATAAGAAGAAAAAGAAGAAAATCTTATCTTCTAATCCTTATGAGAAATGAAAGAATATGGGAGAATCAAGAAACTGTATCTTATTCTTGAAAGGAGTTATCAATAGAGGATTCCTCATCCAAGTGAGATATATAGAAAAGGAGTGACAATTCCATTGATCATCTAAAGGGGAGAAGAAGATAAAGAAGAAGAAGTATATTCTCAGGGGGAGAACATTATTTGAGCAATGTTCTATATTTTATTGAAGATGTTCCCGGGAATTTTGATTCTTATGAAGCTCAGTTTATGATAAGTTCTTTGTAGGTCAAGTTATGAAGGATTTTGAAGCAGAGAAAAGCTCAAACACAGAGGAATGAAGATGATATCTATTGAAGATGCGTTCAGTGATAAAGGGACATTCATTTTCTATTTCTCTTTACTTTATAGAAATCTGGAAATGTATTATATGATCCAGAACCCAAGTAGTATTATTTACAAGTCTAGAGCATTAATATTTTCTTGTAGTTAGTTGAGTTATCCTCTAGGGATTTGCTTGTTAATCTCTACCAAACAAATAGGGGGATATTGTAAGGCTGTATGTATAGACCTATATGTAACATAGGGTTATAACTCAACACAAGAACATGACATGTAAATAATATGAAGTTATCACCGGAATCAGGAAGACATGAAGACTTGGTAAAGACAAAGGATAAAGAAGAAATTTACATACTTGAAGCATTAGCTCACTGGAAGAAGTTCATTAATATGTTCATGCCTCAGTGAAGAATAAAGGACGAAGTATTCAAGGATGTGGAAGCAGTGAAGCAGTTGTCAAAGTACCTGAAAGATTCTAATGATCCAAATCTGCAAATCAGTCAAGCAATGAATTGCAGAGCTCAAGTACAGGAATCGAGAAGATAGAATATACGGCAAATACAAAGAATCAAAATATTAGATGGAATCTTGGAGTCTACTATAGATTGCTGGAGGAAGTTCAGTCATATGTTTAGACTTCAGTGAAGGATAAAGTTCGAAGATGATCAGGGTTTCAGATATGTTTGTGGTTCAGCATAAGTGCTAGAAGATTCCAATGTACTTACAATAGAAGCACTTCTTAACAGCTAGAGAAACAGGGTCAATTGAATAGTCAAGAAGGTGTGGAGATCAAGTTCGTGTTAGTCATTTGTGAACCAGACCAGTTGCACTAAACGTCAGCACAAAAGGAATTGAGAACTGCATCTATGTTAGAAAAGATTTAGCTGTATAACCGTTGTGTGCTAAAGCTCGGAGAAAATCAAGTTCAAGTAGTAAAGGTAAATTTATTAACTTGGTTGCAGTGAAAGAAAATATTACAGAGCTTTGAATCGTTGGAAAAATGGCTAAGGTGAACTACCGATAGTTGGTTTTGGCTGTTTGACTGTTTTGTCTTATTTACCGACGGTTGGGTTTCCTATTTGGCTATTTCGTCTTATTTACCGACGGTTACCAAATCACTCGACGGTTACCATTTTGGATAAATTATTAATTCATTTCTCTCGACGGTTATGTTTCAATAATTCATTCTGAGTCGATAGTTATGGTTTAATAGTTTATTTTGAGTCGATGGTTATTGGGTTTGACTGTTTCGTCTTAATTGACCAACGGTTACAGCATCTCGATAGTTAAGGTACTCAGATAAATATCCAGATTATTTATTCCATCGACGGTTAAGTCATTCGATAGTTATGGCACTTCGATAGTTGAGGTTTAAGATTGTTTAATCTACAGCCAGCCACAACATGCCACCTATCATTGATATCCTTGAGCAGAATTGTTTTAAGTGATTTATTTCAGTCTCGACGGTTATCAACAGACTCATCGATGGTTATAAATAAAATGTCTCGACGGTTGTTAATTCAAGAAGTGAAGAAGCAGTTCAGTTACTTGGACCACATGAAGCCACGTAGCTGTACACAACAAAAATATCTAGAGAGAAGCAGAGCCTACATTCATTTGAAATACTACAAAAATATTATAAATAGCTGTACTGAAAAAGCCTACACATATATTGAAGCAGAGCCATTCATTTGGAGAAGTCTTCTACAACACAACAAAAATATCTAGAGAGAGAGAATGCGAAACCGGAGAGGAGAGAACACCTAGAAAAATCTATACCTCTTCACCGGAGATGTTTTAGTGGTCGGTCCCTTAACGGAAAATGTTCAAAACCACTATATATCACTCTCTACGGTCTTAGTTTCCTTTGTACTGATCTAGAAATACTTGTATAGGAAATTGAGAGTTATAACTAATAACATAGTCTTGGGTTGCCTCCCAAGCAGCGCTACTTTACAGTCATTAGCTTGACTTCTTACAAAATTTTCTCTGATAAAGGATAGAAAATGAAGCATCCACTTCCTCAGTCATAATCTCACCACCAAGAATAATTTCAAGAGCATCCATAATTATTTTTATCCTGCAAAATATTTCCAAACAAGCATTAAGAAATTTAAATGTTCCATCAATAATCAATAATTGAGCAAGTGCTTGTGCAGTTTTAGAAAATTTTGTGATAAAACAACGATAAAATTCACAGCCTGGAAAAGGTGGAACTCCCTTGACATTCACATGAGGTGGAGGCTCAGGTGGTGGTTTATCGGCACTCCTCACTTTCTCAGGGGCCATTAGAACATCTTGACTTATTTGATCAATGACTAAAGAGATAATTTCATCTTCTCTTTCTTCTTCAGCTTGAGACATAAGAGCTACTTTGAATGCATTATCAAACCAATTTTACGAATGATCATCTTGGACAATATTTTTCATCACGTCAACTTGAAACAATTGAGTTGTGAGTGATATTTTAGGCACACATGGTTGAGAAAAAACAACCATCTCAATATTGCTTTCTTTCGTTACCTCTACTTCACTCACAACATCTTCAACAACCATAGCAATCATATCACCAATGGTATACTCCTCCTTTTTAATAGTTACATCATCACCTAGCATTGACAAATTAACATTCTCAAGATCGTTATCAAGAGTGATGACACTCTCTTCCTCTTCTAGTTGGATAGGAAGTGATGATAAAAAGTCGAGTTCACTTGTAATGGAAGAATTAGCCAATTGTGCAATTTGAGTCTCCAACGTCATATTTTGAGTTTTTAACTCATTGATCTCCTGCATCAATTCTCTCAACATCTCGTTCGTCTGTTCAGCTTGCACATCTACATCAGATAGAAAAGCTTGTGGCTCTTGTTGTATTGAAGAATATTGATATTGTTGCAGTGGTGGCGGCTCATATTATTGTTGATAATACTGTTGCTGAAATTCGTGTTGATCATGATATGGAAAATTTTGAACATCATTGTCCATGTAAGAGAAATCGGATTGATCCACCCATTCTTGATCACAAGTGTTAGAATATTGGGTATACCAATATCCTTCTTCTTGAAAATTATTCAGTTGTCTGAATTGAGAATCATGAGAATTATAGGCATTGTAGGAGCATTCGAAACCATAGTGACCCTGAACACCACAAACTTGACAGAAAGTATATGTTTTAGGGGCCACTTGAGACATCTCATTGATACTCATTGGACGCCTATCAGGCTCTATAGTCTTCAACGAGGCAGGTTCTTGAGTTCGTGCCTCTAGTAGAGAGGAGAAGAGTGCAAAATTATCAACTTCATCCATTGTATGCCTGAAAACACTCAACAAAGCTAAGAAGTAAAATATACCTCAATTGGAATAAAAGTTCTAATGAGACAACAGAAACAATCTAAATAACCAAATCAAAATCAATAAAAACTATGCCGTCTCCCCGACAGCGGCACCAAAAACTTGATGCGTTTTATTTTATCTATGACCGCAAGCGCACGGTGTCTGTTGTTAGCAGAGAATGGCAAGCGGGTCGTATCCACAAGGAGACAGGTTTTATCAATTTCAAGTTAATTATCACAGATTGTTTCAAGAGCAAACAAATATTTGAAGATATTAATTAACTACTAATTAAAACTAACACTAATTAAATATACTAAATTAATAAATTAAAAACCTAGGGCAATCAGGTCCACCATGCTTACACTATAACTGGCTTATAAGCTAAAATATTAAAGTGGTCATGCAACTAGAGTTTGTTAATCTCTCTCAAGCATTAACACTCTCGAAATATATTTACACAATTAACAATTTTTAGTAATTCAATTAGTCAAGTAATTAGAGCAGTGTTAATCTCTCTCGAGCATCAACGCTCTCAGAAATCCAATGATGCTCTCGCACTCAAATTCAATTCTGCTAATCGTATGTGTGCCTCTAGTAAGTAAATCTCTCGATCCATACCCCTATTTGCATAGAATCAATTCATGATATCGGCCGATTACATAAATCAATAATTAAAACATATCAATTAGAATTCCACATAACCCATCAAACCACTGTAAAAATCATACCAATATTATAGTGCAAACATGGCTTTCCCTTGAACCCTAGAAACAACTACTCGCTAATTATTAAACAAGTAAAGTAACTAAGAACAAAAAGAAACATAATTAAACTAATAAGAATTAAGAAAAGATTGGATAAGAAAACCTTGAATTATCCTTGTCACGTGAAAAAGTCATGGCCTCCATCCATCTCTCTCTAACCCTAATATTAAACTACTCTTCTCTAATAATATTAATGTCTAATAATACCTCCTACATAATAATCTGATATGTCTCTATATATCTCTAATAAATAAAGTATTTTAATGCTTTAAAATAATTACAAGTAGGTTTCCTAAATCGAGTAGAATTATTCATGTAAAATTCGTAGTTGTCTGTTCTGTCCAGTTTCTGGGCTGATACAATAAAATTCTTCTTGTTGGCCCACTTCTGAATTAAAGAGAATTCCATAAGCTTCGCATGGACTGTAAAATCGTCCAATTCTGACTTCTAGAACTCAAGATATGGTCCAAACAGTGTAAGCAGCGCGTGCAGCCCAATAAATACGAATTTCATTCTATTTTATCTCCAAAATAGTTCTTTAAGTCTAAATTCTTCCAAGTTTAGGATTTTCATCTTTTATGCAATAAAACATTAAAATATATTAAATAAATATCCAATTAATACAAAATACAATAAATATGAGAATAAAAATAAGATTGAATATATATAAAAATATATTCTATCACCTAACAGTGCTACTGAAACATTAATCTCATCCATGTGAGGGATTGTTGAAAAATGTAGGTAGAAGCCCCACATTGTCAAGTCATTTTGAGCCTAAGTTTGAATGCTTCTTGGGTGTGTGCGCGCAACAAGTTATGATTGGAGTATGTTCTTCTTTGAAAGGGCTTTTCAACGCATATTTAAGTATTCAAAATGATCAAGGAAGGGATGAGATATGATTATCCAAAATTGGTACCTTGAAAGTGGAAATCTAGAAATGAGAACTTGAATCCCACATTGAATTGGAAAAGAGTTTTTCATGACTTTATATAGTAGAACACTTATGTAGTGTTTAAGATGTGTTAGTATGTTATTGCTCCAACACCCACGTGCGCACAGGGGGTTGTAGATCATGGGATTTCGAGGGCAAATTCGTGGTTTTGCAAGTCTTCGGGCTTTTCGCGTGAGCGACCTGCGGACACGAATGCAACAAAGTTTGGGCCGCATAAATCTGAACCAGTTTTGCTTAAATCATTTCAAAGTTGCTGTCAGAACATACCAAAGTTGCTGTCAAGGTACGATAGCCCTGACAGTAAACTCGGACAAAGTTGTTGTCAAGGTATGAAAGTCCTGACAGTAAACTCGGACAAAGTTGCTGTTAAGGTATGAAAGTTACTGTCAAATTTCCACTGTGCTTTAGCTCAATATAATAATTCATTATTTTGTTTTAATAATAAGTATTATTATTAATTCGAAATTGATTAAGAATTAATTTTGACAACCGATTTCCTTTATTAATTAACCCGTGATTAATTAAGAAAAATGCGTGGTAATTTAGGAAATTGTGTAGCGCTCAAGTTTTCACAATCTATATATTCATCTTATTCGGTCTTAGGTTGATAAGTCTATCTTCTGCCCTAAACTCTAAACACAGTCATCCTCTTTCCTGGTGATAGTTTTCTTGCTCTGTTCAAGCTCGCTGAAGGTGCTGTTCTTCGTGACATCATCGTGTTCTCGTTTTATCCTGGGAGGCTATCGACTCAAACATACGGTGAGAGGCGAAATAACTTTAAGGAGACATTTCCGCACTGGACTCGAGACATCCTCTGTTTCTTATCCCTTCTCTTTAACAGTTTGTTTATTGTCATACACTACTCTGTTGTTTGCACACACAATCACTCGTGATTTATTATTGTGTTTTTTGCAGATTGTTTCACATATATATTTATAATTATTTGAATAATTTACATGTGGTGAGAATAATTTTAAATTCCCAAAATACAATTATTACAGATGAATTAATGTTAAAGTATACTAATTTAGAAGTGAATTTACTGTGCTAAAATAATTAAAATTCATTAGGTGAACCAAAACATTGACCAGGTTCAGTTGTGGTTCCTATCAAAGACGAAGGCAAGTCAAATGTTGAATCTTCCTATCTTGTTCTAGTAAGAATTTAATTTAATGATGGCCTATAACACACACTAAATACATGAAAGAAAAACACCAAGCATAGAGTACTAATGAAACACACACCATGCTTTTCTTTTCATTTCTATTCACATTCTTGATAACTTGTACTGCACTTGACACCATCAACATAAATCAGCCTGTAAGAGATGGAGAAACCATTGTTTCAGCACGAGGAGAGTTCGAAATGGGATTTTTCAACACCAATGGTCATCCAGGGAATCGATATTTTGGTATATGGTACAAGAAAATATCTAACGGGACAGTTGTATGGGTAGCTAATAGAGATCATCCAGTTACAAATACTTCCGGGGTTGTAACTGTGACTAGTGAAGGCATAGTTGTACTAGCTAACGAGACGATAATATGGTCATCAAATTCATCAACGAATTCATCAAGATCAGTAACAAATCCTATAGCGCAGCTGCTAGACACAGGAAATCTTGTTTTTCGGGATAAAAATAAGGATGGGCTAAAAGATATTGTTTGGCAAAGTTTTGATCATCCTGGAGATAATTTTCTACCAGGGATGAAGTTTGGAATAGACTTGGACACGGGCTTGCAGAGGTATTTTACTTCATGGAAAAGTGCTGATGATCCTTCTACTGGAAGTTATATATATCGGATTGATCCTAATGGTTACCCACAGTTATTGTTGTGGGGAGGATCAGATCTTATATACAGGACCGGACCATGGGTTGGTATTGGATTTAGCGGCTTCCCAAAGCAGGATAAGATTGAAATCTATACTCCTGAATTTTTTATATTGCCAAAGGAGATTTATTTTAAGTTTGAGCTTACCGATAGTTCTGAATCTGCTATTACAAGGTTGATACTGACATTTGATGGCCATCCACAACGACTAATATGGAATAAGCAAAAACTTGAATGGTCACTTTATCTGTCTTTTGAGGTAAATGATTGTGATCGTTACAGATTTTGTGGCGGAAATGGTATTTGTAACATCAATAAATCCCCTAGATGTGAATGTATGCCCAAGTTTCATCCAAAATTTCAAGAAAACTGGGCTGCAGCAGATTGGACTGGTGGATGTTCTCGAAATACTTCGCTGGATTGTAAGAATGGAGATGGTTTTATCAAGGTTTCGGGTGTCAAACTGCCAGACACGCAACGCTCGAGGTATAACATGAGTCTGAACCTGCAGGAATGTCGAAGGTTGTGCTTGAATGACTGCTCTTGTATGGCATATTCAAATGCAGATTTTAGAGCAGGTGGAAGTGGATGTTTGTGGTGGTTCGGCGATCTGGATGATATTAGAGGCTACTCGGAAGATGGACAGAATCTATATGTAAGAATGGCTGCCTCTGATTCAGGTAAGCCTGTTATGTCATATAGGAATAATATTTTTCTACATACACCTAATTTTTCTCAGAAAGGTAAGTTGAAATTTTACAGGCCCCTTACCCTGATTCTCACACACACATGGCCATGATTCTCACACATACATGCTGATAGCTAAATGTAACTTACACTTTGTTATGTCAAATTATCTATCGACCATCTGGATCATTTCTTATGCAGACTACACAGAGGAAAGCAAAAGCTCGAGTTCGAGTACAAATCGTGTGGTGGTCATTGTAATTTCTGTTTTAGCAGCAATGGCAGTGATACTAGTCCTGTTACTTCTTTATGTATACAGGAAGAGAAAGCTGAAAAGAAAAGGTAACATACAATAATATTGAACTTGGCCGCAGACCACCTTAGATATCTGTATCAATTGAACTGGCTAGCTGATTAAATTTAGTTGCTATAATTAGAGAGAAAAGGCACAATACTGATCATCATATTGCTTGTACATGCTAGGAAATGATATGTATTTTACACACCTCACTTGTGCAGGAAGAGTAAGACTAGAATCCGTTGGTGAGGCAACTTACAGAATTGGCAAGAACGAGTTGGATTTACCTTTGTTTAGCGTCATGCAAATTGCTAAAGCCACGGATGACTTCTCGCTCAACAATAAGCTTGGAGAGGGTGGCTTTGGACCTGTTTACAAGGTACTCTATATACATATCGTGCATCAAAAACACCAAACAACACCAAGACACTCTTGCTCACCTCATCAATATGTAATGCATACCATTCCTTACATTTTATGTTTATTTTCAGGGCATGTTGGACAAGGGTCAAGAGATAGCTGTTAAGAGGCTATCTAAAACTTCAAGACAAGGAATAGATGAATTCATGAATGAAGTTTCATGCATCGCTAAACTTCAACACCGGAATCTTGTGAAACTTCTTGGGTGCTGTGTTGATGAAGGAGAAAGAATGTTGATCTATGAATATTTGCCCAACAGGGGTTTAGATTCCATTATTTTTGGTATGACCCTAACTAAAGCTTCCATGCTAGTAAATTGCATATGATCTTTCATTATAATTAAAGTAACGCTTATATATTAACCATAAATATAACTGAACAGATAAAGAACTTTGCATGTCATTTGACTGGCCGAAGCGCTACAACATTATAAATGGGATTGCTAGAGGACTACTCTACCTTCATGAGGATTCCAGGCTAAGAATCATTCACAGAGATCTGAAAGTCAGTAATATTTTACTTGATCACGAGATGAACCCAAAAATTTCAGATTTTGGCATGGCTAGAATTTTTGGAGGAAACGAAACTAAAGCAAGCACAACAAGAGTAGTCGGAACCTAGTAAGACTTTGTACTGATATTCCAAAATTTGAATTAGTTTCTCACAGGTCAAAATTTAAGCTTGTATCCAATTTTCACTTTCAGCGGATACATGCCCCCTGAATATGCCATCGAAGGTCTATTTTCAACTAAATCGGATGTTTATAGCTTTGGCGTACTGGTGCTGGAGATAGTAAGTGGGAAGAGAAACAGAGGTTTTAGACATCCAGATCACAATCATAACCTTCTTGGACATGTAAGTGTACACACACGCACACACATAGTATATATATGTATTGGCTAAGCCACACATTTACAATACATTAGAATTTTAAGTACAAGGGAATGGCAAATGAGAACCCATGACAATCAGCCTTGCTACTAGGGCACTAAGCTATAAGAAAAATCCTCCAAAATACATATTTAAACACTAGAACATTCTTATGTTTCAATGTGGTGACTTTAGTAAAATGCCATCAACTTTTTTAGGCTTGGAGATGCTATAATGAAGGCAAGCATTTGGAAGTAGTTGACACGGTGATCATGGAATCAAATAATCACTATGAATTGTTTCGAGTAATTCAAATTGCTTTGTTGTGTGTGCAACAATATCCAGAAGAAAGGCCAAGCATGTCATCTGTGGTTCTGATGCTCAGTAGTAAAACCGAACTGCCTATTCCAAAAGAGCCTGGCTTTTACTCCGAGAGAAATCCCGAACAGACTCATGATTCCTCATCAAGCAAATTTGAATCAGAAACAATTAATGAAATTAGTATCACACATCTGGCACCAAGATAGTTGTGTACTTTGGTGGTACCTTGGACACTTTTTGTTATGAGTAAATATGAAATATATGTTAAGAGAAAATGTATAGATCGAGATTTTTATATTGATTTGCAACTTCGAAGGCAAAAAACACAGCTAAATGATGTACATACAATCCTCAATTCTCTATAGCATAAAACTGTGGGAACGGTTAAGTTCGCTATAGCAGAATTTTGTTTATTGAGCGTTAAGATACAGTGCCCATGAGCATAACCAGGATTTTTGATCACGGGTCAAAAATAAAAATAAAATGGAGGATCTATTCTCTGTACTTATTTTTTCCGGAAAAGATCTTGGAGATTGTGTAATGCTTACTCTCTGTACTTATTTTTTTTTAAATATATACATATAAAGATTTCAGCACTGGCAGATGATCCAGCGCCGGTAAATTAGGTACAAATCAAATAGAAAGAAATATTAGATGAAGTAATACTGATTGCAAAATAGAACAACAAATACAATATTTTTCTAACTATTAGATGAAGTTGTTTCGGATGTGGAGGGCTGATAAACTATGGAGTGATTTACCCTATCCTTCGTAAAACCTTGGAGAAACCGAGGAAATGGAGGGATATCAACTTCTGAAATTTCCTCTAGAAACTGAATCACAAGCCCCATATTCGGCCTATTTTTCTCATCATATTGAATGCACCAACAAGCTACTCTGCAAGCTCTAAGCACTTCACTTGAATCTGCTTCAACTTTCAATTTTTGATCTAAGAACTGCATCAATAGTTCTTCCCCTTTGCTTATTTTGTCTGCAACTAGAGCCGGGAAATAGTCACCATCATCTAACAACTCCATATTTCTCCTCCCTTATATGATCTCAAACAACATCTTTCCATAGCTAAAAACATCTGCCTTCACAGTGATGGCCTCGCCTGAAATCCATTCTGGTGCAAGATAACCTCTTGTTCCTCTTATTGTGGTCAAGACTCTGCTAAACTCTCGACCAAGAAGCTTGGCTAGGCCAAAATCAGCAACTTTGGCATTAAACTCATCATCCAACAAAATGTTATCAGGCTTAATGTCACAATGTATGATACAATCCCTGCATTTCTCATGGAGATACTCCAAGCCTCTAGCAGTACCAATCATAATGTTGTACCTTGCTTTCCAATCTAGAGAAACATCAGAAGTTTTGCGAAACAAGTAATGTTCAAGACAACCATTCTTCATTTAATCAAACACCAAAAGTCTTTTTTGACCTTCTATGCAGAATCCTTGAAGGCGTACAAGGTTGACATGTTGAATTAGCCCGATTGTGCTCACTTCTGCACGGAACTGCTTCTCTCCTTGCTTCAAATTCTTTAGCATCTTAACTGCTATAGCTCTGGAGTCTGGCAAAGTCCCTTTAAAAACCGTGCCAAACCCGCCTTGACCTAGTTTTTCAGAGAAGTCCTTGGTCGATTTTCTGATGTCTTTGTACTTGAACAAGATCAGATCCCCTGCTGCCCCACTATACTTTCCCACTTTTTGTTTCATCAGCTGCAAGATAACTAATGTTACCATGCCAAGAAAAATTAAGAGCCCCCGGATAGCTCCTATAACAATCCAAACACTAATCTTGCTAGCTTTTCTGGATTTTGTAATCCGAATATGTAAAACTCCACCTCTATTGTCACCAGAAGCCATTTGTTGGATATTAAACACCTCTCCATTCCAAACTACACATTTGCCACCATCAAACACATAAGCAGTGCATGAACAACTACCCAAACAAGCAGACTTGCATTCTTTGTCACTCTTAACATCCAAAGACTGCGAATCCCCTGTATCTTGGTTCGAAAATCGTGTTGTCTGTATAACTAAAAACATGTTTCCTCCTGCATCACCACAGTGTAAAGGGGTCTTCCTAATGCACCCATCACTATAATCTCCTAGTGCCCAATTCTGTGACACCTTCGGTTCATACCCTTGCAAACAAATACAAGGTAGCGCATTCAATTGATTGCATGTCCCGAAAGCACCACAAAATTTTGGAACTAAACATTGTTCTGGTCGCATCCAAATCGGAACCCATTGGCGTTCCGGGAAATTTTCCCACCGTGTGAACTGTGTAAACTGCACCGTTATATCGATCATAAGCCGTGTGAGAGTTTTGGGACTATTGCCATAAGTTAACGTGGTCTCATTCATATTCGAAATAATATCAGAGGAATCTTGATCATCTCGTGTCACAAAATTTCCATTATCCAAAAGTATGGCTAAAGTTGAATTATCTTTTCTTGCAAGATTTCCATCTGGGAAGAGTTTTAGTTGGGAATCATAAATATTGGTAACGGGGTGGTTTCTATTTGCTACCCACACAACAGTGTTATCAACAAAAAATTTATACCATAGTTTTTGGACTTGCCTGGCGTGAAGAAACCGAGTTCAAATGTCCCACCTTTGGAGGATATCTTTTGGTTGGCGGAGAGAGTCTGACCAATGGCGATCACATCAGTTCCTTCACAAACATAGGTTTCAACAATAACAAACCAAAGGAGCAATACAACAACATGCATGGTTATGGTAGTAACTAGTAAATGCATATAATAGACATGATTTCCAAATAGAACTGAAACTTTCAAGAGTTTTAACGAGCCTATATGTTATTATGAAATTAGACAAGTTACTTTTGAGCAGCTGCAGAATGTTACTGGAGAGATTGACTGCTGCGTCCGCCTCTCTTACTAAATATGATTTAAATTTGCCAAATATTTGTTTTATATAGTGGTTTTGGTATCGAATCAACTGATTGTAAATTATGAGTTATTATTGTCTCGGCCCAAAACCTAACCGATACATTAGCCATTTAAATTTTACAGTACATTTTTGGCACATCCCTCGAAATTCATAAAACGTATCCATTATTAGAAAGTTATCCTATAATTAAGAACCGGGAAGTAAGCAATGTTCTGGGGTTCCTTGCAGCTGATGGAGAAAATTGTACCCCCTTGTGAAGAAGGGAAAAAATCAGTGTGCTACTGTGCTCTACGGAGAGTTTGTTCTGCTCAGGAGTAACAGGACTGAAGCAATTGAATAAGATGAAAATCATTTACTCTTCCATTCTGAAAATGGAAAGACAGCATAAAAAACACAACTCTGCGAAATAAGTATTTCAACTTATGGTCGTCTTTTCAAGTATACTAGCAACTAGCAATATGCCCGTGTTTTGCACACGATACATTTTATATTTTTGAAATTTAACACAAATGCAAGTTAGATTGGTAAAATGCTGTGCATCCATATCTATGCATTACTACTAAAATGGAAATATAAAATTTGGTAGTCGGTCCGTCGCAAGATATAGATTATAGCAACATGAATTATTTGAGTTTCAGATATAGATTATAACAATAGAAGATGGCCTTTTCAAATAAGATCTCAGATAGTAGTATATTATGGGTAACTAATTTTTTATGACCAGATTTAAATAATTAAGAGCATCTTATAAGATATATCCTATAAAATATTGCATCCGATAATGCATAGACAAGTGGGGAGAAGGCGGGCTTACATTTCTACCAATCTATTGCTTTCATATAATAGACCTGGCAAACTTGAATGACCAGTAGTTATTGTAATTATTCTTTTATGGACGGATAATGGATAATATTTTTTGAGGTTGCTGTTAAGTTGGGCAGTAATATTGTAATATCCTATATTTTTTAGAATAATAAAATAGATTAATAATATAGAAAAAGGATTAAAATTGAATAGAAATTAGGAATTAGAATTGGATTACAATAACGGGTTTTCGAATATGGGTCGAATTTGAATCGTAGTAGATTTTGTTATAGGGTTTAAAACTTTATATATAGATTGAGATGTCCTTATTCTTTGATATTTTATTCGAGCTACCAAGACTAAACAGTTATAAATCTCTCTCTACAAATCTTTATTCTTTTTCTTCGTCTTTTTATTGAAATTCGTAGAATTTTTCACACACAATTCAGATATCTTGTAAAATTCATCGTAAGTCGTAATTCGGTGATTCTGGACTTTTTAGAAAGATATTTTCATTCTCTACGACTTTCGTGGTTTAAGTTTTTCGAGAAAACATCGTTTGGAGGGTCAAAAAGGTGAAATACAGATCTGGACAGAATTAGAGTTACGAAGAAGTTCGACGTTTGAGATGTAATGTTTTCGCTTCGGTGTTAAGGATTTGATATATGTTCTAGGATGGTGTGAATTCTTTGTTTCCGTACTTGAGGCAAGTAACTTCTGTTGCTATGTATTTGTGAAACATGCTTTATATTAATTGATTACATGTTCTCATATATTTGTGCAAGTAACTTCTGTTGCTCTGTATTTGTGAAACATGTTTTATATTAATTGATTACATGTTCTCATATATTTGTGTAAGTAACTATTCGTTGCTCTGTATTATTGTGTAAGTAATTATTCATTGCTCATGTAAGTAATCTTCCGTTACTCCGTATTATTATGAAACATGCTTTGTATTGTTAGAGTAATTGTCATCAAATATAGTTTTCGATATCGTATATAGTATATTGGCATGTGATTAATAAGAAAAACAAAAGAATTTTCAGAAATCTCCAATCTTAGTCGCGTGAAGAATAAGATCCCGGTCAATGGGAAAGTATGACATAAGGATAAGAATAAGATCCCGGCCACTGGGAAAGTATGACATAAGAATAAGATGACGGTCACTGACATAGTGTGACCATGATTTAAGATTGTGGGAATAAAAATATGGATACTATGTTTATATTTAGTTATCGGTTAAGAATTTTGTATATGTGACGTGTAGAATGCATTGTTGTGATTTAATTGATTATGTGAGAATTGTTATGATAATTGTATCTAGTATATTGTGTGCAATTATGTGATAAACATTATGTGGTACATGTTTAAATTGTGTTTTTAAAAAGATAAAATATTATTTTGAGCCGTTGGATGGAAATTGCTTGTTGGGCTTCGCAACTCATTCTTTCAACTTTCAGGTTTGATGTACGAGGAAGATGAAGTGTATCGGATTTCGAGGATCTTAGATTTGGAGTAGATTGGTTGTTGACTCGTCATTGTTAGCTGCACTTTTGTAATAGTTAGTTTTGTAATAGAGATTTAGATTAATAAATATAATAGTTTTAGATTTTGTAAGATTAATGGCCCGAAAAGAGCGGGCTGTTACAAATATGAATGATGGTTCATATTTTTCTTCCGCTGCATTATAAAATATAACCTCAATGAGCTTTTTTTCTCATTTATTAACAACACAATGTAAAGTAAGACAATTTGTTCTATAAAATTTCTAAAATGCTGCAAGCCTGCGAGCATTTCAAAGTCTGTCATTTGAACTAAAGAAACGGGAGAGGACTGAACATAATACAAAACTGTTGTGGAGAGCAGGGGCAGATCTAGTAAGAGACTGGGGGCATGTGATCCCCTAAAAAAATTTGTCGAAATTTCATCATAAAAATAGTGTCCTCTCCAAAAATTAAATTTTATAAGGGTGTATACTAAAAAATAATCTTACAGATCCGGCCCTGGTTGAGAGGTCCCTGATTAGATTTAGATCTTACGGAAGTTATGGAAGTCCGTAAAGGCGGATAGCTGAAATTTTGTGCACCCCTGGCCCCTGTTTTATTAAACTATGCAAAGTCAAATACTGTCTCTTCCTGTGTTTTACTCTTCTGTAAGGAAAGAAATATATGACAGTATATTATATACTCCTTTTCAAACATTAAAGACATAAGCCTAAGCAGTCTAATGAAAGGCACTACTATACTTTTGTTCTTTTTATTCACATTCTTAAGGTTACCAATACATCTGAATCTGCTATTACAAGATTGATACTGACACCGGAGGGTGATTCACAACGCCTGATATGGAACAAGCAAAGACATCAATGGACAATTTATCTGTCTCTACAGGTTAATGATTGTGATACTTATGGATTGTGCGGTGGAAATGGTGTTTGTAACATTAATAATTAACTTAGAAGTGAATGTATGCAATGGTTTCATCTTACTTCTCAAGAATCCTGGTCTGCAGCAGATTGGTCTGGCGGGTGTGCTCGAGATACTCAACTAGATTGTGAGAAGGGAGATGGTTTTGTAAAGTTTTGGGTCTGAAATTACCAGACACACGACTCTCATGGTATAACATGAATCTGAACCTGCATGAATGTGAATGGCAGTGCTTGAACAACTGCTCTTGTATGGCATATTCGAATACAAATATGAGAGGAGGTGGAAGTGGATGCTTGTTGTGGTTTGGTGATCTTACTGATACCAGAGGTTATACAGACGATGGACAAGATCTATATATATGAATGGCTGCCTCCGAGTTAGGCCAGTCTCTTAGTTCCTGTAGCACTAGTTTTTTGTTGCTTCACACACCTGCTAAAACTATTTATTGAGTGTAAATCATTTTTGTATTGGCTACACAGCTGAAAACAAAAGATCTAGTCCAAACCTGGCGGTGATCATTGTAATTCCAGTATTAGCAGCAATGTCAGTGATCGTTGCCCTGTTACTTCTGTATGTATTTAGGAAGAGAAAGCTGAAATAAAAAGGTAGGCCGCAGACCATCATAAATATTTGTTTGAAATGGAAGTGGCCAGCTGATTGAACTTGTTCTTATTGGAAGGGAAAGACACAATACTGCCTCAGATAAAGACAGATCATAACATTGCTCGTATATCTATTTTTCTTATATCATAGGTTAGGAAATGCAATTATTGACTCTTCTGTTGTGCAGGAATAGTGAGACTTGAATCCAATGGTCATGCAACTAACAGAATAGATAAGGACGAGTTGGATCTACCTTTAGTTACCTTCGTGCAAATTATTAAAGCCACCAATGGCTTCTTGTTCAACAATAAGCTTGGAGAGGGCGGCTTTGGACCTGTCTACAAGGTTTAATGTTATAGATATCTTGTGCCAGAATGACCAAACTTCACCAAGACAGTTGCTTGACTTATCAAAAAATATAATACTTAATATTCCATTTCTTGTTTTGTTATTTTCAGGGCATGTTGGACAAGGATCAAGAGATAGCTGTGAAAAGGCTATCAAACACTTCAAGACAAGGAATAGATGAATTCATGAACGAAGTTTCATGTATCGCTAAGCTTCAACATCGGAGTCTTGTGAAACTTCTTGGGTGCTGTGTTGAAAATGGAGAAAGAATCTTGATCTATGAATATATGCCTAATAGAGGTTTAGATTCCATTATTTTTTGGTAAGGCCCCAACTAAAGCTTTGATGCTAACTTTGCACACATGTATAGTAGGCTCTGTTCAATCAAGTATATTGCACATGATCAATTATCATAGATAACACCAGCATATTAAAGATAAGTCAGCAGTAAAGAAGTTAGCAAGTCATTTGATTGGCAAAAGCGCTACAACATTATAAATGGCATAGCTAGGGGACTACTCTACCTCCATCAGGATTCCAGGTTAAGGATTATTCACAGAGATCTCAAAGTGAGTAATATATTACTTGACTATGAGATGAACCCGAAAATTTCAGATTTTAGCATGGCTAGAATTTTCGGAGGAAGTGAAATTCAAGCAAGCACATCAAGAGTAGTAGGAACCTATTAAGACTTCCTACAATATATTACAAAAATCATAACTACTTTTTTCACTCGTCAGAATTTAATCTTGTATTCATTTTTCTATTCCAGTGCTTATATTCCCCCTGAGTACGCCATTGAAGGTCTATTTTCAACTAAATCTGATGTTTATAGCTTTGGCGTATCGGTGCTAGAGATAGTAAGTGGGAAGAGAAACAGAGGTTTCGAACATCCAGATCACAATCATAATCTTCTTGGACATGTAAGTACATTTATAAACATATGTAAATATACATTTATATATTGATAACTTAAATAATTCTTAGAATTTCAAGAATACGCGGATTATTTCAAGTATCTATAAATAAATTGTTGCTATTATTTTTTACATATTTATGTGTCAATATATTTACGTTGGGTACTTGCGTTTAAGTAGGCAATATATGTAAATGAATATGGTGCCTTAGTATTAATGGTAAAACATATATATAGTCGAATATAATTTAAAACATATATATTACAAAATTAGTATTTCGGTTCTTCATAGAAATTTGTACGCGAACATCATCCTATGTTATTATTATATAAACAAGTCATGTTTTGTCAATTCAATACAGATTACATGAATTCTTATATCATATAATTGTAGTGATAAAGAATAATCGCATCCCTGTATTTGTATATTTATATCCTTATATATAATTAATTTAAAACAACTAATATGGTATATTGGTATGTAATCATATGTCCCCGTAAATAAAAATTTGAAAACAATTTTAAATAAGATAAGTTTTATAAGTTAAAATGAAATAAATTAATTATATTCCGTGCACTTATAAATTAATAATAAAAATTAAATATTAAGTATAAAGATAAACTAAATAAAAATAAAAATAATTTAAAACATTAAAAATCCCTCAGGATTCAAATCTGATTTAGGAATTTGGACGGGACCTATATTTTTAATTAAACTTGAGCCCGACTCGATAAAAGATTCAATTTAGATAAAGTTGGGTTAAAATTCAAAAACAAAATTGATTATTAAAATATATTTACATATATATGTATGTAGTTATATTTACGATAAATTAACATAATTTAGACACATATATATTTACATACTCATAATTAATAATAATTAAATATATTTATTCATCATTAATGAATAAAATTTATATCATATATATAACTGATTGATTAATTATCCTAAAAATCACAGAATTAATATAAATTAATGGATAAATTATATATATATATATATATATATATATATATATAATTTATATTAATAATTTTAATAAAAAATTATATATATAATTTAATTTATATTAATAGTTTTAAAAAAATTAATATAGTCTAGAAAAAGTTCAATCAGCCTGATAAAAGTTTGACGCTATTTAGTGTACGGAACCTAAAAAGAGCTCAAATATTTTTGGAAATTCAATTCAGTTCGACCGGATCAAAGTTAAAATTCGGGTTGAAATTCAAACAAAAACTTAATTTTTTTAGATCGTGTCAAAATCCTAAGCCATGTTTGTTTTATAGAATTATAATCTCGGAATTAGTATTCATACATTATAATTCTTCACTATTATAATTATCCCTAATTATTATAATTTTTTAAATTATCCAATATTATTATATTTGTTTGGAAGTATTAAGTTTATGATTGAATTATAATGTTTTACATTATAATTCTATATTTCCTTTGAAGGATAACATGTGGATTTGACTATTATCCTTTAAATTTTCTAATCTTTTATTTGTTTTACATTGGATTATAATGAAAGGATTATAATTCTTTAAAAAATGGCTTGTTAGAGAGAATTAAATAATACATCCCCACAAAAAGTATTAGAAAGAATTATAATCATATCCCTTATTTCATTAAAACAAACAATGGATTAATATTTTAAAAGATTATAATCATTGATCTAATCCCAAATTAAGTTTTACAAAACAAACATAGGATTAAAAAATTTAAAAGATTATAGTCATATCGATTATTTAATACTATACAACAAACATGGTCATAGATCTTTGTTGTAAAATGTGGTGAATAATCCTCGAATAATTGATATTGGTTACTTTTTGAATTGATTTTACATTTATTAAATTAAAATATATTTTTTTGTAAAAATTGATTAAAAATCAGATAAATCAATCAAAAATCATAATTAATCAATTAAAATTTAAGATATATATTTAATTATTTAACTTGCAAATTTTCCTCTTTTATTTTTATTTTATGAATTTATTAAATAGTTATTTAATTTATATCAGTATAAAAAAATTAAAATTACACACCTAGAGAGTTGTGAATATGTGGCTAACTATAACCCAACTTATAGTGAATGTTGGTAAATAAAAACACCTAGAAGGGTCATAATGAGATCGAGAAAGTGAGTGCCACATCCCCACTATGAGCATGAGATTAGAGGCTACTCCTGATCCTAATTTCACTTATAAGGATCAAGATTTTTCCATGAATTGGAACAGGTGATGGATTTTAACACATTTCAGTTGCTATTTCAGATTGGGGATTGGGCAGATGGAGGTTGATGCTGATTAAAAATCTTATGCACAGATACCACAACTTCATTTGGTGGATTTCTAGTTAGGACAGTAGATAGAATAACCGAGACTCAGACGGATGAATTAACAAAACAAAATAATTATGTAGAGTTGAAGTCAAACATTCCACTCCTAGTGATATCAATCCAGACAAGACTTTCAGAGTCTACGGACCTTGTTCACTTTAAGGAGGTGTTAGGGTCTACAGTACCGTCTACAGTTTCAGAATCTATACCACAATCAGAGTGTATCTCACCTGTGAACAAAGTAGAAGTGCATGATGCTGAAACATTTGATGATTCTGACTCTGAAGATAAAGTGAAGCAGAAACCATTCACTTATTTTGATCAGATTTTTCCAACCTGGGAGAGTGCAGATACTTTTGGTATTGAGGACAGAGTTACTTTTGATTGCATACGTCAAATCTATAATACTTAGAAGCACGAGGCTGACATCAAGAGTAATTACCTTGCTAAACATGGCATCTTTCTTGATGTCATGTTCAAACTAAATTGAATCTCCAAAAATATTTCAGCTTTCTTATGTTTGGTACACTAATAACGTCAAATTTTTTATCGGGCCTGGATTGAACTTTATCTAAACTATGTTAATTTTTATTAAAATTATTAATATAAATCAAATTAAATATATATGTATATATCTATACCATATTATTAAAAATGAAACATTAAAAATTTGATAGTCGGTAGTTGGTCGTTATTTGGGCTTAATAATAATTATTATTAATTATGAGTACCTAAATAAATATGAATTTAATCCTAATTATTATAAATCTGAGTTAAGTTATGGAAGGAGTTGATTAGAAGGAAAGTTTTTGAAGAAACGGCAAGCAAGTCAATGGAATGATGTGAAGAAAACATAATTGTGCAAGGAAACTATATAGATATAAATTTATTCGTAATTAATTGCATTTCTATTATTAATTGATAGAGCTCTCTATATAAGATTCTATGTAATACATTGTAATGTGTCGAAGAAGAATAATTGAGAAAGCATAGAAATAGAGAAAATTGTTGTAAAACACGCTTAAGTTTGTGTATATCCTAAGAGTTTGTATTTTTATGTCAATAATAAAAACAATATTCATCTTTGTGTTTATTCTGTGTTTAATTGATAATAAATTCCATCTGTAAGATTGGTTTTAAACAAGCAAAAGAAATACACAAGTATTTAACTTCCATCTACTTTTGTTACTAGAAAAATAAAAGATACATCTTCAACTTTAGCAATGATTTAAATACATTTAATAATAACTTATAATCAAATTTTATTCAAAATAAGAAAATTTAAAACAATACTTAATTTGAACCAAAAGAAATATGAACAATTTAATTTAACCAGTAGTAATATAGTATTAACTAATGATTAGTTAAAAGAATTACTTGGACCAGCAGATTTTATACAAAGGTAAGCTTATTAAGTGATAAACAAAGGACCCCTAAGTCTATTAAATTTATTTGCAAAAATGCGAGTCATGCTATATTTGTATTTTGAAATTGAGCAAAACTTTATTTCTTTCAGAAATGGATGTTAAAATCTATTCAAGAACATTGGAAACAAGAACATGTGTACGTGCATATTATTATATTAATATTTGAAATATTCGATATCAAGAAAAGTTTGGATGCAAATCTGCAATTATATAACTTCTGACAGACTGACAATCAGGGAACATTGTTGTTCTAGCCTTCCAGAAATGTCAAAGGTGTATATATTTAGTCGTCAGTCCATTGTCAGGAATAATTCTAATCGGTACACTTGCCCCTTAACTTATTCTTGCAGGTTAAAACAATTCAAGCAGAATTAGCGACTGATGTTGATTTGATGAAGCAGGGTCAAACAAATCCCTCTCTGTGATTAGCTACTAAATCAACCGTCTATACAAGTAATGTGAATATGGCACATCAGGACCTACATCTAATAACTTAGAATATAGCAGTCTCTGCTAACTTTTATTGAGACTTGGAAAAGGTTGGACATAGACTGGGACTCATTTTCCGCAGATTGGAAAGGTCAATAAGAAAAAGTAAATTCTAAATTTGAATGTTTTCCGAATTCATTCAAACTATGAGAGTAGAATAGGTCTGCAAATGTAATGTTAATGATCCTAACAAGGTGAACATACTAATACAATTTCTATGCAGATGGTTGCACAGGACAAGTGATCATAGAAAAATCTCACACACTTCAAGAGCTCAATCAACAAAACAATCAGAGGTATCAGCCAAGCAGATCATCATACAATCACACGAGGAAAAAAACAAAATCTAATGCACAACTTAAACAAATAGATTGTCTATACAACATAAACAAAATGTATAACAGAATCAGATGGTTGTGACGAAAAGAAAGACCTGTGACATGAGGAATATGTACTCGGGCATTATAATTATACTACAACAAAACAAGCCACAACTTCACGTGAACTGTGGATGTGAATGTCTATTCCATTATCTAAACTCTTTAGACAGTATGTAACTATATAGTTATATATAACTGCATGAACCTTTACCTCCCAACTCTGTTTAAATCTTGTTGCAGGAACAAGAGGAGTCTGATTCATCAGAGAAATCACAATATTAAACACATATCTTTGATTTCCAAGACGTTTACATGTTGAATCCACTCATTATGATGTGCTTGTTCTTCCTATGGAATAGAGTCCGTCAGTTCTACTCCGAACAATCCTGTGGAACACTTCCCTCACCTGCCTTTCCATGGGGTTCAAAAATTCCTTTATTTCTTCATAAACAGTTCTGACCTCCTCCACCCTCTGTCCCACTTCATACTCTTTCTCCTCATTCAAGGGAAAGTTAACAGAATCTATCATTTCATTCATATGACGTGCACATTTCTCAATTTGATGAATTTCCCTCAACAATCCATTAGCATTCCTTCTCTCCCTCTTCTTTGATTCTTCCAAGATCTTCTCATGAAGTGTGAGAATTGGACCAGCCCAGATGAACTGCCTAGTGACATGAAAATGAGTCTGCAAACCTCGATCCTGACAAGGTATCGCCGCCACAAGAGCCCACATTACAAAATATAAAACATAATTCATTGTATAAACAGCAACAGCTAGTCCACTAGTAGCCAAAATCTCATTAGGCCTGGGAGCAACTATATTATTACCGATAGCTTGTAGCTGCTTTGCAGCCGACCAAGACCTCGAAACACTCCACGACAATGATCGATGATTCTCCATAGACCTATTCTCCCTGCTAACGCTACCATGCCCAAAAGACCGGTTTCTTTGACCTACAACCGAATTAGACTCTTTCTCATCAAGCATTCCAATTGCTAAATCAATCAAAGCCTTCTTAGCACGGCGAAAGTGACCTTCTCCAAGACTCTTTTGATTATCTAACGCACACAACACAATATCCAGTTGCTTTTGCCATTGCCTAATTTGCTCAATACCATCACGAATAGCATTGCATACATCTAAAGCTTTCACACTCCTGTCAAAATATTCATTAACCAATCGATCCATGGGCGATATATTTAGATATTCCATATTACTCAACAACAATGCCCTGAATTCCTCTTGGCAAACAAAAAATACATCTAGAAGCTTCTGAATCCAAGAAAGTGACAAAAATTCACCTGAACTAACAGATGACAAATCTGCTAGAAAATCAGCAACATGTCTCTGAAAAGTTTCAAGTTCTTGTTCTTCAATTCTGGCCTCATAAGTGGACCCCACTGAATGGACCCACCTGTTAGTGTGAGAAGCTGATGAGCCTTGTAAACCTGTTACTGGCATTTTATATTTTAACATAAACAACCAAAGCACAAATGGGGTTCAAGAAAAATACTTGAATTTGTTAAACCCTAAAACACAAATGGGGTTCGAGAACAACCACAAGAAAAACAAACCCAATCAAGAAAACTATAGATACAACCAATATATGATATACCCACGAGCTCAAACCAACAAATTTGGGTAAAAGATTCAAACTTTACCCAAAATTTTACCTAAAAATTCAATCTTTATGATCAAGAAATGACCCAATTGGACTAAAAAGCCCTTGAGATTGATCAAACAAAAAAGGAGATGTGTGTATAGAGATTGAAAACCCAGAAATCAAGAAAATGAAAGGATTAAAATTGATGATGATGAGAGAGTTAAAGTGATTGCATAGAGTAATAAATGTTTGTGGGCAGAGATAGAGAGAATGTAGTAAAGGGGGATGTCTGAAAGCTAAAGAGGAGAGAGTGGGGATTATATGGTTGATGATTTGGACCGCGTATTACGGTTGTTGAGAAAACCATGAGATTTTTTCTCAATTATCCCAAGATATTAATTATTTATCGGTTTTTTTTGTGTGTCTCACACTTGCCATTATTTTTTATCAGTTTGGCTCCCTTCTTACTAATAATAATACCTCTCATGTATGTATAAAAATACTTATCAATCAAAATTTAACAACTCATCTCCGTTTAAATTATCTTTTTTTGACAAAAAAATTATCTTAAAATTTATTATTTATAAATTACTATTGGTTTAGATGAATTTATTAGTAATTTATAATTTATTTTATATAAAATTTTTGATAATATAGTAATGAAATATTAAAAGTTAAATTTTAAAGATTATGTATATTTTTATAAAGTTAAATCATAAAACTAAAATATATAATTGAATAAATATATTTTTTTAACTTTTTAGAATTAAATTTATAAATTATTTTTGAGAATAAGAATCATTAGAATAATCTCAGAATATTTTTCCAAATATCACCATAAATACTTTAAATAAATAAATCTAATCATTTATTGTTAACTATTTATTTCTTATTAATTTTATATAAATTAAAAAATTAAATAATTAATATAATACACTCAAATCAATCACTATATCAGCAGACTTACTATCCTTATTATCATTGCTTTTTACTTAATAAATAGATAAAACCAACTTTATTTTAAGTTAGAAGCTAATATATAAGTTGTGAGCTTAAAATACATCTTTTAAATTTTAAATATATACCATTTGATTATATTATTTTAATTATTATTTTTAATATTTATAAATAAAAATATAATTAATTATTTTTATTTATAAAAATTTTAAAATAATAAATATATACATACTTATCTTTTTAACTTTATTTTTTTTAAGTTTGTATCCAATAATAATGTTAAAAATCATTGGGACAAAAAAGAGTACTATATTTTACAACTTTTTTAGTAAAGAAAGGATGCTAGGGAACAACATAGATTTTTATATTTATAACTTGTTTTTCTCTTCAAATCTTTATACTCTTGGGAAAAGAAAATTTTGAAAAAAAAGGCACATCTTTAAGTTTTTTTTCTTTTCCTCTTGACAAATCAGAAAATACAAGAAAGAAATAATCTAATTAATTTTTTTCCTCCAATAGAAATTTTCTGGAACACAGTATAGTATAGTATAATAACAAATATTTATGTGGGAACTGATAATAAAGTTTGATTTCAAGTTTTCAACAGGGAATGACTTCAGCACTTGCATCAACATCCGTCAGATACCCAAGTGTGCCCAACTCCACTCCATCTTATCCGTTGATTTGTAGTTGTGATCAATCAAACCGAGTCAAATTGAGGTACACGATAAGCTGCGGAGCATGGGATAACAAGATTCCACGCTGGCTGACTACGAGGTGGCAAAAGATCGTGTTCCCACGTGGCAGAAAGCTGAAATGAGACAAAGTCATAAAGCAAGTGTGCACACGTGGATAACACTATCACATACAACTTAGTCTCCGTGGGCGCGTGTGTAAGAAACCGTTACCTAGTCCATGACAAGTTTTTCAAAATTTTAAATTTTGATTTTCAGTTGCACATATTCCGGTACTACCACCAAAACGCAACTGCTCAACTTGTCAATTTATCACCAAAGGCGAGGGCCGTGTTTGAAAGTTACGTATTTTGGAGCAAATCAGAGGTTTGGGGAAAGTTAGATGTTTAATTAAAAGAAATCTCTAACAGTGGTGTTTGATAGTTAGTTGTTTGAAACACCGGTTTGACTCAATCCGCTAATTTTGAAAAGATCAGTTTTCAATTAGATAATTATCATGTGTCTAGTTAAAATATAAACAGTTGGTTACCAAATAATTTTATTTAAAACAGTTAATCCAATCGATTAGTCAAAATAAGTATTTAAATCAATTATTCAAAATAACTAATTCAATTCATTTCAACTAAGAGCTAATCACCAAATATGACCAAAGTATTGCTCCCAATATAATCGTTCAAAACTTTAATTCTATTGACGAACCAGTAAAAAAGATGGTTAGTATTACTATATTCTGTCGGTCACCATTTTATTCATTTTCCTGATCAACTAATTTTGTTCATTAGTACATATGAAATAACAAATTTGTGCATATTCAAACTTCACTGCAGTCTTCCAGCAGTATCACTTACAAATGTACTATTATGCCAACCTGTTTTCTTTAATCAAGAATCTGAAATCCAGGAACAAATAATGCAAGGCTTGTCATATTGACCTGCAGAACTGCTAGACAAGGATTATAGATAAATGTTAAAAATATAATAACAATAACAATAATAATAATAAAATAGGTCAAAAGTTATATAGAGAGTACTTTTAAATTGAGTACAAATTAGAGACTATATGCTTATGTTCTTCTAATATATTATAAAAGTATTCCAGAACATATATAAAACCCATAAAATGATTCTAAGTGAAAACTTAGATACCATAATTAAGAGATAAAAATTCAACATATAACCATTAACATCCGAAGCAAAGTAAACTGAATCAACGCAAAATAACAACAAAAAAAAAAGAGTCCTTCAGCTGCAAGGATAACTAGCAGCAATTCAGGATAACTTTTTCCAGCCGGTCCAAGCTCCAACTGTATAACAACTTTAAACAATCTAGAAAAGAAAAGCCCACATTGCATTTAATAAAAATACATGGTATCTTTACTATTCACAAGCCAATTTTGTGTCGAAGCTACTTAGGCATATAGCGAAGGCCTGAAATGCAGAAAGAGGATATCGATAATCCATCGTAAACATATCTTTCCCAACCTTTCCAAACTGCAGTATAACCTTATCAAGATCAGGTTGTGCCGGTTGTGATGGTGTTGGTGCACCAGCAGGAGGCTGTGTAGCAGCAATCAGTTGGAAATTCTTAACTGATGCAACAGTTACTCTTCCACGGAAATTAAGGCACCAGCACTGCAATTGTTCATGCCATCGAGGTGGTTTGTTTCGAAGAACCAAGGGTCTTTCTTTTCCCTCTTCTCCTTCCTTGCATGGACCAACAATGTCAGAAAACCGAGAGCTGCTGAATTCGGTCGAGTTAAAGATTGATTTTGAAAAGGATATGCTCCTGAAAGAGTTCTCGAGGGAACGCGGGAAGAGCTCTGGCTGGCCTGGTACAGATCCACCTGACTCTAGAGCTGAGTTTGGAATCGAGTGCATGACGCAGTGCATCCTCCGTGGACCTCTTGTGCCTAGAACATTGAGCTCGTATGTGACTTGGGCTATATTGAAACTCCCAGTAGGGACTTTTGGAGAAACCTTTTTCGAGTAAAATCTGCTGCTTGAATGACCAGGTGGAGATATATGAGCACCATTATATGGAGGTTGTGTGTCATAAATTATGAACTTTGTGCCAAGGAAATTAGATCTGAAAAGAAGAGAAGGAAATGGATATCACCGACATATAAAGCACAAGGGAAATGCATATCATCGACATATAAAGCTCAAGGCATGCACAGAGCTGTATATCAAACTAGATGCATTGTGTATATGACTCGAAATGTTAAAAAATGATCCATGTTTAAGGAAGAAGGTGTTTGAACAAAAACCACCAGTGGAATCAAACGATAAATACAGTCATAACAATCAAACTACTTGGAACATAAATCAAGTAAATTTTTCTGAGTAAATTTTTATGATAGCTGAAGCAACGAGAACTCTGGAAATGGTATTTATGCGTATAAATATAATAAAAATCTCACTGAGCAAAGTTTAGTAACATCTAACAAAGAGGGTCAGCAGTAATTTTTTGTTTAGTAGAGTAATGCCTGCAATCAAAGTGACTGACAATATGACTGATTTACAAACCATCATATAATTTCTCAACTATATTTTATCTTCAAAGATATTACAGCATTAAGATTAGTAGAAAGGATTCGAGAAATACAATGTAACAGGGAATCATTCAACTCTATTGCAAGTCAGCCAATCCATCAAACTTAAATATAGAGCAATATTAGTTATAACGATTAAATATCTGACAGATTTCACAGCAAAATCCTACCTTAGTTTTCCGATGTAAGTGCTGCTTGATCTTGATATGTTATCTGCATCCATGGAGATTACATACTCTGTACAGGTAGTTCTTCTAGTACGTTTTGCAGACAGAAGAAACTTTCCATTCTCTACAAGCAAGGCTGAAAGGAAGCATACACAAAATCACCAAGGCAAGAACAATAATGCACGTAAAGAAAAACAATAATTGTCAAAATACTGTATCAGGAAGACAAAAAATTCAGGAACCCAAGATGCTCATATAGTCATGTGAAACATAATCAACACAAGGGCAACTACAAAAATGTTCAAAACTCGTTTTGTCCTAGATTTTAACTATTGTATTGTAATAACATGAGTAGCAAATATTTTTAGGCTTTTTTTACCCAGACTCTTCAATTTGCCTCAAGTATCCATTCATGGACACTCGACATTTGGACACGAGTATAGACACTCGGACACGATATGTCACCTGTTTAGGGCCAAAAATATGTAAAACTTATAGAATATTGTCGTTTCCAAACACTTGGAAATATATCCATGTTGGACACTTCCGGCCGAGTTTGGGTAACAAAGTTTTTAAGTAGTTGCATCAAACATTTTAAATAGTTAGTGGCAAGCAAAAAAACATTTAATCGAAAAGATGAGGGAGGAAAATGTCACTAGCATGAGCAACTCTTCGGAATAATTTGTGATAGTCACCTAGATGAGTAGATCAATTATGACTACAAGATTGATCCAATAATACTATCTAAATTTCAAGGCAAGGCCAAGGTGCCAAAATCATATCAAGAGAACAAAATTCCCAAAGCTCATGAACCCGAAGCCTGGATTCACACCATAAACTAGGGGAACATTTATGGTTTATAGATCTACTTTTTTACCCAGTATATCCATAATTTCCGAAACTAGATTTTTATTGCAATACATTTATCTTCAGCGAAACACGCTGACAAACAAAATCCTCCCTTTGGCAAATGAAAGATTCTGTGAAAAACAGTAGGAGTCCCACACATATATTAAAGTCATTCACAATCACTTAAAAATTAACATAAATTAATTCTTCCAATTAAAGATTGAATTTCACATACTAATGGTTTTAAGAAAATTCCAATTCCATTCAATTATGTTTATATAACCTAAGATTTTTAATACTTCGCCATCATCAAACTTAATCAAACTAAATGTGAGCTTGTCTTCTCAATTTCAAGCACGAGCTAAGTTATCATAGCGATTACAATAGGCAGAGGCACATGCCACTTTGAAGTGATGTACAGACAATTTGTTCACATCTACTTTAATTAAAAACAAGCACAATGATCCATATTACAGTCACTAAGTTGACAATGAACAGCCTCACAAGTGGCATCCCATCTTTATCTTCCTTCCATAACTAGCAATTTTTAGTTATTCTAAAATAGGCGGGGAGAGGATTACCAACAGGTTTATAATTAAGCCTACTCCAAGAGATAGGCCCTATTTGGTCAACTAGTTCATGGGGTAAGGTCCCTAAATAGGGCCGAGACTCGCAATGTATGTAGATACATGGACAACTGACATCAACAACTTCAAACAATTCATGAAGATACAGCTAATCAGAAAATAAGCACATTACATTGCTAAAGTCACAATGATGCATAAAGCACTTGTAGGTTGGCTGCTGTCATAATAAGAATTTTCTAAATCTCACATAGGCTGGAGCACATGCACAAACTTCACAATATGATAAAATTAACAATGAATGAATAATATTGGGAAAGACTTACCAGGACTGAGACAAAGGAACAGACGGTACGTCAAATTAGCTTTGTCTCTCTTGATAAAACACTGAATAGTGCCATCCCGAGTTCCTGGCTGTATGGTTGAAGACAGTAAATCATTTAAATGATGAAATAAGGACAAAAGATAGGGATAAACTAAAATTTACATATACACAAGATAAAATTACAAATAGTAACGAGCTTGTGGCTCATCTTTACAATTCAAGGTATTAATGTAAACCATAAACATGCATCCACACTTGCTAAAGACATATAAATACAATTCTCCTTTCTTAAATTACATACACTTTGATGTCTCACCTGTATATGCTGCAAACTGAAATATTAAAAATTCATACTACTGTTCCAAACTTCCAATAATAGAGAATAATTATCAGAAAGTAACAGGTACTACCTATTTCTTTGTTGCTTTCAAATTTTTAAAACAATGTTGACCAAATTTGAAATCTGCAATTTTTCTGATTCTTATATGATAGGTTTAAAATGTGTCTGATGCTTTTTTTTCCAAAAAGAAAAACTATATAGCAAAGGCCAAGGCCTACATCACAAAACCAGATTAGTTATAATAGGGAATATATGCAAGGTAAGTAAATAAAGAAGGTACTTAACGTAATATATACATAGTTAATTGACATGATCAAGGTAGCGATTAATCATAAGAAGTAAAGATTCTTTCTATAATGCTTTATAGGCTATAACAACCAAATAAACGCGCATATCTGTGTATGGGACCTCATAAACTCCGTACATAATTTTATCTTCTTCCCCATGCATGAACTGGATGTTCTTCATAATTAAAAAACTAAGCTGACAAGATGTGAAAACACTTTTGCAAAGAAAGCAAAGAGCATAAGAGCATCTCCAACTATGAGCTCCTCTTAGCTATATCAGCCTAGGTGGCATGAAATATAGATATCATCTAAAATATTTGTTATTCCAAGGGAGAAGAACTGTTAGCTATAATTATAGATATCCTCCATCGGTCTTCTATATTTGTTGAATCTCTAGCCATTCTCTAAATACATCCATGTCATTTCCCGCTCAAATTTCTCCAATTTTCTTTACTATCTCATTTAATAGTTATCATAAATTAAGATTCTTTTAAATATAGTTATTCATTATAGCTAATACCATTGGAACACAACCCTTGCAGGTTCATCAAATTATAGATAATTTTTATTTTATATCATTATAGCTAATCAGTTTAGCTAATACCCTTGGAGATGCTCTTAAAACTCTTCAATTTTAACTCTTGTATTGTGTCTACTTTATATCTCAAACCTCCGCCTAGATGGCTAGACTTCAGTAATTTAAAAAGATGCTAATAACTGACTCATTTAAGGACATTATTGACCGCAATAATTAGCATTGGCATTATAGAATCATCAAAATTACAGACACGAACACAAAATTTTTGCCTACATATATAAAACTGTGTAGAAGATATTGTACAAATTTGTATAGGAGTTAAATGATATATGCTAGATTCTAGAATGCTAACTGATACTAATTGATTTAGTCCAGGAATATATGTAATTAATCTTGTATATATGGTAAACTACCAAATTTGATACAGTTGTATAGTGCCTATTTAAAGGCAGTATTGTTCCCAAAATATTTTCTCAAATGATGTGGCAACGCTGACATGGTGGAATGGAAAATTTTAATTGATGTGGTTAATGTGAATGCAAGAGGATCCATCTCATTTATTATTTTCACAATCAATTAAAACTTTTCATTCTGTCATGTCAGCACTGCCATGGGAAAATATTTTGGGAACAAAATCAAGTGCAATATTAAATACAATAAAACACTCCCTATGATTTAACTCCAATTTCAATTAGGTTTGTTTGAATGAGTTTCAGAAAGAAAGCCTCGACTGAAGAAAGATTTAATTTACACCTTCTCTACACTGATCAGATCATTAACTTAGCAGGACAAGTTGAATAATTTATACGATTTAGTCAGGTTTAGACATTTAGTTACTAACAATAATTTTGCAAGTAAATGAAAAACCATGTGGATGAGATGATCATTCTTTAGTAAGCTAAAACAAGTTTTAGTTAAATACTTAAATTTGACGAGCATAATCTTTAACATTGACATTTTCAAAAGGGGGTTCCGTCTATGGGACGAATCTAGTGCCAATATCAACCTCCTACAATTAAAAATGCTGAGAATAATCTTTAACATTGAGAAAAGTATGTTGTGGAATGAATCTTGTAATGATGACAGCTTCCTAATTAAGATCGTCGCATATTTTCGTATACTAATTACTACGCAGTGCATTCACACTGGGTATGTTTGGCTTGTTTATACAATAACTTTAACATTGTATTACAAAGTTAAGATCAAACAAGAAAAAAAGAGAGGATAAATGCAGAGTTCTTATGATCGTGTTCCTGAGTATTTCAAGCAGAGAGAAGCAGAAAAAAGATGATGGTTAATTTGGTTAAACTTTTTGCAAAATGGTTCAGAGAGTGACAAAGCAGTTCTATAAAGCTAGTGGGAAGCACAGACTCTTCTAAAACCCTGCCGTACGCGAGTCGGACTCGGCGACTCGGCACCGACTCGGTTGAGTACGTGTCTGACTCGCCAGGTGGCGAGTCGATGCAAAAACGTCCGTCGACTCGCCCCCGACTCGTTACCGATTCGGGCCCATACAAAAAAATCCCAACCCACATATTTAACCTAATTTAAAGAGATAAACTACATGCTCTCGTTCTCCTCCTCAATATATATACATACATACATATACATAGATATTATCTATTATCTATCTTCTCCTATATATACATAGATTATGTCATGCAGGTGTCCTAGAGATCGCAAATTTCTCACTTGATGAACCAGAATTGGAAACTGTTCTCTTCACACAAGATGAAAATTCTACTATGGATGAAACTTAAATAGTTCTTCTATTAGTTTGTCAATCAATTACCACTTATTATGAATGAAACTTTTATTACTATAGTTTAAGTGAAATGAAACTATTAAGTGTTTGATGCATACAAATCATCTATATAAATATATTTTTTTTATTTGCCGAGTCGCGGGCGAGTCCCCGTACCCGTGTCCCGTGTCGCCGTATCCCAGTCCGTGCTTTCTAGAAAGCTACAAAGGATAGTCAATTTCTCCTTGCTAGTGTATTTAATTTCCAATTTTGCTCTAAATTATGTCATTAAATGCTATTGATTCTTCTCTCGGCATTGGTTTTGTGAAACAAATATCTTCATCCAACAATAAGGCCCTACAGCAACCAAGTGCCAGATTTGCTTATTCTCCATCAAATGAAGATGTTTATTCCGTCATCAGAAGACACTATTTCTTCCTCTATTAGGCATGTAATATGTAGATTCTATTTTCTTAAGTCATGACATGCATCTGTTGTAATTTTATGTCATTGCCATGCGGGCCTATCAAACAAGTACGTACTGCCACAGACGCCTTTTTCTATATAAGTAACACAGAGGGTGCAGACACAATCAAAGCGCGTGAGAGATGGAAAAGGCTCCATCCCGTTTAGATTAAAGTAGCTGGTGATTTTATTGTCTTCTGACTAACTTCATTTGAAGTCATTGCACTTCTATTTCTGTTAAAACCACTGCAACTGTGTGAAATGTATACCCTAGCTACATCATGACAATATTATTTTCAAACTATATCTTTAGGGGATCATGTCGGTTGGTCTAGGACTGCACATATACCAGAAATTTGCTAGAATATTACTTGCTAAACTCATATCAACAAAAGGTTTTCATTTAGACATGTATTCTATGTAGATATTAAGGAACATTTTGATAGTGTTGCTCAGTAAACTAATATGTTACACAATTATAGCATACCTATATAACCAAAGAAACACCAAGAGGCAGAAAGAATTCTACATTCCTACCTGTTTCAGGGATACTGGGAAAGTAAGTTTTCCAGAGACTTCTGGATTTATAACAATTTCTTTGCACATTTCCCTCCATGACTTGCACACAGCAGCACAAGCAACAACATGCTTTCGAGCAGGCCATGTACTTTCACTTGCCTCCAACCTCTTGATCACATCACTCAGTAATTCGGGTGGAAGATTAGCCCAGCAACTGTCCTGAATGACTACAGGTACGTCATGCAACTCATGAACCGCTCCATGAGATTTTCCCCTGTGATGACCAGGAAGTCTCACCTCAAAACCCCGTCTTGATAAACTCCCGATACCATCTCTTACATCACGTACTATACTGCGAAATGACATCTATTCCAGCACGTCCCCTTGTCCACAATCAGCAGAACTGTTATATATGGTGTAGGTTACAGGTACAAAGATTACAAACCACTTGTCTAATTCCGCTTAAACGATGACCCAAAATCTGTTACTTCCGCCAAATAGAATAACTGCAAACATTTAAAATTGTAACAGTAATTTGATAAAACTTCTTCCCAAAAGCTTAAGAACCAAGTTAAAAGGGATATATAATGGGCCAAAAGCACAAAGCAAAGAAGAAGATTCCCACTAAAGAAAACCTCTTGGAGTGCCTAAAGCACTATGAAATTCCACACTTCAATCACAAACAACTTTTCCACTACTTAAACCTTAAGTGCTCTAAATTCAAAACTCACTTCCTTTTGTCAGATAAAAGCGACAAATCCAACACTATACCAAATTATCCACCATATATAACAAGAACATTTATTTCAACAAGCTCTTAAAAACAGAAAATTTTGAATTATATTTAATTGCAACACACAATAAAGGAAAATCCTAATATTCAACTAATCAGCAATTACACAAAACTGAGAAAAACCCTAGATTCTGAAACAACTGACTTGCCTAAAACCAGACATCCTAAAGGGGAATAAATTTTAAACATTTCACTACGATTCTATCAGAAGGGACTTGTAACTAACTGACAAACCAACTACAACATAAAATCAACATGATTAAAACACTAGAAAATTAAAACTTTCTAAAAGTTCTTGAACCCAAAAACAGTTACATAATTACATATTTCAACAATTATCTACAACTACAACTGATCACAAATTTTAACAAATTCAAGTCGTAAAAATCAAGAAAGAACAAATCTTTTCAACCCCACATACCTAAACTTAACCTAACACTCAAAAACAACAAAGGTACTAACAAATTAATCAAAAAGATGTGACCTTTATGATAAAAATCAAATTTCAAGAACATTTACAACAGACCCATCTTGTAATTCAAATATCAAAGTGAAGACCACTTTGAAGTTTCAAGAATAGGCAACAAAAAATCAACCATAAAAAGAAAATTTCAAGAACATATATATGTTCATATGTAGCATCAAATCAAACATTGTATAGATGTATAGAGAAAGGGAGAGATAGATGACCTTGTTGTTGTAGAGTCTATGAGTTTACTTTAATGTTTGTGTGTATAAATGTTGTTGTGTGTATATATGTGGTGTGTGGATTTTGAAAGCCGGCTTTTTTGCTTCTTGTCTATGAAAAAAATGTCTGAAGACCGGATTCCAAAAGTAGTATTAAATCAGCTTCACCAAACTATACACGGACGTGTATCTTTTATGGTTAGGATATGTGAACCCATTGGAATTAAATATTTATATTAGTAATCTTAAAAATATAAAATTTTCAAATTTTATTATTTATAAAATTTGTGGATACAACGGTATTAATTTTTTGAATGAAATATTGATTTTAATTTTTAATTATTACTTGAATTTTTAACATTATCGATCCATGTATCGGACATCTCCAACGAAAAATTATTAGAATATAAATATGTAGGAGTGTTAGAAAAATAATTTAGATTAAGTTTACAATTGTTATAATATAAATAAATAAAGTGATTGTCAAACCTTAACGAAAAAGACTCGTAAACCTTACCGAGGAAGTCAAAATTTATCAAGGAAAATTTGCGAACTTACTCGAGAAGATTTGTAATCTTTAGCTTAGAAGACTTGCAAAACTTCTTTAGAAAGACTCGTAAATCCACATCTATAAATAACGCATTGAATTGATTGAAACAAACACAATGAAATATAGAAAATATATATAACTTTATGATTCTCTTTTACATGTACAAGTAGATAATATTTTACTACAACTTATCTAGCTGGAAAATAGTGATATTATACAATATTGACAACACGTTATCAGCACGAAACTCTGTCAACTAAGACTTTTAACCAAATAAGGTAATAAGGAATGTATGATCTAATCATATTTATCTTATTTAGTTGTTTATAAATTTATTTATATTATTTATTGTTACTATAAAGATGGCTCTACCGTCAAGTATTACTATAAAGATGGCTCTGCCGTCAAGTATTATTCAAAAATTCAATGGTCAGCTATGTCGTCGTAATTTTTGTGTTAAATCATATTATAAATCTTATTGTGTATACAATTGATTAATTGTTTAAATATTGATGTGTTATATCATGTTTTAAGTATTGCCAGAATGGCAAACCTTGCAAAATTATAGTTTGTTGTACTGGATGTTTCTAGGAAAAATTATCTATCTTGGGTACTTGATGTTGAATTACATTTAAGTGTTAATGGGTTAAAAGACACTATAGAAACAGAGAAAACTCCAACTGCTGAATAAAATGCAAAATCTATTATCTTTCTTAGGCACCACATTCATGCAGATTTAAAATCTGAATATCTAATTGTCAAAAACTCACTCATCCTCTGGAATAATCTTAAAGACAGATTTGATCATCAAAAACTTGTTTATTTGCCCTCAGCCCAATATGATTGGATTAATCACCAGATCCGTCCCATAGGCCCTGGCTAGTTACTTGAAGTACATAACACATCATTCCAGAAAAATGAAAGTGGGAAAAGGCATAGAGGAGGACGAGGTTACAGGCGAAACTGCGAACGTGGAAATTTTCGTGGACGATTTCGAACTCAATATCATCCTGACCCCTTGAAGTGGTAACGCCATGGTTACAATAACTCTAGCCACCAGAAATGGCAAAATGAAGCGTCAAATAAAAGGAAGGCAACACAAGAAGGAGATACTAGAGATATTTGTCATAGGTGTGGAGCTGAGGGACACGGGCACATACTTGTCGTACTCCAAAACACCTTGTTGAACTCTACCAATCGTCAAAAAGATCTAATGAGAAGAGGATTGAAACGAACTAAGCTGATTATAATCATAATATAGAAAATGTACCAACCAACGAGACCTCAATCAAACTAGATATTGGTCCTAAGCTTTATTATGATTTAGATGACTAGGTTTCATATGTACTTTCTTTATTTTCATGTACTTGTTTCATGCACTTGTTTTATGTACTTGTTTTATATGTGCTTTATGTACTTGTTTTATCTTAATAAAATCGTTGTTATATATATATATATACAGGATAAATATGGGAGACATATGCATTGTTGACTGTGCGACCACTCACACTATTTTATAAAGTCGAGAATATTTCTCACAGTTGACTAAAACCAACTCACATGTTTGGACGATTTCGGATACATCTAGTGTAATAGAGGGTTTTGGGAAAACTAGTTTTATCATATCAAACGAGACAAAAATTCACGTACAAAATGCTCTATACTCTATTTCTTGGAAGTCTATTAAACAAACTATGGCGGCAACCTCATCAATTCATACAAAATTGCCATTGATCCATGAGGCAAGTAGAGAATGTGTTGGGTCCCTAAGTATCGTAGAAGGGGGGTTGAATACAATACTCACAATAATTTAAATTCTTTTCGTGAATTTGCGGATAAATAAATTATTGCTTCAGAGTGGGTTTGGCCATTTGTAGTGTTTAGGTGAACTGCCTACTAATTTTCTGTGTTTATAAATAAACATTAAAGTTCTAGAAAATTAGCAAGTAAATTATGGAGACAAGTTTCCGGGAATATATCTTTCGTATATAAACTCAGAGGGGTACTACACCCAGTTAAAAATATAACTGGCTTCCAAAGAACAAATTAGTTCTTTGCTACTAACACAAAAATATTAGGCTCAGTTCCTATACAAATATATCTAAATTAGTACAAGGAAAAACGGAGTCCGTATGGAGTGATATCTAGGAGCCCTGAGCATTTTTTGTTAAAGAACTGGGTCCTAATATCTGACCAGGAGCAAGGTATGGGTGTGTATAAATTATATCTTCTTGCCCCGGCCATAGCAGTAGCTCTCTACATTTTTTTGTGTTGTTGGAGAAGACGACTCTTCAATTTTATTGGTGTAGACTTTTTAAATCAAATAAAGTAGCTGCTGTAATTTGATTGGCTGAGGGTAATTAAGTGGGGCCAAGAAATATTATCTTTGTTGCGCCAGGATATTTTGTTGCGCTGATATATTTTGTTGCGCCTACTAGAGTGAATCCCCTGTGTAAATATATGTGGCACCTTGGAATTTTGGTTAAGAGAAATGAGGTTTGTTGTGCCTCTACTGTGTGTGCCTTGTAGAGGCGCCACAAACTGTCTTCATATATTAGCTAAGAGACTTTTGGCGCGTGTGAATTCATTTCTATGGTCAAGGTGCAGTTTGGTCACTGCACTTTGACCCTCTATTTATTCCTTGATTGAAGTTTCTCAACTTCCATTTCTTGTATCAAAGTCTTGCCACATTACACCCTGTACCCTGAGCTGTTTTCGTTCTTCGACTGTAGTTCAGAAACTTTTACTTTTTGCACCAAGATTGTGACACTTTGCACCCTGCACCCTTTGAGCTATTTAGCTGTTTAGCTGTTTGACTATTAGCTGTTTAGCTGTTTGGCTGTAGCCTCTACAAATCATTTTTCGTACCTTAATAAATAACCGTTCTTTTCAAGTACGTTCTTTAACTTAACAATTCTTCTATAGTTAATACTCAGATTCCTTTCACAAACTGCTGACGCCTAGTGCAACTGGTCTGGTTCACAGACGACTAACTTCGATCCAGGTCTTCGTATTGTAGCCTTACTTGCATTGTTAAGTTTACAGCAACACTGACTGTCAATAAACATAGTGCTTTCACTGGAATCTTTTCTGGTACTTCGACAACGTCTTCATTATTACCACAATCTTGAATACTTCATTATATGTTCTTCACTGACGCTTGAACATATGAATGAACTTCTTTCAGTGAGTATAACTCCAAGACTGCAGCTGTCTTCTTTAACCTTTGTCTTTACCCTTCTAGATTCCTATGCTTCAAACACTGTCTATCTTCAATCAATGTTAATACACTGAAATCTTCTTGTGGCACTTCTATACTGAATCTTCAACACTTCTGAAACCCTGAAAGTCTTCAACCATTATTCTTCACTGAGGCATGGACATATTAATGAACTTCTCTCAATGACCTGTAGTAGACTTCAAAACTTCTTCTAATGTCTTGATTCACTGTATCTGCCTTGTCTTCATTTCTTCCTGATTTCTGTGTAGGCGTAGTATTATTTACCTGTCCTATTCTAGTGTTGAGTTATCACGATTACTATTTATACAGCTTCGTAATCTCACCAACAGAATGTAACTCAGACAGACCTACAGTTATGTATTTCGAGAATCATGTGGATTATCAAGTATTTCAGACAAACCTACAGTTATGTGTGAGGATAATTCAACGTGCATTAAACAACTAAAAGAGCGATATATCAAAGGAGATTGAACAAAACACATCTTACCAAAATTCTTCTACGCTCATGAGCTGCAAGAAAATGGTGACATTGAGGTACAACAAGTTCGATCATGTGATAACTTGGCGGAGTTGCTTACAAAATCATTGTCTACATCAATTTTTGAAAAGTTGCGAAATAATAATGGTATGCGAAGATTGAGAGATTTGACGCATGACAATGTCTAAATGTGAGACGTTTTCTTCAAGGGAAGACTGTACTCTTTTTTCTTCAACAAAGTTTTTATCTCACTGGATTTTTCCTTGCACAAGGTTTTAACGAGGCAGTTAATCTCTGTGATAACTCGCATTTCCATCAAGAGGGAATTTTATAATATAAATAAATAAAGTGATTGTCAAACCTTAATGAAGAAGACTCGTAAAGCTTACCGAGTAAGACTCGTAAAATTTACCGATGAAGTCTTACAAAACTTATCAAGGAAGACTTGCGAAACTTACTCGAGAAGATTTTTAATACTTAGCTGAGAAGACTCGCAAAACTTCATTAGGAAGACTTATAAATCCACATCTATAAATAGTGCATTCAGTTGATGAAAACAAACACAATGAGATACAGAGAATACATCTAACTTTCTCTCTGCATCTTCTATTCTCTTTTACCTATACAAGTAGATAATACTTTACTACAACTTATCTAGCCGAAGAATAATGGTATTATAGAAGATTTACAACAAGAATTGAATTTTTGTTATGAAACAAGATAATTATACTCAAATAGAGAGAGGAGAAGGATTGTAAGGCGTTTCCTGAGCTTATTTTAAATTTGTAATGTAAATTTTGAGCGACATTTTTATAAATATTAAATTCTCCTCACTGTATAAATGACTTTATATTTATATTTACTTGAGATCATCTTCAAGTACATCAAATTCTATATATTATGTATAATATATATATTCTAGCAGAGTAACAATCATGCTAAAACTTTTTAGTGTGAGAATCGTGAAAACTTTCATTAAATTTTGCAGAACCATGATAAAAAAATGCAAAAAAAATGTTTAGATCAATTTTTAATTATAGTTTTGCAAATAAAATTATGGTTCTGCATAATTTTTTTCATTTTTTATTATGGTTCTGCAGAATTTAGTAAAAAATTTCACGGTTCTCAAAAAGTTTGCAGCGGAGTGTTACCCTATTTTAGCATCTATGAAAATCTCAAATAATTTTAAGTTATCGTTTAAACCAGAATCTTTTCACCTAATAAATTCTTTTATATATTTCTAAAAATTATATTTGCATTGAAAAACCCTGAAGGCAAAGATCAGAAGGCTACCCAATTGGAAATTAAAATTGGCCCATTTGCCCACGACAAACTTAAGCCCACCATCCTGTAAACATGATTCAGAAAGAAAAAAAAAGACCAGCCAATAGTCCAATACAGAGCACATAATAAATCATTTTAGGGGTTGAGTATTGTTCGGATATTTAGGGCTTTGCCTTGTTTTAATCTAATTGCTTGCTTATCAAACAAAAAAAAATTATTTTACATTTAATATTATTAAATAATCATAATTTTTTACACTTATTAAAACTTTATTTTAAAAGTATTTGAATATTTTATAATTTCAAAATTCATTATGATTCATATTTTGAAGTAAGTCATTTAGTTTAATTTCTGATTAAACAAATATCTTATAAAATATTATAAATAATATTAATATTCTATATAAAATAAATTTAATATTTATCTGCAAAATTCTAAAGTTTTAAACTTCTGTAAATAAACCTATTGGAATTACAACAATTTATTATTACACTGAATCTCATTATGCAATACTAATAAATAAAATGTATGTAATAATAATTTTATGATGTTGAATATTTTTATATTAATTTCATCCCATATATGACATATTAGCTTATAATTTGTATAATGTATAAATATTTATATTAGTAATGTATTTTATTTTATTTTATCTAAATTATAATTATATTTTTAAAGAATATATTTGTGTGTGAGAGATTAGATGTGTTAAGAACTATTTTAATATGTAATTATATCAATCCTAACTGTTTTTACTAATTCTGGTTCAAAGAATATAAATATTAAATTTTAATAGTTATTAATTATATTCGAATTATGAAATTTTTTATTATATATTTTATGAGATTCAAACTTTAATATTTTATTCGATCTAATTTTAGAAAAGTGTTTTTCAATTTGACTAATTATTTTTCAAATTTTCGTCTAAAAATTAATATTGTTAACAAATAATAATAATTATTATTATTATTATTATTGCACTCATGTTATTTATGAATTCCCTAAAGATTACTACAGAAATTACAGAAGGGGGGTTGGATACAATTTCTACAATTTGAAATTTTCTTACAATTTAATTTAGAACAAAAAAAAGAAAACAAGATAAAAATCTAAAAACTCAAATTTAAAAGTTACTGGTGGATTGATTGTATCACCAGAAAAACCATCTTTTTTTTACAAAGTTGAAATACAAATTGTTTTTACGGTATTTGCTTGAAAGCACTGAACAATTGTACTTAGAAAAATAAACTGTATAAAAGTTATTCAACTATACTACAACATCTTGGTTTATATATCACCAAAATGCTTTTTACAATTTCCTAGTCAACAAGTAAAAGAAGAATAACCTAAACTAGAAAACTGTTGCTTCTGTATTTTCTTTTTTGTATTGTGCAATTTAAGAAATGTTTTTGTCATGCATTCTCTCAAAAAAGTCATTTCATATCTAAGTCTTTACAGTGAACATAAATTTGACTGTCTTTCAATGTTATCTCTTGTCTGAAAAACTTCCTGACTTGATCTTTATGTATTGTCAACATCAATTGATAATTTGTTGTTAAGCATATCGATTGACATTCTTTGTCGGTAACTCTTCAATGATTGTTCATCCATCGACTGATAATTGTTATCCATCGATTGATATTTGATGTTATCAATCGATGGGTTTTCAGCATCCGTTGATAGTCTTCATCTTCAATATCCATCGATCTTTTAGAATATCCATTGAGCCTTTTATTTTATCTGTTGATCATCCATCACTTGTGACAATTCATGTCTTCAAATAATTATACTTTAATAGTCTAGACTCACATCAGTTGATGAACAATGTTTGTTTACTCAGATATCCATCGACTCTAGGATATAATATCAATTGATCATTTAACTATCAATGGATAAATGACTTAAAATAACATTATTTCTAAGATACCAATTATCAGTTGATACATTTAACACTTCAACTAATAATGACTTCCTGCTCAATGGATATTTATAGAACACATATCCATTGATCATTTACAATTGATTTTGTTAACATATGATTTCTAATGTTTATGTTATCATCAAAGTGTACAATTCCTAACAACTTTTTTTAAAAAAGGGTCAAATTTTAAATATATTTCATAGATGCATGAAAAATATTGACTAGAACGTCCCAAATATTAATATGATTAAGGTCAACACTAGTGCTGCTATTTTTTAGGCTTCACAACGTTTAAGTTATTCTATGATTGCAAGGAATCACGCTGGTGAATTGGTGAAGATATTCTCTAAATGTGATCAAGGATCTATAAACCCAGAAATGACCGAGGCAATAGGCGTATGAGAAGCATTAAGTTGGATTAAGAACAAGAGATAGAGCGATGTAGTGCAATGTAGTAGTTGAAACAGACTGTCTAGTCTCCGTCCAAGCAATTCGAAGCACGACAATCATGTTATCATATTTTGAGATTTTGAGAGGATTATAGAAGAATTCAAGTAGGGTTTGCCCTGAGGGCAAGTAATACAAGTCATCGCATGGGACATCCATCATTTTGGGAGCAGTTTTTTTAAAAAAAATCTAGAGAATAATTTACAAACGAAAGGTAAAATTAATTTTTATAAAGCATGATTTTGTTTCTGATGAGAATGTTATACGTTGATTTTTTTGAGTAATATAGAAGGTTGATATCTCACGACAACAATTACTTATAGAATAGTGTTAACTATTCTCGTTATAGTGGTTTATGCACAACAAAAAATTTCAAAGTTGAACTTGATTAAGTCGCATCTCTGTTCTATTATTTCACGAAAACGATTGAATAAGCTGGTTATGTTATTGATCGAGAATGAAATGTCAGCAAATTCTAATTTCAAGGATTGATTAAAGATTTTTCCAGTAAAAATGCAAGAAAAATAAATTTTAAATCATGAGAGCGTAATATCTTATAGTGAAAGCGGATTTTTAAATGGGACAAATTTTTTTAAGCGGCATAAGACATATCAAATTTAGGACCGAACCTGAATACAAGTATACTCTTGAGGAGTTAAAAGATCGTAATGTATCTTTGAGATTTGTTAAACGTTCTGCAAATAACGTGGTTCACTGTATAACGAGACACAATAGTTCTATAACTGAGCGTACTTGGAGCGCGGATACTGCCCACTTGGAATTTATTGATTGACAAAAAAAATTAATACAATACTAAACTATATTATCTATAACCGGATGTGAGCCACTATTCCCTAAACATTACTTTAATGTGAAGTGTGGCAAACACCGGAGGTAACTTTACCGCGGCGCGCGTCATGAAGCATATGATACAGTCATATTATTGTGTTAATAGATTTCGTCGAGTGGGGTCAGTGGCCGACATTGGCTCCTAGAGCATCCAAATAATGCAACACCTATTTTCCTTAAAAAATAATTATGTACTCTTTGTTAGACAGATATAATTTTTATCTATTCTACTAAAATATTATTCAAAATTTTAGTGCTCATATTCATCAAATTTTATAAAAACATATATACAGAATTATAAGGCTACATCAATTATTTTGACCCGTGTATACTCGAGTTTATTGAGGGTTTCAATCAAGGTTTATATTTACGGTTAAATTTTTTGAAAATTTTAAATTTCAAACGCAAATAATCAAAAAAAATTAAATTTTAAACAGAATTTATAATTTCTGTATAAAACTGGTATTTGAACTAGGTTTTGAAAAATCCGAGTTACATTTGATTACCATTACCAAACCAAAAAATAAATTGCGTGATAATATAATAATTATAATAACAAATTTACCACATGTAAATTTCATTCCTCTTCACTATTATCCACCATTCCATCTGATTTCTTTTACACCCTACCCAAAATTAGGATTAAACCCTATCATTTGTGTTATATATTTTCATATTGTATATATTTTTTAGAAATGATAGGTATTCAAATATCATCCCAAATACTAAGTTGTCATCACGTGCATCATTAATAATTTTTATAATAATCTCAAATTTTTATGATATATAATTAAAATATTATTTTAATTATGTTTATTATATATATTGAAATTTAAGTAATTTATTCATATTCACTGATATCATGATTTTATTTTATAAAGTTTCACATTTAATACAAGTTGTATATAAAATATATTATTATAATATATTAATATGTATTAGAAATTATTTATTTAATTACTTATATCTTGTAATTTCATCCATCAAAGATAAGCACAAACAAGTTATAAATTTTATTCTATCTTTCATATTCATGTATATATTTGTATAAATTTATAATTCGTGGGATATACCGGTCATTTTTAATACTTTATATTTTTATTATATATATTATAATAAAAAATAAAAAATTTAACTAATAATATAGAATATAGGAATACATTTTGTTTATATTTTTAAAACTAATAATATTAATATTTAATTTTAATATATTGTTGAGATGATTCGAACCTTAAACATATGATAGTATTTTAAATATTAAATATAAAATATTTTTTAATATTCGATCTAATAATTCTCATTTATTCTATTGGAAAATATAATATTTATAATATAACTCATAGTGTTATAAAAAAATCAGAATTAGTCGGTGAAGACATCGAACATGAATTAATCGAGATTAATCGGATAACTAATCAGGATCAATTTAATATATTTTTATGCATAATATAGATTTAAATAACTATTTAATAAAATTTTAAAATAAGAGAGAACAATTTACAAGTTAAATAATTAAATTTATTATAAAATAATTTAATTAAATATATATATTTTCTAAATTTTGACGAGTTAATTCTGATTTGTGACCGATTTATTTGATTTTTGATTTATTAATCTGATTTTGAATAATTTTTATAAAAGAAATATTTTTTAAAACTTGATTAGTGTAAAATAAGTTCAAAAAGTCACCCTCTTTTACGAAAATAACTCATCATACCAAACTATCAAGTAACCAAATTTTTAATACATCAATTTTAATAATATAAATTGGATAAATATGCAAAATATCAGCATAAATACTAAATTTTTAATGTCAATAATTTATTGTGTGTACACGTAATTATCAGTTCTGACTAGGATATTATCATTTCAAATACTTGGCAAAAACAAGACGAGTTGTAATACACACACAGCCACATCTTCGTGACTGTGCCATGCTACCTGGCCATCTGTAAATAACTCGTAGCCATTAAAATATATTACCACCAGCATTTCTTTACGGCCAATGTGTACGTAATATGCATATGCTGATATGCCCGTTGTTTTTTAAGGTACATATGCCCTTGCTAAGTTGTTATACTTTTACATACTTCTCACTTACTCTACTTGATTAGATTTATTTAAAGAGTAAATTGCAAAAAGGTAGCCGGACTTTACACTCATTTTCAAAAAAGTGGCCAGACTTTCAATTTTGCAAAATGGTGGCCAGATTTGCCTTTTTCCTTTCAAAAAGGTGGCCGGAGGCGATTTTCAGCATTTTTGGCAGGGGTAAAATGGGAAAAAATGCTAGAGACCCTAAAAATTATCCAAAAAAGAGTAAAAAATTATCCAAAAAATCCTCAAATTAATATGTGTCACCTTATGATTGATTATATTCGTAATAATAATAATAATTCGCCTCCAGCCACCATTTTGTAAAATTAAAATTCTAGCCAGATTTGTCTTTTTCCTTTCAAAATGGTGGCTGAAGGCGAATTATTATTATTATTATGAATATAATCAATCATAAGGTGACACATATTAATTTGGGATTTTTTTTGGATAATTTTTAGGGTTTCTAGCATTTTTTCCCCATTTTACCCCTGCCAAAAAGCTGAAAATCGCTCCAGCCACCTTTTTGAAAGAAAAAAGGCAAATCTGGCCACCATTTTGTAAAATTGAAAGTCTAGCCACTTTTTTGAAAATGAGTGTAAAGTTCGGCCACCATTTTACAATTTACTCTTATTTAAATATGCATGTAAGTGGGAGAGATGCGGAGACTTGCAGTAAGATTAACCCCCATAAATAGTGGGAATGGCATCTCAACAAATTAACAGTTACAGTAAGGCCACGAAAAGGGCGGCCACATAAAAAATATTATGTAAAACTATAAGCTATGTTGAAACTTCAAGCATTTACATTCACACACTCGTCGTCATGTTTATTACTCTCTTCGTTCCGAATTAAATGTATTTGATTTTTTTTATCAAATTAACTAAATTTTGACAAAATATTATATATAATTTATAATTTAAAAAATTATAAAATTATATTATCAAAAAATATATTTAATTTATTTTAAGATATATTTTTTAAATTTTTAAAATTATAAAAGAATAATTTATAATTTTTATTCAATATTGAATCAAATTAATTATAAAAAAGTCAAACAAGATATGTTAATTTGGAATGGACGGAGTATTATTTATTAGTCATGTTATTAACGCAACTATAAACGTACACGCGCGCTGTAGTAGGAGTGACAGAATGATGGAATATAGTATTTGTATTCTACAGTATAATTATTTGAATAGGATTGTACGTTGAGTATGATACGACAGCTTTTTGCTTCTCGTGCAAGACGGTTGTATAGAGTTATATATGTGGGGAATATGAGTAAAAGGGTTGCGTTTCTTTTTTTAGTTAAGTTTAGTAGTATTTTTATAGAACTACTTCATGGGAGTACAGATTGTTTTTACAAAATTATGAGAGGGCGCAGCCCTATTTTGTCAGAAATAAAAGATATTGCAGATCACATTTAACAATATCTAACACTAAAAGCTAATTGTCATCAACTAGCAGCTAACATCCGCAGGCAAATTTCCTTCATGTGCAACATACACCAGTCTTGCCTGCCGCACTTTGCATTGATCCATCCCTATTTGTTAAGATAACAACTCTAATCTTGATCGCACCTGCATTCATGGATTCTTGAATTTCGTCCATATGCTCTTGAATGTCATCCTCCTATGAATTAGAAGGCCTGACATGAGACCAAACAACCTGTATGTCCTGCACCTTTATCATCGCCTCTCATCCGGAGAACAATCATCAATATGTAAGGTCTTATAAGTTACTTAGAAATAATATATAGGGGGTGTTTGGGGGAACTTTTTTTCCAGAATAAGTCAACTTATTTTAAGACAAAGTTAGGATTCCTAACTTTTTTCTGAAATAAGTTAACTTTTTTTTGCAACTTATAGAATCTCAAATATACATTAAATACTTGTATAAAAAACATTTATCAAAATATGAAATTTTTACCCGAAAATAAGTCCAAAAAGACTTATTTTTAAGCTCAGCCAAACAGGCCAATAATTTCCAACTTATAAGCTTCTGGTATACCAAACAGGGCCAATATAATAGCCAATATGTTGATAACATAATAACATTTTAATAATTAAATAACTTATCATGTTGTCTATTCGAATAAAATTTCTAATAATATTTTTGGTTTATATATTATAAAAATTATTTACTCAGAAATAAGGCATCTTCGTACAAAATGTATAGCATTAAACAGTATCATTTCTCTTAATGGCTTAATGCTAATATTTGTGTTTTTCCAAAACTTATAATTAATTATCTTTTCAAAAATGTAATAATGGAGATAAAAATGCCATGTTACCCGATGCTAAACGTGGTGTGCACTTGGGACCATGTGGGTCAATAAAATCCTATCCGCATTAGGATATCAAAATATGTAATAAGATGTGGCGTAATTATTTTATAATTACCTGTAATAGCCTTTTTTAGGTCACTCAATAATGTATATATATTTATTTATTTTAAAGATAATGCAATGATATAATATTTTAATAATTTATAAAAAAATATTACTAGTTCAAACCACTGACGTAAAGGACAACAATAAACACGTACTATACAATTTTATCTTCGTTTTTCTACTGAAGATAATTTTTTAAAATCACGCCGCAAAAATATTAAATTTAATTAATTATTAAATTGTGTCAGACTTGAAACCGGCTCGATTCACAACATGATTTACTAAGAAGTCTAGATATAAACTGAAAGTAATATAAAATTGATTTGATTAATCCGTAAGTGATTTAAATTGATTCAGTATTAAATTTTATTTTCATATACTTATATGTTCATTTTTATTTTATAAAATATTTTAACTTTGACTTGATTAAAATAATTTATAAATATAAATTCAACCAAAAATTCGAAATTGCCACTCACGAGTCACGGGATTGTATTGTACAATCATTTGGACAAATATAGTATATGCATCATACTAATTAGAATTAATTAGTAAAAGTTGTTTTATAGCAAAAGTTGTTTTATAGCAAGGTTGAATTTATTATTATTTGGACAAGTAAAAGTTATTTTATAGAATTAATTATTATTTGGACAAGTAAAAGTTGTTTTATAGCAAGGTTTATTAGAATTAATTGAAGATTATGTAAAAGTTATCTTTTTGATACAATTAGAGAAACATCCGAAACTACACAACCTAATTTAACATTATTAGAAGACATTACAGCTCATTGTCACAACTCGATCATGGGAATGAGATTCTTAAAAGAACAGATACCCAAATAATTAGGGCTCGTTTGGTTCGGAAATTCTGGCTATCAGGTATGAGTTTTGTTCATTTAAAACTAAAAACTGGTCTTTGGTTGAAAATTTTTAATTTTAAAATCCATAACTCAAACCTATAAGTTATGAGTTTCTGATACTTTAAGGAGGTGGGTATGAGATGAGATAGGAGGAATCAAATCAAAACTTTACTACTTTTATCGTTATTTATAAAATTACATGTTAATTTTTAAAATAAAATTTTTATAATGATGTTGTTTAATATTTAATAAATAATAGTGATTTATTTTTCATATTAACTATACATATTTTTTTATTTATTAAAAATTATATTAAATTAATAAATTCATTCCAACATTCAACCAAATACTTGATATGAAGAATAAAAACATTCAACCAAATACTTGATATGAAGAATAATATTTTATCCACATAACAACTTAACTAGATTCCCGATTGCAACCACATACCACTACATGAACCAAACCACCAGAGTGCATCTTACAAGTAACTATATATATTTGAAATTCTTATACATTTATACAGTATTTTTATATTAGCAGAACCGTTTATTCTATTTATTATAGTGGGTCATAACCTTAACAGAATTTGTCACTATTTAATTACGCTCTTCATAAATGGCTTTGCCTAATAATACGACCTGCATCTAACTAGTTAATTACACAAATGGATCCCACTTTCGATTTCAAAATATTATACATACACATCGTTTATATAAAATCTTTTTATTTTGAACTATTATAAATAAATAAATTACAAGAATTTTGAAACGGATCGCACTGTAGGCCCCATGAGTTTACCATCGTAGTTGCATGTGCACCACTCCCCAGAATTGTTACGGAATAATTTATGTGCTTGTTTGGTTGAACGTAGAAATTAACTTCTTATAAGAAATATTAGTCTCTTGATATTTAAAATTAATGAGAAAAATTATTTGGTTATTAATGTGGGAGTTTAAATTCGTATGAATTTCAATCCCAACTAAATATAGCTAGGTTTAAAAGTATTATATTTACTAAATGAGAAACAAACAAATAAACCTCAACCAACACCTTTAAGGTCCCCAACAATAATCTTCCTTAAGTTTCTCATATTGTTCAAGAATTTCTGAAATGAGGTATGAATTTAAAATGGATAAAACTCCTAATTAGTGTTTGTTTCAATTTTTTTAAATCTCAATCTCATATCTCAAACCTATAAAATATGAATTTTTAATACTTGAAAAGGAGGTGAGTACGAGTGAAGTGTATATGTATTAACTTTATTATTATTATTTTATTATTGATAATTAACATTATTAATGAATATAAAATACTAATATATACAATCAAACACTACTAACAATAAAAAACTATTAATTCAATAGTACTTTAAATTAAATAATTTCATTTCAGAATTAAACCAAACACATGATAGAAATTTCATCTGCATACCACCCTTAACCCGATTTATGATACCAAACTCATATCACCTCATTAACCAAAATGAATTGTTTGATTACTCTAAAATTATATATTCTAGTTGTAGTGGATTGAATTAATTATTTTAATTAAAAAATTAAATTAATTATTTTGACTAACGAATATTTTGAATAAAATTGTTTAATATATAATTATTTGCATTAACCATTTATATTTAAACTAGACACATGATAATATTTTAATAAAAAACTCCTCAAAATAACTTTTTAAAAATTTATGGATTGAGTCGAAACCGCTGTTTCAATAATATTCACAGTATCCTTTATACACGTGTGTTTTAATAATATTTATTAAAATTAAAATATTGAAAAATGCATAAATATGATTAGGCATGTAGCAATAATCAACAGAGTTTTATGCAATTTATTTTTTATATCTTTGGATTCTTGGCTTATAATGTTGTTGAGTTTTTTTGGAATTCAGAAATTCATGAATAAAAATGTTATAACTGCTGGTTGAGTTGAATATATATTTTAGGATTTATACTTTACCAAAAACTTGTGGTGTAACTTGTTGCCGTTTAACTCGTATACATCTAACAGATTAGATTTCAATTACATTTACGTATTTTTTCTGAAATAAGTTATTTATTAATTTCCAAGAACAAAAATTAAACGGACACTAGATTTGTGATCCAACTATCCAAGTACTAGCCAATCGATGGAGTGCTCGAATTAACTGATCAAAACATTTTTTTAGCGAGATTGAACAAATTTTTTAATGTTTTGACTTTAATTATACGTTATATTAAGACATGTTATATATATAAGACAATAATTTATCAAGAAGATGATCAACTATTATTTTTTATATAAATTTGTTAAAAAAGTGAGTGATAATAAATTAATTATCATGTGTCAGATATAATAAGTAAAATTTTATATAATATAAATATTTATATTACTTGAACCCGTAAAATTTGGTTAAATAGAATTATTGTTTGAACCCGTAAAATTTAGTTAAAATGAATAGAATTCTATTTAATATTAATATTTTAATAGTTTGATCTGAAGTAGAATTTATTTTAAACTCAAATTATATTTACATATATATATATATATATACATATAGTTTCAGCTTAAAATAAAATTCTTTTTAATAGAAATATGTAATTAATTTGGTTATTAAATAGCATTTTAGGGAGAATTTTTATATAGAGTTAAACAGAGAATCACTATATACACACACCGATATACATATATTTATCTTATCATTCATCAAAAATAAGTATAAGAAAATTAAAAATGAAGTTACATTTTTTTCTTGAAAAAATATTGAAAATAACTCATAAAAATTAAAAATTAATTTAAATTGATTCAATAATAAAATCAAATCCCGAAAATGATTTTAGAGTAGAATCATTATTAAAATCAATTTTTTCACTTATTTTTTAAGTATTAAATTTTTTGTGAAGATTATATTTAATTAATATTATATAATAGGTTCAAAATTTTTATTTTACAAATCATGAATATGGTTAATTTTAAAATTATTTATAAAATTCTACACCATTCCGATGATTAAATTTTTAATATTATAATTTTAAAAATATAATATAATATACATTACACGTGTGAGAAAAACTAGTTTTGATAGATATAAGTTTTTAAGATAAAATATAGGGGGCAAAAAGGTAAATAGATATGGAGAGTAACGGCACATAGATGAAAAACGGTGAAAAAGCAAAGGGTGACCTACAGGGGCCGGCTTTTAACTAAATTTAGCTGGACAGACAAAAACCAACTTAATATCACATTCGTCTCTATCTATCCTCCCCCATCCACCTTTATTTTATATTTTTTTTTACTTTTCCACTTTTATTTTTTGAAAAAAAAAAGTAATTTAAGTTTCTTTAAACAAAAATCTTGTATGTGGTCACAACTTAAATTTTTGCTATGCTACTATAGTTGTATCATAGATTATTATTATTACTCTTTTTTATATGTTGAGGATACGATTTTATCACTGGGTTTTCTCTAATTTCAGCTCATTTTCTATATGTGTAATGCAAATCATTTGTCTAGATTTAGAAAAATTGATTAAATTCAAATTAAGAAGTAACAAAAAAGGATTTTTATTAGAATAAAAATAAAAAAAAGTTTTCTTTAAAGAGATTCGAAAGGATGATTTTTATTAATTCCAGAGGTGTGAGATTGACAGGCAGATCCCACCGAAATAAATTAAATAATTTTCACCATCCAACCCCATCTTCGTATAAACGCCCCCGGAATTCACCATCTTGATAAAACTTCATATATACTACTACTACTACTACTCATACATACATACATACATACAAACTCATATATACATTAATATTTTTATCTTTTTCATTTTCTCAGCTCTAATATAATTATCGTTTCTTCACTTCTTCTACTACTAGTTTTCTAGTGTTAATTTGTTTTAATGATGTTGCAACAACAGGCTGGTACTGTTGGTCTTATAGGGAGCTCTGGTGTTAATGATACTGTGGGTGTCCCGGAAGGTGGCGGTGGTGGTAGTGGTGGCAGCGGTGGCGGATTAAACGAAGAAGAAAAAGGAAGGAGTGAAGAGAGTGAGAGAAATTCCGGTGGCAGCCGGTGGCCTAGACAAGAAACTATTGCTCTCTTGAAAATAAGGTCTGATATGGATGTTGCCTTTAGAGATTCAAGTCTTAAAGGCCCATTATGGGATGAAGTCTCAAGGTACTTCTAAATTTTTTCATCTATTATTGGTACTTCGTACATACATATATATGTTTAATCATATATATGTATGTATGAATAAGTAATAATCTCAGATTCTCGAGCTTCTCCATTCGGTTTGGAGCAAGCTGAGATCTGGAGATTATATTAAATAACCAGTTCTCTCGTTCGTTTAGATTTTTAATTATGTATATAAAATTAATAATTTAGTGTGTTTGTAATTTTTATTAATTCCAGCCGTGTTTGAAAAATATGGTACAGTTTCATTGAATTCAGATATTCCTATCCTTTCATCGTTTACATTCATTCAGCATCTTAGCATAAAATTTGCTTTCTTAAATCATTCAAGTACTCCTATCAAATCGAAAGTATAGTTGTTAATGTCTACAAATCTTTGGTTAATCAACTCTAATGCTTATTTTACGTTTTACTGATGAATTTTAGATGGGATCAGAACAAAATTATTGAAATAATTATTTGTTGTTTGCAGGAAATTATCGGAGCTCGGATATCATCGAAGTGCCAAGAAATGCAAAGAAAAATTTGAGAATGTTTACAAGTACCACAAGAGAACCAAAGATGGCCGGAGTACAAAAGCTGATGGCAAGACCTATCGGTTTTTCGAGCAATTAGAAGCCCTTGATACTAATCCTTCACTCTCGTTATCATCTCCAATGAAGCCACAAGGTGCAGCTCATGAAACAATATTCACATCAGCGACAATAGTAGGAAATAGTAGTGCTATGAATATTAGTAGTTCTCCTACTGTTGTTACAAATATGACTGTTTCATCAACACCTAGCCCTATATCTACTGTTTTTCCAGGTAATGCCATACATCCTATCAATCTTTTGAATATTCCATCACAGCCAAATATTGCAATTCCAACAAATCCTACTCATAAACCGATTGGGAATCATCCAAATTTGCCTCCTACTCATCATAATCCGAATATGGAATTTTTTTCGAATTCAACTTCTTCTACTTCATCAGATGAACAACCAGAGAGATTCGGTAAGAGAAAGAGAAAGTGGGAGGATTTGTTCGGGAGGTTGATGAGTGAGGTGATTCGAAAACAAGATGAGTTGCAGCAGAAGTTTTTAGATACATTGGAGAAACGAGAGAGGGATCGAGTAGCTAGAGAAGAAGCATGGAGAGTTGAAGAAATGGCTAAAATGAATCGTGAACACGAACTTTTACGTCAAGAAAGATCCATGGCTGCTGCTAAAGATGCAGCTGTTATATCATTTTTACAGAAGATTAATGAACACCAACAGAAGAATTCTCCAAACAACCCCATCACCGTGCCACCACTCTTAACTCAAATACAAGCTCAATTACAAAATACACCTCCACAGCCTCCGGCACAAGTTTTACAACAACCAGCACAAGCACAAGCACAAGCACCAACCCCACCCCCGGCTCCAGCTCCAGCTCCAGCTCCCACGACCATCACAAGAACAGATGACATCAATGCACAATCATCAAGTTATAATAGAGGCAACGACGAGGGGAATTCGATGTCTCCAAGTCCTTCAAGGTGGCCTAAAATTGAGGTACAAGCACTGATCAAACTCCGAAGCACTCTAGACACCAAGTACCACGAAAACGGGCCAAAAGGGCCGTTGTGGGAGGAGATATCATCTGCAATGAGGAAAATGGGGTACAATCGGAACGCCAAGAGATGCAAAGAGAAGTGGGAGAACATCAACAAGTACTACAAGAAAGTAAAAGAAAGCAACAAAAAGAGACCCGAAGATGCCAAGACATGCCCTTACTTCCACCAGCTCGAGGCCTTATACGAACAGAAATCGAAAAATGATCACAATGTTCCAATCCCCGCCTCAGTTCCCATACAATTGCCACTTACACAGCCTCAGCCTAAAGACGAAGATTTGGATGATCGGAACATGAATGGCGATGACTACGACGACGACGACGACGAAGACGAAGACGACGGGGAGGGGTACGAGATAGTTACAAACAAGCAGCAAACAACAGTTGAGTGAGACGAGACGAGACATATATAAAGAGGGAGAGGGACCATGACATTGAGATGATTAGTAGTGTTTATGAGTGAAAATATTAAAGCCAATGTGGTGGGTGGGGGCCATGCATTCATCGGACGGACAGATGAATTAACGGAAAGGGAAATCAAGAATATTGGTGGGGGCGGCAGCACTCCGGTGGGGTTCCGACGGTAGTGAAATTTTGAAATACTCAACAATTTCACATGGGGGTGTAAGCTGCTAATACTAGCTAGTATGTTCCTTTTTCATTTTATTATTATTATTATTATTAAATTTTCACTACAAATTTTATTATTATTTTTCAAAAGTAATTAATTGAGGTGGGTGGGGGTTATTGAGTGGGACAAAAGATGAGGAATGTCAAAGAATAATTATTAGTTTAATTATTCAATATATAAAAAGATGCTAATAATTATGTTCTATTTTTGTTTTTTTTTAATTTTAATTACAGTTCTTCTTGTAAATTTAATTTGGTTACCATCATTTTATGTTTTGTTATTTTCTAATAATGCTAGAGAATTACAATTGTTTAGATGAATATAAATTATAGTTCAATGTTTTTGTTTTTTGTGTGCATCATCGATTCACAAATTTTATTATATAACTTTATAATGTACATATTATCTACAATTTTTTTTTATAAAGTCTGTAACAAAAAATTAAATAAAAGTGTCAAATCTTTAAAATTTTCTTTTAGTATAAAATTTTAAAATTCAAATTTTATATAATATTTTAAAAAATATTATATATAATTTTTTAAAAAAAGTTGAAATATAATATATAAAACTTAAAATAATAAAAATTATGAGATATAACTAGTAGAATATATTTATGTGTGTGAAAAATGTCAGCACGCATTGGGAATCAAGTTAGCGATCACATTCTATTATAGTTTACTGTGGAGCACTGGACATCTTGTTTTTTTTTAAAAAAAATTAACGATGCTTAATCTCGCCTACATTTGTAATTTTATGTGTGAAATATGAAGGTTGTTTTCTTTTGTATTATGCGCAGCCATTGGTTTAATATATTAACCAAGATTTCGTACAGTAATTAAATACTGTATAGGTTCACATTACATCTAATCTAATACTGGATCAAGATCTGCAGTATTATATATTTGCACTTTTCTTTTCTTATAAGAAATGTGCTGGCAAAGAAAAGATAATTAAACTACTCAATAATACACACAAATATACAATATTAGTATTGGCCTAAATATCACACATAAAAAAGATTAACAATTCATAAATATACTCTATCGTTTTCTTACTTGATTGGTCATGGGGCCATAACCCACACAATTTGGCAACATCACATGAATAGTTTTGAGTAAGGTCCCACCAAAGGAGCTTCTAACTTGAAATGAACATAAAATAATTGAACTATAAAATATAAATTAATTAATTAAAAAATAAAAATGATAAGATATGTTGACTTTCCACGTAAACAAACTTGGATGATTATTGTAGAGCAAGCATATGATGATCATGTAGTTGTAAACCCAGTCTTTTAATAGTAATCCCTAACTTTGATGAAATGTGACAGCCAAGAATTTATATAATAAATAATTTTTGGGAAATGCTGTTATGATCACTATGGTCCATTACATATGACTAGTGAAAGCCATATGATTTTGTCTACTTTATTGGAAGTGTGTCCATCTATTCTATGGGTCCACTGTTTGAGTGGTAGAGGAATAGATATTACAGTTCCTCTGTATAAACACATACTATGTGCCTATATTTATCTCTGTTTATTAAAGGACATTTTAAGCTCTTGGTACCATCACACTTGGGCACAAAAAGCCTTATCTTCGTTCTTCTCAATGTTTGAATTTATCAGTCCGGTGAAAGAGTGAAAAAAAATTATATGCACACATGTATATATTATTGGTTTTTGTGAAGTCTATACAGAAATTTTTAAAATCTTAAAAAGGAATATTTAAGGTCATGAAAATGGGATTTTCAGATTTGGGTTATGATTCAAATTAGACTCAGTTTCTTCTTTTATAAATATTCTCTTGTAATTGTAAATGTCTAACACAACACAATTATGAGATATCAATACAAAATTAGTGCGTCTTGTGGAGTAGGAATTTCTGAACTACGTTAAATCTTGTCTTGTGTGATTGTCGTTTATTTTCTTGTTCTTATTTATTCGCTTTGGGTTTATTTTCGTTGTTCTACACTCAACAACTAGCATCAATAACTTGGATTTTCAGGCGAGTGAGAGCGATAACATAAGAAGGGAAAGTAAAGATCGACAAATTTGATAGCAAAGATTTTGATTTTTAGAAGATTCAGATTGAAGACTATTTGTATCAGAAAAAACTATATGAACCGTTAAAAGAGAAAAAACCAGATTCAATGGATGAAAAAGAATGGAAGCTATTAGATAGGCAGACTCTAGGTGTTGTCAGATTAATTTTGGGGAAGAACGTTGCTTACACTATCGTCAAGGAAAAGACAACTCATGTATTGATCAAGGCATGATCAAACATGTATGAGAAACCATCTACTTCAAATAAAGTATATTTGATTCGCTTGTTATTTACTACGAAAATGAATGAAGGTGATTGTGTTGTTGATCATGTGAACGAATTTAATTCTATCACATAAAGACTCGCGTTAGTGAATATAAAATTTGATGTGAAGTACAAGTCTTATTTTTGATATCTTTGTTGTCTGATAGTTGGTTAGTATTTGTCACTGCAATTAATAATTCATTTGGGACAATAATATGACTATTGATGGAGTACGAGATTCGATTCTTGGAGAAGATATTCGTAGGAAAACCTACAATGTTACATAGATATCTATACTATGTTATTATAATCGAAAAATTAAAAGTTTTGGTCTAAGGTGAACCATAGAAAAGATCGTAACCGTCCAATTTTAGATGAACCATAAAAATGATCTTAACCATTCAATTTTAATAAAATCTAATTTTAAAAAGAATATATATTATACATACAACTCTAACCCCGATAGTCCTACTTTTTTACAACTCATCACCGATAATATTATATTATATTTAAAGTATATTCTATATTTTCTATTTTAAGAATCCTACTTATTCTATAATTTTTATTTAATATATCATTAAAATTTATGAATATTAATATATAAATATCATTGTATACTAACATACAACTTTAACCCCCAATAGTTCTCCTATTATACAACTCATCACGGATAATATTATATTATATTTAAATTATATTATATATTCTCTATTTTAAGAATTTTACTTATCCTGTAATTTTTATTTATTCTAAATTATCTGATTACTTCACTGTGTAGTAAATGTCAATAAAATATAATATAAAAAATAAACTTACCTAAATATTAGTTATTTATCTCGTGTTTCGCGCTGGTTATAAACTTGTATAAGTATATAACCAGAGCACCGGGTACACACTGATTTTGAATAATGTTAAATAATATGATCTTGGTAAGTCAGTTAACAAATAATAATTAAAAATAATTAAAAATAAATAATTATAATAAATTTTAACGGTTTTAAATAGCTTAACAGTTTATATGAACAACTCTACTGATTAATTTTTTTAAAAAAATGTTTCAGTAATGTTTCAATTTGTTTTGGTTGCTAATTTCACTAATTTGACTTGACCAAAACTTTGTGGATCAGTTGGGCCCTTTAGGTTCCATCGGTGTATACAAGAGACCAGATTAACAACCAACATTAAAATTAATTAATTATGGCCACATGTAGATTCCTGTTCCCTTAATTTATTGCCTCGGATCGCCTGATTTGATGTAGTATAATAACGATGTCATATCACATATAAGAATACACATTTCTGATTCTGGTGTAATGTAATTTGTATAATTCTAGATTTATATCATTACTTGCTCGTGACTTGTTCCAGAATCAAGTGCACATGTTTTTTTAAATTCCGTTTCTAATGTACTCGTAGTTAAATGATTCAATCTTTCTTTAGAGACCTTATTTTTATATAGCATATATATTATAAAAATGTAAGTTTTATATTAAAATAGTGTAAAATCAATTTCAGTCTAATATTTTAAAATCCCGAATTTATTCACTTAAATAAAAAAATTCAAAAAATTCAATAAAAATTTACAATTGTTCAATATCCAATATTTTACAATCCAAAATATAAAAGATAAAACTTAACTGCTCAAGTTCAAATCTAAATCCATATTTATTAACTCTAAAAAACAAAAACTAAGAATTAAACTAACTCCTCAAAGTCAGCAACTCACACTCTTCCCAAAAGGCAGTCCCCCTAATAATGAATATCTGCCGGAGAAAATCAAAAAACATAAACCCACAGTTAGTGAAAGACTCATATACAAATATAAAATAATGCAAACAGTACAAGGGTTAGCACGATTACAATATGAATACAAACTGAATGTCAAAATAATGAGTGGTGATAACAATTGAATAAGAAAAATATCAAGGATGCTTAAATGAACAATATTAACATATATACTTGTATTCTGATAAAATTAAACTTACCCGTATAAAATGTATTCTTACCACTTATAAATAATACTCAAAACAATTTAGCTGAAAGCAAATATACTTACTGATATGTGAGATAATTTTTCACTTACAGAATATCCTACATTTCACTTCTCCAGAATATGTAGTCATCAAAATTTATAGGAGCTTGCATAGAATAAATTAAATGATACCCAAAATCTTACAGAGATTTGCACGGTACTGAACACAATGCTACCCAAATGACCAAAACACACATACAGAATAGTCATGACTGTGGTATTCCATAACTCCAGCGACACGTTCATACTATTTAAATACACGGTATAGGTGGTGCCAAGCACGAGATTCTCTCCACTCATGACCGTGTCTTACAATGTCTCCCAAGTCATAAACATATCACAAAAGGACTGAAAATATCTTACTCAACTTTAACTTAAAAATATTTTTTTAATAAAAATGACAAATAAAATTTTAAAATAATACATTTATGTTATGTGAAATAACATATATTTAAATATAATTTGGTTCTACTTCTCACATAATGTCAACAGTATTGATAGTTAACTTTTAAAATATTTTGAATAATTTTTTGATCTCGTATTCTCAGCGGTTCATATTTCATATCACTCTGCTTTATTAATTTGTATATCTTAAATATATGATAACAAATAATAATAAATCTTATTATTATTGGGATTTTTTTATTTTTCTAAAACAAATATACGCAAAAAGCACCAAAGCATTAGTAATTATATAAATTATAATTTTAATTTATTGAAAATACAATAAACTACGATAATACGATTTTAATGTGTTGATAATTTGGTGTATTTTAGAAAAAAAATGCATAAAGTATATTGTTGTAAAATTGAAAATTAAAAATAATTGATTGAGATGTTCATTAGAAATTAATCGGAAATATTAATTAAAGCAATAATCAAAATATTCAACGTAATTTTTTTAATATAGTAGACATTATTAAATTATATTGCTCGTATTTTTATTTGTTATACAATACACTCTTAAAATAAATTTATAATAATTAGCAATTAAAATGTTTTATAAGAATTTATCATTTGCATCGAAGGTTTTTTAAAATACAGCTACAGGTAAGTATGTTAATATGTAATTAATATTATGTGATATTAGTGCATAAATTTATAAATTGAAAATTTGTAAATTTATAATAAATCTCTCTCTCTCTCTCTCTCACACACACACACACATATATATATATATATATATATATTATTTAACATAGAATTTATAAATTAGATAATTTTAATTGAATATTTTAACATAATATATTGAGAAACCTCAGACATGTTACTTCGTAAACATTTTTTTATTTCTAGAAGTATTTGTAATATTATGTATTATAATTTATATGGTACATGTATATAAATCTGATTGAGGGGGAGATTGGAGTTTCACAAATATTTATGTTATAAATTTTTTCTAAATTGAAAAATTATATAATAAAATTTTGAAATTAAATATAATATATATATATATATTAATATCGACAAAAAAGTTATTAAATTTTAAAAAAAATATCTTTGATCTAAATGGTATTTATCATATATTAAAATTATTTAGAAATGAATTACAATTAAAATATTTAAATAAATTTTAATTATATATCAAAAAATAGAATTTAAAATTTTAAGGGTTTTTTTCAAATATATCTAAGGATAATTTTTTTTTGCAAAAATATTGATTTTTTTAAAAATATTTTGCAAAAATACGTTTTTAGAAAAATTGCAAAAATACGATTTTTTGAATTTCTTTACAAAAATATGGTTTGTAACCATATTTGCAACTTGAATCAATAGAAATCAACCACAAATGCAACTTTAAAATTTAGTAAAGTAATGATTTTTTGGTTGCATAATACGTTGGTAACAAGTTACATGATTAAAATCAAAATGCAATCATAAATGCAATCAAAAACAAATTCAATTATATTTCAGAAAAATAGAAAAATAAGTTGTATTCGGTTGTTTTTTGTTGCAAACCGTATTTTTGTAAAAAAAATAGAAGATGATAAAATAGCAAAAAAAACTTCAAAAAAATAGTATTTTTGATAATTTCTCAAATTTTAACCGAGCCCAAAAATGTTCGAGCTCAAGTTCGCTTGATAACGAGTTTAAATTGAGTTGAGTTATTTTAATCGAGTTCAAAAAAATTTGATTTAAATTATAGTAACTTTTAGTCAAATAAAATAGAATAAAAAATGAGGCGCAGAGAATATCAAATATTGTAAATTTACAATAAAATTCATGTACACATTCTTTTAAAATGGTTTACTCCGAGGTCCACTTCCATGGCTTTTACTTTGTTACTCACGTCCACTTCAATGATTTGAGCCTCGATTTATATCAACGAAGATAAGCTTTTTTATCTTGTCACTTTAAGGCACTTGTCTCTTCTTTCTTATTTCTTTTCCTAAAACTCATCCATAAATAATACTCATATTGTGCAGCACCTGTGGCCTAACTTTTCCTGCTATAACACAATAGTTATTAAATTCTACATAAGCAATTAAGCAGTTCTCAGATCTCCCGGTGGATTCATATTCTTTATTATATAATCATTAGTTTATTGCTTTGTGTTAACAAACTACACCAAATTGTGCAATAATATTCGGAATTATTTGGCCAACTATTTGTTCCAACATTTTAAAGCTATCGTAAATTATAATGGCAACTGGCAACCTATAAATTCATGACCTATATACAGATAGTCGCTGAACCAGAAATTTCAAGTAAATAGAGTTAAATTAATAAATTATTAAATTTTAAAAATTAATCAGGTCTCAAAATCAATTTTTTATTAAAAATTATGATTTAAAAAATAAACTCTTTATTAATTTAAAATTAAGATCAGACCGGAGGTTAGGCTAAGCTCTTACTTATATATTATATAGACTTGAGAATGATTTTTTACATAGTGCTTGGCCAAAATTAACAGTGACTACGATTTAAAGATAACTACTCATATTTTAGTCTTGAAATGTTATGCATGGTTGGATTATTATAATCTAAATTATATATTTGAATATAAATATGTAAAAATATATAGTTGATTTTAAATTGACAACTAAAAATGAAAAAATATTTTTATTAAATTAGTAATTAATTATAAATGAAATATAAATTGCTTTATTAAAATAAAACTAAAAATAATTAAATTTAAAATTTTAGCCTCTAATTAGTCTAATACGATTGAAGTTGCTGCTCCAAAAGACGAGGGACATATTGCAGGAGTAACCTATTTGGTCAAAACTCAAACCAAAGAGAAAAATATATGTATACATACGTTTTTAATATTTAATATAAACTACTAGTAGAATGAAAATATCTACTAGTGAGAAGGACAGACGGAGTGGAAAAAATGTAAGGTCTATGATTAAACTAATAACCAAAATGAAGACCATACGTCATGCATGAAACATGATTCATGCAACTAAACGGATGAATGGATAAGATTAAAATCACAATTGATTTATTTAAAAATAATAATTTTATTAGTTAAAAATTATATATATATATTTATTTATTTAAACAGGAAGTCTTAGATCTACTTGGATCTGGATGCTCTAATTTACATACTAGCAAACCTGATAGTTGAACCCATAATCTCTTGTAAAGGGTATGAGATATAGAGGTACCATTAGGCTAAGAGCCCTGGAGTTGTAGAAGTACATTTTATGAACAAGGTATATAAGTGCTCTTTCAAAATATAGAGCAAAATTCTGTCATGATCATCTTTAGATTTAATGTAGATGAGTAATGTTTCTTATAGTTAGGGATTAGTATGGTGTAGTTTGAACCGAAACAAAGAATGTTCAGTTTTTAAAATTAGAAACCAAAACCGAACAAACACCACTGGTGTGATTTGATTTATAAGTGCGGTTCGATTAAATATAGTGTTAAGATTTAAGAATTTCGTGACAGTGTAAATAACTATCATCTTTTAGACTGAACTCTTTTGCGAAAGCCATCACCAAGACAGGTTTAAGTATCTACAGATACAGTAAACATGCACAGCATTCTCGGTCTCAACTCAATCCTCATGCTATCAGAAATACAACATAGATAAATTATAAAGACCAACTAAACGATGCCTCAAAAAGAGAGACGCCTTCTGGGCACCAAACCGCGACTCAAATGAGTGTTGTGAAAGGCACACCTAGGTGATAGGCGCTTAAAAGGCATCGAATCAAGAGATGTAAAGTGCAGTTAAGACTTAGGTCCCGTTTGGCTGGACTTAAATTTAAAATAAGTAATTTATTTTAATTTTTTTTTACATATTTTTTTAAAAAAAATTTAGATAAATATTTATTTTAGAATTTTAAAACCAAATATGATTTTCAAAATTGAAAATAAGTTACTTATTTTCAGAATAAGTACATACATACTAACTTTTTCTGGAAATAAGCACTTATTTCCAGCTTATAAGTCCAGCCAAACGGGCACTTAATATGTGCCTTGCTGAAACAACAATGAAAGAAAAACTTGCTGCGCATTATAAATTTACCTTGTTGAGCCCAATACAATTACTACCCCTGCCGATGCTTGTGTAATGTATATGAACAGATCTCTATGGTTAAATGTTTGCTTCAATCACCTAAGAGTCCTGAAGCAGAGTAAGGTCATAAACAACACAGATACTGCAGCACTAGCAGAGCAGAATAGCTGCATCACGCTTGGTTATTCAGACTTCACTGTTATACGGTCTATTGAGCTACACATGTATAAAACTTTATGTTATTTTTAAGTTTATTATTCTTGTTAAATCTTGATGTCAATATTCTTTTGGTCATACCGGTACTTCTTGAGGCTTGTGTATCACATCAGCTTCAACAAAACAGAACAGTGCAACAAACCCTGACTGCTCACTTCCAAGTTGTACCTACTGTAATGAGATTGAAGCTAAAATCAAAATAATATCTTGCTCCAGGTTAAAGCAAACTTTAAACCTTCCCGGAAAACTGATTATATACACTGCTGGAGAACAACAATTACTTCTTGCCTAATAGAGGATATAGAATTTCACGGACGAAACTGTTAGTACAAGACATTGGTTTAAAGTTTGATCTAAGAAGTAGAGTGCATGTTTCTTATATTAATCAAAATATTCATTAATAGTTACTGGGATGGTAGAAATGCAGATTGTTTTGGTGCAGGGGGTGGAAACAAGTACAAGAAATGCTACCTATCGGTAAAGTAGACGTGATATCTACATTACCACTTGAAGTTAGTGTATTGTGAGTGACAGATAGCTGCCATTACAAAACCAGAAATGTACTTGCTGCACAATTCGGATCTGCAGGCTTAACCATTAATATAGTGGAGGTTTGCTAGGAAAATAGCCCTCCTAGGCTCCTGCAAACTCAAAAGGCCAGCTTTACAATAATATAAGCTGCTTGGTATTGCAACAAGTCCCTACTTGATACATTAAACAACTTGAAAGGACCACTCTGCTTCTTAGTAATTTAGATTGCAACAAGTCCCTACTTAATACACGAAACAACTTGAAAGGACCACTCTGTTTCTTAGTAATTTACATCTGCCCAATGCACAATGATTGAAAAGAGAAGCACTTACTCGCCTGCAAACTTGAAGTCTTGATATATTGTGGACAACCCTACTTATTGGTTCACCTCATCACTAGAATTACAGAATCCCTGATTCCCTTTTGGTAAATCATTGGACTACTAAGATTGTAAGCACGGTATAAATAATACAGTATACGATTATGACACCTGACATAGTGGCATAGAATTAGTATCACAACAAATAGAGAGGAGAACGTAAAAGCACATTGCCGCATAACAAAAATTCGATAAAAAACAAAAAGATGTTATGAAAAGAAGGCCAAAATTTTCACATAAAATATATTAGGCAACTTTGATATAAAGGCCAGATAGTAAAAACGGTTGATTTATTATATGCCAGCAGAAATATAAACTACACAAGGTTTCCAATCCAATTTTATGTATTGCACTTGGCATCATAATAATGCTGAAACCTCACAAACTAATCGCAAGTATGAAGATACACAGTAATCAGTTGTCTGCGCCCATCTCCTTGCGCTTCAATTCTAATGCCATGTGCTCATTCTCTAGTTTCATCCTCTCATTTTCCATTCTCATTATCTCCAGCTCTTTGTCTCTTTTCCTGCAACATTTTTGCCACTTGAACCGTTCTTTCTCCAATTCTAACATCTGCACCTGAAGTTGTAGCTTCTGTCTTTCAATCTGCATTGAATGATGTTCCATTGACTGTGCTTGCGACAGGTTTCCATTCATACCTTCTGGTAATACTTGTATCATATCATGAGAAACTTGTGCTTGAGAGTTAAAAGTTCTGTTGCAGTCCAAAGAAGACAAGGAAGTACCAAAGGCATTATTTTCATGACCCTGACATTGTTTAACTCTCTTCATAGAAGTCCCTGATGTCCCATATGGTCCTCTGTGTTCCCCATGAGATGGATGATTTTCCACATCCCGATCTTCCATTTCTATGTCTTGATCATCATCGTCAATTTCATGGTGTGGGTGCTTCCTTGTGTCATTCTCGTGGTCATCTTTACATCTGAGAGCCAACCTCAAAGAATGTTGCAATTCAGGATCTGGAGGCAGATGCAGCCGATTTCCATTATGATAAGAACACATCTCTTCATAGTACAAATGCTTTGAACTAAGAATTTTCCTAACTTCCTCTTTCAGTTTCTCTGGTATGTGATCCATCACCTCCAAAAGTGAGTTATTCTCAACAACTTCACAAGATGTTCCCCTCCCAAGTATCTCATTCAGTCTCTTGTACCTTTTATTAAGATCATTAAACTTATCCTCGCACTGTTGAGGTGAAACAAAATGACCCCTTTCAGCCATGACCTTTGAAACTGATTTCCATTTACCTTTCTTCTGTAAATTTGCATATTTTCTTCTTGACCCACCACCATACTCTGCAAAAGCATCCTCACCTATGTACGAAACAGCAGTTATCAAAATTCTCACCATTGTATCACTCCATTTCACTCGATGCCAGGGAGAGATATTCTTTCCTCTACTCCCATGACTGTGACCATCAGCAGCATCATCTGTAAAACTCAGCTCCTCTTCATCACTTGCAGAATGCTTACCCCTATCAAATCTAGGGTGTTCAGCAAAAGAAATTGTCTGATCATAATCTTGTCTGCCTACACTTGGACGGGCTAAATTTTCATGGATCGACTGATGAACAATCGACCCTTGTCTAGGATTAGAATTATGTTGTTGCTGAAGCGAAGATGGTTGTTGATGATGGCGCACTCTTATAGACCCTTGCAAGTCAAGTCCTCCTCCGTACGACCCCATTCCAAGCATATTCCCTGATTGTAAATTGCCTTCCATTGTTCGCTACTGCAACCGAATCCTACCAAACTTACAAAAAGCCCCTAACCAATAAACCCCAAATTAGGTATAATTTATACTCCAACAGAGCTATATGCCACACAAAATCACATCAATCACCACATTTCCTACTCCATGAAATCCCACATAGCCCCTGAATCCACAATGCAGAAACAATTAAACCCAATTCATCTCCTTAACCATAAATCATTTTCAACTAATACTATCAAAATAAATCAACACCCAATTTCAAAAAGACACAAACTTTGCAAAAAGTACATGTAAAAGATCCCTACAAATTAACCACCAAAATCAATCATTCAATTAATCAAGAAAAAAACCAAAATTTCACCAATCAATAAACATCAAACAAACAAGAATCTAAAGCAGTAAATATAAGTAAATACACACACACACATGAATACATTTGAAAATGAAAAAAAAATAGAGTCTTTTTTTAATTAAAGGGCTGCAAGAAATAACCTTAATCACCAAAACTCAGACAGATTAACAGCTGAGAGATCAAGAAACTCAAAGGGTGTCGTCCAAACTGATGAAGAAGACCAAAAGTTGAGAACTTTAGAGAAACTGGGAAGATCTGCATATATAATAATAATAAAAAATAAGTATTAATATTCATATTAATATTATTATAAAAGTAAGGGGTTTATTATGCAGATTCAATGAATGGGGAGAAAGGATGGGGGCCAGTTGAGTAAAATATTAGTCCAGATGCTCAGGAAACCTGAACAGAACAAACATCGAGTGCTAATCAGAATTTTTCAAGATTTTTGTTGGATTTTCATATATTTTATTCTAATAAACTATGTTATCATCAATTATTCTTTTTTGAAAGTGGTTTTAGTTTAATATTAAATTAACTATATTTATATTTAATGATAATTTAATATTTATATATTTATTTAAAAGGTGAAAAGTTTAAAAATAATATATTAAATTAACTATTTTATATATTTTAAATATATAAGTGAAAATAAAAGTAATAAATATTTTAATGGCATGTTTAAATACATGAATTTTATTTGAAATTTTAAATTGGATCAAATTGACATGTTTGAGTAATTTTAAAATTTTAAATTTGAATTTTATTTGAATTTCAAGACATTAGGAGTGATTGCCAAAAATAACATTACAGTACGCATTTATTATATGTGTATCACTAATATGCATTTAATAAATATGTATTAAAAAAATACTTTTTTTGAGAGATACGCATGTTAAACATGTATATCACCAACTTTTATAGCACCCGCGAAATATGTTTTTTCCTTTATTTTAAAATTCATATTTTTTATTTCAAAAAATATAAAAAAAAATAATTTTGAAATACCCAAATTAAAAATGCGTATTTCAATGGTAAAAATGGCCAAAAATTTAAAATAGGTATTCTTGTTATTTAGGCTCCGTTTGAGATTGCTGTTGTAAACTGATGTACTGTGAGAAAAAGTGTTATCAGGAAAATTAGATGATTGTTTAGTAATTTTTTTATTTGTGCATATTTTGATATATAATATATATAAATAATGTTTTTAAAGAGTTTTGATAATAAAACTTGTACTTACTTCCTACAAAACCTTTCCTACAAAACCTGAAAAACAATTATTTTGAAAAATATGAGGGACGTTCTTTCTCGAACAACAGTTTTTAGGTTAAAAACACTTTTCCAAACAACAAATTTTGAATTTTACCAAACACTTTGATGACTGTTGTAACAACAACAATACCAAACGAGGTCTTAATTTTTGAAAAAGTAATTTTTTATCATCTTTTCTTCAAATATTAGTACAAATATAAAAATTTAAAATAAAAACTTAAATTCTTTTTTTAAAAAAATAACTAAATTCCGTTATTTGAAATTCACCCTTTAAAATCTTATATATATATATATATATATATATATATATATATATATATAATAGTAGGGGAAGAGAGAGGTGAGGTGGCGTCTTCAGATTTTGTATAACTATTTTTTCTTAATTGTGGTTGATTGTACTCTTAAAAAAGTGGCGCTCAAAGGGTAAAGACCAATCGAGAAGTCTCAGAAGTACTCGATCGAGAAGTCAATATCATGACTTCTCGAAGTGCTATATAGTTGAGTGTTTGTTTGATTCAAGAAGTTATTTTCAAGGAGATTTGCAGAAAAATAAGACAAGTAATTTGAAGCTCTATCATGATCAGGATCAATCAAACATGTGAAGATAGAGACAAATCTATAAAAAGCTTGAAAGAAGAGCAAGACAAAGACAGAAGAGTAGAATGCAAATGTGATGTACTGTCAAAAGAAAGTGTTAGCTAGAAATAGATAGTGTTCAAATGTAAAGTATCTTTTGTCTATTTCTAGTTTTAGCCAACTGACTTGTGAGAACATGTGCCAATGAGACATGTTATTTATATAGCCTATGCATAGTTTCATAAGTCAGTAACAAGTTGAATATTACAATTATATTCACTCCTTGTATCTTTTAAGAACAAGAAACTGAGATTCAAATCAAGAATCTCAGATTTGTAGCAATTCAATCTAATACAACATTAGTTTGAAAGTTAAACTTTTATGTTTTATTAATTCCACGATTCTTTTGTAAACACTGCACAAGTTAACTAACCCTACAAACATCTCATACAATAGTTCATCAATCAAAAAATCAAAAAGAAGTAAAAAGTTTGAAACTACACATTCAACCCCTGATCTAGTTTCTGTGCAACTCATTCCTAACATAGCAAAGTATTGGAGTAGTGATATGACCGCTTCTATATTTTTAAAAATAAAATTCCTTTATCTTTATCTTAGTATTACAATTTTCATAAAAAGTAGTGTATGATTTATATTTAATTGGTACGTAATGGCAAGAGAGCAATTCATGTCAAGTACAATTATATTTTCTTCAAAATACAAGAAAAAAGAAAGGCTAACATGAAATGACAACTGACACACCAGTGTTGTAAAAAACGGAAATCGGATTTAGTCGGTAAAGACACGGAATATGGATTAATCGGATGAATCATGCATTAATCGGAATGATTAATTGAATAATCGAGAATTGAATCAGTTCGGTGAACTAATGAACAAGGATTAATCAGTAATTAATCGTGATTAATCATCGACTTTTAGAACAATGACACACACACATAAAAATGATTTGAGTAATCTTTTTCAAAAAAATTAAAATTTTAATTGTCAATATTAAGAAAATATTATCTTATAATTTATTTTTCTTATTAATAAATCAGTGAATAAAATATATTTAACATTAAAATATTATTATGAATTGATTAAGATAATTATAATATGTTAATTAATTAGTAGTGTAGAATATATTTTTTTAAATAAAATATTTTTTCTACATTAACATTAAATTACATATTTTTCTTTTTAATTATATAAGAGATATAAAAAATAATTGTGTTAGATTCGTGCATAGGAAATAGATGAAAGATAAATATAGAGTAAATAAAAAATATTAATAAGAAATATATTAAATTACTGAAATAAATTATTATTTTGTTCAGATAAATTTCTACATTATTACCAGACTAGTACGATTTAAGTGGGGCGTCGGTTTTGAAGAGAGTTGTTTATTTATATTTAATATTTTTAATTTGTTGTATTAGAAACAACATTATTATTGTCATTTTTATTTTTATATTTTTTAAATTATTACAAATTATATTTATATATTAGTATTTTTTTGAACAAATAATTCATATAATTACTTTTTGGAATCTTAATTAATATTTTTGAATTAAATTATTAAATTAATTTAAATATTTTTAAATAATTAAAATTAATTGAGTTACATGAAAATAAATTGTTAAATTTGATAATTTTATACTTAAGTATTTATACATATCAAAATAGAAAATATATATGTTAGGAATATATTAATTTGATGATATACAAAATACTAGAACAGGATTTAGCACAGTCTATCTGCAAGAATCAATCAACGGATATCTATCTGCAAGAAGCAATCGACTGATAAATATCGATCGATAAGTCATCAACTGATAATAAGCCATCGACTGATAAAGCCAATCGAGAAGTCATCGATCGAGAACTCAAGTCATCAACTGATATTTATCAATCGAGAACTCGACAACATATATTTCCTGATCGAGAACTCATCAACGGATATATAGTCATCAACGGATATTTATTGATCGAGAAGTCATCAACGGATATTTACCAATCGAGAAGTCTCACAAGTACTCGATTGATTAGCTCACAGCCTGACTTCTCGAAGCTTAAAGGAGATGAGTATTCGGTTGATTCAAACAGCTAGTTTAAAGGAAAGTCTTCGAAGATCAAAACAAATTTATTGCAGATATGCTATGGGAAGGAAAGGGAAAATTAAGGAAGCTGTCGGTCAGAGTTTACTCTATCAGAGAATACTCGATCAGAGTTTACTCTAACAGAGAATGCTCTATCAGAGATTATCAACCGACAGAGTTTATCAGAAAAGGAAACAGACAAATCAGAGTCTGATTTGGATAGTAAGAAGGAATTCAAGTGCAAGTCTAATTACCTTATTAAATCTATTCTTATCATAATCTGTTTTGTAATTGTATTTGTAGCTGTGTCTATATAAACACAGAGATAGGTTATAATTCAATATCGAATTAAGAATTTATATAAAAGCAATATCTTGTAACCTAGCAGCTCTTAAGAACTTTATATCTTGAGAGAGTTTTGTATTCAAGTTCATTATTAATACAAAACAGTATTCCATTCAACATACTTGTGTTCATAATCGATTTACAGGCACTATTACATTCAACCCCCCTTCTGTAATAGATTGATTATTCTGGGAAACAATTGGTATCAGAGCAGACAGTAAATTTTAACTCAAAAGATCAAATAATCATGTCTGGAAGCAAGTATGAGAGCATCAGAATTCCAATATTGAAGAAGGCTGAATACCCTACATGGAGGGTGAAGATGATGATGTTCTTAGAAGCAACTGATCCTGATTACTTAGATAGAATCCATACAGGTCAGTACCTACCAACCAAACTGGTGCCTTCTACAATTGTGGAAGGAAGACAAATCCCTGAGTATTACACCCTGAAGGACAAGAAAGAATGGACTAATGAAGAAAAACAGGAAGTCTTGAAAGATGCAAAGGTAAGAAATATTCTGCATAACAGTCTTGACTCTGTAATGTCTAACAGGGTAATAGCTTGCAAAACTGCCAAAGAAATCTGGGATGCACTGGAGGTTCAATGTTAAGGAACCAAGGAGATAAAGAAAAATAGAAGATCTGTTCTAATCCAAGAGTATGAATACTTTGAGGCTAAGCAGAATGAGTCCCTCACAGATATCTATGACAGATTTCTAACTCTGTTGAACAACTTGGCTTTGGTGGATAAAATATATGACAATGAAGATTCAAACACCAAATTTCTGAGGGCTCTTCCAGAAGAATGGGATCTGCAGACATCCTTGATTAGAGACAGGGCTGATTTGGATGAGATGTCCTTAGATGAAGTTTATGGCAAATTGAAAACTCATGATCTGGAGTTACAGCAAAGAAGAAACAGAAAGAGTAACAAGGCAAGACCTATTGCTTTGAATGTTGAAGCAAAAATTGAAGAACCAAAGGAAAAGGTGCTTAAGGCTTCAACAAGGAAAGGGAAAGAAGTAGTACTCCAAGATAGCAGTGAATCAGAGTTTGAGGCAAACTCTGATGTAAACTCTGATAATTCTTCAGACTCTGACATGATGGAGATGTTTGCTATGTTTGTCAAAAGCTTCAAGAAATACAGAAAATTTAGGAAGCAAGGAAACTATCAGAAGAAACATAGTGAGTCAGACAAGAAAGACAGATTCAGAAGAAGAGAAGATAAAGATGGAAAATCAAAAACTCTTGATAAATCAAAAGTCAAGTGTTACAAGTGCAACAAGATGGGACATTTTGCTACTGAGTGCAGAAGCAAGGAATCTGGGAAAGCTCTCATCACATCAAAGAAAGATTGGATGGACTCCTCAGACTCTGAAGAAGAAACTAATTATGCTCTCATGGCAAACTCTGATTCTCCCATCTTAAACTCTGACAAGGGAAACAGAAAGAACATTCTAGTGATTGATAGTGGATGTTCTGCACATATGACTGGAAATAAATCCCTGCTTTCAGAGTTTGAGGAGAAGGCTGGCCCAGCAGTATCTTATGGAGATGACAACATAGGACGAACACTGGGATATGGCAACATTGTGACTGGAAATGTCATCATTGAAAAAGTAGCTCTGGTTGAAGGACTCAAACATAATCTGCTCAGTGTGAGTCAAATGACAGACAGAGGTTTCTCTGTGGAATTTCATGGAACTCATTGTGAAGTGAAAAGCAAGAAGAATGGAAAAGTAGTTCTTATTGGCCACAGACATAATAACCTATTTGAAGCTAGCTTGGATGTTAATTCTAATGGTCCCTTAACCTGTCTACTTGGAAAGGCATCACCAATGGAAAGCTGGAATTGGCACAAAAAGTTGTGTCACTTGAACTTTGGAAACATTAATGAGTTAGTGAAGAAGGACCTAGTTAGAGGTCTTCCAAAAGTTCAATTTCATCCTGATGGACTCTGTGATTCATGTCAAAAGGCCAAACAAAGGAAGACATCTTTCAAGAGCAAAACTGAAAACTCTATTGATCAACCTTTTCATCTATTGCATCTTGACTTATTTGGTCCAGTTAACATCATGTCCATTGGAAAGAAGAAATACACTCTGGTAATAGTTGATGATTTCACTAGATTTACTTGGGTGTACTTTTTGCACAAGAAGGATGAAACTGCAGAAACAATCATTGATCATATTGCAATGATTGAAAATGGATCAACTCACAAAGTAAAGAATTTAAGGAGTGACAATGGAACAGAGTTTAAGAACTCAACAATGGAGGAATTCTGCTCAACAAAAGGTATTACTCAACAATTCTCAGCACCTGGCACACCTCAACAAAATGGTGTAGTTGAAAGAAAGAACAGAACTTTAATAGAAGCTGCCAGAACAATGCTAGAAGGAGCAAAACTACCTACTTATTTTTGGGCAGAAGCTGTGAACACTGCATGCATCACTCAGAATTGTTCTTTAATAAACAAACATGGAATGACTCCATATGAATCTTTGAAAGGAAGAAAGCCAAATGTCAAGTACTTTCACATCTTTGGATGCAAGTGTTTTATTCTCAAAACACATCCTGAACAATTGAAGAAGTTTGAACTTAAAGCAGATGAAGGAATTTTTATTGGATATGCAACAACTTCTAAAACCTCTTCAAGGGCATTCAAAGTATTCAACTTAAGGACAAGGACAGTCATGGAATCAATTAATGTCTCCTTTGATGAAGGGAAGATAGATGGGTTACATGATAAAGATGCACATGAAACTCTGAGATTTGAGAATGAACTGCAGAAAATAAACTCTAACGAGATAAACACTGATCAACCAAATCCTGGAGAAGCAAACTCTGATTCTTTAAACTCTGATTCAGAAATGATTGAAATAGAAATTGAAGAAACTGCACATGTTGAGGGGGAGCAACATCAATCAAATACTGACATTGGAGATTCAACTATTGAAATATCAGAGTCTGACCAAACTCTGAACAACACAAACTCTGAAACCCTAAACTCTGATCATTCAAACTCTGAGACCACAAACACTGATACCTCAATCTCTGATAATTCAAACTCTGAGTACATAAACTCTGAGACATCAAATACTGATGGAAACACATCTTCAGGGGGAGGATCATCATTTACAGAAGGATCATTCTATGAAGGCACAGATCATGGGGGAACATCTAGTTCAAGGAACTTTCCACATCCAAGGAAATGGACCAAAGATCACACACCTGATTTAATTATAGGTGATCTGGAAAGTGGAATAAAAACAAGAAAAGCTACTCAAAATGAATGGCTATTTCATAGTTTTCTTTCACAAACAGAACCAAAGAAGGTTGAAGATGCTTTGAAAGATGCAGATTGGATTACTGCAATGCAGGAAGAATTGAATGAGTTTGAAATGAATGAAGTTTGGACCTTAGTCCCAAGGCCAAAGAACAGATCTATTGTTGGCACAAAATGGGTATTCAGGAACAAGACAGACTCTGATGGAATAATTACAAGAAACAAGGCAAGACTGGTAGCCAAAGGTTATTCTCAACAGGAGGGGATTGATTATGATGAAACCTATGCACTTGTAGCTAGACTTGAGGCAATCAGAATTTTTCTTGCTTATGCTGCTCATAAGAAATTCAAGGTCTACCAGATGGATGTTAAAAGTGCATTTTTAAATGGTGAACTTGAAGAAGAAGTCTATGTTGAACAACCACCTGGCTTTGTCAATACAAAATATCCAAGTCATGTCTACAGACTGGATAAAGCTCTATATGGACTAAAGCAAGCACCAATGGCCTGGTATGAAACTCTGGCTCTATTCTTACTTGAAAATGGTTTCACTAGAGGAACAATTGATAAAACCTTGTTTTACAGAACTCAAGGTAAGGATTTATTATTGGTTCAAATATATGTTGATGATATTATATTTGGTTCCACTAATGAGAAACTCTGTGAAAGATTTTCAAAGTTAATGCAGTCCAGGTATCAAATGAGCATGATGGGAGAATTGAGTTATTTTCTAGGTTTACAAGTGAAACAGACTGAGGAAGGCATTTTCATTAATCAGTCCAAATATACAAAGAATCTACTCACTAAATTTCAAATGCAAGATTCTGCATCTGCCACAACTCCCATGGCTACTGCAACAAAACTTGATCAAGACACTGGAGAACCTGTTAATATTACTGCATACAGAGGAATGATTGGTTCTCTACTTTATTTGACTGCAAGTAGACCAGACATCATGTTTGCCACATGTCTATGTGCTAGATTTCAAGCAAATCCAAGAGCACCTCATTTGATTGCTGTGAAAAGGATTTTCAGATATCTCAAGAGCACTGCTAATCTTGGCTTATGGTATCCTAGAGAATCTGATTTCAAATTAATAGGCTATTCAGATGCTGACTTTGCAGGATGCAAGATTGACAGGAAAAGCACAAGTGGCAGTTGTCAATTTTTAGGTGGAAGACTTGTGTCATGGCAAAGCAAGAAACAGAAATCGATTTCAACATCAACAGCAGAGGCTGAATATATTGCTGCTGGAAGCTGCTGTGCACAGATCTTATGGATGAGAAATCAATTGCTAGACTATGGTTTGAAATTTTCAAATATTCCTATTTATTGTGATAACCAAAGTGCTATTGCAATGACAGGAAATCCAGTTCAACATTCTCTAACAAAGCACATCAGTATCAGATATCACTTCATAAGGGAACATGTGGAGGAAGGCACAATTGAATTACATTTTGTTCCTACAGATCAACAATTAGCAGATATATTCACCAAGCCTTTGCCTGAAGCAACATTTAACAGACTGGTTTCTGAATTAGGGATGGTGACAAGTGGCTCAACTTAGCAAGTTTCAGACACTCAGAGTATATGTCAGAGTATGGGGAATACAAACAGCAAAGAAGGATATTCTCTGACATTAAGAGAATTGATGACAAGAAGAAGAGTCTACCTGTCATGACATATCAACAGGTAATTCAGGTAAAACTCTCCACCTACAAACCTTCTATCTACAATGCTTCATTTTTTTTGGTGAAATGGTGCAGGAACAAGTTTTGGAGAATCCCCTTGCACCTACCCAAGTAGCCAAATCACCTTCCACTAAACAATCTAAGAAATCACTATCTAGAAAACCAACCTCTGGTGTCTCTCAAAAGGCACCAGTTGCAAAAAGAAGGAGATTGGTACAAACTAGGCTTATAGATGAGCAAAGTGATGAGAAGCTCAACCCTCTAGAGAGACAGGTTATTGAAGGACTTTCTTTGTTAAAGGAAAGTAATGATGCACCTGAATCTAACTTTCAAGCCAAGTCTGTAGACTCTCAAAAGGCTACAGACTCTGAAAAACCTAGGGAAGCACCTTAGGATTCTCATATTGAGTCTCCTGAGAAATCTTTTGCTAAGAAGTACAGAAGGTTAAGAAAGGCTTATTCTGCACACACACACACAAGCCTGTTATTATTACTAACCCTGTTTTGCAGAAAACAGATGCTCCCAAAGCTCCTGCAGAGCCAGACTCTGAAATCAAGAAAACACCTGAACCAGAGTCTAATGTTGAGTCAGAGTCTAGACTGCCTTTAGACTCTGATCATGACACATTTCGGGAAGGAATGCCATTGGATGCAGCCTCAAGTCTAATTGATGAGATCATTATTCCAAGTGATGAGGTACTGCTATTCCTATATTGTTGGTGATTACAAAGCTGTATGTATAGTAATCATGATAACTCAACACTAGAACAGGACAAGTAAATAATACTACGCCTACACAGAAATCAGGAAGAAATGAAGACAAGGCAGATACAGTGAATCAAGACATTAGAAGAAGTTTTGAAGTCTACTACAGGTCACTGAAAGAAGTTCATTTAGATGTTCATGCCTCAGTGAAGAACAATGTTTAAAGACTTTCAGGGTTTCAGATAAGTGTTGAAGATTCAGTATTGCAGTGCCACTAACAGATTTCAGTGTAGTAGCATTGATTGGAAATAGGCAATGTTCGAAGCATAGGAATCCAGAAGGGTGAAGACAAAGGTTAAAGAAGACAGTTGCAGTCTTGAACTGGATTGTAGTAATGAAGACGTTGTCGAAGTACCAGAAAAGATTCCAGTGAAATTACATGTCTATCAACAGTCAGTGTTTTGAAGCAATGCAACAGTCCTAGCTTACTCAGCTGAAACAGAAAAGAAATCAAGGGAACTCAATTCAGTGTTAGTCGTTTGTGAACCAGACCAGTGCACTAAGCGTCAGCACAACAAGAAGAGAATTACCTTGATTAATCATAAGAAAATCAGTTGATCAAGCCAAGCCAAGGAGTGAAATAAAGTGGTAAATACTTCAAGCATTTCAAAGAAATATGCTAAGGCAAGTATTACTACATAAGGTGGATTAATACTCTTGAAGCAATGGAGAGGCGCAACACATATATTTCCAGGTGCAAGAAAATGTCAAGGAAATGTTAAGTGGCGCCTACACAGTGAAGCAAGAGTGCAGGCGCAACTAATATATCCAAAGCTCAGGAAATATGTTGAACTTAGAATCTATATCATGAGTGGCGCCTATACAGGGGAAGCAGTGTATAGGCGCAACATATCTTGTCCAAGGCACAAAAGATTCTAAGGCATGAGTGGCGCCATCACAGTGATAACAGAGTAGAGGCGCAACTCAGCTGCTCTAAAGTTTCTAAGGCAAAGACAGTGTATGAGTGGCGCCTACACAGTGCAACAAGAGTGTAGGCGCAACTCACATACTAGGCGCAACATGCTGTGAAGTTTCTAAGGCATGAGTGGCGCCTATACAGGGTAACCACTGTATAGGCGCAACTCACATTCAAGGCGCAACTCAAAGTCACAGACGCAACTCAGCTTCCATACACCACTCACACTCTTAAGGCGCAACTCAGGGACTTAAGCAATTGTGAAGCAAATCAATTCTATTGATTTGAAAAGTCTACACTATATTAAATAAAATGAATTATTCATTTTGTTTAATACGGTTGGTGGAGACACAGCCAATCAAGAGAGAGGCAGTGAGATATTTCGAAGCCGGAGAAGAAGAAGTCACCATGCCAAATCTATACCTTCTTCTCCTGGGTTTTACATTTTAGCCGGTTAAATATGTCTCAAATGTTTAGGGCTACTGTAAAACACTCACTGTTAGCTTGATTCCGTTACTATTAAATACTGTCAAACATTGTAATAGGGATCTAGCTTTATCTCTCTAGAAGCAAAGAACTAATCAGTTCTTTAGAAGCCAGTTATATTTTTAACTGGGTGTAGCAAAACCTCAGGGATTAATACGAAAGTAATATTCCCCGAAACCTGTCTCGCATTTAATTACTTGCTAATTTTCTAGTGCATTATTTGTCAATTCCTAAACACAGAAAATTAGTAAGCCCGCCTCCTAAACAGCTAAACACTCCCGAACACGAGCCCACTAACCGAACTCTAAATCATATATCCGCAAAAGATTCGAAAGAATTTTTTGATTTAGTGAGTATCGTATTCAACCCCCCTTCTACGATACTTCCGGGACCTAACAATTGGTATCAGAGCAGACTGATTGAAGTTAAAAATCAAGATCCGTATCTCAGTGAAGCTCGCCGTGCCGAAGCTGTCAGGACTCAGAATGGTGGCCGAGTTAAATAAATTTATTTTTAAACTTTTTAAAATAAAATTTATTTTATAAACTTTTATAAAATTTATTTTGTAAACTTTTATTAGTTTATGGTATAAATTTTAATTAGTTTATTTTATAAATTTTAGATAAAATTTATTTTATAAACTTTTATAAAATTTGTTTAACAAACTTTTATTAGTTGATATTATCAATTTTAATTAGTTTACTTTATAAATTTTAGATAAAATTTATTTTATAAACTTTTATAAAATTTGTTTAACAAACTTTTATTAGTTGATATTATAAATTTTAATTAGTTTACTTTATAAATTTTAAGTTAGAATTTATTTGATAAACTTTCATAAAATTTATTTTATAAACTTTTATTAGTTTATGATTTAAATTTTAATTAGTTTATCTCATAAATTTTAAATAAAATTTATTTTGTAAACTCTTATAAAATTTATCTTAGAAACTGCTATTAGTTTGATTTATAAATTTTAATTAGTTTATCTCTTAAATTTTAAAATAAAATTTATTTTGTGAACTCTTATGAAATTTATCTTATAAACTTTTAATAGTTTGGTTTATAAATTTTAATTAGTTTATTTCTTAAATTTTAGATAAAATTTATATTATGAACTCTTATGAAATTTATTTTATAAACTTTCAATAAGTTTGTGTTATAAATTTTAATTAGTTTATTTTATAAATTTTAAATATTAAAGTTTATCATTTAAATTTATTAAACATTTATCGGCTCATCTACAAGGAAGCAGCTGGTCATGGTTATTGATTCGAAGGTGCTCAAGGAATAGTAGATGAAGATTTTTCAAGGTTTTAAAGACAACGAAGATTGACTGAAGATCTGGTTGATTCGAGTTGTATTTTTAGATGAAAAATCTTGGAGGTTAAAAGTTGTGAAGGAGAACAGACTTGACTACCTGGCATCTCCATCAAGCGTTGAAGTTTTCTTTAGGGAGATTACAGGAAGTTCGTGCTAACACTGCAGATCATCTGGTAAACAGGGTTACAGCCATAGGGAATCTAAGGATACAACCACATTATCTTTAGATGAACTATTTGTGTGCTGAAGGCCTATGAACTGGAACAAGAGCTGAAGAAGATGATATTTGGTAAAGCATCTTGTTAGCATATCCACTGTATTTGTGACCCAGGAACCAATTTGATTGAAGTCAAGGTTGAGAACCTCTGAATAGAAGTGAATTGATCCTAGAAGCTGAATTGAAGATGTTGAAGCTCAAGGTAGTGGTCAAGGTGTTATATGTAAATTTGGCACTTTGGAATAACCTGAGATCTGGACGACTAGTCAAGCCTGCAGGCCAACTGGAAGTTCAGTGACGTCAGATTCAGATGGAATCCCAATTCTATATCTAAGGTCATTACCTATAGATTCTATGAAGGAGATTTTCAAGATCAGTTCAAGAGGTGGTTGCAAGTCAGGGATGGTTTTATATTTGGCAGACAAGGTTTGAGGTTTGCTACACAGTTTGAAGAAGCCTGTACAAGCAAAAGATGACAGACACTATGTTGGGTTGTAGCAGGAATCTCAAGCATTAGTGAGGATGCAGCAAGGGAAAGCATTTGTTGATGAAGTTAAATGCAAGGTTGATTCTATCAGTGACAGTGATGAACCAAATGGATATCTGACATCAATGACCAACACTGGAGATGAATCACTAAGCACTTCACAGGTACACATTCTAACTAGCATACGTTTATCTAATTCAGTACTGTATAATGATTAGGTATTGAAATGTATTATATTCATGTCAGCATGTTAGCATCTTAGGACTTAAATGCTTAATTGATTGCTAAGAATAAGATTGCATGCTAAGTTTCATGAGTTTAAATAAGTACATTTCTTACTTGATTTTATATGCAGCAAATATGAATATCTAGAATTAGATAGGGTGTTCTAGACGGTTAAGTGTATCCCTGGTCATTTGCTGGAACTTGAGTTAAATCTTATGTGATTTAATACCTCTGCTAATGTTGTGAAATTGCTAATAGACAAACAGGTCATAGATCAGATTTTATTTGTTCTTAATGACAAATGACTTGTTAATTGTTTATGTGCTTATTTTCATATGATTTGCTTTTACTCATATAGTTGTACTTAAATGCTATATTAGATCATGTATTGCTTGTTAGGGATAATTGGTTAAAAGATGGTAGAATTATCTAAGTAGTCAGTAAGTCATGTAGATTCAAAGCTAAATCTAAAACTGACTTAGGTAATTAGAGATAGTTAAAAATGTTAGACAACGACAGAATAGATTAGAAAGAATTAGTAATTAATTTGTTAGTTCTTCTATCCATGTGCTTTTAGAAAATTATTGAATATCTGTAAATCTGCTTTATATCTGTTACACTTGTGTAGAATGATTAAAGTAGATAGTACTGAATTTTCTAATATGCATAACATGCCTGAATTGCATAATTCTTATCTCTAATGCTTTGGAGCTAAATGTTTACCATGTGCTCTTATTTCCATGCTTGTTTAGTTATTTGTAAATGCATATCTTAGGACTTGCATAATCTTAGACGAAGCATGTATAAGAATCACAATAGGGTAAAGACTGCTAGTCCACCTTAAGCTAGGTTGGAATCACTAGTCTCACAGCCTAAAGACTACTTTGTCAAGGCTGCTATGTATGAGAAGTGATCAGTCAAAGATAAGTTTGTGCATGTTAAGGTTGAAGCTGTTGTTACTATTGAAAATATCTCTAACCCATCTGGACTCAATTAAAATTGAGGACCAAGAAGCTTAATCATTTATGATTGCAGAGTATGTTATGAAAGACAAAAGTTATGTGACTTCGTGACATTTATTGCACGAGGCATATGATTAAGATTAAAGCTCTACTATCACAATTGGTTGAGAAGGCCTCCCCGATGGTAACCTTTGGAGATGACAGCAAAGGATGTACAAGGGATATGGCCATCATGTGTTAAGAACTGTCATCACTGGAAGCAACTTACTTGTGGAGGGAGTTAAGCACTTTTTAAAGGGCACTAGGGAATTCTTCGTCAAGGGTTTTCTGGAGAAGTGTTTGATCTCAAGCAAGAAGGTTGGAAGCTCGCTCTAATCTGAGTGAGAAAATTTGTTCGTAGCTGACATGGTATTTCGATGCAAAGATGAAGTCAACTTATTAGTGAAGCTTCATCAATGAAGAGTTAGCTATGGCAAAGGAAGCTCTCTTACTTGTTAGTCAGCAAGACAATGGATTCTGATAAAGATGAAATTGGTGAGAGGACTGCTTCATATGGAATTCTATCTAGAAGGACATTTTGAAGTATGTCACATAGGGAAGTCAATGAAAACATCACACTGGAGAAAAGTCATATGCTCAGTGGTGATTGAAATTGGTAACCCTAATTACAAATTGGTAATGTTCAAGCATTCAACAGACAAAATGTCACAATGGTGAATGATCAAATAAGGAAGATCAAGTTGAAAACAATTGGTAAGCTGTGAGAACTTTGAAGTCAGATATTGGAACTGCATTTCGCGAGTGAAGTTCTAAATGAAGTCTGCACTGAAAAGGTATTTGGAAGCTGAAGCAATTAACACAGCGTGCTGCTTTATTCAACAAGATCGCGAAAAGACATCATTTGAGTTAATGGCCAACCAGAAGCAAACACTGAAGCTCTTTCGCGTGTTTGGAGGGAATTGATTTTTAATGAAGATCAAAGGATTTCATTAAGAACATTTCTGTCAAGACAAAAGGTTTGAAGTCAAGTTCAATCCTGGAGTCTCGTTCTTAATGATCCGGATTCTTGTGCAGAGGCTAGAAGTGCTAATCGAAATGATCATATATTCTTCGGAACCTAACATTGGGAAAGAGCAATTGTCAACTTCTAACAATTGGTATAACAATTGGTATCACTAACAATTGGTATCACCCATAATCTGGAATCCCAAAGAATACTGAAGATGCGCAGATTGATCCAGATTGAATGATTGCAATGCAAGATGATCTCAATCAGTTAGAAGGCAGAAACCACTGAAGCTGGAACCCAGACCACTAAAGTCGAAGCTGAAATTGGTACAGTAAGGGTTCTCAGAAACTGGATGACTATTGGCATTGTTATGAGGAGCAAAGCCAAACTGGTTGCTACAGGACTTTAAAGCAGAAGGTATCGACGATGATGGAAACAGAATCTTCGGGACTTTCTAGATCAAGCAGTAAGCACCAGTGACGAGACTTGATCCTTTGGGACTCATCAATGGGGACCTAACAATTTTTAGGGATCCAACGATTAGGACCTAACAATTCTCTAGCACATGTGGAGCATTCAAGCATGAAGATCTATCAGATGAATGTGAACAAGTGCACTCCTGAATGGTGAGCTAGAAGATGAAGGTGCAGATCCATTACAATTTGTATATCATTCTCTTCGCAAGCTTTTCTATGACGGAGGTAAGGATTCAAGCAAAACGTCAAGGACATGGTATGACTCTCTAACTGTTAATTACTTAAAAGTAATTTTACATTTGAGTTGTTATGCATATCTCTCTAGAAATGCAAGGCACACACAATGTCACATATATGTGCAAGTATACCTTAATTCTCGATATGCCTATGTGCAAGGTTCCAAATGGATACTAGAGAATCTTATCTTATAGCTAAGTTACGAATTGATAGATATCTTAGGGGATTACCAATTCTTGGAATCTGGGACCCTTAAGATAATAGGTTTAACCTAATTGGCTATATAGATATAGATAACGCAGGTTGTACGAAAGACAGGGAAGTCATTCCTAGAAGCTGTCAAATTCTAGCAACTCTGTTGAAGCTCTTAACACCACTGAAGGAACAAACGCATGGACACCAGGTATCATTTCTTTTGAGAGCTGTCCATAGTCGAATAACTTGCAGATTTTTGCTAAATGACTTGATGAATTTATTTTATCTAAGTTGGTTAGTAAACTTGGGATATTATTTATATGCATATTTGTTGAAAATCCCATCTGTAAGGAATTCTTAAATGAGTTCACAAGTATTACTTTTTCCCTATCCAAAGGACTTGTGAATTTATTTGAAATCCAGATCCTCATACTTTTTGTTATTAGTTTAATTATCATGCTTACAATGTTTCATGCATGAGTGGTAGTTAAATTACTTAGCATAAGTAAGAAGCATAATTATTTGTATGTGGTAAATTTTTAGTGAGTATTAGTCAATGATATCTTGCTTAATTGCTCTGATATTTTGCTCTGATATTCTTAAATATTTTATTACAAATAATTGTGATACTTTTGATATTAGTGACGGTATTTAGAATTTCTGTTCTAAATAAACAATGCATATTTTAAAACGCACTAATATTGAAAGATGAAGTATTTTCTAAGTTATGTGTATGAAATACTTAATATTTTATATACTTAGAAAATATTTCTAAATTGATTTTATTGCGAGGAGTTGTAAAAAGAATCACAAGTATTACTTTTTCCCTATATAAAGGACTTGTGAATTTCTTTTCAACTATTACCTCGAGCTTACGTATATCAATTAGTAATTGTTATGAGCACGCTTACAATGTGCAAAGTAACAATTATTAGATATGGCGTAGGAAGTTAGATGCTAATATTCAATCCAATGAATATTTTAGTATTTAGCGAATTTATTTTATCTTATTAAAATTATGGATTGAAGCAATTCAATGATTATTAGTTTCATAATTTTGATTTGATAAAATAACAGAAGCATAGTTTCTTGCATTCGTGCACTTAACTGTGATATTTTTAATATTAGTGATAATACAACTTAATGTTTATTTAAAATCACTAATAATAAAAATATATTACAATGCTTATTGTTATGCTGAATGATTGCCATGTTTAGTTGATATATATGCATGTGATTGGCAAGTACTTAGTATAGCATAAGTATTTAATTTATTTTGATTTATTTAAATCATGATGATATAAAACAATTCAGTGAAATATCTGTTCCATGATTTAAGTAAATTAAAATAAATTCGCAGCATAATTATTCGTAGTATAAATATTCTCTTTTATTACTTTGTGATAATTGAATAATATTTTATTACAAAATAATTGTGATATATTGGTACTAATGGATTTACTTAGTTTATTCTTAGCAACAATTGGTATCAATATATATTTAGTTTTCTTTCTTTGACTGGTTACGATCTTGAATGTATTTAAAAGAAATTTTTGTCTATTTCTTTTTCAAAATGTTTTATGCAAAGATACATTCATTTTTCTAATCAGTTTTAGTTAAGAAAACTTAAGAATTCTTTTTCAAAACTTCTCTTTTGAAAAACTTTTCTTTAGGATAATCTTTCGTTTTCTCTCGAAACTTTATCCTCTCCCAAAAGCTTGTTTAAATGTTTTATCTAACAAAGCTTTTTCTCTTTTTCGAAAATTGTTTTAACTTCAAGGTACCAATCACTTGTAAAATGATGTGTTTTTAAACTCTTGTTTCAGTGTATGTTTCACATTGATTCATAGTACCAAAACAGTGATTGTTGCTTTGAAGGCCTAGTACTGTTTTGTTAAGCATTCATCCTAACCCTAATTGTCATGTTTTTATTTTAAGTCGGGGATACTATCAGGCAGACGAAAATGATGTAAATCATAATTGCATTATGAGTCGGAAAATCATTATCTTCTATCTGATAAGGATGTTTTGCAAAATTGTTTTCAAAACATACAGTGCCTAGGTTTAATGGAAAAGAGTCATTTTATTGAGATATAATTTGGTAAGAGAGTGGAACTTCTTATTTGGTGTAAATTCCCGCGTTTTATTATGGGAAGTTTGCCTTATAAGAAATTCATAGGGATAGATTTTTTCTCTGATACACATTCCCGCGTTTTATTATGGGATAAGTATTTTAATGAAAATTTCTATTGATGTCATGCTCTTAAATGTCAAATCTTTAGAACCGACAAAACTCTTTTATTAAAAGTGCTTTAATGAAATCCATTACCATTCCTTCATATATTTTTCTTTCTCCTTGAGATGAAAAATATGTTTTGGAATGTTAAAGTGATTATCTTTTTATCTTTTAAAAAAAATGATTTTATCCGTTTAGCCCCCAGTGGCTACAGAAGCTGGCCAGGAGGTTGAAAACCCATCAATCTCTGACCCAGGCCTTAATACCAAACACTCATTTCATCCACTTCCATATATTAACCCTTGGAGTTATAAGGAACACTTGTTATTTAGAGGTTGATAAGGGAGAAACTGCACTTGATGCAGCAAATAAGGATGAAGTCGGCAGTGCACCCACAGCTCTACCTCCATCGAAGTAAAGGAGTATATAACTGAGGTATCTGTAAGCTCATCTGTATCTTCTCAAAAGGATGCAGAGCTGAAAAGGCAATAAAACTGTCTCTGGAATCATTCTCTCAATAGGGTGAGTCCATTGAAATTCGCTCGTCAGCCAGAGCATCTTGTAATGAGTCAAGCACACCACCGGCGCTCACGCTGATGGTAAGCCTAAACAGATATATACTAGGAACCTTATATAATTTTTGGGACCTAACAATCCTAACAGTTATACTAGGGGCCTAACAATTGGACACATTGCAAGGCGTGCACAGTGTGAGGTATAGGCATGTTAACAAACACCCGTCATTGGGTTACGAGGGAAACGTAGACTCTAATTTGCCATTCATTACATTGTCTACTACGTCGCCCCTCCTGGAAGGAACATTTCCAGATCCTGAAAAGGAATGTCCACCTCCCGTTTACGGAGAAGGTGTGAGGCAACTCCTTGATAGAACAAGGCAGGATTCCCAAAAAGATTTTAAAATCTTGGGATAACCCATCTCAAAGAGGTGAGGCTCCACTAGACAGTGATTTAGCAATTGCTATTGAGTCTGGTGTGGGACAGTGCTTATGCATGATAGATCAAGAACACCTCTACGAGGCAATTCCCCACTTGATAGTGATTCAGTTCATTCTGATGAATCAGGTGTTGGGAATGTATGAATTGACGGATTTCACTTGCAGGTACAGAAGGCTAAATTTGGAATGCAGAGTGAAAGTGAGAGAGAGAAACACTTGAGTGAAAGTGAGGGAGAGATACACTTGAGTGAGAGATAGGGAGAGAAAGAGTGAAACACTTCTAAGTGCTCGACACTTGAGTGTAAACACCAACAGAACGTAGTAGAAGTGAGGAAACCACAAGCCAAACACTTACCCTTGCTACTTGCTACTTCTGGAAGAAAAGTTACTATATTTTTTCCCGTTCAACGACAGACGAGAACCTTCTTTGGAAGACAAACCATTAATCAATGGGCTATTGGAGGATTCCTCAACTAAGGGGGAGAATTTATAAGAAGAAAAAGTAGAAGTTACTAGTCTTATCTTCGTACTTGGGAAATGTTAATAATCCTAAAGGGGTTCGTATTAGGTTCGTATCCTGGAAGATCTTTATAATAAAAGGGTTTGATCCTAGTTCGATCCTTGGGAGAAGTTAATATACTTAGGGGGAGATTTTAGACACGAAGAAGAAAATCTTATCTTCTGATCCTGAGGGGAAACAACAGATATATGGGAGAATCAAGAAGCTGTAATTCTATACCTGGAAGAACAGAGATGACTATTCCATTGATTTTCTAAAAGGAGAAGAAGAATAAGAAGGAGAATCACATTCGTAGGGGGAGAACATCAATTGAGCTATGTTCAGTATTGATTGAAGACATACCCAAGAATAATGATTCTTATGAAGCTCTGTTCGTGATAAGTTCTTTAAGTTTACACTATGAAGGATTTTGAAACGGAGAAAGCTCAAACAGACAGAAATGAAGATGATACAACTTGAATATCAGTTCAGTGTCAGAGGAACAAGCATCTTTCATTTCAGTTACAGAAGAAATCTGGAAATGCATTATCTGATCCAGAAAAACCAGTAGCATTATTTACAAGTCCAGGACGATTACTTTTTCTAGTTGTTAGTTGAGTTATCCTCCCTAGGTGATTTGTTTGCTAAAGTTTAACAATCAAATAGGGGGAGATTGTTGGTGATTACAAAGCTGTATGTATAGTAATCATGATAACTCAACACTAGAACAGGACAAGTAAATAATACTACGCCTACACAGAAATCAGGAAGAAATGAAGACAAGGCAGATACAGTGAATCAAGACATTAGAAGAAGTTTTGAAGTCTACTACAGGTCACTGAAAGAAGTTCATTTAGATGTTCATGCCTCAGTGAAGAACAATGTTTAAAGACTTTCAGGGTTTCAGATAAGTGTTGAAGATTCAGTATTGCAGTGCCACTAACAGATTTCAGTGTAGTAGCATTGATTGGAAATAGGCAATGTTCGAAGCATAGGAATCCAGAAGGGTGAAGACAAAGGTTAAAGAAGACAGCTGCAGTCTTGAACTGGATTGTAGTAATGAAGACGTTGTCGAAGTACCAGAAAAGATTCCAGTGAAATTACATGTCTATCAACAGTCAGTGTTTTGAAGCAATGCAACAGTCCTAGCTTACTCAGCTGAAACAGAAAAGAAATCAAGGGAACTCAATTCAGTGTTAGTCGTTTGTGAACCAGACCAGTGCACTAAGCGTCAGCACAACAAGAAGAGAATTACCTTGATTAATCATAAGAAAATCAGTTGATCAAGCCAAGCCAAGGAGTGAAATAAAGTGGTAAATACTTCAAGCATTTCAAAGAAATATGCTAAGGCAAGTATTACTACATAAGGTGGATTAATACTCTTGAAGCAATGGAGAGGCGCAACACATATATTTCCAGGTGCAAGAAAATGTCAAGGAAATGTTAAGTGGCGCCTACACAGTGAAGCAAGAGTGCAGGCGCAACTAATATATCCAAAGCTCAGGAAATATGTTGAACTTAGAATCTATATCATGAGTGGCGCCTATACAGGGGAAGCAGTGTATAGGCGCAACATATCTTGTCCAAGGCACAAAAGATTCTAAGGCATGAGTGGCGCCATCACAGTGATAACAGAGTAGAGGCGCAACTCAGCTGCTCTAAAGTTTCTAAGGCAAAGACAGTGTATGAGTGGCGCCTACACAGTGCAACAAGAGTGTAGGCGCAACTCACATACTAGGCGCAACATGCTGTGAAGTTTCTAAGGCATGAGTGGCGCCTATACAGGGTAACCACTGTATAGGCGCAACTCACATTCAAGGCGCAACTCAAAGTCACAGACGCAACTCAGCTTCCATACACCACTCACACTCTTAAGGCGCAACTCAGGGACTTAAGCAATTGTGAAGCAAATCAATTCTATTGATTTGAAAAGTCTACACTATATTAAATAAAATGAATTATTCATTTTGTTTAATACGGTTGGTGGAGACACAGCCAATCAAGAGAGAGGCAGTGAGATATTTCGAAGCCGGAGAAGAAGAAGTCACCATGCCAAATCTATACCTTCTTCTCCTGGGTTTTACATTTTAGCCGGTTAAATATGTCTCAAATGTTTAGGGCTACTGTAAAACACTCACTGTTAGCTTGATTCCGTTACTATTAAATACTGTCAAACATTGTAATAGGGATCTAGCTTTATCTCTCTAGAAGCAAAGAACTAATCAGTTCTTTGGAAGCCAGTTATATTTTTAACTGGGTGTAGCAAAACCTCAGGGATTAATACAAAAGTAATATTCCCCGAAACCTGTCTCGCATTTAATTACTTGCTAATTTTCTAGTGCATTATTTGTCAATTCCTAAACACAGAAAATTAGTAAGCCCGCCTCCTAAACAGCTAAACACTCCCGAACACGAGCCCACTAACCGAACTCTAAATCATATATCCGCAAAAGATTCGAAAGAATTTTTTGATTTAGTGAGTATCGTATTCAACCCCCCTTCTACGATACTTCCGGGACCTAACATATATCCTTTGGTGGAATCAGTTGAAGATCCAGGGCAATATCAGACTAAATCTCAAGTCTTGGATTTTCTTACAACCTATGAAGCCCTAAGGAAGATAATGGAACAGGAGCTACAAATGTCTGCACAGGATGTGGTCAAAAATCTATACAGCTACCTATTCAACTCTTCATTACAAGTACAAGCAGCTGGGCTCATAGAAGGCAAGACAAATGAAGTTCTCAAAGCACTAGGTGTGCCAGACTCTGAACAGCAAATTTCAAAGAAGCCTAAAAGGCTTAAGGTCCACATAAGGAGGGAATCAGAGTATGTTGCCGAGTTGGAAACTGAGATTGAGCAACCAGTTTTTGACTATGAAGCAATTTGGGATAATGAAATTACCTACAGGACAGCCATTTAATGGATTTCTCATGTTCAACCTCTGTCAAGACAGGTGGTTGACTTTCTAGTCCACATTGTAGGAAAGGTGGCCAACGAATACATCTATACAACCTATGAAGGTAGATTGGATCAACTCAAGGGCTCATATTATTAGAAGATTGCAAGGGAACTGCAGGACTCCTTTAACATGACTCTTTCCCAGGCCATTAATGTCATCCATGCAAGGACTTTTCTAAATAAACACTTGGATGCATTGACCATGGAAGAACCACAGGAGGTAGCAAGTAGTGCAAGGTAGTTGGAGGATGGGACTAGTGCACCAGTGGTGACTAGTGATAAAGATGCTCAGTCTGCCTCACCCACACAAGAACCACCTAGTCAGAGGTTGGGTGATAGTGGGGCAGGGGAGTATGCTGTTAGGCCCTCCTTGACAACTCACCAAAAAGCTGATGAGAACCCCAATGATATGGGAGGACAAACTCTGATTGATGCTCATGAAGAAATTTCCAAATCTATTCTATCAGAGTCTATCCACCTTGAGGGGGAGTCTCATGCACCAACAGTCAAAGATGGTGACACTCAGACTCTGGTTTCTAATGAAGTCATACTGAAGCAGTCAAAGTCTAGAGTAGACCCTGAGACTGGAATACTGGAGCCAACAGACTCTGAAAAGAAAGAAGATGATTGTAAGGGTTCAGACTCTGTTGCTGCTCACCCCTTGGTGGAAACCCCTAGCCTTCAGACATTTGAAGGGTTTCCCCTCCATCAAGGAGGTTCAGGTATTGTAGCACATAATTCTTCTCTCAACCCCTCTTCTGTAGGATTTTTGAGTGCACCTTCCAAATTGAGTGAAAAAATAATAATAATAATAATTGAGAGGCTGGCACTGGACCAGGCAAAAGGAGAGGTAGATACGGCTGTAGAGAGCCTGAGTGAGAATGAGAGAGTGGGTGCCCAACCCCACTGTGAGGATGAGAGATTAGGGTATCCTGAACCTAGCTTTACTTATTGGGATCAAGATTTTCCACAGAGTTGGTCCAATGAGTTGAAGCAGGGGATGGATGAAAATTCATTTTTGTTGTTTGACAGAATTCACTCCCTTAACTTATTCACAGAAGTAGCTTTCAAGGATGCTATTGCTGATATTACTACCACTCAAGCTTCTCTCCAAACAACAGTCTCTGACTTAACCACAAAGGTTAATTCAGTAGTTGCAGCACAGTTCACTTTCTCCACAGTCTTAGCACAGATTCTTTTGGTTGTCACAGGTGGTGATGATGTCAAAAAGGGGGAGAAGAAAAGTGATTCAAGAAAGGTGATTCCTCCAGGAGAAACAAATAAGAAATGATTATTTTATACTGTTCTAGATTAATTATTTCATTTTTTAGTTTTGACATCATCAAATCTTGATTTATGCTTCATTGTTTATAAAGCATAAATAGGGGGAGATTGTTAGGAATATATTAATTTGATGATGTACAAAATACTAGAACAGGATTTAGCACAGTCTATCTGCAAGAATCAATCAACGGATATCTATCTGCAAGAAGCAATCGACTGATAAATATCGATCGATAAGTCATCAACTGATAATAAGCCATCGACTGATAAAGCCAATCGAGAAGTCATCGATCGAGAACTCAAGTCATCAACTGATATTTATCAATCGAGAACTCAAGTCATCAACTGATATTTATCAATCGAGAACTCAAGTCATCAACTGATATTTATCAATCGAGAACTCGACAACATATATTTCCTGATCGAGAACTCATCAACGGATATATAGTCATCAACGGATATTTATTGATCGAGAAGTCATCAACGGATATTTACCAATCGAGAAGTCTCACAAGTACTCGATTGATTAGCTCACAGCCTGACTTCTCGAAGCTTAAAGGAGATGAGTATTCGGTTGATTCAAACAGCTAGTTTAAAGGAAAGTCTTCGAAGATCAAAACAAATTTATTGCAGATATGCTATGGGAAGGAAAGGGAAAATTAAGGAAGCTGTCGGTCAGAGTTTACTCTATCAGAGAATACTCGATCAGAGTTTACTCTAACAGAGAATGCTCTATCAGAGATTATCAACCGACAGAGTTTATCAGAAAAGGAAACAGACAAATCAGAGTCTGATTTGGATAGTAAGAAGGAATTCAAGTGCAAGTCTAATTACCTTATTAAATCTATTCTTATCATAATCTGTTTTGTAATTGTATTTGTAGCTGTGTCTATATAAACACAGAGATAGGTTATAATTCAATATCGAATTAAGAATTTATATAAAAGCAATATCTTGTAACCTAGCAGCTCTTAAGAACTTTATATCTTGAGAGAGTTTTGTATTCAAGTTCATTATTAATACAAAACAGTATTCCATTCAACATACTTGTGTTCATAATCGATTTACAGGCACTATTACATTCAACCCCCCTTCTGTAATAGATTGATTATTCTGGGAAACAATATATTTAGCTAACTTGCATAATTATTAATTTTAAAAATTGCGAATTCTAAAAAAAAGAAAAATTTGCAAAAAAATAAAATAACTCAACTCATTTTATAAACATACTTAAAACAGTTTTCTAATAATTATTAAATATAAAATTTTGGCAAACATTTTCAAACGCGCTCCTAGTTAAATCTAAGTTGCCACGGATTAGTCAACTCACAAATTAATTTGTTCAAGTCGCACTGAGTGATTTACTTTACTCTAGCAAGTAGCCAAGTGTGTCATGTAGCAATAATTAATCGTCTCTTCTTTAGAAAATTTATTATGCAGATTTAATTTTTTTTCCAACTTGCGTCTCTAAAAAATGTTATTATTGATGCGGTAGACAGTGGATGATGTCGGAGAAAATATCCCAAAGATAGATTTTACAAACTTATGATTTTATAGAACAATACTACGTAATATATTTACTTAGAATGCGTAAATCAAAATAAACATTAACCATATTTTACATGTTTTTAAACTACTGTTTCCTAAATTCGTTTTTAAGCGGACAAGAATTAGTTTTCGATAAAAATGTAAAAGCGAAAATAGAGAGGATGCATAATGATATTATTAAATATTAATATTAGTATATAGTCATTCCTTGTTCTTAATAATATCGCTAATGTTGAAATTTTAATATTTTTTATTTTGCATTTTGCTATATTAATGAATGAAATAAAAAGTAATATGTTTAAAAAATATTAGTATAAGTTTGAATGAATAATGTTAACTTTCAAATTTTTTTAAGTACACTTTGGGTCTTAAGACTCCTAGTTTGTAGTATGTAGTTTGTAGTTTGTACCATCAGTTCTGGACATGGAGATGTTTTTTTGTTGTAGCGACTAGAAACTAGGAAGTGATCAACCACAGATGGCGGATTTTGGAGAGACCTTTCTGCTATGGAGTTGGACCAGTATAGAGCAAGAAAATATTAGACCAGATGTAGAAAGTTAAGATAGATTAGAGGAAAATCGTTATATTGCCTATTACATCATCATCCCGACTCGTCGGTTCTAATCACAAATGAGCTCATTTACGGAAACCGTTGGACTTGCTCTTAGAATATACGAATAAAATGCATAAAAGCTAATATTTTTAAATTGAAATTGCCTGTGTTTCCAGAGTTCCCGTAACCCCCTAAACAAACATGTGCTAGAATGCTCAAAAATGTGAATTATAGTTCATAGCATATATTTTTTGAAATAGCTTTACAGGTTATAACATGTGCTTGGTTTTTACTACCTTCCAAGTTGGCCAATCCACCATGGTGTCATTTAAGGCTTCTCATATGAATAACATATATTATTGCATTTGCATCCACTACCAATGCCTTTTTATTATGAAAATTCACTCATTCCTAATTAGCCTCAACCACAATGTTGTTGCAACTGCCGATAGGAACTTACTAATATCTTATTGATGTGCACCATCAGTTGCCTATCTCTTGCCAAACATTTTAAGCAAAACCATGACTACTTGAATTATAAAGCTAAGTCTCAACAACACACTCATCATACAAATTGCTAGTGTAAACCTATTTTTTTAACAAGTCCTTTATTATAATCAAATTAGATCTTCATCAAACTGATACAATCAACCTCAACTCATCCCCCATCAAAGCTAACCTAAGGGGAGTTCGTTTCAGATAGACTCATAGACCTACAAGAAATCAATTAACTCAACAAATAGAGCAGAAGTCCCAACACACACACACACAAAACCATGAACAATGCAAACAACACATCAAGCAAAACAAACATCCAGATCCATCACAAAAAATAAAGTTATCATAACAAAAAACTTAAAAAATTACAAAACTAAACCCCATTATAAATGAGAAAACAGTTTAACATCCCAATCAACGAGAAAAAAATAAACCAGCTTAATATCATATTATTAGTATTATTTTATTACAATATGGTTGATGCTTACATTGCTTTTGCAATCACGAGCCTTTATCCTCAAACTTCCAGAGGCACTGCACAACACTAGGCCAAATCTTTGGAATTATGAACTTCAGTTGGAGGACCAACCTTCTATTGTTTTACAAATGAACCATAACTTAGCAAAAAAGAAAAATGAACCACTATATAAGTTCCAAAGCTAATAATAGTTCTACTACCTAAAAGTAATTAAATACATATAATTACCCAATGTGTATAATCATCAACCGATATTCTTCTAATTTGAGGATGACCGTCAAACTAATCCTTATGAGAGCATTTTTCATGTCATTTGCAACTTTTTGTTTCATAATACGAAAGAACTCTAAACATATTATAAGCACACTTAAACCAATTAACACAAGAATTTGATCAAGTACAGGAATTATCATGCAATCAATGTGTTTCCTCGTATCACTCACAAAAACAACATCCAATGAAAATGCTTACAAGCCTCTGGTGTATCTTGTGCACCACATGAACCTGAGCTAGACAGGTATTGCATTGACTGCAATATGCCCAGGTGCAAACATTGTATCTCGCCCTCAGGTTCATGTGGTGCACATAATACGAAGGAGGTTTGTTGTTGTTCTTGTGAGAGACATGAGAAAAGACATTGACTGCACAAGTACATGAGTACATGATCAAATTTGAACTCTCCATATTGAATTGGTTTGACAACAATTTATTTTGGAGTTGGTAGAATATTTGATTAATGATCATATATACATAAGATACATATGTAATTAGTTATTTTAAGGCAGTAGCCAACTACTATTAAGTATTTTGAAAATTATCATAGTGGTCCTGATCAGTCTCATCAGTAATCCCCTTCCTCGCAGAAACTGCACAATGGAGCAAAGAGTTTATCATCACATAAGCAAAAACAATATAGAAATTAGATCCAATGAATATATAAACTTGTAATACTAAGTGCACTATAATGGTAAGGAAAGATAACAAATATGTAAATAGAATAGTTATAATTTAAAAAAAATGCATACAGCATTCATGAAAGTTTAAGTGGTGTGAGCAAATTTTCATGTTATCTTTTTCGTTCTTTGTAGTTAACCTGGAGGACAAGAGGACGTGCATCGATCGATTTGCATGGTTTTGAAGTCACAAACAAATAATCTGTTGTGGGTATATTTAAAATCGCAACCAAACCAATTAATTGACTTTCAAAGAGGTTCAGTTTCCATCCGGACCAAATGCCGATTCTTCAGCCAAGTTCAGTAACAATCAAGGACCAAACGCCGATTCTTCTGAAATCTAAGCGGAAGTGGCCTTCTGTAAACAAAAACAATAAATTCAATACACATATTTAATGAAAATCAAAGATGAGAATCTATTAATGATACAGAATCAAGAGCAAAATAGAAATTAGACCTTCCAAGGGAAAAAAGATTAGAAGCTAGATAGAAGCGGCCACATCAAAAGAAGGATTTTTGATACATAGTTGATGAAGATATGAGATTAACATGAATGATGCTCGATAAACAAAAAAAAGAATAAAGAAAAGAAGACAACTGGTAACTATTTTATAGATGCAAACTTCATATGCTTAGTTGAGAGGAGATAAAAAGAGGCGATGCGGGTTGAAGAGAACAATGAAAACCCCTAATAAATCATAGTTAAGCTCAACCATATATAGTGTGATATACATTTCTACTAATTTGGGCATAGCTTCATAAATGGGCCACATAATATAAAGCCCGGCAAGATTACATACTGTACAATTGGCGAAATCTATGATGTTTATCTCTAGGTCGGTTTGGTTATATCAGCTGGTGGTAATATATAACCCGAAACCGACCCATTCAATTTGGTTATCTAAAATCCAATGCTGAAACTGAAGTAAACCAATTTGTCTGTGAAATAGTTTGGATGGTTTTTGAAAAATAATGTTCAGACCTAACGTTAAGAATCCCGTCATGATACAATTGTTAAGTCATTATGCATACTTTATTGTGGTTAACTATATTGTAGATGGTGGAAATTCTAGTAGGAAGTATTACCAGATTCATGAGGTGAAGGTCCATTCCGACAGCACTTTCCAGCACAGATGATTTCCCATACCTCTAAAGAAAATTCACAGCATACATGAGAAAAATACAATGCAAAGTAGTAAACCTGAAAACAAACGTTAACTCAATAGATTAGAGTAATAAAACAAGTAAACTACAAAGGGTTATATAGACAGACAAGGAAATTATGACATCAAGTTCAAAAGCAGGAAGAGTATTTAGTAATTTAAACAGAACAAACTAATTACATACTCTAATCCTGTTTGGACTAATCAATGATGGTAGCAGACTAGCAGATATTAGCTCAACTTTTACCCAAAAGAGAACAAATTACAATAGAGTACCAGTCAACAGCCTGTATATGTAAACCACAAAATTTTACAAAATTAGATAATCTACTGATTCAGCTTATTACGCTAACAATATCCTGTGATAACAACAAAATTAAGCAAATCTACGACAAAATCCAAACAGTTTCTATTAGCATAAATATTAGATAAAGACTATGGATATATACAAATATATATGGGGAAGAGAGACGGAAAGGTGACCTGGCCACCAATGACAGGGATGAAAGGCAAAGTGTGACAACTTCAAGAGGGTTGCATGAGGGGGAGAGAATTTGAGAGAAAAAAAAAGGTGTAGTAAGTAACTAATGCAAAAACCAAATATCCATAAGTGTTTTTAATATCTTGTGCAATGGGCTGCTAAGACAATGGTCTAACAGTTCTTTGATAGGATGAGAATAATAAACCATTGGGTCGAAAGGGGGAAACGTAAAGCCCTTACTGGTGTGACGTGCGAGTACAATCTTTTGGTTTCTCATCACGGAATCCCAAGCAGTTAACCTGTGGGCGCACAAAGCAAGATGAAAAATTGGACTATTCAGTGGGAATTGGAGTATCCAATTTGTAGTTTAAAAAACTACATTAGATTAGTAAGTTGAGATCCAGAATACCTTATTAATCATCACGAGTAACAAAGAATCATATAAACAAACTTGCTCACAAGATTCAACTACAAAGTCCTAGAGGGAGACCTGGTTCATAGTTAAATTTGAGATGCCATTCTTCACTGTATCATACTCCCTCTGTCCCATTTTAATTGGCTGAGTTACTATATTAGTTTGTTCCAAAAACTTGTCTAGTTTCCTTTAATATAAATTTGAATTCTACTAATACCCCTATTAATTATGCATTGGTAATCTTCAATTTAGCTTATTCAATGCAAAAACTACTCCCCTACTCAATTTACTATGTGTTGTTTATTCATAAATCACATATACATTAATGGAGTAACAAGGATATTATAGTCAATATAAAGATAAAATTTACTTTTTCTTAATCTGTGTGCAAAAGTCAAACAAGCCAAATTAAATGGGGTGGAGGGAGTATTTAACAGTTAACACGCTCATTTATAAAGTGGCTCTCATACTTACACCACACGTACACATGGACAAACGACCACTTTCTCATTCCCTCAATACACACTAAAGCCCCTGCTACAAAATGCTGGTATCCCACACCCCAGACCAGTACTCACTTTAAAAATGCTATAACGTTGAAGTTAGAAGACTTTTTGTCTTCTCTTTCTCCTTTTGCACATCTCTTTTTTCTTATATTTTCTTCTTCTCTTCGATGAGTTATGAAAATTAAAGATGAGATGAAGTGTCCATTTTCTAGATAGCATTCAGATCCGGATCCAAGAGTCCGTGTCCGTGTCGTTTCGACACGGGTACGGACGGGTTCGCCGGAGAGTCCGAACATCACAACAATAGTTTATGGGTATTATTGGAAGTCAAAAACAAATTGTGTACCACTGAAAAGGACAATTGTACGAGGGTATCATTGAGAATATCCCTTAAAATATTGTTAAAATTTAAAACATTTGTAACAATTTAACTTTTCTTTTCAAATCTGATTTGGGGGGAAAAATTACCCACCCGCCTCTTTGGCTGACATGTTACATAGTTGCATCAAATTATATGTATAGACACCTTTTGAAAGGGGATATTTGGAAAACACACAATAGCTCCATCCCAACACATATTCAATCCAAAAACAATATTTAGTCTTTCACATGAATACTTTGCCACTTTTGCTTTTAACCATTTTTCATATTTCCTCTCACATTTTAGTGAAGGGTCCCTATCCCCAACAATTTATCCGTGATTTTTTCATAGTGGATAAGATTAACCCTAAATCATTTTTCAGGACCAACTCCCTTTTGAAATGAAAATACAATCTTAATGAACATGTGAAAGTTACTTGAATGTTCTCAACAACAAAATCCATATTCGAGTGTAAATATACATCCATTATAAGATAAATTTCTAGATGAAACTTATCACTAAAGCATCATATATAAAACACAAACTAAAAACAATCAAGAATACTAACCTGAAGATAGATGACAAAATTCAGTTGATAGCTAACATAGTAGGAAAATCTCAGAACTCTAGAATCTTGGATGATTGGCTACAAAAAGAAATTACAATATTGTCAAATCCCATAAACTAAATAATCAAATATCGAGCACCATTGTATAGCCCAAATAATAAAAACGTATCCTCACTCTCTCAAAAATTTTCAGAACCTATATGAATTTATAAAATTATAAGCCTGTTTATTAAAAAAACTAATCAAATGTTTGTGCATGAAAGTTTGATACACAAATATATGCGTATATAATACATACAATTCATGGGTATCACCTGTTTGATCTTAACAAGGTAATTTCGCGGGAGGTACGGTATTGTTACCCAAGGCCGAGGATCATCAAAGGCTTTTGACATTTTAAAAATGCGTTTTTTTATAGTAAGTAAAAAGGTAAAAATGAAGAGAAAATAATATGAAGTTACAATTGGAATAAAATACTTTTTTTATTTACAGTGTATGAAAATATGATATAAAAATATATGAATCACAAATAAATTGGAAATGATTTTCATATTTAAGTATCTGAATTTGAAAACAAATAAAATATGAATTTAATATTTAAGTATACAAATATGGAAATACAGCCTTACTCTATGTTTTGTTGGTTTAAAAAAAAATCAATTGGAGTAGAATTTTTCTGCTAATGGCTGTTTTTATACATTCAAATAAGGTTTTAATTCGATTAGGAGACTTGATAAGATAGTAAAAAGATTTTGATTCAATTTGAAATTTAATAGGTGAATATAAATTTAAAATAGATATGGAATTCGATTTACCAAATTCGATTATATAAAATTAAATATATAAAATAATATTAATTATACATAACTAGATTAGTTTTTAATTTCTTGATTTGCATGAATTTTTTTCTTAATCAAATAATTTTATCCATTTTTTACGTAAATTATTACATTATTTATGTTAACTTTCCACGTACCACATATATTTGACTTGGGCTGATAAGTTATCTCCACTTATATGTAAAAGAAAATTTTATACAATTACAGAGAAAATTTTATACAATTACAAAAATATCTGTACTAAAAAACAGTTGCGGTCTTAGTTAATTTTCATGATATAATTTCAGAAATAATAACATCTTTTTCCAAAGATTCAAAATGTTGTGTACTTTTTGCTAGATCTAAAGGTTATATACTTAATTATGAAAGTTAAATCTTCTTCTAATTTTTCAATATCACATGCGGTTTTTCTTTTTTATATCATCTTAAATATTTTAAATTTGTGAAATATTATTTACATAAATATATTTATATACATTATAACTAGTAGTATCAAAGCAATCCACGTCAGGAGAAAATGGCTCCAACTTTATTCGAGTCCAAACTATATAACAAGTTTTGGACAAACATAACATACCATGAACACTTCGATTACAGATGGCTTATAGCTAAAACCAAGTCTTAACATGAGCACAGAGAGTCTAATGCATAACCATATCCCTCACAACCTAACACAACCAACTTTGCTTCTACACGCTAACAGAGGTGCAACCAACTTTGCTTCTACATGTTAACAGAGGTATCCCGGACCTGAAACAATGTGAAAAGGCAATGATTAGTCCATCCGGAGAGTAAAACAACAAAATTGCATGTTTTTTTTTTTTGACGAAAAACAAAATTGCATGTTTAAGACATAAAAAACAGTAAACACAGCACCGAACACGCAAACAATAAGAGCATTTTCATTGGTATCCAATTTTAAACAAATTTCTTCAAATTGTAAAAATGACTAATATCACTCACCTGGGACATTTCATATCCATCCATCTTAGAAGCATTTTCTGTGAACAATTGAAGGACCGGATTCATCATACTCTGCCTTGGTGATCCACATCTGAGCCAATATGATAATCAAGATATGAAGAGAATTTTATAATGTACAAACAACAATCATGAGTTCTAAAGAAGAGATTATAACCTGCTGGAAAGTACTAAGAGATGCCAGGATCGAACCCCCTATCCATACACTGTACTTTCTTTCAGGTGGTGCCACAATTTTAATCTTCATGCTGCTAGGAGCAAGAGCAGCTATTTCTTTTCTCATTCGGTCAGCAATACCAGGAAACATAGTAGAGCCACCACTGAGAACAATATTTCCATACAAATCTCTCCTAATGTCAACATCAGACTTCATGATCGAGTTGTAAATCGTTTCATGAACTCCTGCAACTTCCATTCCAATCAGTGATGGCTGGAACAAGACTTCTGGACAACGAAACCTCTCCGCTCCAATAGTGATCACCTGTCCATCTGGAAGCTCATAACTCTTCTCGATTGAGGAGCTGCTCCTAGCTATCTCCAACTCCTGCTCAAAGTCAATAGCAACATAAGAAAGCTTCTCCTTAACGTCCCGAACAATTTCCCTTTCTGCAGTAGTCGTGAACATGTAACCTCTTTCAGTAAGAATTTTCATGAGATAATCTGTGAGATCACGACCAGCAAGATCCAAGCGAAGGATAGCATGGGGAAGGGCATATCCCTCATAAATTGGAACTGTGTGACTCACTCCATCACCAGAATCAAGCACAATACCTGTGTAAAAACACCATGTGATCATGAGTGCGTTCCACAATTTTTAATCTATAGTGAAATAGTGATGTATACATAATACAATACTAACCAGTTGTTCGACCACTTGCATATAGAGAAAGAACTGCCTGGATAGCAACATACATTGCTGGCACATCGAATGTCTCAAACATGATTTGAGTCATCTTTTCTCTATTTGCTTTGGGATTAAGTGGTGCCTCGGTAAGAAGTGCTGGATGCTCTTCTGGACTAACACGAAGCTCGTTGTAGAAGGTATGATGCCAAATCTTCTCCATATCATCCCAACTGTTAACTATGCCATGTTCAATCGGGTACTTCAAAGTGAGGATACCTCTTTTTGATTGTGCTTCATCTCCAACATAAGCATCTTTCTGGCCCATTCCGACCATTACACCTGTATGACGAGGGCGGCCAACTATACTAGGGAACACTGCCCTCGGTGCATCATCACCAGCAAATCCAGCCTGTCAAATTAAAACACTAATATAAGATAAATTTACAGACTAGATATGGTGATTATTGTTCTAACAAAATAACAAAGATGTAAGCAAGTATCTTTTATTCCTCTAACCTTCACCATCCCAGTTCCATTGTCAACAACAAGTGGCTGAATTTACTCTGCATCAGCCATCTCAAACAAACTGCACTTAAAGAAAATATCCTCTGCAAAAGAGCAGTGTGTTAAGACAGTCTAGAAGCAACCAAAATATTGTAAATTCCAAATAATGGTATCGGGAGGCTACTCTTTGCTTTTTGGAACAATCATCATTAAATATGAATAATTTAAAGATTTCGTTGATGCTATCATAATCTGTCAAGTAAATATTCCTATTTATAGGACCGAAACAATAGTTTCCTGGTGTATATGTTATTAACATATTAGGTAGCCAGTAGTCAAGTAATGACTGCAAAAAGGTTAATTAGAAGATAAAAACGCTTATATGCATAATACATTCATGTTAATTTTTATCTCTTTGAGAAAAGAATGTTATTAAGGGTGGTAGTGCAAATCATAAAAAGGTAACATGACATTTTGAAGCTATAGGCAAGGCAAATAAAATAAAATGACACAGTTTAAAGCCACTAGCAAGAACCAAAAGTAAGAAACTTACAGGTCAGACAAATAGCTTCTTGTTTGCATCGATTAGTCTACAAAATCACTCTTAACTTGGGTCCACATTTAATTCAATACAATTGTAATTTAGTTTTCAGTGTTAATCTATCAATTTTACAGATTATGCATATGCTCTGCTAACACCAAATACTCTAATTAACAAGCTAGTCTATTGTCCTCAATTTCAAAACTCAATAGGTACCTACTAATAAAAATCCAATTTAAAGAAACTTCAAGAGGAGTATAAAGTATTGAACATGTAAAGCAAGGAGTAACACATTTAATCAGTTTAGCAAATAACAACAGAGTTGTAAAGGTAATTAATAGCAGATATATATTGAAATTCAATGAGGCTGGACCCCATGTCGGGAACCACCCCCAGGAAACTTTAAACCCAAAGATCAAACCAAAGTCTACAGACCTATATTTTATTCAATGAGTTTTCAGTTTCAATGTTAAATATATCTTTGTCGAAAAATCAAGTACACAGAGGCACAGACGATGCTTGAATCTATAAGTCGAAATTTTATGGTTTGACAATAAAAACTCAATAATCAACTACAGTTGCAGACTAATGGTCAAATATATATAAAAGCCATGAAAGCAGTGCTGAACGTGTGACCTCAAACAAAACTGGGATATAACAACTTCAATCATATTTGTACGCTTAAATTATAATTTAAAATAATGAATAGGCGATATATTTAATGAAATTAGACAGGGCTCGAGATTTAAGCTCAGACAATTAACCATAAAACAATTTGTAAAGAGTCCAAAGTCATACAATCAACATGCCCTGGAAGTGCTTACAATTGCCTCCAAACTAAATAAACATATATCAGTGAAAGTCACAAAAAAAATAAATCAGTGTACCAATTAAATTTTTTCATACTCTTTACCACTATACACCATATTTGCAACAAGTATTGTATTTAGTTTTACAAAGAAGACCATAACTACCAAAAATATAAATTAAAAAAAAACTAGAGATTTAAACACTAAGCAGTAGATAAATCACAACACAAACCATGTACGTGATTTACACACAAACCAAGAACAAGTATGTACATATTTAACTGCATGGAATCAAGTTTTGTAAGTAACAAAAAAGCAACAAGTACAATAGAAACTCATCAAGTGAAGCAGTTGAAACAAAAAGTACCTCGATCGATCAGCAGAGTAGGGTGGTGAGAGAAAGAGATGAGAGAGAGAGAGAGAGAGAGAGAGAGAGAGTGGGGAGGGAGGGAGGGTATATATGGAGACAAATATGGTAACGCACGTAGCAAAGACCGTGGCAAGAATATTGTCAAGAGAGAGAGGGTTTTTTTTGTAGTACTCAAACGTTGTTTATCCTTTCTTTTGGATGTGTCATTTTTATTTTTTTCCCTTATTACACTACCTTCTCTCTGTTTCTATTTCTTTAACTTTGTAATAAATATTTGATTACACTACTCTCGTTTTGGTAAATATTTTGCTGACAGATTATTTAATAAATTATATTTATTTCATACAATTGTTTTTGAAATTATTATATACAATTTATTTTATTTAAAATAATAGCGATAATAAATTAATAGAAGAATTATTATTATATTAAATAAAATTATAATTATTATACATAATTTTTAATTATTATCAAATTAATTCTTCTAATTAATCTTTTTAATAAATTTATATAAAATAAAAATTATATTATATTATTTGGCCAGATGATAATCTATTATAGAAGGGGTTGAATATAATAGACACCAAATAATCGACCAGGAATACAAGTATATAAAAGAAACACTGTTTTTTATTAATAATAATGAACTTGAATACAAAACTCTCTCAAGAAATTCACTGTTCTTGAGAGCTCCTAGGTTGAGAAAAATATAACTTGAATCAATGCTTAATGTTAACCTATTTCTGTGTTTATATAGACACAGTTACAATTCCAACTACAAGACAGATAATGAAAAGAATAGCAGGTAATTTGACTTGTATTTGAATTCCTTCTTAACTATCCAAATCATATTCTGATTTGTCTGTTTTCTTTACAAACTCTGATTGATAAACTCTATCGGTTTTTAATCTCTGATAGATCATTTTCTGTTAGAGTAAACTCTGATCGAGTATTCTCTCAGAGTGATAATAAATTAATAGAAAAATTATTATTATATTAAATAAAATTATAACTATTATACATAATTTTTAATTATTATCAAATTAATTCTTCTAATTAATCATTTTCAATAAATTTATATAAAATAAAAAATTATATTATATATTACTAAAAAAAATTTAATCCTAAAAAAATTTAATATCAAATATTAATATAATATATAAATTTTTATCTATTATTGATATATATATTATTCAGACTCGAAGTGAAATTGTATTTAGTATATATATTTATTTAATTTGTTCTCGTGTTATGATAAGTATTTTAAAATTAATAATGTAGGCCATAATCGATTAAATTTTTAAATATTTTAATTTTAATAATATATTTATAATCCGTAAGATATATGCAACTTCTTTAGTATTTTATAATTTTATTATATATATTAAAATTTTAGTATAAATGATAAATAATAAATTTCAGTTTAAATAAAATAAATTTAAATTTTTTAAATTAATAATATTATTATTTAATTTTAATATATTGTTTGCGAGATTCGCACCATACACTTCTTTTGGTAGTATTTATATTCTTTAGGATAAGTTTTTTATTATTATTCTATATGAATATTTTATATTAAAATAAATTTATATATAATTAAATTTAGGGTTTTTTTGAGAAATACCCGAGGATAAAAAATGTTTTGTAAAAATACTGACTTTTTTAAAAATATTTTGTAAAAATACCAATTTTTTGAATTAGTTTTGCAAAAATACGGTTTACAACTTTGCAACCATATTTGCAACTGTAATCAACCATATATCCTACTTTAAAATTTAGTAAATATAATTATTTTTTATTATATTTTTAAAAACAAGTTGGATCTAGTTGTTTTTTGTTGCAAACCATATTTTTGTAAAAAAAAATATCATAAGATGGTAAAATCGCAAAAAAACTTTAAAAAACTAGTATATTTGGTAATTTATGCTAATAAATACTCCCTTTCCTCTGTCATGTAAATATTGGTATGATTTGATTTTTAAAAGTCAAATTAACCTAATTTTAACCAATAATTGATAATTATTATTAAATATAAAAATTTTAAAAGTTAAATCATTAAAACTATATTTAATTTAATAATATATATAATTTTTAAAATATAAAAATAATATTGGACAATAAAGTATACTTTGCAGTCAAATTTCAAACAATTTAACTTTAAAAATTCAAAACATGTCAATATCTACGGCACAGAGAAAGTAAGATATATTCACATCAATAAAATTTGAGTAAATTGCAGTTTGCATCCTAAAACTTTGCTCAAATCTCACTTTAGCTATAAAACTTTAAATTATACCACTTTGCACCCCCAAATTTTCAGAGTTTTGCAACCCATTTATATTGGCCCGTTAAAATCAAATGTGAATGTTAAAGTTTTGCCGAATCGAACCGAGTTTTGCCCTAAACATGTAGAGTTTAATTTTTTTTTTTGACGAATCGAGCCAAGTCGAACTTTCTTGTCGTACAAAAAATGTGTCCGAACTCAAGCTCGTTAACGAATTAAGCCGCATTCGACCTTTTATCGAACAAAAATGAGATGAGCCGAACTCGAACTCTTAACAAATAGCTTGCAAATAGTAAAATTTTACAGGAAAAAATGTTCTAACCCACTTAATCCAACTAATTATCAATTTTTTACTCAACTCAAAATCAAATTCTAATCTATTATCCAAAATATTCAAATATTAAATATCTAGATTTTAATTTTAAACTATAAGCGCTAGACATATTATAAAAAATTGGAAAATATTCCATTTTTTTCGAGTTTTGACGAGCCGAGCTCGAACCGAGTTGTGTCAAACATACTAAAAGTAATCCTATTATAATTTAAATTTTTGGGATGTATACTGTTATAATTTAAACTTTTATAACCAAAGTGAGATTCAAACAAAATTATGGGATGTAAACTGCAATTTACTCAAATGGGACAATGTAAATGAGTCGCAAAAAACAGCGTTTCTGAAAATTTGGAGTGCAAACTGTTATAATTTAAAGTTTTATAGCCAAAGTGAGATTCGAGCAAAGTTTTGGGATGCAAATTGCAATTTACTCATAAAATTTATATATATACACATATTACATTCTCTCTCTGTCCCATTTTAATTGACTGAGTTACTATATTAGTTTTTCCCAAAAACTTGTCTAGTTTCCTTTAATATAAATTTAAATTCTACTAATTCCCTGTTAATTATACAATGATAATCTTCAATTTAGCTTATTCAATGTAAAAATTACTCCCCTACTCAATTTACTATGTAATGTTTATTCATAAATCACATATACATTAATGGATAGCAATATAAAGATAAAATTTACTTTTTTCTAATTTGTGTGCAAAAGACGAAGCCAAATAAAATAAAACGGAGGGACTAATTTATTACAATGGTATCTAAAAATATAGAGATCGATCCGAGACACAAGCAAAACAAGTTCTGAAAGCACCGAAACTCTTGCATTTTTCTGTTTCTCCTCCCATCCAAATTCAGGTACCATTTTCTCTTGTTCATATTCAATCACATATATTATACATCTCTATATACACACATGCACACAATCCAGTAACACAACAAAGACTTGCTGAATCAGTAAGAAAATCTATGGACCTTTTAAAAAAATATCTATTATCAATGCAATGTTTCATCGTCATTATGAATAATTTTTAATAGATATGCATTTTCTAAACTAAATGGTATGGTATGGTACATGCATTTTGTGTTGGTATATTGTACAAGGTATATTAATGTATGTATGTGTAGTTTATTAGTATCTGATATGGTTGAATAGGGATAAGATCATAGATAGTCACATAAGATGTATACTGTCATATAATAAAAGCCTTTTATGGTCATCGTAAAATGATCGTCTTTATGCAGGAAAATCGACAAGCTTTCAGGATTCGCGAATAATCGTCACAGCTATGTGAGTACATATATTAAATTTAATTTGTAATTATTACTTGTGATGTTATCGAATTTTATGTGAAATGAGTTGATGCATTTGTGACTTGTAAATTGTGTATCCTGTTCAGTTACACCGGAAAAAGTTTAGTTTAGGCGGTAAATAGTTCATTAGTTATTCCCAGTTAAGCACGGCCTTTATTATGATTAACATATAAACTTATGATGAGCTTTTTTTAGTTAAGGTCAACTACAAAGTACAAACATTTAAATACTCTGACACATATCTCTACTGTCGTTGTTTGAATCCTCAACCTCTTGTTAGAAGAGAAGAGGGGCATCCACTGGGCTACAATGTTAAGGATTGCTTATAAGACCTTTGTCATTACGGGGAATGGAGACAAAAATCTAGATTAACATTTTTTTGAAAGAATCTAGATTAACATTTAAATAATTACATGTAGTCTGCTCATCATCTTTGGTAACTGCCCCATATGCAAAACCAACAACAGACAACCCAAGGTACTTCACTTTTACAAGACCTAAATTCCATGTTGGGTTTTGGTCAGGGTACTTCATTTTTTTGAAAACCGAGTTAGAATTATTTACAACAGTTGGTTTTATCTAATTTTTGTCTAAATAGTGGTGTCTGGTTGATAGTTAAATCGACGGCATTCTTTGTATATTAGTTGAAGAGTAAGAGTCGTAATAAGGTGCAGTGTGCAAAGATGTATATGGTATCTCTAGGGGATTTCTTGCTAGCATTGGAACTACAAGTAGCTAAAGGTAAACTGACAAAAACACATAGTGCTATATGTATTTTATGTGATGTATAAGGGAGAGGGACCATGGACTGTACATAGTCCAGTTCCGTAGATGTCTCTTTTCTCTTGGTAATAAGAGGTCGACAAAATTTTGAATTGCTCCTTTCCTCGGTCACTCTTCTAGAATATACTCTGCAAGGGTTGGAGAATTTTAAAACTTTATGTGCAATTCCTATGTAGAGAGAATAAGAGACCAAGTATAGAGGGATTGAGGGACAGAGAACATGTTTTAGAATCTGTCATTTAATTAAAGGTAACTAGGCAGCAGTATAATTGTTTTCTTTACTAAGAGATCTATGATGGGTTAGGTATCGCTTGTTTAACTAGATGAGTGTAGCCGATATCCTTAATGTCAGACAGCTATGTGGATGTCAAAAATTGTGGAGAAATAGAGGACATTACTGGCTCAAGTTGGGTCGACTACGTTTTATCTGGAAGAGTTCTGAATTTTGTTTTCCGTATGAAGTCACTGGTTGGACTGTATAGGTCATGGTCATGATTTTGGTTAAATAACTACTACAGTGTTAGTATTAAGCAACGGTCATGGTATTAGTGCAGCCAATTTAGAGAAAATGAAATTACAGATGGTTTTGTGTGGTCTGTATATCGTTGGTGCCTTGCTAATCATGCAACTTTGATTGATTTACCTTGCGACCCCAGAGAGGCAAAACAATATTACAAATGAGGATAAATGTCGGATCCCCAATGACAAGTGATTGATTTGCCCTTCACGGTCATGCATATTGTGGTACTGCCTGAAAAAATTGCAAGTGATCTGAGATATCACATCCCTTGTTATGACTTGTGAGCTTGTGTGGGAGATAAGTAATCAGAAGAAATTTTTTCCAACGAATTAGTATTGGATAGAAGGTATCATGCCTAGTATCATATCAGAAAATGTCGTCTATACTGAATTTTGAAAGTGATTACTAGTTCTTCAAAATGATGACAGTATTCTCCCTATATAGTAGACACTCTGCTGACACATATCCAACCAGCTTGCACTCTTCACCTCTTTCCTAAATTAGATTCCTATTTTTGGTTTCTATGTATATCTTTATCAGAAATAATGCTTGTCCAGGATCACTTAATCATATTATGGATTTGCTAGAGGAGTTTGCACGTTGCATTAAGACATTTGAAGGTTCTAGTACTTATCAGATTGTATGATTTTAATGGCTTGTGCTATTTTATGGGATTTTGGTATTTAGTATAATGTTATTCTGTCATCTCCTTCTGTGACCCCTTTATAATGGATTGGTCTGTATAAGTAATAATTATTGTTCTTAACCAGATGCTTAAATTTGCATAATTTATTAATGATAGTATTCGTTTGTTTTATTATTCATGTCACCTACTGAGCTCAGCCGAAAAATGTATCTTAACACTTAACATCAACTAACACTTCTAAAATCAATATAAAATTTATTTAGGTTTTGTTCATTGTAGATGATGTCTTTGAGTTTTTTTGTGTATAAAAATGTTAGGGCGGAAGAGGAAGTTTCTGATCAAAAGAAGCATCTTGAAGAGTTTTGCAAGCCCAAATGTGTGAAGCCTTTAGTTGAATATCAGGTGAATCTTGCTAAGACGTGTTCGTATGATTATTTGCCTTCTATTTATGTCTTGCTCCTTTGAGTTGATGTTTCAGTTGGTTTTAAAGTCTAAGCTAACATATTACTGCACTACTACTTGTTACTTGTATTACAAATGTGCTTTATTCAGAGAATATATGTTCAAATGTGCAACTTGACAATCAATCTTTTGCAATATTCCTATTGAAAACACTTGCCCCTGCAGTACTTGTAGCCCATCATCATCAAAATTTAATCCATTATAAGTTTGTGGTAATTATAATTATAAATCTTTGACACGACCAGCTCTACCAAGTTTGGTAGTTATGGATATCCTTTGTAGATGGCCCGGTATAACAAACACGAAAATACAATAAACCCTGAAAATGAGATGAATGAATGAAGGAAGTGTGTAGATAATTAAAGTTTCTAGGAAGTAAATGTGTCTTGAAGGTAGTTGACAACTTTCCTTTATGCAAACGGCAGTAAACATTTGCATAACTAGCAACCAGTCGCTATTTTCAGTCAACTGTCTATTTAAGAATTGAGTATCCATATCTACAGAACTGAATTGCATCCCTGATTACAGAATAATTATTTCTCCATGTATCATAGAGAGATGTGTTCTGTTCTTAAATCCTGTATTGACCTCCAGTAGTTCAGTTAAGAACAAGTGCACTGCAAAATAATGATATAAGGACCTTGATAATTTATATGTACCAAAGAACTGACCTTGACCAATAATAAGCACAAATTATATTGAATATGTAGTACCTTGTTACTTCTATCTGCATGCAAATTGCATATGTATGGGTAGTTTAATTTGTTAATTATTTATGTAGCAATGGCTCTGCATTTCCACTGAAACTACAAGTAAGATCATATATACAGATGCATATAGTTAACCATTAAACTAATATGCTGTTTCTAGCATGTTGTTCTTTAAATGGTTACTGATTTTTGTTAATATATTGGTCTTGATCTATTTGCAGGCATGTATAAAAAGGATTCAAGGCGACACAACTGGGGAAAAGCACTGCACAGGCCAATACTTGGACTACTGGCAATGTGTTGATAAATGCGTACGCATTCTTGCTTATAACCTAGTCTTGCAGTTTATGGCAATGGTTTGAAATGAATATTAAAAAGCACTAAAATGTTTGGAAGTTGCAATTTAGCTATAATTTTCCCCTAAATCTACAGTTGCTGAGACTTGGAGTTGAGTTGCTAAATATGTTGAAATTCATGTAGACAGTAAAGTTAACTATTAGTAAGCTCTAATATCATCATTCCGGACTGCAGGTTGCACCAAAGCTGTTCTTGCAACTTAAATGAAGAAAGGTCACAGAGGATGCTCTTTTTCTATGATATATTTTTCAACACAAACCCATAATTTCAGTTTGCATTTCTAGTTTTGACATTGGTAGCATGCTTGAGAAGGAGCTAGATGGTTGCAGGCCCATTTTTTCATCAAAAACAGTGATAATCTTCTACTTGTTTTTTATGAATAATTTTTGACAGTTGCAGATCCCGAGTGAGAATAAAGGTTGATGTTTTTCTAATGTAAGTTTTGAGAAATTATCTCCAGTCTTGTAGCCCTTCAAATATCCCTCCATTCTTGATGATGAGCACGTAGGTTGATAGAGTCCGTGTAAACACAGAAATTGGGAGGGAAAAATTTTATGAAAGAGCCACTACAGTATAATTGGAATTTGGAACCACAGAAATTCAGAATATATGATTCTTAATTCATAATCTTATACGGTATAAGTTTGAATGATTTATAGTTTCAGTACAGTATTGTTATTCTTTTTCCCTTTCCTAGTATATTAATAACAAAGCTTTTTTCTGTCATTTTTAGTTAAAAGAGCTAATATATGGCTCAAGACAACTTTTTTAGTTAAAAGCCAGGCAAAGCCATCACGAAGCCCAAACTTTTAAAGAGAACAAGTCAATTAAAAACTAAGAACAAAGTGGATCTGTCAAAGGACAAACATTACAGTGAACAAGTCAATTAAAAACTAAGAACAAAATGGTTCTGTCAAAGGGCAAACAAACTAAAACTAGTACAGAAGTCCAAAATGACTCCCGTCTTTAGCAACATTTTTGTGAAAGTTTTTATTGCTGCAGACATGCTTAAAAAGACATAAATATTAAGCTTTGCCATTTCCAACATGAATAGCATATTTTGTACACCCATTATGACACCTGGCATTCCATTCGCTTCAGATCAGGCACACCATAGTGGCCAGGAATAACCAAATCACATTCTTTCTAGAACTAGAGACTGATATGCACTGACAAGCAACAGGAATTTTATCCCAAGATGCATCCGGAATTGGAGTCATGGAGAGGACTGCAGCTGAATAATGACAAGAGAAGAGTAGATGATCATGATCCTCTAGGCTTTCATCTTCACACAACACACATCTCGTATTGACTGGCATAACAGACTGAGCTAAGCGAGAGCAAGTATTTAGCCTCTTATGAATCACCACCCAAAGCAGGAAAGAGTATATATCTTAGGACTTTCATTGGGTGCCACAAGATATGAGGCGAACTAGGAAGATGAAGGCACTTTCAGCGGGTCAAGCTTCAAAAGAAAATAAACTCAAGAGAAAACTGATCGATGAAGACGACGAGATACCCATAAAACCAGTTTTTCTGGATAGTGAAGAAGAGTTTTCTGGTGTTGGTTGTTCAGGTGAAGGATCGGATGCAAAGCGGGTTAAGTGTTGTTTGAAGTTCAGTTCAGAAGAGTTGGAGAGTCGGTTCAAAACCCTAGACCTGTCTAATCGGAAGGTTATTCTTGGTCATCCATTGTCTGTTAAGGATTTCTTCAATCGTGGCTCTGTTAAATTGTTTTCTGAATTAGGGTTTGAGTCGTTTTTGATTGATTTGCCTAAAGAGTGTTATCCTGACTATGTACAAGAGTTCTATGACAATTTAACCACTGATAATATTGGTAATTATGTATCTACTGTGCAAGACAAGAAAATTACTCTTAATGTTGCCGTGTTGAACTCTATTTTGAGGGTTGAAAGTGATTCTAAGGTGTCTGTGTTTACCAAGGTCCAGTTATTTTTGATGATTTTAATGAACTTGATCAAATGAGGGTTTGTAGGGGTATATCCGAAATTTGGGAATTTCTTTGTCCTACTACTTCTACTGTTATACCCATGGCACACTTGTTGTTTAAAATGTGTATTGCTAATATTTGTCCTAGATTGGGTGGTAGATCAAGCTTCAATTATCAGGATCTTGTGGTGGTAGCAATGTTGTTAACTGGAAGGAAATTTAGTTTGTCAGACTTAATCTTAAAGATCATGATGAATGTGTTTGAAGGAAACTAATCAATTGGTTTACCTTATGAGTGTTTATTAACCAGAGTTTTTGACTGGTATGGAGTGGAATTGAAAGAATGTGATAAGACTGTGGCCAAGGAATTCTTAGATTCAAAGAGTTTGGCTCAATCTGATTTGAGGATTGACAAAGATGGTAAACTGGTTCAGATTGAGATGCCAACTGCTTCTCCTATTGTGGATCAAGTTTCTGATGGTTTTGAGAGTAAGTTTGTAGAGCTAGCCAAGGATATAAAGTATGATAATGCAAATTTAAGTGTTGACAATGCTCACTTAACTTTAAAAGTTGAGGGTTTGGCTGATGAGGTCAAGTTTTTGAGGGAGTTTGTGGTGAATAAGCTGCTTGCAAGTTATCAAAAGGAGCTAAAAACTGCAGCTGGTGGTGACTCTTCAGAGGGAAATTGGGCTGGTTTAGCAAATAAAGCAGTGAAGTCTGCTGAGCGAGCTGGGAAGAAATTGCAAACAACAGAGTCTACAATTCCAGATGCAAAAGGATTGGAAGCTGATGTAAAGGAGGACAAGTCTGATGATCATGAGGAGGATGTGACTCCAAATGACCCATATTTTCTCTTTTTAATGATTAAAGGGGAAGAAATTTGGAGAATTAAGGGGTCTGGGGTAGGTTTTTTTTTAACTTTTTATGCAAATATGTTAGACTTGTTAATCTTTTGCTGGTGTTTTGAATATTTTTGCTGAATATTTGCTATGTGACCCATGGCTTTTGGATAATTATGCTGGTTACATGTTGTTACGCATGTTTTTAAAATTTATGCCATGGATGCTATTTGGTTTTAAATTCTATCTGTTAAGAATTTAGCATGTCATAGTATTTGTGTGCATTTTATATCACATGTTTATAGGGATGCAAGAATTTAGGGGAGTATGTGATTCTCCTAAATAAATTGGTGTTAATCATCAAAAAAAGGGAGATTGAAACCCTTTAGATTTTGATGATCACACTGATAGCAAGCTGGAAGCTTGTACATGATATAAAATAGCATGTTGTTATACTGGTACTAACATAGTTTTGCAGGTATTAGCTTACTGATATGAAATATATATCACTATAATGTGAATTAATATATTAATGAGCATTTCCAACCCCTCTAGGTGTTCATTTTCAAATTTTAACCACAATTTAGATATAATATAATATTACTGATGATCAGTTATAGAAAAAGATGACTGTATCGATGACATAGTTGTATGTAAAATATATGTGTTTTAAATTTTATAGTAATATAATATTTTTTTTACGATATATAATTATTAATTTATAACTAGACGGTTGACCAAACATTTGACATGATTAAATATATTGTATGATTTAAATATTTAATTTAATATGATAATTTATTTTAATTTATTATTAATTTATTTTATATTTTTCTATGTAATGATGTTTCATGAAATAAATTTATTATGAATGATATTTATATGATGGGTTTCAAGTCTCATTAGTATAGTGTTAAATTTATGTTTTTAAAATTTAGGCTTGATCTAATAATGATTAATAAAATTAGTAAAATATAAAAGATCGACTCAAACATTCACCATCCAATTATTAAAATTTTAATATTTTAGTTATAATAATATAATATAATAATAAAATTTAAATAATATAGAAAAATAATATTATTATTTTAATATTCATAAAATTTAATTAATAAATTATAATTTTTAATAAATTAACATTACAATTATATTATATAAAAATTATACTATAAATAAAATTCTTAATGTTAAGGATTGTGGTATTATCAATGTAACCAACTAATACTTACTTAGATTAATTAAGTATTAATTAAGTAAAACATACTATCATATACACATTGACAGTATGTTTAAATGTCACTTGTAATAGTATGTACAAAAAGTCAAGAAGGTGATAGTAAATATCAATAGTTATTGTCTTGTACAAATGTAATAAATGATCCATGAAATAGAAGTTCACAAATTGTTCATGCACAACATAGATCAAATCATTGACAATAACATTCTACAAACTGAAGCCTACGACAGCACATTCAAGTGACAACCCTTTTGGAACAGACGACAACAACTATTCTGTGACAGTAAACTTGGCGGAAAATGAAGACTCTAAGACAACAAGTTTCACTGACAGCAACTATTCCTTGACAGTAAACTTGACGGAGATTGAAGAATCGAAGATAACAAGTTTTCTGACAATAGCTTTGGTGGAGATAATTGACAACATGTTTAGCGGGATAGTCGATAACATGTTTGGCGGGATAATTAACAGTACCTTTGGACGACAACATGTTTTAGAATACTGGCGAGCTTGATAGTAAATTATGCGGAATCAAAGATGTTGTCACCAAAGAGAAGATAAAGGTTGACAGTAACCTTTTGGTGAAGTTGACAGTCTGTTTCAAGAAGTAGACTATGTAAAGTTCATTCACTGATTGATCTTGACAACTCTACCTAATCTGTCAAGTCTACTACTGGAACATGAGAAAAAGCAAGCAAAAAGATGAAGCGTGCTCATGGAATCAAGAATGTCAAATCATCTCAGGGCAACTTTATCTGCAAATGGAATGCAGACAAGTTTGAAAGTGAAGTTTCTATTTCAAGTATTGTCCAAGAAATAAGGGAACATACACTTTTAAGTGAGATATGTGTTTTAGTATAAATACACACGTCTCACAAACACTTTCTCTTATGCAACTGAGCTTAACTTTTCTCAAGTATAGAAACATTAACATTCTCTTGTTATTATATCTATTGAAGCTGGAAACCTCTTCCAGACAGTTGTAGCAAAAATAAAAATTAATAAAATTAATTTTTAAAGTAAAACATCCTGTATCTTTTATATGTTTAGGGGGCGTTTGGGGTTCCTTAAACTTAAAATAAATTACTTATTTTATTTTTATTTTTTACATATTTTTATATTTTTTTAAAAGATAAATATTTATTTTAGAATTTTAAAATCAAATATCATCTTAAAACTAAAAAATAAGTTACTTATTTTCAGAAAAAGTACATACATACCTACTTTTTCCCGGAAATAAAGGCTTATTTCCGGGAAAAAAAGCTTAGCCAAACACCCTCTTACTGTTGTTTGTTTTATTAACTTGATATTATCACTTCTTGTTTGTTGTTAGCAAGATTAGTGATAATTTATCAAGTTGCATTCACCCCCCTTCTGCAATACTTTTTTCGTTTAACACTTAAAATAAAAAATATATGTTGTAATTGAAATATAATATAATATTACACATAAATAATTATATAAAAGTAGGTTCCGTGTGAATCTATACTATATTATTATAGTCGAAAGATTAAAAATTTTGATCGATCGATACGATACTGGCAGGATAAGGTGCACCATAGAAAAGATCTTAGCCATCCAATTTTAGGTGAACCATTGAAACGATCTTAACCATTCAATTTTAATAAAATATAATTTTAGAAAGATATATCATACATACAACTCTAACCCTCGATGTTCCTCCTTTTATACAACTACTCACGGATAATATTATATTATATTTAAATTATATTCTATATTTTCTATTTTAAGAATATTACTTATCCTATAATTTTTATTTAATATATCATTGAAGTTTATGAATATTAATATATAACCAGGCAGAGCCTAACAATGTACATTTTTATATTATATATAATTTTACTTATTATGATAGATGCTCCAAATATATATATATATATATATATATATATATATATATATATATATATATATATATATATTAACTAAAATTTTATTTTAAACGTGTCCAAATTATAATAGAATACTATGTATCATATTTAACTTTTATAAATCCAAATAATATACATATTTATTAAAAATTTATTTATTATATATAATTTTTAACTATTATCAAAATAACTCTTTTAATTAATTTATTATCACTCACATTGTTAACAAATTTATATAAAATGTGACATATAGCACGTATATTAACATAAATTCTCAACGTTATAAAATTTTATAATAAATATTAATAAAATATAATATAAAAAATAAATTTACCTAAATATTAATCAGCTTCGCACAAGTTATAAGATTGTATTTATATAAAAGTAGAGCTTAACCAATGAGATGATAAAATTGTAAGTATGATATATTTATTTTAAATATTATAATAATATATTATAAATTTTCAAATATATAATTATTAATTTTATAACCAGACGATCCTCCGAGATGTTAACTGTAGTATGTTTTGCATAATAATGTAAAACATATAGTATTCTTGGATATCTCTTGAGCCATTTCATGTTTCTTGTGTTAAATATATCATTATTAAAGATTTGTTCTGTATTCTTTATAATTTTTAACACCAAAATGCTAGGAAAATAGAGAAAATTTGTTAGATCTTACGAGAAACTCATGTCTACATTTATTATGAAAAGAGAAATAAAAACCATTGCAGAACGGATCAATTAGATGAAAATAGTGTACAGTACAAAGTGCCTGAATAAGAAGAGACTCATAACAGCCTCATCCTTTACCATTATAAACTATTGAAATGCAAATAGTAGGAAATGTGCATGTTAAGTTGTTTCTATTCCCAGTTATTTTTCTAGTATATATAGATAATTATAGTCTCCTTGCAGTCAGTTAAATGGCTAGACAATCATCGTTTTTGTTTCTTACCACAAGCTTTCTCCTCTTTATTTCTGTATTTTCTCTTCACTTGACCTTGATGTTGATGTTCACTTTCACATAGACCATTCTCCAATGCCGTAATTAGATTTGCAAAGTAATTTCTAGTCACACTTGTAAGATCCACCAGCTTCACTCGGAAAACATCAAATTGATCTGCAGTAGCATTATAATCCTCCAGCCACTCTATGAGTTCCTTTTCCACACATTGATGAAGCCTCTCTAATCCAGCCTCAGCTTGACCTTGCAAAAACTGAAACAATGCTACTTTTGCACGTTCATGCTCTGGTATAAAATACCCATATGCATAACTCCATTTCAGCGTGCGCCTGCATTCAATTATCTGTTGCCAGGCTTCTGTAACAAATTTCAATCGTAGCTTGGTCAAACCAAATTTTTCACAAAGGATATTAAGATTATTCTCTTGCATTTTCTTTAAATCAGATTGTGCTTTCATTCTTGACTTGTGATTTGCATCCCACCTTTCAAAATAATGAGTGTATTTCTCCAGCGATGCTTTAGCATTTTGTCTCCGCTTTTCCTCTGCATCTTTAGTTTCATCTTTCTGCTCTGATTTGTAGGTATTGCAATTACGGTGACCTGACCATGGGCCCAGACAAGTCCAACAAAACTGATGCCCACACGACTTATTACATGTCATGTGCATACAACCCATGTTTTTCTCAATTGCTCGCTTGCATTTGGGACAAGGCTTGGTATAAGCAAGTATCCATTCCACATTTTGTGCCTCACACTTGTTTTTCTGTATCCATTTAACAACAGTATCACAGTCAATTGGTCGATGATCTTCCTCAATACACCTCCAACAAAACTTAAACAAACAACTACAAACAACATCATAGCTTCCACTTTCACCATCACCATCATAATCATATTCAATAGCAGCATCACAATCCGGGGCAGGACACCATTTGACACTACTATTCCCTTCAACATAAGACCTAACAAAATACCGATGAAACTTCTTCCTATATTCATCAGAAACCAACATATTAACCGTATCCTCACCCACTGCAGCCTTACACGAGGGATCCGGACACCTCAACGCCAGGCATCCAGGTCCCTCATCAATCGAAGTACTGATATAAGTACCCAAACAAGTACTACAATACATATGATCACAAGAACTTATCATCTTATCATCAGAAACAAACACATCAAAGCAAATTCCACAAGTAAACTCTAAAGAACTACCAACAGAAGCTTTTTCCACTAACCCCACATTTTTTCTGACCCTTTCTTCATCACCAAACCATGCCTCAATCAAAGACTCAACATTCCACTTAAAATGGTACAAAAGAATGCATGCAGAAGTTCTAGGCACTGAAAGTAAACAACACACACTTACTACATCATCTTCTTGAATTTTTTCTATGTCACTTTCCTTTAAAATCTTGAAGCTTTTCTTCTTTTGATCATAATCTGAAACAGACTCGTCAATAAAGCCAGCATCATCAAAATCTAAATCCATCTCTATGAAATCCAATTTCCTGAAAACCAAAATATTAAAATATATTAACACATATAATCAAACAAGAAAGAGTGAATACAAATACCAAGTGAGATTACTAGGAGGCAGATGCAGAGAGGAAGTTTAGCAGGTTAAGGAAACCTAATAATAAAATACTTTTTTTCCCTTTGTTTTATTTAGTGTCCACTTCGAAAAATACTTCGTAACCAAGGTTGAATAAAATTTTATTTTTTAGCCCTTGTTTATTTCATTAGTTTTATTTAAAGTATTTCAACCTGTACGAAATCAAGTTATAATTCGTAATAATAAGGAAATAAAATATTATTATTTATTTAATTTACCACTATATAGTAGTAATTATTTCAAAAATGTAAACAAATATTATAACTCATTTAAATCCATAGGTACAGACATAGATTATATCGAAACAATCCAAACGAGGCTTTAAGTTAACTTTCCTTGGTTTCTACAATTTGTGACTTGCACCTTTTTAGTTTTTTATTTTCTGAAAGACCTTTTCTTCGAAATTGCCAGGGTTGTTGTGTAATTTGTAGGGATGGTTCTCAGTGAAGGACTGTTATTAATATTTATTTAAAATATAATTTAAAAATGTGAAAAATAATTTATGAGTGTGTAATTATCAGTTAAATTAATTTAATAAACAAATAATATAATTATATAATAAATATGAGATAAAACAATTCTGAAATAAGGATTCTTTAATTTACTATTATAAGGTCCTCTGTGCCAAGATAAATTATAGTACCTACAATTATACTATTAAAGTCACTCCCATGATAAAATAAAGTACAATCAATCTGCCCATTCAAGGACTTCATATAAACTATTAAGAATTAAAAATTATCTATTTCACTCCAATAAAAAAGATTATCTATTTCACAAATCGCATATCAATCTCCCGATCTAATACTTGAATTATGTCTATCATATCATGTATTAAAATTAAAACTCATCTCCCGATTCATTATAATTCCTAAAAAAATCAATTAAAAGTTAGTTACTCTTCTAGCTATATAAAACTCTCAATGATAGACTAGCAAATCCAAACAATTATTAATATTTATTTTAAGTATAATTTAAAAATGTGAAGAATAATTTCTGAGTGTATAATTATCAGTTAAATTAATTTAATAAACAAATAATATAATTATATAATAAATATGAGATAAAACAATTCAGAAATAAGGATTTTTTAATTTACTATTTTCAATGTCTAAGTTGTGTCTCTTATTTTGCTAAAAACAATCATTATAACGTTTATAAGGTCCTCTGTGCCAAGATAAATTATAGTGCCTACAATTATACTATTAAAGTCACTTCCATGATAAAATAAAGTACAATCAGTCTGTCGAGTCAAGGACTTCATATAAACTATTAAAAATTGATCTAATACTTGAATTATGTCTATATCATGTACTAAAATTAAAACTCATCTCCCTGTTCATTATAATTCCTAAAAAATCAATTAAAAGTTAGTTACTCTTTTAGTTATATAAAACTCTCAATGATAGACTAGCAAATCAAGAGAATGACAATATAAATAAACAAACAAAATAAATCAATGAATATTATCAAATTCTTCAATATTCCCGAATTAAAGGATTAGTTACTCATGATGTATAAAAACATATATAAATTAGTAACAAAAACCATGAGTTATAGATTGAAGTACAAAGAATACCACTTGTAATATTTGGTTGAAGTTCGGATGAATCACTTCAAGTCTTCCTTCAATCTCACTTTCAAAGTGTTTCTCTCTCTCTCAAAGTGTTTCTCTCTTTTCTCTCTAAAAAATAAGGTATATGGTGTTTTATGTCTTTAATAATATATAAAAACCTAATATATAAGAGTTTTAATGTTTCACGAGGAAATACAAGTAATATCCTAAAATAAGTTATATTTCAATTGTGAAATTCGTAGTCTGTCTTTTAGGTATGTTTTTAGGCCTTCTCATGTTGGAATTTTGATGTTGGACCATCTCTAAATTAAAGATAATTTCATTCTCTTCGTATGAGCTACAAAACGTCGAATTCTAATGTCTAAAATTCAAAATATGGCTCAAACAGTATGCATAAGCTGTCCAATAAATCCGGATTTCTTTCTACTTTATCTCTAAATTGGATTCTTTATTCTCCCATTTTTCCGACTTTAACAATTCTTTATAATAAAACATTAAACTCTAATCAATAAATATCCAATTATTTATAAAATATTAAAAATATTAAAATAAAATATTAAAAATATTAAAATAAAATCTTACAAAATTATATACTATATATAATAAGCGTAAGAGGGATCTTATCTAAATTGTAACATCCGGGAAAATTACGTGTATTTTATAATATTTAAATATGATTTTAATATAATTTTTGGTGTGTTAGATTTTTTATTTTTTTATATATGCATTTATTTGTGTTAGGGTTTTTAATAAAAAGAAAAATTATCAGTTATATGTTATGCGACTTCTGTGTAGCTTAGAATATATTATTTTATTTTCTGTAATTTTTGTTTCATTAGAATAAGATTAATTCGATTTGTAATTATCGTACTCAGCCCTACAGGAGACCAGAGATCTTGTTTTTGGCACCTTTACTTTTATGAAGATGATAAAATCCTGAAAATAAAATTATTTTATTATTTTTGAATCATTCATAATTTTTGGAGAATTTTGACATATATATTGTATTTATGTAAAAATATTTATTTTTATATTTTATCCCATAAAAATTATTTTTGGGCTTTTTATTTTAATTATGGGATAAATTATCTTCTAATCAAAATTAATCCCCTAAATTTCTAAAAATATAAATAGTTTTTAATTAATAATTTTTTTTTATTAAACTTACCAAATAGAGCAATGGGGCAACAGAGATTTGAGGAAGAACACAACTTTTAGGGTTCTTGGATTCAATCACTTGATTCAACGTGTTACTTGTGTCCGATTTTAGAGTTCTAATAGTCGAATCGAAGCTGGTGACGAGTGCTATCCATGTATACTGTCAATTACATGTAGAAATTTATTGATTTTGAATTCATGATTTTCGGTTCTTACTTGAATTTGTGGGTTAGCTTTTTGTTGATTGTTTGTTTGTTTTGATTACATGGTTAGATTCCTCGTTAATACTGAGCATGTTGATAGTTTTAAATTTAATTTTGATGTCTGATTTTGAGTTGGCCGGAGTTTGGCTGTGAGTTACTTGCTTTGGCCAGAAAATAATTTGCAAAGCTTCGTTCTTGATTGTGTTTATATAATTGAGTTGTATGGGTATTTCTAGTGTTTATATCGTTGCTTGGTGATGCTATCTGTAGTTTTTGTTTAATCGTTGGTGTTCGATTTGTGCTCACTGGCTTTTGACCGGAGTCGAGTCGGTTGGCCGAAATCTGAGTTCTATAGCTCGGTTCTTAATTCGGTTGACTTGATTGTGTTATGTGAGTATCTAGCAACATGTAGGTCTGCAAAATTTGATAAAATTCAGAGTCCTATTGTAGATATGACCTTGCGATTGATACTAGTTTTTATAATTCTGGTATCCAGAAATTTTTGCTCTGTTTAGAGTAATTGCTTCGAAGATTCTAATGATCTGATTACTTGATGGTTAAAACATAAAAATCGGAGGGTTATGTCTGAATGATAAGCCTGCAAATTTTTGTTGCCACCAGATCTTTATATTGTTTCTTATAGGTGAATTACTATAGGTATCTCATGCTGTTTATAAAAATGTTGCAATGCCAACTTTAAAATTCAGCTGTAAATTGAAAAACTCATATTATGTAATGAATTTTGGATATGTCATAGAACTGATTGTGCAGTTTACTAAAAAAAAGAAATGAATAAATTGAATAGATAGAACAGAAGTTATAAGCTCTAGAGTGGGGCTGATTTCACAGGTCATGTTGCAGAAGTGCCGACTTTAAATGAATGCTGGGAATTTCATAGGACTGATTTGGAATTGAATTTTGGAAAGATTATAGCCCAAAGTATCTAGAATTCTCATAAAAAGGAATTAGTTGATTTGGACTTTATGGTAAAAAGTTATTCAATTTATATCAAACGTAACTCATGAAATTCTGTTTCTCGGATTTTATGATGTAATAGAAGTCATAGTTTGTAAGTTTTAACGACTTGATTATTTGAAGGTCCAAGATACAATTTATAGATTTCTATATTATTTATATACTTGTAAATTGGTGATGAGCACATCTGTAGAATTGGAAATATAACTGATTAATCAAGACTTATATGAATTAGATGAGTATGAATTGCTAGGCTGTGTTTTATTTTTGTTCACGAATATGTGTTTGAATGCTGGTGTGTATAGCTAGTTTCCTGGTAGCAGCTTCATGGTAGGTTATATTAGTTTTGTTAAGCTTGATTGTTGTTTGATTCACCGAAAAGTCTGACCGATCATTGGATTAATTTGGAAACATTACTGCTGTTTTTGTTTGAAAGTACTGATGCTTGACTTGTCTGATTAAATGGTTTAGTCGTGTGTGTTGGTTTGTTCTTCAACCTTCCGATTAAAATGAGACTTTAATCTTTAAAATCCCTGACATATACTCTTTAAAGTGTTTTTAGAGTAAAAATCAATTTCATCTTCTAAAATTAGTTTTATTTCAAAATTGATTTAATTCAATTATTTTAATTTATTTAGATAATAATTTAATTAATATAAATTAATTGGTTAACTTATTTTAATTAATTTAATTAATCAAATATTATTTAAATATAATTAAAAATAATTTAATTATTTTGAGAAATAAAAATGATTTATTTATTTATTTTTATTTAATAATCTTTTTACCTGTTTTAAATGAAACCAATTTGTTTGAGACCCTAAAAATAATCCGGAGTGACAAAAGTAGTTTGAGACTCCATAATTTATTTACAAACCCGGATTAATATTTTATAAAATATTTAGGGATCCAATAATTATCCAGAGGAGATAATAATGATCCACTTTGACTCAAATATTATTTTAGAGTCTACTTTTAATTCTTTGACTACTCTTTTTTTGTGAGTCTTATCTGCTATATGATCTATGTGCTTACTCGTCTGCTAATTGATGTTACTTGTTTATCAATTATTATTTGGTGTTCGTTATTAATAGAACGCATGGGTAGACACTGGAATCTAAATTAGAATATTTTATTTGTAGATACAAGCGAGGTAGTAGATAGACGAGCAGTGTAGTCATCCCATTCCAATTTTAGGACAACTTCGATATCAAACAAGTATTTTCTCCTTGATCATCCTAAAGACTTTTATTTTACTGTTTCGATTATTCATATCATGATAAATAGTTATTGTTCAGAGCTATTTATGATTCCTGTTTTTATTCTATGCATCTGAGTTACTTGTTATTCATACTCTGAATATTGGAACTTGATTATAATAAACTCATCATATCCAGCGAATTATTGTATAAATAACGAGGATATGGTCTGTAGTTGGAACTAAGCATACCTTATTTTATTTGGGGTTGCTCTATTGGATTGGAATTCTAGCATAAGAGGCTATGAAATAATAGTCTAGCATTTATTGAGGAGGATATGGTAACCATTCCATCTTCTTATAGACTAATATTACTTGTCTATTTTGATACCCATGTTGTGAATCCTTATTATAACTACGGGTATAGAAATGTACCGATATGATATAAAGACGTCATATTACTTTTAGACTGATCATGGAGCAATAGTGTTTATATGTTGTATCCAATTCATATTGCCAACATGGCTATTATATATTGATTTTGAGTAGTAGATTCATTTTGATGACATACTGCATTATTTCAGTTTGAGATAAACTGTGATTTATTTACTGTTCAGTTTTTATAATAAACTGTTTTATATTCCGTTCTCTATACAGATCTCATATCTTGATTTAATTTCAGTTGTTCACATAGTTGCTGAGCATTTCTTTGGCTCACTCTTGCTTTTTATCTAAATCCTGCCAGACTGTCAGTATGAGCCATTCCAACAGTTCTAGCAGGCGTAGCGAGAGACAGGTGTCGGGACCGCTCGCTTCTCATGCCTCCCAGGTATTAAGATGTTTTAGTACATTTGTAGATAGTGCTTGTAATAAAACTGAACCTAGACTTAAAACCTATCAAGACCTATGGATTTGAGTTTGTGGATTAGTAGTGAGCTTGTAATAAATTATTTAGATTTACTTTTAGTTTTCAGCTGCTTTATTTCGTACTAGAACCTGTTTGGGCAAGTGAACCTCTGATTTATTATTTTATTATTGGTGTTCGTTTGTTGGTTGGTTGGTGACCCCCAAATCTAGACCACGAATTTGGAGGGCGTCACATAAATAATACCAAAGGTCTGGTGATCGATTACTAACAACTACATAACATCATATTACTTTTCTTCCTATCATATATAATTAAAAATAAAATTAACAAAATATATTTATTTAAGTATTATTCTACGAGTTCTAAAGTATATATATAACTAAGAATTCTATTGACCACAAAAACCTAATTAACAGTAATTTTACCATGTATGATTTTGATTTTTGCAAATATTTAAAAGACCGTTTGTTCTTATTTTTGGAATTTTCAAAATTTTAACGCTTGAAAAACGGTAGCAATTGCATACTTGAGCAAGCAGCTGTGCATAAAAAATACACTAAAAATATTCCTGTTAAATCCATCAAAGCCAAAGCCAGTTTCATCCTTCCATTCGTCCACGCACCAAAAAAGTCTTGGATCGATTTCTACCATCCATGTAATATTATATTTTTATTTTTAAATTATAATTTATATACTACACTAATAATAATTTAATATTCAGTATCACACTAATAACATATTTAATCTAATATTTATAATTTTAAATATATTAATAAAAATTTTACTTTTAAATATAATGAAAAATATATTAAAGTTTAACAAAAAGATATTAATTTAAATTTAGAATTAAATTTCCGAGTAACTTTAATCGTCATAAATAATATTTTATATATAATAAAAGTAAAAGTGATTTTATCCAAATAATAACATAAGTCAAGATTTCGATATTCAATAATAACATATATTTAACTACCAATATATTAATATATCATGTTGATGAGTAGCGTTCCTATTATACCATTAATTATAAATAAATGAACAGTATAAATAAACACAACCTCCTTTTAATATATCACATCAATGAGTATTAATTCATGGAACACGACAACTTTTTAATATATCACGTTGATGAGTATTACCATGAGTTATTCAGCAAAAAACAATACAAGTAAACACGGTGTACTTTTCTGCTGCAAAAGCAATAATATTTTCATAGACAACAAGAGAAAGGTATTGAATTCTTTCCCATCAACAAAACTTATTAATATAATTTTTTAGTTCTAAATCAGTGATAAAGTTTTGAATCGTATCATAACGTATGCTTCCTCCGTTCCAACCAATTGTTTACCTTTCAGAGACAAGGTCCGACACACATTTTAATGTGCATATAAAATATAGTTTCATAACTTGTTTTTAAATTTTTTTGTTTAAATTTTTATTCAGAATTTTTTTTTAAACAAGTTATGGAACTATACTTTATATGCACCTTAAAATACTCCTCTCCGAAACGTAAACGATTGGGTGAGACGAATGTAGTAATAATTTAGTATCACATTAATAATATATTTAATCTAACGTATCCATATGACATTAAAAATATATTTAATCTAATATTATTATTTTAAAGATATTAATAATTTTTTAATATATATATATATATGGATTAAATTGGATTAACACCAAGTGAATGAACACAAACGGAAGTCACTTATACATTTAAACAAACCAGCCCTGGGTATCTCCTGGTCCTGGCAAATTTTTTCATGTACTTGTCCCACCTTGGTTTGTAGGCACAACTTAGTAATGAAGAAAAACTAGTCGTGATAATGAAAACGAAGAGTTCCAGACAAGTGGCATTGAATCAGATTGTGCTTTGAATATACATCTGTTGGTTTCTATTTTATCACTTTAGAGATTTCCTACTTGATGTTTTCTTTTTTAAATTATGGTCTTGTTCTTCGGCTCTCGACTTTTCATACTCCTAAGTGCTTCACAAAAATGTAGAAGTAACTGTAACGGGAAGTTTCTTTCACTTAGTGGGACACATTAACTATGATAAGCTGACATTTGAATTTTTCGTGAGTCTAGTTTGTATAGGTTCGTAGTACTGTACTGAAGTGGAATTCACCAATGTTAATAGGATATTCTTAGAGCAGCTCCAACCGAATTAGCCTTTTTCCTAGCTAAAGAAGTATATTAAATTGACTAGGTAAAGTATGACTAGTTAAATTTCAGTTTTACTCCGAGGCATGCTAGTTATATTGGCTAGCCATTTGATCAATTTATATTTGTTCTTCTGATTAACTTCATTGAATTTGGCGGGTAGCTGAATTGAGGGGGAAGAGGAAATCGTGGCAGAATAAAAAACTACAAAACTTGATAATAGCCAAGAGCAGATGCTGGCCATATATGCAGAGGAAATCTTGCCAAGCTACAATTTTAACTAGCCACGTAAGCCCGTTGGAGTGCAGCCACTAGCTATTATAACTAACCAAAGCAGTTGGTGAGCTGCCTTGAAGATGCTCTTAGGAAGGCATCTCTCTCCTTGACAAGTGCAGTATATAGAGTACAAAAAACAGGGAAGTCTGTAATGGAAATGAGTTCTCATGATGAACCTGTGGGTTGTGTTTCAAGTGGCTTCTGCAATTTATTTTGTCGCGGTTCCTTTGGGGAGGATCTATGGGACCCTGTTTTCATAAAGTAGCTTGGCAACATTGTTGTCTTCCAAAAGAGGGGGGGGGGGGGTCGTGGTTTAAAGACTTGTTTGATTGGAATAAAGCAGCAATTCTGTTTACGTATCATAATCTTATTCCATTTGAATTAATTGGGTTCGCGAGCAGTTTTTGTGGAGGAAGTTCTTTTGGACTATGAGTATTCCTCGCAATTGTCTTTGGAGTCTCAAGCAGATTCTTCAAGCTCGCACTCTGGCATTGCAGTTTGTATCCTAGTCTCCAACACATGATATCGTATAACCTGGAACGGTCTTTCTCAAGTGAAAATATCTCGCGATCAATCCGGTTTATCAATACAGTTCAAGGATGGTATAAATTAGTGTGGCATTCATTGCAGATTCCGAAATTTGGTCTTTTCCTGTGGTTGGTTTTTAGGAACGTTTTTCTCACAAAAAATCAAATGATCCGGTTCAATCTGAATGTTAATCCTCAATGGTGATGAAACGTTGGATCATTTATTTTTTTCTTTAGTTTTTCTCAAGCTGTTGTTTTCGGATGTGGTATTCATGTTCTTTAGGATTGGCGTTTCAATGAACAATATTGGAGTTTTTTTCAGTTAGTAGTGTTCAGAGTCGGCTTCAGAAAATGTTCTTGTCAGCTACTGTTTACTACATTTGGCTGGAACGTAACAATCGAATGCATCTTAGGCAGGATTCGAAGATTATATAGCTGCTGAGATTGTCCAACGCATAAAAGCTCATGTTCGGGACAAATTGTTTACTCATAGGAGTTTTTCAAAAGGGGATTAGTTCGTGATCAGAACCTTGTGCTAGACTTGTATTGACTAGTTTGTTAATAGATGCTCTAGGTTGCTAGTTGGGTGGAATTTTTTCACCAAATTATGTTGCTCATTAGAAATGCTTAGTATGTTATATATTTTTGTTGGGTTTATAAAATTATTACTTAACAAAAAAAAAAGAATTAGCATCACTATAACAGATGTACATATTTAAAAGACATATTGGTTGGTTATGTTGCAAAAAATGTGAGGAGAAGAATCCTCACATTAACCGGTCATTTTTAGTTTCGATTTGGGAGAGTCTTAATAATTTTCCGGTTCTTCTAATGTACCGCCCTGAAATAAAATTTGTCTCAAAAAGCATCATCAACGCTGAGTTCGGTATAATATGTATGTTGCATTATAGTATATTATAATTAACAAGTAAAATATTGATCACACCAATGCTACTATTAGGTATAATTTTAAATAACAGGAGTGATGCACATTACATCGGTTTCCATGTCATTAATTTAATTAAATATATTTTATTTTAACTAGTATTGAATAAAATTAATAAAATTTATTTTAATTATATATTTAAAAATAATAATAAAATAATATTTTAAATATACCTGATGATTATAGCTAACGCTACTGCAACATAAATCCTTACATGTTTAAAAAAATTTAGATAATCATATTTTAGCTTTCAAAAATATTTAAATAACCATGTTTTAGGCTAATAGTTTTAGTTTTCCTCCCTCGGAATGTTATTATAGGAGTAATGTTTTGCGTGTCTGTTAATTACAACAAATTTGTAGTGAAGTGAATACAATGCACAATAATTATGAAATTAATGCCGTTTTTAGTAATTTTTCAGTGTTTAGTCAGCTGGGTGTACCGTGTAGGCGTGTATGCATATCACCACTTTTACATAACTAAAGTTCATCTTCATCTTCCTCCACCTACTTTAATGTTACCCTCAAACCCTTGGAAAGTACAGTTTACACTCATATAAGGGATACCCATCAGAGAAATGGAAGTTTTGGGTACAAAGTTTGAGGCCCAAATACCAAGAAATGTGGAAGAGAAGTGGTATATATGAAGCAATCTTGGCCCCAACTTATAGAATTTCGAAAGATAAAAACTTGATCTTTTGTGTTGCTGAGAGGTGGTGTGGTGATACAAACAGTTTTGTTTTTCCATGGGGTGAGGTTACTCTTACTTTAGAAGATGTTTTGTATTTGGGATGTTATTCTGTTTTGGGTGCTACTTTTTTGAGTCCTTTAGATGATGATGGTATTGGTATTTGTAAAAGTTTGGAAAATGTTCAAAAGAATATTAGAGTAGGTCATGGAAGTTTAAGTCAATCTGTGTGGATAGATTGTTTTATGTGTGGTGATAAAGGTTTAGAGCTTGAAGCATTTCTTGCATTGTGGTTGTCTAGATATGTTCTGGTTTGCCCTCAGACTAACATAAGTAGAAGGGCTTTTTGTGTTGCTATTTGTCTAGCACTGAGGTGATAAAATCACGCTAGCACCGGTTGTCCTTGCCTGCATTTATAGGGATATGAGGTTGTTACACAATTCAGTTGTTGAGGCTGTTAAGTTAGGGTCTACTGTTGGTTTGAGGTTTGATTCATGTCACTATGATTTAGTGCAGATGTGAGTTTGGGAGAGGTTTGCGGAATTGAGGCCAGTTCCAAATTTTGTTGAGAGGGGAGAGCCTAGATCAGCATGGTGGAATGGAGTTAAAAAGTTGAAAGTTAATGATGCGAGGGCAGTATTAGATGGTGCTGGACCATCATTTTAGTGGCGCCCTTATGCTATGACTCCGAGCATAGTATATTGAGTAACTTGTATGAAGATAATGAACGGTGGGTAGTGGTTAACTCTGTTGCAGTAGAGTCATTTGCTCGATGCTTGAGAGCTTCTGAGTTGGAGTAAGGTGTACAGAGAAGTATCTCCCTCATAGAGTAGCTATGCAATTTGGATTAGACCAAGATCTTCCTTCTCATGTTGTGCAATCCAATAAGAGTCCTGCCACTCCTTAGAGCCATTACAACCAGCCTATTAGAGGTGTAAAACTATATATACCACCTAGACTTTATGAGTCTGATGTTTCCTCCCGATATGTGGCCTGGTGGAGGGGCCTTGTCGTCGTTAATGAGGAATTGGTGACCAACAGCATTGAAAATGAGAAACATTCACCACTGATTTCTTGTGGACACAACAGTGATGCGAAATCATTGGCTACTCCTGGTTCTATTTCGGGTTGTCTTGAGGAAAGGCCGGATAATTATGCTTCAGAGGATGGTCCTACAAGTGCTCAACTTACGAGTCAGTCAAAGACTAATAGCTCTGGGGAAAAGAATGATCTTGATGAGCGTCCAGTATTGAATAATTGTAATATTGTTGGACAAGATAATCTGACAGTTGCACGACTTCTGAATCAATCTATCGTGAGATACTTCTGAAAAAGCTAGAGATGATGATGATGAGCTCGTACTAAATATAGTTACTCCAGGATTGTTCTCAAAATGCAATGGGAACTCTAAAGAGTTACATTGCACGACTGAACCAGTGGAATTGACTGCAGAGATTATGACTTCTTTAGATAAGTGTGAGAAGAGCAAATCTTCTACCAAAAAACAAGCTGAACCAAAAGAAGATATGGCTGTGAGTAGGAATTCAAAGTTCACCAATGAACCTGGGAAATGAGTGTGCAAAGTGTGTCTTATTTTGACAAGTGTAAGCAAATAAAATCTTCTACGGAAAAACCAACAGAACCAGAAAAAGATGCAGTTATTAGTCCAGAGAATAACATTATTAATATTGAAGAAGAAAGCTGTGACTGTGATGAAACTACATCAGAATTACAACAACTCGGACTCAAGGCTCGTATCTGGAGGATTGAAACGATAGTTGATATGCAAAGCTTTGAAGCAGATTTCATTATTTTAATTTTGTGTCATTGATGCTGGATAGGCATAAGCTAAAAGGAAAACAAACCCAGTCAGTCAAGAAATCAGAAGGCCCAGAAGCCCAGAATGTGCAGGGGTTCATGAAAAATGCAGAATGAAGGAAGGGAGCGAACAGAACACGAGAAAAAGATACAGCTCGAGCAAATTAGCAAGGAAAAAATACGCAGCCAGCTAATATATTTTTGGGAAGAAGTAACGAAAAGTAAAAGGAAAAGCACCTAATAAAGCGAGCAACAGAGAAGAACCTGGATAGAGCGCCATTGTAACCAGAATCAGTGTCTCCTACATCATTCAATGTTGTCAGGATAATGTCGAGGACTTGTCACATATTGCTGCAAAGACTCCTAACTCGTGTAATGAGATTGGAGACAGGTGTCCTGTACGACGCATGGGAGAATAATGCAATGGAATAAAAAATTTGAGTAGGAGGAGGTTATTCAACATGGGAAAGTAACATGCTAAACTTAAAACTCAAAGCAAAGCGTGGAGTAAAGGATACATATTAAAGATGGAAAACAATAGTCCAAGGAAGAATAGTCAACTGCGATGAAGCAAAAAACAGAAAAAACAGTGCTTACAAAATAAATAAAAAAGGAGAAAAAACTTGGCCGAATCAGTATCGTGCCTAGGACAACACAATAAACAAAGAGATGGCGAAGACAGAGTAAAAGTGTTGCACTGAAAGCTTTCCAGGAAAGTACATGGAAGCCAGAAAAATGAGTAACAGAGAATACAAATTTGAATGAAGAGAAATCAAGTTAAAGACTATTGCTGGTGAATTTTAGCAAAAGGACTCATGCTGAAAAAAAGAGAGTAGAATCCACAAGAAGAAATGGAGAAGCTGGTGTGTTTTCTAATCTTTTGCTATGTCTCAGATGTCACAAAAAGAATACCCTGCCAGTTTATACCGAGAGAAATGAAAAAAATCTGCAGATGATTAGGTGCAGACATTCAGCTGATACAACAACATTGTAGCAAGTTAATCCAGCATCATGACTTGTTTTTGAAGGCCATTCATCACTAATACCAACAAGCAATTGTACTTCTTGAGGAAAAGCAATTGACAGTAGCTATAAATCAAACACCACATGACTACACAACAAAACCAAGCAGCAGTATCGAAAAAAAGGATGCTGCAATCAGTTTAGGTCTCAACGGGGATACATGAACAAAACAGCCCTCAAATTCGATCTGAAACTATGGATCTGTGTTGATGTTGGTTGCGGATAGCAGTGTCGTCAGCAATAAAAGTAGCCAGTCCAAGACACGAAAGAAAAAAAAAGACACCACTACGAAATATGTTGCCGAATTCTGGGTGCAATCATATGAGCCTCGTAGGTAGTGGTTGGTGGAGCGATGATAAAAAAGGAGAGAAGAAAGCAATGATAATGGATTATTTCAGAAAAGGATTCTCCAAAAGCAATTACTGGGCAACAGAGGAAGCAATGATGCTTTTACACAAGGCACACCTAGTTAATTGCACAAGAGAAGAGCTAAAGCATGGGGTCAGGAAAACACATATCAGCTGGAAATCAAACATGAGACATGCTACATATTAAGTCAAGAGAGCATTAAGTCATCAAGCACTAATTTTAAGAAAGGCTGTGTATGAATCTCTAGAAGAAATATTGAGGAATTTGTTAGAATAATATATGATCCTGGTATGTCAGTCTCTTAATACTTAGAGGTTTTAGGAGAACTGGTAACTTAACATGGTATCAGAGCTCCACTCGGCAGAGGTCTATGATCATGGTAAGTCAGTCTCTTAACACCTTGAGGTTTTAGGAGAACCAGTAACTTAACAGAATTGCAGCAAGACACTCAAGATAAGCGTAAATTGCAGCAAGACACTCAAGATAAGCGTATATTTTTGCACTTTATAGTACCAGTATACGGAGTGCAGTTGATATGTTTGTGGGCTGCAGGAAGTACGATCCAGCAATAAATTTCTTCTCAGCAACCAGCATTTTATAACAAACTGGAGCTAATTGAGATGTCTACACTTTTTACTAAGCTTTGACTTTATACAAACAAATACATTGTCTACGATTTGAATATATTAAGGTTGTAAGGATTCACAATTGATTAAGACATATGTTCCGAGTTCATTTCAGCAACTCTGATATTCTTAAAAGTATTTGATTCGAACACAATAATATTATATAATCCAAATAAACTGAACTCCAACAAACTAGTAACTTAACCGTGACATATACTTGTGCCTATATTAAGTTTACGGAAAATTAATCTTCTTTCTTAGACTAATAATCAAAACGTGAAATTCATATATGATTTGTCATAGAAAGATAAAATTTAAACACTAGATCAAATACTCATAAGTTCGCTGAATTTTCAACCCAAAAGCCTTTGTTACCAAAATTTGATGGGTATCCACTAGACTATAATATCATGTGCACACATGTTAAAGATTTAAAGCAGTAATACGGCACAACATTTGTTGTAATTCAGTAGTGACTGTTTTAAAATAATTACATTGATATAGTAGTATGGTTCTTTTACCACATTATCCTGGAAGAAAATTTCTGAAACTATACAATTTGTATTTTAGATCACTAGATTGCATCTTGGATTTAATCAAAACTAACAAAGATCTATGCTGTGGAAAATCAGTAGTAATATATTTCTGCACAACCAGTGCTACTGGATCAATCACAACTAAGCTAGCAAGATTATAACGTTTAAAGTTTTCAGTTTGAATAGGTGATTTGGTTATTGATTGTTCATAGTTGCAAGATCGTAAAAGAACTAATAATCAAAATCTTACACTAGTATATATAGCACAGGTGCGGATCTACTGGTTCACTTGTTACTTGTTAGTAGCATGTAATCACATAACTAAGAAAGGGACAGAGATGCTGTAAAAATGACCATTTACCAAATTTATATGTTTAACAAGTTCTTAGTAGATGTACAAACAAGCATCAGTTGGACTAAAGAAACATGTCTCAGTCCACACATTTACATCATTTACATAAGTAAAAAGTAGCGATTTTTAAGCAGTGGGATATGAAGCCTGCATTGCGATGCCACAGAGGCCTTCCTTCGCAGCTATACCTCTCTGCATCCTTATGTAACCTTCTTCACCCCAACTCGTGCCCCATGAGTTCTTCACCAGCCAATACTTAGTTCCATCTGTAGCAGTGCCATAGCCTACTGCAGTCACTCCATGGTCCAAGTCCGTGCCACATTGTCCTGTAAAGACACCACTTGAGTAGAACTGGAAGTCCGAACCACTAGCATCAATGGCAACGGAGATTGGTTGATTTGCAACAGCTTTCAGCAGGGCAGGCTCGCTATTCGCAGGCACATCTTCGTGGCCAGTTATCTTGGCTGCATGGTTTGCTTCTTTGTTGGCATTACAAGTTCCATCAGTTCCACTGTAAGGGTAGTTTGCTTCAGTTGAAAGGCCATGGTTTCCTTGGATGAACTCAAATGCGTTGTCCATGAGACCACCCTCGCAGCCTTGATCTTCACCGCTAGTATCACAATCAACTAGTTCTTGCTCGGATAAAGAGATCAATTTGCCTGTTTTGAGTTGGGTAATTCCTTCCATTGCTGCCACAGCTGAAAACGCCCAGCAGGACCCTGTATGTAGTAATAACTATGAATATCAGAAGACAAATACTATACCAATTTTATTTTTTCTCAACATGAAACTTACCACATTTCCCTTGGTCCTTAATAGGTGTAACTGCACCTTTCTTTCTCCAGTTCATGGCAGACGGCACTGCACTAACATTTTCATATCTAAACAAATTTGCATCGGTGTCACAGACATGCCTCTTGTACCTATTCCTTGAGTTTGTAAACTCTTCATTCGTAAGGTCTGCAAATTCATTGACCCCTAGTTTGTATGCGTTTTCTCGTCTGCATCTATGTACACACGGCCATAACGTGTCATCCATTGCTCATGTGTCTCAACTGTTGATGCCTCGACTTCGTTTAGAGAACGCGCTGCAGCAAGAGATGTCAAGGCTCCCATGATGACTAGCATAGCCATGACAATGCACCGGTGTTTTCTTGTAAAGGCCATATTCTCCTTATCGAAAAGAGGAAGATAACTAAATTTACTGCGAGCTTATCCAATAACTTGGCAAACTCTCTTCATTATATAGGTGAAAAATTAACTAGAAGATGAAACCTCTGTCAAGCTAGTAATCGCCTAGAAATTTAGTACGTGCCGCGTAAATTGGTTGGTCCGGACAATGTTGATAAATATTTTGGAATTACTAACTATGAAACTTTTTATAATTTTTTCATTTTGAATTGTATTTACAACAAATTAAATATAAAAAATTATTACCCATATGCGTGCCAGTTAAAATGTGTTGTTGATTAGTAACTGACAATATTTGTTTCGCGATTTTTTTTAAATTTTCACACTCAAACTTTTTTCAATATGAATTTGCAACACACAAGCAAGCATGGATTGTTTGTGACCACCTAATGTAAAACTTCACTAAAATCTACTGACCTAATCCTTGTTATATTTAACACTTTTCCCCTCGTACCAATCTCATCAAGGATTATTTTGTATCAGCATGACTGTTAAATTGAATTGATTTGAATGTCACACAAACTTGTTTATACTTGTTTTCTCATACTAATCTGTTTCACATCTATACTATTTATATTATGGTCTATACAACATTTTAGAAATCTCTTTAAATAATGATGCTTAGCCGTTTTATTCAACATAAACTATATGTGTTATATATGAATCTACAAATGTCTATCATGGTTAGATTTACGACAAATTATGATGCAACTTCTTATATATAATGTTGATAAAACGGCACAGAGAGCATCGTGTGATCACAGAAAAAAAGTTCCTATTTCCTAAGATGTTGTGGGAATATGATGCGGTACCTGTTTAGTATACATGTAAATAATATTTCAATTGATAATGTCAGAATCAACGGATATTACCAGGCATGCTGATACAACATGATTTCCGAAACAAATCCAAGAAACCAACTAACTAGATTTGAGTTTTGCCTATAAAATGCAGAAGTCCAGTGATAGAATACATAAGTTTCTCAGTACGTTAATTTAAAGCTTCTATCTGAATCACAAGACAATATGGGTTTTACAAGCAAGTACCAGTGCATTATCATGGCTATAATATTCAGCTTTGGAGCCTTGGCATCCCTAGGTGCAGCTCGTTCTCTCAATGATCAGGTATCAATGACTGAGACGCATGACCAATGGATGGCCCGTTATGGACGTGTATACACAGATGCTGATGAGAAAAACAGGCGTTCTACCATTTTCAGTGAGAACCTAAAATATATCCAGACATTTAACAAAGCTAACAACAAGCCGTACAAACTAGGTGTCAATGAATTTGCAGACCTTACGAATGAAGAGTTTACGACCTCAAGAAACAGATTCAAGAGCCATGTATGTACTACATCTACTAATTTATTCAGATATGAAAATGTTACTGTGGTGCCATCAACCATTGACTGGAGAAAGAAAGGTGCAGTTACACCTATCAAGGACCAGGGCCAATGTGGTAAGTTTTAAGTTCATATGCCATCATTTATGATGTAATTTGTTCAGAAAGTATCTTTAACACTTATGATTGTCATATAATATATAGGGTGCTGCTGGGCGTTTTCGGCTGTGGCAGCAATGGAAGGAATTGCTCAGCTCAAAACTGGCAAGTTGATCTCTCTATCCGAGCAAGAACTCGTTGATTGTGATACTAGTGGCGAAGATCAAGGCTGTGAGGGTGGTCTCATGGACAACGCATTTGAGTTTATCCAAGGAAACCATGGCCTTTCAACTGAAGCAAACTACCCTTACAGTGGAACTGATGGAACGTGCAATGCCAACAAAGAAGCAAACCATGCAGCCAAGATAACTGGCCACGAAGATGTGCCTGCAAACAGCGAGGCTTCCCTGCTGAAAGCTGTTGCAAATCAACCGATCTCTGTTGCCATTGATGCTAGTGGTTCGGACTTCCAGTTCTACTCAAGTGGTGTATTTACAGGAGAATGTGGCACTGACTTGGACCATGGAGTAACTGCTGTAGGCTATGGCACTGCTGCTGATGGAACCAAGTACTGGTTGGTAAAGAACTCATGGGGTACAAGTTGGGGAGAGCAAGGCTACATAATGATGCAGAGAGGCATCGCTGCAAAGGAAGGCCTCTGTGGCATTGCAATGCAAGCCTCATATCCCACTGCATAAAAATTCAGTACTTGCGTGAATCCAGTAAATTATATATGTGGATAGATACTACTATCCCTGTTCATGCTTGTTTATATACACCTAAGGACTTGTACAGTGCAAAAACTTTGTTATTGTTACTTGTTTTCATTTTCAGTGCTTTCCTTCTACTTTTGGCCAAATTTCTGTAAATATCGTTCTAGTAGTAACAACCGACACAAGTTTATCAACATCTGCTGATATCTTGGGCCATTTCATGATTTTTCGTAACTATTTTGCCCAGGTTATAATCAATTGAATCTCCTGTATCTCAAATCAAACACATGGGCTTCTACGATTGGTCTTGTTTTTTTCGAAAAAGCGTATTTTTGTAGGCAAATTAAAGAAAATCTACATAAGCTGTCAGTCCATGGGCCATGGCCAATGGCAGACCCAAGGCAACTCATCTTCTGCAACCAAGGTGGTCAAGTTTGCAGGTGAATGTGAGAGGTGAGAACCTGAATTCATATTAACAGAAGGATACTCTCTACAACTACTGTCCCCCTGATTATCATAGCAGTCATGTCTTCTCTTATGAACTAGTGATATAGTTATTAAACTTCTAAGAAACAACAGGAGTAAGAGAAGTACATATAATATCCCAACGCGGCAACATGTCACACACAATGCAACATAAAAATGCTTTTTATATTTAGAAACACACTTGATGTCTTTATTCAAGAAGTAACATTATTACTTTGCAACAAGTAATTACAACTGATCACATTGGGTTGGAACAAATGATAAGCTCTCACTCTCAAGATCGTGAAGAACCAAAAAATTCTGCTGCTGCACATTTCCCAGTATAGAAATTGAATTCGAAGCTGCCATTCCTAAGCACACTAGTCCGATATTCGTATCAGCAATCATATAATTCTCAACTGGTAACTCCAAATCCACACCTTTAAAATGAAACTTTAATTTTGGAACCTTGATCTCAGATATGTCAGCAGTTGGCAAATCAAAACATAGATCAAGCCCACCGGAATCTGATGTGGTGACCCTAAGCTTCATTTGTGAACTAAACTCTTTCTTAAGCATCTGAAATGCATTTTCTTGAATATAACTTATTGTTGTACCAGAATCGATTATCATTCCCCCACTACCATCTTCTCTCAATTTAAACATAGAATCTGATATAGGCAACAGGGTTTCACCGACACTAATTCCCTGCAAATCAAGATAATAAAAAGTTGGTTGATATGAACTTTGAATCAATGGAGTCCATTCTGCATCGTTCGTGGTAGTAGAATAGTTAAAATCAGCCAAAGTCCCCAAAAGAAGACTACTTGTTTTATTATCACCAATTGAAGTCAAACAATAAGAAAATTTCTTGAACCCTAATTGTGAAATGAGTGACAATGGACCACGGCCTAATCCTACTAAACCTGAGCCCTGACCAAACCCTGATCCATGATTGTTCAGACCACACCCAAACCCTATATTAGGCACAGACACAGGTTTGCTGTTAGTAGAATCCAAAAAAGTAAATGTTTCCATAGCCATGTATCCTTGTGAAGATGACTGATCACCATATGTGTACAAATAATTGCATCCATTATTGCACCTAAAAATGTTCATGTCCTTGCATAATTCACTAGAACATGGAATGGGAGAGTAAGTAGACGAATTTTTCGGATCAAAAATTGGAGTTGGCTGATCAAAACACTTGGTGCATGGACTACATTGTGTCCATATTAGATCACTGCCTGTATCAACTATAGCTGAGAACGGCTTTGGCGGTGTGCCAATGGAAATGTTCATCAAAAACTCGCCCTCACCAGAATAAACAGGGGATTGCATGGTGGGCACTGTCGCAGAAGTTGCCATTCTAGAGAGCCTTTCCATGCGGGTTCTGCTACGTGAAAGTCCATGTTGGAGGTGTTGAAGTTTTGTGTAGTTTTGAGAGGAATGAAGGTGTGCGAGATGGATACGAGTCGGGGTTTGTAATGGTAGGGAAGATACTGAAGATGTTAAAAGAGAAAGGAATGTGTTGAGTAGAAGGAATGCTGTTGAGAAAGATGGTGAAAAGGCCATGACTCAAAGCTTTAAGATTTTGTGGTAAGGTCAGGATATAGGTATTATGAAAAGTGGTGCACATATCTACATATAAACTGAGGTGCGGCAGGTAGAAAGGCTAAACGGCCAGGAGCCATTACAATGGAGGAAAACAAAAAGGCAGAGGAGGAGTGTATTAATGGCCTGTTTGGCTGGGCTTAAAAATAAGTCCTTTTGAACTTATTTTCGGGTAAAAATTTCATATTTTGATAAATGTTTTTTATACAAGTATTTAATGTATATTTGAGATTCTATAAGTTGCAAAAAAAAGTTAACTTATTTCAGAAAAAAGTTAGGAATCCTAACTTTGTCTTAAAATAAGTTGACTTATTCTGGAAAAAAAGTTCCCCCAAACACCCCCTAAATAACATCTCTAATTACTAGTTACTACAACAGACCAACCCATTACAATGGAGGAAAACAAACAGGCATGCAGAGTGTGTATTAACATTACATTTCTTTTAAGTTACAACAGGCATGTCGTGTCTCATACGGCTAAACTTGTTTTAAAAATATTTATTTATCAAAATTTAAATGTACATATTTTCTTGAATTTTTCTTGAATTATACTTTTATTGTTTCAAAATCTTCCCTATTAAAAATGTGGCAATTTCATTGTAGGGGCGGGCAAGGCAAGTTTAACATTACCATGTCAAGAAAAATTTGTCCATCTTAATTTAATTTGCAATCCAAACCAAACTGTTTAAGATTAAATTAATCAAAATATAATTAAAACATTATATTATATTAATTATCATTATTATGTTTAACCTTAAATTATCATTAATTCATTATTGTCTCAAAAAATTCTTTAATTAGAATGGTAATGTTAACAATATTGGGTTAAATTGTTTGTCAAGGGTAGAGAAAACTGAAGGGTTTTAAATCACCATCAAAATCAGGTTTTTCATTTCTTTCTTTCTTTCAATATCTGCATATATGTGTATGTATACATATCTTATTAATGGGTTTGATTGCAGAAGAAATGGAAGATGGGTACTGGAACAGACCACACCAATTACACCCTTCTGCTGGATTTTGGTAATTTCATATCTATACATACACTTTTTGTATGTAGGTGTATGCTTATTTGCATTACTGTTCTTGTCAATTTCAAGATTACTGCAATTTCTGGACAATTATGTTGTAATTAGATGGAATTTCTGTGCCCATTTTTACAATTGCGAGAAATGTGCAAATTGGTTGTAAAGTTTAAATTTTTTTCGATTTGAAATTGTATCTTTGCTCTTTCCTGATAGTAATTCAGTTTAGTTCTGAAAGTAGATATTTATGTTATGTTTTGTGGATTTCATTACTAAATTACATGTGGTCGTTTAAAATTTATAGAAAATTATTTTGTGATTTGCTTTAAATTGAAAATTGGAACTTTAATTATAAGTGTTTACTCGGTACTTTCTATGAGGTTGGAAGGATGGGTAGGATAAGAATGTTACATGGAATCTATTAGAACTACTTCGATACAGTGAGAAACCTTGACCTAAAAATGACCAAGATATCAGCTTTGAAGTTATACAGGTGATCTGGATACACTATTTTGATCTGTCATATTGAAGATTAGTTTTTAACCAATTGAAAAAAGTGAAATTTAAGTGCAAACATTTTGGTCCTTTATGAAGTCCTTTGTTTTGTTGTTTAGTTATTAAGAAATAGCTATGAAGCTCATAATAATTGCATAGAAAGTGCAGCCACTTTTCTGCGTGCTTATGGAAGTATATAAATAGAACTGAAACAGCTTGCTAAGTTGTAAACTGTTTGTGAAAGTTAAAAGCTAGTAAACACCGCGAGAAAGGGAAAGTTAAATTGGAATTACCAAAGATCAACTATGATAGAACTAATAGATCTTGATCAGCACTAGACTTGATATAAACAAGGTGACCTGGCTAGGAAAACTGGATAAGTAGATGTCTTCCTGAAATGGTGAAGATGAAGTGTGAAATGAAAGTATCCTCTCTAATGGATAAGACAAATAGAGTAGATCATCGGGGGTTGTACCTTATCTTATTTTAGAACTAGTTGTTTTTAATTCTACATATAATCTACATCAGCATACTTGATTGTTTAAATTAAAATTACTAGTCAAACTACTCTAAGAGGCAACATTTTTATTGCCCACTTTCCTCCTCGGGAAGACAAACAAGGACCTGGACATATTTTACTTGGCCACTAACATTGGAGCAAAGCAATTACTTGGCCACCTGCTATAATATGGTTCTCAATGCAAATAATTACACTTCTTTATCCTTTCATATACATATACTGAATACACATTATTGTTATAAATTTTTATGTTTTTAATTATAATTATGTTGTTCTTGTAACGTTTTTTAATTATATGTAATGTATTTTAATTATGAAAGATGTTTTATTTTTTATCTTTTAATTTATGTCAATTAAAAAATAATATTTTATTAGTTTTAGTTATATACTCAAAATATTATAACTAAATTATATATTAATTAAGTATAATATAAAAATGAGTCAAGTGAGACCTAAAATATGAAAAAGTGACGTTGAGTATAAGAAAGTTGTGCATTACATCATTACCAATTGATGGACACCTTTTGCTTATGTGGACATGGAGCATTGCAGTTGCTCTAAGACCATCCACAATGGATGGTCATTTGCCTCCTCGGGACACGAGAAATGGCCCTGGGCTGCTGAGTGTACTAATATATGCATTGGATGAAACATATAAAAAGTAGGAAATCCTACCCTCCCGGCCAAACTCACTTGTTAACTTTTGTCCTTTTTAATATTATTTTACAAGTTAAATTATGGAAAACATCTATTTACTTTACTATATATTGGGACCTACACAATGTTGTCAAAAACGCGTTGAAGCGCGCGCTAAAGCGTGGAGCGCCTCGGAGCGCAATTTCCTCGCCTCGCACTGCCGGAGCGCCACGGGTTGAATGAAGCGCTCGCTTCCAGGGATGAAGCGCAGTACGTGAAGCGTGTTTGACACGCACTTTATTATGTTTGACCCATAAATTTTGACTGGGTTAAAAATATAACGTACCTTTTACGTTCATAACAACAAAAGCCCTAAATAAAAGAGAGGCGTGAACCCAGAAACCGTAAAACATCGATTAATCTCCGGGTAATCTTCTTCTTCATCTAATCTTCTTCATCTAATCTTCTTCTTCTTCTCTGCTTATATATGTATGAATACATATATATATATATATGTATACATGTATGTGTCTACATATATGTATATATACATACACACATATATAAATCTTCTTCCGTTCTTCTGGTTTGTGGGCTACTGTACTGTGTGTATATATAAATGTACAGTACTGGGTCTGGGTGTACTGCACATAAATATGTACTGCTCTGTACTTCTGTTTGTGAACAGTGAACTAGTACATACATTTAGTACTGCTATTTACTTTATTACTTTATAAGCATATTGAGTATTTAGTATTTTATTTAATAAGTATATAGTATTAGTATTTCAAATTAGTATTTCTGTTTATTATGTAATATTTCTGTTTTTATTTAGTATTTATTATTTTTTATTTATGTTAATTGTAGTTATAAATGGCTGATTCCACTGATAACAAAAAGGATCCTGCATGGAAATATTCAACTTTATGTGATCCCAACAAAAGAGAGAAAATGAGGTGTAATTTTTGTGCAAAAGCTACAACCGGTGGAGTATTTCGAATGAAAGAGCATCTTGTTGGAGGCTTTCGAAATGCAAAGGCTTGCACGAAAATTCCTGAGGATGTTAGAAAGGAAATCAAGGATTATATGGAATCAAAAAAGAAAGCGAAAGAAACTGTGAATTTAAATGATTTTGAAACTGAACATTCAGATGATGAAGGGAGAGTTACATTGCCTCAAGCATCCGTAGGGAGTACAACTTCTTCTCTAAGACAGACAACTAAGTTAAAGGGGCCTATGGATGTTTACTTGGCACCCGACCCGGAGCTTGTAGTAAAGAAAAGAAAAGGAATGCAGCCGAAGATTGATGAAAATGATGGCGCAAGAAAGGAGTTAAGAAAGAGAACTTGCAAGGCATTTGCAAGATGGATGTATGACGCCGGTATTCCTTTTAATGCTGTCAATTATCCAAGTTTTGCTGTGTATGTTGAAGCTCAGGGGCAGTTTGGACCGGGCATGAAACCACCTAGTTATCATGAAGTCAGAGTTCCTTTATTGAAAGAAGAAGTTGAGGAGACTAAAAATCTGATGAAGACTCATGAAGCAGAGTGGGTGAAAAGCGGTTGTTCTATTATGTGTGATGGATGGGAAGATAGAAAGCACCGGAGCCTCATCAATTTCTTAGTCAACACTCCTCGAGGTAGTTTCTTTCTTGAATCAGTTGATGCCTCTGCTGTTGCAAAAACTGGTGATATGTTATTTGAATTGATATCCAAATACGTGGAGCAAATTGGGCCAAAACATGTAGTTCAGGTGGTTACAGATAGTGCTGCTAATAATAAGGCAGCTGGTCGGATGTTGATAGTTCGATATCCACACTTGTTTTGGACGCCATGTGCTGCTCATTGTATTGATCTCATGTTGGAAGACATTTTCAACATTCCTAGGTTGAAAGGTTGTATTGGAAAGGCCATGTCCTTGAATTCATTTGTATACACAAAGTCTGCGTTGGTGAATATGTTAAGAGAATTCACGGGACAGAAGGAGTTGATAAGGCCAGCAAAGACAAGATTTGCCACAGCTTTTCTCACTTTGGCTAGAATTCATAAACAGAAAAATAATCTCCGGAAGATGTTCATCTCACAGAGATGGGTCACCAGCAACTACTATAAGGACCCAAATGGAAGAAAGGTAGCTAGTTATGTGTTGCAGGCTAGTTTTTGGAACAATGTTGTTTGTTCGCTAAAGGTGGCAGGCCCTCTTGTGAAAGTTCTCCGGTTGGTAGATGGAGAAAAAAACCCTGCTATGGGATACATTTATGAGGCTATGGATAGAGCCAAAGAGGCTATTGCTGCTGCTTTCAAGAACATGGAGAGATACCAAGAGTTTTTTGATATCATTGACAGGAGATGCGATGTTCAACTCCATCAACGTTTGCATGCTGCTGCATATTATCTCAATCCTGAATTTTATTACACAAATGTTAATATTGAGATGGATAAAGAGGTCACAATTGGATTGTACAAATGCATTGAGAAAATGATACCTGATGTGACGGTGCAAGACAAGGTTGGAGAACAATTGGAGACATATAAGAGAGCAGAAGGCTTCTTTGGATTGCCTATGGCGATTAGGCAAAGAGCAATCAGATCTCCAGGTATTACTTTATAGTCATTGTCCAGCATTATAGCTAAAAAATCTGCCATGTTTATCAAATTATGCAAGCTGCCCCCTAAGCTCTAAATTTATATTTTTAGCTTCGTGGTGGGGTGCTTATGGCAAACACACTCCGGATCTACAAAATTTTGCTATCCGAATCCTTAGCCTCACATGTAGCTCATCCGGATGCGAGAGAAATTGGAGTGTATTCGAGCACGTAAGTTATTTAGTTATTTTAAATAGTAGCCTATTTATAATTATATAGTCTCTTACGTACACTCTTTTATAAACCTATTAACATTTCTACATCAACATTGTAGCTTCATAGCAAGAAAAGAAATCGACTTGCACAACAAAAGTTGAATGATTTGTTGTTTGTCAAATATAATAGAGCTTTAAAGCGTAGATATGAACTCCGTGACACCATTGATCCTATCTTGTTGGCCGAGATTGATGATAGCAATGAATGGTTAGTTGGTAAGTTTGATGGAGAGGATGATGAAGATGATGACTATGTTTTTTCTGAATCGGATGGATTGCGATATAAGGATGTTGGTACTGCTTCCGGAGTCGGAGAGCCTCGTTATTCTACTAGAAGGTTAGAACTTTGAAGTTAAAACTTTAAAGATTAAGTCCGAAACGATTACATTTAATATATTATTATTTATTATTATAGGTCTCGTGCCTCGGAAGGATCATCATCATCTAAAAAATGTTTGGTTGACGAGGATGAAGTCAATGTCATTGAAGATGAAGATGAAACTGAATTTGATGAGAATCCAAATAATAATGTCGAAGAAGATGAGTTTGTGGATCTTGATGAAGATGAAGAATAGTTAATTAGCTATGTATTTCGTTTGTATTATGACTATAATATGTTTAAGACCTTGAATCTCTTAATTTACCTATTTTATGACAATTTGGTTTGCTTATTAATGTGTTACTATTATATATTGACAATGTTTTACATTATATACATGTATATATGTATATTTTGTAATCTTCGATGAATCCGCGCTTCGCGTGTGCGCTTCGCGCTTAAGCTCCGGGAGGCCTTTGCGCTTCGGTGCGCGTTGCGCGTTTAATAACACTGGACCTACAAAAACAAGGAAACAGGCCTCGCATTGGAGGGGTTTTGACAGTTCCTTTTTAAAGACCATTTAGTGCTTATGTGGCATGCGGCGGGGTTGACAGGTTTTGGGAAGTAGGTTTGCACATTGTAGATGCTCTAAGGTCTCAGTAAAAAAGGAAACTATTTATTCAAAAAGGAAACTATTTATTCAAAGGAGTTAGCTGCAAAACTGTCGATTATGGTGTTATCTAAAAAGATTTTAGAACCATAACCATGCTAATGGTTACGGGGGAGGCAGGGGGTTTTAGGGTTTATAAGAGGGAGGCAGGGGATTTTAGGGTTTATGGGAGAAATCTCTTGCAAGATAATTTCAAAAAATAACTCAATATATTTTCAATAATAATAATCTCTTTTGAATTACTAATGTGCGACCGACACTATGTAGGTACGTGTGCAGGTGAGGCGTCGGTCGGTCTGAACTCCTATATATAATAATCTAGTTTCCTAATTAAACTAAAACTCTAATATATAAATAATATACTAAACATATTGCTCCCAAATACTTTCTTTGGGCTTTTTAACCCGCTGTCCTGCATCACATGCCGTTTGACTTGTAATCTACAATATTTTTTCAACTTGTATGAAGATAATGAACGGTGGGTAGTGGTCAACTCTGATGCAGTAGAGTCATTTACAATGGAGGAAAACAATAAGGCACAGAAGGAGTGTATTAAATAACATCTCTAATTACTAGTTACTACAACAGACCAAGCCATTACAATGGAGGAAAACAAACAGGCATGTAGAGTGTGTATTAACATTACATTTCTTACAAGTTACAACAGGCATGTCGTGTAGGCATGTCGTCTCTCTTACAGCTGATCAAGGCTAAACTTGTTTTAAAAATGTAATATATTTTAATTATGAAAGATGTTTTATTTTTTATCTTTTAATTTATGTCAATTAAAACATAATATTTTATTAGTTTTAGTTATATACTCAAAATATTATAACTAAATTATATATTAATTAAGTATAATATAAAAATGAATCAAGTGAGACCTAAAATATGAAAAAGTGACGTTGAGTATAAGAAAGTTGTGCATTACTCCATTACCATCGGAGTGGATTGACCAACTTTTATTGATGGACACCTTTTGCTTATGTGGACATGGAGCATTGCAGTTGCTCTTAGGCCATCCACAATGGAGGGTCATTTGCCTCCTTGGGACACTAATGGAGGGTCATTTGCCTCCTCGGGACACGAGAAATGGCCCTGGCCTGCTGAGTGTACTAATATATGCATTGGATGAAACATATATAAAGTGGGCAATCCTACTCTCCTGGCCGAACTCACTTGTTAACTTTTGTCTTTTTTAATATTATTTTACAAGTTAAATTTTGGAAAGCATCTATTTACTTTACTATATATTGGGACCTACAAAAACAAGGAAACGGGCCTAGCATTGGAGGGGTTTTGGCGGCTCCTTTTTAAAGACTATTTAGTGCTTATGCGGCGGGGTTGGCAGGTTGTGGGAAGTGGGCTTGCACATTGTATTGCACATTGTAGATGCTCTAAGGTCTCAATAAAAGGAAACTATATATTCAAAGGAGTTAGCTTCAAAACTGTCAATTATAGTGTTATCTAAAAAGATTTTAGAGCCATAACCATGCTAATGGTTATGGGGGCGGCAGGGGGTTTTAGGGTTTATGAGAGGGAGGCTGGGGATTTTAGGGTTTATGAGAGAAATCTCTTGCAAGATAATTTCAAAAAACAACTCAATATATTTTCAATAATAATAATTTCTGTTGAATTACTAATGTGCAACCGACACTACGTAGGTACCTGTGCAGGTGAGGCGTCGGTCGGTCTGAACTCCTATATATAATAATCTAGTTTCCTAATTAAACTAAAACTCTAATATATAAATAATATACTAAACATATTGCTCCCAAATACTTTCTTTGGGCTTTTTAACCCGCTGTCCTGCATCACATGCCGTTTGACTTGTAATCTACAATATTTTTTCACTAGCTTCATGAACATTTGTAAAGAGTTTTTTTCATATTCCCCACAAAAATAATATCTACAGACAAATAATTATTTCCTTAGACTTTTAGATGCATAAATTTGAGACAATTTTTTTTATAGCGAAATCCATATCTTATGTTGCAACATGTTTAAATGAATACAAGTTTCTGGTTTGTTATTTCTTGGTAGTCAAGTTTGTACCCTTAAACTTCGTATGGGTTATCTTATATGGAAAGGGGAACTAAATCAATACAGTTGTATTACCCCTGCTAAATGGTGAGGTGTTATTAAAATATATTTTTTGGATTGAATTATTAAATAAGCAATTTAGTCTATACCTGGTTCTGAACCTGTTCAACTAGATGAATTCTTTGTTCTAGATTCTAATACCATTATTGCTTTCTACAATTTCAATTCAATGTGAGAAGTGTATGCTAACTTGACAGATGGCTCCACTAGTTTAGACCTTAGAAGAAAGTAGTAGTTGGTGGATAAGCAAAATTTATCCTTTTTTATAACATTAAAATAATAAATAAAGTTGCATTTGGTTGGAATTCATAATAGCTGAACCCAACATGTTTAACTAGGTTTGTAGTTCTTTATGGAATTTGCAGTATTGTTTAACAGTGTGTTTCCTAGTTTAAATATGGATAGGTGAATAAAAATATAACAAAAAATTTCTTCAGCTGGTACTGAGTCTTTTAAGGAACGAAAAGAGAAGAGGACATTCTTATAATATTTCTCCCAAATCAAATTTTGCTAACATGGAAGGATTCTGAGAGAAACGATTAATACTTATATTCTTGTTATAATTCGACAAATGTTCCTTTTTACCTCGATACGTTTTTATTCCTTCCATTTCATAACTTTCTAATGCTTCTGTGAAATTAAGTCTAGAACATGAGAAAGAAATTTTATATAGCTTCCTTTCCCTCTTTTGAGTTTTGACAACTCCATTCCTCTTACATACACTTTTCTTCTAAGAGAACTTGAAAACAGGCTGTTGGCTTCTGATCCGACAGATGTATGAAGAACAATGATGATAAGAAAGAAAAATGATGAAGTTAGCAAGTTCATGGAAATTAACTCTGTCTTTACCTAAAATTCTGTTGTTGACTCTTCTACATTTTAGCTAGCTCAAAGTTTTTAGTACTAAAAATTAATTTTTCTATTTAAAGACTTACAAAAATTTATTATATAATTATTTGTCTCAAGAAATTAAAAAAAAACTAGCTAAAATACACTCTCCAAAGCATTTGTTAGTGAAGTCAATAATAGTAATTGTCAATTAATTATTTCTTTGACAAGGAATAACTAAGACTTTTTTAAGGAAAAAAAACTAGCTTGTTATTCATAAAAAGATCCTGTTCAAATGAATTAAAAATAGACTGATTTAATTAACTAAAGTCGTAGTGTAGTTATAGTACATGTATAAAGTAACTGCATGTGTTTTATTTACAATTCATTAAATAAATAATTAGAACCTATAATTGAAAAGAAAACCTAAAGATAAGATAAAGGATATGACATTGGATCAAGATAATTAAATAACATTACAAATTAACTGAATAATAAGTTAATATACTGTAATTTGAAGTACTGAATTACATTATTTCAAGATTTAGTGGGGGCAGCAGCCCCACATTTACCCTTTCCTATTTCTTATTTCTAGATCCAGCATTATCACTACTTAAGATGATGCTGATAGAACTGAGCCTGATGATTTTGGGGGTTATTCAAGCCTTTCTTAGAAAATATTGTTGATTGGCAGGGGTACCTGCTTCTTTCATCTTCTATTGGCTACTTCTAAAGTAATAGTTGTGTAGAGTCACACACCATTTTATTGATTTTTCAAGTCTTTGATTTAATCTTCCATAAACATGTTTTTGATTTGCATTTACTTTTATTTTGTAGATTGGATTACTAGATGACAAGAAGCTTTCTTATCAACTTTTAAACCTCTCAAGTTATATAGCGTCGATTTAGTCTATAAATCCATCATTAGCCACTTTCAGGCAGTTAAGCTACAATATTTATTCTATAAAATGTTGAGTAAATAATTTTGCAATTAGAGGAACAGAGTTTATGGATGTTTATATTACCCTGTTCCTTGGGTGTTACATATACAGTCTTCTTCTTCATTCCTAGTTTATTGCATACACGAAACTGCCAGGCACAAACTCTTTTATTAGGTGGATTTATTTATTTTGATAAATGCAGACCTTTCACCTGCTGGATTACCTTTGGCTCATGAGATGCACAATTACTTAGCACGAGATGATGAACGGCTTGGGCCTTACACTGTGAAGGAGACACGCTCTATTGGATCAGCTTACGATCATTATATCCAGAATGGGGTATCTTGTTTATATTAATTGCGCTTGTGCTTTCAAGAAATTCTGTGCTAAATATTCATTTTGTTGTTATGTAGCAATATTTTCCTTGCAGAAGATTTTTGTGCTAAAATATTCACTTTTGTTATGTAGCAATATTCTCCTTTCACTTCTGCGGAAGGTAGTATTTACAACAAGGTTGGGCTAGAGAGGGTTGCTGGTTCTGGGCGGTCTGCACATATGTTAGACGATCCTGTTTCAGTTAGTCAACCTAGGGATGTTCTTCGGGATCTACCGGATATTAAGCATCAAGTAGATGCAATGCCGAGGCATGGTCATGATATACTACCTCTTCCTCGAGATGCTTCCAGTACTTTATACATTGAGGGACTTCCTGCTAACAGCACTAGAAGAGAAGTAGCTCGTATCCTATAACATGGCAAATTGTTAACAATATATGTTTTTTCTTTCAGATTTTTGGTTTGTGATGGGCTCTGTCCAAGTTGTTTATGTTCCCTTACCTCACCATAGATATTTTCCGTCCATTTGTAGGCTATAAAGAAGTTAGACTCGTAAGCAAGCAATCAAACCATGTAAGTTTCTAATAGAACTACTGATTGACCTCCTTGGTGATCTCTAGTAGTTGAGCTGTTTATCCGATAAGGTTTTGTGCCGTTATGCAGCATGGTAGGGATCCTCTTATCCTTTTCTTTGTTGATTTTGAAAGTCCAGTGTGTGCAGCGACGGCTCTGAGTTCTATACAAGGTATGCAACTTTGTTTGCGTGGCGCTTTCATAGTTTTATGTTAATAGATATAATTAACTCATACACTATATATATTCAGTGATATGCTTTACCACACTTTGTAAAGTCCATGTTTGAAGTAGATTCTTTGCTCAAAGGATGGCTATCGCTTTTCTGTTTTTAGTGTGCATTTTTTGTAACCTAACTATGCAAGTAAAAGTTCCACAACTTAAAAGGGTTCAAGAAATCAAGGGAAATAAAACCTACTGGGTAAATAAAACATACACCAAAACACCCTAAGTTGCTAACCGATCATCCCCTAGTTGCATGATTCGTGGGTCAGCCTATGGAACCCCGATCTAGTTTGCTCGTTCTAGAACACGATTTCATGCTCTAGTTGCCAACTCCGATGATCCACCTTTAACCTCGGCAATCATTATATAAAAAGAGAAATTAAAAAAAGAAAAGAAAAGATAACTTGATACTATCGTAATCTAAAAATATTTTTGAAAGGTAAATCTCTAAGTGGAATAAGAAAAGGAAGGAGTCGGGAAGATAATGCAAATGGAAGAGAAGACACACTATACATGCCTTGATTGCACAAACAGATTCGAATCACCTAAAAAATAAGTTTTGAATATCCCCACCACTTTACTAGTAATTTTAAAATTATACATATTTTGATTAACACTTATATTTTTGGGTAAAATAAATATTTTAATTATAAAAACAATGACTAAACTATAAATATAATAACAAATATATACATAATATTTATTGAAAAAGTAATTGTAAAAAAAGATCCTTGTATCGACCCGTGAACCCGATTCACGACTCGTCAAACCCGATTCATGCAAATTAATGTCCTGCGTACCCGTATACTCGTATCATGTACCTGATCGACCCGTGATCCGTGCAACTATGGATCATCCCTATGGTAAATTGAACTTATGGAGTGAATTATTGTGAATGACATTCTTTCCACGGGAAGTCAAACAGATTTATAGCTCTCTGTGTCATGTTCTTGGGAAGTTCAACTTCCCTAACAAACAATGTACATAGAACACAAGGTTTCCACAAGAGTGAGTGGGTCTAGGGAAGGTGTAGGCCTTGTTTGTTTTTCAAGTTTCATAGGAGTAGTTACATAGTAACTTAAAATTTCTTGGGCTAAGTTACATTGTGTAGTTTCTTGGAAAATAAAAAGATATGTGTTTGGTTTATAAGTATGTAACTATAAGTTGCATTATTGCTTGTTCATGTATAATAACAAAATAAATTTACTTATATAAATATATAAATAAAATAAAATTATAAAATATGCAATACTAAAATTAAAGAAGGTGAATTGCTATTTAAACCAAAAGAAAATATTGAGATTTCAAAAAAAGAAAAATGACTCTTAAGACTTAAGATGAGTCAGTATATTAATGTAATATTATTAAATTTTAAATAAAAATATTACAAATAAAATTACATACTATATTCTAAATAATATTTAATAAAATTATAAAATATAATATGTTTAAATTGTTAATAGAAAAGAACATATATACAAGTCCTTAACATAAGCAACCTTATCCTTAATATTCTTAAAGATTTTTCATGAAAGTTTCAATTTCCCTTAAATACTAAATTTTTCCGGAGATTCTTATTTTGGATTATCTTCATTTCTTTTTACTCTGTGTACCATAGTAACTTCATAAAATGCACAGGTTATAAAATTGATGAACATGATCCTGATTCAGCCTACTTGTGGCTTCAGTTCTCTAGGCACCCAGGTCCAAGGTCAGGAGGATCTGGATGTTATGGGAGGTGATGAGACCATATATAAACCTTATGGATTGATATTTATGGTTGATATCTTACGTTTGCTGGTATCATATTTTCTTATGTTCGTATACTTCATTTTGTATTCTGTAGAGTTCTTCTCTTAAATGCTATCCAATATTTTGCCTTATCCCCCTAAATTTGGAAGTATTTACATGAGTGTTGGAGTGGAGAGGGGGCCTATGGAGCTAATTTTGATGAAAATACAGGAAATTAGTTGTTTTAGACTAGTTTTTGTTCTATTGTAGACTAGTTTTTGTTCAACTGGGTAACTAGAAAGGTTTGTTGTGTGTTTATGGCGAGCAACATTTCTTCAATTTGGCAGACGTGACAATAAATCTGAGCCAATTGCAAGCATTACTCTATACCCTTTTGTTTCCGGTCCATACAAGCCTGAGCTCCTGCACACAAATGTATAGTGTTACTCTATACTCAGGTTTCTCATATTTGAATGGCTGACCTTTGCATGATAATATGTCTCAATTTTGATTATCGCGTCGATGCAGTATTTAAATTGTGGCATGAAAACTTGTTTTTTTACCGAGGAAAAAAGAGTTTCTGTCCGTTGTGCGATGTTCTGGACAAACGTTTTAGGTACGTATTCAGAGTCTATACTGTCAAATAGTAAATATTATTAACATATTCAACTAGTAAAAAAACGAAAGCGATGAAAAATAAAAAGAAAATCAATGCTACACAGTTTTTTTACTGATTCAACAGCACTCGAGATTTTGTGTCTGGAAAACGTCAATACCTCTATTTAGACATGTGACAGTTACGAGTCATTTCTATTATTCATACTACTAAAGTTGGACAAAAAATAATTTATTGAAAAGAGTATCGTATTGCTAATTACTAAATTCATATCAAAATAAGTGATCTGTTTGATTTTTTTTTTTATGGTTAAATTGATTCAATTTTGATTGTAATTAAAAATCATTTTTTTATATTTTTTAAAAACTGAAAAATGTATTTTAAGTTAATTAAATATATTTTTTAATGATATAACTTTTAAATTTTTATTAATTATGTATTATGCATGAATATTCGATTAAAAATTAATTAATTTGATCAATAAAAGTTAAAACAGAACAATTATTTTGAAATGACGGGAATATTTATATAGCATCCCATTGTTACTTACTAAACGAGATATATTGATTAAAAACAGTATTCAAGGACAGTAGGGTCTTGAGCTTGCATGAATACAAAAGCCCTATACGGGCCCTAAGGAAAATTGGTATCTAGTAGTTTTTGGTCGCTTTACAGGGCCGGGGTTCGACTAAACATTTTTTCCGCAAAATCGAATTCTATATTATTTAATTTTTGTCAAGCGAATTCTATATTATCATATTAAATATTTTAGTTCATATTTGATGGGCAATCAGAAGCTCCCACAGAATTCATTCAAAACCGACATCGACCCAAAGATGAGATTATGTCTTAATTTATATTACCATATATAAGTTTTTCGCTAAATGTCACGTAATCTTCTTTTTTTAGTAAATTAGAAGCTCCCACATAATTCATTCAAAACCTAAATGAATTTAAGCAGCAAATTTCTAATCATCGTAGCAAGTGTGTGGATGCATGAAAAATCAAATGAATAAAAGAACTTATCACCTAAACCTAAATGAAATTAAGCAGCAAATTTGTAAAATTTCAAAATAATTTTATTATATGAAATTTACTTAGGTACATTTGATGCGATTGTTCAATATTTTTATATTATCAATATATTTTCTTAAATTATAATTAATAACAAGTTTAAATAAAAAAAGTATAAAAAATAAATAAATCTTGAAAAGAAATATTAAGCGAGTTTGAGAACAAAACTCGAATTTTTATGGGAAAGATTAAAGATACTAATTTCAAACTTTTGGTAGAATAAAAGAAAGTGTAGGTAGCATCCAGCCGAACATAAAAGATTTTCACAAGTCACACAGTGACACTTGTATGAACGTAGAAAATTATAATGGATATGAAACATCTGGAATAAATATCTACATCCATCTCTTTCAGTCCTTGCTTTCATGGAACGCTTGTCAGTTTCTAGTTTCTACATTCTAGCCAGCTAGTTTCAATATTAATTACCTAATTATTTAGTACAGATATTCACTTGTAGATAATTATTTGTAAGATTATTAGTCTAATTAGTCAAAAAAATAAAATATAAAACCTTATTAAGATATAAATTTATATGAATATGTGATTATCTACATATATATTTAGTATTACAAAAATTTTAAACCCTAATGTTAGTAATCTACATGTAATTTGATGATAACTTTAATCTTAGAATTATAGAAATTTTAATTGATGTAACTGATCAATTGATATGAAAATTATAAATATCAATTGATCAACAAACCATTTATCAGTTCAAATGTTTATGAGAATCAACTGATAATTTGAATTGTAGCATAAGTGTACTTAGTCTATTTCAATCGATAAAGTGTAAGTCAATTGATATTATTATCATCAATTGATGTTAGAGTCGATTGATATAGGTCATCAACTGATGTGTAACTTAGACTGTCTAATTGTAATTATTTGAAGACATGAAATTATATAAGTGAAGGATGATCAGTTGATATTGAAGCATCAATGTATAGAAGATCAATTGAAGAAGTCAAGTCAAGTATTGAAGACCATCAACTGATATAAAGACCCATCGATTGATATATCGATTGATAACATCTATCAATCGATAAGTCATCATTTATCAATCGATGGATATAAAGATCAATCGATGGATAAGTCATCATTTATCAATCGATTGATATATCGATTGATAACATCTATCAATCGATAAGTCATCATTTATCAATCAATGGATATAAAGATCAATCGATGGATAAGTCATCATTTATCAATCGATTGATATATCGATTGATAACATCTATCAATCGATAAAGATCAGTTGATAGATGAAAGGAAGAATCAATTGATATGCTTAACAACAAATTATCAATTGATTGAAACAACACAAGTTGACAAGTTGACAGACAAAAGCACATCTATGGAAGACATTCTATGATGACTGTGAAGACTCAAGTTGAAGTTGTCTTTCCAAGACTGAAGACTTTTCCCAGAATGGAAAAAGGCAAACAAGAAAGATAGATCAGAAACAATCCTAGGTTAGATTAATTGTTTTATACTCTTTCTAGAAATTGTAAACACACTTGTAGTATATAAACAAGTGTGGTAGTATTGTTAGAAAAATATACAAGTTAGACAATATTTCTTAAATCAACTGTTCAGCCTTAGAGCACTTTGTAAGAATAGTTGATTTATTTTCTAACCTTGTAAAAACGCAGCTGAGTTTTATTAACTCAGATAATTTGAGCAAAAATATATACTGATGGAAAACCAATCCATCAGTAATTTTAAATATTTTTGTTCAATTTAATTTTCAGTTCCACTTGTTCATTTATATATTCTCTTAAACACTCAAACCAAAAGAACAAACATTAAAATACAAAAAGTTTTTGGTGATTTGTATTCAACCCCCATTCTACAAATCATATTGACATTATTCTGGGAAATAACAATTGGTATCAGAGCCTAGGCTTTCAACATACAGAAAGTAAAGATCAAGAACAGTCAATATGGGCCAAAAAGATTCAGGTGTAAAAATTCCAGTATTAGAAAAAGATGAATACTTTGCATGGAAAGTAAAAATGCATCTGCATCTACTTTCTCTTGACTTTTCCTATGTTAACTGCATAGAGAAAGGTCCCCATGTTTCCATGAAGCTAATCACAGGTGTAAACCCTGATGGAACTCCTGCATTTGACAAACATGTTCCAAAACTCATCACTGAGTTCACAGAAGAGGATGAAAAAGAAGTGCTTAAAGACAAGAAGGCCATGAACATTCTGTTCAATGGTCTAGATAAAGATATATTTGACAATGTGATAAACTTTACTTCATCAAAAGAAGTATGAGATACTCTTCAAACTCTATGTGAAGAGACTGAACAAGTAAGGAAAAACAAGATCCAACTCTTGATTCAGAAATATGAATCATTTCATTTCAAGAGTGGAGAGTCAATCAATGATACCTATAGCAGATTCTAGGAATTGTTAAATGGATTGAAGCTATATGGTAGGGTTTATGCAACTGAGGATATAAATCTAAATTTTTTTAGATCTCTTCCAAAGGAATGGAAACCAATGACTGTCTCAATTAGACAATCTCAAGACTTCAAGGATTATACTCTTGAGAAACTTTATGGTATTCTCAAGACATATGAGTTGGAAATTCAACAAGATGAGGAGATCGAGAAGAATCAAAGAAAAGAGAAAAATGTGGCTTTGATGGTTAAGGGAAATGAAGAAAAGAAGAAAAGTGACTGTGTAGAAGGTTCTGTCATGGTGGCTGATGATGCTGTTGAAGAATCATTCAAAGGAAAAGGAAAGGGCAAGTGCGAAGAAAATGAAGCATGGTCTCAGGATGATTTGGATGAGATTGATGAGCACCTTGCATTTCTGTCAAGGATATTCTCAAAGCTAAAATTCAAGAGGAATTCAAATGCTCAAAGGTCTGGATCCCAGTTTAGAAGTAACAATCAAAATAAAAATTTGGTTGATAGATCAAAATTCAAATGCTTTAACTATGGATTGGCTGGTCATTTCTCAAATGAGTGCAGAAAGCCAAAACAAGAAAAGGCAAAGTCATATGATGGTATTAACTACAAAATAAAATACTTTTACCTTCTTAAACAAAAAGAAAAGGCTTTTGTTACTGAATAGAAAGACTGGGCTGCTGAGGACAGTGATTCTGAAGAGTTCATCAATCTAGCACTAATGACCAACCATGAAAATGAAGAAGCTAGTTCATCATCAAATCATGTACTAGCTATTAACTTTCCTGAGCTTACAAAAGATGAATGCAATAGTATCATTAATTAAATATCTAATGAATTGTACAATTTGCATGTCACTCTAAAATCTTTAAACAAAGAAAACCTCAAGTTAAAGAACATCATTGATGCCTTAGCTGAGATGAATATTTTTCTTGAAAATGAACTTATTTGTTTAGATAGATTCAAGCAGGAAAGTAAGAATGCTAGATATGAACTAGTAAATAGTTTGAGAAGATAAGAATTGTTAAAAGAACAATTGGCTGGAGAAATTGAAACCATTAACAAATGGAATAGGTCTACTAAAACTGTCAAATAAATTATTGATGTTCAGGATGTAGATACTCTAGGAGAATCCTCTAAATCAGTAGGCAAACCATTGGCTGATACTTCAATGGATAAAGATCAATCGACTGCTAATCATTTATCAACTTATAAGGATTATCAATTGATAAGCATCCATCAACAAGTAAAACATCAATGGCTAATAAAAACAACTTTAGCACCCCTATCAAGTTTGTTAAGGAAACCAAGAATCAAGTTGAGACTAAGGTTGAAAAGATCAACATTGGTAGCTTATCTAGGAAGCAATTAAAAGATAAATTACAAGGGATCACACCTGTTGAAATCATTCACCCTAAGTCTGAGAAAAAGAAGAAAAATATGAATGTGAAAGTAGGCATAAACAAGCACAATAACTATACTCCTGATATGTATGCACCTAGGAAGGTATGTGCTAAATGTGGTAGTATAAATCATTTGTCTATGCAATGCAAGAAAGAAAAGAATTCCATATCTTCAAATGATTTGAATGCACATGTCATGTCTGCAAATGCCATGATTACCAATCCTATGCTCATAAATGTCATGTCTTCTAATTTAGTTGCATATAATATTCATATGCCTTATGCTTAAGTTCCATACATGTACAATCCTTTCTTTGCATATGTCAATATGAACATGCCTGGAATGCCATGGAACATGCATATCTCTGATAACAATCATGCTAGTCAAAATGTTAAGTATGAGAATGTGCATGATATATCTTCCATGAGTTCTAAGGTGTTTGAGCCACAAAAGTCAACTCCCAAAGTTAAAGTGGATTTAAACTCACCAAAACAAAAGGAATCAAAGTTGGCAACCAAGGCCCAGGCTGCAACTAATAAAAGAGGACCCAAGGCAACTTGGGTACCAAAAACAACTTGATTGTTTTATATGTGTGCAGAGAAACAAGAAGAAAAATCTCTGGTATTTGGATAGTGGATGTTCTAGGCACATGACTGGAGATTTGTCCCTACTCACAAAGTTTGTGAAAAAGGCTGGTCCAGGAGCTGTTTTTGGAGATAACAGCAAAGGTTTTACTCTGGGATATGGCTCAATCGCAAGTAGAGCTGTAAACGAACCGAACTCGGACGAACTCGGACGAACTTTTAACGAACACGAACAAATTCTTAACGAACCGAACAATGTTCGGTAAGCTTATCGGACAATTTTTCTTGTCCGAACTCGAGTTCGGTAACGAACCGAACGAACACGAACAGTTCGCGAACATACCGAACCGAACCGAACACGAACCGAACACGAACAGTTCGGTAATTATATATATAATATTGTAAAAAAAATAAATATAATAATTTGAAAAATAAAAAAAATAAAAAAATTGTAAATATTATTATTTTTTATCGAACGAACTCGAGCTTACCGAACTCGAACGAACTCGGACGAACTCTTAACGAACTCGGACGAAAATCCTAACGAACCGAACAATGTTCGGTAACCTTACCGAACATATTTTATTGTTCGAACTCGAGTTCGTTAAGCTTATCGGACGAGCTTAACGAACTCGAACACGGACGAACATACCGAGCTTACCGAACATGTCCGGTTCGTTTACAGCTCTAATCGCAAGAGAAAATGTTATCATTGAACCTGTAGCACTAGTTGATGGATTGAGGCAGAATTTGCTCAGTATTAGTCAACTGTGTAATAATGGAAATGGTGTGTGGTTTTCAACTGGATCATGCACCATAGCCAACAAAGAATCTGGTAAAATTCTCCTAATTGGTGAAAAAAAGGGAAATGTCTATGTGACTGATTTTAACTCTGTAAAGGCAAATTCAATGACATGTTAACTTAGCAAAACCAATACAGATAAAAGTTGGTTTTGGCACAAGAAGGTAGCCCATTTGAATTTCAAAATCATGAATTAATTGGTTAGAAAGAATTTGGTTAGAGGCATTCCACAAATGGAATTCACCAAGGATGGACTATGTGATGCTTGTCAAAAGGGAAAATAAAAGGAAAGTATTATTCAAGTCAAAGTCTGAATCATCAATTGATAAGCCTTTGGATTTATTGCACATGGACTTATTTGATCCAGTCAACATCATGTCAATTGCCAAAAAGAAATACGCCTTAGTAATTGTGGATGACTTCACTATTTATACATGGGTGCATTTCTTACACTCTAAGGATGAGGCAAGCAAATTCATTATCAATCATGTGAAAAATGTTGACAATGACACAGAATGGAAGGTCAAGAAAATAAGAAGTGATAATCGTATTAAATTCAATAATGCAATAATGAAAGAATTCTGTGAAGAGAATGGTATCACTCATCATTTCTCTGCACCAATGACACCACAATAAAATGGAGTTATTGAAAGGTAGAATATGACCTTGATTAAAGCTGCTAGAACTGTGTTAGAAGAAGCAAAGTCTGAGCTCCTGCACACAAATGTATAGTGTCACTCTATACTCAGGTTTCTCATATTTGAATGACATATGTCTAAATTTTGACATACTGTCAAATAGTAAATATTATTAACATGTTCAACTAGTAAAAAAACGAAAGCGATGAAAAATAAGAAGAAAATCAATGCTACACATTTTTTTTACTGATTCAACAGCACTCGAGGTTTTGTGTCTGGAAAACGTCAATACCTCTATTTAGACATGTGACAGTTATGAGTCATTTCTATTATTCATACTACTAAAGTTGGACATAAAATAATTTATTGAAAAGAGTATCGTATTGCTAATTACTAAATTCATATCAAAATAAGTGATCTGTTTGATTTTTTTTATGGTTAAATTGATTCAATTTTGATTGTAATTAAAAATTATTTTTTTATATTTTTTAAAAACTGAAAAATGTATTTTAAGTTAATTAAATATTTTTTTAATGATATAACTTTTAAATTTTTATTAATTATGTATTATGTATAAATATTCGATTAAAAATTAATTAATTTGACTAATAAAAGTTAAAATAGAACAATTATTTTGAAATGACGGGAATATTTATATAGCATCCCATTGTTACTTATTAAACGAGATATATTGATTAAAAACAGTATTCAAGGACAGTAGGGTCTTGAGCTTGCATGAATACAAAAGCCCTATACGGGCCCTAAGGAAAATTGGTATCTAGTAGTTTTTGGTCGCTTTACAGGGCCGGGGTTCGACTAAACATTTTTTCCGCAAAATCGAATTCTATATTATTTAATTTTTGTCAAACGAATTCTATATTATCATATTAAATATTTTAGTTCATATTTGATGGGCAATCAGAAGCTCCCACAGAATTCATTCAAAACCGACATCGACCCAAAGATGAGATTATGTCTTAATTTATATTACCATATATAAGTTTTTCGCTAAATGTCACGTAATCTTCTTTTTTTAGTAAATTATTTTACCCCAATAATGTGTGGCTAAATATCGATTTTTTATCCGATTTTTAAGACTTAAACTAATCGAACATTCAACGATCTTTTCGTCTAATGGTTAAAAACTCCTCCTTTAATCGAGAAATTAATAAATTAAATGAATTAAACTGACCGAATATTCATCATGTCCTACAAGGCCAAGTCGAAAAAATATGTTCACATTTCATTTTTACGACACGGTCAGTGACTTGAATATATAGTTCTCTTTTTTGTACTTTGGCAAAACTGTATAAACTATATGAAACCAACGAAAAGGAAAGTTTCCAGTCATCAAGTAGTTGGTAGAGACATTTCAGAATGAAATTCTAACTTCTAGAGATTTTTACTCTATCGTACCTTTAATTTGGTGGATATCTTTTACCTTAGTATGGTACAACCCTAGTTGTTGCTATGTTTGTATTTTAATGAATACGGGATAAAAATAGGTGAATTCAGAAAATAATATAAGAATATGCATAATTTACATAATTTGGGTTTGCAATTTTGCAAAGTTTATAATACAGCTGAAAAAATTAATAATTGACGAAATTCAAATATATAAAATAGAATTTATTCATATTTCATAATAATAAATGAGGCCAATAGTCCAAATACAACCATTTGTCCTTGTTCGTAACCTGCTTTTGAGATGGCGAGCTTGACCAAGTATTTCTAATCATCGTAGCAAGTGTGTGGATGCATGAAAAATCAAATGAATAAAAAATCTTATCACCTAAACCTAAATGAAATTAAGCAGCAAATTTGTAAAATTTCAAAATAATTTTATTATATGAAATTTAGTTAGGTATTTGATGCGATTGCTCAATTATTCGCTCATATAGATCTCGAAGACATGCTCTATCCTGTCCACGCACAAATTTTGTTTAACATATATTATTTTTATTTATTTTAATATGATAGAATCTAAAAAGAAATAAATATAGGTAATATAAATAATTTTAATAAATTAATATTATTCTGTTTCAACATAATTATATTTTTTTATCTTAACAAATAAATAATACTTTTAAATTTTAAAAATATTATTTATCAGGGATTTAGACAGTATAGATACATTATATTTCAACTTTTTGGTCAAAATAGTTTTTATTTTCAAATCATATATACTTCTTTTGCTATTGTTTAAATATTTTTTTTGACAAAAATTTGATTAAATGATGAATAAAATTTTAACCATAATAATTTATTGTATTTTAAAATAAAACATAATAAATCATAAAATTATATTTTATATTTTATAAAATATTGTTTAAATTTTCTATTTTAAATTAATAATTACAGTATTACAGTGAACAATTAAAATGTTGGACTCGATATTCATCCAAAAATTACGGAAGATGTATATAAATTAAGAGTAATGCTATATAATCAAAAAATTATCTCAATTTTTTTCCTAACACGTGTCGTGACATATTACTTGTTTTAATTCCTATGTGCATATGTATGCAGGTGAGAGTCTCATATTTTTATAAGAAAATTATGAATTACACATATGACAACTCTTGAGACTTTTTGGGATATCTTGGGGTGTCTAGTATTTTTCATAGATGAATATTAAGTAGTATATTATAGATTTGTTTATAGTTATAATTTTTGATCGAGAGGCAAGTAGAAGTAGAGCAATAAAGCATGCTCCGCGTTTAGCGGTCATAACTGGACCCTTTGCAGGATTTTGGTAATCTTTGACGAGGTTAGGAATAATATTTACAAAGATAAGATAAGGTAACGAAGCCTCCATATTATACTTTTTTTTTTATTATTATTATACATAATTTAAGGGGTTAAGAATTGATATATAATCATTTTTCAATGGGAAAAAAAGGCATAACAACACTTACTTTGAAATAGATGAATATATGATTTGCATTTAATTGAATATTAGTTTTTAAGATATTTTTCCTAAATTTTACAAAGGTCTTTTAAATATTTTTATATTATCAATATATTTTCTTAAATTATAATTAATAACAAGTTTAAATAAAAAAGTATAAAAAATAAATAAATCTTGAAAAGAAATATTAAGCGAGTTTGAGAACAAAACTCGAATTTTTATGGGAAAGATTAAAGATACTAATTTCAAACTTTTGGTAGAATAAAAGGAAGTGTAGGTAGCATCCAGCCGAACATAAAAGATTTTCACAAGTCACACAGTGACACTTGTATGAACGTAGAAAATTATAATGGATATGAAACATCTGGAATAAATATCTACATCCATCTCTTTCAGTCCTTGCTTTCATGGAACGCTTGTCAGTTTCTAGTTTCTACATTCTAGCCAGCTAGTTTCAATATTAATTACCTAATTATTTAGTACAGATATTCACTTGTAGATAATTATTTGTAAAATTATAAGTCTAATTAGTCAAAAAAATAAAATATAAAACCTTATTAAGATATAAATTTATATGAATATGTGATTATCTACATATATATTTAGTATTACAAAAAATTTAAACTAAAATATATTTTAGTTATTAAGATATCTAGTTTTGTAAATTAATTTTCTAAAGTTATTCTAAAACTGATTCAGTTGTGAACACAAGTAATTTCTATACCGTCAAAATAAATTAAATATCAGACTACTATCATGCAGCGTCCACAATATAATGTTACATGATACAATGATATTATTACCTCACTATTATGAAGTTAAATGTGATACACACTAATTTCTTAATTTAAATTTACATGTAAACTTCAATCTTTTTATATTATAAATTTCATAAAATTAACTTACTATATAATTATAAGATTCTTAATTAAGATAAATTATATATATAAGGCTATATATATATAATTGTATTGAAATACAATTTTTTTAACCTACAAACTCTTGAATGCACCAACAATGACACAAGGATGTAGTAAATGTAAGTAAATTCACTAAATATTTTCAAAATAAAAAAATTTATAAATAATGTTTGTATAAATATATTACAATATAAATTTATTTATTATATAAATATCTTGATTAATAAATATGTTTGTATAATAAACAAAATATTATTTATATATTTTATTTTTAGTGTCATGTTAATATTGATGAATTCTGTAAATTTATAGATTAAAAAATTTATTATAGAACGTGCCCTATATATTATATAAGCGGGATTATCACCCATGTTTCTGTCATAAGAAAAACCCTGAATTTATTTTAGAGAATTTTAATTGTTTTAAAATAATTATAAATTCTTTTTACCAGAAAGAATATTGTAAATTATAGATTTATAAATTAAATTATTCATAAATAAAATTGTATGTTACTTTGATAAATTAATTTTAAAAGTTTTAATTTAATACAGTGAAGAATATGGTTAAAGGGCAAAAACACCCATGTAATTTAGATGTAGGAGCAAATAAGTTCTGTATTTTAATGTAGTGTATATAAGCCATTCATTTATAAAATATAGGTTCAAAATAGTACCCGAGTATTAATAATTTCAAAACTTCCCTTCAAACCGTTTCATATATGAATCCAGACGCCTAAACTGTCCATGTACATTTCTTAAACTGTCCATGTACATTTCTAGATTGTTAATTTGGTTAGGTGCACTATCATGTCTAATTTATTTAGGTGTTCTTTGATATTATTAAGGCCCTAATCCAAAAATTCAAATTTGAGACGAATTATCTTAAATTCTCTTTCAGCAGTGAACCAAATTTGAAGGGAATAGTGCTGATCCAAATTTCAAATTTGGATCAGTTGATTTAATATTAAAATAATGATTTTGTTATTTGTATTTTTTTAGTTTATTAGATTTAAAATTGATTTGTGATTTTTTAATTATTTATTTAATAATAGTATGTAACTAATAGTTAATAAAATTTAATTTATAGAATATAATTTAGAATGATGAGAAAAATATATTTTATTAAAATTTAAATAAAAATACATTAATTACTCCACTAGTTGCCCCGTCTCCCCTCTCCCCATCCTCGTATTTTTTATATTTTTTTTAACCCTAATTTCAAATTCTTTCTTTCTATACCAGTTTAAATCACGATTCATTATATACTCTTATCAAATTTGAAATTTTTAGCCTTTTGAAATCTTCAAATCTGTTTTCGTATATTTCAAATTTGATTCATATCATCTGATTTCCCATTCTCCATATCTGATTTTTTGAAGGATTTTAGTGTCATGTGTGATGCCTTTTTTACATACATGGGCATGACTATTTTTCATGGCTTTTTGACACTATCTAATGATAATTATATGTGGTTTATGATGATTTTGTGTCATATTAGATGACTTTTTATTATAAATTAAGTTATATAATTATGTTATACGTTCATCGACTTACTTGTCTTTGTCCGTTTATTTTTTGTTTTTCAGATTTAATACGACATGTTATTGCGTGTAGATGGAAGATGAATAAAAGCAGGATTTTGATATACAATATTTGTGATTTGTAACTTATTCTCTAAAAAGTGTTATCTTGATATGAAGGTGTTTTTGTCTAAAATTCCGGATGAATCTCTTTCTTATGGTAGTCATAATTTAGGTTATGGCCCATGAGATTGGTTAATCATACATTACTGTTAGATGATAAGTTTTTATGGATGAAAGAAACCCTTACAATCCCTAAATTGTTTGGGATATGTACTTGGAATTGTCTATCAATGAAACGTTCAAATCGTTTTCACATAAAAATAAATAAATAATAATACATTAAATGCATAAAATAAAAAGTACAAGTAAATGTATAAAATATACTAATTAAAAATTATCATTTTTAGGAATAATATATTAATTCGAAAAATTAGTTTGTATGAATGCTATTTTATATGTTAATTAATAAAATGAATGTGTTTGTCATTGATTAAGTATACATTTTTATGTTATTTACGTATATTAAAAAAATTATATCTTTAATTTAATTAATTTAGTCAATATAATATAAATAGTTGATAATGATTAAACATTAAATTTAAGATTAAATAATTTAATATAGCATTTGTGTAATATAATATGTAAATAGTAATATGCATCATGCTGCTAGAGTTTGTCAGAAATTTGGATCAGTTAATGATCCAAATTTAGATTTTTGGATCACAAATCCCAGAGATGGTCATATTATCTATAATAATAATATTTTTTTAAAAAAATAAATAAAATTTTATTTATTAAAATTTAAAATAACTTTTGTTCTTAAAAATATTTATGATTTAAAATTGTTTTAAAAGAAAATAAATTTCCATGTTTTTAGAAATTTTTTTCAAGCAGAGTGTTAATTTGGATTAACTTTTTTTTTTTAAGAAAACAAATCTTTCCATTACTCAAAACAATCATCATACATCATTGTCTCTAATATGTACAGGGGATGAGACATAAATTCAATATAGCTATTTAGCGCACAAGGGATACGAGCCAAAATGGGTTGTCCTAGCGGCTAGCTTCAATCTGCAATCTTCGAGGATGTGTCCAACATCAAGTTAATATATAATGCCTCTATTAATAGCCTGCACTACAAGAAGTGAGTCAGACTCAATACAAACATTCTCTTCTGGTCTTGTCATAACCCAAGATAGATCTTCTTTGATTCCTACTGTCTCAGCTTTGAAAATAGAGACCTCATTCCCAAACCCATCACCTTTCCACCTACAAATGAACCATTATGATTCCGAAGAGTCATGCCAATCGAAAAAGAGTTGGCCCTCTGCACTACAGAAGCATCAACATTCAGTTTGAGACAGCCATTAGGTGGTGTCACCCATTTTGCAGAGTCTCTCTGAGGATGAATTATCCTCGATAAAGTTGTAATTCCCACTCTCCTTAAAGCATCTCTCCACTCTGATAATTGCGTCGAGCTCCAGTTCATAGCAAATTTCGGAGTCACAATTTTATTCTCCCAAACCCTTTTGTTCCTGAAAAACTAGGTTCCCTGTAATACCATTGCAATGTTGCTCAATGTTTCCTGAGTCTCCGAACTAATTTTTTCCAATAACCAATGTTGGATCTAGAGAAATCTACCTCCTTTGAATGTTGTTACTTGTACTGTTGATGTAATAATTGTAGTACTTCTTGTTTAGGAATTGCAATCTAAATCATTATCCTATAAATTTACAGGCAAAAGTATTTCCTGTATGTAAATACAAATATAATTAGTGGTCATAAGAATAAATTTCAGATAGAAGATTCAAGGTTGATTGATCATGCATCAAAAAGAATAAGACCTCAACAAATAAGGAGTTAAAGTTGGAGATTGTTCTAAGGAAAATATCTGATCGAGAACTCTATAAATGAACTGGTAGAGAAGTCTCTGTAATTTGTATAACAAAGCCTTCATGAACCATTTGAGAAGTCAAGAAGTTATATCTAATCGAGAAATAAGTTATTTAATTGTTTGAGAAGTCTAGAAAAATCATATCGAAAAGTTAAATGTTGAAGTGATCAAGAAGTCTAAGAAATTGGTCTGAGCGAGAAGTCTAAAAATTAGTCTAGTTGAGAAGTCTCAAAACAAGACTAATCGAGAAGTCTAAAAACAATGCTGATCGAGAAGTATCAAAAGTAACCGATCGAGAAGTCTCAGAAGTAATCAACCGAGAAGTCTATATCATGACTTCTCGAGGAGTTAGAGATCAAGAGTAATCGACTACTTCAAATAAGCTAGTTTCAAGTAAATGTGCAGGATCAACAGACAGGTAACAGAATCATTATCATGATCAGGGTCAGTCAAACCTGTGATTGATAATGACAAGGCTACAAGAAAACTTGAAGAAAGAACAAGACAAAAGATAGAAGATAGAATGCAAAAGCTATATATTGTCGAATCAAAAAACTTAGCTAGAAATAGATTGTGTAAAATATAGAGTAATCTTCGTCTATTTCTAGTTATAGTAACTAGTCTGTGAAAGCATGCACAAGTAAAACATGTTATCTATTTAGCAAGTGCACATCTTCGTAGTCTAGTGTGTCGAATTGTTTTAACTGATTCATTCTTTGTTTTCTCTAAAAAACAAGAAGCTGAAATTCATTCTTGAATTTCAGACTTGTAGCAATTTCATTCTAATAATATTTATATTGAAAGTTAACTTGTTGTGTGTATGTTTTAAGTTATTATTTCCGCATTTCTTTTAGATACACACTCAAGGTTAAGCTATTAAGTTAGAATCAAGCAAAAAGTAAAAATAGTTAACTTATACATTCACCCCCTACATAAGTTTCTCATAACTCATTCCTAACAACCACTCTAATGCATCTTCCATTTCCCACATATTATACATTACACCCATGTGTTGCCAACAACGTGCAACAAAGTCACAATCAAAGAGCACATGTAAGAGGTGTTCAAAATCAGTTCCACACATATAACATATAATAGGGACTGAATGACTTCTTCTCTAGAGAATGTTACAGACAGGGATATTGTTCATGCAGATTCGCCATAAAAAGAATATAAACTTTGATGGTAAATTTAAACTCCACAACTTTTCCAACCATTTGACTATGCATTTTGAAGTTGCGGCAATTTATTGTTTTGCCAAATTTGGTATTCTAACTTAACAGAATATCATCCCTCTTTTATATGTACCCACACAATTCTATCACTGACCACATGTTGTATAATTTTTGTCTCCGGAATGGCCTTAATATCAGCATCACCAAACGAATCTATGACTTTTTGAACATCTCACTCTATAAGTTTGATTTAAACAGATTGCATACCTTGGTGTTTTTATCAAAGTTATACTCTCTGTCTTCAAAAGTGAACTTGCTTTTTCCCATAAGTTATGGATCGCTACAAACCTTGATACTTTCCCCGTTTCCTAACATCTATCTAAAACCATGAAGGTTATGAAACCCCAAACCTCCTCTTGACTTTGCCATACTCATATTATCTCATGAAAACCAGCGAATTCCTTTGTTGTTTGCTGAGTTAGAATTCCACCAAAAATCGTTAAGAATACGTTCAATCTCTTGACATAATATTTTCAGAAGCAGAAAACATGACATACAATAGGATGGTATTGCCCGAGTTATATTCTTTATCAACACAACCTTCTCTGCTCTAGACAAGAGTTTCACGTTCCACCCTTGAATTCTTACTCACACTTTATCCTTCAAAAAATTGAATACTATCTTCTTCGACCTTCCTATCAGTGATGGTAGGCCAAGATATTTACCTTCCGTAAGATCGTTCTAGTCACCCAAAATTTTTAAAATTTCATGTTGCTTATCTCACTTAACATTGGAGCTGAAAAAGATTCCGGATAACATCTCATACGTATTAAGGACGGCTATAATCCCATGGGCTTCAGTGTTGTTAGCTCGAAAAAAGAGAAAAATGTCATCTACAAATAGCAAATTGGTGATAGATGGAGCTGTATGACTAATTTTGCAGCCATAAATACTACTATATGTTTAAGCTATTTTAAGAGATCGGGAGAGACCCTTCACACGTAAAAGAAAGAGATAGGGCGACAATGAGATACTGGATAATACTTACAGAAAGAATGATCCACTTAACCACTTAACCCATTTGTTACAAAAACCCATCTATGTCATTCTTGTCTTCAGATAAACCCAGCCAACCCGGTCATAGGCTTTGCTTATGTCAAGCTTCAATGCCTCATCTCCTTCACTTCTTGTATGCTTTCTTTTCATATAGTGAATCAACTCAAACACCATTAACACATTATTAAGGATGTTGCGCCCTGGAACAAAAGCCGATTGGTTTTCTGAAATAATTCCTAGAAGAATTACCTTTAACTGATTAGCTAATACTTTGGCAAGGATCTTGTACATAACATTACAAATAGTAATTGGTCTTAAGTCTTTCATACAATATGCACTATCTTTTTTAGGGATAAGCACCGTGTTTGTGTCATTAATCTCTGTAGGAAAATTACAAGATTGGAGCCATTCTTTGCAGCTAGAAAAGACCTCTCTACCTAAACTCAACCAAAAATGTTGAAAAAAGTAGGATTTAAGTTGTCTGGGCCTAATGCTTTATCCAGATACAGCTGTTTTACTGCCATCATGAATTCTTCGAAAAAAAATCAGCAACAAACCTCTAGTTTTGTTCTTCTGTAATAAGCAGTCCCTCTCCTTCATCGTCAACCAGATTTCGCATAACCTGCCCCCTAAACACAGTAACTCAAACACACTCGTGACACATACCTTCTTTCTCGTTACTACCTCCCCGTTCTCTGTTCTAAGATGTGAAATATGGTTAGATTTCGACCTGCCTAAAATGTAAGGATGGAAGAACTTTGAATTTGTATCTCCTTCTACAAACAAAAAACTGTGGCTCGTTGTTTCCAATAGATTTCTTCATGTATAAGAAGTTTATGCAATTCATCTCTTTCCAAAAAATACTTTTTAATACTCTCTGCATCCGTTTTGTTCACAAAATCATCTAAGATTTCCTTTTGCTTACATACCTTGTCTCTAAATTTGTGAAAAAGATTTTTTCCCCACTTGGCCATAAGGGATAAAATTGAGATCAGTTTTGGTAACATATGTAATCTTGGAAGCCCATCCCAAAATTTAGAAACTTCATTGTGAAAACCTAGTTCCTTAAGTCACGTATTTTTGAACTTAAATCTGAACTGTTTCTTAGAGAAAACAACATTACACAGCTCCAGGTTAATGGGATCATGATCCGAACAGATAGTGTGATGAACAGTAAGTTTACAGAGTGAAAATAGGTGCCACCACTGCCGTATTTCGTTCACGAACCCAATGTGAAGTGCCTTTGTTTTTCTCTCATGTGAATTTCCCCTTGTTAAATCAATTTCAATTAATACTGAGTCTTCAATGGCTGACCTAAACCCATCAATGGTTTACCTGAACCCATCCATCAAGTATTGGGGATGAACAATGTTTCCCTCCTTATCGCTCGAGTATAATAAATCATTGAAGTCTCCTACAATACACCATGACAATTGTGAGATAGAAGACAAATTAATGACGTATAAGATTCCACGATTCTCTTTTGCGATTTCCCTCCGGATACTCATAAAAACAAGTAAGTCTCCACTATGGGGTCAAATTATTTAGCATAACTACATCAATGTGATTCTGAGATGAATCTTCAACCTTACAGATGATTTTATTCTTCAACATAACAACAAGACCTCCTCTCTACCCACTCAATCAACTAAAAAATAATGAGCAAAGCCAAACCTCAAGCAAAGATCCTTTATTTTGTTACTAAAAACAAGAGTTTCTGGCAAAAGAGAAAATCAGGTTTACAAGACTTAATAAGGTCTCCAAGAATTCGAACTGTTTAAGAATTCCTCAATCCTTGACAGTTCTATCTTAAGTGATTCATTGCGGATGGCTAGCTTGCCTAGCAAGCGTAGCCAAAATAAGTGAAGAAAAAGTTGCACAATCCATCGCAGAAAGAGCAACATCAATTTTTGAAGATAAAGTATTATTGTTCACATTGACATTAAGTCCAGTTTCATACATTCTTGAGTCCATGGGCTTCTACTTCTTTCCTACGTCTTTTTTTCCCCAAAATTGTAAGCCCATATAGCTCACCCTCACCCGACCCAATTATTAGAGTCTGTCTAATAGCTGGCTCCGAACTTGCATTTTTTTGAATTTGAATAATTAATGAGTTTGACGTATTTGTTGTTGAAAAAAAGCCATAACTACTATTATGTTCATGATTGTTAGCAGCCTTAGGTAACGAACTCCCCGTAATGCGGGATACTGTTGTCATTTCTAATTTTGGATTCCCAGCTTCTACCATCTTCTTCTCTCACCTATTTGTTTTTTCCCTGACCGGCCAATCTGCGTGATGGAGTACATAACCAACTGCCACATTTCTTTGCGTTGTCATCACCTCGATTGTCAAGGAATTTTCTGCAAAACCTATCAGTATGAGAAAGCATCCCACAGACAAAATAAAATTCCCCCAACCTCTTATAGTTGCAATGGACCATAAATTCTGTGCCATTTCTACGAGTAATTTTCTTCTTTCTCTTCAATGGCTTACGGAAGTCAACTCTTATTCTTATACGCATGCACTCTCTCCAGATGTTGGTGTCATATTTTTTATCGTACATCACAAAATCTGTAAAGCATAATGTAACGTAGTATGTAATAGTGATAACGATAACTCAACTAAGAAACAAAGACAGATAAATAATACTGATATGCAGCACAGAAATCCGGAAGGACATAAACAAGAGATCATACACACATCATTGCTGAGCATTCAAGATGAAAGAATTACTGAATGTCAGCGAGAGAAGTTCATTAACATGTTCATGCCTCAGTGACAAATAAGAGTTCAGAAGATTTCACAGTAAAGACAGTGTAATGATTAATGTATAGTTGTCAAAGGGTTTTAGTGATCAGAAGCAATGCAATAGTCCAGGGTTAGTCAGGATTAATTCACATCTTCGGGTTAGTCCAGGGTTAGACAACTTCTTCATGTTTCTGCACTGCACCAGGATTAATTCACATCTTTCAAAGAAGATTTACAAGAATCACCTGCCCAAGGAGTGGAATCTATTCTTCAACATCCTATCTCATGGTTTTGCACCAAAGACAGGTGGATTCCATCGCATTACACAGTTCAACAAGGTGGTCGGCTATGCAGTGGCTTTTGGATCAAGAATTAATTTTGGCAAGTTGATCATGGCTGAAATTTTGAAGAACCAGGCAAAAATGGAAAACTTCTGTCTATATCCAAGGTTTTTACAACTGGTGTTGAATGAAGTACTTGAAGCTGATCAACTACATTTGTTTCAGAACAGTCAGATGGAAGAGTCACCCTCATTACAGTTCAGAACAATAATGCTGCTAAGAAATGAGAAGGACTATCCCAACAGGTATACTCCTGCTCCACTGACTGATCATATTAGAGATTACTTTGATCTTCTTAGACAGGTTGATGAAGAAGAAGAAGAAGCTGCATCTGAGGCAGAAAGAGAGTCAACTTCTGAAGAAGACCATGTATTTGAAACTGATGAATCAGCTCATGCCAATTTCGAAGGACAATCATCTCAAGAGGAGAATGAAGATGAAACATCAATTGATTCAGGAAACAAAGAAGCATCTGAGAGTGAACCAGGCACTGAAAAAGGAAATGAAAGTATGGAAGAAGCTGGTTCTGAACAAGAGGAAGTGCCAATTCAAGGAGAAGGAAAAAGGAAAAGCTCTGAAAATCCAACAGAGGAGATAACTATTGAGCCAGAAGTGGAAGAACCCCAATCTACAGATGTGTACATCCCTAGCATGTCTGATGATCAGATGGCTGAAGGTTCACTTCTTTACTTTGATCTCTCAGCTTTTCTATCAAATGAAAATGAAACAATATCTCCTACTGTGCCTCAAACGGCAATGCACACACAAGAGCCCTCAGCGGCCGTCGAAGCTGGCAATGAACTTGGCAACCCACCAGTTCTAACCACTGCCAGAGATCAACAAACAATTCCTTCATCTCCTTTAACCAGAAAAAGATCACTTGAAATAGATGATAAGACTGTTTCTGTACCGGATCAGAAAATTATTCAAATATCCCCTACAGCTCTGCCTTCTCGAAAACTCGTAAAATGCATTTTAAACCAAAGGCAACTGTGAACCAGGAACCTGATTCTCCAATCTCTGAAACCTTTCTTTATCTTCGTAACCTTAATTCTGAAATTGATAAAATCCTGAAAGGTACGGGGATAGAAACAGAGGTTGTAACTAGTACTATTTTGGTTGATCCAATCAGTATCTGTCTTCACAGACAGTAGGGGGCATCACTGACTCTCATGAGCCATTTATTACATTGTCAAATGTGGTGACCCCCCTGGACTTAAAATCTCCAGATCCTAGTCAGTATGTTTTCCCTCCCCAAGTGGGTGAAGTGGAAAGGAAACTCTCCCATAGAAGGGAAGAGGTCTCCATTCAAGGAGTAACTGCGTCAGCAACATCACCACTTTATGTGGAAATGCCTTCACAGGCTTCGCGGGGAATCACAGGCTCTTATCTGTCAATCATTACATTGCCTGAGGTGGTGACCCCCCTGGAAATTCAAAGTCCAGCTCTTACAACGGAGGTCCTCCCCACCTTCACAGGTCAGGTGGAGGGACAACACACCCATAGAAGGGATGTGGACTCTATTCATAGAGTATCTGCTGCCTCGGCAGTAGAACTTGTTCAGGGTGCCTCTGAACAGGTAATGCCTTCAATGGCTTCAGCTGGCATCACGGATTCTTCATCTTTGCCAATCATTACAGAATCCATAGTGGTGACCACACTAGGTCTAAACCCCCCAGTTCTTGAAAAAGGAGTTCTTCCCACCCACAGTGGTACGGGGGAGAGGCAACCTACCCATAGAAGGGATAGGGATTTTAATGCAAGTACTGAAGATCTGGATGCTACAATGAATGAAATGAGTGAAACACTTAACCTGAGTGATCTTCAATTCCCTGACCCTGATCAGCCGAGTGTGAGTGTTAAGGGACAAAAACAAACAGTAACAGTGAGCGGTGAGACACCCACTGACCAAACAAACAACCCACACAATGCACATACAGCACACAGCCAAAGGATTCTAAATCTAGAGGCCCAAGTCACTGAAATTCATTACTCTTTAAGAAAGATCTTGGAGGTGCAAGAGCAGCAGCGAGCTGAAATGAAAGAAGTCAAAGATTTAGTCCAACAGCTGCTGGCTCAGAAAGTTCCTATCTCTACTCAATCAACTTCAACAGCTCAGATTACTCCAGTTAGGAGGGAGGATAACCCAACTGAGGGGGAGAGATTAATACAAGAAAAAGAAGTTGGAGCTGAAATGATATTGGAATATACAGCTCAGGGGGAGATAGATTTCTTTTACAGGCCTGGAGCAAGGCAACTTGAACAAGGAGAAATCTTTGAACCTTATGTGCCCTTGGAAATTCCTACTGAGAGTGAAATAGAAGGAACACTAAAGGCTGCAGGAATAGATGTTGAGGAAGAGTTTGCTGAAGAAGATGCGTTTGATAATGACTGTCTTCTAGTTGGTGTAGATGAAGTTATTACTCAAGACGTAGTTCAAGCTCAAGAGTTAATGAAAAGAAAATGGAAAAGAGTACAACACGCAATAGAGAGGAGGAACAGAATGAAAGACATAGAAGCTAAAGTTGGCCCTGACTGGGATGAAGCAAGGAATCTGCTCAAGAAAAAGGAGTTATCTTTTAACTCACAAGAAAGACAGAGAAGTCCTTGATCTCTTCAGGACCATGAGAGAAAAATTTGAAGATGTTCATGAGTTCTATTCCATGCTATCAGAAGAAATAACAAGCGTATCAGTCAGTGCACTCAAGAGCGGTTGGAGAATGCATATCAATTCAACATCACTGGGTTCTAGAGTTGTGTCTACAAAGAGCTTTGAAAAGATGAACATTGTGGAGCTTTACGTGCTAAAAAGAAAAGTCATCTTTGGAGGACATAAAACGAATGAGATACTGAGAGATCTAATTGAAAAGAAGATAATTGAGATCGGTGTCGAAGCATTTGAGAAGCCTCCAGTGGTCAAATACTACAAAGCAACAACTCTCCATAATCTAACTTTGTCTGACGAATGTCTGGAGTCAAGCCATGCAATGTTCATGCAATATGTAGAAGGGAGACTCAGAAGCAAGAAGAATAGAACTCAAGAAGATTTAAATGCTGCTGAGTTGATCTATGCATTCAGACTGAACAGAGCAATTAAAACATCAGGAAGATACCTAATGGAAACGACCAGATACTATCAAGAACCAGTGTTTGTAAGAAAAGATGATGGCACAGAAGTACTTGAAACCATAAAAGATTCTGAACCTTGTATTCAGACAGAGCCAAATGGAACAAAATACTTCCTATTCAAGAAGAATGGAGTAGATAAGAAGAAGGATCTATCAAGACTAAGGAGAAACAATTCTGATACAATCCGAAAGTCTTTTCAAGGGTAAAAAGATCCACTGTCAAATCAGACAAGAAGGCTTTGAGGATGATTGAAGATGTTCTAAAGGAGAAACTGGCAGAAGAGTCGATGCATGACACTGACAGAGTTAAAGGCTTTCCAAAAAGAATAACAGTGTTCGTGTTTTCAAAGAGACAATCACTGGCCTTCTAGTCAATCTCCAAGATAAATTCAACGGCGTTTCTCACTGAGATTCTGAATAAATTAGAAGATCCATCTCCTGTCAACACTCTTGAAGTGGAAGCTAGAGACTTAGTAAAGACAAGGTTAGAAGAAAAGGAAGAAGAGCTAAGAAAGCATTACTCTGAAACGAGATCTAAAAGCAAACAAGACATAGTACAAAGAAGCAGAAGACCATAGAATTATCTGTTCAGGCTAGAGGAACAAACTTCTTTTGTACACAAAGAAATCTGGAAATGTAATATCTAATCCAGAATGTAATTAACATTATTTACTGTCTTTCTGTACTTTACTTTTTCTTGTAAGTATCAGTTGAGTTATCCTCTCACAGGATTTGCTTGTCGAACTCTAACAAACAAATAGGGGGAGATTGTAAAGCATAATGTAACGTAGTATGTAATAGTGATAACGATAACTCAACTAAGAAACAAAGACGGATAAATAATACTGATATGCAGCACAGAAATCCGGAAGGACATAAACAAGAGATCATACACACATCATTGCTGAGCATTCAAGATGAAAGAATTACTGAACGTCAGCGAGAGAAGTTCATTAACATGTTCATGCCTCAGTGACAAATAAGAGTTCAGAAGATTTCACAGTAAAGACAGTGTAATGATTAATGTATAGTTGTCAAAGGGTTTCAGTGATCAGAAACAATGCAATAGTCTAGGGTTAGTCAGCTGAAACAGAACAGAGGTCAAGGGAATTCAATTCAGTGTTAGTCGTTTGTGAACCAGACCAGTGCACTAAGCGTCAGCACAACAAGAAGAGAATTACCTTGATTAATCAGAAGAAAATCAGTTGATCAAGCCAAGCCAGAAGAGTGAAAACCAAGTGGTAAATACTTCAAGCATCTCAAGAATATGCTAAGGCAAGTATTATTACAATTGGTGGCATTAATACTCTTGAAGCAATGAGAGGCGCAACATATATTTCAAGGTGCAAGAAAAAGTCTAAGGGAAGTGTTAGTGGCGCCTATACAGGATGTATAGAGTGTAGGCGCCACATACAGTTCAAGGCACAGGAAAGATTTCTAAGGCCTGAGTGGCGCCTGTACAGGGAAACCACTGTACAGGCGCAACTAACTTCAATGCAAGGCGCAACATATGGAAGCCCATTATTCTAAGGCATGAGTGGCGTCTATACAGGGAAACCACTGTATAGGCGCAACTAACATGAAGTTGGAGGCGCAACTGAAGACCAAGGCGCAACAAAGCAATTAGTGGCGCCTGTACTCCACTCACACTCTATAGGCGCAACTTGGGACTTGGCATTGTGGGAATTCAATTTCCAAAAAGCCTACAAATATATATGGGTTTAATTCGAATGAAGAAGGGGGTTATCTTCTTCAGCATTCAACACAAACAGACAGGAAGCTCCATTAAAGCTATACATTTATTTCACCCAACTGTATCAGTGTTGTAATATTGTTTTGAACCCATTGCAACTAATCTACTGATTAGAATTGTAACACCTCAGGGATTTAATAAGATATTATTATTTCCCCGAACTTTGTGTTTCAAGTACTGTTAATTTCATATCTCATAAACACAAACACATAATCCGCATAAAAACGAAAAATCTACCATATCATATTCAACCCCACCCCCTTCTATGATGATTTTGGACCTAACAAAATCGTCAAAGAAATTCCCCAATTGCTTACCCACTGTCTCTATCATAAAACCTTAAGGCATGTTATGGATTTGAATCTAAATATTCTTTAAAACCAAAGTGGTACCTTCACAGGGTTCTCCCCAGGAAGAATCCTATCAATCACCAACATGACATTATCAAACGACCACGGCCCACCATTCAGCACCCAGTTCATGTCCTCTTTATGATAAAACTTAAATAAGTATATTCCTGATTCTAATTCCTTTATATTGATTCCCATCGCTGGTTCCCAAACATCTACCATCTTTGATTTCATCGTTCTACCATTGAGTGTCTTCTTCAATAAAAAATGACCTACCAAGCAGAGGTCATACTCATCGACTGCCTCATCGACATCTCCTTCAAAAACAAGCTCCTCATTCTCTTCATACTCAATATCTAGACCCGCCATCTGCACATCAATGTCTTGATAGCCCGTCATTGCACACAAGAGACTCCCACAAATTTCCACGACCTAAAGGTGTAGGAAAAAGAGAGAAAAACCATATCCTCTCACATGAAAAGAGAGAAAGCTATAAATGTACTATGTACTCAATTTTAATACTCTCTCGTAGGGATAATACTCTCTCGTAGGGATCGTTTCTAGTCCATTAGGATCTGTCCGCCATCGATTATATAAAACAAGATCGTTGTTACTTATTTTAATTATGATTTTATAAATTGACAATCGCGTCTTACTGTTACGTGGCTGGGCACATCTGACATGGCATGACTTATAGTACTGACATATGATTATCATGTGTGTGGGTACACATCCACGTGTCCAAACACGTCAATAACTGGAGGGCCATACAGAAATCGATTACTGCGACCGAATTAGCGACCGTGTTGTCGGTTATTATTGCGATATCTTTATGACCGATCTGGTTGCAGTCGGGACATGGGTTTAGAAATTTATTTTTATCTGTTACAACCAACTTATTATGAGTTTTTTTATCATTCAGAAGTTGGAGCTTCACGTGTTCAGGAAACTCATCGCCAAATAACCACGCAAACTCTTGTGGTAAGTACTGCTCCATGTGTCTCAGTCAATTCTTTACACTTTTTTTTGATGTCCCACCCAATTTTTTATATTTCAAAATTTTTTAAAAATAATAAACTTTTATATTATAAAATTTACTCGCACCCACTACTTTCCTCCACTTTTTCAAATCTATCAATTAAATATTAATTGATCCCACCACTTTACTCACTTTTCCTTCTCTTTCATCCACTTTTCTTTCTCTTTCATACTAGTTTATATAATTTTCTTAACCTCCGTGCCTAACCCAAATATAAATAATTGCGTGGGACGGAAGAAGTAATATATATGCCAATAAAAACAAATTTTAAATGACTAACGCAAATAGCATAAAAAAGTATGTATATACATAAAATGGGGAAATGTCAAATTTTGAACATCCATTTTAACAAAAATCAAACTAAAAACAAAACAAAAATAAAAATACAATTAAACACGATTACTTTAACACATAACATATTACAAATAATCCCCTGACATTACACATAACATAATCTCTAAGATCGAAAAATTTATTAAAAAAATTCTCAAATACAAATCCGAATTTAAAGAAACAAACAAACATATAACATGATATATATATATATATATATATATATATATATATATATATATATATATATATATATATATATATATATATATATATAACAAATATATTACGTGCAATATATATACATAAAAAAATATTTCAAATCCCAAATCCCAAATTTCTTATTAATTACATGCGCTATCAAATGGATAATTCGGATACGGATCTGTCTGTATCCGTATTTGAATCTGAATTAGAAAATATGTATCCATATCCGTATCCGAATACCAATTCAGAAATACGTATTCGTATCTAAATTCGAATTTTTTTAAAGGTTAATATCTTTATAATATTAAACTCAAATGATATTTATATATATGTCTATAATATTTTTATAATTATATAATTTTTTTATAAATATATTATTTAATGAATATACACACAGACTACAAAACTAATAGAATAAATTTTAAATTATATATATATATATATATATTATTTAAATATCATATATATATTTAATTTCAGATTCGGATTTTTTCGGATACGAATATGCCTATATCTGTATTCGTATCCGAAATTATCGGATTCACAGATAATATCTGTTTTGTCCCGAATACGGATAATATCCGTTTTATCTTGAATATGAATGCATATATTTTAGACGGATATCGAATTTTTCGAATTTTTTGAATTTTTTTAACAGCCCTAACTACAATATACCAAGCAAACTTAACATATTACACATACTCGATATACACGTCCATACACGCGCACAAACACAATATTTACGACCATATATACATGCACACACTTTAAACATATATATTTATACACACTGAATAATAATACATAAATATTAATGACGGAAAGATAAGTAGTGATTTAGTTATCGGATTGATGATGAAGTTGATAATTTGGTATATTAGTGTAGGTAGGGAAGACGGATTTTAGTTAATTTTATGTAAAAGACAAATATGAATACCGACCGCACCACCGAACAGAAACTCGGTCAATTATTTACTTACGAGGATACCTTATCAACAGTCAGTTAAACAAGTGGTATCCACACTTTGACTGTCAATTATAATAGTTGGTTAAAATAATTAGCTTACCAGTCATTTAATTCTAACAGTTATTCTGACTGTGGTTATTTTATTTACCGACTAATTGTTGCTGACGATCATTATTTGCTGCGATCATAAATCAGTCCATGAGTAAAGGTCATGTCTCCTGTAGTTATTACTTAATAAGTAATAACTATTTTAATTCTTTTTAAAATAACTAGTCTAATTACTTATTTAGTTCACGTTTTATAACTATAATTATAAATAATAAGAAAAAAGTTAATAAATTACATAAAGAAAAGAGAAAGATCCGAAGAAGTAAACATTATTTCCATCGCGTGGTCGTGGCCTAGAAGTCCAAAATAGTACATTATTATACAAGACTTTTCAAATATATTCCAACTAAATAATTTTTTAGCCTTTAATGTTTAAGTTTTTTAGTTGATAATAAGTTATAATATATTTCAAGTCAAATATGCAAACAAGATATTGTTAGATTTATTTACATCAATGGTGATAAGAGCTGATATACAAATTACATGATAAATCGTAAATTATCTCTATTAATATGGCTTTTTGAGATTTATGTAAAAATAAATTTGTATTAATTAATATCCAAAAAACAAATAATTTCAAATTAATTTATAGTTAAATCATGCAATTACGAGTTCAACATAAGGGTAAAGTACTCGATGCATATATATCTTCATTTTCATTATCATTTCCTTGTATCTCAGCAAAAATGCAAAATTGTAATATTAATCTCAGCACATCAGTCAACTTTTACTTGGCCTAATTAGTGCGAAGACAAAACATTTACTTAATTGGCTTTTTCTCATTTAACACGGAACTAAAAGCAAGTAAAATCTCTTGTCTACCTAACGAACATAAAATATATTTAGGTTTTATTTATATTTACATAAATAAAACCTAAATATCTTAAAATAGTTTCAATTTGCATACAGATCATCTGCTCATGTCAATAAGCTAAAGATCTACCTGCTACATATTTAGCAACCTTTCGATACAATTATTGTATTTTTCTAAAGCTAGTTGGCATAGAATAATTAAGACGTACAGTAATTGAAAACGAAGCAAAAGACAATGCATGCAATATTTAAATGATTTTCACCCTCAACATGAGTCAAAATTGTGATTCGATATTTCTACGAAACAATAATCTTTTGGAATTTTGACTTTAGTGTACAAGACGGTGATTAGTTATTATTTGACCAATTGTTTGATGCAGAGGATAATAATCTTTAACTTTTTCTCATAATTTACAAGGCGTTACTCGAGAGATTTTGATTTTTGACGTTGTAAAAAGAAATAAACGTGCTGCCAACCTGTATGCATTCGCGACAAATATAGGGAGAGCTGGTTGGACAAACTAATAAAGTGAAATATACATATATGGTGACAGAATTTCAGTGGTAGCCTTTTAAAATTAGTATAATAAAATTTTTAATGAATGAACTATGCAGGTTTAATGTCAGAGTTAAAAGTATATTTTCATTCCGAATAATTACAAATTATAATTCTCCGTGTATACAGATATTTAAATTGTGTTTGAAAAAATGTAATTCATTTGCAATAATAAATTTCAAATGATAAAATTTAAATTTTTATATCAAAATTTTAAGTATAAATTTATATTTAAATGATTTAGAATTCATATAAAATCAAAATTTAATTTAAAAATTTTTAATTATCAAAATATCTAATTTGACTAAATCTAAAATTTTAAATGAGTTTCAAACCGTCCATAAAATAATTTAATAATTTATAAGTTTATCCAAAGTAAAACTTCTAAGTAACATATATAGGGAAGAATGAAAATCATCGAAATGTTAATTGCATTATCAGCAAAGGAGAAAATGAGTGTATGCAGACAATTGTTGTGCGGCTATAGAGTTAGTAAACAGAAATTTTTTGGTTGTGTGTATGTATATGAGAAATGGGGAGCAAAAGTTAGGTTAGTTTCGTTATCGTGAATTCTTCACATTAAAGCCGTGGAAAATACATGCACAATGAGAGCAACAGGCCGTAGATAAGTGAAGAATAATCTGCACGAAAAGTATATAGATTAAAGCACGTACCCACAGCCAGAGAGAAATTACAATTAAGCTCTAGTCACCAGTGTTATTGGATTGCAAACTATGAGTTCGATTCTCACTCAACTGGACGTACAAATCCGTTTGCAAAACTAATCTCATATTTAAAACCAGCTTGGAAACGTACGTACTAATTAAGAAATAATTTGAAGGAAAGAAACTGCGAAAAAACAATTTAAAGCCATAAAATTAATTTGTCTTGCCGAGAATGATCCTATATATATATGTGTGTGTGTGACTATACTACTACAGATGGTCATTATATATTCAAATTTTCTGCTAATATGGTTTAAGAATCAGCACCATTGCATTTTATGTTAATAATTATATATGTAAAAAATAGAAAAATATTTGTTTTTTAGAAGATAATATTACGAGCTATTGTGTAGCTGGCTTGCAGCCACTATAAACAAAAGAACACACATGTATATATAGTATATACACCGACTCGTAAATAAAATTATTACAATCGAAATATGACAATCCATTTGACTTTTTCAAACGTATAACGTGGATATCGTATGTATTCTAATAAACAAAGAGAGTTGGTGGCTTCATATATATTATATTTTAAACTACAATTTACCAGATGATTGAAATTGTCAATCTAGGTTAATAGAATTAAGCCTATAAATAGAGCCCAAAGTTTTGGTTCAAAGCATAACACATTCTGCAAGCCATTCGCAGCAAACATGGGAAGAATAGCTAAGGGGTCCAAAATGGGCACTCTCATTGTAACTCTACTTGTAGTATTAGTGTCTCTTAACTTGCCATCAGAATCCACAGCATCATACTCTTACTCCTCCCCACCACCACCACCTAAACACTCTCCTCCTCCTCCACCCCCTACTTATCATTACAAGTCTCCACCACCTCCTCCTCCGGTGCACTCACCACCACCACCATATTATCATTCACCACCACCACCTCCCGTGCATTCTCCTCCCCCACCTTATCACTACGAATCCCCACCCCCACCAAAGCATTCACCACCACCACCAACACCCGTCTATAAGTACAAGTCTCCACCACCTCCCGTGCATTCTCCTCCTCCACCTTACCATTATGAATCTCCACCTCCACCAAAACATTCTCCACCACCACCAACACCAGTCTACAAGTACAAGTCTCCACCACCTCCGGTGCATTCTCCTCCCCCACCTTACCATTACGAATCTCCACCCCCACCAAAACATTCTCCACCACCACCAACACCCGTCTATAAGTACAAGTCTCCACCACCACCTAAGCACTCCCCACCACCACCTACTCCAGTTTACAAGTACAAATCTCCACCACCACCAACACCAGTTTATAAGTACAAGTCACCACCACCGCCAACGCCAGTTTATAAGTACAAGTCACCACCACCACCCAAGCATTCTCCCCCACCACCCACACCAGTTTACAAATACAAATCACCACCACCACCAAAGCATTCTCCACCACCGCCAACCCCAGTTTACAAGTACAAGTCTCCACCACCCCCAGTGCACTCTCCACCACCACCAACTCCAGTTTACAAGTACAAATCACCACCACCGCCAACCCCAGTTTACAAGTACAAATCTCCACCACCCCCGGTGCATTCTCCACCACCACCAACACCAGTTTACAAGTACAAGTCTCCACCACCCCCAGTGCACTCCCCACCACCACCAATTTACTCTCCAACACCACCCAAACATCATTATCTCTACACTTCACCTCCTCCTCCTCATCACTAAGAAATTGTGTCCTTCTCAGGCTAAGGTACGAGTTATATAATCTTTATGCATGGAACAACAAATTGAATTCCTGATCAAATTTATAACAATATTTATATATGTCTCTCTCTCTCTATATATATATATATGTATGTATGTATATATATATATATATATATATATATATATATATGATTGTTCTCCATACCCATAATTATCAAATATTGTGCATTGCTAACACGTAGTTATGTTTCTCCATAAAATCGAGACTTCTTTCCCATATAATAACAAAGTTTATTTACATTAATTACAGGACAGCGAGGCCAAACACAGAAGATGAAGTTAAATAATAGCGTGCAGGATGTTTTTGGCGTTTATAAATATATGTTCACCGGATATGATCTTGTATTCTAGTTGTATTGGTTATTTTCTTTTTGTTTGAATAATGTATTTTATTTTATGTATTATTGGGGAAGCTCCTGTCCTCTAGAAATAGAGGTTTATTATTGCAATACAATCATCTCAATAAAATTTTATTTTTTATGAATTAATGCGATTCGCAATATTAATTGTTTCTTTTTATTGCCGCGTGGATGTGTACGTTAGTACAATTATATGAGAAAAGATGTCTCAATTTGTTTTGCAATGAATATTTTTTTAAAACCTTAATTTTTACAAAAATAATTTATAAATATTCGAATATGGGTAATTAGTCATCGTAAATGAAATGACTAAATATATATGATAACTAAAAGCTAAACGTTGTGTTCGCTGTCAATATCTCAATAGTCACTAATATGTATACAAGATATATCATGAGAAACTAAATTTTAGCCTTCTTATATATATCACGCACATATAGATTGAATACTTCATTACGGGTAAGGATAATATAAAATAGAACATAAATAATTAAGGGAGTATTTGATACTTATTTAGATAAATTTTTAATTTTAGCTGATCTAAGATGGTATACAGAGTTTAAATGAGCTTAAATGCAATAAAATATCTAATATTTAGGTAAAATTTTATAAATTATAACATACATTATAAATCCAGTAGAATTATAGACTGTTAAAATTTATCATTATCAATAAAAGTTTGAATACCACCATATTTTAATAAAATTTTAATAATTTATATTAAATAATCCTAAAATTTAAAAGATTATTAATTAAAACTGAGATTGAATATTCCAAAATTTTTAAAACCAGAATTTAATACATCAAATTTTAAAATGTTAATTGAAATACATTCAAAATTTGATAGATATTTGAAAATTAAAATCGAGTCAATTGACTACCCCGACTTTGAAATTTTATATAAATACTAGAAAATCCTACCCTAAAATAATGCATCTTGGTGTTGGAACATGGGCACTTATTAAAATTTTGAATTTATGAAAAACATAGTTAAAATAATATTATAAACAAATTAATTAAGTTATAACTAATTTTTAATATGTTTCTTCCTACTAATAGTAATTTGTGCGTCAGACCCACGTATATATAATAATATACGGGTAAGAAGATTTTTCATTGGTACGGTTAACACTCAAATAAGGCCCTTAACCATGCATGTCAAGTTGTCAACGTAACTCACATATATAAATAAATAATAGAGGTCTAGAATGCTCAAAGCAGCTACCAAATGGTCATAACGAGCCTCGTTTAGTAGGTTTCCCATTTGTAACAAGCCAACATCTTGGTTCTCTAAAATAGTTAACTAACAAATGTGATTTAATAAAAGTTGGATCTATGCCGTTTCACTAGCTAAAAAAGATGCTTGACAGCTTTGGTTTGAATCTAATCCTTGGCTGTTTACGTAATTAGGAAATATTCGGGGCTAAAACTTTATTATTTTTGTGTGCATTTAATTTAGGTTTTATATTTATCTCTTGACTTGTACATTATTTACTTGGAAGAATAATCTTTTTCTGCATTTTGGAAAATGAAGAAATACCTAAGTGATATCTTTAAATTCAGAGATATGTGTGATCTATTAGGTTTATTTGCATTGATTGATAGGAAAAAATAGGTAAAAGTTCTATGGAGGGAGTACAATGTGGAGAAAATATTTTTTGCATTATATTTTATTTATAATATATTACAGAATCATTTTCTTAAAATGTGTAATTTTTTGAAAAAGGGGTAAGAGATAAAATTCTAATTACTAAAAACAAATATAATTGAAAGTATAATAAAAATTCTATATATTTTAACTTCATAACTCAAAAACAATATTATAATAAATACAACTCTTACACCGATATGCAAGTGACTAAATACAATATCTTCAACGCCAAATGTTGAAAGAATATAAAATCCTTGAATCCAACTATTTCAACAAATTTTTACACTAAATTTGAAAATTAAAAATAATGAGTTAAAATCAAGTAAGTAATGAATTCAACTGATTGTGCACCAACATTATATATATATATATATATATATATATATATATAGCAATTTGTTTTTTATAAAATACTCTCTCCGTTCCATAAAAATGACATTTTATAAAAATTAAAAGTGAAGCTCATTCATCATTTATTAATAATTATTGTTAGAAATAAAAATTATGAAAAATATATCATTAAAAAATATATTACATTAACTATTACAGTTAATTCTTATTTTTGTAATATTTAATAAACGGTTAAAATTGAATCAGTTTGACTTTTATTTTTTATAAAGCCTGTGAAAGGTATTTATGATGCAATAACTTTTGATACCTTTCGAATTCGTATTAGATATCATACAATATTATCTAAAGATACATCAATCGCCAGCTCAAATATATATTAAAATATATAATTATTATACATAATTTCGAAGTACCCAAAAAGTTTTTCAAAAAAAAAAGTACCCAAAAAGTTCGATGAGAAATTTATCTCCTATATATCCCGAATGCAAGAATTCATTCCATTCTAAAACATATAATTAATCTTTAATTAACCAACTAAACATATCACATTTAGAATTTAAACTCTCATTGTCTCTATGATATTTAATTAAATTTTGACTAGATTTATAATTGAGTTTCTAAGTCATTTTTTTAATAAATTGAAAAAATAGGCTTATAGTCTTAAATCTCGGCGATGATTAGCCAGGACATGTATAAATTTTTAGTGTAAATTAAATTTTGATTGCCAAATTTTGCATCAAATTTCAAAATGATGGCTCTATTTTTTGAAGTTTGTGGGCCATTATTTTCACCAAATTATAAAAAGGTAGTTGTAGTTTAATAGTTTGACAAATACAAAAAATTAAAATCATATAATGTTATGTGGAAAATATTAAATTAAAATTTTAAAAATATTTTTGATGACTAATAAATAATTTTGAAATTTAAAATACGGAGTCGATATTGATAATAATTTGCGAGCTCTATAATTTTGTTTTAAATATTTTTAAGCTTAAAAATGCTTTCATACTCAATATCTATAAATGATTAAGTAAAGTTGAGTGAGTTTATTGAGTTAAATTTGAACTAAGTCAATTATTTATAATTTTATGGTTGACACAATTTATCAAAATTATTTTTAAAATTATTAAAAATAACTTTAATTTTTTATATTTATTATTTAACTTATTTTATTAAAAACACAATTATGGTTTTCAAATTCGGTGATAATTATGATCATTATTATGTAACTCCCAAAATAAAACCACTCTTTTAAAAATTTAATTAAAAAGTTGACCGCCCAATTTACAAATTTGAAAATACACTCATTATTTTGAAATTTGGTGAAAACTTTGGCCACCAAAATTTAACTTACTCAAGTTTTTATTACTTAACTATCCAATCTTACACTGTTTCTAACCCATATAGATAATATATTTTTTTTGAAAATATTAAAACACACAAATTATAGATAATAAAAAATAGTTCCAAAAAGGTAAGACTCATAAAAAGTGAAATTACAACAAATCATGAATTAAAAAAATGAATGCCAAAAAAATTATTTTCAAGAACTTCGAAACATAATTTGTTAAAATACTATGAATGAAAATTACAAGGAATTGAAAGAGATTTCTGAATCTTTATGAATGATTGAAATCTAAGATAAAAAAATCTTTTTAAATTTTATAAGATTTCAAAATTGTATGAAAAATATCTTTAAAATTTCAATAATAAAATTGAATAGAAAGAATTAAAAAAAATATAATTTATAAAAGATTTATGACAATTATTTAATTTTAATAGCTCTGAAAAAATTATAAAAGAATAAGTTGAAAATATAAAATTGATTTTTAAAACTCTAATTCAAAATCAATTATTCACGTACAATTACAAATTCTTTATTCTAATCCAATTCTAATTCATAAGTTTTTGAAATTTTAATTTTTTTATTAATTAAAAAAAGATATGGAATATTAATATTGTATTGGCCTGCTTTTTCAAACAATATTTGAACTTTATTTTCAAGATTTTCAATACAAGTGTATATGATAGGTCATTCACCTAATCAAACATTTATATATTGATATTAATTATGAATTTATTTATATATGTATTTGAAATATATATAAGAATGCGTAATATAAATCCCTTTTATTAATATTTCTAGTTAATAAAAGTATTTATTCTGATTTACACTTTGAATCCAGATATTTATAAAATTTGAAAAATTGATAAATTCAGTCACTATCACAAGTAATGTTTCCATATATTTTAATTGTTCTGTACATGTTGAATATGTCTTAGATTTTGTAATATATTATAAGTAGGAATATAATGTAGAATCTCCTTAAAACTTCATTTAAATTCTCCATTGAACTTTTCTCTATATAATTGTACAAAATAATATAATTTATAGTTTAGCTACCATTTCACCCCAGTCCCTAGTCCACTTCTGCATGCTGATCGAGATGGCTAATTACATGCAATACCTAACCTTCAGATGTTCCAGAATCTTTTCGAGGAATTTTCAAATCATTGACAAAAGTTCCTAATCATCGTAGCAAATGCATTGAAGAAATTATGAAAATTAAAGGATTACAAATGTTATTTACCTAAACCTAAAATGGATGGAGGTTATAATAAGTACGACTTGGTACGTATCACATTAAAAGTTGCATATATGCTACTAATACTAAAATATTATATTTTCTTAACTAATCTTATTGAATAATATTTCATTATTAGGTTTATTAATGTGGATGGGATAGGATTCATGGTAAGTTGGTTAAATTCACTCATTCACTGATCATATTATCAAACTTTGAAGTTTCAAACACGTACATTCGTTAGCTAGCTCAATGCGTTTATTCTTCTCATACTAATACGTTTAGTAATTAAATATTATTTATAAATTTAGCTGATAATTATGTATAACTCTTTAACCACCGCTAATTATATGTATTAGCTAAATATAAAAACTTAAATCAAAACTAAATTATATTACGTACAGTCACATCTCACCGAAATACGGTAGCCAAAGAAATACTATATATTATTTGCTGAGCTTGCAGCCTGTGTAGAAAAAAGCAAGCAAAAACTAAATATACACATCGACTCAAAAGTCATATTAATACAATGAAAAGACGACCATCAATTTGACATTTCAAACGTAGAAACGCGGAATATATCGATTTAATGATAGTTGGGGGATTCTTATATTTATTTATTTATGTAAATTTGATTTTACACTGATAATTGAAATAGTCTATGGAAGGTTATAGATCATTAAGCTTATAAATAGAGCCCTAACGTTTGTTTAAAAAGAATAACTTATTCAGTAACGCATTACAACTTAATATGGGAAGAATAGCTAAAGGGTCCAAAATGGGCACTCTCATTGCAACTCTACTAGTAGTATTAGTGTCTCTTGCCATCAGAATCCATAGCATCATACTCTTACTCCTCCCCACCACCCCCACCTAAACACTCTCCTCCTCCTCCACCCCCTACTTATCATTACAAGTCTCCACCACCTCCTCCTCCCGTGCACTCACCACCACCACCACCATATTATCATTCACCACCACCACCTCCGGAGCATTCTCCTCCCCCACCTTACCATTACGAATCCCCACCCCCACCAAAGCATTCACCACCACCACCAACACCCGTCTACAAGTACAAGTCTCCACCACCACCAACACCAGTCTACAAGTACAAGTCTCCACCACCAGTGTACAAATACAAGTCTCCACCACCACCAACACCAACACCAGTTTATAAGTCTCCACCTCCGGCATCAGTAGACTACAAATATAAGTCACCGCCACCCCCAGTGCACTCCCCACCACCACCAACACATGTTTACGAGTATAAGTCTCCACCACCCCCAGTGCATTCCCCACCACCACCAATTTACTCTCCCACACCACCCAAGCATCATTATTCCTACACTTCACCTCCTCCTCCTCACCATTACTAAGAAACTGTCCTTTGCAGATTAAGGTATATATGAATCATTCTTTACGCATGCATGGAACAATAAGAATTCCTAATCAAATTTAATAACAATATTATTCTCCTCCATGCATACCCATTACTATATAATTTTATATATGTTCCATATATATTAACAAAGTGTATTTAAATTATTTACAGGACACCGGGGCCAAACACAGAAGATGAAGTTAAATAATAGCGTGCATGATGTTCACCGGACATGATCTTGTATTCTAGTAGTATTGGTGTATTTTCCTTTGGGTTGGGAATGAATAAAATATTTTATGTATTATTGGAGAACCTTCTGTCCTCTAGAAATAGAGGTTTATTATTAATGCAATACCACCATATCAATAAAGTTTTACTCTACTTTTTATGAATTAATTAATGCGATTCGCAATACTATTGAATACACGCAAACATAAATGTAATATATATTCAATATCGATACCAAAACTTAAGAATATAATCATCATAAATTCATAATCAAGAATACTTGCTAGAAACAAATTTTAGACCTAATAAAATCTAGGTAGGGTTGTAACCGAACCGAGTCGAGTCGAACTTTTCCTTAACGAGTTCGAGTTCGAGCATTTTTTTAACGAGTCGAGCCCAACTCAATTATCTTAATGATCAGATTTTGTTGTTCGAACTCGAGTTCGTTAAGAACTGAGTCGAGTTCGAGTTATTCACGAACTTTTCGAGTCGGATCGAACTCGAGTCAAGTTCGAGTCGAGTTCGAGTTGGTTAATTAATTTTTTTTTATTTGGACTTGTTTTTAACGGACCAAATGAGGCTCAAATACGAATAAAATCTTAAGCCAAAGTGCGTTACTTACACTAACATAATTACACACAATCTAGTAATGCAGAGTTCATGTATATTTTATTATTTTTACAAATTTTTACCAAAAAATTATTTTTACCAAGAAATTATTTTTACCAAAAAATTATTTTTACCAAAAAATTAATTGTTAAAATTTAAAAATATTATTTAAAAAAAAATTGATAAAATATTAACAAATTTATGTGTACAATATATCTTGAAGTATACGTAAAAGTTAAATTGAATAAATAATTTTAAACAAAAGAAGGAATATCAATTGTGCATCAAATTGAAAACCGGAGAATTTGATGTCGGAAGTATATATAACGCCCGGTCATGCGACTATGCGAGCTCCTTCTTCTCGTTCTCTTTTACAGCATATACATCCATCTATTCCATCAATTTATTAAGGGAAATTCCTAATAGTACCATCGTAGATTTGGCTTTTCCAAATGGTACCAATGATTGTTTTAAACTTCCAAGTGGTAATACTGAACTATTAACTTCATCCACATGGTAACACTCCGTTAGTTGAACGTTAATCAAACGTTACTCTTGATAAATTTCAGACATGTTTGGCTCTTTGCTCACATTTTATAGTTTGTTTCAAAAAAAATTCAATATTAAATATGATATACAATACAGTATTATACTATATCTACACGTTTTATTATTATTTAAAATCTTCATGTTTAAAATTATTAAAAATTAAACATAACTTCTGTATTTAGTAATTTATTAGCAAAACCTGATAGTAATTACCGAGAATTAGTGTTTGTTTGGTTGCATATAAGAATTAATTTTCTAGAGGAATTATCATTTTCTTGCTTTTTAAAATTAATAGGAAGTGTAGAAAATTGTTTGGTTACTCATATAGAATTTAAATACATAGGAAGTACAAATAACCATGGGGTGGGTAAGCAACTTTCCATATTTTATGGGTATTCAATCTTCTTTGAAAGTTGCATTTTCTTAATTTTGTGCAACAAATCATAATTTTGTGGAACAATTAGAGGGGTAGCATCTTAATTTTCAATTTTAGATCATATTTAAAGTTCTTATATCATGAAACTAATGAAATATAAAAATAAATAAATATATATTATTTGTTCAAATAATCATAATTTATATATATGAAAATAATTCATATTTAAATAAATTATAGTCAAAAAGAAAAGATAGGGATTACTGACTTACTTGGTTACTATATAGAAACTAGATAAATATTAATTGATTTTAATCTTAATATTTTAAAGATTTTAATCAATATTAAAATTTGTCGATTTATGAAAATTATATATAAAGAAATTCTTAATAGTACCACTATAGAATTGGTTTTTTCAAGTGGTACCACTGATTATAACGTTTGACTAACAGATAGCTAACAGAGTGTTACAACATGGATGAAGTCAATAGTTCAGTATTACCACTTGAAAGTTCAAAACAATCATTGGTACCATTTGAAAAAGCCAAATGTACAGTGGTACTATTAGGAATTTCCCATTTATTAATTATAATTGATTGAGTTTATTTGTATTCACATAAAATCATCTTTTTTCATAAATGACTGAACTCCGTTAAATTTTCAATTATTATTTTTTAAATTAAAAATCTTATATTATGTTATTACTTAATTCTTATTGTTTATTTTAATATATTAGATTTCAAATAATTGATATTCCTTCATTGGAGAATTTTCGTAACAACAGATTTTTGAGGGGTTTGCTGGAATAATAGAGCGAAAAGCATAATAATACGGTTGTTAGTGAGATTAAAAGACTTGGTAGATGTCTTGTATATCGGATCCCTTTTGTCAAAATGTCTGTTCTCTGTAATTGGATATATCTCGAGAGACTTTAGAGATATATTTATTAAATATGAGAATTAATTGATTTTATCTGATATAATCTTCGCGTTGCGATACATTCCTGATTTGAAAGATATCGTTTGGATATATTTTTCATAATTAATACATTGAGATTAATTATTTCCTCGTTTCAGAGAGAGAGAGAGGATATGTTGGAGATTAAACAATTGATTATTACTGAAATTACTACTAAAAATCAAGGGAAATAAAAACGCTATGCCAAAAATATGGCATAACAATATTCATCACTTTATTTTATTTAAAATATTATTATTTAATAGATTTTTGATAACAATACAAATTAATGGTGGTTGATCAAGTAACAACTTGATGAATTTTATTTATATTAATGGAGCAATAACTAAGAAACTTCTACATTACTAACTCCGTCAATCTACCTGGGGATTAACCAACTTTGTGCATATGCTATTATGGAAGTGGTTTATCTATTTGGTATGGATTTTTTGTTAGAGATGGAAGCCCCATTTAAATTGTTAACAGAACTAAACCAACTTGTACTGGACCACACATGTACATTAATTCAAATCATTTGATTCATGTTTTTTGGGCTAAATGAGATCCAGATGAGTCTTAAAATCATGCATCTCGAAAAGCCCACTTAAAAAATGTGTATGAATCATTCATGAAATCTATTTTACTTGGATGCCCCAGTTGTAAACTTGTAATTCTCCTGCAATATTTTACTATTATATAAACAATTTTATTTTATTTAGGAGAAAATGGATCCAAGATCATCCACAGGGAAATTTCTAAAATTAAGTATACTTTTAGTGTAAAACTAAAATGATAAATTTATAAATATTAATTTCACCTTCTATATTCATATAAATACCTTTTTTGTCATTTAATTTTCTCTTAAATTCAGTTAGTACTCTTTAATTCTGCGTTATTGGAGTATTTGCTTGTTCATATTTTTCTCGAATGTAATATTTTTGGAATGTATTCACTAGATAATAAAATCTTTCGTGAACGAAGGAAAAATACAATTGTCGCCGGACATGCAAGTTGTCAAAACAAATTTAAATAATAGTATGATTCTTTGATAGTGAATAAATTTTAACGCGTCTTTACCGGAGTACCTAACTCCTATGTTGTATATATATTTTAGTCTCCTCTTAATATAGTACTGCAACCACACATGAAAGGGTTAAGAAATCACGAGATGACTGCAAAATAAGCTACGACTGCATGGAGATCACGTTAACAAATTAAACATATAGATTAATACGCTAATGTAAGTCAGAACAATTGTTAGACTTGTAATATTATGGTGAATTTGTTGTAATATTGTCACTAGACCTGGTAAAATGAGTACGAACAACTGAACCGAAATTCATGAAATCGAATCCAATTTTATATTTGAAATTACATAATCCGATAAATATTTGAAAACCGATTTGATCCGAATAGAAAATTTATCCAAAAATAATTAATTAGAAATACTAGACCTGATAATGACTTGAAACCGATTAAAACCGAATACACAATCATCTGAACCGAATATGAATCGAAATACAAGATCTGATTCAATACAAATACGAATTACATTGAATTAAAAAAGAGATAAATTGAATTTTAATCTAATTTTTTACTGATATTTTAATGATTCATATTTTTATTAACTAAATTAATCTATTCTTAAGCAAAATTTATATATAAAATAATTTTATATCAAAAAATTTAAATGGGTATACAATCAAAATTTTAAAAACTTATGTTATTTTATATTATAACTAATATATTTAATAATAAGATGATTTTTTAAAGTTTCGCAAATTAAAAAACCGAAGGAGAAAGATAATGAATAAGTTATTACTTCAACAAACGTATTTAATCACTTTTATTTTAATTTTACTATAATTAAAAAGTAATTCAAATTTAATCCAGACTGTATTTTTTCGATCCAAAATGATTTGAATCGAATTTAATGTGAACCGAACTTAATCTGATTTTGATCCGAAATTTAATCAATTTTAATTCAAACTAGATCTGAATCTGATCTAATCCGAACCGTACTCCAAATATATTAGAACTGAAAATTAATCACATTCGAATGAATCTGATCCAAAACCGATCCGCTTATCCGAATTGGGAGGTTTAATTGTCACCCATGTTTCCGTTGACATGGTTGCATTTTTATTAATTGAATTGATCTTAAAATATGGATCGTAGATACAAGTGTTGTATTTAGTTGAAAAATGAAATGAAGTAAGATGTATAAAAATAAAATGAAATAATGAATATATAAAGAAAGATTTGGGAAAAAAATGATGTTTACTATGATGAGAGACGGATTAAAATGAGTATAGTTAAGAATATAACATTTCTTTTTAAATTGATGAATTTGATGTTTGTTTAAATGATTAGGATTTAAATAGAGGAAATAATAAAAATTTAAAATATTTAATTTAATTTAAAATATTTTCGTTTCTTTCAATTTCCTTAAATTGAAATCGAAGGCTACTAAAGTTAGTTAATTAATTTCATTTTCTTGAATTTTTCATGTTATATCGAGTTTTTTGAGGATATATACATGCACAACGAGTGCAAACAAGAGCCTTTAGAAAAACTAACAAGTTTTCTGCATTAAATATAAATATAACGAATATAAATATATACGTACACACATAGATTTCGAAGTAGATCCTGTTGTGCATATCTCACTCAAGAAATAATTATACTAGCTACTAGCTAGTAGGATTTACTCTGTAGACGAGTAAACGAAAAACGGACACACACACATATTATATATACACACACACACCGACTAAAAAAGTCATAATTGTTGGCTGGCTAGCTAGCTTCGTGTAATTTTAAATTATTCAAACCCGATTTAACCCCTCGATTGACATTGTTTTCTACCTACCAAAGACTTTGAAAAGATCGATCATGCATTAAGCCTATAAATCGAGGCCTTAAGTTGGTCAAAAGTATAACAAATTCAAGGAGCTACAAAAGATGGGTAAAGGGTCCAAAATGGGGTCTCTAGCTGTATATTTACTTGTAGTAGTATTGGTGTGTCTCAATTTGACATCACAAACAGCAGCAAAGACTCGCCGTGCTCCCCCACCACCCAAACAATCTCCAACTCTTTTTCACTCTCCTCCACCACCAAGACCGGTGCTATCTCCTCCTCCACCACCACCTCCTGTCTATTCTCCGCCACCGCCACCGCCTCCTTCGCTGCACTCACTCCCACCACCATATCATCATCGCTCACCGCGCCATCCCTTTCATTCTCCACCACCAGTACATCACTACAAATACAAGTCTCCACCACCACCACCTAAACATTATCCCGCACCCGTACATCATTACAAGTACGAGTCTCCGCCACCACCGCCAACTTATTCTCCTCCTCCGCCACCGAAGCATCATTATTACTACAGCTCACCTCCACCTCACCACTACTAAGAAAGCAGTGTAATTGTTTTATGGGATAAATGATCATGCAATTGTTTTCTGGCATGACATCTCTTATTTCGATTTTATACCGTATAACATGATATATTTGTTTTGTACAATCAATAAATTTTTGTCATGTCACCCGTATAATATTGTCAAGTGGAGTTTTATGTATAATATATAGTAATGGCATTAGTGATGGTATTGTTATATATTGTATGTATAATTAATACTTCATTTACCAGTTTTACTAGCTAGTATAGGCATAGCCAAGTAATCTCTGTGGAGGCAGTGGCTGACCCAGGACGTTTACAACATCCGGATTAAAAAAATCTGTACACTTAAATCGTCAAACATCAAGACCATCATATATAAATATATAAATATATAAATAGTTAAACATTGTAGACCATCATATATATGTATGTTGAACTAAACATATTTATTTAGTAAAAAAAATGTGCATATATACTGCATATGCAGTATAAATATTTTATTTTAAATCTATAAATATGAATAAAATAAAATTCGATAATCAAAAATTGTGGGATAAAAATTGTGAGAAAAAATATAAACTAAATTCATAACTTTAAACAGAAGTAGCATTTTGTTCTATAAAAAATTAGCCGTATAAATATAGAAAATAATCGTACAAATATCAATAATCATACATATTTAATTGTAAAAAAATCAAATACATATTAAATATGTACAATACTAGATGTCGGAAAATAACCCAATTTTTAATAAATATTTTCAATTATCAATTTATTATAAAAAATAATAACATTTATTATATTATTATGTTACTCTTTCACTTTTTTTGTTGTTAAAATCCTAGTTTAAAAATACAAACATCCCAAAACAACTGTCAATTTTTAAAAAAGTAATGTTTTAAGTACTAAGTTAAATAATTTCTAAATTTTTTACCATTTATAAATTTAAGAAGTACTAAGTTAAATAAAAATAAATTATCTTTTTAAGAAAATAATTACAAAAAATTGTCTAATTTTTGTTTTATCTAATAAAAAAAGATTACAAATTTTAGAAGTTAATCACCCGGACTAAAACTTATATTACCCTAATTTACTACAAATTTAGCTTTTTAAACCGTCCCAACAAGGCTTTTTACGGGCTAAAGTAAAATAAACTGATAACATTAATGATAAAATTTTTAAAAATTATAAAATTTGACCGGGCTAGAGCCCACCGGAACCAAAGTCTCGGTCCACCCCTGTGCGGGGTTTCTGAGCTCACAGTCTCATGTATTAATTTATCATAAATTATGAATTCAACCAAATGTTGGAGTCCACGCTATACTTTCATCAACTTGGAGTACGTATCATATATATATATGTGTGTGAAAGAATTAAGATATATACAATTCAGTAAAATTATATATATTCAAAAGACTTGTGTAATGAAAATTATTGTAAAATTACGAAATTGAAAATGTAAATTAATAAATGTCACATTAAATAATAATTATATTAATAACAATCATTTTAAAACATCAACCCTAACTTCAAGGTACATAATCCTAAAATAAGCAATGCAAGATTAATTAGATTCACAACTTAAAATTATGTCTTTTAAGTAAAGTGTATGTATGCACTATACTAACTTAATATGATTATTCTCTGATTCTAGAAAATGGTCATCTCGCTTCTAAGACTACTTTTTATAATCATAAAAAGAATTTGAGGGATTATAATTATCAAAATTTGAAGAATTAAAATATATATGAGACTATGAAATTATTCAATGCTCCCCAAAATATATTACTAATAGATGAATGTGGTGGTTCTTCCACCTAAAATCATACGATAACCAAAGTCATCCGATTTCTAAAATTAAAAATTAAAATTAAACCAAATTTATTGGTGAGATTTAGCTTTTTTAATTGTGGTTTCGGTGTAAAAATGATGTTTCAGTTTAAAATTTTAACAATAATTTAAATAATATATTAAAATAAATATATAAGATATACGTGTTCAGGAACTTTATTCTCTATTATAATTTGGCTCAATTTTTTGTTTAATTTAATTTCTAATTTGTTTGATTTTATTGGGTATAATTTGATGCAATTTTTTATTTTAATTTGGTTTATACTTATCCCTAGCTACCAGCTGTGCAGTATTAGATCAGTTTTGTCGACATGCATGAAGCAACTTGGAAGAACAAAACTGACCTTTTCTTTTCCATGGGCAGGCGGCAGGATTATATTTTCTTTGACTCAAGTCGATCAAATTAACTCGGACGTTACAGAAAATCAGAAAAGATATTTCATATAATGTTTTGGGGTTTTTTGAAAAATATCTAAGGGTAAACCGTTTTTTTTTTGCAAAAATACTGACTTTTTAAAAATATTTTGTAAAAATATGATTTTTTTAAAAAATTACAAAAATATGACTTTTCAAAAAAAAATTACAAAAACACGGTTTTGCAACTTTGCAACCATATTTGCAACCGAAATTAACCACAAATGCAATTTTAAAATTTAGTCAAAATAATTATTTTTTTGTTGTATAATCCGTTGTTAACAAGTTGTATGATTAAAATTAAAATGCAAATGTAAACCGTATTTTTATTAAAAAATTCAGAAAATCGTAAAATTACAAAAAACCTTAAAAAGCAGTATTTTTGATAATTTCTCTAAATGTTTTTCGGTATTATAGTAAAATTTTAAAATATCGGCACTCAAATATATATTCCCACCGATTTCAATTCAAGTTAACTTTTCTTTCATATTGTCAAAATTCACGTACAAAAAATATACATGAAAAGAAATAAATAGCAAATCTTTTAAACGTTATATATATAAATTTACAAGTATATATTTGTATATATTCCTTACTTGAGGAAACTACTTTGAATAATATGATCTCAATTCTTAATATCTTAAAATTTTAAGAGAATCCCTTGTAATAGGTCTTCTGTTAACTTAACAATTAGTATTATATATTTTTAAAAAGTTTAATGTAAAATATATAAATTAATCCCGCGCGAGTGAGTTCAAATTTTTTTAATTCTGCCCAGACGCCCGTTTATGTACCTGATTTTATGTAACTAAAAGAATGATTGTTGTTTAAACAAAGTAAACGCGCGTCTGGGCAGAATTAAATTTTAATAATACGTATTATTAGAATGTGAGTTAAATTTTTTAACAATATGTACCGTATCTAATTTATATTGTTATCGAATTTGTTAATACCATCTCATATCGGTTAAAGGGTTTATAGTACATATTTATTAATTTAATATTAATAAAATATTTATTCATAATTTTTTTATAGTTATATAATGAAATTCGTTATTTTCCTTAGTATGTTTAAAATTAATGATACATTTTATTTTTAAAATTAATAATTTATTTTAATATATTCTTTATATGATTCCATTAACGTTAAATCTTTGCAAGTTTTTACAGATAATAATTTAAATATTATATTTTAATATGTTTTGAGGAAGATTTAAACCGCAGATATTAATTAAATTTTAGTATGTTCTTAATTAGATTGACGTATATAAGTATTTTTAGAATTATAAATAAAATATTAAATTTAAATATGTTGTTAATGTGTATGGAATTATTGATCTTTGCTAATAATCCGTATATATAAGATCTCTTTTATAACTTTTATTATGTATAAAATATAATTAACTTTAAATATATAATTAGAAGTTACTCATATATTCTCAAATTAATTATTTTATTTATTTTTCTGTAATTATATTAATCAGATTATAACTAAAAATTATTTTTCATTTTTCATAATATTAACTAACTAAAATTTTCTTCAAAAAAAAAACTAAAATTAAATCTTAAAATAAATTATAGGTATATATACACACATTTTACCATATGGGTATACAAGTTAAACCAGTTGTTTTGTTTTAGAGAAATTTCAAGTGGCAACCCCTTTTTCTTAGTAATTATAAATTTATAAGCTGTAAACCTGATCATAATGAATGACGATGGTTTTCTATCAAATTATAGTAACAAAATTTGCAAGAATTGAGAAATATAACATGAGGGTTTTTTCTTCAAATTAAAAAAATAGTTAAAATAATATTATAAACAAATTAATTAAGTTATAACTAACTTTTAATATATTTGGTTCCTACTAATAGTAATTTGTATGTCAGACCCACATGTATATAATAATATACGGGTAAGAAGATTTTTCATTGGTACGATTAACACTAGTGCTGGCCAAACGAGTCAGCCGGCTGTGCCGGGCCGGTTTGATAGCGTGCCGGGCCGGCCGGCTCATGGCTCGGGAACGGCACGTCAAGCTATCCGTGCCGTGCCGAATCGGGGCGATTCGCAGAAAGGCCGACTCGTGTCCGGCTCGCGGGTTAGGCGGCTTTCGCGAATTATTTATTTATTTATTTATTAAATTTTTAATTTTATTTAATATTTTAAAAGAATTAAAAATTTATACGAATATTTTTGAAATAAAAGAGGACGGTACCTCTATAAATTTTATTAATTAAAAAATATTTTACAATTATTTTGAGAGTACTCTAAAAAACGGAACAAACCGCTTATACATAATAAATAAAATACAAAAATACAAAACAAATAAAATTTAAAATTCTAAAATAAAAATATTCTATCCATTATTTAATTTATACAAAATCTTGTTGTTGTTCACTAGTTGACGTGGATTCTGATGAACTATCCATTATCATCCACCGATCTTCATCTCCGTCCGAGTCATCTTCTTTTCTTCCTTGTTGTCTTTTTCCGGCTTGATCCCAGTCCTTTTTGCAAACACATATCTTCACCGCGTCTGGCGAAAAACTTGATCTCTTCTCGTCCAACACTCTTCTACTTGCACTAAAAGCAGACTCGAACGCAATTGTAGAGACATGAACTACTAATATGTCCCTTGCAATTTTAGCTAAAATCGAAAATTGGTTCTCATGATTCTTCCACCACGTTAAGTATTGAAAAATTATCATCTAACTCATAATTATAAGAAAAAAACTCCCTAATCATACTAGAAGAAGAAGTAGGTACAGAAGACGTACTGTAAATTCTACATTTTTGTTTTTTGGCTAGGATAGATGAAATAGTACTATTAAACCTACTAACAGTATTAGTCTTAGGTGGTATAGCATTTTGAGTTTTAGGAGTATATATATCTACAAGACGATATAATAATTCGTAACAATTTTGTACATAAAGAACATGATTATACGAAACTCCTAACACCTCATAATAATGTTCTAAAATATTTTCCAAACCTTCTTTTCTAACAGCAGGATTAAGAAGACATGCAACACCATAAATATAGGAGAAAGGCATACCTCCACCGGCAGACGAAGTCATGAAACCGCCAATTTGTGTTTGTTGTGATTCCCCCGTGCTTGTCCACTTTCATGACTTTGCTTCGAAATTCCATGATGATTCTTTAAGTGCCGATCAAGTGTACCCGTACCGGTCCCCTTAGCGTGAATAAAAGGAGTTTGTTGTCGACCACTTTGAATACAAAGCAAACAAAATGCTTTAAATCGGTTCTGATCTTCCGTTTCTTGTCTCTAAAAATAAGTCCAAACGTGTGATGAATGTCTACTGCTAGAAGAACTACCTGTAAAAATAAATTTTATCCAAATTAAGTAAAATAATTGAAATATTTTAAAAATACGAAAATTAAAATTGAATGTTTTTAAAAACTTAAAATTCGAATGTTTAAAATTAAGTAAAATAATTGAAATATTTTAAAAATAGGAAAATTAAAAATGATTGTTTTTAAAAACTTAAAATTCGAATGTTTAAAATTATTTAAAATAATTTTCGTATTTTAAAGTTACGAAAATTAAAAAAATTCGTATATAAAATATATGTTTTTAAAAACGAAAATTACCGGGTTCGAGGGGTGAGGGTGGCGGCATTGAAGTGGCTGGGGTGGAATCTTGTGATGATATTGTGCCCCTTCCTTGTTCCATTATTTATTTCAAACTCGCCGGAGGTCGCCGGAATATAACAGAGAGAGATCGGAGAGAGAGCTCAGAGAGAGGAGAGACAGTGGGTCGAGAGAGAAAGAGAGAGACCGGAGAGAGTGATAGAGAGAGAGGTAGAGGTGGCCATAAATATTTATAGGAGCTGCCGGAGTTGTAGCCGTTGGAGGTAGCCGTTGGAAGTCGTAGGTAGTCGTTGGAGGCAGACTTGCAGGCGCGTGGACAGCACGCACGAGCAGGCGTGCCGGGCGTGCCGGCCGAGCCGAGGCGAGTCGCGGCAGCTGGAGGTCGCAGGCGGGCGGTCCGTGCGCGTGCCATGCCGTGCGGTCCGGTTCGTGCAAGCGGGGCGGTCCGGATCGTGCCGGCGAGTCGCGGGCGGGTCCGTGCCGGCCGGTCTGTGCCGGTTTGGCGGTTCGTGCCGGGTCCGTGCCGGTTCATCAACAGCAAACTCGTGTACGGCTCGGTTTTCATACGATCCGTGCCGGTTTTTGAACCGACCCGGTTTTCAAGCGACAGATACGGGTTCTCAGGCGAGCTAGTGCGGGTCGGGCCGAGTCTAACCGCTGGTATGGCCAGCTCTAATTAACACCCAAATAAGGCCCTTAACCATGCATGTCAAGTTGTCAACGTAACTCACATATATAAATAAATAATAGAGGTCTAGAATGCTCAAAGCAGCTACCAAATGGTCATAACGAGCCTCGTTTAATAGGTTTACCATTTGTAACAAGCCAACATCTTGGTTCTCTAAAATAGTTAGCTCACAAATGTGATTTAATAAAAGTTAGATCTATGCCGTTTCACTAGCTAAAAAAGTTGCTTGACAGCTTTGGTTTGAATCTAATCCATGGCTGTTTACGTAATTAGGAAATATTCGGGGCTAAAACTTTATTATTTTTGTGTGCATTTAATTTAGGTTTTATATTTATCTCTTGACTTGTACATTATTTACTTGGAAGAATAATCTTTTTCTGCATTTTGGAAAATGAAGAAATACCTGAGTGATATCTTTAAATTCAGAGATATGTGTGATCTATTAGGTTTATTTGCATTGATTGATAGGCAAAAATAGGTAAAAGTTCTATGGAGGGAGTACAATGTGGAGAAAATATTTTCTGCATTATATTTTACTTATAATATATTATAGAATTATTTTCTTAAAATGTGTGATTTTTTGAAAAAGGGGTAAGAGATAAAATTTTAATTACTAAAAACAAATATAATTGAAAGTATAGTAAAAATTCTATATATTTTAACTTCATACCTCAAAAACAATATTATAATAAATACAACTCTTACACCTATATGCAAGTGACTAAATACAATATCTTCAACGCCAAATGTTGAAAGAATATAAAATCCTTGAATCTAACTATTTCAACAAATTTTTACACTAAATTTGAAAATTAAAAATAATGAGTTAAAATCAAGTAAGTAATGAATTCAACTGATTGAGCAACCAACATTTAATATATATACCAATTTGTTTTTTTATAAAATAACTATTTATGATTGCAATAACTTTTGATACCTTTCGAATTTGTATTAGATATCATACAATAATTATTTTTAACCAACAATTTATACTATGATCACTAATCTTGATACCTATATTCTCAGGAAAATATTACTACAATCATGATTCAGACTTTTTATTTTAATATAATTAAGGTATTGTCCACAACACATAAATATATAATAATTATCTGAAGATACATCAATCGCCAGCTCAAATATATATATTAAAATATATAAATATTATACATAATTTCAAAGTACCCAAAAAAATTTTCAAAAAAAAAAGTACCCAAAAAGTTCGATGAGAAATTTATCTCCTATATATCCCGAATGCAAGAATGAAACCCTTTAGATTTTGATGATCACACTGTTAGCAAGGTGAAAACTTGTATATGATATAAAATAACAAGCTGTTATACATGTACTAACATCATTTTACAGGTATTAGCTTACTAATATGTTTTATCAGTATAAAATTATTTAAGTACATTGACAGCAAGCTGAAAGCAGGAAAACAGAGTGTCTCAGCAAGCTGACAGCATGTAAACAGGATGTATCAGCAAGCTGGCACTGAGAACGCAGAAGCTGTTTGGATAAGCAAGGAAGTCCGAATTTCATGGAGATTTTATAGGATCTTACTTGTACGAGTTTATCTAATATATATATGATTATATATTATATTAGAACTCAGTTTTATTTAATTCAAACATATTTTATTATTCAAATTAATTTTCCTATTTAATAGGAGTTGGGTTTTGACTAAACTTTATCTTTTACCTAACCAACTCTTATCTATATATCTAAACTTATATTGAGGCTGATTTCAAACGTTTCTATTATCCTTTTATCCTCAATATACGTAAGGTTGAATACTGGTTATTTGAATTAGTCTAATCAAATTGAACGTTGTAATTCCAACGTTAGTTTGGGTTGTTAATTCGAATATAAGTGTAAATACATGTGTGTATATATCTTTTCAAGAAGAAAAAGATGAACCAAGTGAAAACATACTGATTTGCAAAACATATATACACATCTTCTCAAACTCAAATCGTTCTTAAAAAATATCTTGAGCTCTAGTATTTTATATACTTATATATATACGTGAGAAAGCTTATAGTTTGAGTTGTAATTTCTTTCACTTGTATTTGTTTGGTTGTAATCAAGTTGTGGCTGGATTGCTAGGCGTGTGAAACAGGGTTCAAGGGAACTAGAGGCTAGAGAAGGTTATGTTAGGGTAGTATAGTGCTTAGAGAGCAGAATAGTTCAGTGGAACAAGGGTTTCAGCAAGCTAGAATCAGTTGCAAGGGATAAAGGGTGGAATATTATTGTAATCTGTAATCGTGGTTTGATTTGATTAATAATATTCTCTCTTACCAGTTGGTAGGGGACCAGGACGTAGACCATAGGGGATTAGGGGTCGAACCTGGCTAAAAGATTTGGTGTTATTTACTTTTTCTGTTCTGCATTGCATATAGCAGTTAGCTGACCGTGTCTGTTAATCAATCTTAGCTAGCTGAGAGGTTTAATAACTCGGTAAAATTAAAATCGGTCATTGTTAGCCATAACACCTATTCACCCCCTCTAGGTGTGCATTTTCAAAGAATTCATTCTAATCTAAAACATATAATTAATCTTTAATTAGCCAACTAAACATATCACATTTATAATTTAAACTCTCATTGTCTCTATGATATTTAATTAAATTTTGACTAGATTTATAATTGAGTTTCTAAGTCATTTTTTTAATAAATTGAAAAAATAGGCTTATAGTCTTAAATCTCGACGATGATTAGGCAGGACATGTATAAATTTTTAGAGTACATTAAATTTTGGTTTCCCAAATTTTCAAAATGATGGCTTTGCGGGCCATTATTTTCACCGAATTATAAAAAAGTAGTTGTAATTTAATAGTTTGACAAATACAAAAAATTAAAATCATATAATATTATGTGAAAAATATTAAATTAAAATTTTGAAAATATCTTTTGATGACTAATAAATAATTTTAAAATTTAAAATATGGAGTCGATATTGATAATAATTTGCGGGCTCTATAATTTTATTTTAAATATTTTTAATCTGTAATCGTGGTTTTATTTGATTAATAATATTCTCTCTTACCAGTCGGTAGGGGACCAGGACGTAGACCATAGGGGATTAGGGGTCGAACCTGGCTAAAAGATTTGGTGTTATTTACTTTTTCTGTTCTGCATTGCATATAGCAGCTAGCTGACAGTGTCTGTTAATCAATCTTAGCTAGCTGACAAGTTTAATAACTCGGTAAAATTAAAATCGGTTATTGTTAGCCATAACACCTATTCACCCCCCCTCTAGGTGTGCATTTTCATTTGGTATCAAAGCAGGCTATACTAATATCTTCTGTAACATGAAAGTATAGAACAGATGGCTGACAAATATCCAATGGGAAGTTCAGGCTCGAGGGCACCTCTTCTACTTGGCACATAAAACTACAACTGGTGGAAAGGTTGAATGAAGCAGCACCTGGCCAGAGAACCCATGGAGTGGAGTGTTACAGAAAAAGGTCCTTTCAAGTTTCTCACTACAGATGGTAAAGAAAACGATATAGATGAACTCACTACTGATGAGCTAATCAAGCTTGCTTACAACAACCGAGCTATCAACACTATCCTGACTGGTTTATGTCCTGAAGAGAGTGACAATGTTTCTTCATGTACTTCTGCAAAGGAGATGTGGGACACTCTTGAATTGTGTCATAAAGGTTCGAAAGCCTTAAAGAAGGTTAAACTCAGCAAGCTGATGAACGAGTATGGTAATTTCAAGCTCAATGAAGGTGAATCTATTAAGGATGCTCAAGCTAGGTTCCAAGTCACTATGAATGGTCTCACTTTACTTGGCAAGAAAATTCCACAAGAAGAGATCAACATGAAAATCATTAGTGCTGTTCCGTGGATCTATGAACCAAAGGTCACTGCCTTAGAATCTTCTCCAACAATCGATACAATGGACACTCTAAGTGTTTTTGCTGAATTGGAGCAGTTTGAAGGCAAGATAAATGCTAGCCTTGCAAATTTTACTTCTGATCTCACATCAAAGATGAAGAATTTGGCACTTCATACTGATGATAGCAAGCTGGAATCTGATGATGAATCAGATGAGGAAATAGCTCTCATGTCCAGAAAAATCAGAAAGATGATCGAACAGAAAAACAAGATGAAGAGAGAAAGGAGGAGTTCAGGCTTCTCTAAAACCAAGAAGTCTCCAAAGATTCCAAAGGAGATTCAACATGTTTTGAATGTGGCAAACCTGGCCATTTAGAAGGACTGTTACAAGCTAAAAGGGAAGCATCAAGCTGGATACAAAGACAAGAAGAAATCTAAAGCTTTGCTAACCTGGAGTGATGATGAAGAAGATATATCACCAAGTGACAGTGACAACAATGATGATATGGTCAACCTTGCATTAGTTGGAATGTAGGACGACATTGTTCGAGGCTTAACTGAGGAGATCATTGCTGAAAATGATTCTGATGATGATAAAAGTGAGGTAAACTCATTTAGATTTGATATTTCTTCTGATAATATTATACTAGATGAACTAACCATGCAGGATCAAGATAGTATTCCTATAAAGGAATACAACTCAGTAAGGACAGAAAATAACAAGCTGTCAGAGAAGAATGCTTACCTTAGACAAATGGTTCAAGATCTAATGGCAAAGGTGGAATCATTAATTGAAACTAAGGAACCTGTTTAAGCAACAAATGAAGTCAAAACCAAAGAACTTGAATCAAAAATTGAAGATCTAGAAGGATTCAACAAGATTCTGTTAAAAAGGAACAATGCTCTAGCTGATGAGATCTCTGATCTAAAGGCTGATATAGAGGCAAGAGATGCATGTCTTGAAACATTCAAATTCAGATAATCTTCCAAGAAAGAAACATCTCAGCCTGCTGAAACTACATCTCAGCCTGCTGAAACATCATCTCAGCGTGCTGATAGTACATCTCAGCCTGCTGCCACTTCTTCAAAACAAGCAGAAAGAATTATTTCCTTGGAAAATGAAGTCATTAAGCTCAGAAAAGGAATTGGTACTTTTGTTTAAGGAGAAGAAGGTCTCAAATCAATGATGAAAAGCATCAAGGTACCTTTGGACAAAGAAGGAGTTGGTTTGAACTTCAACAAGAGGGCTACTGCACTAAAGTATAAAGGCAGACAAGGAAAACCATACAAATATGCTATACCCTGGACAAGCTGCAAGAAATGTGGTGGTAAGGGTCATCTAGCTCAAAATTGCAGATCTCAGCGAGCTACCAGAATTTATCAGAAAGAAGCTGACAGGAAGCCAACTTACTGGAACAAACAGACAGCTAGCCGAAATGGTTCTGGAAGGAAGCAAAGAACACAGAATTCCTCTCCCAAAGTGGTCCAAATGTGGATCAAGAAATCTGAATTAAATGTTCTTTATATACTTGCTACTAACCAATCAGGACCCAAACCAATATGGGTACCAAAAGGTTAAGTGTTGGTTTTATTTGTTTTGTAGATATGTCTTGCTGCTAAGATAAAATTGAAATCATGGATCATTGATAGTGGATGTACAAGACATATGTGTGGAGACAAAGCTCAATTTATTAATCTCAAATTCAAGAAAGGTGGAGGTGTCACAATTGGTGATAGTAAGACTCTTCCTATTCTGGGTAAAGGTAAAGTAGGTAATGACACAACTTTTATTGACAATGTTCGTTATGTTAAAGGCTTAAAATATAATTTTCTTAGTGTAAGTCAGTTGCATGATGATGGTCATTCAGTTGTTTTTGACAAAAATAAATGTGTTATTACTGTTGCTACTAACCAAATTCCTCTAGTTGCTAGAAGGGAAGGCAATGTGTATGTTTTAGATTTTGAATTGCAGGAAATAGTTTGCTGTTTAGCTGCTGTTGACAATGATTCAATAATCTGGCATAGAAGATTGGGTCATGCTCACATGGACTTGCTCAACAGATTATCTAGCAAGAAGTTAGTGAGAGGTTTGCCAAAATTGAAGTATGTCAAGACACAAGTTTGTGATGCTTGTCAATTAGGCAAACAGATTCAAAGTTCTCATAAGGCCAAAAAGGTGGTATCTACTACAAAACCCTTAGAATTATTGCATCTAGATTTGTTTGGTCCAGAATCTTATAAAAGTATCGGAGGTAAACAATATGGTTTTGTTATTGTTGATGATTATACACGTTTTACTTGGATTTTATTCCTTCGTACTAAAGATTCTGCTTTTGAGGAATTTGAGAAACTAATCAAGGTACTTGAGAACAAACTGGACACAAGGCTTGTATGTATAAGAAGTGATCGAGGTGGTGAATTCAAGAAAGATTTTGTCACTTACTGTGAAGCAAGGGGAATCATTCATGAATTCTCTGCACCTAGAACTCTATAACAGAATGAAGTAGTGGAAAGAAAGAACAGGTCTTTGGAGGAAACTGCTAGAACTTTATTGCAGGAAAGCAAGCTGCCAAGAAACTTTTGGGCAGAAGCAGTGAACACAGCCTGTTATGTTCTTAACAGAGTGGTGATCAGGCCTATTCTTGAGAAAACTCCATACGAGCTATTGAAGATCAAAAATCCTAACATCAGTCATTTCAAAGTATTTGGCTCAAAGTGTTTTGTCCTCAAGAAAATCGACAGGGATGGTAAATTCGATGCTAAATCTTATGAGGCAATTTTTCTTGGTTATTCATTAACTAGTAGAGCATATAGAGTCTTTAATTTAAAGAAACGCATTGTTGAAGAGTCTATTGATGTTATATTTCATGAACCTAACAATGATCTGCCAAGAGATGAGGAAGATGATGCAGGTGATGATGGAAGCAATAAAGCTACTGCTGGAAGTACTAAAGATGTTACAACATCTACTGCTCAACAGACAGACAGTTATCAAGCTGGAACATCCAATCAGCCAGCTGACACTGCAATCTCAGTAGATGATACTATTGAACAGATGTCTAAACTCAATCTAGGAGGGTCACAAACTCCTATAGCAAGGACAACAACTTCTGCTAGAACTGTTCATGAAGAAATATTTCAACATTCTCTCCCTAAAGCTACAAGAACTGTGAAGAATCATCCACTAACACAAATTATTGGTGATGCTTCTAAGGGTGTTAAAACTAGAAGAGGGAAAGCAAACTTATGTGCTTTTGCGGCTTTCCTAGCTCAAGAGGAACCCAAAAATGTTCAAGATGCTTTAGAAGATGAAAATTGGATCATGGCTATGCAAGAGGAGCTGAATCAATTCAAAAGATGTGATGTATGGAAACTTGTGGAAAAGCCTAAAGATGTCTCAATCATTGGTACTAAATGGGTTTTCAAGAACAAAGTTGATGAATTTGGTACAGTTACAAGGAACAAGGCAAGGATAGTTGTACAAGGCTACAATCAACAAGAAGGGATTGATTTTGATCAGACTTATGCACCTGTTACAAGGCTGGAGTCTATAAGAATGCTACTTTCATTTGCATGTTATAAGAAATTCAAGCTTCATCAAATGGATGTCAAAAGTGCATTTCTTAATGGTTATCTCAAAGAGGAAGTTTATGTCAAGCAACCTCCGGGCTTCGAGCATGAAAAGTATCCAAACCATGTCTACAAACTAAAGAAGGCATTGTATGGACTAAGGCAAGCACCTAGGTCTTGGTATGAACGGTTAAGTGAATTTCTACTTAAAAATGGCTTTATTCGAGGTAAAATTGATCCAACTTTATTCCTTAAATTTGATGGTAATGATATACTTGTTGTTCAAATTTATGTGGATGATATCATATTTGGATCTACTAATGCTGCCATGTGTAAGTGGTTTTCCAAGTGTATGCACAGTGAGTTTGACATGAGCATGATAGGTGAACTCAATTACTTTTTGGGACTTCAAGTCAAACAAACAAAAGATGGAATCTTTGTGCATCAATCCAAATACATCAAGAATCTACTCAAGAGATTTGGATTTGAAAATGTCAAGACGAAATCAACACTAATGAGTCAAGCTAGCAAGCTGACAAAAGATGAAAAAGGTGTAGATGTTGATATTCGTAAGTATAGAGGTATGATTGGTAGTTTACTGTATCTTACTGCTTCTAGACCTGATATAATGTATGCAGTTTGTGTATGTGCTAGATTTCAATGCAAGCCTAAAGAGTCTCATTATAATGCTGTTAAGAGAATCTTTAAGTATTTAAGTGGTACTATTAATTTGGCTTTATTTTATCCTATCACAAATGCATTTGATCTTGTTGGGTATAGTGATGCAGATTATGCAGGTTGTCACACTGATCGAAAGAGTACAAGTGGTGTTTGTGCATTTTTAGGCCAGAGTTTGGTGACTTGGCAATGCAAGAAACAGAACTCTGTTGCTTTATCAACAGCTGAGGGGGAGTACTTGGCAGCTGGCAGTTGTTGCTCTCAAATGCTGTGGATGATACAAACACTAAGGGATTTTGGAATCAAATGTGGAAGGATTCCAATATATTATGACAATACAAGTGCTATCAACATTTCAGAAAATCCTGTCAATCACTCAAGAACAAAGCATATCGATGTGAGACAACATTTCTTGAGAGACAATGTGGCAAAAGGGAAGATTAAGCTGATTTTTGTGCCTATAGAGTATCGGCTAACTGATATCTTTACAAAGCCACTGGCAGAAGAAAGATTTTCTATTATTAGAAGGGAACTTGACATGTGTAACATCTAGTCAGCAAGCTGACACCAGGTTTTTCTAAATCTCAGCTTACTGATTGAATAAGTGCATATATAATTTTATTGAGTTAGATTGAACTTATTTGATTTAATCTATTTATTTGATATGTGTTCTGTGCTAAATTTGGCAGATTCCATTATCTTGTTATCCGTGTATGTCTATTCAGTTTTCTAGGCTAGTAATTAGTGCAAATTTCAAATTTTTTAAAACTAATTGTTGTTTCATTATATATAATGCTTATCTGGTTAACATGTTAATTATCTGTTTAATTAATAATTGTGTGGTGTTTAGTTAAATAATATGTTTAGTTTTTTAAGGGGTGGGATAATATCTAGTATTTCTCCAAAAAATACTCCTTTAAAAACATTAAAAATAGGAATAGTCGAGATTTTTCATTCCAAACTCTTCGACTCCCTATACTCTCGCCCAAATCTCCGCGTACGAGCATTAGGGTTTCTACTCAATCGATATTCAATTACTCTTGCTATATCAGTTGTGTTAGTTAAGATCATGAGGCAAACAAGGAAAATGAAAGCATCTGCAATTCAGGTTAAGGAGAACAAGCTAAAGCGAAAACTCGATGAAGAAGATGAGTTCTTGGAACCCTTGAATATCGACAGTGGTGATGATGTTTCTGAGTTTACTCGATCTGATCGTGAGGGCTCGGAGTCAAAGAAGGTCAAACGGTGTTTGAAGTTTGCGTCTGAGGATTTGGAAGCAAGGTACCAGTCACTTGATTTAACAAATCGTAAGGTTCTTCTGGGTAGACCTTTGTCTGGTAAGGCTTTCTTTACTTATGGTGCGGTTCAGTATTTTGCAAACCTAGGGTTTGAGTCTTTCTTGGTCGATATGCCTAAAGATTGCTATGTTGATTATGTACAAGAATTTTATGCTAATCTCATGCATGATAAGTTCGGTAATTTGGTCTCATTGGTTAAGGAAACTAAAATTACATTGAATGCTGCTGTTTTGAACTCGATTTTAAGAATTGTCAACCCGTCTGATGTGTCTGTGTTTATGAAAAAGGGTCCTGTTATGGTTACTGGATTTGGCCCCTTAGATCAGTTAAACACTGTGAGAGGTTTGAATGGGATTCTTGAGTTCAATTGCCCTACTACCACGAATGTCACACCTATTGCTCATGTTTTGTTCAAAGTTTGTTTAGAAAATGTTTGTCATAGAGTTGATAGCAGGTCTAATTTCAATTGTCAAGATGTTTGTGTCGTTGGTATGTTATTGGCTGGAAAGAAATTTGATCTGGCAGATTTAATTCTTAAGAACATGATGACAGTTTTTGAAGGAAATCAAAACACAGGGTTACCATATGGGTGTTTGTTGACTCGTGTATTTGATTGGTATGGTGTCGCTTTTAAAGAATTAGATAAGTCTGTAGCTAAAGAGTTTCTGGATAATAAGAGTTTAGCTCAGTCTCATCTTAAGATTGAAAAGGATGGCACACTGGTGCAAGTTGAGTATTCTATCCCAAATGTGGCAGTTATTGAGCCGTCAGTTGTTGGTTTTGATAAAAGGTTTGAGGCCTTAGCAAAGGAAATAAGAGATGAAAACACTAATCTGAGTGTTGATGTTGGCTGTTTGAGTCATAAAATTGATTTGTTAATTGAAGAAGTGAAGCTGTTAAAGGAAATTGTGAAGAGCAAGCCTACTTCTGGAGAACATCAAGTTGACAGGACTGGGTCTGCTGGAGTTGTTGATGACAGTAACTTAGCTGGTCTTGCAAATGTTGCTATAAAGAATCTGGAACAAATAATTAACAAGATGCAGGGTGCAGATACCAAGAGTTCTGGTGAACAGAGTGTTGATGCAGCAGACAAGTTTGCAGATCTTGAAGAGGATGCAGCCCAGGATGAATCCTGATTATTCCTTTTTAATGATTAAGGGGGAGTATTTTAGGAGAATTAGGATGGGTTGGGCTTAATTTTTTTTATTGTTTAAGTGTTTGCTGATATTTCTGAATATTTGGGTCTGGTTGTTTATTTTGGATAATTGTGGTACATGCTAGTAAGCATGTTTGGATATTTTGCTGGTTGCATGCTAGTATGCATGTGTTATTATGATATGCTATGGATTTGGTTTAAATCTTATCTGTTAAATGCCTGGTGTGTTGTTTATTTTGCAATTTTATATCTGTGTTTACAGGATTGCAGGAATTTAGGGGGAGTTGATATTCTCCTAAATTTATTTTGGTGATAATCATCAAAAATGGGGAGATTGAAACCCTTTAGATTTTGATGATCACACTGTTAGCAAGCTGAAAGCTTGTATATGATATAAAATAGCAAGCTGTTATACATGTACTAATATGGTTTTGCAGGTATTAGCTTACTAATATGTTTTATCAGTATAAAATTATTTAAGTACATTGATAGCAAGCTGAAAGCAGGAAAACAGAGCGTCTCAGCAAGCTGACAGCATGTAAACAGGATGTATCAGCAAACTGGCACTAGGAACGCAAAAGCTGTTTGGATAAGCAAGAAAGTCCGAATTTCGTGGAGATTTTATAGGATCTTACTTGTACGAGTTTATCTAATATATATATGATTATATATTATATTAGAGCTCAGTTTTATTTAATTCAAACATATTTTATTATTCAAATTAATTTTCCTATTTAATAGGAGTTGGGTTTTGACTAAATTTTATCTTTTACCTAACCAACTCTTATCTATATATCTAAACTTATATTGAGGCTGATTTCAAACGTTTCTATTATCCTTTTATCCTCAATATACGTAAGGTTGAATACTGGTTATTTGAATTAGTCTAATCAAATTGAACGTTGTAATTCCAACGTTAGTTTGGGTTGTTAATTCGAATATAAGTGTAAATACATGTGTGTATATATCTTTTCAAGAAGAAAAAGATGAACCAAGTGAAAACATACTGATTTGCAAAACATATATACACATCTTCTCAAACTCAAATCATTCTTAAAAAATATCTTGAGCTCTAGTATTTTATATACTTATATATATACGTGAGAAAGCTTATAGTTTGAGTTGTAATTTCTTTCACTTGTATTTGTTTGGTTGTAATCAAGTTGTGGCTGGATTGCTAGGCGTGTGAAACAGGGTTCAAGGGAACTAGAGGCTAGAGAAGGCTATGTTAGGGTAGTATAGTGCTTAGAGAGCAGAATAGTTCAGTGGAACAAGGGTTTCAGCAAGCTAGAATCAGTTGTAAGGGATAAAGGGTGGAATATTATTGTAATCTGTAATCGTGGTTTGATTTGATTAATAATATTCTCTCTTACCAGTTGGTAGGGGACCAGGACGTAGACCATAGGGGATTAGGGGTCGAACCTGGCTAAAAGATTTGGTGTTATTTACTTTTTCTGTTCTGCATTGCATATAGCAGCTAGCTGACCGTGTCTGTTAATCAATCTTAGCTAGCTGAGAGGTTTAATAACTCGATAAAATTAAAATCGGTCATTGTTAGCCATAACACCTATTCACCCCCTCTAGGTGTGCATTTTCAAAGAATTCATTCCAATCTAAAACATATAATTAATCTTTAATTAGCCAACTAAACATATCACATTTATAATTTAAACTCTCATTGTCTCTATGATATTTAATTAAATTTTGACTAGATTTATAATTGAGTTTCTAAGTCATTTTTTTAATAAATTGAAAAAATAGGCTTATAGTCTTAAATCTCGGCGATGATTAGGCAGGACATGTATAAATTTTTAGAGTAAATTAAATTTTGGTTTCCAAAATTTTCAAAATGATGGCTTTGCGGGCCATTATTTTCACCGAATTATAAAAAAGTAGTTGTAATTTAATAGTTTGACAAATACAAAAAATTAAAATCATATAATATTATGTGAAAAATATTAAATTAAAATTTTGAAAATATCTTTTGATGACTAATAAATAATTTTGAAATTTAAAATATGGAGTCGATATTGATAATAATTTGCGGGCTCTATAATTTTGTTTTAAATATTTTTAATCTGTAATCGTGGTTTGATTTGATTAATAATATTCTCTCTTACCAGTTGGTAGGGGACCAGGACATAGACCATAGGGGATTAGGGGTCGAACCTGACTAAAAGATTTGGTGTTATTTACTTTTTCTGTTCTGCATTGCATATAGCAGCTAGCTGACAGTGTCTGTTAATCAATCTTAGCTAGCTGACAGGTTTAATAACTCGGTAAAATTAAAATCGGTCATTATTAGCCATAACACCTATTCACCCCCCTCTAGGTGTGCATTTTCATTTGGTATCAAAGCATGCTATACTAATATCTTCTCTAACATGAAAGTATAGAACAGATGGTTGACAAATATCCAATGGGAAGTTCAGGCTCGAGGGCACCTCTTCTATTTGGCACAGAAAACTACAACTGGTGGAAAGGTAGAATGAAGCAACACCTGGCCAGAGAACCCATGGATTGGAGTGTTATAGAAAAAGGTCCTTTCAAGTTTCTCACTACAGATGGTAAAGAAAAAGATATAGATGAACTCACTACTGATGAGCTAATCAAGCTTGCTTACAACAACCGAGCTATCAACACTATCATGACTGGTTTATGTCCTGAAGAGAGTGACAAAGTTTCTTCATGTACTTCTGCAAAGGTGATGTGTGATACTCTTGAATTGTGTCATAAAGGTTCGAAGGCTTAAAGAAGGTTAAACTCAGCAAGCTGAAAGCTTGTATATGATATAAAATAGCAAGCTGTTATACATGTACTAACATGGTTGCAGGTATTAGCTTACTGATATGTTTTATCAGTATAAATTTATTTAAGTACATTGACAGCAAGCTGAAAGCAGGAAAACTGAGTGTCTCAGCAAGCTATAAAAAAGTAATTATAATTTAATTACTTTCACCAAATTATAAAAAAATTTCACCGAATTATAAAAAGGTAATTATAATTTAATAGTTAGACAAATACAAAAAATTAAAATCATATAATATTATGTGGAAAATATTAAATTAAAATTTTAAAAATATCTTTTGATGACTAATAAATAATTTTGAAATTTAAAATATGGAATCGATATTGATAATAATTTGCGGGCTCTATAATTTTGTTTTAAATATTTTTAAGCTTAAAAATGCTTTCATACTCAATATCGAAAAATGATTAAGTAAAGTTGAGTGAGTTTATTGAGTTAAATTTGAACTAATTCAATTAGTTATAATTTTATGGTTGACACAATTTATCAAAATTATTTTTAAAATTATTAAAAATAACTTTAATTTTTTATATTTATTATTTAACTTATTTTATTAAAAACACAAATACGGTTTTCAAATTCGATGATAATTATGATCATTGTAACTCCCAAAATAAAGCCACTCTTTTAAAAATCTAATTAAAAAGTTGACCACCGAATTTACAAATTTGAAAATACACTCATTATTTTGAAATTTCGTGAAAACTTTGGCCACCAAAATTTAACTTACTCAAGTTTTTATTACTTAACTATCCAATCGTTTTCTAACCCATATACATAATATATTTTTTTGAAAATATTAAAACACACGAATTATAGATAATAAAAAATAGTTCCAAAAAGGTAAGACTCATAAAAAGTGAAATTACAACAAATCATGAATTAAAAAAATGAATGCCAAAAAAAATATTTTCAAGAACTTCGAAACATAATTTGTTAAAATACTATGAATGAAAATTACAAGGAATTGAAAGAGATTTCTGAATCTTTATGAATGATCGAAATCTAAGATAAAAAAAATCTTTTTAAATTTTATAAGATTTCAAAATTGTATGAAAAATATCTTACAAATTTCAATAATAAAAATGAATAGAAAGAATTAAAAATATATAATTTATAAAAGATTTATGACAATTATTTAATTTTAATAGCTCTGAAAAAAATATAAAAGAATAAGTTGAAATTATAATATTGATTTTTGAAATTCTAATTCAAAATCAATTATTCACGTACAATTACAAACTCTTTATTCTAATCCAATTTCAATTCATAAGTTTTTGAAATTTTAATTTTCTTATTAATTAAAAAAAGATATGGAATATTAATATTGTATTGGCCTGCTTCTTCAAACAATATTTGAACTTTATTTTCAAGATTTTCAATACAAGTGTATATGATAAGGTCATTCACCTAATCAAACATTTATATATTGATATTAATTATGAATTTATTTATATATGTATTTGAAATATATATAAGAATGCGTAATATAAATCCCTTTTATTAATATTTCTAGTTAATAAAAGTATTTATTCTGATTTACACTTTGAATCCAGATATTTATAAAATTTGAAAAATTGATAAATTCAGTCACTATCACAAGTAATGTTTCCATATATTTTAATTGTTCTATACATGTTGAATATGTCTTAGATTTTGTAATATATTATAAGTAGGAATATAATGTAGAATCTCCTTAAAACTTCATTTAAATTCTCCATAAAACTTTTCTCCATATAATTGTACAAAATAATATAATTTATAGTTTAGCTACCATTTCACCCCAGTCCCTAGTCCACTTCTGCATGCTGATCGAGATAGCTAATTACATGCAATACCTAACCTTCAGATGTTCCAGAATCTTTTCGAGGAATTTTCAAATCATTGACAAAACTTCCTAATCATCATAGCATATGCATTGAAGAAATTAAGTAAATCCTACCCTAAAATAATGCATCTTGGTGTTGGAACATGGACACTTATTAAAAGTTGAATTTATGAAAAACATAGTTAAAATAATATTATAAACAAATTAATTAAGTTATAACTAATTTTTAATATGTTTCGTTCATACTAAAAATAATTTGTGTGTCAGACCACATATATATAATAATATACGGGTAAGAAGATTTTTCATTGGTACGATTAACACCCAAATAAGGCCCTTAACCATGCATGTCAAGTTGTCAACGTAACTCACATATATAAATAAATAATAGAGGTCTAGAATGCTCAAAGCAGCTACCAAATGGTCATAACGAGCCTCGTTTAATAGGTTTACCATTTGTAACAAGCCAACATCTTGGTTCTCTAAAATTGTTAGCTCACAAATGTGATTTAATAAAAGTTAGATCTATGCCGTTTCAATAGCTAAAAAAGTTGCTTGACAGCTTTGGTTTGAATCTAATCCTTGGCTGTTTACGTAATTAGGAAATATTCGGGCCTAAAACTTTATTATTTTTGTGTGCATTTAATTTAGGTTTTATATTTATCTCTTGACTTGTACATTATTTACTTGGAAGAATAATCTTTTTCTGCATTTTGGAAAATGAAGAAATACCTGAGTGATATCTTTAAATTCAGAGATATGTGTGATCTATTAGGTTTATTTGCATTGATTGATAGGCAGAAATAGGTAAAAGTTCTATGGAGGGAGTACAATGTGGAGAAAATATTTTTTGCATTATATTTTATTTATAATATATTTATAATATATTACAGAATCATTTTCTTAAAATGTGTGCTTTTTTGAAAAAGGGGTAAGAGATAAAATTTTAATTACTAAAAATAAATATAATTGAAAGTATAATAAAAATTCTATATATATTAACTTCATGCCTCAAAAACAATATTATAATAAATACAACTCTTACACCGATATGCAAGTGACTAAATACAATATCTTCAACGCCAAATGTTGAAAGAATATAAAATCCTTGAATCCAACTATTTCAACAAATTTTTACACTAAATTTGAAATTTTAAAAATAATGAGTTAAAATCAAGTAAGTAATGAATTCAACTGATTGTGCGCCAACATTTAATATATATATATATATATATATATATATATATATATATATATAGCAATCTGGTTTTTTATAAAATACTCCCTCCGTTCCATAAAAAGTGGGGTTTATAAAAATTAAAAGTCAAGATTCAACTTTGACCATTTATTAATAATTATTGTTAGAAATAAAAATTATGAAAAATATATCATTAAAAAATATATTACATTAATTATTACAGTTAATTTTTATTTTTGTAAAAATATAAATCAGTAATATTTAATAAGTGGTCAAGAATCAATTTCACTTTTATTTTTATAAAGCCGTTATTGCGGAAAGGAGGGAGTAACTATTTATGATGCAATAACTTTTGATACCTTTCGAATTCGTATTAGATATCATACAATAATTATTTTGGACACTTATTAAAAGTTGACAAAACTTCCTAATCATCATAGCAAATGCATTGAAGAAATTATGAAAATTAAAGGATTACAAATGTTATTTACCTAAACCTAAAATGGATGGAGGTTATAATAAGTACGACTTGGTACGTATCACATTAAAAGTTGCATATATGCTACTAATACAAAAATATTATATTTTCTTAACTAATCTTATTGAATAATATTTCATTATTAGGTTTATTAATGTGGATGGGATAGGATTCATGGTAAGTTGGTTAAATTCACTCATTTGCGTTTATTCTTCTCATACTAATACGTTTAGTAATTAAATATTATTTATAAATTTAGCTGATAATTATGTATAACTCTTTAACCACCGCTAATTATATGTATAGCTAAATATAAAAACTTAAATCAAAACAAAATTATATTACGTACAGTTACATCTCACCGAAATACGGTAGCCAAAGAAATACTATATATTATTTGCTGAGCTTGCAGCCTGTGTAGGAAAAAGCAAGCAAAAACTAAATATACACATGGACTCAAAAGTCATATTAATACAATGAAAAGACGACCATCAATTTGACATTTCAAACGTAGAAACGCGGAATATATCGATTTAATGATAGTTGGTGGCTTCTTATATTTATTTATTTATGTAAATTTGATTTTACACTGATAATTGAAATAGTCTATGGAAGGTTATAGATCATTAAGCTTATAAATAGAGCCCTAACGTTTGTTTAAAAAGAATAACTTATTCAGTAACGCATTACAACTTAATATGGGAAGAATAGCTAAAGGGTCCAAAATGGGCTCTCTCATTGTAACTCTACTAGTAGTATCAGTGTCTCTTAACTTGCCTTCAGAATCCATAGCATCATACTCTTACTCCTCCCCACCACCCCCACCTAAACACTCTCCTCCTCCTCCACCCCCTACTTATCATTACAAGTCTCCCCCACCTCCTCCTCCGGTGCACTCACCACCATATTATCATTCACCACCACCACCTCCGGAGCATTCTCCTCCCCCACCTTACCATTACGAATCCCCACCCCCACCAAAGCATTCACCACCACCACCAACACCCGTCTACAAGTACAAGTCTCCACCACCACCAACACTAGTCTACAAGTACAAGTCTCCACCACCAGTGTACAAATACAAGTCTCCACCACCACCAACACCAACACCAGTTTATAAGTCTCCACCTCCGGCATCAGTAGACTACAAATATAAGTCACCGCCACCCCCAGTGCACTCCCCACCACCACCAACACATGTTTACGAGTATAAGTCTCCACCACCCCCAGTGCATTCCCCACCACCACCAATTTACTCTCCCACACCACCCAAGCATCATTATTCCTACACTTCACCTCCTCCTCCTCACCATTACTAAGAAACTGTCCTTTGCAGATTAAGGTATATATGAGTCATTCTTTACGCATGCATGGAACAATAAGAATTCCTAATCAAATTTAATAACAATATTATTCTCCTCCATGCATACTCATTACTATTTAATTTTATATATGTCCCATATATATTAACAAAGTTTATTTAAATTATTTACAGGACACCGGGGCCAAACACAGAAGATGAAGTTAAATAATAGCGTGCATGATGTTCACCGGACATGATCTTGTATTTCTAGTAGTATTGGTGTATTTTCCTTTGGTTTGGGAACGAATAAAATATTTTATGTATTATTGGAGAACCTTCTGTCCTCTAGAAATAGAGGTTTATTATTAATGCAATACCACCATATCAATAAAGTTTTACTCTACTTTTTATGAATTAATGCGATTCGCAATACTATTGAATACACGCAAACATAAATGTAATATATATTGAATATCGATGCCAAAACTTAAGAATATAATCATCATAAATTCATAATCAAGAATACTTGTTGGAAACAAATTTTAGACCTAATAAAATCTAGGTAGGGTTGTAAACTAACCTAGTCGAGTTGAGGTTTTTCTTAACGAGTTCGAGTTCGAGCTTATTTTTAATGAGTCGAGCCCAACTCGATTATCTTAACAATCAGATTTTGTTGTTCGAACTCGAGTTCGTTAAAAACTAAGTCGAGTTCGAGTTGTTCACGAATTTTTCGAGTCGGATCGAACTCGAGTCGAGTTCGAGCCGTGTTCGAGTTGGTTAATTATTTTTTTTTTTGATTTGGACTTATTTTTAACGTACCAAATGAGGCCCAAATACAAATAAAATCTTAAGTCAAAGTGCTTTACATTTACACTAACATAATCACACACAATCTAGTAATGCAGAGTTCATGTATATTTTATTATTTTTACAAATTTTTATGTATATTGCTTAACGAGTCGAGTCGAGTTCGAGTTGGACACTTACAAAACTCAGATGGACTCGTTAAGTTTAACTAGTTTTTTTTCTTGTTCGAGTTTGAACTCGATTATTAAACGAGTCGAGTCGAGTTAAACGAGTCGAGTCGAGTCGACCCTAACCATCATCAGCTCGGTTCCCCTAAATCTAGGTATAACATTTTGTAAGGCTTCTTTTGTAAACATAATTTTAAAATTCCATTTTCTTTGAAGGGAATCAATCAAGTGCAGTTACCATTTTTTTTTAAATTTTATTATAACCTTAATTAATTAAATAAATACAATCATATTTATTAATTTTTGTGGAAAAAATTCATTCTGAGAGTACTATTTTAATGCAATAGGTCAAAATTGATCGAGCAAATTCTACGAAGACAGAGTACAAAATAATGCTTAAATTCAAACAATCAGAATAACCAAGCGGAGGTAGTAATGCTTAAATGTATAGTTATATAAACTATTTTCAAAAAAAAATTATTTTTACCAAAAATTTAATTGTTAAAATTTAAAAGTATTATTTATAAAAAAAATTGATAAAAATATTAACAAATTTATGTGTACAATATATCTTGAAGTATACGTAAAAGTTAAATTGAATAAATAATTTTAAACAAAAGAAGGAATAACAATTGTGCATCAAATTGAAAACTGGAGAATTTGATGTCGGAAGTATATATAACGCCCGGTCATGCGACTATGAGAGTTCCTTCTTCTCATTCTCTTTTGCAGCATAAACATCCATCTATTCCATCAATTTATAAATTATAATTGATTGAGTGTATTTGTATTCACATAAAATCATCTTTTTTCATAAATGATTGAACTCCGTTAAATTTTCAATTATTATTTTTTAAAGTAAAAATCTTATATTATGTTATTACTTAATTCTTATTGTTTATTTTAATATATTAGATTTCAAATAATTGATATTCCTTCATTGGAGAATTTTCGTAACAACAGATTTTGGAGCGGTTTGCTGGAATAATAGAGCGAAAAGCATAATAATATGGTTGTTAGTGGGATTAAAAGACTTGGTAGATGTCTCGTATATTGGATCCCTTTTGTCAAAATATCTGTTCTCTGTAATTGGATATATCCCGAGAGATTTTAGGGATATATTTATTAAATATCAGAATTAATTGATTTTATCTGATATAATCTTCGCGTATTGATACATAAGTATATCGTTTGGAGATATTTTCCGTAATTAATACATTGACATTGATTCTTTTCTCGTTTCAGAGAGAGAGGATATCTTGGAGATTAAACAATTGATTATTACTGAAATTACTAGTAAAAATCAAGGGAAATAAAAACGTTATGCCAAAAATATGGCATAACAATATTCATCGCTTTATTTTATTTAAAATATTATTATTTAATAAAATTTTGATAATAATACAAATTAATGGTGGTTGATCAAGTAACTAACAAATTGATGAATTTTATTTATATTAATGGACCAATAACTAAGAAACTTCTACATTACTAACTCCGTCAATCTACCTAGGGATTAACCAACTTCGTGCAAATGCTATTATGGAACTGTGGTTTATCTATTTGGTATGGATTTTTTTGTTAGAGATGGAAGCCCCATTTAAATTGTTAACAGAACTAAACCAACTTGTACTGGACCACACATGTACATTAACTCAAATCATTTGATTCATGTTTTTTGGGCTAAATGAGATCCAGATAAGTCTTAAAATCATGCATCTCGAAACGGCCACTTAAAAAATGAGTATGAATCATTCATGAAATCTATTTTACTTGGATGCCCCAGTTGTAAACTTGTAATTCTCCTGCAATATTTTACTATTATATAAACAATTTTATTTTATTTAGGAGAAAATGGATCTAAGATCATCCACAGGGAAATTTCTAAAATTAAGTATACTTTTAGTGTAACACTAAAATGATAAATATTAATTTCACCTTCTATATTCATATAAATACCTTTTTTGTCATTTAATTTTCTCTTAAATTCAGTTAGTACTCTTTAATTCTGCGTTATTGGAGTATTTGCTTGTTCATATTTTTCTCGAATGTAATATTTTTGGAATGTATTCACTAGATAATAAAATCTTTCGTGAACGAAGGAAAAATACAATTGTCGCCGGACATGCAAGTTGTCAAAACAAATTTAAATAATAGTATGATTCTTTGATAGTGAATAAATATTAACGGTCTTTACCGGGGTACTTAACTCCTTTGTTGTATATATATTTTAGTCTCCTCTTAATATAGTACTGCAACCACACACGAAATGGTTAAGAAATCACTAGATGATTGCAAAATAAGCTACGACTTGCATGGAGATCACGTTAACAAATTAAACATATAGATTAATACGCTAATGTAAGTCAGAACAATTGTTAGACTTGTAATATTATGGTGAATTTGTTGTAATATCGTCACTACACCTGGTAAAATGGGTAAGAAGAACCGAACCGAAATTCATGGAATCGAATCCAATTTTATATTTGAAATTACATAATCCGATAAATATCTGAAAACCGATTTGATCCGAACATAAAATTTAATCAAAAATAATTAATCTGAAATACTAAACCTCATAATGACTTGAAACCGATTAAAACCGAATACACAATCATCTGAACCGAATATGAATCGAAATACAAGATCTGATTCAATACAAATACGAATTACATCGAATTAAAAAAGAGATAAATTGAATTTTAATCTAATTTTTTACTGATATTTTAATGATTCATATTTTTATTAACTAAATTAATCTATTCTTAAGCAACATTTATATATAAAATAATTTTATATCAAAAAATTAAAATGGGTATACAATCGAAATTTTAAAAACTTATGTTATTTTATATTATAACTAATATATTTAATAATAAGATGATTTTTTAAAGTTTCACAAATTAAAAAACCGAAGGAGAAAGATAATGAACAAGTTATTATTTCAACAAACGTATTTAATGACTTTTATTTTAATTTTACTATAATTAAAAAGTAATTCAAATTTAATCCAGGCTGCGCGCATTTTTTCGATCCAAAATGATTTGAACCGAATTTAATCTGAACCGAACTTTATCTGATTTTGATCCGAAATTTAACCAATTTTAATCTAAACTAGATCCGATCCGAATCTGATTTTGATCCGAAATTTAACCAATTTTAATCTAAACTAGATCCGATCCGTACTCCAAATATATCACAACTGAAAATTAATCCGATCTGAATGAATCTGATCCAAAACCGATCCGGTTATCCGAATTGGGAGGTTTAATTGTCACCCATGTTTCCGTTGACATGATTTCATTTTTATTATAGAATTGATCTTAAAATATGGATCGTAGATACAAGTGTTGTATTTAGTTGAAAAAATGAAATGAAGTAAGATGAATAAAAATAAAATGAAATAATGAATATATAAAGAAAGATTTGAAAAAAAATGTTTACTATGATGAGAGAGGGATTAAAACGAGTATAGTGAAGAATATAACATTTCTTTTTAAATTGATGAATTTGATGTTTGTTTAAATGATTAGGATTTAAATAGAGGAAAGAATAAAAATTTAAAATATTTAATTTAATTTAAAACATTTTCGTTTCTTTCAATTTCATTAAATTCAAATCGAAGGCTACTAAAGTTAATTAATTTCATTTTCTTGAATTTTTCATGTTATATCGAGTTTTTTTGAGGATATATACATGCACAACGAGTGCAAACAAGAGCTTTTAGAAAAACTAACAAATTTTCTGCATTAAATATAAATATAACAAATATAAATATATACGTACACACATAGATTTGGAAGTAGATCCTGTTGTGCATATCTCTCAAGAAATAATTTATTATTATTTTTTTGAGTAAAACGTACTTGCTTATATTAAATGGAATCCATAATCAATGCATCAGATATAAAATCCGGAGCGACATACCACTCCTGGAAGTCTGACATGGAATGTGCAGCCCTTGCCAACGAGTGGGCTACTCCAATCGCAGACCTATGAACAAATTTCACTAGCACATCCTCAAAGTGCTTAAACAACTCTACACAATCTAAAACAATTGTGTGGAAAAATGATCTTCCATGTTCTCCCATACATGCATCTGCAAGTAATTTTGAATCCGTTTCAAAAACACATTTTTTAAATCCTAACCCTTCTACCCATGAAAGTGCTTCTTATAAACTTAGTGCTTCTGCTTCTCCCGGCTGCAAGTTAACTGAAAATTTTCGTGATCTAGCCCGAACAAATTCACCAGTCGCATTTCTAATCACACTGCTTACTCCTATACTGCCAGATTCTGCAAATATGGCCGCGTCAATATTAACTTTCAACCATCCGACTGGTGGAGGAGTCCAGCAGCGGGCGCTTGAGTTAATAGGAGGCCTACAATTCTGTTTCGTCACCTGGGCAGTTTTCCAGTCGTTTAACATGTTAAGTGCGGCTGAGTAAACACCAAAAACAGAGACTCTTACTTTGTCCCATACCCACCAATTCCTTCTGTTCCATAAATTCGAGCAGATTATGGCTATCCATGTCAATTTCTCACGTGAACAAGTATTAAACAGATAAGAGAGTACCTCGTTAACCGATCTTTGGCCTGACTCTAAGTTCACCTCTGGGATCCCCACTTTTATCCACACATCTCTTGCAAAGGAGCATCCAAATAACACATGGCCAATATCTTCATTCGACAATAAGCACCAAGAACATCTAATATCCATTTGAACTTTCTTTTCCACTAACGCCACCGCTGTTGGTACTACTGCTTTACAGACTCTCCAAATAAAATTTGTTACTTTCGCAGGAAGCTCTATTGACCATAATCTTTTCCAAACCTTCGCATATGGACAAGATTGTTCCCCAACCAATCTTCTATAGCAACTCTTTACGGTAAACATACCTGACTTTTCCAGGAGCCAAAACCACGCATTGAACTGGACATTCCTGGAAATTGGAATCGTTTTGATTAGCTGAATATCTCTGTCATTGAATAAATCTTTTACAATATCATCATCCCAGCCGTCTTTTCTGTCAGTCATTGGGTTAGCCACCTTTGCATTACTCAATTCATTTGGCATACTAGTAGTGATGTACTACTAGTATAAATGAAGTAAGATGAATAAAAATAAAATGAAATAATGAATATATAAAAAAAGATTTGAAAAAAAAATGTTTACTATGAGAGTATAGTGAAGAATATTACATTTCTTTTTAAATTGATGAATTTGATGTTTGTTTAAATGATTAGGATTTAAAATAGTTTTATATCAAAAAATTAAACTAAATATATTATTAAAGTTTTAAAACCTTATATTATTTTATATCACAAATAATGTATTTAATAATAATATAATTTTTTATTCTAAAATTAGTTCGGACTGTATTTTTACAATCCTAAATAATAAAAATCTGAAATGATCTTAACCGAAATTAATCTGACTTGAATTTAAACTAATCTTAGTTCAAAATTTATCCAATTTTAATCTAAATCAAATTCTATATAAATTAAATAAAGGTTTTAATATTTCTAAATTTATTTTTAGATAACTATCTAAATTAACATATATTATAATACAATATTAAGGTTATTTTTGTAAATACAAGTGACAGATTCTATTATTACAAAAAATGCTATCCATTTTTTTATAAACAAAATACTAATAACTTTAGATAAATTATTTAAATTTAATTTTAAATACCTTTTACTCTATTTCAAATATATTATAATCGAAAATTGAAATTTGATATTCCGAAATCCATCGGATTATCCAAACTGTGCAAGTCTAAAGGCAATATAAAATGTGCATTTAATCTCTTAAGACTTTGATTTATCTTATTTGAATCGTAGTATAAGATTTCACTCCCGTCAATGTCCGTGTTCTTTCATTTTCCCGTTCACACGATTGTGAGACTAAAGCAAGGCTGTGGATCAAGTCAAACCTAAAATTACATCACTAATGTACGAGTAAAAGTCTTTTTCTTTTTTTAATACAACTAAGCATAAAAGTATGTGCGAGACGTTTAAGTACGTTGATAAATAATTTTAATATTATTTTGTACAAGATTTTATTCATATTAGTGAATGTAAGATCAAAAATTTTAATATTTTTAATTTAATAATATATATCACAAATATATTTTATTTTATTATATATTAAAAAGCTGGTATTTCTCCAAAAATAAAAGAATTTATAATATAAAAATATAAGGATATATATAAATTTTTAAATACAAATTCATCCTTCTTATTCATCAAAATACTCTTAATTTTATAACAATAATTGTTTAATACTAAATATCATCTTAATTTATAAATTTATATATATACTAGGATGGATAAAAATTTGGGCGAGACACGTGGCTTTAGTTTAAATTATTTTTAATCATATTTTATATCTAATTTTTTAATTTAATTATCTTTTAAAAAAATTATTTTTTAATCTAATTATGTATTTTAACTGACCTAGAGTTTATCCGATTAACCGATCATACATTAAGAGATTATTGACTCAATTTTGTATATAAATAAATTTCTAATACTTAAAATATATATATATAAGGTAATTATATATTATAAATGATACTTAATTTTAAAATTTAATCGTTTACTTGTGAAAGGCATATGTTTAGAAGCCTATTTGTTTAGCGAGATGACAACTCAACTCAAGCATAGATAACTTGTAAGTAAATATATTATCTGTCACAGAAATCTTCAGCAGGTATTATCTGACAAGAAAAAGAAGATCAAAGTTAATCTACAGACTTGAAGCAGTACTACATTGAAAGAAGTTCAATTTAATTGATCATGCCTCAGTGGAGTATTTAAGTTTGAAGAAGCTCAAGTGTCAGAAGATTTCTATTTGTGTGACAACAAATATAGTCAAGTCAGAAGGAGCAGAAGTGAACCATTATAAAAGTCAAGTGAAGAATTTTATTTGTTGTGAATCACTCGTGAACCAGACAGTACACAGAGTGTTGGCAAAATACAGAGAAGGTTCTTTATTACAGAAGAAGTGGTCAGCTACAGACATCGGTGTGAAGACAGAAGATTTAAAATTATATCATCAATAGTTGTGGAGTCAAGACTTTAATTTAATTCTCTATTAATTGATTAAATTATTTAGTTAATTTAATTGGTAAATTAATTCAATCAGAATTAATTTATTCCTTAAATTAATTAATAAATTAATTATTTTAGAATTATTTTAGAATGAAGAAGACTTTAATTTAATTCTATTATCAAAAAGATAATTTTATTATGTATCCTATTTACTTAGATTAATTCAAAAAGAATTAATTTAATGTATAAGATATATAATAAAACAAATAGAATTTTATTAAAAAGAAAAAAAGAAAACAAAAAGGAGACAGAAGATATATATTTAACATATGTACATTTCAGGTCGGCCAGATTGATTTGTCGGGGAGACTTTTGAAAAGTCTCCCGGAGACTTTTCAAAAGTCTCCTTGAAAAGAAATAAAAAGAAAAAAGAAAAAGAAAAAAAAGAAAAAAGAAAAAATCAAATCAAATCAATCAAAAAGAAGCCAGGTGATATACATTTCATTTGTACAGTCAGGTCGGCAGATTTATGTCTCGGGAAGACTTTTGAAAAGTCTCTCCGAGAATTATTCAAAAGTCTCCCCGAGTTTATTAAATGTCTCCCAAGGATTTAAAAGTCTCCCAAGTGCTGGAAAGTCTTCCCGAGCCAGAAAAGTCTCCCAGAGAGAAAGTCTCCCCGAGCAGAAAAAGTCTCCCCGGACAGAAAAAGTCTCCCCGAGTGGAAAAAGTCTCCCAAGTCCAGATTTGCCTATAAATAGCAGATTAAGTCAGCAGCTTTCATTTGAATTCAAATCACTTTCTAGTTTGGCTAAAATAAATTCTAAAGAGCATTTCATGTCAAAATTACTCTAGAATTTTAAGAGCTAAATTAGTGAATATTTTCTGATTTAATCTTGTAACCCACCTCAAGTTTAATATAAGTATTTTACTTGAACTGTGTTTCTTTGATTATTATTTCGTGATAATAATTTAAATTGTTTAATCAAAAATTATCCGAAACAGATTTTAATATTTATTAAAGATTGTATTCAACCCCCCCTTCTACAATCATTTGGACCTAACAATTGGTATCCGAGCCATCTGATTGACATAAAAATCAAGATCCTAATATTTTAATTTTTAAAAAATTCGAAACTTTTAATTTATTAAAAATCGAAAATTTTAATTTATTAAAAATTCAAAAATTTTAATTTATTAAAAATTCTGAAATTTTTAATTTCTTAAAAATTCAAAATCTCTTTAAATCTTAAAATTTTCAAAACTTTTAATTCATTAAAAATTCGAAATTTTTAATTCTTTAAAAAATTCGAAATTTTTAATTTATTAAAAATTAGAAAATTTTTAATTTCTTAAAAAATTTCGAAATCTCTTTAATTCCTAAAAATCTCAAATCCTTTTAATCTTCCATTATTTTAAGATGAGTACTCAAAGAGTGAGTAGCATTAAAATTCCTCCATTTGATAAAGATAATTATAATCTTTGGAAGAGGAAGATGACCTTGTTTCTTCGAAATGCAAACATTAAGTACAAGGATATTTTGAGGACGGGTGTTGCTGTTCCAATAACAATCATTCCTGAGCATATGAAAGATGGTGTACTTATTCCGCACAGACAATTTGAAAAAGATATTTCTGACTACACTGAAATAGAAAAGGAATTGGATTCGTTGGACACCAGCCTGCAGTTAATTTTGGTAGAATCTCTTGATCCCGGAACGTACAATCATGTTGTTAATTGCAAAGATGCTAAACATATCTGGGAAACGATAGAGATACTCAATGAAGGAACAGAAGAAGTGAGGGAGAACAGATTGGAAATCTTAACGTCTCAATATGAGCATTTTAGATCAAATCCTGGAGAAAGTATCTCTGATGTTTTTGAGAGATATAACAAACTGATAAATGATCTAAATCTCAATGGAAAACACTATACGAAGAAGGAGATCAATAGGAAATTTTTGCTGACAATGCCAGTTCACTTAGAGCATAGGATTACTGCCATTAGGGAGTCAAGGGACATGAATGAAATTTCATTGGAAAGACTTTATGGCATATTGAAGACCTATGAGCTAGAGCAGATTCAACAGAAAGAAATATATGGTACAGGCAAGGTGGTCAGCAAGTCTACAGCTCTTGTAGCAGAAGTACCAGAACACAGAGAAGCTATGACTGAATCTTCTTCAGTCAAAGTCATTGATCAGGGTATTGTTGCAGAAGTTGGTGCAACTCAAATGAATTCATCAGAAAGTGAATTCTACTCAATGGAAGAACTTGATCAACTTGAGGATGAATCTCTGGCACTGATTGCTAGAAAATTTGGAAATACAAGATTCAGGAGGAACCCTAGTTTCAAATTCAAGCCTATGGCAAACAGATTTCAGAGAGGTGGTTCTTCTAGCTCATCCAATACAAGAGGTGGATACAAGACAGGGATGGTTGACAGAAGCAAGATCCGTTGCTTCAACTGCAATGAAATGGGACACTTTGCTACAGATTGTAGAAAGCCCAAGCAGGAAAGAAAGAAGGATTCATATGACGAGCTAAACCAGAAATATGAAGCTCTATTGAAGAAGCATCAGGGAAGATCCTACTTAGCAGCAGGAAAAAGCTGGGATGATTCTGACAACGATGAAGAAGAAGATATGGGAAATCTTGCTCTAATGGCCTCTTCTTCTGAAGGATCACAATCCCCACCTCGTCAAGGAATTGAGGTAAACCCTAGCTGTCCTAAAATGTTTAAATTGCTAGGTGAGGATTTAACTAATGCTAGAGATCGAATAAAAGTCTTAATTCTCGAAAACAAAGTTTTATCAGAAGAGAATTATGAATTGAAAAAGCTGAAACTTATAAATGAGAAATTAACTGAAGATGTTGCATTTCAAGTTAATAGAGTCAACTGCTATGTTGAAATTGAAGCTTTTTTAAAGGATAAAATTGAAAAAGAGAAAGTCAGGTGTCAAGCCTATAGAACTGCTTCATTTGTTATGAAAGACCTAGTTGACCAACAAGAGATTAAAAGGAAAGTTGGGATAGGTTTTGAATATAACAAATCCGTAGGAAAGGCTAGTAACATCACCCCTTTTAAAGAGAGTGCTATAGAGAGGGGTATTCCACATGTTATTAAGGACACTAAGACACCTCTTTTCATAACTCCTATTGCAGAACCAGTTCTTGATAGTTGTGTAATAGTGGATTATGAAATTAAACTTGAAGACCTTAAAGAGGAAGAGAAAGAACAGGAAAAACCGGTTGGAGACATAAAAGGAATAAATGTCCAAAAGGCTAAATATGTAACTAAAAGACCAATAGAAAATGTGAACACTGCTAGTTCATCCACTTCTGGTTTAGGTGCTAATGAGCTTAAGAAAAATCATAGCAGACCTAATAAGTTTGTTAATAGTAGGGATAAGAACAACAGATTCCATGCTACTGAGAACTTTAAAAATGTTAATAAAGTTAAGGTAGAAACTGTTAAGACTCCTGCTATTGTGAATAAAATGCCTACTATTGATGCATGCCATAAACCTTGTGGTGTAGATAACTGTATGCTATGTGCTTTCAATGTCATGTCTGCATATTTCAAAAGCATGCATGCTATGAATGTCAATACTACACCTAGACAGCACATAAATCACAGGCATGCTAGATCAAAGACTGCCAGTCCTCCTGTTTCACAGAAGGAAACATTCTCTCCTAGGCCAGCATACAAAAATGTTAAGGTTGTTTACAAGGAGAAGTGTTCAGTCAAAGTAGTAGATGAGTTTGTCAAGTTGGGTTCTGTTGTTAAACCTGACAAAGGACAATTTTTCAAATATGCCGGGCCCAATCAATGTTGGGTTCCGAAGAAGTCCTAACTCATTTGATGATTGCAGGGTGTAAAACAGGTGAACCGGGTCATTTGGATTCTCGACAGTGGATCCTCACGACACATGACCGGAGATAGAGCCCTGCTATCAAATGTTGTTGAGAGAGCTGGCCCAGTAGTTACCTTTGGAGATGACAGCAAGGGTATGACTAAGGGATATGGCTGTTTAGAAGCTGGCAATGTCGTCATTGATAATGTATCTTTCGTGGAAGGTCTCAAACACAATCTTCTGAGTATCAGTCAATTTTGTGACAAGGGATACACAGTGACCTTTGTAAAGGAGAAGTGTTTGATTTCTCACAAGAAGGATGAAAAGCTTGCTCTTCAGGGAGTAAGGAAAGGAAACTTGTTCGTAGCCGATCTGAACTCAGGTTGCAGAGATGAAGTCAATTGTTTTTATGCTAAAGCTTCGTCAGATGAAAGTTGGCTATGGCACAAGAAACTCTCACACCTTAATTTCAAATCTATGAATTCTCTAGTCAAAAGAGAATTAGTGAGAGGACTGCCTCAATTGGAATTCACACAAGAAGGACTTTGTGAGGCATGTCAGAAAGGGAAAGCAAAGAAAGCATCACATCCAAGCACTGACACATCTAGTATTACTGAACCACTACAATTAATTCATATGGATTTATTTGGTCCAGTCAATGTTATGTCAATGTCACATAAAAGATATGCCTTGGTTATTGTTGATGACTATTCAAAGTATACATGGGTTTTATTCCTGCACTCAAAGGATGGAACTCCTCAAATGGTGATTGATCATATCAAAATGATTGAGTTGGATTCAAAGCTTCCAGTTAGAGCTATAAGGTCAGACAATGGAACTGAATTCAAGAATGCAGTTCTGAATGACTTTTGTGCTGAAAAGGGAATAACAAGACAATTCTCAGCACCTAGAACTCCGCAACAGAATGGAGTTGTAGAAAGGAAGAATCGTACATTAATTGAAGCTGCAAGGACTATGCTGAGTGAATCAAGGCTTCCAATGTACTTTTGGGCTGAAGCTGTAAATACTGCATGTTATACCCAGAATCGGACTCTGATCAACAAGGACTTAATGAAGACACCCTACGAAATAATGGCTAACAAGAAACCAACGCTCAAGTACTTTCATGTATTTGGTGCTAAATGCTTTGTACTTAAAGACGGAGAAGAACGTATTGGGAAGTTCGAAGCTAAAGCTCTAGAAGCTATTTTTGTTGGTTATTCTAAAAGATCTTATCGGGTGTATATTATTGATCAACATCATGTCAAAGAAAGTGTCAATGTAACTTTTGATGACACAAAATTCCCTAACATCCAAAATGATGATCCATCTGAAACTCTTAAGTTCAACAATATGCCAGACTCACACTCAGATGATGAAAACGAACCTGAGGCTGCAACAGGAAACAACAATGTTAATAATGCTGATGATCCAAGTGGTAGTGGTGGAAACAGTGAAAACTCTGGAGATACCACTAACACACAAGGAGATTCATCAAGGGATCCTAGCAGCAACTCAGGGGGAGGAGATGAAGGATCAGCAAATCAAACACAACATCACAATGTAATTCAAGGCGAATCATCAAGATCTAATCTGCCAAGTCAGAGAATTTGGAGTAGAGCTCATCCTTTTGAGCTGATCATTGGTGATCCAGATGTTGGTGTTAGAACAAGAGGTGCTACACAGAATCAATGCAATTATTCTGGGTTTCTATCTGAAATGGAACCTAAGAAAATAGAAGAAGCACTGTCTGATCCTGATTGGGTGATTGCTATGCAAGATGAACTCAATCAATTTGAATCTCAAGAGGTTTGGAAACTGGTACCCAGACCGAAGGACAAGACTGTAATTGGCACACGATGGGTATTCAGAAACAAGTTAGATGAAGATGGCATTGTAATAAGGAACAAGGCCAGACTGGTTGCAAAAGGTTATTCACAAGCTGAAGGAATTGATTATGATGAAACCTATGCTCCAGTTGCAAGACTTGAGGCTATCAGGATGTTTCTGGCATTCGCAGCTCACTCCAATTTTAAAGTTTATCAAATGGACGTGAAGAGTGCATTCCTGAATGGAAAGTTAGCTGAAGAGGTATATGTACAACAGCCCCCAGGCTTTGAAGATCCAGATCACATGGACTTTGTATATTTTCTTTTCAAGGCTATCTATGGTCTCAAACAAGCACCCAGAACATGGTATGACACTCTTTCAGAATTCTTGCTTGAAAATGCTTTTGTTAGAGGAGTCATAGATAAAACCTTATTTTATAAGAAACACAATAATGATCTGATAATGGTACAAGTATATGTTGATGACATAATATTTGGGTCTACTAATGATAACTTGTGCAAGAGATTTGCTAAGTTAATGCAGAGTAGGTATGAGATGAGCTTAATGGGAGAGCTGAAATTCTTCCTTGGACTTCAAGTGAGTCAAAGAATAGATGGAATATTCATTTGTCAGTCCAAGTACCTTAAAGAACTTCTGAAGAAGTATCACATGGAAGATTCAGCATCTGCAAGAACTCCCTCATCTACAGCTGTCAAGCTTGGAGTATGTGAGAACTCAATAAAGGTAGACATCACAAGCTACAGAGGTATGATTGGATCTCTACTTTACCTAACTGCAAGCCGACCAGATATTATGTATGCCACTTGTATATGTGCAAGGTTTCAAGCGGATCCTAGAGATATTCATCTTGTTGCTGTGAAAAGAATCTTAAGATATCTTAAGGGTACACCTAATCTTGGTATTTGGTACCCTAAAGAATCTGGTTTTAATCTAATAGGATATACAGATTCTGATTATGCAGGAAGTGTTGTTGATAGGAAGAGCACCTCAGGGAGCTGTCAATTCATAGGGAGAAGATTGATTTCCTGGTACAGCAAGAAACAGCAAACGGTTTCCAATTCTACAGCAGAGGCTGAGTACATTGCTGCGGGAAGCTGTTGCGCTCAGATCTTATGGATAAGGAATCAACTCCGAGATTATGGCTTTGTGTTAAATAAAATTCCTATTTTATGTGATAACACAAGTGCCATTGCGATCTCCAACAACCCTGTACAGCACTCGAGGACAAAGCACATAGATATCAGGTATCATTTTATTCGAGAACACGTTATGGATGGTACTGTGGAGTTACACTTTGTACCCACAGAAGAACAGATTGCAGATATTTTTACTAAGCCTCTTGATGAATCCACATTCACCAGGTTGGTTGGTGAACTTGGGATGCTGAATAGTTCTTCATCTTAAATCCCAGTTCACATCTGCATTATGTTCTTAAATAAAATTACAAGTGTTTGTTATGTGAATATTTGTCATAACACTTGTGAATTTATTTTACTAAATTCTAGTTCTCGAATGTGTGTTTAGTGTATATTATTATAATATTTTATATTTTATCTATTTTGATTGTATTCTACTATATTTTAATTTTAGATTATTATCTTTATAAATAATTTAATCAAAATTTTACAAGTTAGAATTTTGGTAAAAGTTATTTTTATTTGAAAATAATTTAATATTGAAGTATAGCTATTATATGTATTTTAAGTTTAATAAATAGGTTAATAGAACTTTGTACAGTTTTATTTAATTGGCATCTATACTGTATATATATCTTTATTATTTTTGTTTTCCAACAATTGGTACATATTGTTTTTATTTTTAAACTTTTAGTATCATTATTTCTATATATATGTGTGTAAGTTTATTTTTATTCTTAGTTTTATTTTACAGTTATTTTTATTTCAGTTTATTTTTATTTTTGTCTACGAGAAATTGTTCTAAGAATCATAAGTATTAAATGTCAATATTTAAAGAACTTGTGAATTTCTTTACATTTATTTTCTCGAGCTTACATATATCACTGATAATTGTTATGAGTATAATTGTCATATGCTTGAGTAACAATTATTAGATATAATGTATGAAGTTAAATGCTAATTTTCATTCCTATGATTATTTAGTATTTAGCGATGATATTTTATCTTATTAAAATTGTGAATTGAAGCAATTAAATGTTTATTAGTTTCATAGTTTTAATACGATGAGATATTAGGAGCATAATTACTTGCTTTTTGAAATTATTATTAATTATCATATTTTGATAGTTTGTTATTGTTTCATCGCAATTAATTGTGATTTTCGTTGTTAGTGATAATATATATTGTGGTATCTGAAAATCACTAATAATAAAAGCAGATCTGTGTTCTGCCAAACAAGAGCAATCGACTCGAGGTAAAAGCAGGTAATCTCGATCTTGATATATTCTCTAATCAATTGATATAAAAATATTACAATTGATACATTGAGCCCTCAGTGGCTATAGGACAAGATCAAGGGATTGAAAACCTTCAATCTCTAACACAGATCATAGAACCACAAACACTCAAACAGATTCAACTTCATCTACTAAACCCCTGAAAAGAAATGTTTGATCAACTAAAGAGGGTGAGAGAGTAAGTGCCTCTAGTGCACTAGAAAAGAGAAGTATCTATGAGTGTTCCAGCAGCTCTGCCTCTAGTTAGAATATGTAATTGAAACCAAGGCAACTGCTAACTAATTTATATCCTCCCAAAAGGGTATAGATTTGCAAATGGCAAAACTGTTACTAGGTTCGTCATCTTAACATGATGAGTCTATTGAATTCGGCCTGTCAGCCAAGGTCATTTGTAAAGAGTCAACTTCATCTGGACACTCTCAAACACTGCAAACCATATATGTAATATTCAAATGCACTGTAAGGATTGTCACACACTAAGGATGAATTGACGGAAGCATTTATTCTAAACTTCCATATCAAGGAAGGGAGAATGATTGATGATTCTGACTGAATCAACATGCCTTCACAGGCGTCAGGAGGAAATTTGGATCATTTGCTACATTATAGATCCTTGTATCCCTCCCCAGATGGAACATATCTGGATTCCTAACGGAATAGATCATCTTAGATGATCAGCAACTCATTGAATCTATTCCTGAAGCAATTCAGTTTTCAAAGTCAAATATTTTAATGGATTCAATTGAGGACGGGGATTTACGAAACCCCATTGCACCACCAGTGACCTCTCTTGAAGGGGCTATGGTGATCTTTCTTGCAGGTACAAAAGACTATGTCATCCGTACTGAGAGAGAAACAGTGTTGTGAGAAAAGAGTGAAACACAAGTGAGAAAGAGTGAAAATATATATTCTATGAGTGAAACACTTAGAGAGTATATGAGTGAAACACTTGTGAGAAACACAAAGTAAAATCACACACTAGCACAATTACCAAATCACATTCTCAATTCCCTGTTACAGATTTCTAATGTTACTCAACTAAGGGGAAATAAATTTCTTCTGATATTAAGGATTCTGAAGAGGATTACTCAACTAAGGGGGAGAAGTTTAAAACAAGATCCAAAAAGGAAGAAGTGTTGAACAAGATCCAAAGGGGAGAATTGTTGAACAAAGTCTTTTTACTAGAAGAGGATTACTCCATTGTTGAATAAGAAAAGGGGGTAAATAACAACATGCTTGGATTGGATAAGAACTAGTGATTATTCATTAATTCTTATATTCCATTTGATTTTGGAAGATTCTTGTATATAGAATTAACCGAATTTTCTAAAAATGCATAACATGTCATAGTTTGCATTTTTTATATCTGCGATGGTTTAATGCTGTATGTATGCCATGTCTGTTGTTACCTCTATTAAAATGGTTGGATAATTCACGTAAGGGGAGAATGAATTTACCTTGGGTGAGAAGTGAAGACAGGAGTTGGAGAAACAGAGGAGAAGTGGTAATAAGAAGAGAACAAGACTTCATCCCTGCCATCCTAAGGGGGAGTAGTGATGAGTCTGAGAAATGAAGATAATACTACTTGTATAATATGTTCAATGCTAAAGGAACGAATATCTTTCATTTCAGTTACTCAAGAAATCTGGAAATGTACAATTTGATCCAGAGAAACCAGCCACTGAAGATGTACCAATGACACCTGGTCACAAAAGTTAAACTCTAGAAGAAGGTGACGTTGATATTTCTGAAGCTGGTAATGATAAGTAAGTCAAGATAGAACTTTGTTAAATATGTTCATTCTAGAGGAACAACTATCTTGTATTTATCATTAATGTTTGAATCTGGCAATGTTTAATATAAACCAGAACTAAGTTTGTTTATTTACAAGTTTTATTGTTATATCTTTTTCTTGTTTGTTAGTTGAGTTATCCTCTAGTGATTTGCTTGTTATTGTTTAACAAACAAATAGGGGGAGATTGAAAGGCATATGTTTAGAAGCCTATTTGTTTAGCGAGATGACAACTCAACTCAAGCATAGATAACTTGTAAGTAAATATATTATCTGTCACAGAAATCTTCAGCAGGTATTATCTGACAAGAAAAAGAAGATCAAAGTTAATCTACAGACTTGAAGCAGTACTACATTGAAAGAAGTTCAATTTAATTGATCATGCCTCAGTGGAGTATTTAAGTTTGAAGAAGCTCAAGTGTCAGAAGATTTCTATTTGTGTGACAACAAATATAGTCAAGTCAGAAGGAGCAGAAGTGAACCATTATAAAAGTCAAGTGAAGAATTTTATTTGTTGTGAATCACTCGTGAACCAGACAGTACACAGAGTGTTGGCAAAATACAGAGAAGGTTCTTTATTACAGAAGAAGTGGTCAGCTACAGACATCGGTGTGAAGACAGAAGATTTAAAATTATATCATCAATAGTTGTGGAGTCAAGACTTTAATTTAATTCTCTATTAATTGATTAAATTATTTAGTTAATTTAATTGGTAAATTAATTCAATCAGAATTAATTTATTCCTTAAATTAATTAATAAATTAATTATTTTAGAATTATTTTAGAATGAAGAAGACTTTAATTTAATTCTATTATCAAAAAGATAATTTTATTATGTATCCTATTTACTTAGATTAATTCAAAAAGAATTAATTTAATGTATAAGATATATAATAAAACAAATAGAATTTTATTAAAAAGAAAAAAAGAAAACAAAAAGGAGACAGAAGATATATATTTAACATATGTACATTTCAGGTCGGCCAGATTGATTTGTCGGGGAGACTTTTGAAAAGTCTCCCGGAGACTTTTCAAAAGTCTCCTTGAAAAGAAATAAAAAGAAAAAAGAAAAAGAAAAAAAAAGAAAAAAGAAAAAATCAAATCAAATCAATCAAAAAGAAGCCAGGTGATATACATTTCATTTGTACAGTCAGGTCGGCAGATTTATGTCTCGGGAAGACTTTTGAAAAGTCTCTCCGAGAATTATTCAAAAGTCTCCCCGAGTTTATTAAATGTCTCCCAAGGATTTAAAAGTCTCCCAAGTGCTGGAAAGTCTTCCCGAGCCAGAAAAGTCTCCCAGAGAGAAAGTCTCCCCGAACAGAAAAAGTCTCCCCGGACAGAAAAAGTCTCCCCGAGTGGAAAAAGTCTCCCAAGTCCAGATTTGCCTATAAATAGCAGATTAAGTCAGCAGCTTTCATTTGAATTCAAATCACTTTCTAGTTTGGCTAAAATAAATTCTAAAGAGCATTTCATGTCAAAATTACTCTAGAATTTTAAGAGCTAAATTAGTGAATATTTTCTGATTTAATCTTGTAACCCACCTCAAGTTTAATATAAGTATTTTACTTGAACTGTGTTTCTTTGATTATTATTTCGTGATAATAATTTAAATTGTTTAATCAAAAATTATCCGAAACAGATTTTAATATTTATTAAAGATTGTATTCAACCCCCCCTTCTACAATCATTTGGACCTAACAACTTGGGAGATGGTTTATCAAAACCAGATCCTTTTTTAAAATAACTCTATTTTAACTTAATAAATTAATATATAAGTTATATAGAATTTTACTTTAAAATTTTCATTTTTTATGTAAATTCACATAATTTTTATAAATAATACAAAATTTATTTATAAAATAAAGTTTTGAAAATTCAACTATTTTAAATGGTTGGAGTTTCAATTAATCGATAATATATCTTATAACATTATATCGACCAACTATCCCATTTTTGATTATAAATATGTTAATTATAATAAATGATACAATAAAAATAACTGATAAATAAATTTTAGTGGTACATATAAGTTTAAAAATACCTTATGACTATAGTATTATATAGTTTATTTCAGAATACAAGTTCAAATGATATCGTATATCAGAAATTAAATAATAAATTATAATTTTTTTTATCATATAACATTATAAGTTTTAATAGTTAACTTGATACATAAATAAAAACTTATTCGTTGAAAAGAAAATATAATGATATTCATCACATATAATATGTGAGACATGAATAAAATAATTATTTTATTATAAATGAATTGAAATCAAGATTTGAAAAATATATTATAAAAATGAACGGTGCATGTTAGTAATGAATTATAAAATAAAAGTATAAAAGACTTTTGGTTCAATGGTTCTACATGAATATTAAATTCCTCTAAGTTGAGGAGGTCATGTGTTCAATTTAATAAAATTGTTTTTACATGTTTATATGATTGAGGGGTATAATAGTCATTCCAATTGAATAAAATGACTCACACATATTTTTTAGGATTAAAATAACTCAAAATTATCCCTATTTCATACTATTATATATATAAAGGATCGGCGCATCAAATGGCAAGTCGAGGCTGAAAATCTCACAAACTTTCAAAAATATTTATGCGTTGGTTGACGTGGAATTTGAAATGAGCAACTACAACTAACTATTGATTTATGATTAATTATCTTTCGATTTTAATTAGATTAGTTGTAATTGTGTGGTAATTATATATTAATTGCATATATTTTAGAAAAATCTAAATTGTTAATCCTCAATACATATGGTTACAGACACAATAATTCGATCGAAATTATGAAAAATGCAAGAGATGCAATATTTTCACAATTTTCACCTAGAATATGATTTTGAATTTTCCACAAAATAATAATTATATAATAATATTTGAATATGTGACTATAGTCGAATTTTTTATTGAGGTTTGGTTTGCAATTATACGTCTCTTCCTCTCATTATATAGCCCTAAGATTGTCTCAAACAATAACAAATCGTAGTAAAGAGATCAAGAAGATCGAATAGCCGAAGGGTACAGAGTACAGAATGCGCACTCTCATGATGTCTCTACTTGTAGTATTAATTTGTCTCCGTTTATCAGAAACCATAGCAGTAAGGCCTGCCTCCCCTCCACCACCACCTAAACCATCTCTTCCTTCTCATTATGGTCAGAAATCGCTGCCGCCTCCTCCGAATCATTTAGACTCACTGCCACTAGGCGTGCATTCTCCTCCCCCGCCTTACCCTTAAGAATCTCCCCCACCACCAACACCGGTTTACAAGTACAAGTCTCCACCACCACCTTTGCATTTCCCAGCACCCGTACATCACTACAAGTACAAGTCTCCGCCACACCAACACCTGTTTACAAGTACAAATCTCCGCCACCTCCTGTGCATTTTCCACTGCCGCCCCCAAGTAAAATATGGGGTGCAAGTTGTTTTGCCCTTTTTAATATGATTTTCGTTTATATATGTGAACTTGTTGATTTCTAGTAATTAACTATCTGCTAAGCTGGTAACATGTACAAGAGTTTATTGATTGTAAGTGTGACAAGTATACTTATAGATTACATTTATACATAGTTCTATATTCACAACCAATCACCCTTCCATATATCGGTGTTATTTTCCATATGTAGTTCAATTGAATTTCGTTATATGATCATGTGAAATGATCATCCATGATTGTGCATTTATAACTAGCGATCGGTTGAGCATGTTTGGATAGCCAAGTGATAAATAATTTATCCTCTATCGTTCAAGTTCTTCCACTCTGGTTATCAATGTATTAGATTTATCAACACATACATTTATGGTGTATTTAATTTGAATTTTAAAAAACTTATTAATTTTAAAAATTCAGTGTATGTATTCAATCTAAATTTGAAAAGTCTATTAAAATTACGATTTTAATTTTTTTTTTAAATTCTTGGATATTCAATTTAATTTTTAAATTATCTTTAAGAATATAGTTAGAAGTATGAATTAAAATTTTATATAAAAGTTTAACATCAAATTGTATCAAAAAATTCATTTTTTTTTGAATTTAATGAATGATGGATTTTGATAAATTATAATGAATTTTTTAGTATTTTATTTTTGAAGTAAGGTCAAAATTTATGAGATTATGAAGTAGTATATGTCAAAAATTCTACCTAAATGCATGAGATTCTGCGTCAACTCAATATTCTTCAAGATATGTGAACATTTAAAATCAATTACAATATTTTAAAATTTATAAATTAATATTAATTTATTAAAATGTTTTAAAATATAAATGAAATACACCCCTTTATTACACACACACACACATATATATATATCGGCAATCCCACTAATTATATTTAATTGAGTATTGGTAGACGTATACAATTATTTTCCAAATTCATGTCTTAAATGAATGTGTCATTATAAAAATATTTTAATTAAAACGATTTAGTTGAATATATCAATCCATTATTATTAATTAAATTAAAGTCAATTAAAACATTATACGTTATATTTCAAAAATATTTTGTGAACAAATTTCACACTAAATACCATTTGTTCATATAATTGTACATCCAACTTACTCCTGTAGCTTGCCATTTTAGTTACGATATCTTCAAATATATATGACATTCAAATCACTATTTTAGTATTTTTAATCGCAAAAAAATCGAATTTTTATGTTTTTAGGAGTCCTATTATTATTATTTTAATATTATAGTAATATAGGTTAATGGGTATTGTGCAGCCCAATAAATGGTATTAGAGCCAAAGGTTTAGAGCGTTCTTGGACACAAGATTTGTGACTTATAGTTTAAGGGAAGGATTGTTGGATGGTCTCAATTCAAGTTTCATATCGAAGAAGCAAGAGTGTGATAATACTCTTATACATAAGCCAACCAATTAACTCGGTTAATATGAGGCTGAAAAGCCAAACATGCAATTTGTCAACTGCTTGAACTCTATCAGTTGTCAACATGCAATGTTTCTGGGGACTTCTTTCAATCATAGAAAAATCAGTAGTTGTTGCATAATTTTGAGCATCTGGAGCACTTGTAGATGTAGAGGTCCTGATTAATATCAAGTTGACTGTTGCTGTTCGATTCCGTTAGTGAATCAGTGATACACTATTAATCATAATCAACAAGTTTAAAACACTAATGGATGAGACGTTCCTCCCATTTACATGATCACACATTATGCAGTTTAATCTTTCTAAAAAAAAACTCTGATTGAATTGAAGTATAAAATTTTGTACAATTGAATACTAATTAAATGTGACTATATATATGCAGGACACTCTTGTTAGTTGATTTAGTAGTATTTGAATTTAAAGGTAGGCTTATTCTGCTTTCGATTTGCTGAGAATTGAGAGGGGTTTGTGTGTGTGTATATGATATATCTTGAACTAGGACGGAAGAAGTTCCATGCTTACAATATTTGGTTTGAGCAGACTACAAGTTCTATTCAGTACAGAGACCAATTGAATTAGTGTATTTTATGTGCTTCCTTGCACCACAGTTATGCGTTCTTAAATTTGCAATTTATCATAAATGTAATATTTTTAAGTAACCATCATTAAACTATTCATACTATTTCACAAAGTTCGATAAATTTCAGTGCTCTGGTTTTCTCACTATTGTGATCACAGTCAGAAATGAAGAAGAACAAAGGTATAAGAATCCAATTTCTCCACAGCATGTTATCGTACCTTGAAGTGAGTACTCGTGGTATAAGATTTCACCAATTGTATCATTGTGTATAGTCTGGTGAGACATTGATTGGTCTGAGCCATCTTGTGTTGTAGTAGTATGAGATTTCACCAATTGTGTCATTGTCTCCTCCTTTCATTTTCCTTCTTCTTCGTATGGTTGTAAGACTAAAGTATGGCTGTGTTTCGAGTCAAGGCTGAAAGTACATTACTGATATGCGGAAAAGTCCTCTATGATACATTACTACTAGAAGATTAATGCAAAAACCGATTGCTAACTAGTCAATATTTTATATCTCACAATTGACCATGTAGAAGTAGAATGATAATAATAGTTTTATCTCATGATTTGCAAAACGTTACTTCTGACGTTTGTTAAAAAATAATAATAATTTTATACGTTGCCAGTCTTTCTGTATGTTTTGAGGCATGAGAGAACTAATGCTGAGGTAGAGAAGTTGGACTCCTATAAATGCAGTGACAGAGTCATATTGTATAACCTTGATATTAGCCTGCAGCTGAGTTGGGCTTTGTTTTACTGTATTACAGTAAATATAAACTTGGAAATCAAAGCCTAAAAAATACATTAGTTATGTTACTGAACTAAACCTGGTTTTATAGCACTTATCTAAGGCGGTCTCATTTTATAGCTCTGCCAATTTTATTCAAACTTGATATGACCCATACAACTGAAATTGTGCTTCTAAGGGTTAAAAGACCATCGAGCTACCTTATAAAAAGATGCCTAAGGTTGGCTCAAAGCATAGCCAATGATCAGTAAAAGATATTGGAAGAGTAGCCAAAGGGTCCAGAATGGACTCTCTTATTCTATCTCTAGTCCTAGTATTCGTGTCTCTCAATTTACCATCGGAAACCATAGCACCACCCTCTTACTCTCTAGCACCACCAACACCACCTAAACAATCTCCTCCCTCGCCTCCTAACTATCATATCAAGCCTCCAACCACCAGTCCGGTGCACTCACCCCGACCTATAGTACCTTACTTCCCATATTATTACCATGCACCTCCACCAACACCCATTTACAAGTCCAAGTCCCTCCCATATCCTCCGGTGCACTCACCACCAACTATAGTGCCTCGCTTTCCATTTTATTACCATGCACCTCCACCAGCACCGGTTCACAAGTCCAAGTCCCCGCCATCTCCTCTGGTACACTCACCAACACCTATAGTGCCTTACTTACCATTTTATTACCATACGCCTCCACCAGCACATGTTAACAAGTACAAGTATCCTCCACCTTCTCATACAGTGCACTCCCCGCAACCAAATCATTGCCACTCACCGAGACCTATTGTGCCTTACTTCCCTTACAAGTCTCCACCACCAACACCAGTAAATAGATACAAGTCTCCACCTCTACCTAAACATTATCCTGCACCAGTACATCACTACAAGTACAAGTCTCCACCACCAACACCTGTTTATAAGTCTCCACAGCAAACAACACCAGTTTAAGCTCCACATTAGCACCACCCTATTACACTTCACCCTCCTCCTCCTCACCACTATTAATAAAACAGTGTTCTCTCTTAACCTACGAATTTAAAAGCATGATCTATAAAGTGAAATTTAGAATGAATTAAGCTATATATATATATATATATATATATATATGTTATTTCTTCTTCATAACGTATATAGCCGCATTAACACTACTGAGCGAAGCCCCACAAACGAAGATTAAGTTAAACAACAGAGTGCATTATGTTATCTCATATCTTCGCTTCTGTTTTGTGATATACCGTGTACGTATAATGTATTAGGGTGAACGATCATTATAGTTATTCACACTACTCTATAAATTTTGATAAGTTTCCGTACATACTCTAGTTTTCTCGAGTTACTGGAATCATGGTCAAAAATAATTAAAAACATAGTCGTTATTTTAGCATGAAGTGAGCACTTTTATGTAGGAGTACTTTCTGTTTTGATTTAACTGCCATTTTTTATTTTTTTTTTATTTTTCTAGTCCAACGGGTAAATTTTGACTGATAATTAAATATTATTATTTTATAATTTTAAAAAATTAAAAATTATATTTCAAAATAAATTCAATATAATTTATAATAATTTAATTTTTATATATTTTTTCAATTATAATATATATATATATATATATATATATATATATAATTTTCAATTAAAATTTGATTAAGTAATAACAAAACTTCAAACTAAAACAAATAATTTAAGATAGAGGAAATTAGACGTGGAAAAACACGTGCCCCAATCCGAAAAATTGAACCAAAGTGCATGGAACTAAGATTTATTTTATATCTGAATTACATAATTCAATAATGATTCGAAAACCAATATGATCGGAAATAAAATTTATTTAAATAAAAAATTTAACCAAAAATAATCTGAAACACTAGATCCGATAATAAATTGTAATCGATTAAAACTAAATATAAAATAAATATAAATATGACTCGAAGTGCAAGATCAAATTCGATATAAATATAAATTATATTGAATTAGAAAATAGAGAAATTGAATTTTAATATAATATTATATTTTAATGAGTCATAGCCTATAGTGAATATATTAACCAACTTTTTAGATACTAAATTATTATATTCTTACGTAAAATTCATATTTAAAATAATTTTATATCAAAAAATTAAAATAATTATATAATTAAAGTTTTAAAAACTTATACTATTTTATATCACAAATAATATATTTAATAGTAATATAATTTTTTATTCTAAAATTAATTCGGACTGTATTTTTCAATCCTAAATAATAAAAATCTAAAATGATTTTAACCGAATTTAATCTGACTCGAATTTAAACTGATCTTAGTTCAAAATTTATCTAATTTTAATCTAAATCAAATTCTATATAAGTTAAATCTGATCTGAATAATATTTCAAAAGGTTTAATGATCCTAAAGTGTTATGAATTCTGGTGTTAACATTGTAATCAACTAATATCTTACTTAGATTAATCAGAAATTAACTAAGTAAAACATACTGTCATATACATATTGATAGTATGTTTAAATGTCATTTGTAATAGTATGTACAAAAAGCCAAGTAGGTGACAGTAAGTATCAATAGTTATTGTCTTGTAAAAATGTAATAAATGATCTATGAAGTAGAAGTTCACAAAGTGTTCATGCACAACATGGATGAAATCATTGACAATAACATTCTGCAAACTGAAGCCTACGACAGCATATTCAAGTGACAACACCTTTTGAAACAACTGACAACAACTATTTCTTGACAGTAAATTTGGCGGAGAATGAAGAATCGAAAACACTAGCAATCTCTTATTATTGTATCTATTGAAGTTGGAAACATCTTCCAGTCAGTTGTAGCAAAATTAAAATTAATAAAATTAATTTTTGTAGGTAAACATCTTTCTACATTTAATTGCTTACAGTTGTTTGCATTTGTTACTTGATTTTATTACTACTTATTTGTTGTTAGCAAGATAAGTGATAAATAATCAAGTTGCATTTAACCTCCTCTTCCACAACACTCATAACTGGTATCAAAGCAGCAGGTTAGATATACATAACCTGAAAAGATCTAAACATGAGTGCACATAAAGTAAGCAGCATAAAAATACCCACATTTGACAAAGAATACTATAACCTTTGGAAAAGAAAGATGATGTTGTTCATAAAAACAGCCAACCCACTCTACCCAGGAATCCTGGAAAATGGTCCCTTCATACCTCAAACATATGTACTTGAAACCACAGTAGATGGTGAAACAATATCAGCCTACTGTGTTCCTAAAAATATTTTAGAGTACACTGACACTGAAAGAGAAAAAGTATCTCTAGATGATTGCTTACAATTTATCATCATTGAGGCACTTTACAATGTCATGTACAACAACATTGTCAACTGCACCAGTGCAAAGCAAATATGGGAAACCATTGAGATACTCTATGAAGGAACAGAAGAAGTAAAAGAAAATCAAAGACAGATTTTGGTGTCTCGGTATGAAGCCTTCATGGCCAAACTAAGTGAAGAGTTGACTGAGATGTTTGAGAGGTTTAATAGGTTGATAAATAACCTGCAGCTGCATGAAAAGTTTTATGACAAAAAGGAGGTAAACATGAAATTCATGTTGACACTTCCTGACCATCTAGAGTACAAGGTTTCTGCCATAAGAGAAGGAAGGGATTTATCAAAAGTTTCTCTTGAAATTTTATATGGCATACTTAAAATCTATGAGATAGAGCTACTATAAAAGAGAGGCATTCAAGCTTGTCAAAGAGGAAAAATGGCTAACACTTCATATGCTCTAGTAGCTCAGGATCCACAGATGATGCAGCTCAAGGAATCTCAACATCAACAGCAAATCAAGATTGAAGAAATCACAGATGAAGATGAAAGTGTGACTTTGAAACTCAAGGATAGTGAAGAAGATGAGTTCTACACTCTAGAGGGACTGGATAACATGGAAAACAAAACAATGGCCTACATGGCAAGAAAGTTCTCCAACTTGAGATTCAAGAAGAACAAAGCTTTCAAACCTAGAGGATAAAGCTCCAGGTTCAACAAGCCAAATATTTCAAAACCTGGAGGAAGTGGCATAGGTGAATACAAAATAGGTATGGTGGATAGATCAAAGATAAGGTGTTACAACTATAGTGAAATGGAGTATTTTACAACAGAATGCAAGAAGCCAAAATAAGTGAGGAGAAATGACAATGATTATGAGGAACTCAAAGAAAAATATGAAGCCTTGCTCAAAAAGCAACAAGAAAGAGTTTTTGTAGCTGAAGGTTAATGTTGGGAAGATTCTGATGATGAAAAGGAGGAAGAATATAGAAATCTTGCTCTCATGGCTAACTCTGGAGAGGGTTCATCCACTTCATCAAGTCAGGTACCATTTCTTACTATGTTGATATGACTACATCTCAGTATAAGAAAACTGTTGAAAGTTTAAGTTCTGAAATTTTCAATATTCATACAAGCATGTTAACTGCCAATGAGGAGATAGTTAAATTGTCTAGTTCTAATGAGTTATTGAAGATTAAAAATCATGAACTAGAAATTAAACAGAATGCTTTTGAGTCCTTACAACAAGAAAATGAGATTCTTAAAAACAAGGTAGTTTGTGCTTCCCAGATTAAAAAATTTATTAGAAAACAGATTTATGAGAATGAACTAAAAATCAAGGCCTACAAGAATTCTTCTTCCTTGTTAAAATCATACCATGATGATAATACTGAAAATCAAAAGGTAGGTATAGGTTTTAACTATGAGAAGAAAAGTGGAAAGAAATATGCTGAAGAGGAAGACATCAAACATACTGTCAAACCTTCCATTCTAATGAAAGTTAAGAGTTTCATGTTCAAAAAGGCAAAATTTGAATTTGATGATGAAGCATTAGTGATTAAACAAGAGATAGATGATGAGGACAATGAAGTTGTCATTAAGTCCCTTAAGGCAATAGATACTGTCAAAATCGCCAAGACAGTTAGTTTTGACCTTGACAGTAACCTGCGTTTAAAAGATGTGATCAACACTGGCAAGACAATAAGTTCAGAAGATGTTGTCAAGACTGTGAGATCCAAACTTACTATCGAGACAACTCCATCTAAACCTACTGTCAACACTAGCATGATAGTAACTTCTAAACATACTGTCATGAAGACCAAGAAGAACAGAAATTGAAAACTAGGAATAAATAAGAAGAACAATTATGATTATATTTTTAATGCTCCTAGAAAGTTGTGCAATAATTTTGGGTCTTCTAGTCATCTAACTCATGTCTGCTACAAAAGCAAGTCTAATGTCAAGAATGCTACCTCTGTCAATGGAAATTTACACAACATACCTTTAAAGAACAAACAAGTTACTCACTGTGGTGATTTTGATTGCATTTCATGTAAAATGAACTTGATGAGTATGTGCTTTAACATGCCTTTTACTAATAATCAAGAATCCCTGCATAAAAATGATAAAACTGAGAAGACAAAGACTCCAAGTCCACCTAAAGTTAGGAAGAACAAGACACCCAAGAGAAAAGCAATCAAACCAGTAATCAAATCTGAATGGGTAGCTATAAGAGTCTTGCTAAAAGCAAGAGAAAGAATTACAACTGAATCAACTTCAAACTGTGATTTAGCTAAGCAAAATGGACCCAATGAAAATTGGGTACCAAAAGAAATGAATTATCTAATGAAGAGAGAATTGGTGAAAGGTCTTCCTCAACTTGAATTTTGTCAAGAAGGATTGTGTGAGGATTGCCAAAGGGAAGTTAAGGAGAGCTTCACACAAAAGCACTCCTAGTGGCTCAATCAATGAAACATTTAACTAATTCACATGGATTTATTTGGTCTTGTGAATGTGCAATCACTGGCAAGGAAAAGATATGCTCTAGTGATGGTTGATGATTTCTCAAGATATACATGGGTGAGGTTTCTAGCATTCAAGGATGAAGCTGCACAAGAAATCACTGATTTGGTAAGGGTTCTTGACAAGAATCCCAAATAAAAAGTACGGATTTTAAGAAGTGATAATGGTACTGAGTTTAAAAATAGTATCATGAATGATTTCTGCAAAGACAATGGAATCACTCAACAATTCTCTGCACCAAGGACAACTCATCAAAATGGTGTTGTAGAAAGAAAGAACAGAACTCTCATTAAGGCTGCAAGAACAATTTTGAGTAAAACAAAACTTCATACCTATTTTTGGGGTAAAGCAATTAATACAGCCTGTTATACTCAAAACAGGACTGTAGTCAACAAGGTCTATGGAAAGACACCCTATGAATTGCTTATAGAAAGGAAACCAACAGTCAATTATTTTCATGTCTTTGGAAGTAAGTGCTACTTCATGAAAGATTCAACTGAGATCAAAGGAAAATTTGACACTAAAGCACATGAAGGAATCTTTATGGGGTATGGAATTGACATGACTGCATACAGAGTCTACATCATTGATCACAAGACTGTGGAGGAGAGTGTAAATGTCACCTTTGATGAATCAAAATTTCCTGGAGTTGAAGGAAGTCAAGAAACAGAACTATTATTCTTTAAAAATCAAGGCTGTCTATAAGAGATTGATGAAGATTCACCAAGAGTTGATCACACAATTTTTGGTCCAACAAATGTTCTTATCCAATCTGGAGATAATGAAAGAAACTGCTCAAACAACCGATTTTTCTGGGAATGTTCCTATGAATAATGGACTTGAAGAAATTAATGTTGTCAACAGTGCAAGAGCAAAAATATGTTGTCAATCAACAAGGTGTTGAAGACTCCAGTGATTCTCTAAGAGAAACAAAATGGAATCGAGGTCACACAAATGATTTAATTATTGATGATCCAGGAACTAGAGTCAAAACAAGAAGAAATGTTGCCAATGAATGCATGTACTCTTGTTTCCTTTCTCAAACTGAGCCCAAAACTCTAGAAGAATCTTTGATTGATCCAGATTGGATTAATGCCATGCAAGAAGAGCTTAATCAATTTGAAAGAAGCTGTGTTTGAGAATTGGTGCCTAGACCAAAGAACAAATCTATAATAGGCACTAAATGGGTTTATAGGAAAAAGATGGATGATTGTGGTACTGTCACAAGAAACAAAGCAAGGCTGGTGGTAAAAGGTTACTGTTAACATGAAGGGATTGATAATGAAGAAACATTTGCTCCTGTTGCCAGACTTGAGGCAATAAGAATCTTTTTGGCTTTTGCTGAATTCAACAACTTTAAGGTGTTTCAAATGGATGCTAAGAGTGTTTTCCTCAATGGAGAGTTAGAAAAAGAAGTGTATGTTGAACAGCCCCCAGGCTTTGAAGATCCAAAAATGAAGAACTTTGTGTATAGACTATTAAAGGCATTGTATGGTTTAAAACAAGCACCAAGGGCTTGGTATGATACTCTTTCTAAGTTTCTTCTTGATAACAACTTTACAAGAGGGATTGTGGATAAAACTCTCCTCTTCAAGAAGCATGGAAATGATATCATTCTAGTTCAGGTATATGTTGATGACATTATCTTTGGTTCAACAAATGAAGATCTATGCAAGAAATTTTATGAGTTAATGCAGAAAAAATATGAGATGAGTATGATGGGTGAATTGGTATTCTTTCTTGGACTTCAAATCTATCAAAAAGAAGATGGAATATTTATTTACCAAACTAAGTATGTCAAAGATCTCTTGAGAAGATTTGATATGAAAGACTCATCTCCTGTAAAAACTCCAATCTCAACAGCAACTCAACTTGACGAGGATCTAAAAGGAAAAAAGGTGGACAATAAAATGTATAGATGAATGATTGGCTCTCTCCTCTACCTAACAACTAGCAGGTCTGACATCATGTTTGCAATAGGGTTGTATGCAAGGTTCCAGTCTGATCCAAAGGAGTCTCACTTAATGGCTGTAAAAAGAATTTTTAGATACATAAAAGGCACTCAAAACTTAGGCCTTTTGTATCCTAAAGATTCTGGATTTGACTTAGTTAGATTTTCAGACTCAGACTATGCAGGGTACAGGATAGACAGAAAGAGCTTAACATGTAGTTATCAATTTCTGGGAGAAAAATTGGTCTCATGGTTTAGCAAGAAATATCATTCAGTATCAAATTCAACTACAGAAGCTGAATACATTGCAGTTGGTAGGTGCTATGCTCAATTACTTTGGATGGGGAACCAACTATTGGACTATGGGTTAACTCTGCAAGGAATTCCGATATTTTGTGACAACACTAGTGCCATAACAATTTCTGAGAATCTTGTTCAACACTCCAAAACTAAGCACATTGACATCAGACATCATTTCATTAGAGAGTATATGGAGGAAGGCACAATCAAGTTAATCTATGTGCCCATAGAGAAGCAACTTGCAGATATTTTCACCAAACCTTTGGATGAAAAGACATTCAACAGACTAGTGAGTGAATTGGGTATGTTAAATTTATCATGTTAATGCAATTCTGTTTAGTTGATTAAAAATTTAGTTAACTAAATTTCACTGTGAATTAATGGCCTCTTGAGGTGTTTTGATTTTTATCACAGTGGAAAAACATGATGATATTTTACCGAGAGGTTAACTAATTTATTTTTAAGTAACTTAATTCTTATGTGGCTAATAAAAGATACTGTCAAGTTGCTTAACAATATATTTTATTCATATTGTCGCATAATGATAAGTTATTGTCAAAATCCTGTGAAACTTATTGTCAAAAGATTGTGTTGACAGTATGGTTCGCGGGATGAAAACTTACTGTCAAATCCTGTGAAACTTACTGTCAAAAGACTGAGAAATCTCGACATTATATTATGCGGGACTAAAACTTACTGTCAAATTCTGAAACTTACTGTCAGCATCCTTTGATAGTATAGTTTTCTAAAATCCCCGTATAACATACTGTCAACAGTTAATATTAGAGTTATTCATTTATTTTATATATTTTTTCCCTAACCCCTTATGTTACTATCGAGAATGTGTGTAAATTCTAGCGTAGGAGTTACTGTCGAGAAATGGAACTAGAAGACAACTGTCACTCAAAATCGTTTACAATTCCTTCTTGACAATGCCTTTTTCACATCATATATATATAAACAGCTTAAATCTCTCACATTCTTTATTTCTCTTTTTAACTTCAATTTTCTTCTCTTGCATCCTAAAAACTCTCCATTTTCACAATAACCTCTCTTTCTCTAAATCGTTCTTCAAACTCTAAACTCTTCTTCATTTCTAAACTTCAACAAATCCTCAACCATGTCCGGATCCCAAATCATTTGTTCTCTTGCCTAAACCAACTTCGCCACAATGGCTTCTGTGAGTGAAGCTGGTGAAGCCTTCAAACCGTTTGTTGGCTTCTTAAACAACTCATATCTTTGATTTGCTCTCAACAACAACCCAATGCTAGAAATACCAAGGTTATCACAATTGTAAACTTCTGCAACCTATGAGGGGGAGCAGGACTCAAGCTCCATCAAGTTTCAAATCAATGGGCTCTCATACACCATTGATTCAACCCACATCAATAATGCTCTCCATAATGAAGCTGAGAAAGATACTCTGGTTCAGGAACTTGCAAGTGAAGAACAACTCGCCAAGTTTTTCAAAATGATTGGGTATACTGGACCTAAGACAAATCCTGACGGTGATGAATGGTACCCTTCAGGAGGCATGAACATAAAATACCTGAACAAAGAGTGGAGCATAATGCTAGATGCAGTTTCAAGGTCCATGTCTAGCAAGACCAGTGGCTGGAATGAGGTGCCAGCCTACATCAGAAAGATTGTGCATTCAATGGTACACAGCTACAGAATTGATATTGGAAAACTCTTGATGCCATTATTCAAACTAGTGCTTGGCAAGAAAGAAACAAAGAAGCCGATCATTTATTATCCTAGATTCTTTATGCTTATCATTAACTCTGTTGTAGGCATAATTGATTTAGATAGTGTTCAATGCATGGAGTCCCCAACTTTAAAGAAAAACACTCATTCTTTGTTAATCAGTAAACTACTTAACACTGAATTAAGTTTGTTTATAACTGATTTCATGCTTTCTATTATCAATAGATTAAATTTAAAAATTGTTGAGGACTACAATATATTTTTCTTTAGTGATGAGAATGGTGTTGACCTCTTCATTCCTAACCCACACTCTAAACCATTTGAAGGAGTCCGACCTTCTAGAGTCACTAAATCTATTAGCCAAGGGTCTGGTTCCTCTCAAAAGGACCAGACTCCTAAAAGGAGGAGAATCAATTAACCTAGGCTAGAAACCTTTGTGTAACTGCACGAGATGCAGCAAATAAGGCTGGTAGTTTGGACACAGAACCCACAGAGGGCCCCGGTGAGCCTAGAAGAAAGAAGGAAAGGGTATCAACCTCTGTAAGCCAGATTATGTCCTCTCAAAAGGGTATAGATCTTAATAGGGAACAAAACACACCTCTAGGTAAGGATGCATCTATTGAAATTGGCCAGTCTCTCATGGCACCTTGTATAGAGTCTGCACAACAGGTTGAACACACTCAACCAGATCCCACACTAGAAGATACTCGCACAATAGGGCTAGAAAATGTGGAACACAACTCATTTAATTATGGTGAATCACATTTTGCAAATTTTGAAGATCAAACTGTTGATGTCCTATTCCAACAATTAAATGAGACTGATCATAGCAATCCACAAGAACCTTCCACTCAGAGAGTGGAAGAAATTGTTGTCACAGCCTCTGTAGCTGTTAATGATAAAGTTGCTGTCAATCCTCATGACAGTAACTTCTCAACAGAGGCTATCAAAGATGCTGTCAACATTCAAAATCCAGACAACCACTCTCCAATGGCCACCACTTCTCAACAAAATGAAGATGATGACTCTGTTCTCATTTCCACAATCCTCAAGGTAAAAACTAAATCTCTTGTGCAAGATGTACCTCCTCAGTCTCTTGCACCTAGGATGAGTGAGGGTGTGAAAAGAAAAAGAGAGATAAAAGAAAAGAGAAGTGAGTCTAAAAATGAGGGGCTGAAAAAATCCTAGGAAAAATGAGAGGGCCCTGAGCAAGGACAAATAAAAAAATAAAAAGTGGGAGCCAAAATAACTAAGGCACTAGGCTTTAAGAGTGAGTTGGTGAGGAGTGATGAGATCACTCAGAAAAAACAAGAGAGTGTATGAACCACCAAAGCCTCCAAATCCTCCAAACAAGCTGATGAAAAGTTGAAATCCCTTTCCCATAAGGTTACTAAGCTATCAAAGAATCTGGATACTGTTGGCAGAAATCAAGTGAAGTTAGTCAACAGGATGGCTAGTCTAGAGCAAACTATGAATGAAAGATTCAAGGCCATCTTTGACAAGCTTCAAGAGTTCAATTCTAAATTTTCAAACCTTGTAGTTGCTACCTCAACTAAGGGGGAGAAAAGTACAGATCAAGCTGATGTGTTTGTAGATGAGAGTGATAAGGAGAAAACACAAGCTGCATCTCAGGGGGAGAGTCAACTAGCATTGATGTATAGTGTAGCTGCTGAGATTGCTAACAGCTTGGTGGTAATAAGGAGGAGAAACATAAGCATATTGAGAGGCCTAAGGAGAAAGCATTGTGATCAAGAAGGGTGTTGTGAAGGCCCCTGTTCATGTAGCAGGGAAAGGAAAAGAGAAACTCTTTAAAGATACAAATGATGATTTAATCATAGAAGAGAGAGAAGATTTTGATGATGAGTAGGCTTCTATTCTTACGGTTGATGAAAATAAAAATAGCAAAGTGTTTGAAGATGCTAAATTCAATAAAAGGATAAATGATCTAAGAGCCTTATCCAACAGGTATCCCAAGAAATTTTCTGATTCAATAAGACAGTCAACAGTAGGAGCAGCTGTGATGGTGACAAAGAGCAACAAGTGGGTAATCTCTATCAGAACTGAATGAGGTTTTAGCTGGTATATGAGCATGTGATATTTGAGCAGAAAAGAAATCTCAGTGATAGAAGCCATCAAACTTAAAATCAAGACAAACAAGTCATGGCTAAATGAAAATCTAAAGAGGACACTACAGAAGCTGATAATTGAAAAATTACCAGAAATAACTCATAATCCTTTTGGCATAAAATTTAGCAGCACTATAGATGGCAAATACAGGTCTATGAATTTGGAAAGGGTGGGTATGTGTAGAGCAAGGTCTATAAAAGAAGCTTTTGACTACTTCAAGAAAATTCCTGTAAATGAAGAAAGAATTGAGGTATTAAGGGTGTTGGATGAAGAATTGAAAAGGCTGGAAGAATTGAAGACAAGAAAGAATGTAAAGAAATCTCAAGAAAGAAGAGATAGAGATAATGATGATGAAAAGCCTGATGTATGTGCAGGTAGTTCAGGCCAACACAACAACAATGGTGAAAGATCATCTAGAACTAGAAATAAGGTGGATGAAGATAAGGAGAAGGATGAGAAGGAGTATAAGGATGGTATTGAAGGAAGGGTTTTGAAGACTGTCATTCTTGGTTTTGAAGAAGACTAGAAAGATATTGTCAGGAGTGATAAGGGTGAACCTACTGTCATGAATCCTACTGTCAAGCCTTCATTGACAGTAACTTCTCAAAACATGCTGTCAAAAGAAGTTATGGAAGAGTTACTGTCAAGAAAAATATCTATACCTAAAAGGTATATGAATGCAAGGGCAGGAAGATCAAAACCACATTCTAGCAGGAAGCCAAGTAGTAGGAGTTGGCAGCTGACAAATGAGCTATTGTATGAAGAATGCCTTGATGTCAAGAGACCCACCATCAACAACATAGATGAGTTCAAGGCAGAATTAATCACTAAGATTGATGTTGAGTGGTCTGAGTTTAACTCTTTGAGCATGATAAGTATATTTTATGCTACTGGAAAAGTTGAAGCTTTGGGGATTGATCTTAAGGAAGCAACCTACTTTATGGTGAGAAGAATGCTATAAATCATCAAGGGCCAAGATATTAGGACTCAAGTGTTCAGGGGAATTTTGATCAGAAAATTATTGGAGCTCATGGACTCCTACAAACCTCACCCTTTGGACCTCTAGAAAGATGAAGAACCTGAAAAAATAGTATACCCAGATGGAGTTTTGTTTGAGAATGAAGATGGAGTCAAGGAATTCTGGAGTATAGATTCCTTACAAGACAAAAATACTAAACTCTTGATGAAGCTAATGGAGCAACTTCAAAAACTCTCATATCCTGAAGAGCAAGGATTCATTCCCAAACTCCAGAGAATCATATCGACCAAAGAACAGCAGGAGTATGAAAAAAGGTGGAGTATGAGAAGACTCAACAATGACTTCTAAGAAATCCTGAAAGAATAGTCTTCTATAACTCTGGTGGAACTGCTGAGGAAATTACATTTGAAGATTTGAAGACCTTGGTTAAGAAGGATCCTGAGATAGTCAAATTGATCAAGAGACAACTCCTCAAAATAACAAACTTTGAGGTATTTGATCTCAAAAGTAAAGCAATACAGATCTGTGACTCCAAAGAAAAGGAAGAAGGGAAAAGAGGGAGAAGTTTGAGAGTGAAGTGGAAGCTGCCAAGAAAAAGGTAGAGAAGATCACAAGAAGAATTAAGGAGGCTGAGATTGACATGAAGCATGCAATGCTAAATGATCAATTCCAAAAAAAGAGCTACATATGTGTCTCCTTTTTTGTTTGGACCTTTGAGAGTTATTATTGATAGCACTAAAGTAGAGGTTACAAATTTCAGGGTACTAAACAATGAGAATTTGAGAAGGATCTTCAGGCTCACTACAGGCTCATTTTTAGAAACTGAAAGAGACTTGAGTAAAATTGTCTGGGAGATTATTGAGTCAAGATAAGATGAAGATGAAGCCATTGACAAACTCAGAGTGAAGCAGATTTTCTCTTCTATAAAGGAAAGATTTGTCAAAGACATGTTTGGTATGAAATATCTGTGTATCTCAAAAGGGCCAACTGAGAACTACTACACCTATAGAGAATTGAAGAATCTTTCTTACAAGATGGTGAAGCTAGCTTAGATTGTGTCTCTGATCATGTCAAGACAGATGAAGAAAAACAAGAACTGAAAGCTCTTGAAGGTTTGTATGAAAGAATGACAATAGTAAAAAAGTGAAGTTGAAGCTCAAGCTAAAAGTTGAAGATTTGCTCAATCTAGCGGAGCCTAGTTTGAGAGAGAATTATACTTATAATTTTTTTTCATGTACAAACACCTCTGTTTTTATTAGTTGAGTTAGCATCTGCAATTTACTTTGAATTTGTCTTTATTTTTCATAAAAACAAATTGGGGGAGATTGTTAGGGATTGTGGTGTTAACATTGTAATCAACTAATATCTTACTTAGATTAATCAGAAATTAACTAAGTAAAACATATTGTCATATACATATTGACAGTATGTTTAAATGTCACTTGTAATAGTATGAACAAAAAGCCAAGTAGGTGACAGTAAGTATCAATAGTTATTGTCTTGTAAAAATGTAATAAATGATCTATGAAGTAGAAGTTCACAAAGTGTTCATGCACAACATGGATGAAATCATTGACAGTAACATTCTGCAAACTGAAGCCTACGACAACATATTCAAGTGACAACACCTTTTGAAACAACTGACAACAACTATTTCTTGACAGTAAACTTGGCGGAGAATGAAGAATCGAAGACAACAAGTTTTACTGACATCAACTATTTCCTTGATAGTAAACTTGACGAAGAATGAAGATTCGAAGACAACAAGTATTACTGACAGCAACTATTTCTTGACAGTAAACTTGGCGGAGAATGAAGAATTGAAGACAACAAGTTTTATTGACAGCAACTATTTCCTTGACAGTAAACTTGGCGGAGAATGAAGATTTGAAGAGAACAAGTATTACTGATAACAACTTTGGCGGAGATAGTTGACAGCATGTTTAATGGGGATAATTGACATTACCTTTGGACGACAGCATGTTTTAGAAGATTGTCAAGCTTGATAGTAAAGTATGCGGAGTCAAAGATGCTGTCACCAAAGAGAAGCTAAAGGTTGACAGTAAACTTTTAGTGAAGCTGACAGTCTGTTTCAAGTAGCAGACTAGGTAGTGTTAATTCAAAGATTGATCTTGACAATTCTACCTAGTTTGTCAAGTCTACTACTGCAACTTGAGAAAAGGCAAGCAAAAAGGTAAAGCATGCTCAAGGAGTCAATGATATCAAATCATCTCAGAGCAACTTTATCTACAAATGGAATGAAGACAAATTTGAATAGGAAAAGTGAAGTTTCTATTTCAAACATTGTCCTAGAAACAAAGAAAAGTACACTTGTAAGTGAGATATGTGTTTTAGCATAAATACACATATCTCACAAACACTTTCCCTTATGCAACTGAGCTTAACTTTTCTCAAGTATAGAAACACTAGCAATCTCTTGTTATTGTATCTATTGAAGCTGGAAACATCTTCCAGTCAGTTGTATCCAAACAAAAATTAATAAAATTAATTTTTGTAGTTAAACACCTTTCTACATTTAATTGCTTACTGTTGTTTGCATTTGTTACTTGATTTTATTACTACTAGTTTGTTGTAAGCAAGATAAATGATAAATAATCAAGTTGCATTCAACTCCCCTTCTGCAACACTCATACTATTTAACATAAAGTTACTCTTAGATAACTATGTAAAGTTCACATCTATTATAATACAATATCAAAGTTATTTTTGTAAATACAAGGGGCAGATTCCATTATTACAAAAATGATATCCATTTTTTATACACAAAAAGCTAGTGACTTCAGATTAGTTATCTAAATTTAATTTTATGAACTTTTTACTCTATTTCAAATATATCATAGAAATCAAAAAATTTCATATTCCAAAATCGATAGGGTTATCCAAATTGTGCAAGTCTAAAGGCAATATAAGATGTGTATTTAATCTCTTAAGACTTTGATGTATCTTAATTCAATCGTAGTATAAGATTTCACTCCCGTCAATGTCCGTGTTCTTTCATTTTCCTGTCCACACGATTGTGAGACTAAAGCAAGGCTGTGGTTCAAGTCAAACCTAAAATTACATCACTAATACGCGTAAAAGTTTTTTTTTATACAACTAAGCATAAAAGCGCGAGGCACGAACCCTAGTAAACTAGTACGTCGATAAATAATTTTAATATTATTTCTTACCTGATTTTATTCATATCAGTGAATGTAACATCAAAAATTTTAATATTTTTAATTTAATAATATATATCATAAATATAATTTATTTTTTTATATATTAAAAAGCTGGTGTTTCTCCAAAAATAAAAGAATTTATAATACAAAAATATAAGGATATATATAAATTTTTAAATACAAATCCATCCTTCATATTCATCAAAATACTCTTAATTTTATAACAATAATTGTTTAATACTAAATATCATCTTAATTTATAAATTAATATATATATATAGTAGGATGGATAAAAATCTAGGCGAGACACGTGTCTTTAATTTAAATTATTTTTTAATTATATTTTATATCTAATTTTTTAATTTTTATTTAATTATCTTTAAAATAAATCATTTTTCAATATAATTATGTATATTAACTGATCTAGAATTTATCTGATTAACCGATCATACATTAAGAGATTATTGACCCAATTTTGTATATAAATAACTTTCTAATACATAATATATATATATATATATAACGTAATTATATATTATACATGATACTTAGATTTAAAATTTAATCGGGTTTATCAAAATCGGATCCTTTTCTAAATTAACTGTATTTTAACTTAATAAATTAATATATATACTATATAGAATTTTACTTTAAAATTTTTATTTTTATGTAAATTCAAATAATTTTTATATATAATACAAAATTTATTTATAAAATAAAGTTTTGAAAATTCAACTATTTTAAATTATTCAAATTTCAATTAATCGATCATATATCTTATAACATTGTATCAACCAACTATCCCTTTTTTGAATTATAAATATGTTAGTTTTAATGAATGATACAATAAAAACAACTGATAAATAAATTTTAGTCGTACATATAAGGTTAAAAATACCTTATGACTATAGTATTATACAGTTTATTTCAGAATACAAGTTCAAATGATATCGTATATCAGAAATTAAATAATAAATTATAATTTTTTTTATCATATAACATTATACGTTTTAATAGTTAACTTGATACATAAATAAAAACTTATTCATTTAAAATAAAATATAATGATATTCATCACATATAATATATGAGACATGAATAAAATAATTATTTTATTATAAATGAATTGAAATCAAGATTTGAAAAATATATTATAAAAATGAACGGTGCATGTTAGTAATGAATTATAAAATAAAAGTATAAAAGACTTTTGGTTCAATGGTTCTACATTAATATTAAATTCCTCTGAGTTGAGTTGAGGAGGTCATGTGTTCCATTCATACAAGTACTTAATAAAATTATTTTTTCAAATTTATATTATATAATTGAGAGGTATAATAGTCATTTCAATTGAATAAAATGACTTACACATTTTTAGGATTGAAATGACTCAAAATTATCCCTATGTCATACTATTATATATATAAAGGATTGGCAAGTCGAGGCTGAAAGTTTTACAAACTTTCAAAAATATTTATGCGTTGGTTGACGGAGAATTTGAAATGAGCAACTACGACTAACTATTGATTTATAATTAATTATTTTCGATTTTAATTAGATTAATTGTAATTGTATGGTAATTATATATTAATTGCATATATTTTAGAAAAATCTAAATTGTTAATCCTCAATACATATGGTTACAGACACAATAATTCGATCGAAATTATGAAAAATGCAAGACATGCAATATTTTCACAATTTTCACCTAGAATATGATTTTGAATTTTCCACAAAATAATAATTATATAATAATATTTGAATATGTGACTATAGTCGAATTTTTTATTGAGGTTTGGTTTGCAATTATACGTCTCTTCCTCTCATTATATAGCCCTAAGATTGTCTCAAACAATAACAAATCGTAGTAAAGAGATCAAGAAGATCGAATAGCCAAAGGGTACAGAGTACAGAATGCGCACTCTCATGATGTCTCTACTTGTAGTATTAATTTGTCTCCATTTATCAGAAACCATAGCAGTAAGGCCTGCCTCCCCTCCACCACCACCTAAACCATCTCTTCCTCCTCATTATCGTCGGAAATCGCTGCCGCCTCCTCCGAATCATTTAGACTCACTGCCACTAGGCGTGCATTCTCCTCCCCCACCTTACCCTTAAGAATCTCCCCCACCACCAACACCGGTTTACAAGTACAAGTCTCCACCACCACCTTTGCATTTCCCAGCACCCGTACATCACTACAAGTACAAGTCTCCGCCACACCAACACCTGTTTACAAGTACAAATCTCCGCCACCTCCTGTGCATTTTCCACTGTCGCCCCCAAGTAAAATATGGGGTGCAAGTTGTTTTTCCCTTTTTAATATGATTTTCGTTTATATATGTGAACTTGTTGATTTCTAGTAATTAACTATCTGCTAAGCTGGTAACATGTACAAGAGTTTATTGATTGTAAGTGTGACAAGTATACATATAGATTACATTTATACATAGTTCTATATTCACAACCAATCACCCTTCCATATATCGGTGTTATTTTCCATATGTAGTTCAATTGAATTTCGTTATATGATCATGTGAAATGACCATCCATGATTGTGCATTTATAACTAGCGATCCGTTGAGCATGATTGGATAGCCAAGTGATAAATAATTTATCCTCTATCGTCCAAGTTCTTCCACTCTGGTTATCAATGTATTAGATTTATCAACACATACATTTATGGTGTATTTAATTTGAATTTTAAAAAACTAATTAATTTTAAAAATTCAGTGTATGTATTCAATCTAAATTTGAAAAGTCTATTAAAATTACGATTTCAATTTATTTTTAAAATTCTTGGATATTTAATTTAATTTTTAAATTATCTTTAAGAATATAGTTAGAAGTATGAATTAAAATTTTATATAAAAGTTTAACATCAAATTGTATCAAAAAGTTCATTATTTTTTTGAATTTAATGAATGATGGATTTTGATAAATTATAATGAATTTTTTAGTATTTTATTTTTGAAGTAAGGTCAAAATTTATGAGATTATGAAGTAGTATATGTCAATAATTCTACCTAAATGCATGAGATTCTGCGTCAACTCAATATTCTTTAAGATATGTGAACATTTAAAATCAATTACAATATTTTAAAATTTATAAATTAATATTAATTTATTAAAATGTTTTAAAATATAAATGAAATACACCCCTTTATTACACACACACACACATATATATATATATATTGGCAATCCCACTAATTATATTTAATTGAGTAATGGTAGACGTATACAATTATTTTCCAAATTCATGTCTCAAATATACGTTATATTTCAAAAATATTTTGTGAACAAATTTCACACTTAATACCATTACTTCATATAATTGTACATCCAACTTACTCCTGTAGCTTGCCATTTTAGTTACGATATCTTCAAATATATATGACATTCAAATCACTATTTTAGTATTTTTAATCGCAAAAAAATTGAATTTTTATGTTTTTAGGAGTCCTATTATTATTATTTTAATATTACAGTAATATAGGTTAATGGGTATTGTGCGGCCCAATAAATGGTATTAGAGCCAAAGGTTTAGAGCGTTCTTGGACACAAGATTTGTGACTTATAGTTTAAGGGGAGGATTGTTGGATGGTCTCAATTCAAGTTTCATATCGAAGAAGCAAGAGTGTGATAATACTCTTATACATAAGCCAACCAATTAACTCGGTTAATATGAGGCTGAAAAGCCAAACATGCAATTTGTCAACTGCTTGAACTCTATCAGTTGTCAACATGCAATGTTTCTGGGGACTTCTTTCAATCATAGAAAAATCAGTAGTTGTTGCATAATTTTGAGCATCTGGAGCACTTGTAGAAGTAGAGGTCCTGACTAATATCAAGTTGACTGTTGCTGTTCGATTCCGTTAGTGAATCAGTGATACACTATTAATCATAATCAACAAGTTTAAAACACTAATGGATGAGACGTTCCTCCCATTTACATGATCACACATTATGCAGTTTAATCTTTCTAAAAAAAAACTCTGATTGAATTGAAGTATAAAATTTTGTACAATTGAATACTAATTAAATGTGACTATATATATGCAGGACACTCTTGTTAGTTGATTTAGTAGTATTTGAATTTAAAGGTAGGCTTATTCTGCTTTCGATTTGCTGAGAATTGAGAGGGGTTTGTGTGTGTGTATATGATATATCTTGAACTAGGACGGAAGAAGTTCCATGCTTACAATATTTGGTTTGAGCAGACTACAAGTTCTATTCAGTACAGAGACCAATTGAATTAGTGTATTTTATGTGCTTCCTTGCACCACAGTTATGTGTTCTTAAATTTGCAATTTATCATAAATGTAATATTTTTAAGTAACGATCATTAAACTATTCATACTATTTCACAAAGTTCGATAAATTTCAGTGCTCTGGTTTTCTCACTATTGTGATCACAGTCAGAAATGAAGAAGAACAAAGGTATAAGAATCCAATTTCTCCACAACATGTTATCGTACCTTGAAGTGAGTACTCGTGGTATAAGATTTCACCAATTGCATTATTGTGTATAGTCTGGTGAGACATTGATTGGTCTGAGCCATCTTGTGTTGTAGTAGTATGAGATTTCACCAATTGTGTCATTGTCTCCTCCTTTCATTTTCCTTCTTCTTCGTATGGTTGTAAGACTAAAGTATGGCTGTGTTTCGAGTCAAGGCTGAAAGTACATTACTGATATGCGGAAAAGTCCTCTATGATACATTACTACTAGAAGATTAATGCAAAAACCGATTGCTAACTAGTCAATATTTTATATCTCACAATTGACCATGTAGAAGTAGAATGATAATAATAGTTTTATCTCATGATTTGCAAAACGTTACTTCTGACGTTTGTTAAAAAATAATAATAATTTTATACGTTGCCAGTCTTTCTGTATGTTTTGAGGCATGAGAGAACTAATGCTGAGGTAGAGAAGTTGGACTCCTATAAATGCAGTGACAGAGTCATATTGTATAACCTTGATATTAGCCTGCAGCTGAGTTGGGCTTTGTTTTACTGTATTACAGTAAATATAAACTTGGAAATCAAAGCCTAAAAAATACATTAGTTATGTTACTGAACTAAACCTGGTTTTATAGCACTTATCTAAGGCGGTCTCATTTTATAGCTCTGCCAATTTTATTCAAACTTGATATGACCCATACAACTGAAATTGTGCTTCTAAGGGTTAAAAGACCATCGAGCTACCTTATAAAAAGATGCCTAAGGTTGGCTCAAAGCATAGCCAATGATCAGTAAAAGATATTGGAAGAGTAGCCAAAGGGTCCAGAATGGACTCTCTTATTCTATCTCTAGTCCTAGTATTCGTGTCTCTCAATTTACCATCGGAAACCATAGCACCACCCTCTTACTCTCTAGCACCACCAACACCACCTAAACAATCTCCTCCCTCGCCTCCTAACTATCATATCAAGCCTCCAACCACCAGTCCGGTGCACTCACCCCGACCTATAGTACCTTACTTCCCATATTATTACCATGCACCTCCACCAACACCCATTTACAAGTCCAAGTCCCTCCCATATCCTCCGGTGCACTCACCACCAACTATAGTGCCTCGCTTTCCATTTTATTACCATGCACCTCCACCAGCACCGGTTCACAAGTCCAAGTCCCCGCCATCTCCTCTGGTACACTCACCAACACCTATAGTGCCTTACTTACCATTTTATTACCATACGCCTCCACCAGCACATGTTAACAAGTACAAGTATCCTCCACCTTCTCATACAGTGCACTCCCCGCAACCAAATCATTGCCACTCACCGAGACCTATTGTGCCTTACTTCCCTTACAAGTCTCCACCACCAACACCAGTAAATAGATACAAGTCTCCACCTCTACCTAAACATTATCCTGCACCAGTACATCACTACAAGTACAAGTCTCCACCACCAACACCTGTTTATAAGTCTCCACAGCAAACAACACCAGTTTAAGCTCCACATTAGCACCACCCTATTACACTTCACCCTCCTCCTCCTCACCACTATTAATAAAACAGTGTTCTCTCTTAACCTACGAATTTAAAAGCATGATCTATAAAGTGAAATTTAGAATGAATTAAGCTATATATATATATATATATATATATGTTATTTCTTCTTCATAACGTATATAGCCGCATTAACACTACTGAGCGAAGCCCCACAAACGAAGATTAAGTTAAACAACAGAGTGCATTATGTTATCTCATATCTTCGCTTCTGTTTTGTGATATACCGTGTACGTATAATGTATTAGGGTGAACGATCATTATAGTTATTCACACTACTCTATAAATTTTGATAAGTTTCCGTACATACTCTAGTTTTCTCGAGTTACTGGAATCATGGTCAAAAATAATTAAAAACATAGTCGTTATTTTAGCATGAAGTGAGCACTTTTATGTAGGAGTACTTTCTGTTTTGATTTAACTGCCATTTTTTATTTTTTTTTATTTTTCTAGTCCAACGGGTAAATTTTGACTGATAATTAAATATTATTATTTTATAATTTTAAAAAATTAAAAATTATATTTCAAAATAAATTCAATATAATTTATAATAATTTAATTTTTATATATTTTTTCAATTATAATATATATATATATATATATATATATATATATATATAATTTTCAATTAAAATTTGATTAAGTAATAACAAAACTTCAAACTAAAACAAATAATTTAAGATAGAGGAAATTAGACGTGGAAAAACACGTGCCCCAATCCGAAAAATTGAACCAAAGTGCATGGAACTAAGATTTATTTTATATCTGAATTACATAATTCAATAATGATTCGAAAACCAATATGATCGGAAATAAAATTTATTTAAATAAAAAATTTAACCAAAAATAATCTGAAACACTAGATCCGATAATAAATTGTAATCGATTAAAACTAAATATAAAATAAATATAAATATGACTCGAAGTGCAAGATCAAATTCGATATAAATATAAATTATATTGAATTAGAAAATAGAGAAATTGAATTTTAATATAATATTATATTTTAATGAGTCATAGCCTATAGTGAATATATTAACCAACTTTTTAGATACTAAATTATTATATTCTTACGTAAAATTCATATTTAAAATAATTTTATATCAAAAAATTAAAATAATTATATAATTAAAGTTTTAAAAACTTATACTATTTTATATCACAAATAATATATTTAATAGTAATATAATTTTTTATTCTAAAATTAATTCGGACTGTATTTTTCAATCCTAAATAATAAAAATCTAAAATGATTTTAACCGAATTTAATCTGACTCGAATTTAAACTGATCTTAGTTCAAAATTTATCTAATTTTAATCTAAATCAAATTCTATATAAGTTAAATCTGATCTGAATAATATTTCAAAAGGTTTAATGATCCTAAAGTGTTATGAATTCTGGTGTTAACATTGTAATCAACTAATATCTTACTTAGATTAATCAGAAATTAACTAAGTAAAACATACTGTCATATACATATTGATAGTATGTTTAAATGTCATTTGTAATAGTATGTACAAAAAGCCAAGTAGGTGACAGTAAGTATCAATAGTTATTGTCTTGTAAAAATGTAATAAATGATCTATGAAGTAGAAGTTCACAAAGTGTTCATGCACAACATGGATGAAATCATTGACAATAACATTCTGCAAACTGAAGCCTACGACAGCATATTCAAGTGACAACACCTTTTGAAACAACTGACAACAACTATTTCTTGACAGTAAATTTGGCGGAGAATGAAGAATCGAAAACACTAGCAATCTCTTATTATTGTATCTATTGAAGTTGGAAACATCTTCCAGTCAGTTGTAGCAAAATTAAAATTAATAAAATTAATTTTTGTAGGTAAACATCTTTCTACATTTAATTGCTTACAGTTGTTTGCATTTGTTACTTGATTTTATTACTACTTATTTGTTGTTAGCAAGATAAGTGATAAATAATCAAGTTGCATTTAACCTCCTCTTCCGCAACACTCATAACTGGTATCAAAGCAGCAGGTTAGATATACATAACCTGAAAAGATCTAAACATGAGTGCACATAAAGTAAGCAGCATAAAAATACCCACATTTGACAAAGAATACTATAACCTTTGGAAAAGAAAGATGATGTTGTTCATAAAAACAGCCAACCCACTCTACCCAGGAATCCTGGAAAATGGTCCCTTCATACCTCAAACATATGTACTTGAAACCACAGTAGATGGTGAAACAATATCAGCCTACTGTGTTCCTAAAAATATTTTAGAGTACACTGACACTGAAAGAGAAAAAGTATCTCTAGATGATTGCTTACAATTTATCATCATTGAGGCACTTTACAATGTCATGTACAACAACATTGTCAACTGCACCAGTGCAAAGCAAATATGGGAAACCATTGAGATACTCTATGAAGGAACAGAAGAAGTAAAAGAAAATCAAAGACAGATTTTGGTGTCTCGGTATGAAGCCTTCATGGCCAAACTAAGTGAAGAGTTGACTGAGATGTTTGAGAGGTTTAATAGGTTGATAAATAACCTGCAGCTGCATGAAAAGTTTTATGACAAAAAGGAGGTAAACATGAAATTCATGTTGACACTTCCTGACCATCTAGAGTACAAGGTTTCTGCCATAAGAGAAGGAAGAGATTTATCAAAAGTTTCTCTTGAAATTTTATATGGCATACTTAAAATCTATGAGATAGAGCTACTATAAAAGAGAGGCATTCAAGCTTGTCAAAGAGGAAAAATGGCTAACACTTCATATGCTCTAGTAGCTCAGGATCCACAGATGATGCAGCTCAAGGAATCTCAACATCAACAGCAAATCAAGATTGAAGAAATCACAGATGAAGATGAAAGTGTGACTTTGAAACTCAAGGATAGTGAAGAAGATGAGTTCTACACTCTAGAGGGACTGGATAACATGGAAAACAAAACAATTGCCTACATGGCAAGAAAGTTCTCCAACTTGAGATTCAAGAAGAACAAAGCTTTCAAACCTAGAGGATAAAGCTCCAGGTTCAACAAGCCAAATATTTCAAAACCTGGAGGAAGTGGCATAGGTGAATACAAAATAGGTATGGTGGATAGATCAAAGATAAGGTGTTACAACTATAGTGAAATGGAGTATTTTACAACAGAATGCAAGAAGCCAAAATAAGTGAGGAGAAATGACAATGATTATGAGGAACTCAAAGAAAAATATGAAGCCTTGCTCAAAAAGCAACAAGAAAGAGTTTTTGTAGCTGAAGGTTAATGTTGGGAAGATTCTGATGATGAAAAGGAGGAAGAATATAGAAATCTTGCTCTCATGGCTAACTCTGGAGAGGGTTCATCCACTTCATCAAGTCAGGTACCATTTCTTACTATGTTGATATGACTACATCTCAGTATAAGAAAACTGTTGAAAGTTTAAGTTCTGAAATTTTCAATATTCATACAAGCATGTTAACTGCCAATGAGGAGATAGTTAAATTGTCTAGTTCTAATGAGTTATTGAAGATTAAAAATCATGAACTAGAAATTAAACAGAATGCTTTTGAGTCCTTACAACAAGAAAATGAGATTCTTAAAAACAAGGTAGTTTGTGCTTCCCAGATTAAAAAATTTATTAGAAAACAGATTTATGAGAATGAACTAAAAATCAAGGCCTACAAGAATTCTTCTTCCTTGTTAAAATCATACCATGATGATAATACTGAAAATCAAAAGGTAGGTATAGGTTTTAACTATGAGAAGAAAAGTGGAAAGAAATATGCTGAAGAGGAAGACATCAAACATACTGTCAAACCTTCCATTCTAATGAAAGTTAAGAGTTTCATGTTCAAAAAGGCAAAATTTGAATTTGATGATGAAGCATTAGTGATTAAACAAGAGATAGATGATGAGGACAATGAAGTTGTCATTAAGTCCCTTAAGGCAATAGATACTGTCAAAATCGCCAAGACAGTTAGTTTTGACCTTGACAGTAACCTGCGTTTAAAAGATGTGATCAACACTGGCAAGACAATAAGTTCAGAAGATGTTGTCAAGACTGTGAGATCCAAACTTACTATCGAGACAACTCCATCTAAACCTACTGTCAACACTAGCATGATAGTAACTTCTAAACATACTGTCATGAAGACCAAGAAGAACAGAAATTGAAAACTAGGAATAAATAAGAAGAACAATTATGATTATATTTTTAATGCTCCTAGAAAGTTGTGCAATAATTTTGGGTCTTCTAGTCATCTAACTCATGTCTGCTACAAAAGCAAGTCTAATGTCAAGAATGCTACCTCTGTCAATGGAAATTTACACAACATACCTTTAAAGAACAAACAAGTTACTCACTGTGGTGATTTTGATTGCATTTCATGTAAAATGAACTCGATGAGTATGTGCTTTAACATGCCTTTTACTAATAATCAAGAATCCCTGCATAAAAATGATAAAACTGAGAAGACAAAGACTCCAAGTCCACCTAAAGTTAGGAAGAACAAGACACCCAAGAGAAAAGCAATCAAACCAGTAATCAAATCTGAATGGGTAGCTATAAGAGTCTTGCTAAAAGCAAGAGAAAGAATTACAACTGAATCAACTTCAAACTGTGATTTAGCTAAGCAAAATGGACCCAATGAAAATTGGGTACCAAAAGAAATGAATTATCTAATGAAGAGAGAATTGGTGAAAGGTCTTCCTCAACTTGAATTTTGTCAAGAAGGATTGTGTGAGGATTGCCAAAGGGAAGTTAAGGAGAGCTTCACACAAAAGCACTCATAGTGGCTCAATCAATGAAACATTTAACTAATTCACATGGATTTATTTGGTCTTGTGAATGTGCAATCACTGGCAAGGAAAAGATATGCTCTAGTGATGGTTGATGATTTCTCAAGATATACATGGGTGAGGTTTCTAGCATTCAAGGATGAAGCTGCACAAGAAATCACTGATTTGGTAAGGGTTCTTGACAAGAATCCCAAATAAAAAGTACGGATTTTAAGAAGTGATAATGGTACTGAGTTTAAAAATAGTATCATGAATGATTTCTGCAAAGACAATGGAATCACTCAACAATTCTCTACACCAAGGACAACTCATCAAAATGGTGTTGTAGAAAGAAAGAACAGAACTCTCATTAAGGCTGCAAGAACAATTTTGAGTAAAGCAAAACTTCATACCTATTTTTGGGGTAAAGCAATTAATACAGCCTGTTATACTCAAAACAGGACTGTAGTCAACAAGGTCTATGGAAAGACACCCTATGAATTGCTTATAGAAAGGAAACCAACAGTCAATTATTTTCATGTCTTTGGAAGCAAGTGCTACTTCATGAAAGATTCAACTGAGATCAAAGGAAAATTTGACACTAAAGCACATGAAGGAATCTTTATGGGGTATGGAATTGACATGACTGCATACAGAGTCTACATCATTGATCACAAGACTGTGGAGGAGAGTGTAAATGTCACCTTTGATGAATCAAAATTTCCTGGAGTTGAAGGAAGTCAAGAAACAGAACTATTATTCTTTAAAAATCAAGGCTGTCTATAAGAGATTGATGAAGATTCACCAAGAGTTGATCACACAATTTTTGGTCCAACAAATGTTCTTATCCAATCTGGAGATAATGAAAGAAACTGCTCAAACAACCGATTTTTCTGGGAATGTTCCTATGAATAATGGACTTGAAGAAATTAATGTTGTCAACAGTGCAAGAGCAAAAATATGCTGTCAATCAACAAGGTGTTGAAGACTCCAATGATTCTCTAAGAGAAACAAAATGGAATCGAGGTCACACAAATGATTTAATTATTGATGATCCAGGAACTAGAGTCAAAACAAGAAGAAATGTTGCCAATGAATGCATGTACTCTTGTTTCCTTTCTCAAACTGAGCCCAAAACTCTAGAAGAATCTTTGATTGATCCAGATTGGATTAATGCCATGCAAGAAGAGCTTAATCAATTTGAAAGAAGCTGTGTTTGAGAATTGGTGCCTAGACCAAAGAACAAATCTATAATAGGCACTAAATGGGTTTATAGGAAAAAGATGGATGATTGTGGTACTATCACAAGAAACAAAGCAAGGCTGGTGGTAAAAGGTTACTGTTAACATGAAGGGATTGATAATGAAGAAACATTTGCTCCTGTTGCCAGACTTGAGGCAATAAGAATCTTTTTGGCTTTTGCTGAATTCAACAACTTTAAGGTGTTTCAAATGGATGCTAAGAGTGTTTTCCTCAATGGAGAGTTAGAAAAAGAAGTGTATGTTGAACAGCCCCCAGGCTTTGAAGATCCAAAAATGAAGAACTTTGTGTATAGACTATTAAAGGCATTGTATGGTTTAAAACAAGCACCAAGGGCTTGGTATGATACTCTTTCTAAGTTTCTTCTTGATAACAACTTTACAAGAGGGATTGTGGATAAAACTCTCCTCTTCAAGAAGCATGGAAATGATATCATTCTAGTTCAGGTATATGTTGATGACATTATCTTTGGTTCAACAAATGAAGATCTATGCAAGAAATTTTATGAGTTAATGCAGAAAAAATATGAGATGAGTATGATGGGTGAATTGGTATTCTTTCTTGGACTTCAAATCTATCAAAAAGAAGATGGAATATTTATTTACCAAACTAAGTATGTCAAAGATCTCTTGAGAAGATTTGATATGAAAGACTCATCTCCTGTAAAAACTCCAATCTCAACAGCAACTCAACTTGACGAGGATCTAAAAGGAAAAAAGGTGGACAATAAAATGTATAGATGAATGATTGGCTCTCTCCTCTACCTAACAACTAGCAGGTCTGACATCATGTTTGCAATAGGGTTGTATGCAAGGTTCCAGTCTGATCCAAAGGAGTCTCACTTAATGGCTGTAAAAAGAATTTTTAGATACATAAAAGGCACTCAAAACTTAGGCCTTTTGTATCCTAAAGATTCTGGATTTGACTTAGTTAGATTTTCAGACTCAGACTATGCAGGGTACAGGATAGACAGAAAGAGCTCAACATGTAGTTATCAATTTCTGGGAGAAAAATTGGTCTCATGGTTTAGCAAGAAATATCATTCAGTATCAAATTCAACTACAGAAGCTGAATACATTGCAGTTGGTAGGTGCTATGCTCAATTACTTTGGATGGGGAACCAACTATTGGACTATGGGTTAACTCTGCAAGGAATTCCGATATTTTGTGACAACACTAGTGCCATAACAATTTCTGAGAATCTTGTTCAACACTCCAAAACTAAGCACATTGACATCAGACATCATTTCATTAGAGAGTATATGGAGGAAGGCACAATCAAGTTAATCTATGTGCCCATAGAGAAGCAACTTGCAGATATTTTCACCAAACCTTTGGATGAAAAGACATTCAACAGACTAGTGAGTGAATTGGGTATGTTAAATTTATCATGTTAATGCAATTCTGTTTAGTTGATTAAAAATTTAGTTAACTAAATTTCACTGTGAATTAATGGCCTCTTGAGGTGTTTTGATTTTTATCACAGTGGAAAAACATGATGATATTTTACCGAGAGGTTAACTAATTTATTTTTAAGTAACTTAATTCTTATGTGGCTAATAAAAGATACTGTCAAGTTGCTTAACAATATATTTTATTCATATTGTCGCATAATGATAAGTTATTGTCAAAATCCTGTGAAACTTATTGTCAAAAGATTGTGTTGACAGTATGGTTCGCGGGATGAAAACTTACTGTCAAATCCTGTGAAACTTACTGTCAAAAGACTGAGAAATCTCGACATTATATTATGCGGGACTAAAACTTACTGTCAAATTCTGAAACTTACTGTCAGCATCCTTTGATAGTATAGTTTTCTAAAATCCCCGTATAACATACTGTCAACAGTTAATATTAGAGTTATTCATTTATTTTATATATTTTTTCCCTAACCCCTTATGTTACTATCGAGAATGTGTGTAAATTCTAGCGTAGGAGTTACTGTCGAGAAATGGAACTAGAAGACAACTGTCACTCAAAATCGTTTACAATTCCTTCTTGACAATGCCTTTTTCACATCATATATATATAAACAGCTTAAATCTCTCACATTCTTTATTTCTCTTTTTAACTTCAATTTTCTTCTCTTGCATCCTAAAAACTCTCCATTTTCACAATAACCTCTCTTTCTCTAAATCGTTCTTCAAACTCTAAACTCTTCTTCATTTCTAAACTTCAACAAATCCTCAACCATGTCCGGATCCCAAATCATTTGTTCTCTTGCCTAAACCAACTTCGCCACAATGGCTTCTGTGAGTGAAGCTGGTGAAGCCTTCAAACCGTTTGTTGGCTTCTTAAACAACTCATATCTTTGATTTGCTCTCAACAACAACCCAATGCTAGAAATACCAAGGTTATCACAATTGTAAACTTCTGCAACCTATGAGGGGGAGCAGGACTCAAGCTCCATCAAGTTTCAAATCAATGGGCTCTCATACACCATTGATTCAACCCACATCAATAATGCTCTCCATAATGAAGCTGAGAAAGATACTCTGGTTCAGGAACTTGCAAGTGAAGAACAACTCGCCAAGTTTTTCAAAATGATTGGGTATACTGGACCCAAGACAAATCCTGACGGTGATGAATGGTACCCTTCAGGAGGCATGAACATAAAATACCTGAACAAAGAGTGGAGCATAATGCTAGATGCAGTTTCAAGGTCCATGTCTAGCAAGACCAGTGGCTGGAATGAGGTGCCAGCCTACATCAGAAAGATTGTGCATTCAATGGTACACAGCTACAGAATTGATATTGGAAAACTCCTGATGCCATTATTCAAACTAGTGCTTGGCAAGAAAGAAACAAAGAAGCCGATCATTTATTATCCTAGATTCTTTATGCTTATCATTAACTCTGTTGTAGGCATAATTGATTTAGATAGTGTTCAATGCATGGAGTCCCCAACTTTAAAGAAAAACACTCATTCTTTGTTAATCAGTAAACTACTTAACACTGAATTAAGTTTGTTTATAACTGATTTCATGCTTTCTATTATCAATAGATTAAATTTAAAAATTGTTGAGGACTACAATATATTTTTCTTTAGTGATGAGAATGGTGTTGACCTCTTCATTCCTAACCCACACTCTAAACCATTTGAAGGAGTCCGACCTTCTAGAGTCACTAAATCTATTAGCCAAGGGTCTGGTTCCTCTCAAAAGGACCAGACTCCTAAAAGGAGGAGAATCAATTAACCTAGGCTAGAAACCTTTGTGTAACTGCACGAGATGCAGCAAATAAGGCTGGTAGTTTGGACACAGAACCCACAGAGGGCCCCGGTGAGCCTAGAAGAAAGAAGGAAAGGGTATCAACCTCTGTAAGCCAGATTATGTCCTCTCAAAAGGGTATAGATCTTAATAGGGAACAAAACACACCTCTAGGTAAGGATGCATCTATTGAAATTGGCCAGTCTCTCATGGCACCTTGTATAGAGTCTGCACAACAGGTTGAACACACTCAACCAGATCCCACACTAGAAGATACTCGCACAATAGGGCTAGAAAATGTGGAACACAACTCATTTAATTATGGTGAATCACATTTTGCAAATTTTGAAGATCAAACTGTTGATGTCCTATTCCAACAATTAAATGAGACTGATCATAGCAATCCACAAGAACCTTCCACTCAGAGAGTGGAAGAAATTGTTGTCACAGCCTCTGTAGCTGTTAATGATAAAGTTGCTGTCAATCCTCATGACAGTAACTTCTCAACAGAGGCTATCAAAGATGCTGTCAACATTCAAAATCCAGACAACCACTCTCCAATGGCCACCACTTCTCAACAAAATGAAGATGATGACTCTGTTCTCATTTCCACAATCCTCAAGGTAAAAACTAAATCTCTTGTGCAAGATGTACCTCCTCAGTCTCTTGCACCTAGGATGAGTGAGGGTGTGAAAAGAAAAAGAGAGATAAAAGAAAAGAGAAGTGAGTCTAAAAATGAGGGGCTGAAAAAATCCTAGGAAAAATGAGAGGGCCCTGAGCAAGAACAAATAAAAAAATAAAAAGTGGGAGCCAAAATAACTAAGGCACTAGGCTTTAAGAGTGAGTTGGTGAGGAGTGATGAGATCACTCAGAAAAAACAAGAGAGTGTATGAACCACCAAAGCCTCCAAATCCTCCAAACAAGCTGATGAAAAGTTGAAATCCCTTTCCCATAAGGTTACTAAGCTATCAAAGAATCTGGATACTGTTGGCAGAAATCAAGTGAAGTTAGTCAACAGGATGGCTAGTCTAGAGCAAACTATGAATGAAAGATTCAAGGCCATCTTTGACAAGCTTCAAGAGTTCAATTCTAAATTTTCAAACCTTGTAGTTGCTACCTCAACTAAGGGGGAGAAAAGTACAGATCAAGCTGATGTGTTTGTAGATGAGAGTGATAAGGAGAAAACACAAGCTGCATCTCAGGGGGAGAGTCAACTAGCATTGATGTATAGTGTAGCTGCTGAGATTGCTAACAGCTTGGTGGTAATAAGGAGGAGAAACATAAGCATATTGAGAGGCCTAAGGAGAAAGCATTGTGATCAAGAAGGGTGTTGTGAAGGCCCCTGTTCATGTAGCAGGGAAAGGAAAAGAGAAACTCTTTAAAGATACAAATGATGATTTAATCATAGAAGAGAGAGAAGATTTTGATGATGAGTAGGCTTCTATTCTTACGGTTGATGAAAATAAAAATAGCAAAGTGTTTGAAGATGCTAAATTCAATAAAAGGATAAATGATCTAAGAGCCTTATCCAACAGGTATCCCAAGAAATTTTCTGATTCAATAAGACAGTCAACAGTAGGAGCAGCTGTGATGGTGACAAAGAGCAACAAGTGGGTAATCTCTATCAGAACTGAATGAGGTTTTAGCTGGTATATGAGCATGTGATATTTGAGCAGAAAAGAAATCTCAGTGATAGAAGCCATCAAACTTAAAATCAAGACAAACAAGTCATGGCTAAATGAAAATCTAAAGAGGACACTACAGAAGCTGATAATTGAAAAATTACCAGAAATAACTCATAATCCTTTTGGCATAAAATTTAGCAGCACTATAGATGGCAAATACAGGTCTATGAATTTGGAAAGGGTGGGTATGTGTAGAGCAAGGTCTATAAAAGAAGCTTTTGACTACTTCAAGAAAATTCCTGTAAATGAAGAAAGAATTGAGGTATTAAGGGTGTTGGATGAAGAATTGAAAAGGCTGGAAGAATTGAAGACAAGAAAGAATGTAAAGAAATCTCAAGAAAGAAGAGATAGAGATAATGATGATGAAAAGCCTGATGTATGTGCAGGTAGTTCAGGCCAACACAACAACAATGGTGAAAGATCATCTAGAACTAGAAATAAGGTGGATGAAGATAAGGAGAAGGATGAGAAGGAGTATAAGGATGGTATTGAAGGAAGGGTTTTGAAGACTGTCATTCTTGGTTTTGAAGAAGACTAGAAAGATATTGTCAGGAGTGATAAGGGTGAACCTACTGTCATGAATCCTACTGTCAAGCCTTCATTGACAGTAACTTCTCAAAACATGCTGTCAAAAGAAGTTATGGAAGAGTTACTGTCAAGAAAAATATCTATACCTAAAAGGTATATGAATGCAAGGGCAGGAAGATCAAAACCACATTCTAGCAGGAAGCCAAGTAGTAGGAGTTGGCAGCTGACAAATGAGCTATTGTATGAAGAATGCCTTGATGTCAAGAGACCCACCATCAACAACATAGATGAGTTCAAGGCAGAATTAATCACTAAGATTGATGTTGAGTGGTCTGAGTTTAACTCTTTGAGCATGATAAGTATATTTTATGCTACTGGAAAAGTTGAAGCTTTGGGGATTGATCTTAAGGAAGCAACCTACTTTATGGTGAGAAGAATGCTATAAATCATCAAGGGCCAAGATATTAGGACTCAAGTGTTCAGGGGAATTTTGATCAGAAAATTATTGGAGCTCATGGACTCCTACAAACCTCACCCTTTGGACCTCTAGAAAGATGAAGAACCTGAAAAAATAGTATACCCAGATGGAGTTTTGTTTGAGAATGAAGATGGAGTCAAGGAATTCTGGAGTATAGATTCCTTACAAGACAAAAATACTAAACTCTTGATGAAGCTAATGGAGCAACTTCAAAAACTCTCATATCCTGAAGAGCAAGGATTCATTCCCAAACTCCAGAGAATCATATCGACCAAAGAACAGCAGGAGTATGAAAAAAGGTGGAGTATGAGAAGACTCAACAATGACTTCTAAGAAATCCTGAAAGAATAGTCTTCTATAACTCTGGTGGAACTGCTGAGGAAATTACATTTGAAGATTTGAAGACCTTGGTTGAGAAGGATCCTGAGATAGTCAAATTGATCAAGAGACAACTCCTCAAAATAACAAACTTTGAGGTATTTGATCTCAAAAGTAAAGCAATACAGATCTGTGACTCCAAAGAAAAGGAAGAAGGGAAAAGAGGGAGAAGTTTGAGAGTGAAGTGGAAGCTGCCAAGAAAAAGGTAGAGAAGATCACAAGAAGAATTAAGGAGGCTGAGATTGACATGAAGCATGCAATGCTAAATGATCAATTCCAAAAAAAGAGCTACATATGTGTCTCCTTTTTTGTTTGGACCTTTGAGAGTTATTATTGATAGCACTAAAGTAGAGGTTACAAATTTCAGGGTACTAAACAATGAGAATTTGAGAAGGATCTTCAGGCTCACTACAGGCTCATTTTTAGAAACTGAAAGAGACTTGAGTAAAATTGTCTGGGAGATTATTGAGTCAAGATAAGATGAAGATGAAGCCATTGACAAACTCAGAGTGAAGCAGATTTTCTCTTCTATAAAGGAAAGATTTGTCAAAGACATGTTTGGTATGAAATATCTGTGTATCTCAAAAGGGCCAACTGAGAACTACTACACCTATAGAGAATTGAAGAATCTTTCTTACAAGATGGTGAAGCTAGCTTAGATTGTGTCTCTGATCATGTCAAGACAGATGAAGAAAAACAAGAACTGAAAGCTCTTGAAGGTTTGTATGAAAGAATGACAATAGTAAAAAAGTGAAGTTGAAGCTCAAGCTAAAAGTTGAAGATTTGCTCAATCTAGCGAAGCCTAGTTTGAGAGAGAATTATACTTATAATTTTTTTTCATGTACAAACACCTCTGTTTTTATTAGTTGAGTTAGCATCTGCAATTTACTTTGAATTTGTCTTTATTTTTCATAAAAACAAATTGGGGGAGATTGTTAGGGATTGTGGTGTTAACATTGTAATCAACTAATATCTTACTTAGATTAATCAGAAATTAACTAAGTAAAACATATTGTCATATACATATTGACAGTATGTTTAAATGTCACTTGTAATAGTATGAACAAAAAGCCAAGTAGGTGACAGTAAGTATCAATAGTTATTGTCTTGTAAAAATGTAATAAATGATCTATGAAGTAGAAGTTCACAAAGCGTTCATGCACAACATGGATGAAATCATTGACAGTAACATTCTGCAAACTGAAGCCTACGACAACATATTCAAGTGACAACACCTTTTGAAACAACTGACAACAACTATTTCTTGACAGTAAACTTGGCGGAGAATGAAGAATCGAAGACAACAAGTTTTACTGACATCAACTATTTCCTTGATAGTAAACTTGACGAAGAATGAAGATTCGAAGACAACAAGTATTACTGACAGCAACTATTTCTTGACAGTAAACTTGGCGGAGAATGAAGAATTGAAGACAACAAGTTTTATTGACAGCAACTATTTCCTTGACAGTAAACTTGGCGGAGAATGAAGATTTGAAGAGAACAAGTATTACTGATAACAACTTTGGCGGAGATAGTTGACAGCATGTTTAATGGGGATAATTGACATTACCTTTGGACGACAGCATGTTTTAGAAGATTGTCAAGCTTGATAGTAAAGTATGCGGAGTCAAAGATGCTGTCACCAAAGAGAAGCTAAAGGTTGACAGTAAACTTTTAGTGAAGCTGACAGTCTGTTTCAAGTAGCAGACTAGGTAGTGTTAATTCAAAGATTGATCTTGACAATTCTACCTAGTTTGTCAAGTCTACTACTGCAACTTGAGAAAAGGCAAGCAAAAAGGTAAAGCATGCTCAAGGAGTCAATGATATCAAATCATCTCAGAGCAACTTTATCTACAAATGGAATGAAGACAAATTTGAATAGGAAAAGTGAAGTTTCTATTTCAAACATTGTCCTAGGAACAAAGAAAAGTACACTTGTAAGTGAGATATGTGTTTTAGCATAAATACACATATCTCACAAACACTTTCCCTTATGCAACTGAGCTTAACTTTTCTCAAGTATAGAAACACTAGCAATCTCTTGTTATTGTATCTATTGAAGCTGGAAACATCTTCCAGTCAGTTGTATCCAAACAAAAATTAATAAAATTAATTTTTGTAGTTAAACACCTTTCTACATTTAATTGCTTACTGTTGTTTGCATTTGTTACTTGATTTTATTACTACTAGTTTGTTGTAAGCAAGATAAATGATAAATAATCAAGTTGCATTCAACTCCCCTTCTGCAACACTCATACTATTTAACATAAAGTTACTCTTAGATAACTATGTAAAGTTCACATCTATTATAATACAATATCAAAGTTATTTTTGTAAATACAAGGGGCAGATTCCATTATTACAAAAATGATATCCATTTTTTATACACAAAAAGCTAGTGACTTCAGATTAGTTATCTAAATTTAATTTTATGAACTTTTTACTCTATTTCAAATATATCATAGAAATCAAAAAATTTCATATTCCAAAATCGATAGGGTTATCCAAATTGTGCAAGTCTAAAGGCAATATAAGATGTGTATTTAATCTCTTAAGACTTTGATGTATCTTAATTCAATCGTAGTATAAGATTTCACTCCCGTCAATGTCCGTGTTCTTTCATTTTCCTGTCCACACGATTGTGAGACTAAAGCAAGGCTGTGGTTCAAGTCAAACCTAAAATTACATCACTAATACGCGTAAAAGTTTTTTTTTATACAACTAAGCATAAAAGCGCGAGGCACGAACCCTAGTAAACTAGTACGTCGATAAATAATTTTAATATTATTTCTTACCTGATTTTATTCATATCAGTGAATGTAACATCAAAAATTTTAATATTTTTAATTTAATAATATATATCATAAATATAATTTATTTTTTTATATATTAAAAAGCTGGTGTTTCTCCAAAAATAAAAGAATTTATAATACAAAAATATAAGGATATATATAAATTTTTAAATACAAATCCATCCTTCATATTCATCAAAATACTCTTAATTTTATAACAATAATTGTTTAATACTAAATATCATCTTAATTTATAAATTAATATATATATATAGTAGGATGGATAAAAATCTAGGCGAGACACGTGTCTTTAATTTAAATTATTTTTTAATTATATTTTATATCTAATTTTTTAATTTTTATTTAATTATCTTTAAAATAAATCATTTTTCAATATAATTATGTATATTAACTGATCTAGAATTTATCTGATTAACCGATCATACATTAAGAGATTATTGACCCAATTTTGTATATAAATAACTTTCTAATACATAATATATATATATATATAACGTAATTATATATTATACATGATACTTAGATTTAAAATTTAATCGGGTTTATCAAAATCGGATCCTTTTCTAAATTAACTGTATTTTAACTTAATAAATTAATATATATACTATATAGAATTTTACTTTAAAATTTTTATTTTTATGTAAATTCAAATAATTTTTATATATAATACAAAATTTATTTATAAAATAAAGTTTTGAAAATTCAACTATTTTAAATTATTCAAATTTCAATTAATCGATCATATATCTTATAACATTGTATCAACCAACTATCCCTTTTTTGAATTATAAATATGTTAGTTTTAATGAATGATACAATAAAAACAACTGATAAATAAATTTTAGTCGTACATATAAGGTTAAAAATACCTTATGACTATAGTATTATACAGTTTATTTCAGAATACAAGTTCAAATGATATCGTATATCAGAAATTAAATAATAAATTATAATTTTTTTTATCATATAACATTATACGTTTTAATAGTTAACTTGATACATAAATAAAAACTTATTCATTTAAAATAAAATATAATGATATTCATCACATATAATATATGAGACATGAATAAAATAATTATTTTATTATAAATGAATTGAAATCAAGATTTGAAAAATATATTATAAAAATGAACGGTGCATGTTAGTAATGAATTATAAAATAAAAGTATAAAAGACTTTTGGTTCAATGGTTCTACATTAATATTAAATTCCTCTGAGTTGAGTTGAGGAGGTCATGTGTTCCATTCATACAAGTACTTAATAAAATTATTTTTTCAAATTTATATTATATAATTGAGAGGTATAATAGTCATTTCAATTGAATAAAATGACTTACACATTTTTAGGATTGAAATGACTCAAAATTATCCCTATGTCATACTATTATATATATAAAGGATTGGCAAGTCGAGGCTGAAAGTTTTACAAACTTTCAAAAATATTTATGCGTTGGTTGACGGAGAATTTGAAATGAGCAACTACGACTAACTATTGATTTATAATTAATTATTTTCGATTTTAATTAGATTAATTGTAATTGTATGGTAATTATATATTAATTGCATATATTTTAGAAAAATCTAAATTGTTAATCCTCAATACATATGGTTACAGACACAATAATTCGATCGAAATTATGAAAAATGCAAGACATGCAATATTTTCACAATTTTCACCTAGAATATGATTTTGAATTTTCCACAAAATAATAATTATATAATAATATTTGAATATGTGACTATAGTCGAATTTTTTATTGAGGTTTGGTTTGCAATTATACGTCTCTTCCTCTCATTATATAGCCCTAAGATTGTCTCAAACAATAACAAATCGTAGTAAAGAGATCAAGAAGATCGAATAGCCAAAGGGTACAGAGTACAGAATGCGCACTCTCATGATGTCTCTACTTGTAGTATTAATTTGTCTCCATTTATCAGAAACCATAGCAGTAAGGCCTGCCTCCCCTCCACCACCACCTAAACCATCTCTTCCTCCTCATTATCGTCGGAAATCGCTGCCGCCTCCTCCGAATCATTTAGACTCACTGCCACTAGGCGTGCATTCTCCTCCCCCACCTTACCCTTAAGAATCTCCCCCACCACCAACACCGGTTTACAAGTACAAGTCTCCACCACCACCTTTGCATTTCCCAGCACCCGTACATCACTACAAGTACAAGTCTCCGCCACACCAACACCTGTTTACAAGTACAAATCTCCGCCACCTCCTGTGCATTTTCCACTGTCGCCCCCAAGTAAAATATGGGGTGCAAGTTGTTTTTCCCTTTTTAATATGATTTTCGTTTATATATGTGAACTTGTTGATTTCTAGTAATTAACTATCTGCTAAGCTGGTAACATGTACAAGAGTTTATTGATTGTAAGTGTGACAAGTATACATATAGATTACATTTATACATAGTTCTATATTCACAACCAATCACCCTTCCATATATCGGTGTTATTTTCCATATGTAGTTCAATTGAATTTCGTTATATGATCATGTGAAATGACCATCCATGATTGTGCATTTATAACTAGCGATCCGTTGAGCATGATTGGATAGCCAAGTGATAAATAATTTATCCTCTATCGTCCAAGTTCTTCCACTCTGGTTATCAATGTATTAGATTTATCAACACATACATTTATGGTGTATTTAATTTGAATTTTAAAAAACTAATTAATTTTAAAAATTCAGTGTATGTATTCAATCTAAATTTGAAAAGTCTATTAAAATTACGATTTCAATTTATTTTTAAAATTCTTGGATATTTAATTTAATTTTTAAATTATCTTTAAGAATATAGTTAGAAGTATGAATTAAAATTTTATATAAAAGTTTAACATCAAATTGTATCAAAAAGTTCATTATTTTTTTGAATTTAATGAATGATGGATTTTGATAAATTATAATGAATTTTTTAGTATTTTATTTTTGAAGTAAGGTCAAAATTTATGAGATTATGAAGTAGTATATGTCAATAATTCTACCTAAATGCATGAGATTCTGCGTCAACTCAATATTCTTTAAGATATGTGAACATTTAAAATCAATTACAATATTTTAAAATTTATAAATTAATATTAATTTATTAAAATGTTTTAAAATATAAATGAAATACACCCCTTTATTACACACACACACACATATATATATATATATATTGGCAATCCCACTAATTATATTTAATTGAGTAATGGTAGACGTATACAATTATTTTCCAAATTCATGTCTCAAATATACGTTATATTTCAAAAATATTTTGTGAACAAATTTCACACTTAATACCATTACTTCATATAATTGTACATCCAACTTACTCCTGTAGCTTGCCATTTTAGTTACGATATCTTCAAATATATATGACATTCAAATCACTATTTTAGTATTTTTAATCGCAAAAAAATTGAATTTTTATGTTTTTAGGAGTCCTATTATTATTATTTTAATATTACAGTAATATAGGTTAATGGGTATTGTGCGGCCCAATAAATGGTATTAGAGCCAAAGGTTTAGAGCGTTCTTGGACACAAGATTTGTGACTTATAGTTTAAGGGGAGGATTGTTGGATGGTCTCAATTCAAGTTTCATATCGAAGAAGCAAGAGTGTGATAATACTCTTATACATAAGCCAACCAATTAACTCGGTTAATATGAGGCTGAAAAGCCAAACATGCAATTTGTCAACTGCTTGAACTCTATCAGTTGTCAACATGCAATGTTTCTGGGGACTTCTTTCAATCATAGAAAAATCAGTAGTTGTTGCATAATTTTGAGCATCTGGAGCACTTGTAGAAGTAGAGGTCCTGACTAATATCAAGTTGACTGTTGCTGTTCGATTCCGTTAGTGAATCAGTGATACACTATTAATCATAATCAACAAGTTTAAAACACTAATGGATGAGACGTTCCTCCCATTTACATGATCACACATTATGCAGTTTAATCTTTCTAAAAAAAAACTCTGATTGAATTGAAGTATAAAATTTTGTACAATTGAATACTAATTAAATGTGACTATATATATGCAGGACACTCTTGTTAGTTGATTTAGTAGTATTTGAATTTAAAGGTAGGCTTATTCTGCTTTCGATTTGCTGAGAATTGAGAGGGGTTTGTGTGTGTGTATATGATATATCTTGAACTAGGACGGAAGAAGTTCCATGCTTACAATATTTGGTTTGAGCAGACTACAAGTTCTATTCAGTACAGAGACCAATTGAATTAGTGTATTTTATGTGCTTCCTTGCACCACAGTTATGTGTTCTTAAATTTGCAATTTATCATAAATGTAATATTTTTAAGTAACGATCATTAAACTATTCATACTATTTCACAAAGTTCGATAAATTTCAGTGCTCTGGTTTTCTCACTATTGTGATCACAGTCAGAAATGAAGAAGAACAAAGGTATAAGAATCCAATTTCTCCACAACATGTTATCGTACCTTGAAGTGAGTACTCGTGGTATAAGATTTCACCAATTGCATTATTGTGTATAGTCTGGTGAGACATTGATTGGTCTGAGCCATCTTGTGTTGTAGTAGTATGAGATTTCACCAATTGTGTCATTGTCTCCTCCTTTCATTTTCCTTCTTCTTCGTATGGTTGTAAGACTAAAGTATGGCTGTGTTTCGAGTCAAGGCTGAAAGTACATTACTGATATGCGGAAAAGTCCTCTATGATACATTACTACTAGAAGATTAATGCAAAAACCGATTGCTAACTAGTCAATATTTTATATCTCACAATTGACCATGTAGAAGTAGAATGATAATAATAGTTTTTTCTCATGATTTGCAAAACGTTACTTCTGACGTTTGTTAAAAAATAATAATAATTTTATACGTTGCCAGTCTTTCTGTATGTTTTGAGGCATGAGAGAACTAATGCTGAGGTAGAGAAGTTGGACTCCTATAAATGCAGTGACAGAGTCATATTGTATAACCTTGATATTAGCCTGCAGCTGAGTTGGGCTTTGTTTTACTGTATTACAGTAAATATAAACTTGGAAATCAAAGCCTAAAAAATACATTAGTTATGTTACTGAACTAAACCTGGTTTTATAGCACTTATCTAAGGCGGTCTCATTTTATAGCTCTGCCAATATTATTCAAACTTGATATGACCCATACAACTGAAATTGTGCTTCTAAGGGTTAAAAGACCATCGAGCTACCTTATAAAAAGATGCCTAAGGTTGGCTCAAAGCATAGCCAATGATCAGTAAAAGATATTGGAAGAGTAGCCAAAGGGTCCAAAATGGACTCTCTTATTCTATCTCTAGTCCTAGTATTCGTGTCTCTCAATTTACCATCGGAAACCATAGCACCACCCTCTTACTCTCTAGCACCACCATCACCACCTAAACAATCTCCTCCCTCGCCTCCTAACTATCATATCAAGCCTCCAACCACCAGTCCGGTGCACTCACCCCGACCTATAGTACCTTACTTCCCATATTATTACCATGCACCTCCACCAACACCCATTTACAAGTCCAAGTCCCTGCCATATCCTCCGGTGCACTCACCACCAACTATAGTGCCTCGCTTTCCATTTTATTACCATGCACCTCCACCAGCACCGGTTTACAAGTCCATGTCCCCGCCATCTCCTCTGGTACACTCACCAACACCTATAGTGCCTTACTTACCATTTTATTAGCATACGCCTCCACCAGCACATGTTAACAAGTACAAGTATCCTCCACCTTCTCATACAGTGCACTCCCCGCAACCAAATCATTGCCACTCACCGAGACCTATTGTGCCTTACTTCCCTTACAAGTCTCCACCACCAACACCAGTAAATAGATACAAGTCTCCACCTCTACCTAAACATTATCCTGCACCAGTACATCACTACAAGTACAAGTCTCCACCACCAACACCTGTTTATAAGTCTCCACAGCAACCAACACCAGTTTAAGCTCCACATTAGCACCACCCTATTACACTTCACCCTCCTCCTCCTCACCACTATTAATAAAACAGTGTTCTCTCTTAACCTACGAATTTAAAAGCATGATCTATAAAGTGAAATTTAGAATGAATTAAGCTATATATATATATATATATATATGTTATTTCTTCTTCATAACGTATATAGCCGCATTAACACTACTGAGCGAAGCCCCACAAACGAAGATTAAGTTAAACAACAGAGTGCATTATGTTATCTCATATCTTCGCTTCTGTTTTGTGATGTACCGTGTACGTATAATGTATTAGGGTGAACGATCATTATAGTTATTCACACTACTCTACAAATTTTGATAAGTTTCAGTACATACTCTAGTTTTCTCGAGTTACTGGAATCATGGTAAAAAATAATTAAAAACATAGTCGTTATTTTAGCATGAAGTGAGCACTTTGATTTAACTGCCATTTTTTATTTTTTTTATTTTTCTTGTTCAACGGGTAAATTTTGACTGATAATTAAATATTATTATTTTTTAATTTTAAAAAATTAAAAATTATATTTCAAAATAAATTCAATATAATTTAAAATAATTTAATTTTTATATATTTTTTCAATTATAATATATATATATAATTTTCAATTAAAATTTGATTAATTAATAACAAAACTTCAAACTAAAACAAATAATTTAAGATAGAGGAAACTAGACGTGGAAAAACACGTGCCCCAATCCGAAAAATTGAACCAAAGTGCATGGAACTAAGATTTATTTTATATCTGAATTACATAATTCAATAATGATTCGAAAACCAATATGATCCGAAATAAAATTTATTTGAATCGAAAATTTAACCAAAAATAATCTGAAACACTAGATCCGATAATAAATTGTAATCGATTAAAACTAAATATAAAATTATTTGAACCGAATATGACTCGAAGTGCAAGATCAAATTCGATATAAATATAAATTATATTGAATTAGAAAATAGAGAAATTGAATTTTAATATAATATTATATTTTAATGAGTCATAGCCTATAGTGAATATATTAACCAACTTTTTAGATACTAAATTATTATATTCTTACGTAAAATTCATATTTAAAATAATTTTATATCAAAAAATTAAAATAATTATATAATTAAAGTTTTAAAAACTTATACTATTTTATATCACAAATAATATATTTAATAGTAATATAATTTTTTATTCTAAAATTAATTCAGACTGTATTTTTCAATCCTAAATAATAAAAATCTAAAATGATTTTAACCGAATTTAATCTGACTCGAATTTAAACTGATCTTAGTTCAAAATTTATCTAATTTTAATCTAAATCAAATTCTATATAAGTTAAATCTGATCTGAATAATATTTCAAAAGGTTTAATGATCCTAAAGTATTATGAATTGTGGTGTTAACATTGTAATCAACTAATATCTTACTTAGATTAATCAGAAATTAACTAAGTAAAACATACTGTCATATACATATTGATAGTATGTTTAAATGTCACTTGTAATAGTATGTACAAAAAGCCAAGTAGATGACAGTAAGTATCAATAGTTATTGTCTTGTAAAAATGTAATAAATGATCTATGAAGTAGAAGTTCACAAAGTGTTCATGCACAACATGGATGAAATCATTGACAGTAACATTCTGCAAACTGAAGCCTACGACAGCATATTCAAGTGACAACACATTTTGAAACAACTGACAGCAACTATTTCTTGACAGTAAATTTGGCGGAGAATAAAGAATCGAAAACACTAGCAATCTCTAGTTATTGTATCTATTGAAGTTGGAAACATCTTCTAGTCAGTTGTAGCAAAATAAAAATTAATAAAATTAATTTTTGTAGTTAAACACCTTTCTACATTTAATTGCTTACAGTTGTTTGCATTTGTTACTTGATTTTATTACTACTTGTTTGTTGTTAGCAAGATAAGTGATAAATAATCAAGTTGCATTCAACCCCCTCTTCTGCAACACTCATAACTGGTATCAGAGCAGCAGGTTAGATATACATAACCTGAAAAGATCTAAACATGAGTGCACATAAAGTAAGCAGCATAAAAATACCCACATTTGACAAAGAATACTATAACCTTTGGAAAAGAAAGATGATGTTGTTCATAAAAACAGCCAACATACTCTACCCAGGAATCATGGAAAATGGTCCCTTCATACCTCAAACATATGTACCTGAAACCACAGTAGATGGTGAAACAATACCAGCCTACTAGGTTCCTAAAAAGGTTTCAGAGTACACTGACACTGAAAGAGAAAAAGTATCTCTAGATGATTGCTTACAATTTATCATCATTGAGGCACTTTACAATGTCATGTACAACAACATTGTCAACTGCAACAGTGCAAAGCAAATATGGGAAACCATTGAGATACTCTATGAAGGAACATAAGAAGTAAAAGAAAATCAAAGATAGATTCTGGTGTCTCAGTATGAAGCCTTCATGGCCAAACTAAGTGAAGGGTTGACTGAGATGTTTGAGAGGGTTAATAGGTTGATAAATAACCTGCAGCTGCATAAAAAGTTTTATGACAAAAAGGAGATAAACATGAAATTCATGTTGACACTTCCTGACCATCTAGAGCACAAGGTTCTGCCATAAGAGAAGGCAGAGATTTATCAAAAGTTTCTCTTGAAATTTTATATGGCATACTTAAAATCTATGAGCTAGAGTTACTATAAAAGAGAGCCATTCAAGCTGGTCAAAGAGGAAAAATGGCTAACACTTCATATGCTCTAGTAGCTCAGGATCCACAGATGATGCAGCTCAAGGAATCTCAACATCAACAGCAAATCAAGATTGAAGAAATCACAGATGAAGATGAAAGTGTAACTTTGGAACTCAAGGATGGTGAAGAAGATGAGTTCTACACTCTAGAGGAACCGGACAACATGGAAAATAAAACAATGGCCTACATGGCAAGGAAGTTCTCCAACTTGAGATTCAAGAAGAACAAAGCTTTTAAACCTAGAGGATAAAGCTCCAGGTTCAACAAGCCAAATATTTCAAAATCTGGAGGAAGTGGCATAGGTGGATACAAAATAGGTATGGTGGATAGATCAAAGATAAGGTGTTACAACTGTAGTGAAATGGGGCATTTTATAACAGAATGCAAGAAGCCAAAATAAGTGAGGAGAAATGACAATGATTATGAGGAACTCAAAGAAAAATATGAAGTCTTGCTCAAAAAGCAACAAGGAAGAGTTTTTGTAGCTGAAGGTTAATGTTGGGAAGATTCTGATGATGAAAAGGAGGAAGAATATAGAAATCTTGCTCTCATGGCTAACTCTGGAGAGGGTTCATCCACTTCATCAAGTCAGGTACCCTTTCTTACTATGTTGATATGACTGTATCTCAGTATAAGAAAACTGTTGAAAGTTTAGGTTCTGAAATTTTCAATATTCATACAAGCATGTTAACTGCCAATGAGGAGATAGTTAAATTGTCTAGTGCTAATGAGTTATTGAAGTTTAAAAATCATGAACTAGAAATTAAACAGAATGCTTTTGAGTCCTTACAACAAGAAAATGAGATTCTTAAACTTGACGAAGAATGAAGATTCGAAGACAACAAGTATTACTGACAGCAACTATTTCTTGACAGTAAACTTGACGGAGAATGAAGAATCGAAGACAACAAGTTTTATTGACAGCAACTATTTCCTTGACAGTAAACTTGGCGGAGAATGAAGATTTGAAGAGAACAAGTATTACTGATAACAACTTTGGCGGAGATAGTTGACAGCATATTTAACGGGGATAGTTGACATTACCTTTGGACGACAGCATATTTTAGAAGACTGTCAAGCTTGATAGTAAAGTATGCGGAGTCAAAGATGCTGTCACCAAAGAGAAGCTAAAGGTTGACAGTAAACTTTTAGTGAAGTTGACAGTCTGTTTCAAGTAGCAGACTAGGTAGTGTTAATTCAAAGATTGATCTTGACAATTCTACCTAGTTTGTCAAGTCTACTACTGCAACTTGAGAAAAGGCAAGCAAAAAGGTAAAGCATGCTCAAGGAGTCAATGATATCAAATCATCTCAGAGCAACTTTATCTACAAATGGAATGAAGACAAATTTGAATAGGAAAAGTGAAGTTTCTATTTCAAACATTGTCCTAGGAACAAAGAAAAGTACACTTGTAAGTGAGATATGTGTTTTAGCATAAATACACATATCTCACAAACACTTTCCCTTATGCAACTGAGCTTAACTTTTCTTAAGTATAGAAACACTAGCAATCTCTTGTTATTGTATCTATTGAAGCTGGAAACATCTTCCAGTCAGTTGTATCCAAACAAAAATTAATAAAATTAATTTTTGTAGTTAAACACCTTTCTACATTTAATTGCTTACTGTTGTTTGCATTTGTTACTTGATTTTATTACTACTAGTTTGTTGTAAGCAAGATAAGTGATAAATAATCAAGTTGCATTCAACTCCCCTTCTGCAACACTCATACTATTTAACATAAAGTTACTCTTAGATAACTATGTAAAGTTCACATCTATTATAATACAATATCAAAGTTATTTTTGTAAATACAAGGGGCCGATTCCATTATTATAAAAATGATATCCATTTTTTATACACAAAAAGCTAGTGACTTCAGATAAGTTATCTAAATTTAATTTTATGAACTTTTTACTCTATTTCAAATATATCATAGAAATCAAAAAAAATCATATTCCAAAATCGATAGGGTTATCCAAATTGTGCAAGTCTAAAGGCAATATAAGATGTGTATTTAATCTCTTAAGACTTTGATTTATCTTAATTCAATCGTAGTATAAGATTTCACTCCCGTCAATGTCCGTGTTCTTTCATTTTCCTGTTCACACGATTGTGAGACTAAAGCAAGGCTGTGGTTCAAGTCAAACCTAAAATTACATCACTAATACGCGTAAAAGTTTTTTTTTAATACAACTAGGCATAAAAGCGCGAGGCACGAACCCTAGTAAACTAGTACGTCGATAAATAATTTTAATATTATTTCTTACTAGATTTTATTCATATCAGTGAATGTAACATCAAAAATTTTAATATTTTTAATTTAATAATATATATCATAAATATATTTTATTTTTTTATATATTAAAAAGCTGGTGTTTCTCCAAAAATAAAAGAATTTATAATACAAAAATATAAGGATATATATAAATTTTTAATTACAAATCCATCCTTCATATTCATCAAAATACTCTTAATTTTATAACAATAGTTGTTTAATACTAAATATCATCTTAATTTATAAATTTATATATATATACAGTAGGATGGATAAAAATCTGGGCGAGACACGTGTCTTTAATTTAATTTTTTTAAATTATATTTTATATGTAATTTTTTAATTTTTATTTAATTATCTTTAAAATAAATCATTTTTCAATATAATTATGTATTTTAACTATCTAGAATTTATCTGATTAACCGATCATACATTAAGAGATTATTGACCCAATTTTGTATGTAAATAACTTTCTAATACTTAATATATATATATATATATATATATATATATATATATATATATATATATATATATATATATATATATATATATATATAACGTAATTATATATTATACATGATACTTAGATTTAAAATTTAATCGGGTTTATCAAAATCGGATCCTTTTCTAAATTAACTATTTTTTAACTTAATATATTAATATATATACTATATAGAATTTTACTTTAAAATTTTTATTTTTATGTAAATTCAAATAATTTTTATATATAATACAAAATTTATTTATAAAATAAAGTTTTGAAAATTCAACTATTTTAAATTATTCGAATTTCAATTGATGGATCTTATATCTTATAACATTATATCAACCAACTATCCCTTTTTTGAATTATAAAAATGTTAGTTTTAATGAATGATACAATAAAAACAACTGATAAATAAATTGTAGTTGTACATATAAGGTTAAAAATACCTTATGACTATAGTATTATACAGTTTATTTCAGAATACAAGTTCAAATGATATCGTATATCAGAAATTAAATAATAAATTATATTTTTTATCATATAACATTATAAGTTTTAATAGTTAACTTGATACATAAATAAAAACTTATTCGCTGAAAAGAAAATATTAATATGTGAGACATGAATAAAATAATTATTTTATTATAAATGAATTGAAATCAAGAATTGAAAAATATATTTTAAAAATGAACGGTGCATGTTAGTAATGAATTATAAAATAAAAGTATAAAAGACTTTTGGTTCAATGGTTCTACATGAATATTAAATTCCTCTAAGTTGAGGAGGTCATGTGTTCGATTTAATAAAATTGTCCCTATTTCATACTATTATATATATAAAGGATCGGCGCATCAAATGGCAAGTCGAGGCTGAAAATCTCACAAACTTTCAAAAATATTTATGCGTTGGTTGACGAGGAATTTGAAATGAGCAACTACAACTAACTATTAATTTATAATTAATTATCTTTCGATTTTAATTAGATTAGTTGTAATTGTGTGGTAATTATATATTAATTGCATATATTTTAGATAAATCTAAATTGTTAATCATCAATACATATGGTTACAGACACAATAATTCGATCGAAATTATGAAAAATGCAAGACATGCATTATTTTCACAATTTTCACCTAGAATGTGATTTTGATTTTTCCACAAAATAATAATTATATAATAATATTTGAATATGTGACTATAGTCGAATTTTTTTATTGAGGTTTGGTTTGCAATTATACGTCTCTTCCACTCATTATATAGCCCTAAGATTGTCTCAAACAATAACAAATCGTAGTAAAGAGATCAAGAAGATCGAATAGCCAAAGGGTACAGAGTACAGAATGCGCACTCTCATGATGTCTCTACTTGTAGTATTAATTTGTCTCCGTTTATCAGAAACCATAGCAGTAAGGCCTGCCTCCCCTCCACCACCACCACCTAAACCATCTCTTCCTCCTCATTATCGTCAGAAATCGCCACCGCCTCCTCGGAATCAGTTAGACTCACTGCCACTACGCGTGCATTCTCCTCCCCCACCTTACCCTTAAGAATCTCCCCCACCACCAACACCGGTTTACAAGTACAAGTCTCCACCACCACCTTTGCATTTCCCAGCACCCGTACATCACTACAAGTACAAGTCTTCGCCACCTCCTGTGCATTTTCCACTGTCGCCCCCAAGTAAAATATGGGGTGCAAGTTGTTTTGGCCTTTTTAATATGATTTTCGTTTGTATATGTGATCTTGTTGATTTCTAGTAATTAACTATCTGCTAAGCTGGTAACATGTACAAGAGTTTATTGATTGTAAGTGTGACAAGTATACATATAGATTACATTTATACATAGTTCTATATTCACAACCAATCACCCTTCCATATATCGGTGTTATTTTCCATATATAGTTCAATTGAAATGATCATGTGAAATGACCATCCATGATTCTGCATTTATAACTAGCGATCTATTGGATAACCAAGTGATAAATAATTTATTCTCTATCGTCCAAGATCTTCCACTCGGGTTATTTTCCATTCACTTATAATTTATAACAATGTATTAGATTCATCAACACATATATTTATGGTGTATTTAATTTGAATTTTAAAAAAATAATTTAGTTAAAAAATTCAGTGTATTTATTCAATCTAAATTTGAAAAGTCTATTAAAATTAGGATTTTAAATATTTTTTTTAAAATTCTTGGATATTCAGTTTGAATTTTAAATTATCTTTAAGAATATAATTAGAAGTATGAATTAAAATTATATATAAAAGTTTAACATCAAATGGTATCAAAAAATTCATTATTTTTTTGAATTTAATGAATGGTGGATTTTGATAAATTATAATGAATTTTTTAGTATTTTATTTTTGAAATAAGGTCAAAATTTATGAGATTATGAAGTATATGTCAAAAATTCTACCTAAAATGCATGAGATTGTGCGTCAACTCAATATTCTTTAACATACGTGTACATTTAAAATGAATTGCAATATTTTAAAATTTATAAATTATTATTAATTTGTTAAAATGTTTTAAAATATAAATGAAATGCACCCTTTATTATATATATATATATATATATATATATATATATATATATATATATATATATTTGCAATCCCACTAATTATATTTAATTGAGTAATGATAGACGTATAAAATTATTTTCCAAATTCATGTCTCAAATGAATGTGTCATTATAAAAATATTTTAATAAAAACAATTTAGTTGAATATATCAACCCATTATTATTAATAATTAAATTAAAGTCAATTAAAACATTATATGTTATATTTGAAAAATATTTTGTGAACAAATTTCAAACTTAATACCATTACTTCATATAATTGTACATCCAACTTGCTCCTATAGCTTGCCATTTTAGTTACGATATCTTCAAATATATATGACATTCAAATCACTATTTTAGTATTTTTAATCGCAAAAAAATTGAATTTTTATGTTTTTAGCAGTGACAAGGACAAGGAAAAATATTGGAGTGATAAATAAATTTTGTGTATTTAAGTAAAAACGTACTTTAAATCAAAATTGTAATGGTCGGAAATAATGGCATAATCTGATGTTGTTACTGAGTTTTGATGATAATATTATAACGGAGATGTTATGACTATTAGGAGTGATAAGGATAAGGACAAATATTGGAGTGATAAGGTTGTGAATTCTCACAATCATCTCACGAGTAGGGAGAGTTTGAGTAATTAAGGAGACGTGGGTCAACAAATTCTAGCTAAAAGATATTCTAATAATTGATGAGAAGATAGTGCTTGTGTGTGCAAGTCCAAGTGCAGAGTTTGTATTAGTTTAAAAGTTCATTATTATTAGAGCTAGCAAGTTTATCATTGTAAAGTGGTAAGATCTTTTTTTCCTTTAAATAGGATCAAATGTATTAGAGGTGCTCACGGTTGTTTTAGAGAGATTTTGAGCTACTTGTCTCAAACATTTGTTTTAATAAAATAAATTCTACAGGTTTCAATTTTTCTCTACGACGCTGATAAAAGAAATTGTAATCAAAGTTTTAATTAAGTTAAATTTCCATTTACAAAAGAGTAGTATCGGGTACCTTAAAAATTATCCGAAAATTTTGTATTTACCTAATTTTAGTAATTTTACAAATAAATGAAAAAATTAACAAGTTAAACTCTATGTTATCCTAAACAAAGTCATGGAATGAGCATTACAACTCATTTCCAAGTTCAAATTTTAAAGCCCTTACAGGCATACTAACCAATCACGAAATTAAACAAGCATGGAAGGAATCATAGTCGTTAATATTGGATGTAGAGATAGTTGGTGTCTAGCTAGCTTCATGTAATCTTGAATTATTCAAACCCGATTTGAATAATTCATTTATAAGACACTGTGATCTACCTACGTACCAAAGATGTAAGATCATTCATTTATAAGCCTATAAATAGAGGTTAAAAGTATAGAGATTAGGAATCATGCAGTATGATGATAATAAATTACCTCATAGGACCTGTTTGGCCAAACTTATTTTTCGGAAATAAGTCCTTATTTCCGGAAAAAAGTAGGTATGTATGTATTCTTTTTGAAAATAAGTAACTTATTTTTTATTTTGAAAATAATATTTGGTTTTAAAATTCTAAAATAAATATTCGTCTTTAAAAAAAATGAAAACATGTAAAAAAAATAAAATAAATAACTTATTTTAAGTTTAAGGAACCCCAAACCGTCACACAATTTTCACCTTAAATTTGTAATTGTTCAATGGATATGTGATCTATAAATATCCTTTGACTAGGAAACCATTTATCAGTTGAAGTTTTTGTTAATCAACTGATCAAATGGATTGTAACCGTGATTTAGAATTCCTTGTATTATCAATTGATTGTAATATGTCAATGGACTAATCAACTGATGATTATTGGTTTCGATTGATAGCTCATCAATGGATGTGAATAATGGATGATAAAGTGTAAATATTCCAAGTCGGAATTCACTCAAGTGAAGTGATCAACGGATAAAGGAGTCAATGGATATGGACGATTGATCGATGGATAAAAGTCAACAAAAGTCAAATCAATGGATCTCCATCAACGGATAAAAACATCAATGCAATCAACGGAAAAAAAGTAATCAATGGATAAGTGGATCGATGGATACTCAAACATATATTTTAATTGTTCTATACATGTTGAATATGTCTTAGATTTTGTAATATATTATAAATAGGAATATAATGTAGAATCTCCTTGAAACTTCATTTAAATTCTCCATAGAACTTTTCTCTATATAATTGTACAAAATAATATAATTTATAGTTTAGCTACCATTTCACCCCAGTCCCTAGTCCACTTCTGCATGCTGATTGAGATGGCTAATTACATGCAATACCTAACCTTCAGATGTTCCAGAATCTTTTCGAGGAATTTTCAAATCATTGACAAAAGTTCCTAATCATCATAGCAAATGCATTGAAGAAATTATGTAAATTAAAGGATTACAAATGTTATTTACCTAAACCTAAAATGGATGGACGTTATAATAAGTACGACTTGGTACGTATCACATTAAAAGTTGCATATATGCTACTAATACTAAAATATTATGTTTTCTTAACTAATCTTATTGAATAATATTTCATTATTAGGTTTATTAATGTGGATGGGATAGGATTCATGGTAAGTTGGTTAAATTCACTCATTCACTGATCATATTATCAAACTTTGAAGTTTCAAACACGTACATTCGTTAGCTAGCTCAATGCGTTTATTCTTCTCATACTAATACGTTTAGTAATTAAATATTATTTATAAATTTAGCTGATAATTATGTATAACTCTTTAACCACCGCTAATTATATGTATAGCTAAATATAAAAACTTAAATCAAAACAAAATTATATTACGTACAGTCACATCTCACCGAAATACGGTAGCCAAAGAAATACTATATATTATTTGCTGAGCTTGCAGCCTGTGTAGAAAAAAGCAAGCAAAAACTAAATATACACATCGACTCAAAAGTCATATTAATACAATGAAAAGACGACCATCAATTTGACATTTCAAACGTAGAAACGCGGAATATATCGATTTAATAATAGTTGGTGGCTTCTTATATTTATTTATTTATGTAAATTTGATTTTACACTGATAATGGAAATAGTCTATGGAAGGTTATAGATCATTAAGCTTATAAATAGAGCCCTAACGTTTGTTTAAAAAGAATAACTTATTCAGTAACGCATTACAACTTAATATGGGAAGAATAGCTAAAGGGTCCAAAATGGGCTCTCTCATTGTAACTCTACTAGTAGTATCAGTGTCTCTTAACTTGCCTTCAGAATCCATAGCATCATACTCTTACTCCTCCCCACCATCCCCACCTAAACACTCTCCTCCTCCTCCACCCCCTACTTATCGTTACAAGTCTCTACCACCTCCTCCTCCGGTGCACTCACCACCACCACCACCATATTATCATTCACCACCACCTCCGGAGCATTCTCCTCCCCCACCTTACCATTACGAATCCCCACCCCCACCAAAGCATTCACCACCACCACCAACACCCGTCTACAAGTACAAGTCTCCACCACCACCACCACCAGTGTACAAGTACAAGTCTCCACCACCAGTGTACAAATACAAGTCTCCACCACCACCAACACCAACACCAACACCAGTTTATAAGTCTCCACCTCCGGCATCAGTAGACTACAAATATAAGTCACCACCACCCCCAGTGCACTCCCCACCACCACCAACACATGTTTACGAGTATAAGTCTCCACCACCCCCAGTGCATTCCCCACCACCACCAATTTACTCTCCCACACCACCCAAGCATCATTATTCCTACACTTCACCTCCTCCTCCTCACCACTACTAATAAACTGTCATTTGCAGATTAAGGTATATATGAGTCATTCTTTACGCATGCATGGAACAATAAGAATTCCTAATCAAATCTAATAACAATATTATTCCTTATCAAATTATTTTCCCACTTAAATATATAGTTATATAAACTATTTTCAAAAAAAAATATTTTTACCAAAAATTTATTTGTTAAAATTTAAAATTATTATTTATAAAAAATTTTGATAAAAATATTAAGAAATTTATGTGTACAATATATCTTGAAGTATACGTAAAAGTTAAATAGAATAAATAATTTTAAACAAAAGAAGGAATATCAATTGTGCATCAAATTGAAAACTGGAGAATTTGATGTCGGAAGTATATATAATGGCCGGTCATACAACTATGCGAGCTCCTTCTTCTCATTCTCTTTTACAGCATATACATCCATCAATTTATTAATTATAACTGATTGATTTTATTTGTATTCACATAAAATCATCTTTTTTCATAAATGATTAAACTCCGTTAAATTTTCAATTATTATTTTTTAAAGTAAAAATCTTATATTGAGCGTGTTTGGCTACCCGCAACTTATGGAAATAAGGGCTTATTTCCGGAAAAAAGTAGGGATGTATGTACTTTCCAGAAATAAGCCCTTATTTCCGGAAATAATTAAGTTCATATTTGGTTTTAAAATTCTAAAACAAATATTTATCTTTAAAAAAAAATGAAAATATGTAAAAAAAATAAAAAATAAGCTACTTATTTTAAGTTTAAGGAACCCCAAACACCCCCATTATGTTATTACTTAATTCTTATTGCTTATTTTAATATATTAGATTTCAAATAATTGATATTCCTTTATTGGAGGATGTTAGACAGTATGAGTGTTGTAGAAGGTGGGGTTGAATGCAATTTGATAATTTATCACTTTTTGCTAACAACAAAATAAAAGAGATAATACCAAGTACTAATGCAATCAACAGAAAACAGATTAAAACACAAGGTGATATACTTCAAAAATTAATTTTATTAATTTTTGTTGCTACAACTGTCTGGAAGATATTTCCAGCTTCAAATAGAAACAATAACAAGAATGCTAAGGTTTCCTATACTTGAGAAAAGTTAAGCTCAGTTGCATAAGGGAAAGTGTTTGTGAGGTATGTGTTTTTATATTGAAACACCCACCTCACTTACAAGTTTGCTTTCCCTTGTTTCCTGGACAATATTTGAAATAGAAACAACACTTTTTCTTCTCAAGTCTGTCTTCATTCCATATGCAGATAAAGTTGCTCTGAGAGGATTTGACATTCTTGACTCCACGAGCATGCTTCACCTTTATGCTTACTTTATCTCAAGTTGTAGTAGTAGTCTTGACAGACTAGGTTGAGTTGTCAAGATCAATCCATGAAAGACCTTTACATAGTCTGCTTCTTGAAACAGACTGTCAGCTTCACCAAAAGGTTACTGTCAACCTTTTGCTTCTCTTTGGTGACAGTAACTTCGTCTCCGCATATGTTGCTGTCGATCCTGATCTTCTTCTGAAACATACTGTCATCTAAAGTTGCTGTCAAGGATCCCGCAAAACATGTTGTCGACTATCCTGATAAACATGCTGTCGAACAAAGTTGCTGTCAATTCTTCCGCCAAACATACTGTCAACTATCCCCGCCAAAGCTACTGTAAGAAAACTTGCTGTCTTTGTTTCTTCAATCTCCGCCAAGTTTACTGTCAAGGAATAGTTGCTGTCGTCTGTTCCAAAGGATGCTGTCACTTGAACATGCTGTCGTGGGCTTCAGTTTGTAGAAAGTTACTGTCAATAATTTGATCCATGCTGTGCATGAACACTGAGTGAACTTCTACTTCATAGGTCATTTTATTTCATTTATACATGACAGTAACTATTTTAAACATGCTGTCACCTACTTGGCTTAGATGCATACTATTACAAGTGACAATTAAACATACTGTCAAGATGTATATGACAGTATGTTTTACTTAGTTAATTTCTAATTAATCTAAGTATTTATTAGTTGATTACATTGATAGTGCCACAATCCCTAACAATCTCCCCCAATTTGTTTTTATGATAAATAAAGACAAATTTAAAGAAAATTGCAGATGCTAACTCAACTAATAAAAGTAGAAGTGTCTGTACAGTAAATAAACAAAGTTACAAGTACAGTCCTATCTCAAGTGTGCTCCTCTAGACTGAGCAAATCTTCAATTTTGTCTTGAGATTCATTAACACTTCTTTTCTTCTGTCATCCTCCTATACAACCCTTCAAGAGCTTTCAGTTCCTTCTTCTCTTCATCTGTCTTGGCATGATCAGTGACACAATCTAAGACCAACTTCACCGTTTTGTAAGAAATATCATTCAACTCCTTGTAGGTGTAATAGTTCTCAGTTGGCCCTTTGGAAATACATAGAAACTTCATTCCATACATGTCTTTGACAAATCTTTCTTTTGTAGAAGAGTAAAACTGCTTCACTCTGATTTTGTCAATGACTTCATCCTCTTCTTCTCTTGACTCAATAATCTTCCAGACATTCTTGCTTAAATCACTTTCAGTTTCCAGGAATGAGCCTGTTGTCTGTCTGAAGATCTTTCTCAAGTTTTCATTGTTGAGCACCCTGAAATTAATAGCCTCCACTTTAATGCCATCAATAATGATTCTCAGGGGCCCAAAAAGAACTGGAGAAACATAGTTAGGCCTTTTTGAGAATTGATCATTTAACATAGCATGCTTCATGTCAATCTCAGCCTCTTTGATTCTTCTGGTGATCCTCTCCACCTTCTTCTTGGTAGCTTCAACTTCTTCTTCTATTTTTTTCTTCTTCTCCTTCTCCTCTTTCTTCTCAGAGTCACATATCTCAAGTGCTCTATTCTTCAGATCAACAATCTCAGGGTTTGTGATTTTGAGCAATTGCTTCATTATGAGTTCAATGATATGAGGATCATTTTCAGCTAATCTTTTCAAGTGGTCAACAGTGATTTCTTCAGCTGACCCACCAGTGTTGTAGAAGACTAATCTATCAGGATTCCTGAGTAGACATTTCTGAGTCCTTTCATACTCCACCTTCTTTTCATATTCTTTCTTTTCCTTGGTAGATATGATTCTCTGGAGTTTGGAAATGAATCCTTGTTCTTCAGGATATGGAAGTTGTCGTAGTTGCTTCAATAACATCATTAGGAGATCAGTGTTTTTGTCCTGTAAGGAATTCATATCCCAGAATTCCTTGACTCCATCTTCATTTTCGAACATGACCCCATCTGGATATATTACTGTCACAGGCGCATCATCTCCAATGAATCCAAGGGATGAGGTTTGTAGGAGTCCATTAACTCCAAGAATTTTCTGATCAGAATTCCCCTGAATAACTGAGTTCTGATGTCTTGGCCCTTGATGACTAGGAGCATTCTTCTCACCATGAAGTAGGTTGCATCCTTTAAATCAATCCCTAAAGCTTCAACATTATCAGTAGCATAAGAGATGTTTATTCTGCTCAAAGTGTTGAACTCAGACCACTCAACATCAACTTTAGTAATCAATTCTGACTTGAACTCATCTAAGTTGTTGATGGTGGGTCTTCTTATATCAAGAACTTCTGCTTGGATTTTCTTAACAATTAGCTTCCAACTACTTCTACTTGGCTTCTTCCTTGAATGAGGTTTTGGTTTTTCTACCCTTGTTTTTATTCGTTTCTTGGATGTAGAGATATTGTTTGACAGCACCTTTTCCTTCACCTCTTTCGATAGTGGCTCGACAGTAGGTTCTGTGACAGCAGGTTCTGTGACAGCACCTTCTGTGATAGCAGGTTCTCCCGTATTACTCCTGACAACATCTTTTTCATCATTTTCTCCTCCAAGTACCACTGTCTTCAAAACCTTCCCTTCAACACCATCTCTATACTCCCTCTCTTCTTTCTCCTTTTCTTCCTCCACCTTATTTCCAGTTCCAGATGACCCTTCACCATTGTTGTGTTGGCTGGAACTACATGCACCTCCATCAGGCTTTTCTTCATCATCTCCATCTCTTTTCTCTTGTGGCTTCTTCACATTCCTCTTCAACTTCAAATCTTCAAGTCTTTTCAATTCTCCTTCCAACACTCTCAATACTTCAAATCTTTCTTCATTCATGGGCAGTTGCTTGAAGTGGTCAAAAGCTTCTTTCACAGATTTAGGCCTGCAGTTGCTCACTCTTTCTAGATTCATAGACCTGTATTTTTCATTTATGGAGCAACTGAATTTAATGCCCAAAGGATTTTGAGTCACTTCTGGCAATTTCTCAATTACCAGCTTCTGCAAAGTTCTTTTCAAGTTTTCATTTAACCATGACTTATCTGTTTTGATTTTGAGTTTGATTGCTTCAATAACTGCAATCTCTTACCTGCTTAGATAAGCCATGCTCACACACCAGCTGTAGCCTCCTTCAGTTCTGACAGAGATCACCCACTTGTTGCTTTTTGACACCATCACAGCTGCTCCTGTGGTTGACTGTCTCATTGAATCAGAGAATTTCTTGGGGTCCCTGTTAGATGAGGCTCTCAACTCATTGATTCTCTGGTTGAACTTTGCATCCTCAAAAACTTTGTTGTTCTCATTTACATCCACCATAAGAATTGAAGCTTGTTCATCATCAAAATCTTCTCTTTCTTCCATTACCCAGTCACCACCTTCATCTTGAAAAAGCTTCTCTTTTCCTTTTCCTGCAACATGGACCATTGAATCCTTCATTGCTGCATTCTCCTTAATCACAACACCTTTCTCCTTAGGTCTCTCTTCCTTATTACCACCAAGCTGTGTAGCAATCTCAGCAGCCACACTAGACAGTAATTCTAGTTGACTCTCCCCCTGAGATGTAGCTTGAGTTGTCTCCTTGACTGCCACCTTATCATTCCTTTCTCCATCTACAACAAACACTTCAGCCTTACCACTTTTCTCCCCCTTAGTTGAGGTAGCAACTGCAGGGAGTGAAAATTTTGCTTGAAACTCCTGAAGCTTGTCAAAGATGGCCTTGAACCCTGCATTCATGGTTTGCTCCAAACTGGACATCCTGTTTACCAGCTTCACCTGATTTTTGCCTACTGTGTCCAGGTTCTTGGAAAACTTAGAGACCTTGTGTGAAAGGGATTTCAACCTTTCAGCAGCTTGTTTAGGTGATTTGGAGGCTGTGGTGGTTCTCACACTCTCTTGTTTTTTCTGAGTGATCTCATCACTCCTCACCAACTCACTCTCCAGGCCTAATGCCTTTGATGTTTGGGCTCCCACATCTTGTTTTTTATTCTGGCCTTGCTTAGAGCCCTCTCCTTTTGCCTGGGATTTTCCCAGCCCCTCATTTTTATTCTTACTTCTCTTTTCTTTTGTCTCTCCTTTTCTTTTCACACCCTCACTCATCCTAGGTGCAAGAGACTGAGCAGGTACATCTTACACTAAAGGTTTAGATTTTACCTTAAGTAGAGTAGAAATTGGAGCAAGATCTTCATCACTTAACTGTTGAGAAGATGCAGCCATTTGAGAGGTGCTGTCTTGGATTGGAATGTTGACAGCATCTTTTGAAAAGTTACTGTCAGGAGGATTGACAGCAACTTTGTCATTAACAGCTGCAGAGGCTGTGACAACAATCTCTTCCACCCTTTGAGTAGAAGGTTCTTGTGGATTGCTATGATCAGTTGCATTCAATTGTTGGAATAGTGCATCAACATTTTGATCTTCAATGTTGGCAAAGAGTGATGCACTATAGTTGAATGAACTGTGTTCCACATTTTCTAGCCCTATAGTGTGTGTGTCTTCAAGTGTGGGCTCAGGTTGAGGGTGTTCAACCTTTTGTGCAGACTCTTTACAAGATGCTATGAGTGACTGGCCAAGTTCAATAGATGCCCCCTGTTGAGAGGAGACATCTAGAGATGTGTTTTGATCCCTATTAAGATCTGTGCCCTTTTGAGAGGACACAGTCTGGCTTACAGAAGTTGATACCCTTGCCTTCTTTCTCTTAGGCTCACCAGGGCCCTCTGTGGGTTCTGTGTTCAGACTACCAACCTTATTTGCTGCATCTAGTGCAGTTTCACCACCTACCTGTGGAAAGGTTTCTATCCTAGGTTGAGTGGTTCTTATCCTTTTAGAAATCTGGCCCTTTTGAGAGGAACCAAACCCTTGGCTGATATTTTTGGTGACTCTAGAAGGCCGAACTCCTTCAAAAGGTTTGGAGTGTGGGTTAGGAATGGAGAGGTCAACACCATTCTCATCACTCAAGGAAAATACATGATGGTCCCCAATAATTTTTAAATTCAATCTATTAATTGTAGAAAGCATGAAATCAGTTATGAACAAACTCAATTCAGTGTTAAGTGGTTTACTGGTTAACAAGGAATGAGTATTTTTCTTAAGAGTTGGGGACTCCATTCATTGAACACTATCTAAATTAATTATGCCTACAACAGAGTTAATTATAAGCATAAAGAATCTAGGATAGTAAATTACCGGTTTTCTGGCTTCTTTCTTTCCCAACACCAGCTTGAATAGGGGCATCAGGAGCTTTCCAATATTGATTCTGTAATTGTGCACCATAGAATGCACAATCTTCCTGATGTAGGCTGGCACTTCATTCCAGCCACTTGTTTTGCTTGACATGGACCTGGAGACAACATCTAACATCATGCTCCACTCTTTGTTTAGGAACTTCCTGTCCATGCCTCCCGAAGGATACCATTCATCACTATTTGCATGGAGCTTGGGTCCAGCATACCCAATCATCTTGAAGAACTTGACAAGTTGTTCTTCACTTGCAGGCTCCTTAAATGGCAAACCTCCAGCCTCTTCCACATGAAGAGCTTTATTGATATGAGAGGAATCAATGGTGTAAGAGGTACCATTGATTTGGAAAGAGATAGAGTTCGCATCTTGCTCCCCCTCACATACTGCAGAGGTCCAGAAATGAGACAGTCTAGGGATTTCCAGGTGGGGACTTGCAGTTAGGGCATAGGTTAGGTATGAGTTGTTCATGAAGCCAACACGAGGTTTGAAGGCTTCTCCAGCTTTACCAACTGAAGTCATGGTGGTGAAGTTGGTTTGGGCAAGAGAACAGATGATTTGGGGTCCAGACATGGTTACAAGAAAATGGTTTAGATCTAGGTTTAGAAAGTTGAAGAACGGTTTAGAGAAAAAGTCGCAGAGTTGCAGAGAAAATAGAGGATTTTTAGGGCGTTTGAATATTTGAAGATTAAAGAGAAATAAAGAATGTGAGAGATTTAAGCTGTTTGTATATATATGATGTGAAAAAGATACTGTCAAGAAAGAATTTTAAACGATTTAAAGTGACAGTTGTCTTCGAGTTCCATTCTTTGACAGTAACTTCTGCGCTAGAAATCACAAACACTCTTGACAGTAACATTAGAGATTGGAGAATATATATAAAATAAATAAATAACTCTAATATTAACTGGTGACAGCATGTTATGCGGAGGTTTTAGAAACACTGTACTGTCAAAGGATATTGACAGTAAGTTTTATTTCCGCATACTATACTGTCACTATTTCTCAATTCTTTGACAGTAGGTTTCACAGGATTCGACAGTAAGTCTTGATCCCGCGAAACATACTGTCAAGGTTTCACAACCTTTTGACAGTAAGTTTCACAGAATTTGACAGTAAGTTTTAATCCCGCGAACTATACTGTCAATACTTCTCAAACATGTGACAGTAAGTTTTCACAGATTTTAACAGTAACTTGTTACCATATGATAGTATAGATAAAACATACTGTCAAGTTTATTGACAGTACTTTTTATCAAGTTACAAAAAAAACAATTAGTTAACCTCTCAGTTAATTTTCATCATGTCTTTTCACTGTGATAGAAATCAAAACACCTCTAGAGGCCATTAATTCACAGTGAAATTCAGTTAACTAACTTTTTAATCAACTAAACAGAATTACATCAACAGGTTAAATTTAACATACCCAATTCACTCACTAGTCTGTTGAATGTCTTTTCATCCAATGGTTTGGTAAAAATGTCTGCAAGTTGCTTCTCTGTGGGCACATAGATTAGCTTGATTGTGCCTTCCTCCACATGCTCTCTAATGAAATGATGTCTGATGTCAATGTTCTTAGTTTTGGAATGTTGAACAGGATTCTCTGAAATTGCTATGGCACTAGTGTTGTCACAAAAGATAGGAATTCCTTGCAGTGTCAACCCATAGTCCAATAGCTGGTTCCTCATCCAAAGAAGCTGAGCACAACAACTACCAGCTGCAATATATTCAGCCTCTGCAGTTGAATTTGACACTGAATGCTGCTTCTTGCTAAACCAAGAGACCAATCTTTCTCCCAAAAACTGACAGCTTCCTGTTGTACTCTTTCTATCTATTATGCACCCTGCATAGTCTGAGTCTGAATATCCAACCAAGTCCAAACTAGAATCCTTAGGATACCAAAGGCCCAAGTTTTGAGTGCCTTTCACATATCTGAGAATTCTTTTTACTGCCATTAAATGTGACTCCTTGGGATCAGACTAAAACCTTGCACACAAACCTGTTACAAACATTATGTCAAGCCTGCTAGCTGTTAGGTAGAGGAGAGAGCCAATCATTCATCTATACATCTTGTTGTCCACCTTCTTTCCTTTTGGATCCTTGTCAAGTTGAGTTGCTGTTGATATTGGAGTTTTTGCAGGAGATGAGTCTTCCATATCAAATCTTTTCAAAAGATCTTTAACATACTTAGTTTGGCAGATAAATATTCCATCTTCTTTTTGATAGACTTGAAGTCCAAGAAAGAATACTAATTCACTCATCATACTCATCTCATATTTGTTCTGCATTAACTCTGAGAATTTCTTGCATAAATTTTCATTTGTTGAACCAAAGATAATGTCATCAACATATACTTAGACTAGAATGATATCCTTTCCATGCTTTTTGTAAAAAAGAGTTTTATCCACAATCCCCTTGTAAAGTTATTATCAAGAAGAAACTTGGAAAGAATATCATACCAAGCCCTTGGTGCTTGCTTTAGACCATACAATACCTTGAGTAGTCTGTACACAAAGTTTTTCATCTTTGGATCTTCAAAGCCTGGAGACTGTTCAACATACACTTCTTCTTCTAACTCTCCATTTAGGAAAGCACTCTTAACATCCATTTGAAAAACCTTGAAGTTGTTGAATGCAACAAAAGCCAAAAAGATTCTTATTGCCTCAAGTCTGGCAACAGGAGCAAATGTTTCTTCATAATCAATCCCTTCCTGTTGACAGTAGCCTTTTGCCACCAGCCTTGCTTTGTTTCTTGTGACAGTTCCACAGTCATCCATCTTGTTCCTATAAACCCATTTGGTGCCTATAATGGATTTGTTCCTTGGCCTAGGCACCAACTCCCAAACACAGCTTCTTTCAAATTGATTTAGCTCCTCTTGCATAGCATTAATCTAATCTGGATCAGCCAAAGCTTCTTCTAGAGTTTTAGGTTCTATTTGAGATAGAAAACAAGAGTACATGCATTCATTGGTAACATTTCTTCTTGTTTTGACTCCAGTTCCTGGATCACCAATAATTAAATCATTAGTGTGATCTCTGTTCCATTTAGTTCCTCTTAAAAAGTCACTAGAGTCTTCAGCATTTTGTTGATGGACAGCATCTTTTGTTCTTGCACTGTTGACAGCATCAATTTCTTCAAGTCCACTATTCATTGGAACATTCCCAGAAAAATCAGTTGTTTGAGCAGTTCCTTCATTTTCTCGAGGGTTGTTGGGAACCATTGTTGGACCAGAAATAGTGTGATCTATACTTGGTGAATTCTCTTCAATCTCTTCTAGATAGCCTTGGTTTTCAAAGACTAAAGCTTCTGTTTCTTGACTTCCTTCAATTCCAGGAAATTTAGTTTCATCAAAGGTGACATTTACACTCTCCTCCACAGTCTTGTGATCAATAATGTAGACTCTATATGCAGTCCTGTCAATACCATATCCCATGAAGATTCCTTCAAGTGCTTTAGTATCAAACTTTCCTTTGATCTCATTTGAATCTTTCATGAAGAAACACTTGCTCCCAAAGACATGAAAATAGTTGACAGTTGGTTTCCTTCCTGTAAGCAATTCATAGGGTGTCTTTCCATAGGCTTTGTTGACTACAGTCCTGTTTTGAGTGTAACAGGCTGTATTGATTGCTTCACCCCAGAAATAGGTAGGGAGTTTTGCTTCACTCAACATTGTTCTTGCAGCCTCAATAAGAGTTCTGTTTTTTCTTTCCACAACACCATTTTGCTGAGGTGTTCTTGGTGCAGAGAATTGTTGAGTGATTCCATTGTCTTTGCAGAAATCATTCATGATACTGTTTTTGAACTCAGTACCATTATCACTTCTCAAGGTCTGCACTTTGTACTTGGGATTCTTGTCAAGAACCCTAACCAAATCAATAATTTCTTGTGCAGCTTCATCCTTGGATGTTAGAAACCTTACCCAAGTGTATCTTGAGAAATCATCAACCATTACTAAAGCATATCTTTTTCTTGCCAATGATTGCACATTCACAGGACTAAATAAGTCCATGTGAATTAATTAAAATGCTTCATTGATTGAGCCACTAGGAGTGCTTTTATGAGCAACTCTCCTTAGTTTCCCTTTTTGGCAATCCTCACACAATCCTTCTTGACAGAATTCAAGCTGAGGTAGCCCTTTCACCAACTCTCTCTTCATTAGATTATTCATTGCTTTGAAATTCAAATGAGAGAGCTTCTTATGCCACAGCCAACTTTCAGTTGAAGAGGCCTTACTGTAGAAACAGTAGACCTTGTCTTTCCTTACAGAATCCAAGTCAGCAATGTAGAGGCTTCCTTTCCTTACACCTTGAAGAACTTCTTCTTCTGTCTTTTTGTTGATAATGGAGCAACTGTCTTGATCAAAACCAACCTTGAAACCTCTTTCACAAAATTGAGTTACACTCAACAAATTGTGCTTCAATCCATTTACTAGAGCAATTTTCTCAATTTTCAAGTTTCCAACTTCCAGTATGCCATATCCCATTGTGAAACCAATGTTATTATCACCAAAGGTTAAACAAGGGCCAGCCATTTCCTTGAATTGTGATAGCAGGGCTTTATCACCTGTCATGTGTCCTGAGCATCCACTATCAATGATCCACATGATTCTTTTATTTTTCCTGTTGCCCTGCAAAGAAAAACATCTCAAGTTGCTTTTGGTACCCAACTTTCATTGGGTCCACTTTGTTTAGCTAAATCACAATTTGAAGTTGATTCAGTTGTATTTCTTTCTTTTTCTTTTAACAAGACTCCTGTAGCTACCCATTCAGTTTTGAATATAGGTTTGATAGCTTTGTTTTTGGGTGGCTTGTCCATCCTAACTTTAGGAGGACTTGGAGTCTTTGCCTTTCCAATTTTAGCATTGTTATGCAAGCATTTCTGATTATTAGCAAAAGGCAGATTAAAGCAAACACTCATCAAATTCATTTTGCATGAAATACAATCAAAGTCATCACAGTGAGTTACTTGTTTGTTCTTTAAAGGCATGCTATGTAAGTTTCCATTGCTAGAGGTAGCATTCTTATCAGTAGACTTGACCTTGTTGCAAACATGAGTTAGATGACTAGAAGACTCACAATTATTGCACAACTTTCTAGGAGCATTAGGAATATAATCATAATTGTTCTTTTTGTTTATCCCTAACTTTCCATTTCTGTTTTTCTTGGTCTTCATGACAGTATGTTTAGAAGTTACTGTCATGCTGGTGTTGACAATAGATTTAGATGGAGTTGTCTTGACAGTAAGTTTGGATCTTACAGTCTTGACAACATCTTCTGAACTTACTGTCGAGCCAGTATTGACAGTATCTTTTAAACAAAGGTTACTGTCAGAGTCAAAACTAATTGTCTTGGGGATTTTGACAGTATCTTTTGCCTTATGGATTTTTCTGATAGCATCAATTTCCTCATCATCTATCTCTTGTTTGATTACTAAAGCTTCCTCATCAAACTCAAATTCAGCCTTTTTGAACAATGGATTCTTGACCTTCTTTAGAATGGAAGGTTTGACAGTATGTATGACTTCTTCTTCTACAACATGTCTCTTTCCAGATTTCTTCTCATAGTCAAAACCTATACCTACATTTTGATTTTCAGTATTATTATCATGGTAAGATTTTAACAGAGAAGAGGAATTCTTATAGGCCATGATTTTTAGCTCATTTTCAGAAATCTGTTTTCTAAGAAATTCCTCAATCTGAGAAGCACACACAATCTTGTTCTTAAGAATCTCATTTTCTTGTTATAAGGACTCAAAAGCATTCTGTTTTAGTTCTAGTTCATGATTCCTAATTTTCAATAACTCATTAGCACTAGACAATTTAGCTATTTCCTCATTAGCAGCTAACATGCTTGTATGAATATTAAAAATTTCAGAACTTAGATTTTTAACAGTTTTCTTATACTGAGATATAGTCATATCAACAGTAGTAAGAAAAGGTACTTGACTTGATGAAGAAGATGAACCTTCTCATGAGTTTGCCATGAGAGCAAGATTCCCATATTCTTCTTATTCTTCTTCATCTGAATCTTCCCAACACTTTCCTTCAGCCACAAAGGCTCTTCCTTGTTGTTTTTTCAACAGGGCCTCATATTTTGCTTTGAGTTCCTCATAGTCATTGTCATTTCTTCTCACTTGTTTTGGCTTCTTGCATTCAGTTGCAAAATGCCCCATTTCATTGCAGTTGTAACACCTTATTTTGGATCTGTCCACCATACCTGTTTTGTATCCACCTTTGCCACTTCCTCCAGGTTTTGAGAAGTTTGGCTTATTGAACCTGGAGCTCTGTCCTCTGGGTTTGAAAGCTTTGTTCTTCTTGAATCTCAAGTTGGAGAACTTTCTTGCCATGTAGGCCATTGTTTTGTTTTCCATGTTGTCCAGTTCCTCCAAAGTGTAGAATTCATCTTCTTCACCATCCTTGAGTTCCAAAGTCACACTTTCATCTTCATCTGTGATTTCTTCAATCTTGATTTGCTGTTGATGTTGAGATTCCTTGAGCTGCATCACTTGTGGATCTTGAGCTACTAAAGCATTTGATGTGTTGACCATTTTTCCTCTTTGACCAGCTTGAATGGCTCTCTTCTGTAGCAACTCTAGCTCATAGGTTTTGAGTATGCCATATAAAGTTTCAAGAGAAACTTTTGATAAATCCCTTCCTTCTCTTATGGCAAAAATCTTGTGCTCTAGGTGGTCAGGAAGTGTTAACATGAATTTCATGTTTACCTCCTTTTTGTCATAAAACTTTCTATGCAGCTGCAAGTCATTTATCAACCTGTTAAACCTCTCAAACATCTCAGTCAACCCTTCACTTGGTTTAACCATAAAGGCTTCATACTGAGACACCAGAATTTGTCTTTGATTTTCTTTTACTTCTTCTGTCCCTTCACAGAGTATCTCAATGGTTTCCCATATTTGCTTTGCACTGGTGCAGTTGACAATGTTATTGTACATGACACTGTCAAGTGCCTCAATGATGATGAATTGAAGGCAATCATCCAGATATACATTTTCTCTTTTAGTGTCGTTGTACTCTGAAACCTTTTTAGGAACCCAGTAGGCTGGCATTGTTTCACCATCTACTGTAGTTTCAGGTACATATGTCTGGGGAATGAAAGGACCATTTTCCAGTATTCCAGGATAAAGAGGATTGGCTGTTTTTATGAATAACATCATTTTTCGTTTCCAAAGGTTGTAATTTTCTTTATCAAAGGTGGGTATTTTTATGCTGCTTACTTTCTGAGCACTCATTTTTAGATCTTTTCAGGTTATGTATATCTAACCTGCTGCTCTGATACCAGTTGTTAGACAGTATGAGTGTTGCAGAAGGGGAGGGGTGAATGCAACTTGATAATTTATCACTTTTTGCTAACAACAAAACAAAAGAGATAATACCGTGTACTAATGCAAACAACAGAAAACATATTAAAACACAAGGTGATATACTTCAAAAATTAATTTTATTAATTTTTGTTGCTACAACTGTCTGGAAGATATTTCCAGCTTCAAATAGAAACAATAACAAGAATGCTAAGGTTTCCTATGCTTGAGAAAAGTTAAGCTCAGTTGCATAAGGAAAAGTGTTTGTGAGGTATGTGTTTTTATATTGAAACACCCACCTCACTTACAAGTTTGTTTTCCCTTGTTTCCTGGACAATACTTGAAATAGAAACAACACTTTTTCTTCTCAAGTCTGTCTTCATTCCATATGCAGATAAAGTTGCTCTGAGAGGATTTGACATTCTTGACTCCACGAGCATGCTTCACCTTTATGCTTACTTTATCTCAAGTTGCAGTAGTAGTCTTGATAGAATAGGTTGAGTTGTCAAGATCAATCCATGAAAGACATGAAAACTTGCTGTCTTTGTTTCTTCAATCTCCGCCAAGTTTACTGTCAAGGAATAGTTCCTGTCGTCTGTTCCAAAGGATGCTGTCACTTGAACATGCTGTCGTGGGCTTCAGTTTGTAGAAAGTTACTGTCAATAATTTGATCCATGCTGTGCATGAACACTGAGTGAACTTCTACTTCATAGGTCATTTTATTTCATTTGTACATGACAGTAACTATTTTAAACATGTTGTCACCTACTTGGCTTAGATGCATACTGTTACAAGTGATAATTAAACATACTGTCAAGATGTATATGACAGTATGTTTTACTTAGTTAATTTCTAATTAATCTAAGTATTTATTAGTTGATTACATTGATAGTGCCACAACCCCTAACAGAGGATTTTCGTAACAACAAATTTCAGAGGGGTATACTGGAATAATAGAGCTCTCGTATATCAGATGACTTTTGCCAAGATGCCTGCTATAATTGGATATATTCCCGAGAGATTTTAGGGATATATTTATTAAATATGAGAGTTAATTAATTTTATCGGCTATAATTTTCGCGTTGTGATACATTCCTAATTTGAAAGATATCATTTGAAGATATTTTCCGTAATTAATACATTGAGATTGATTCTTTCCTCGTTTCAGATAGAGGATATCTTGGAGATTAAGTAATTGATTATTACTGAAATTACTACTAAAATGAAGGTGTTATGGAACAAAATCTAGGATGTAGTTATTGCGATGTATATCGGAGCTTATCGAGCTTTAATGGCTGCACTTGTGTTTCGTAGCTTAGTTCTGCCCTCACAAGATGCCTACGTATCTCAGTATGTGTTGAGAATCAAGCCAGACGTAGTTCTTGGTGATGCCCTCGGGGCTATAGCGGCCAGGGCACACCAAGGACGTAGTGGCTTATATGTCCTTCGGGACTGAAGCCAAGACGTAGTTCTAATAATGAGGGGTTAGGCCCTTTATATAGACGTAGAGAGTCTAAGAATTAGAGTAGGTTTATGAACCTTGATTGATAAGGTATTTCCTAGAAGGATTCTGGATCCTTTGTAGAAGTAGTTTCCATGTAGGAATATGTTTCCCTGTAATTGGACACAATTAATTAGCTGTATCTTTTGCTAATTAATTAATTACGAATTTATATAATCATTAGGGTTTCAAGACTCATTAAATGGGCCTCCCTTTTTGGACCAAACTAGGTCTAATTAATGCCACATTAATTGTGTCCTTAGGGCTTACTTTTAGCCCATATCATTTGCCCCCCAACTTCTGTAAAGTGTACAATACTTTGTAGAAGTTAAGGTTTATGAATTTGTCGTTGATGTTCTCCTTCATTTATGAAGAATTTTTCACAATTCTTTTCTTGTACCAACGAGTATTTTTTCTAGGAATTTTCTCATATTTATAGAGAATTTTTTATAATTTATTTGTACCCACAGGTATTTTTCTAGGAATTTTCCACAATTTATTTGTACCCACATGTATTTTTCCAGGAATTTTCCTCTATTTATAGAGAATTTTCTATAATTTATTTGTACCCACAGGTATTTTTCTAGGAATTTTCCTCTATTTTTAGAGAATTTTCCATAATTTATTTGTCTTTTAAATCATTTTTAATGATTTTCTGGCATTTCTTCAGCATTATTTTCGACCAGGAATCCTAGTCGAATTCGACCAGGATCCTGGTCGGTTTTAGGCTGTCACGGAATCCTGGTCGAACAGGGTTCCTGGTCGATTTTCGACCAGGATCCTAGTCATTTTTAGGCCTCACTCGGGCTTCTAGTCGATAATGGTTCTTGATCGACTTCGACTAGGATCTTAGTCGTTTGATGACTTTGTTGTATCTTGGTCGAAGCTGATTCCTGATCGGTTTTAGGCCGTCTTTCGGCTTCTAGTCGAATTGAATTCCTGGTCGAATTTTGACTAGGGTTCTGGACGTTCACAGGGCCATTCTTGGCGTTTAATCTTGGAGGATTCCTGTTCGTTTATTCGACCAGGATCCTAGTCATTCGTAGGGCCAGTCTTGGCTTCTAATCGTGGAGGATTCCTGGTCGTTCATTCGACCAGGATCGTAGTCGGTCGTGGTGCAAATATCTGGTTCTTAGTCGTTGAGGATTCTTGACCGTTCATTCGACCAGGATCCTAGTCATTTGTAGAACCATCCTTGATGTTTGATTATTGAGGATTCCTGGTCGTTTTTAGACCATTCATTGGCTTCTAGTCGACAGGGATTCCTATTCGCCTATTCCTTTGATGATTTTAGTGGTGATAACCATTGGGCCTCCTTTTTGGGTTCTGCTATGGTCCCATCTTTTATATTTTCTTGTTTCGAAACAAAGTCCCAGTCCTCATCAATTTTTGGGCCGTATGTTGTCGTGGCCCAAATTACTTTGTGGGCTTTTTACTAGCCATGAGAAGCTTTATCGGTTGAGCTACCATTTTTCTTGGCTATAAATTAGTGAAGTGAGAACTTCATTTTTCACTTCACTTTTTTAAATTTAATTTCATGCACTACCATGTACAGTATTTGATGATGCCCCCGGGGCTTAGTAGTGTCGGCTGAACTTGGTGGTAAAGCCCTCGGGACTAGGTAGTGATGATGCCCTCGTGACTAAGTAATGCACATGGGGTATGGCGATGGTGCCCTCGGGGCTTAGTGACATATGAAGTTGTATCCATAAATTTGTCTCCCTTGCCATTCAAACATATGCAAGTATATATAGTTGTTCGAGAGACTTGTTACTCAAATCCCATCAATGTGGGATAAGTTCAAGTCCCATCTTTCATGTATCTGATAATGGTACCTTTCTTTCTCTGACTTGTCATTTTTTCTCGTATTCCTTGTATTTCCTTTCGTTTGTTCTTATCTTTTTCGTGCCTTAGCATATTTGATAAAATATACTTTTCGAGCATAAAAGAACAAATGAGAATAAATCAAAGTGTCATCCAGGCTTGATTTTATTCCTTTATCATGAAGGAACTAACAAAGATTGCCAATCTAGGCTAAACATGCATGTTTTTGAAAATGCCACAAGGCTGAAAACTTTATTAATAATGCCTTCGAGGCTAAAGTGGGCATAGTTGAATTCTTTAAGCATAACAAACCTTCATGTTGGAGGCATGCCAAGTCCTTGGCACCTCAACATTTTCTAGGGTTTCAAGGATGTATGATCCTCCTCCCTTAACTAGTTTTACCTTGTACGGCCCTTCCAAGTTGGGGGCTAACTTGCCTTTAGGGCCTACTCTGGAAGTTTCAGCTTTCCTGAGGACTAAGTCCTTTTGCCTAAAAAACCTTTCTTTAACCCTTAGGTTGTAGTAGAAAGACGACTTCTTTTGATATTCAATGATTTTTGCATGAGCTTTGTCCCTGACTTCATCTATCAGGTCTAATGTCAGCTTCATCCCTCGAATTCTTCATTGTTGAATTGTGTGCCATTGTCCGTCACCAGGATTCGTGGTATTCCATACCTACATATGATGTTTTCCCAGAAGAATTGAGCTACTTGTTTTGTGGTTATCTTGGCTAGTGGTTTAGCCTCAATCCATTTAGTGAAGTAATCAATTGCAACAATTAAGAACTTTCTCTGTCCGCTATCCATTAGAAAGGGTCCAAGGATGTCCATTCCCCACATTGCAAAGGGGATAGGGGAATTGATGGACGTCAACATCTCAGGTGGTTGCCTGACAACCGGTGCATGCCTTTGGCACCTGTCACACCTTCTTACGTATTCTTTCGAATCTTTTAACAAGTCAGGCCAATAAAAGCCAAGGTGGGTGACTTTGTGAGCCAGAGCTCTGCCCCCCTAGTGTTGACCGCAAATTCCTTCGTGTACTTCTTTCAAGGCCTCATGGGCTTCATCCGGCCTTAGACATTTCAAGTATGGAATAACAAAATATTTCTTATAGAGAATTCCATCAATGAGAGCATACCTTAATGCCCTTGTAGTAAGCTTCCTGGCTTCCATGGCGTTGGTAGGTGTCCATCCAGATTGAATGTGGGATTTAATTGGATCCATCCAACAACTGCCCATGTTTATCGGGACTACCAGCTTTGCATTGATGCTGGGGGTCTTCAAGACTTGGAAGTAAACACTCCCCATATGATCATCCACTTCTGATGAGGCGAACTTTGATAAGGCATCGGCCTTTATATTCTCTTCTCTAGGAACATATTCCATCTGACATTCTTCAAATTGGGTCATTATGGCTTTTACTAGTCGGAGGTACTTAACCATGACTTCTTCCCTTGCTTCAAACTCCCCATTTACTTGGGATATAACCAGCTTTGAGTCTCCACAGACTTTAAGGTGTTTGGCTTTTAGTGCCTTGGCCATGCCCAGGCCTGCTATCAGGGGTTCATATTCGTCTTCATTATTGGTTGTTGGAAAATCAAGCTTAATAACATACTCAATAATGAATCCTTCGGGACTTTGTAGCACCAAGCCTGCGCCGCTAGATTTTATTTTTGATTCCCCATCAAAATTGAGCACCCAATATTCTTTAGGAGTCTGTCCTCCTTTTTGCGTTGCTTCCTCACTATCTTGCCCCCCGACTTCTTGGTTGTCAATAGTACATTCGACCACGAAGTCAGCAAGAGATTGAGCTTTAATGGCCGTTCGAGGCTTATACTTGATGTCGAATTCTCCTAGCTCAATGGCCCACTTAATCAGTCTTCTACTTGCCTTGGGGCTGTGTATAATGTTTCTCAGGGGTTGATCAGTTAATACTTCGATTTTGTGTGCTTGAAAGTATGGCCGTAACTTTTTTGAGGCCATTACCAAGGCCAGTGCAAACTTTTCAATTTTGGAATAGTTAAGTTCCGCTCCATGCAAAACCTTGCTCACATAATAGAGTGGCTTTTGAATTTTCTCCTCTTCCTTTATAAGGACAGCACTCAGGGCCTTTTCTGATATGACCAAATACAAGTATAAGATGTCCTCGGGGCTAGGCTTGGCCAACAACGGGGCTTTAGCCATATATTTCTTCAGTTCCTCAAAGGCCGTTTGACTTTCTTCTGTCCACACGAAATCTTTAACTTTTTTCAATGTCTTGAAGAAGGGTAGACATTTATCCCCAGACTTCGAGACAAACCTCCCCAGGGCAGCAACTCTTCGTGTCAATTTTTGGACGTCCCTTACTATTTTTGGAGGTTCCATATCGAGTATAGCCTTGATTTTGTCAGGATTGGCCTCAATCCCTCTTTTAGAGACCATCGTTCCTAGGAATTTTCCAGATCCCACGCCAAAGGCGCATTTTGCAGGGTTAAGCATCATATTGTGGTGCCGTAGCATTTCGAAAGCCTCTCGCAGGTGCTCAATATGATCGGCCTTATCGAGACTTTTGACTAGCATATCATCAACGTAGACCTCCATGGTTTTTCCAATGAGATGCTTGAAAATTTTGTTTACTAGTCTTTGATAAGTGGCCCCTGCATTCTTTAACCCAAAGGCCATATCGAGATAACAAAATACACCAAAGTCAGTGATGAAGGATACCTTAGCAATGTCATCCTCGTGCATCCGGATTTGATTGTATCCACTAAAGCCATCCATGAAGCTTAACATCTCATGTCCCGCCGTGGCATCTATGAGTGCATCAATCCTCGGGAGGGGGAAGCAATCCTTTGGGCATGCATCATTTAAATCAGTGAAGTCGACGCACATCCTCCACTTTCCATTGGATTTCCTGACCATTACAGGATTAGCAAGCCATTCGGGATATTGAATTTCTTTAATGAATCCAGCCTTCAAGAGCTTTTCCACCTCTTGCTTTATGGCTTCCTGCCTTTCTGGAGCAAAATTTCTCTTCTTCTGCTTCACCGTTTTTCGCTGTGGATCCACGTTGAGTTTATGAGTGATTAGTTCAGGGTTAATTCCCGGCATATCAGCGGCTGTCCAAGCAAATAAGTCTCCGTTTTCTTTCAAGAACTTTGTCAATTTTTCTTTCATAGGCTCTTCTAATGAGGCCCCAATGTAGGTTACTTTCTCTGGTTCTCCTGGAACTAAAGGAATTGGAACCAAGTCCTCAGCTGGTTTCCCCCTTTGTTCTTCGTTTTCTCTTGAGTCCATGTCCTCTATTGGTAGGACTTGCCCCCCGGCCCCATCGGGTCTCAGGGCTGCCACGTAGCAACTTCTCGCCATTTTCTGGTCTCCTTTCTCCTCCCCAACACCGTTTCTGGTGGGGAACTTGATTTTTAAGTGATAACTTGAGGCTACAGCCTTAAAAGCATGCAAACCTGTTCTTCCAAGGATGGCGTTGTATGTAGATGATGCTTTGACCACCAGAAAAGTTAGCATCTGAGTGACCTCTTTAGGTTCTCTTCCCACTGTCACGGGTAGTTGAATGGTTCCTTCTACTTTTGATTCCACTCCATTGAAGCCATAGATGGGAACATCCGAAAGGGTCAGCTGGGAATCGTTGTATCCCATTTTTACAAATGCATCATGGAACAAGATATCAACAGATGCTCCATTGTCTACCAGGACTCTCTTCACCTCTGAGTTGCCTATCAAAGGGGCAATAACGAGGGGTTCATCATGAGGAAACTTTACCCCTTCTAGGTCCGAGTCATCAAAAGATATAATCGCCTCCGTCCTAGCACGTTTAGGTGCTTCTCCTATGACTTGCATAACTTCTCTTGCGTATGCTTTTCTTGAATTCCTTGAAGTCCCCGCAGCAGTGAGTCCTCCGAAAATCATATTAATAACCGGCCCTCTAGGTTGAGGATTCCTATCTCGGCCATCATTATTTTTTCTGTTATCGCCGTGCCTATCATGACTCCCATCCTTGGTGTACTTGGAAAGTTTTCCTCTCCTGATAAGGAATTCGATTTCATCCTTCAATTGTCTGCAGTCATCCGTATTATGCCCGGTATCCCTATGAAATCGGCAGAACGCATTTTTGTTTCTTTTCTCAGGATCAGACTTTAAGGGTTTAGGCCATCTCAAGTCTCGATCTCTTTCAATATCCATAAGGATTTGACTTCGAGGTGCATTCAGCCTTGCATATTCAGCAAATTTCGGCCCAAAGTTATTTTTCTTAGGAGGGGATTCAGAATCCTTATCTGTCTTAGAGTACTTGTCTCGGGCGTCATATTCTTGATCACCCTTTTTCTTCTTGTTATTATTCCCATGTATAGCCACTGATATAGTGGTTTTCTTCATGCTTTCTTCTGCCTTGATGTATTTCCCTTCCCTGTCTTGGAGAAGAAGCATGTTCTCAGACGGGTGTTTGGCTAGAGATCTCTTGAAATAAGGATCAGTCGTCCCTTGTTGTAAGGCTATCATAGCCACCTTCTCGTCTAAGTCTGGGACTTTCAAGGCTTCCTTGGTGAAGCGGTTCAGGTAGTCCCTCAGGGATTCGTTCTTTCCTTGCTCCAGATTCATGAGAGAAGCCGAGCTTTTTTCGTGCACTCTTCTACTTATAAACTGGCTTATAAAGGCCTTACTGAGTTCTTTAAAGGACCCAATGGAGTTGGGAGGTAACCGGCTATACCATCGTTGAGCCATGCCCTCCAGAGTTTGGGGGAAAGCCCTGCACTTCACAGCATCATTGATAGGTTGTAATAGCAAAGCATTCGAGAAGGTTCTTACATGATTTGCTGGATCGCCTGCCTCATCATAAGTATTGATGGTGGGCATCTTGAATTTACTTGAGATATGAGCGTTCATGATCGTCTCGGTGAAGGGTGGCGTTGGATCATCAGGATCTCCGAGAGGCAGCAACTCAGTAGGATCAGCCCTTAAAGTTTCCATTCTTCTCCCTCGAGGGGTTCCATCCAGTTCTATGATGTCGGGGGCTTCACGCCTCGGGGCTGCCCTTGTGTGATGTCGACTTAAGTTTTTCTTCAACTCTTTGAGTTCAGCCTTATAGGAAGCAATTTTCTGTTCTAGTGTCCTACGGGACTGTGAACGTCGGCTTCCTATGGGTTCCTTGCAGGCCTTCTCCTCCTAGGATTAACAACAGTGCCTTCGGAGCTTTCATCATCAGTTGAGTATGGTCCTGAGAAATCATGGACTTCTTCTCTTCGCCCATAACTTTGTGGGGGTTCCAACCCTCGGATGTAAAGAGGGGGATAAGCTTGGGAGATTCCAAGCCTAGGTTGGGCGATAGTGCTACTAGGGATAATAACAGTGGAAATTTGTGCGTGAGGAGGAGCAGTAGCAATAAAAGGAGTTTGAGTTACCTGGGATAGAGGATTGGATCCATGGATGATTTCCTCAGGATTGGTAGAATGGACGATTTCACTGAACGGGCCAAGCCTTTGAGTGCCAGGACCTTGAGTTCCAGCATGAATAGTGGTGGTAACGGGTACCTCGGTGGTTTGAGTTTCATCAGGAGGAATCACAACGATCAGGTCTCCGGTGGTAGGGACGGTGTCTCCATCAGTTCTTCGTGTTCTTGCCATGGTTGATGTCTTCTTCCCACAGACGGCGCCAAATGTTATGGAACAAAATCTAGGATGTAGTTATTGCGATGTATATCGGAGCTTATCGAGCTTTAATGGCTGAGCTTGTGTTTCGTAGCTTGGTTCTACCTTCACAAGATGCCTACGTATCTCTGTTGTGTTTAGAGAATCAAGCCAAAACGTTGTTCTAATAATGAGGGGTTAGGCCCTTTATATAGACGTGGAAAGTCTAAGAATTAGAGTGGGTTTAGGAACCTTGATTGATAAGGTGTTTCCTAGAAGGATTCTGGATCCTTTGTAGAAGTAGTTTCCATGTAGGAATAGGTTTCCTTGTAGTTGGACATAATTAATTAGCTGTATACTTAGCTAATTAATTAATTACGGATTTATTAATTAATTAGGGTTTCAAGCCTTAATAATTGGGCCTCCTCTTTGGACCAGATTATGTACAATTAATGCCACATTAATTGTGTCTTTAGGGCTTATTTTTATCCCATATCAGAAGGGAAATAAAAACGCTATGTCAAAAAATATGACATAACAATATCCATCACTTTATTTTATTTAAAATATTATTATTTAATAGATTTTTGATAACAATACAAATTAATGGTGGTTGATCAAGTAACTAGCAAATTGATGAATTTTATTTATATTAATGGACCAATAACTAAGAAACTTCTACAGTACTAACTCCGTCAATCTATCTAGGGATTAACCAACTTTGTGCATATGCTATTATGGAACTGTGGTTTATCTATTTGGTATGGATTTTTTTGTTAGAGATGGAATCCCCATTTAAATTGCTAACAGAACTAAACCAACTTGTACTGGACCACACATTAATTGAAATTATTTGATTCATGTTTTTTGGGCTAAATGAGATCCGGATGAGTCTTAAAATCATGCATCTCGAAAAGCCCACTTAAAAAATGTGTACGAATCATTCATGAAATCTATTTTACTTGGATGCCCCATTTGTAAACTTGTAATTCTCCTGCAATATGTTACTATTATATAAACAATTTTATTTTATTTAGGAGAAAATGGATCTAAGATCATCCACAGGGAAATTTCTAAAATTAAGTATACTTTTAGTGTAAAACTAAAATGATAAATTTATAAATATTAATTCCACCTTTTCTATATTCATATAAATACCTTTTTTTGTCATTTAATTTTCTCTTAAATTCAGTTAGTACTCTTTAATTCTACGTTATTGGAGTATTTGCTTGTTCATATTTTTCTCGAATGTAATATTTTTGGAATGTATTCATTAGATAATAAAATCTTTCGTGAACGAAGGAAAAATACAATTGTCGCCGGACATGCAAGTTGTCAAAACAAATTTAAATAATAGTATGATTCTTTGATAGTGAATAAATTTTAACGCGTCTTTACCGGAGTACCTAACTCCTATGTTGTATATATATTTTAGTCTCCTCTTAATATAGTACTGCAATCACACATGAAAGGGTTAAGAAATCACGAGATGATTGCAAAATAAGCTACGACTGCATGGAGATCACGTTAACAAATTAAACATATAGATTAATACGCTAATGAAAATCAGAACAATTGTTAGACTTGTAATATTATGGTGAATTTGTTGTAATATTGTCACTAGACCTGCTAAAATGGGTACGAAGAACCGAACTGAAATTCATGGAATCGAATCCAATTTTATATTCGAAATTACATAATCCAATAAATAACTGAAACCGATTTGATCCAAACAGAAAATTTAACCAAAAATAATTAATATAAAAATAATGACTTGAAACCGATTAGAACCGAATACACAATCATCTGAACCGAATATGAATCGAAATACAAGATTTGATTCAATACAAATACGAATTACATCGAATTAAAAAAGAGATAAATTAAATTTTAATCTAATTTTTTATTGATATTTTAATGATTCATATTTTTATTAACTAAATCAATCTATTCTTAAGTAAAATATATATATATATATATATATAATAATTTTATATCAAAAAATTAAAATGGGTATACAATCAAAATTTTAAAAACTTATGTTATTTTATATTATAACTAATATATTTAATAATAAGATGATTTTTTAAAGTTTCACAAATTAAAAAACCGAAGGAGAAAGATAATGATTAAGTTATTACTTCAACAAACGTATTTAATGACTTTTATTTTAATTTTACTATAATTAAAAAGTAATTCAAATTTAATTCAGGTTGTATTTTTTCGATCCGAAATTATTTGAACCGAATTTAATCTGAACCAAACTTAATCTGGTTTTGATCCGAAATTTAACCAATTTTAATCCAAACTAGATCCGATCCGAATCTGATCCAATCCGAACCGTACTCCAAATATATTAGAACTGAAAATTAATCCGATCCGAATGAATCTGATCCAAAACCGATCCAGTTATCCGAATTGAGAGGTTTAATTGTCACCCATGTTTCCGTTGACATGATTTCATTTTTATTATAGAATTGATCTTAAAATATGGATCGTAGATACAAGTGTTGTATTTAGTTGAAAAAATGAAGTGAAGTAAGATGAATAAAAATAAAATGAAATAATGAATATATAAAGAAAGATTTGGAAAAAAAATGTTTACTATGATGAGAGACGGATTAAAACGAGTACAGTTAAGAATATATCATTTCTTTTTAAATTGATGAATTTGATGTTTGTTTAAATGATTAGGATTTAAATAGAGGAAAGAATAAAAATTTAAAATATTTAATTTAATTTAAAACATTTTCGTGTCTTTCAATTTCATTAAATTCAAATCGAAGGCTACTAAAGTTAGTTAATTAATATCATTTTCTTGAATTTTTCATCTTATATCGAGTTTTTTGAGGATATATACATGCACAACGAGTGCCAATAAGAGCCTTTAGAAAAACTAACAAATTTTTTGCATTAAATATAAATATAACGAATATAAATATATACGTACACACAATGATTTGGAAGTAGATCCTGTTGTGCATATCTCACTCGAGAAATAATTATACTAGCTACTAGCTAGTGGGATTTACTCTATAGACAAGAGTAAACGAAAAACGGACATATATATATATTCACCGACTCAAAAAAGTCAAATTAGAGCATGAAAATACGACAAACTACATTTGACATTTCGAACGGATAACTCATAACCTGTATAACCTATATTCTAACATAGATGTAGAGATAATTGTTGGCTGGCTAGCTAGCTTCGTGTAATTTTAAATTATTCAAACCCGATTTTACCCCTACGATTGACATTGTTTTCTACCTACCAAAGACTTTGAAAAGATCGATCATGCATTAACCCTATAAATAGAGGCCTTAAGTTGGTCAAAAGTATAACAAATTCAAGGAGCTACAAAAGATGGGTAAAGGGTGCAAAATGGGGTCTCTAGCTGTATATTTACTTGTAGTAGTATTGGTGTGTCTCAATTTGACATCACAAACAGCAGCAAAGACTCGCCGTGCTCCCCCACCACCCAAACAATCTCCAACTCTTTTTCACTCTCCTCCACCACCAAGACCGGTGCTATCTCCTCCTCCACCACCACCTCCTGTCTATTCTCCGCCACCGCCACCGCCTCCTTCGCTGCACTCACTCCCACCACCATATCATCATCGCTCACCGCGCCATCCCTTTCATTCTCCACCACCAGTACATCACTACAAATACAAGTCTCCACCACCACCACCTAAACATTATCCCGCACCCGTACATCATTACAAGTACGAGTCTCCGCCACCACCGCCAACTTATTCTCCTCCTCCTCCACCACCGAAGCATCATTATTACTACAGCTCACCTCCACCTCACCACTACTAAGAAAGCAGTGTAATTGTTTTATGGGATAAATGATCATGCAATTGTTTTCTGGCATGACATCTCTTATTTCGATTTTGTACCCTATAACCATATTTGTTTTGTACAATCAATAAATTTTTGTTATGTCACCCGTATTATATTGTCAAGTGGATTTTTATATATAATATATAGTAATGGCATTAGTGATGGTATTGTTATATATTGTATGTATAATTAATACTTCATTTACCAGTTTTACTAGCTAGTATAGCTAAGTAATCTCTGTGCTTCTAAGCTCACAGTCTCATGTATTAATTTATCATAAATTATAAATTCAACCGAACTAAAGAATCTTTTATTATAAATCTTAACTTGGTATATATTGAAGTCCACGCTATACTTTCATCAACTTGGAGTACGTATCATATATATATATGTGTGTGTGAAAGAATTAAGATATATATAATTCAGTAAAATTATATATATTCAAAAAACTTGTGTAATGAAAATTATTGTAAAATTACGAAATTGAAAATGTAAATTAATAAATGTCACATTAAATAATAATTATATTAATAACAAACATTTTAAAACATAAACCCTTACTTCAAGGTACATAATCCTAAAATAAGCAATGCAAGATTAATTAGATTCACAACTTAAAATTATGTCTTTTAAGTAAAGTGTATGTATGCACTATACTAACTTAATATGATTATTCTCTCTGATTCTAGAAAATGGTCATCTCGCTTCTAAGACTACTTTTTATAATCATAAAAAGAATTTGAGGGATTATAATTATCAAAATTTGAAGAATTAAAATATATGTGAGACTATGAAATTATTCAATGCTTCACAAAATATATTACTAATAGATGAATGTGGTGGTTCTTCCACCTAAAATCAAACGATAACCAAAGTCATCCGATTTCTAAAATTAAAAATTAAAATTAAACCAAATTTATTGGTGATATTTAGCTTTTTTAATTATGGTTTCGGTGTAAAATGATGTTTCAGTTTAAAATTTTAACAATAATTTTAACAATATATTAAAATAAATATATAAGATATAAATGTATAAATAATTTTAGGAACTTTATTCTCTATTATAATTTGGCTCAATTTTTTGTTTAATTTAATTTCTAATTTGTTTGATTTTATTGGGTATAATTTGTTGCAATTTTTTATTTAATTTTGAATTTTAATTTGGTTTATACTTATCCCTAGCTACCAGCTGTGCAGTATTATTGTAATATACGTACACTGGTTATACAGATCGTTAGGAATGCAAACACTGATGATTGTCAGAGAATACTAAACAGAGTTTATGCTGACGTCATCAGAGTTTAAGGAAGCTGTCGGTCAGAGTTTACTCTATCAGAGAATACTCAATTAGAGTTTACTCTAACTGAGAATACTCAAATCAGAGAATGACAGATCGACAGAGTTTAGCTTCAGAGTCTACCAGAAAAGGAAACAGACAAATCAGAGTCTGATTTGGATAGTAAGAAGGAATTCAAGTGCAAGTCTAATTACCTTATTAAAGCTATTCTTATCATAATCTGTTTTGTAATTGTATTTGTAGCTGTGTCTATATAAACACAGAGATAGGTTATAATTCAATGAGGAATTCATTAAGCAATAGTTATATAATCTAGCAGCTCTTAAGAACATTATTTTTCTTGAGAGAGTTTTGTATTCGAGATCATTAATAATACAAAACAGTATTCCATTCTATATACTTGTGTTCATAATTGATTATTCTGGGAAACAATTGGTATCAGAGCAGGCAGTTAATTACGACTTAAAAAGATCAAATAATCATGTCTGGTAACAAGTATGAAAGCATCAGGATCCCTATATTGAAGAAGGCTGAATATCCTACATGGAGGGTGAAGATGATGATGTTCTTGGAAGCAACTGATCCTGATTATTTGGACAGAATTCATACAGGACAGTATCTACCAACCAAACTAGAGCCATCTACGATTGTGGAAGGAAGACAAATCCCTGAGTATTACACCTTAAAGGACAAGAAAGAATGGACCAATGAAGAAAAACAGGAAGTCTTGAAAGATGCAAAGGTAAGAAATATTTTGCATAATAGTCTTGACTCTGTAATGTCCAACAGGGTAATAGCATGCAAAACTGCCAAAGAAATCTGGGATACACTGGAGGTTCAATGTCAAGGAACCAAGGAGATAAAGAAAAATAGAAGATCTGTTCTAATCCAAGAGTATGAATACTTTGAGGCTAAGCAGAATGAGTCCCTCACAGATATTTATGATAGATTTCTAACTCTGTTGAATAACTTGGCTTTGGTGGATAAAGTATATGACAATGAAGATTCAAACACCAAATTTCTGAGGGCTCTTCCAGAAGAATGGGATCTGCAGACATCCTTGATCAGAGACATTGCTGATTTGGATGAGATGTCATTAGATGAAGTTTATGGCAAATTGAAAACTCATGATCTGGAGTTACAGCAAAGAAGAAACAGAAAAAGTAGCAAGGCAAAATCTATTGCTTTGAATGTTGAGGCCCAGATTGAAGAACCTACAGAAAAAGTCCTTAAAGCCTCAATAAGAAAAGGAAAAGCTGTAATCAAAGAAAGCAGTGAATCAGAGTTTGAGGCAAACTCTGATGAAAACTCTGATGAAAACTCTGATAATTCTTCAGACTCTGACATGATGGAGATGTTTGCTATGTTTGTCAAAAGCTTCAAGAAATACAAAAAAATTAAGAAGCAAGGAAACTATCAGAAGAAGCATAGTGAGTTAGACAAGAAAGAAAGATTCAGAAAAAGAGAAGATAGAGATGGAAAATCAAAAACTCTTGATAAATCAAAAGTCAAGTGTTACAAGTGCAACAAGATGGGACATTTTGCTACTGAGTGCAGAAGCAAGGAATCTGGGAAAGCTCTCATCATATCAAAGAAAGATTGGATGGATTCCTCAGACTCAGAAGAAGAAACTAACTATGCTCTCATAGCAAACTCTGATTCTCCCATCTTAAACTATGAAAAGGTACCAAACTCTGTTTTCACTTTTGATACTGAAGATATTCATGAATTAAAATCTTTCCTAAGAAACTTGCATGTTAGCTTCAAATCTCAGTCTGTTGAAAATGAAAGATTAAAATCTGAAATACAAACTTTAACTGCTAGGAACAACATACTTGAATCTGAAAAATCTGATATGTTAAACATTAAGAAAGACCTTGATAATGCTATTCACATGCAAACTCAGTTGGAAATACAAGTCACATATTTGAAAACTGAGATAGCTAAGGAAAAAGAGACCTTCAGAGTTTGGACAAACTCTGGTAAAAAGGTCCAACAAATACTTTCTGAAAAGAATTGGACATCTGCCCTAGGTTATGAATCTGATAAAGAATTTCACACTAATTCACACACAAAAGGAACATTGACTAAACCTGTGAAGTTTGTTAGAGCTAGTGATTATAAGAAAACTCTCCCTGAATGCTCTAAAAACAATGGTGTGCCAGATTCTAAAAAGATAAATATAGGATTACTTTCACAGAAGTAACTTAAAGAAAAGTTGAAGGCAGACACTAATAAAACTAAAAAGGTGAAAAGAAATAGGAATGGTAAAGTAGGAATTACTAAGGAGAATAACTACATGAATATCCCTGATGCTCCTAGGAAAACCTGTTTTACTTGTGGTAACTCTAATCACCTTGCTATTGACTGCAAACAAAAGAAAAAGAAAGAACCTGAAAAACCTAGGTTTGAGGCTAGAAAACAAACAAGATCAAATCCCTGTTTTCACTGTGGTAGTTTATGGCATTCTATTTAATAATGCAAAGATTATCATAATTTGTATTACAATTCTTACAAACCACAACCTCAAATGAGTAATTCTCCAAAACATACTGTCAAGCAAAAATATGTGATAAAGACTGATAAAAGGAGTGTAAACTCTGACAGTACAAACTCTGTAAATGCTAACTCTGATCATATAAACTCTGTTAACACAAACTCTGACAAAAGAACTTCTGCTGCAAAAGTTAACAAGTTTTCAAAGAAAGGACCCAAACTAGTTTGGGTCCCCATAACTACTAATTAAATTGCATTTACTGATTGCAGGGAAACAGGAAGAACATTCTAGTGATTGATAGTGGATATTCTGCACATATAACTGGAAATAAATCCCTGCTTTCAGAGTTTGAGGAGAAAGCTGGCCCAGCAGTATCTTATGGAGATGGCAACATAGGAAGAACACTGGGATATGGCAACATAGTGATTGGAAATGTCATCATTGAGAAAGTAGCTCTGGTTGAAGGACTCAAACATAATCTGCTAAGTGTGAGTCAAATGACAGACAGAGATTATTCTGTGGAATTTCATGGAACTCATTGTGAAGTGAAAAGCAAGAAAAATGGAAAAATAGTTCTTATTGGCCACAGACATAACAATTTATTTGAAGCTAGCTTGGATATTAATTCTAATGGTTCCTTAACATGTCTACTTGGAAAGGCATCACCAATGGAAAGCTGGAATTGGCACAAAAAGTTGTGTCACCTGAACTTTGGAAACATTAATGAATTGATAAAGAAGGACCTAGTTAGAGGTCTTCCAAAAGTTCAATTTCATCCTGATGGACTCTGTGATTCATGTCAAAAGGTCAAACAAAAGAAGACATCTTTCAAGAGCAAAACTGAAAATTCAATTGATCAACCTTTTCATCTATTGCATCTTGACTTATTTGGTCCAGTAAATATCATGTCCATTGGAAAGAAGAAATACACTCTGGTAATAGTTGATGATTTCACTAGATTTACTTGGGTGTACTTTTTGCACAAGAAGGATGAAACTGCAGAAACAATCATTGATCATATTGCAATGATTGAGAATGGATCAACTCACAAAGTAAAGAATTTAAGGAGTGACAATGGAACAGAGTTTAAGAACTCAACAATGTAGGAATTCTGCTCAACAAAAGGTATTACTCAACAATTCTCAGCACCTGGCACACCTCAACAAAATGGTGTAGTTGAAAGAAAGAACAGAACTTTAATAGAAGCTGCTAGAACAATGCTAGATGGAGCAATGCTACCTACTTATTTTTGGGCAGAAGCCGTGAACACTGCATGCATTACTCAGAATTGTTCTTTAATAAACAAACATGGAATGACTCCATATGAATATTTGAAAGGAAGAAAGCCAAATGTCAAGTACTTTCACATCTTTGGATGCAAGTGTTTTATTCTCAAAACACATCCTGAACAATTGAAGAAGTTTGAACTTAAAGCAGATGAAGGAATTTTTATTGGATATGCAACAACTTCTAAAACCTCTTCAAGGGCATTCAAAATATTCAATTTAAGGACAAGGCCAGTCATGGAATCAATTAATGTCTCTTTTGATGAAGGGAAGATAGCTGGGTTACATGATAAAGATGCATAAGAAACTCTAAGATTTGAGAATGAACTCCAGAAAATAAACTCTGTTCAACTAAACTCTGGTAAGGTAATCTCTGATTCTTTAAACTCTGATTCAGAATTGATTGAAATAGAAATTGAAGATTCTGCACATGTTGAGGGGGAGCAACATCAATCCAGTAATAACATTGGAGATCAAAACACAGTAATTGAAATATCAGAGTCTGACCAAACTCTGAACAACACAAACTCTGAAACTCTAAACTCTGATCATTCAAATTCTGAGACCACAAAGTCTGAGACCTCAATCTCTGATAACTCAAACTCTGAGTACCTAAACTCTGAGTCATCAAACACTGATGGAAGCACATCTTCAGGGGGAGGATCAGCATTTACAGAAGGATCATTATATGAAGGCACAGATCATGGAGGAGCATCTAGTTCAAGGAACTTTCCACATCCAAGGAAATGGACCAAAGATCACACAACTGATTTAATTATAGGTGATCCGGAAAGTGGGATAAAAACAAGAAAAGCTACTCAGAATGAATGTCTATTTCATAGTTTTCTTTCACAAACAGAACCAAAGAAGGTTGAAGATGCTTTAAAAGATGCAGATTGGATTACTGCAATGCAGGAAGAATTGAATGAGTTTGAAAGGAATGAAGTTTGGACCTTAGTTCCAAGGCCAAAGAATAGATCTATTGTTGGCACAAAAAGGGGGTTTCAGAAACAAGACAGACTCTGATGGAATAATTACAAGAAACAAAGCAAGACTGGTGGCCAAAGGTTATTCTCAACAGGAGGGGATCGATTATGATGAAACCTATGCACCTGTAGCTAGACTTGAGGCAATCAGAATTTTTCTTGCTTATGCTGCTCATAAGAAATTCAAGGTCTACCAGATGGATGTTAAAAGTGCATTTTTAAATGGTGAACTTGAAGAAGAAGTCTATGTTGAACAACCACCTGGCTTTGTCAATACAAAATATCCAAATCATGTCTACAGACTGGATAAAGCTCTATATGGACTAAAGCAAGCACCAAGGGCCTGGTATGAAACTCTGGCTCTATTCTTACTTGAAAATGGTTTCACTAGAGGAACAATTGATAAAACCTTGTTTTATAGAACTCAAGGTAAGGATTTATTATTGGTTCAAATATATATTGATGATATTATATTTGGTTCCACTAATGAGAAATTCTGTGAAAGATTTTCAAAGCTAATGCAGTCCAGGTATCCAATGAGTATGATGGGAGAATTGAGTTATTTTCTAGGTTTACAAGTGAAACAGACTGAAGAAGGTATTTTCATTAATCAGTCTAAATATACAAAGAATCTACTCACTAAATTTCAAATGCAAGATTCTGCATCTGCTACAACTCCCATGGCTACTGCAATAAAACTTGATCAAGACACTGGAGAACCTGTTGATATTACAGCATACAGAGGAATGATTGGTTCTCTACTTTATTTGACTGCAAGTAGACCAGACATCATGTTTGCCACATGTCTGTGTGCTAGATTTCAAGCAAATCCAAGAGCACCTCATTTAATTGCTGTGAAAAGAATTTTCAGATATCTTAAGGGCACTGCTTATCTTGGCTTATGGTATCCTAGGGAGTCTGATTTCAAATTGATAGGCTATTCAGATGCTGACTTTGCAGGATGCAAGATTGACAGGAAAAGCACAAGTGGCAGTTGTCAATTTTTAGGTGGAAGACTTGTGTCATGGCAAAGCAAAAAGCAGAAATCCATTTCAACATCAACTGCAGAGGCTGAATATATAGCTGCTGGAAGCTGCTGTGCACAGATCTTATGGATGAAAAATCAATTGTTAGACTATGGTTTGAAATTTTCAAAAATTCCTATTTATTGTGATAACCAAAGTGCTATTGCAATGACAGGAAATCCAGTCCAGCATTCTCTGACAAAACACATCAGTATCAGATATCACTTCATAAGGGAACATATGGAGGAAGGAACAATTGAATTACATTTTGTTCCCACAGATCAACAATTAGCAGATATATTCACTAAGCCCTTGCCTGAAGCAACATTTAACAGACTGGTTTCTGAATTAGGGATGGTGACAAGTGGCTCAACTTAGCAAGTTTCAGACACTCAGAGTATAGGTCAGAGTATGGGGTAAACTCTGATTAAAATGGAACAAACTCTGATCATTGAAGCATCTAATCTCTGATCACAAGTTATCAGTGTTTATGGTAAACTCTGTCAGAGTATGTGGTAAACTCTGACAGTACATACTAAACTCTGACTCATATAAACTCTGATTTGTAGACTCTGATTAAGTGGTAAATTCTGAGATCATATTTATGACATCATATTTCATTTTGTAACATCATAATTATTAATCTCTTACTAGACTTGTAATAAGGCGCGTGTATCTCACGAATGACGGTTCCTATTATTACACAGCACACGTACACTTGCTGTATTTTGATACTTGGTCTACTCATTACTGCTCAAATTATTTTTTGCCACGTGTCCCACTAAAGGGTATATGCAATTGAGAGGGAATAGTTTAATTCATTTTGTTTCACTGTGAATTATTCATCTACATCATTTATTCTATCTTTCTCTCTCGTATTCTCAAACCCTAATTGTTATTCACACTTCATATCTCAAAACTTCAATGGCGTCTAAGGGTATTACTTTTTAGACCTATTCTTTTGCTGCAACAAACTTCATCTCTCTTCTATCTAAGGATGAAGCACCTCAGGATTTTCATGTGATCCAGGATTTTCTGCAGAACAGTTATATTGGGTACGCACTTCAGGAACCCACGAACTTCTCCGCTCAATCTCTGCTCAAAATCTGGTCAACTGCAAAGTTTAATAATGCTAATGATAATGAGGAGCCGATAATAACATTTCAATGCAATGGCAAGTATTCCATTACTCCTGCTGTGGTGAGACAAGCTCTTCATATTCCAGAAGTGGCTGAGTATGATGATTTTGTTGGAGATGATCAAATCAAGGAATTTTTCAACGCAATAGGCTATGGAGGTAGCCTATCTAAACTGGGAAGTTTAACAAGACCATATTTAAGAAGAGAATGGAGTTTCTTCTTCGACTACATTACAAGGGCTTTCACTGCCAAATGCACAAATTTTGATGCTATTCCGCAGTTGTCTTAACAGATTGGGTATTCTCTGACCCATAATCTCAATTTTAACTTTCCCTATTTGATTATTCGACAATTAGCTAATAAGATTAATTTGCTAGATACTTTGCTAGATTTTTACAATTAATTTTTAATGTTTTATTACCTGATATTAAGTTTGAGGATGATCAGACTTTAATTAGCTTTAGCATGAATAAAAGAATATTTGCTGATCTATCAAGAAACGATGCAAAGAAGGCTGAAGGTAAACTTTCTAATCTATTTTATCCTACATGGGTCAGGCTTCTCTTACATCAGAGAATGCCTACTGTGTATGGGAGGGAGTTTTTGTCAGTGACTACGAATCAGAGTTTAGCAATCTCTGATTCTAACCCAAGTCAAAATATGAACACTGATTCCCAAACACATTTGCCAACCTCTACAGTCTCCCAAAAGACTGTAGTTGAAAAACACACCTCTCAACAGCATGGCCAAAGCAAAAAGAAAGGGAAATCAGTGAAAGCATCTTCTCCTAAAAAGAGAAAATTGATTGATGAAAGTACTGATTCTGATGATGGATTCGTTTTTGCTAAAAGAACGACAGTTGAACAGGTTTCTCAGACTTCTCCTCAGAAAGAAACAGTTCTTCCAATTCCTGAGAAGAAGAAGAAGAAAAGAAGATTAGTCAAGATTGTAAACTCTGAGGCTGCAAAGATTGAAGGGATAAACTCTGATGCAGCTATAAACTCTGACGCTCAAATCTCTGATCGGCCAAACTCTGAAAGATCTTTCAACACTAAAGTGATAAACTCTGAGCAATTGATAAACTCTGATGAGTTAATAAAATCTAGTGAAGCTGCTCCAGTTCCAGTATTTGATTCTCCCACAAAGTCACCAAAGCAGATTATAAAGGAGATATCCTATGAAAGAGCAAGGGAATTGGCTGAACAAGTAAGAAATGAAAGGGCAGCACGAAAATCGAAATCATCTTCAGCATCTCCAAGTTCGAAACATTTTGCTAGACTGAAGAAGAAGTTTGTCACTTTTGGCCAAGACACACAAGAACCTACTTCTCAAAGTGAGGTAGCAGTCATTCAAGGGCCAGGCACACAAGAACCTGTTGATCAAAGTTCAACAGAAGCCACAATTCCAGCAAGTGAAGCCAGCATTGATCAGGGGTACAATCCACAAGAACCTTCAGCTCAAAGGGTTGAAGAAGTTGTCAAGGCCCCAGCCACACAAGAACCATCCAATCAAAGTTTGGATGCAGGCACCCACACAAATTTAGAAGATCTTGCTATTGCTGATGCTGAAGGCCAATCTCTGGCAGAGTCAAGCCCACAAGAACCTTCACCTCAAAGTGGTGAAGCAGCTGCTGATATGACTCAGGTCCCACAAGAACCAATCATTCATATTATGATTGCAGACCAAGATTCTCCCATTCAACAGACAAATTCTGCTGAAGATCCAAAGGCAAACTCTAATGATCTTTGTGAGAAATCACTTTCTACACTACCTATGGAGACTGCAACTACAAATGCTCAAGGTATAAACTCTGACTCTACTTCAGAATTTACATTCTCTGATTGTATCAGTTCAGAATTTATATTTCCTACGTTTACTGCTGGGATGATCATGGATAGTCCTGAAAAGGATACCCCTATTCATGTGACTACAAATATCCTTTCTCAGCCACCTCTTATTTCTGTAGGACATTGTGTGTTGAGCCTTTCCAGTGAGTCTGAGGTAAAATGTGTGAAAAACAGAATAAATGAGAGGCAGACACAGGATCTGGCAAAAGGAGAGGTAGAATTGAGAAAGGAGTTAGTTACTTCTAGTGAGCAAAATCTAACTATTAAAAGTTATGATATGTGTGATGTGAGAAGTAATGAGATTACTTTAAAAAATCAGAGTGATTTAGGTTGTTCTGTTACTTTTGCAGGTACTCAGAGTTTACCTGTATCAAACTCTGATGCTGTGCCAAACTCTGTTGAGGTTTCAAACTCTGATGGGATGGACATAGACTCTGATGATGTGATTTTTGCTGATGAAGAAGTCACAGATCTATCCATTCCCTACATTCAAAGATATAACACCAAGAGATGGCCTATTAATGCACATGATGCTCATGAAAGATTAGGGATGGAGTATCCTGATTACATGGTGGTGGAAGCTCTTAAAGGACGTATTGAAGCTGATCTTGATGCAGAGGGTATCCGAAGGGATTTCAGTTTCCAAGCAAAGTCATCTGCTGACGATTTTCTTTCTTCTCACAGGCAATCCATTTGGGATTCTTCTTGGAAGATTCCTGAGAGAGAGATTTCTTGGCCTCATGTTCTTGACTTAATCAGTAAAGCTGACAAAGAAATTTCTTCTGGAGAATTGAAGACAATCTTGAATGCCTCTACTATTATGTCCAAAGGCCTTCACCATGAAGTTTTTGATCTAAAGGCATCTGTCACCAAGCATTCTGTTCTTCTCGGAACTGCTGTTTCCACTTCTCAACATTATCTGGAAGCAAAACTTCTTTCTGTCTCCACTAAACAGGATGCATTGGAAGCTAAAGTGACTCATCTTTCTAATTCTGTTAGTTCTATGCAGGGCATGTTACATACAATTATCGAGCTTCTTACTGTTAAAACAGGGCATGATGTTAGAAAGGGGGAGAAGGGTTCAGCAGACAAATGCAAGGAGGATGCAATTTTAAACACTGACAAACCTAATGATGCAGATCAAGGGAGTCATAAGGATGGGAAGCAAACTCTGATTGAACAAACTCTGATGACATCAAAGACTGAAATAAACTCTGATAAGAAAACTCTGATAGATGCTGATTTAGAATTAGCAAAGAAACTTGAAGATGAAGATAAGCCAGAGAAGATTGAAGAACAAAACTTGAAGGATGCTGAACTGGCAAAGAAAATGTTTGAAGAAGAACATCCAGGAATGGATCCAGTTGCAGTAGAAGCTGAATTGAAGAAATCTGGAGCTGTTAGTGCTCAAGTTCAGAAAAAGAAGAGAAGTGTAAAGAAAGGTCCAATTCAGAAAAAGGTACCTACTCAACAGAAGAAACCAGAATCCAAGCCTATTCAAATCAAACCTATTGAAACTCTCAAACCAGTTGCTCAATCAAGACCAGTTTCAGAAATTCAAACAAGATCATCTTCTAGAATTCAATCAAAAGCTCCAGCTAAGCCAAAGAAACCTTTCACTATGTCTGGAACAATTTTTCTTCCAGGTGGTTCAAGTTTTGATGATGAGGAAGAAGAACAACAACAATCTCTGATAAGAAAGAAAAGGTCTGATCCTTTGTGGACAAAAACTCAAACTCTGACTCTCAATGCCAGACTTGGAAAAAATAAAGGTGGTATTGGTGATACACATGCTAAGGTCTACAGAGGTGAAGCAAACATCTTCAGAGATCCTTATTCACTGAAAGATAAACCTGAAGAAGAGCTGTCTCAAGAACATTTGGATAAATTAATCTCTGTGAATGTGGTGAAGGATATCTTTGATGGTGCTCAAGCTAAAGAAAAGCTCATTTATTTTTTAGAAGATGGGAGAGTTTTGAAGATTGCTGAAGAAAGTCTGATTGATAAAGCATCTAAAGAACTTGAACATGTTCTATATCTGCTCAATGATGAAAATGAAGCAACTTCTAGGTGGAGGAAGATTGCTGAAAGAATAATAGCTGAGAAGAAGAAGAGTGAAAGGTTGTTGATGATAAACACTAAAGAATATGAGCCTGGATATATACTTGAAGATGGAACAGAAAGAGCAATGAAAAAAGGGGATGCAAAGGTCAAAATGGTGTTAGGAATTCCTACACTAATCTTAAATCCTGATGGAATGAAGACCTGTTGCATTGCCTTAGATGAAAGTTTGAAGAGGTCATCAATTTATGCTCTAAGGGCTGCAATAATTCAAATAGATGATTCTTCTGAGAACATGAGGGAATTGAAGGAGAAGCTTGTTGATTTATTGAAAGATGCTGAAGAAAAGCTTCTAAGTCAATTTCTGAAAGAGGACTTCTCTTACAGAAGAATCTGAGACTAAAAAGGGTAAACAAACTCTGATGCATTTGTCTTGTATTTCTGACATCATAAGTGAAATTTATGTTTTAATTCTTAAAGCATAAATTGGGGGAGATTGTTAGGAATGCAAACACTGATGATTGTCAAAGAATACTAAACAGAGTTTATGCTGACGTCATCAGAGTTTAAGGAAGCTGTCGGTCAGAGTTTACTCTATCAGAGAATACTCAATCAGAGAATGATAGATCGACAGAGTTTAGCTTCAGAGTCTACCAGAAAAGGAAACAGACAAATCAGAGTCTGATTTGGATAGTAAGAAGGAATTCAAGTGCAAGTCTAATTACCTTATTAAAGCTATTCTTATCATAATCTGTTTTGTAATTGTATTTGTAGCTGTGTCTATATAAACACAGAGATAGGTTATAATTCAATGAGGAATTCATTAAGCAATAGTTATATAATCTAGCAGCTCTTAAGAACATTATTTTTCTTGATAGAGTTTTGTATTCGAGATCATTAATAATACAAAACAGTATTCCATTCTATATACTTGTGTTCATAATTGATTATTCTGGGAAACACAGATCTTGTGATCAGTTATTGTAATATGTTGTTAATGTGTATGGAATTATTGATCTTTGCTAATAATTCGTATATATAAGATCTTTTTTAAACTTTTATTATGTATAAAATATAAGTAACTCTAAATATATAATTAGAAACTATTCATATATTCTGAAATTAATTGTCTTATTTAATTGTTTGTAATTATTTTAATCAGATTATAACTAAAAATTATTTTTAATTTTTCATAATATTAACTAACTAAAATTAAATTTTAAAATAAATTATATGTATATATACACATATTTTAACATATGGCTATACAAGTGAAACCAGTTGTTTTGTTTTAGAGAAATTTCAAGGGGCAACCCTTTTTTTTTAGTAATTATAAGCTGTAACCTGATCATAATGAATGACGATGGTTTTCTATCAAATTATAGTAACAAAATTTGCAAGAATTGAGAAATATAACATGAGGGTTTTTTCTTCAAATTAAAAAAATAGATTAATTAACATTAATAAGGGCAGATATTGTCACGGGGCCATGTATTTCCTTAAAAAAAGATATTTTAATTTTACCACAAAAAGTTCCATAAAGATGTAAGATTGGCTGCATAAAAATTAAGAATATAATAATTTTTATTTAAAATTTACGAGATGTCCTGATCAGCCCTAGCTAGGATTTTTTTTCCCCTTTAAACCTATATAAATAAGCTAGTGCAATATATTAGTAACATTTAACATGCAACAAGACAAAGTTTAAAAAAAATAACATACGACTATACAAGAAGTCAAGAAGTCAAAGTTTTGATAAAAAAAAGAAGAAGAAGTCAAGAAGTCAAACATATACAATGTAAACACATTTTTTAACATTTCATCCGTATACCGTGTATATACATCATGTCAATTCTAACACAAGATGCAGATAGTTAATTAGCTTCATATATAGTTAATTCATTATTAAGCCTATAAATAGCAGTGTTCTAAAAAGCGTTAAGCGGGTCTAAACGGTCGTGTCACCTTCTAGCACTTAATCGGTTAAGCGCCCGCTTAATCGGATTTCAAAGCGGACCATTAAGCAGATTATAAATTAATCTATTTTTTAATATATAATAATAATAATAATACTAATAATAATAATAATATATACACTAAAAATTAGGTTTTTCCAAGTATAAAACATATACCATCCTTCATGATCAGAATCATAAAATGCAAAGTCTTCATTACACTCTGCTTCATCTTCCGATTGAAAATTGTCTTCATCAAGTTCTCTTACTATTCTAGTAGCAGTTGCAGAAAACAACACATTTCCAGTTTCACCACCGATATCTTCCTCAGCAATTGTAGAAGTTGTGGATAGGTCATCATCATCATCATCATTTCCTCCTTCTACTATCCATCCTTGTGCCATACTAGCATCACTGGTAAGTAGAACATCACATTTATCTTTCATCTTTTTCTTCTTGTTGACAAGTTTGGAATTGAACTGGACATAAACTAAATGGCTCAACCTCTCTGAATCTAGCCTATTTCTCTTTTTTGTATGTATCTACAAAAAACATAAATGAATATGCAACAAGTTACAAATATTAAAGATACCAAAAACTAGAAAATAAGCAACAAGAATAAGAAATTTACCCCCTCAAAAGCACTCCAATTTCTTTCGCACCCGGATGAACTTGAAGTCAGCGATAGTATCTTGATGGCCATCATTTATAAATTTGGTGTTTTTGCACCGTAATTAGACCACCATCCAACTAGAAAATAATCACAAATTCAAATATATAATTAAACCATGAAGTAAAAAATGCATATAATGAGAAAGAATCAAAGAAATAACCGGTCTTACCAACATCAAAATTTTCATCATTAGTCATTCTTCCCATTATAGCCATTTTTTTTTTTTGAAAACATTCCTTCCATATTTTTGTACTTCAACAACTCTGAGTTGCATACCAAATTTTGGATGCCAAAATCATTTGGAAAGAAGGTCTCAATACATGTCAGAATGGCAGCCATACAAGCAGGATCCTTTTTTGCTTCATCATCTCTATAATAATAATAAGGATTCAACAAGTAGCCGACTAAATGTAATGGGCTATCAAGTCGATCTCTGGCCTTCGATTCTATAATGTTAATTAAGGCCTCATATAATGTAAAGTCACCCTTACAGATTTTTTTAATTTCATTTTTGGCATCTTTTAGTTCACCGTACACAAATCCCATAGATGGACACAACTCACCATCAACTAGCCTAAGAACCTTAACTAATGGTCTGAAAATCTCTACACAAAGTACAAGATTAGTCCAAAATGATTGATTGACAATAGTAGTATAAGCTTTTATACCTTTTGGACTGTTAGAGAAAGAGCGACTACTCCATTCTTCTGAAGAAAATATGAACTTTAATTTTTCTTTCTTCTCCAGTATACTCTGCATGGTTAAAAATGAACTCGCAAATCGTGTTACTCCAGGTTTGACAATATCTCTTTTATTCGTGAACTTTCTCATTAATGCTAAAGTTTTATGATGAGCATAAATAAAGATGGTCATTGCTTTTGCTTTATCGATAACGAGCTTGAAATTTGTTGTTTTACCTATTCCTTCGAGTATAAGATTCAGCGTGTGAGTGGCACAAGACGTCCAAAATATCTGAGGCCTCTTTTCTTTTAATAGCTTTGCTGCCGCCATGTTATTAGATGCATTGTCTGTCACCACTTCACTGATATACTTATCAACATAATCAAATATGTACTTTGCTGTGTGAGCTTCACTTGAACTTTCAATAGAAGAAAGAAAGCTTGTTCCCAATCTGCAATTCACACATAAGCTTATTATGCTCCTTCTTTTCCGATCAGACCAGACATCAGTCATTATTGAACATCTTGTTTTTTCCATTCATCCTCCTGACTTTTCAACGATTTTCTGGTCCTCTCAACTTCCTTCTTTAGTAATGGTTCCCGTAATTGATATTGGGTCAGTGGTATGTATCCGGGAACAAATTTTGCCTTGAGGATGATGCTTCATGATCATTAATATTGCACTCAAATTGATTTGAATTTGTGGACTGATTCTGAAACCCTCCCCCTAAATTGGATACCCTAGATGTAGAGTGTTGATTATCCATTGAAGAATTATCAATTGATGCATTATCAGTTGATGGAATTCTGTTAACTAATAAATTATCCATTGATGCAGTAACATCAACTGATATTGGGTTTCTGAGTACTTGTGATTTTACAATTTTTGCTTCTTCATCATCATCAACATCATTTGATTCATTATCAAAATACAGTGTGTCATGAGGCCTTGAATCTTTTTATCATCAAATACTACATGTACAGATTCCATAACAATGTGTAGTCTAAGATTATAGACTCTATAGGCTATGCTTGATAGTGCATACCCAACAAATATAGCTTCATCAGCCTTGTCTTCAAATTTTCCTAGGCTTTCACCTCGATTCCTTAGCACATAGCATTTGCAGCCAAAGACATGAAAAAACCCCACTTTTGGCTTTTTGTCTTTCTTGATCAATTGATAAGGTGTCTTTCCTTGAGCTTGATTCACTATGGAGATGTTTTGAGTATAGCATGCTGTATTAATGGCCTTAGCCCAGAAATATGTTGGTAATTTAGCATCCTCCAACATAGTTCTAGCTTCTTCAATCAATGTCCTATTGTCCTTTCAACTACCCCATTTTGTTGAGGTGTCTTTGGTGTAGAGAAGGTGTGTATGATTCCTTTAGATTCACAGAACTCTTTCATTGTTGAATTCTTGAATTCTGTTTCATTGTCACTCCTTATTTTCTTTACATCCAATTCAAGATTTTTCTCAACTTCTCTTATGTGCTTGATGATGAGATTACTAGCTTCATCCTTTGAATGCAGAAAATAAGTCCATGCGAACCTTGAAAAGTCATCCACAATAACTAGATCATATTTCTTCTTTGCAATGGACATGATATTCATATGACCAAACAAATCCATGTGTAATAACTCAAGTGGCTTCTCAATTGATGATTGCAATTTTGACTTGAATGATGCATTTCTTTGTTTTCCTTTTTGACAGGCATCACATAGTCCATCCTTGACAAATTCCATTTGTGGTAAGCCTCTCATTGATTTTTCTTGACCAACTGATTCATGGCTTTCAAATTTAAGTGAGCTAATTTCTTATGCCATAGCCAACTTTCATTTGTACTTGCCTTAGAGAGAAGACAAGTCATTGAATCTGCACTTGTTAAGTTGAAGTCAGCTATGTACACATTTCCTTTTCTACTCCTAATAATAACCAGGCTTCCATCTTTCTTGTTGGAAATTATGCATGCTTCAGTTATGAAGCAAACTTTATTTTCATTGTCACATAGTTGACTTATGCTTAACAAATTGTGTCTTAAGCCATCAACTAATGCAACAGGTTCAATGATGACATTCTCTTTTGAAATCAAGCCATATCCCATGGTGTATCATTTATTGTCATCTCCAAAAGTTACTCCATGGCCATCTTTCTCCTCAAACTTTGTGAGCAGGGATTTATCTTAGTCATATGTCTTGAACACCCACTATCCAAGTACCAAAGATTCTTTCTCTTTCCTTGCACACAATAAAAAACATTCAAGTTGATTTTGGTACCCAAGTTGCCTTGTGTACTTTCTTATTAGTTGCTACCTTTGGCTTGGTTTCCAATTTTTGTACCTTTGGTTTAGGTGGTTTTACTTCCACTTCAACCTTAGGTGTTGGTTTCCTTACCTCAGGATTCTCAGTGCTAATGTTTGGAATATTCATGCTTGTAAAATTAGAGATATTTGTAGCATAAAAATTGTTATGCATATTCCATGACATAGCAGGCATATTCATGTTGACAAATGCAAGATATGGATTAAACATATAAGGCATTGATTCATATTGAGCATGAATAGCATGAGAATCAACTAAATGAGGAAAAACAGAATTAGAATGCATGTTAGGTGTAACAAACACATTGGTTGTTGCAAGCATATTGGACTTGCATTGCACAGATAAGTGATTTGTACTACCACACTTAGCACATATCTTTCTAGGAGCATACTTGTCAAGTGTGTAGTTATTGTGCTTATTTATGCCTACTTTACCATTTCTGTTCTTTTTCTTCTTTTAATTTGGCTTAGCATTAGGTTCTATCTTTTCTAACTTTTCCTTCAATTGATCTTTAGATAAGAACCCTATATTAGCCTTTTCAACTTTGACTTGAGATTTAGAGGAGCTACCTTCTTTCACAAATTTAACAAGTCTGTTAAACTTGGTTTTTAAAACAGATTGTTTAACAGTTGATGATTCCTCAATCGATGGATAATTATCCGTTGGGATAAAATTATGAATCGATGGATAATTATCCGTTGGGATAATATCATCAATCGATGGATAATCCTTATCAGTTGATTCAGGATTAGCAATTGATTGCTTCTTTTCATCAATGGCTAATTTCTCAAGAGTCTCAGACAGCATGGTGAACGAATTTGTTTCATGAATGTCATTCATCTTCTTACTAGCTTTACTTGACCTGTTCCATCTGTCAATAGTCCTTAGTTCTTCTTCTAATTTTTCTTTCAATTTTTCCATTTCCTTTTTACACTCAACTAGTTCTTTTCTAGCATCTTTGTTTTCTACCTTGAGTCTGTCCATTTGCACTAGCTCACCTTCTAGGTAATTGTTTCTTTCAGTGAGAGTTTCTAAGGTGATTTTGAGCCTAGTGTTTTCTTTGTTTAAGGACTTAAGAGTGACATGCAAATTATACAATTCATTTTATATTTCAGTAATTGTAATATTGCATTCATCTTTAGATAACTCAGATAGATTTGTAGAAATTACCTGATTGCTAGAAGAACTATCTTCCTAATCATCATGATTGGCCATTAGTGCAAGGTTGATGTATTCTTCTTCTTCAGAATCCTCCTCAGCAACCCAATCATTTTCTTCTGTTACAAAAGCCTTCTCTCTTTGTTTGAGCAAGTCAAAGTACTTCTTCTTATAGTCAATATCATCACTAAACTTTGACTTCTTTTCCATTTTTGGCTTTCTGCATTCATTAGAAAAGTGACCAGCCAATCCACAGTAAAAACATTTGAATTGAGTCCTGTCAACAAGATTTTTGCCTTGTTGATTGTCACTCTTAAATTGAGATCCAGGCTTTGCATGAGATTCCTCTTGAATTTGAGTTTTGAAAAAAAAATTGATAGAAAAGCCAAATGCTCATCTATTTCATCCTTCATATATGACTCATCATCCTCAGCTTTTTCCTTTCCTTTCATCATATCTTACACCACTTGCACTGTTGCCATGACTTTCCTTCTTCCCTTCCTTGACATCAACATATTCACCAGATTCTGTAACTTGCTTATTCTTGACCACCAAAGCAATAGACTTGTCTCTTTTCTGACTCTTTTCAATTTCCTCATCTTGTTGTAGTTCCAACTCATAGGTTTTTAAGATACCATACAGCTTGTCAAGAGTATATTTTTTAAAGTCAGGAGATTATCTTATAGAAACAGTCATTAGTTTCCATTCATTGGGTAAGGACCTCAAGAATTTGAGGTTGGTATCTTCAACAGCATATACTCTTCCATATAGTTTTAGCACATTCAACAACTTTTGAAACCTACTATATGTGTCATTGATTGCTTCACCACTCTTGAAGTGAAAGGCTTCATATTTTTGAATCAAGAGTTGCATCTTGTTCTTTCTTACTTATTCAGTGCCTTCACATAGAGTTTGAAGAGTATCCCAGACTTCCTTGGAGGTTGTACAATTGATAACATTGTCAAACATATCCTTGTCAAGACCATTAAACAAAATGTTCATAGCCTTTTTATCCTTATGTACTTCCTTCTCATCTTCATCTGTGTATTCACTCACAGGTTTTGGAATGAGTTTGTCTGGTGCCTGAGTACTATCTGCATTCACACTTGTAACTATCCTCATAGGTACATGCGGACCTTTCTCTATGCAATGAACATAGGAAGGATCAATAGATAGCAGATGCAAGTGCATTTTCACTTTTCAGGGAAAGTACTCATCTTTCTCTAAAACTGGAATCTTCATTCCTGTGTCTTTTTGACCCATACTTGATGTACTTTAGATCTTAACTTTCTGTATGTTAAAATCTAGGCTCTGATACCAATTGTTATTTGCCCTTGAGTACAATAAGTTTGGAGAATGGGGGGGGGGGGGTTGAATACAAACTTAAGAATTAATTGAAATTCTTGCGGATTTAAGTTTGTTCAATAAAAGTGTTTGAGTGTATGGAAAGATACCTAATTGAACTAAGAATGTAATACTTATGAATTAAAAATAAGACAAGCAATATTAAAAATTACTAGTGGATTGGTTTTTCCACTAGTGTATTTTTGCTTTCAATAACTCTTGGTAAAATTACCAAGCTGCTTACAAAGTGTTGTTTTTGCAATACAATGCTTACAATTTTTCTCACACTGCTCCCGTTCTTCACTATGTTACAATAGACTACTAATTACTATATAGTAGTTTTCTTCTACTTCTATTTCTTATCGACAGATAACATTATAAAATACATTTTACAATATTTATATGAAAATAGAAATTAGTTACTTTCACAGTTTTCAATAGACTTTGTCTAGTCCTGGAAATATCTTTGTCTTGATCCATTCCTTGAAGACTGTGTTGCCTTGAAAGTCTTCACAATCCTGACAGGAGTGTCTTCCATTGATTCAGTCTCTACAAAGTTCTCATTCCTTTTGTCTTTAACTAAATTGGGAAACCTTAATCAACTGATAAATGATGTTAAGTTTATCAGTTGATTCTTCTTTGCTCATTCATCGATAGATATGTTATCCATTGATCAATTGATGAATCGATGGCTAATTGAGTTATCCATCGACTCATTATCCATTGATGATTCTTTATCCGTTGACTGCCTTTATCCGTTGATGGCTTTTATCCGTTGATGACTTTTATCCGTTGAGTAGTGTCTTTATCTATCGACTCCAATATCTGTTGATCACTTCATTTGTGAGAATTCTGACTTAGAATATTTACAATTGATCAGCCATTCTTCACATCCGTTGAGAAGCTATAATTTGAAGTAAAATAACATCAGTCGACTACTTCACAGCATCCATCGAGGCAATACAATCAGTTGATAATAAAACATGAATCAAATGTTACAATCCAATTTATCAGTTGATAAACAAAATTCAACTGATAACTGGTTTCCTAATCAATGGATATTTATAAGTTACATATCCATCGACTACTTACACTGAATTTTAAATCCCTATTATAATTCTAAATAATTTGTTATCATCAAAACTCATAATTCCTAACAATCATCTTGTTAAGTTCTAATATCGTTATGTTCAGCTAGTAACATTTACAAGAATTTATATCTATCCATTGTGGTGCGACAAGAATACATATAGTTTATATTTATACGTAGTTCTATATTTAGAACCAAACCACCCACCCGTTGTTTCCATTTTTTATTATTTAGTTGTTGTTGGTGTTATTTAGTTGTTGTTGGTGACGAGGACAAATCATCTGCACCACATTAGGTATTCGACTCCGCATTCCAAATTTAGTTGATTGGGCTGAGTTGGATTTCACTCACACTAGTCTATGTCAAACACATAAGAGTATTCGTTATTCTATCAAATTACGAATATTTTTTAACATTATATTATAATAAATTATAAATAATACATATATATATATATATAATTATTTTATTAATAAAATAATTAACATATTATTTTTTAAAAATAATTAATATTAATTGATATAATTTATAATTTATATTTTTATAATAATAAAATTTACATATAGAATATATTTAGATAAATATATTATTTTATTCATAATTTAATTTAATTTATTTATATGTTTTTATTATAGTGAAATTAAAAATAAAATCACATATTCTATTAATTAGTGAGTAATCTTATGAAATGATAAAAAAAAACATGTATACATTAAATATAAAAAAGTGGAATATTAACTACGAATCAATAAAAAAAAGGATACTATCATTATAAATAAATTTATAATGAGTCAAATTTCACAATTAACAAAATAAATACTTTATATAATATTTACTAAAAAAATTATAAATACATTTTATATGTCGAAAAAGAGGCACTGGATCAACAGGTAATATCTCAATCACTAACTTCTAGTTCACTACCTATAAATATATCTTTTGTACTTTTAGATTTATCTGTAGCAGACTATGATGGTGTTCTTACACTCCAGGATATCAGCTATGAACTTGACAACACACAGGTTCTGTCCCAAGCTGAAGTAGAGCCTCAAACAGTTTCTCCTTCATCCTCCTCTTCATTATAAGTTAGAAAAAGGAAGAAACCTGTCAGAATAATTAGGAGTCTTGGTGTTGATATGAGTGAACCCGCAACTCTGTCTCCTCCTTCTAAAAAATCTAGATTTGAACCTGAGACAACTGCAGCCTCAACCTATTCCGATTAATGGGATATGGATTTTGATATGGCCATCCAAGATTCTCTAGATACACTTGCTCAACCAGGTGATCTAATTCGTTGCTCGGCTACATCATCAAATAGTGAGGAAAACACACTGCTAGCGATCACTCTAGCAGGACCTTCACTTGAAGTAATACAAACACAAGAGGGCACATTTGTTGAAGAAAATGTTTTTAATAAAAACTCATCGGATGCCACCTATGTTGTGGACCATGACATTTTCGATGCAGTGCAGCATCAGATACCCTCAGAGGTACTAAGGAGCACCACAGACTCTCAAGAGCCTGTCATTACATTGTCTAAGGTGGTGACTCCGCTGGATTTCTTTCATCCAGTTCTCTTTTGAGAAGGTCTCGAATCTACTGGTGGATTTGAGAGGCAACCACTCCATAGAGGGAGATGGGACTCCATTCACGGAGTAGCTACGTCAGTAACGGAGCCAAGGCAAGTTAATCTTGTTGAGGACGCACCTTCACAGGCATCAGAAGAGCATTTCGACTCTTCAAAAGCTATTGTTGTATTTATAGGTACAGCATCTGGATCTGAAAAGGAGCTAAACACGAGTGATGTGAGGCAAACACAGAGTGAAACACCTGCACAGAGTGATAGTGAGATAAATAGGAGTGCAAGTGAGATGAGTGCACACACACACAGTGAACTATTATCCAAAATGGAAGCTCTCTAGAATGAAATGCAAATTGTTCAAGCTGATTTATTAAAAGTTAAAGCACAAGCAGAAGAAAAATCTACATCTGCCTCTGTAACACAGCAGCTGTCAATAGTGCGAAAAGATGTTGATGATGTCAAATCCTCCATTCTACTAAAAACTCAAGACATCCAGAGTGTACAGAATCTTATTGCTGAAGACATGAAAGAAGTCAGCAAATTACATGAAAAGATTGATGAAGTTGAGAAAAGCTTGACCTTAACAATCATTGAAAATGAAAAGATCTCTACTCAAAGATTCAGCAAACTGGATGATGGAATGACACATTTGAATGAAGGAATGAAGCAAGTCTATCTGACTATGCAGAAAATGTTGACATCTTTTGAAGCCTCTAAAACTGAAGAGGATTCCTCAACTAAGAGGGAGAAATTAAAGGAGAAAGTAGCTGGAGATGGAGGGGCTACTACTCAAGACAAAGGGAAAGCTAAACTGTATTCTGAAGATCAATTTCAATCGTATGATCCAGAACAAGAAAAACAGTATTATGTTCAAGAGCAATTCATTGATGACAGTGCTCATGATGAATCAAACATTCCTGACTACTGCAGAGCTGAGGAAGAGATTGCATTTGATGAAGATTTTTTGTTTCCAAAAGAAAAAGAAGTTGATCCAGCATATGAAGAGGCAATGAAGAAACTAAAAGAAGACATCAAGGCAAGTCATGCAAAAACTGAAAATCTGAAAGCTCTAGTCATGGAAAGAACAAAGGCTGAAAAAGAAATAAACCAAGAAAAGCAAAATCTCTGGGCCATTGCAGTCAGAGAAAAGAAGAGAGATGTACAGCTCAAAATAGGAAAGAAATGGGATACTGTAAGAGAAATAATGGACAAACAACAGAAGGGTCCATTTGAAGACAAGCATCTGAAATCAATAATTGAGCGTCTAGAAAAGTCAAATGACAACATTGACAACTTCATGAAAGCTCTGAAAGAGGAAGTGGACTACATCACTATCCTAGTGGATCACATTCTTGAAGACTGGCAGATTCTAGTCTACACTCACAGGAATGGAACATTCAGAATTTCCTTGGAGTTTTTCAGGCAAAGAAGCTTATCTGTAATATGGACGTTATTGAACAGAGTAAAGAGAAGCTCAGAAGAAAATGAACTTCTCAGGGATAGACTTAGAGTCTTTGCAACAGTTGTTAGTCCCCAGATCTTATTTGATCCTCACGAGGTAAGATTTTTCTCAAACAAGTTGTATCAAATCATGCAGTTAAATGAGGAATCTTTTAAGGGCTACACAGTTAAGTACATGATTCAAGTCGAAAGGATGCTAAGGTCGAAAGGATTCAGATCCCAAGCTAAGATGGATGCTGCAGAAAAGATAAGAAACTACTGTCTGTCAAAAAGAATTCCTTCATACATCAGGCAAATACCAAAGATAGATTCAACACAACCATATGATGTAGAAGAAGAGATAGTAGATCCTGTTGAACAGGAAGTATTGTGGCAGTTAGCAAGAGCTGAACAAAGGAGGTTGTACGGAGAAACCACTGCAACAGTCCAATCAGTATCTGAAGAAGTACCGAGGACACCAGTTCATAAAGGTTCAATCCTAGAAGAAGGTGAAGTTGATACATCAAAAGACTGAAGACTTAGATAAAACAAGATAGAAACTTTGTAATAGTTGTTCAGTGCTAGAGGAACATCTATCTTGTATTTATCTTTTATGTATGAATCTGGAAAATTGTTAAATATAAAACCAGAACTTTTGTTTATTATTTACAGTCATTACATGTCGTATCTACTTTCTTAGTTGTTAGTTGAGTTATCCCTTAGGAATTTGTGTGTTAAATGTTTAACAACAAATAGGGGGAGATTGAAAGGCATATGACTAGGCCTATTTGTAATAATTAGATGACAACTCAACTCTAGCTGATAAAGAGAAGTAAATAATAAATACCGAACAGGAATCAAGACGAAGACAGTCAACTAATCACAGAGGATCCAAGTATCAGAAGTATTTTATGGGATTGCTACTCAACACTGGAAGAAGTTCATTTATATGTTCAAGCGTCAGTGAAAATAATTTTGTGGTAGTAGTTCTATAGTAAATAGAAGATATAGAAGATTTCAAGTGGTTACTACAGTAGATTCCAGAAGAAGATTGAAGATAGTGAAGCAGAAAAAATGACAGAAGGCCTCAAGTTTAAAAGTTAATAAACGGAGAATATTTATTAGTATGACACAAATGAACCAGACAGTACATTTGTGTGTCAACTAAAAATAATATTTATTCTTCATTTAAATCAAGAGGTTTCAAGATCAGAAGACAAAGAAAATTCAAGAAAATTTCAAAGCTGACTGCAGATTAAACAGATCTCTATAATATTTTATTTCTATAAAATATATATAAGTTAATTATTTAATATATTTAATTAAATTAATTCAAGTTGAATTTAATTTAATTTATAAATTATTTAAATTAACTTAAGTAGAATTAATTTATTATAAAAGAAATGGATTAATATGACTTTATATATATATATATATATATATATATATATATATATATATATATATATATATATATATATATATATATATATATTTCGAATGACTTATTAATAAGTCATACCGAATGACTTATAAATAAGTCATACCGAGAGTTTCATATATATATATATATATATATATATATATATATATATATATATATATATATATATATATATAAGTCATACCGAGCTTCTGCCGACCTAAAGTCATACCGAGACATTTATATATATATATATATATATATATATATATATATATATATATATATATATATATATATATATATATATATATATATATATATATATATATATATATATATATATATATATATATAATAAGTCATACCGAGATTTATATATATATATATATATATATATATATATAAGAAGTCATACCGAGCTCAAAAGAAAAGTCATACCGAATTTTCTTTGATCAAAAGGTCATGCTGGAGTGATTTTTTATTTAATTAAAAAGTCATACCGATTTTTTAATTAGTAAAATAAGTCATACCGAGAGAATATGTCTTGCCCAGCTATTTTAAGAGTCATACAAGGCTTAAATTCAATAAATTAAGTCATATTGATAAAGGTCATACCAGCCTTTTTCAACCTCTATAAATATGAGGATTTTGCTTCATTTGTTAGTGTTAGAAAATCAGTTCAAATTCAGAAATTTGTCTGTATTTTAATATTCACAGATTTCTGTGCAAGTTTGAATATAATTGATTAAACTCGAACAGTTCATGTCAAATTTGTGCTAGATCTTTTTATTAATTATATAACAGTTTTCTAAATATTAATTTTGTAATACTAATCAAGTTAAAATTATATCTTTCACTTGAACAGTATTTCGTTCTAATTAATATTTCGTGAGTAATTTAAATAATATTTTAAATCCAATTATTCCGCGATTAATTTTAGATATTGTATTCAACCCCCCTTCTACAATATCAGGGACCAACAGAAACTTATGAAGCCCTCAAAAGCAAGTATGAGGCCCTGGTGACGGAAAGACATGGAAAGAGAGCTTTAGTTGTTACAGAAGGCAGAGCTTGGGATGACTCAGATGAGGAAGAAGTTACTCATGCAGCAAACTTTGCCCTCATGGCTGAAACATCAGATGAACCAGAGGTGTCAGTTCTAACCCTTAAAGAAGAAATGTCTATTGATGATTATAAGGTGCAGAACGGGGCTCTTAGCGAAGAGATATATATGTTGTGCAAAAGCCTAAATACTTCTCAAAAGGAACCGAAAACACTTGTTGCCAAATGCAGAATGCTTGAGGCAAAAGTGGAAGAATTAGAGGTTGTTGGCACTATAGATACTTCCCTAAGAGACTCTATTAAAACTTTGGAACACAAGCTCAACCTTAAGGAAGAAATAGAAGCATGTCTAAGAAACAAACTAGCTGAGTTAGAAACTAAATGCGAAGCTTATAAACTAGCAGCAAGTAAAGTGAATGTTGATAGTGGTACATTTAAGAAGATAACTGGAGTAGGTGTAGGACTTGACTATTCTAACTTATCTAAGAAGGAAGGAAAGAGGCCTATAGATATTAGTTCCAGTAAGATTAAAAATGAAATACCTAGCATTCTTAAATCTACTGTCAAACCCATCTTTAAACACTTCGTTCCTCAAGAAGAAGAAGAGACTGAATTATTAGTTAGATATGAGATAGAGATGGAAGATCGCCAGAGAGAATAACCGGTAACTCCTATTAAACAAGTTAAAATCAAATCCCCTAGAGAAGAATCTAGACCAGGATTAGGAGCTAAGGCTGTTAAGCAACAGAGTAAAAAGGAGAAAGGCATAAAAGAGGTTAAGGCAGAACGAGTAAAGAAAGCATGTTATCACTGTAAATCTACTGAACATCTTTCTTATGCATGTAAATCAAACATGAATATTCCTGTTGCACATGCCATGCCTATACCACACACAATGAATAACATGCATTAGAATCATGCACAATGTGGTCAACCTAATTGTATGCCATGCACTTTTAACGTCATGCAAACATTTATAAACTTGATGAATGCAACTAGTCAAACATGTCTAAATATTGCTACTAGTTCTAATGTCAAAAAGAAGCATGTCAGAGCTAAGACTGCCAGTCCTCCTAAAGTTAGGAATGACAAGCCTTCTCCTAAGGCTAATAAATCTGTTAAGTCTGAAAAAGGAAAAGACAAAATCGAAAGCTCTAAGAATGTTAAAGAAGGTGCATCTCCTATTGTTAAATCTGATAATTCCCGATCTTATAGAAAAGTCGGGCCCAATCAATCTTGGGTTCCGAAGAACGTCTAATCAATCTGTGATTGCAGGGCATTAAGCAGAAGAGAAATAAAGTTGTATGTGTGCTAGATAGTGGAGCATCGAGGCATATGACAGGAAACAAGTCCCTGCTTACAGAGTTGATTATGAAGGCTGGTCCTTATGTTACTTTTGGAGATGACAGCAAAGGAGTGACAAAGGGATATGGCAAACTGAAAACTGGTAATTTCATCATTGAAGATATTTCTTATGTTGAGGGATTGAAGCACAATCTGTTGAGTATCAGTCAATTTTGTGACAAAGGATATGAAATTGTCTTCAATAAGAAAGGTGTATCAATCACTCACATTAAGGAAGGTTCATTGGCTTTAAAAGGAGTTCGAAAGGCAGATCTTTTTGTTGCTGACATGGATTCGGCAAACCAGAATGAAGTGACCTATTTCTACAGCAAAGCTTCAGATGATGAAAGCTAGTTATGGCATAAAAAGCTATCTCACCTAAACTTCAAAACGATGAATGCTCTCGCAAGGCGAGAATTGGTGAAAGATCTACCTCAAATGGAGTTTGCTCCTAAAGGACTCTGTGAAGCTTTTGCAATGGGAAAGTCAAAGCGAGCATCGCATAAAATTAAAGAAATTTCTAGTATCACTGAGCCTCTACAACTTCTACATTTATTTGGCCCAGTGAATGTACTATCGTTATCAAGGAAAAGATATGCGTTGGTAATCGTGGATGACTTCTCCAAGTATACTTGGGTATTGTTCGTAATGACAAAAGATGAAGTACCTTTCCAAATCATTGATCACATTACTCAAATTGAGAATGTTTCAACACTCACTGTAAAGACGATTAGATCAGACAACGGCACTGAATTTAAAAATGCAGTACTGAATGATTTCTGTGTTTCTAAGGGAATACGTCGTCAGTACTCAGCCCCAAGAACTCCACAGCAGAATGGAGTAGTTGAAAGGAAGAACAGAACATTAGTTGAAGCAGCAAGAACTCTGTTGTATGAATCAAAACTTCCTCTATACTTTTGGGCTGAAGCAGTGAGTACAGCATGTTACACTCAAAATAGAACCTTGATTATAAAAGTTAAAGAAAAGACACCATGTGAACTAATGAATAACAGAAGACCAACAATCAAATACTTTCATGTCTTTAGAGCTAAATGCTATGTACTAATAGACAATGAGAATTTAGGCAAGTTTGAAGCTAAAGCACGTGAAGGGATATTTGTGGGTTATTCTACAGATGTGGTGGCATCTTATCGGGTATTCTTAGTGAATGATCGGAAAGTGATTGAAAGCTACAATGTCAGATTCGACGATACCAAACTCCCATCAATTTCTAAAGATAATCGTGAACCTGAGTCCCTAAAATTTCAGAATCTGAACTTAGAAGAAGTTGAGGATGTACCTGAGTTGGTTGTTACTTCAGATATACCAAGTCTTCGAGAAGAAATACCTGAGTCTAATGCAAGATCAAAAGAAACTTCTTCAGCACAGTCCGATAACAACTCAGGGGGAGTAAATAGCAGCTCAAGGACAAGTGTTCTAGGCTCAAGACGAGATGACACTAGTTCTGTAGGAGCTGGCGCTAACTCAGAGGGAGTTAGTGGAAATAACACAAGTAGTCAACACAACAATTCAGAAATTCAAGCTGAATCATCAAGACAATTTCCAAGAGAACGAGTATGGAGTAGAGACCATCCGTTTGAATTAATTATTGGTGATCCAGATGCTGGTGTGACTACTAGAAGGACTGCAAGAGCTGACATAACTAATATTTGCTTATATTCTAGGTTCTTATCCAAGCTTGAACCTAAAGAAATAGAAGAAGCTCTTGGTGATACTAATTGGTTAATTGCAATGCAAGAAGAGCTCAAATAGTTTGAAAGGCAGAAAGTTTGGAAACTGGTACCCCGACCAAAGAACAGATCAGTAATTGGAACAAAGTGGGTATTCAAAAATAAACTGGATGAAGACGGACTTGTAACACGGAACAAGGCTCGTTTGGTAGCGAAAGGTTATTCTCAAAAAGAAGGTATTGATTATGATGAGACCTACGCTCCAGTTGCAAGACTTGAGGCAGTCAGGATGTTCTTGGCCTTTGCAGCACACAAGAACTTCAAGATTTTTCAGATGGATGTGAAAAGTGCCTTCCTGAATGGAGAACTAGAAGAAGAAGTATTTCAGGAACAGCTACCTGGCTTTGTTGATCCAGAACTTGTAGATTTTGTGTACTTTCTCTTCAAAGCTGTCTATGGCCTCAAACAATCCCCAAGACGATGGTATGAAACCCTATCCTTGTTCTTAATTGCAAGTGGTTTTACTAGGGGAGTAATTGATAAAACATTGTTCTATAAAAATGTAAAAGGTGATTTAATACTTGTTTAAGTCTATGTGGACGATATTATTTTTGGGTCATCTAATGAACGCTTGTGCGAGAAATTTGCCAAGCTAATGCAGGATAAGTATGAGATGAGCATGATGGGAGAGTTGTCCTTCTTCCTTGGATTACAGATCAGTCAGAGAAAAGATGAAATCTTTATCTGTCAGTCCAATTATATCAAAGATTTACTCAAGAAGTATAATCTAGAAGACGCTTCAACAACTAAGACTCCCATGGCAACAGCCACGAAGCTTGATGAAGACAAATCAGGTAAACCAATTGACATCACAAGATATCGAGGTATGATTGGCTCACTTCTTTATTTAACTGCAAGTAGACCCGATATTATGTTCGCAACTTGTTTGTGTGCAAGGTTCCAAGTGGATCCTAGAGAATCACATCTCATAGCCGTCAAACGAATCTTTAGGTATCTCAAAGGCACATCAAATCTAGGGATTTGGTACCCAAGAGATACAGGTTTTAATCTAATTGGCTATTCGGATTTAGACTATGCAGGTTGCAAGATTGATAGAAAAAGTACATCTGGTGCATGTCAATTTCTTGGCAGAAGATTGGTGTCCTGGCAAAGTAAAAAGCAACACACAATATCTACTTCTACTGCTGAAGCTGAGTACATTGCTGCTGGAAGCTGTGTAGCTCAAATACTGTGGATGAGAAACCAATTGAAAGATTATGGCATGGAACACAAAAAGATTCCAATCATGTGTGACAACACAAGTGTCATTGCCATGACCAACAATCCTGTAGACCACTCGAGAACCAAGCATATAGATATCATTTATCACTTCATTAGAGAACATGTCGAGGAGGGGACTGTGGAGTTACATTTTGTACCCACAATGCAACAAATTGCAGATATATTCACTAAACCTCTTGATGAAGTAACATTCAATAGGTTGGTTGGTGAATTGGGGATGCTTAACACAAGTTAGTGATTTCTCCTATCTATAAAATTCCAGTTTTAATCATGTACATATGTTTTTAGTCTTGTCAACTTCCTATTTTATTTGTGCAAAGTTGAAAACATATGAAAATAATCTCTACATTTGCTCAAAATATCACTTCTGCATGCTATTTAATCATTATGGACTTAGACTTTAAAATGTTTCATTAATGATTATTATATGTTATTTGTAGTGTTATTTTACATAAATTCATTGTGCTTTATGTGTAATTATTTGTTAAATCTTTGAATTTATGTGAGTTAGATTGCATGATCATATGGGGAGTTAAATTCATATTACTCTAAAATTTGCATGATTTTTAGATGAATTTACCTGTGTTTTTCATGTACTTTCTATTAATTTAGAGGCCTTAGAATTGTCAAGGAGTGTTCTTAATTAATTGCCCTCTTAAAAATCCTTGAATTGATATCTATATTAATTTGGCAAAATTTACTTGTTGTTTTTATTGCAAAAAAATTGCTAAATTATTATATCTATCTTCAATATCAAAAATGTTGAAAATTCTAAGTCTGGGAAGAATATTCGAGATGAGGTCTATCTCGAAATTCGACTTGAAGTTCGAGTTACAGTTCCCAGTGTGCCTGTTCAAAATTCCAAGTATGGGAAATTGTTCGACTTAGTCTCTATCTCGAACATTATCTCGAAATTCGACTTGATGTTCGACTTAGGTTCTATCTCGAACATTATCTCGAAATTCGACTTGATGTTCGACTTAGGTTATATCTCGAACATTATCTCGAAATTCGACTTGATGTTCGACTTAGGTCATATCTCGAACATTATCTCGAAATTCGACTTGATGTTCGAGATAGAGTTCCCAGGATTGTACTTGGAATTTTATTGAGTTTTTAAGGGATTTTTCGTTCCCAGGTTGGTTTTTAATGCTGTTTTAATTGATTAAGTGATTATTTGTTCGAGTTAGTGTCATCTCGAACTGTATCTCGAATATTCAACTTGATGTTCGAGATAGTCTCTATCTCGAACCTCATCTCGAATTTCGACTTAAATGTTCGAGATAGTGTTCGACTTAATGTTCCCCAGTGTGTACTTAACATTTTTTTTCTTGTTTTCACAGGGGTATTTTCGTCTTTGCTCATATATGCCTATATATACATCTCTAACTTGAATCAGTTTTCACTTTTACCTAATTGTTTTAACCCTAAATTTTTACAGCCCCCACTCTCCCTCCCTCCCTGCGATTTCAAACCCTGTACATTCGATTTGTGTTAAAACTCATACATATCTCGAATTGCTGCCCGTTTTTAATCTTCCATCATTATTTGCATCCCATTATTGTGTGTTTCTGTGCATCTATAACAATTCTTAACTGTGATTGGTATATATACACATATCTACACACGCACGCAAATAGTACTATTGATCACATAGAAGTCAGTACTTTAATTAGTGATTGGTATATACATATAAATTAGTGCTATTGATTACAAACTTGGTTGGTGTATTTTGATTTCGTATCTTTCTTTGAGAACAATTCTGTAGTTTAGTTACAAAGTCAGTTCTTCATTTAATTAAAAGAAATTGTTCTGTTTTTTTCTGTGATTAATTATCTGTGCTATTTTTCAAACAAAAAAAAAACATTAATTAATTTCCAGAAAAATATTTACAAACATGACTCACCAATTTTCACTTGCCAAAAACAATTTTTATAATATTTCTACGGAAATTGGTGATCAACTCCCGCGCTTCAAGTTTTGGGTACGATTTCTTAATTTGTACTCCAAGGCTAGTGTTGCTTTTACTGCCAAACCAACACTAGTCCATGATGCATTACAGCAATTATGGACTAGTGCGGTTACATTTGGGAGCTAATCTACCCACTATGGTTTCAGGTTTACCGTGGCGGGTCAAGAATATCAAGTGACGGAGGAAGTGTTCAACAGGGTTCTGGGGTTCCCAATCAAAGATGTTTATGACCCCGAACCTACAACAGCAGAACGTATCAAGTTCTTTGAAGAGATTGGATGCTATCCTCCTTCTGGACGGATCTTACCAGGCGCCATCCAGAAACAATATTTCCATGTGGAATGGAATTACTTTTTCAAGGCCATCACAAGATGTTTTCGGGCACGCGAAAAAGATTATCATCAGATTCCAATTCTCATGCAGGTTGTTAGGCCCCGGAAGTATCGTAGAAGGGGGGGTTGAATACGATACTCACTAAATCAAAAAATTCTTTCGAATCTTTTGCGGATAAATAATTTAGAGTTCGGTTAGTGGGCTCGTGTTCTTGAGGTGAATAGTGTTTACGGAGCTGTTAACTAATTTTCTGTGTTTAGGATTAATCATTTCGGTTCTAGAAAATCAGCAGTAAAATAAACAACACAAGATTCGGGGAATATATCATTTGATAAATATAAACCCTGAGGTTGCTACACCCGGTCAAAAAATCCGGTCCGAAGAACAAGTTCTTCGCTGCTTAACAAAAACATATAACTCTCAATTTCCTATACAAGTATTTCTAGATCAGTACAAAGGAAACTAAGACCGTAGAGAGTGATATATAGTGGCCCTGAACATTTTCCGTTAAGGGACCGGCCACTAATACATCTCCGGTGAAGAGGTATAGATTTTCTGGGTGTTCTCTCTTCTCCGGCTGTGCTTCTCTCTCTCTGGTAATTTTTGTTGTGTTGCAGAAGAAACCCAAATGAATGGCTCTGCTTCAATATATGTGTAGACTTTTTCAACCAAGATACGTGGCTCATTCAGGACCAAGTAAACTAGTTGCTGCTTCACTTCTGTTTTTCCTTAAGTATCGGAACAATTTACTGAGTAATTGTTTAACCATCGATGAGTCTGTAGAATAACCATCGGAGACTTAAAACAATTCCTGAAATAAAATCAATTACTCCAATCTTAGTAACCATCGGAAAGTGGCTAGTTCGCTTTTGTTTCTTTTCCGATAGTTAGTAACTATCGGCATATAAGACAAAATAAGCCCTTTTCATTTCACCAATTCTTTTCCATTTGTTTATCTCACCCGATGGTTAATAACCATAGGTGAATAAGACAAAAATACTTGTTAACCATCGGTGAATGAGACGAAATACATTGACCAAGTTGACTTCTGGATACAGCTTCTGTAGTCTTCTTTACTTAGCCAATTTCGAACCTGATAAGCCCTTAATATAATTTCTTCCACTGCAACCAAGTCAAATAAATATTTCCTTGTTAATTCGACATTGATTTATTCTGGGCTTAGTCACATACCACTTCACTTGTTACTAATTTAATCATACAGCCAATTCTTCTGATTCATAGATGCAATTCTCAATCTCTTTTGTGCTGACGTTTGGTGCAACTGGTCTGGTTCACAAACGACTAACACGATCTTGATCTTCACATCTTCTTTACAATACAATTGACTTTGTTCCTTGTTGATTAGAAGTGCTTCGATTGTAAGTACATTGGAATCCTCTGGCACTTATGCTGAACCATAAAATTATCTGAAACCCTGAACATCTTCGAACTTTATCCTTCACTGAAGTCTGAACATATGAATGAACTTCCTCCAGCAATCTATAGTAGACTCCAAGATTCCATCTAATATTTTGATTCTTTGTATTTGCCGTATATTCTATCTTCTCGATTCCTGTACTTGAGCTCTGCAATTCATTGCTTGACTAATTTGCAGATTTGGATCACTAGAATCTTTCTGGTACTTTGACAACTGCTTCACTGCTTCCACATCCTTGAATACTTCAACCTTTATTCTTCACTGAGGCATGAACATATTAATGAACTTCTTCCAGTGAGCTAATGCTTCAAGTCTGTAGACTTCTTCTTTATCCTTTGTCTTTACCAAGTCTTCATGTCTTCCTGATTCCGGTGATAACTTCATATTATTTACACGTCATGTTCTTGTGTTGAGTTATAACCCTAGGTTACATATAGGTCTATACATACAGCCTTTCAATCTCCCCCTATTTGTTTGGTAGAGATTAACAAGCAAATCCCTAGAGGATAACTCAACTAACTACAAGAAAATATTAATGCTCTAGACTTGTAAATAATACTACTTGGGTTCTGGATCATATAATATATTTCCAGATTTCTATAAAGTAAAGAGAAATAGAAAATGATTGTTCCTTTAACACTGAACGCATCTTCAATAGATATCATCTTCATTCCTCTGTGTTTGAGCTTTTCTCTGCTTCAAAATCCTTCATTGCTTGACCTATAAAGAACTTATCATAAACTGAGCTTCATAAGAATCAAAATTCCTGGGAACATCTTCAATAAAATATAGAACATTGCTCAAATAATGTTCCTCCCCTGAGAATGTGATTCTCCTTCTTATTCTTCTTCTCCCTTTAGAAAATCAATGGAATAGTCCTCTGTTCTTCCCACTTGGATTAGGAATCCTCTTCTGACAACTCCTTTCAAGTATAGAATACAGCTTCTTGATTCTCCCACATTTCTGTTGTTTCCCCTCAGGATCAGAAGATAAGATTTTCTTTTTCTCGTCTCAAATCTCCCCCTATGGATATTAACTTCTCCCAAGGATGCGAACCCCTTTTCCCCTTAAGGATCCAGGAACTTCCCTTAATGATCCAGGATACGAACCCATTTAGGATATTAACTTTTCCAAAGTACGAAGATAAGACTTTATTAATTTCTCCTTTTTCTCCCTATAAATTCTCCCCCTTAGTTGAGGAATCCTCCAATGGCCCACTTTTGAATGGTTTGTCTTCCAAAGAAGGTTCTCGTCTATCATTGATTGGGAAAAATATAGTAGCTTTTCTTTCAGAAGTAGCAAGTAGCAAGGGTAAGTGTTTGGCTTAAGGTTTCCTCACTTCTACTACGTTTTGTTGGTGTTTACACTCAAGTGTCGAGCACTTAGAAGTGTTTAACTCTTTCTTTCCCTATCTCTCACTCAAGTGTATCTCTCCCTCACTTTCACTTAAGTGTTTCTCTCCCTTACTTTCACTCTGCATTCCAAATATAGCCTTCTGTACCTGCAAGTGAAATCCGTCAATTCATATATTCCCAACACCTGATTCATCAGAATGAACTGAATCACTATCAAGTGGAGAATTGCCTCGTTGAGGTGTTCTTGATCTATCATGCATAAGCACTGTCTCAGCACCAGACTCAATAGCTATCGCTAAATCATTGTCTAGTGGAGCCTCACCTCTTTGAGATGGGTTATCCCAAGATATTAAATCTTTTAGGGAATCCTGCCTTGTTCTATCAAGGAGTTGCCTCACACCTTTTCCGTAAATGGACGGTGGACATTCCTTTTCAGGATCTGGAAATGTTCCTTCCAGGAGGGGCGACGTAGTAGACAATGTAATGAATGACAATTTAAAGTCTACGTTTCCCTCGTAACCCAATGACGGGTAATTTGTTAACATGCCTATACCTCTCACTGTGCACGTCTTGCAATGTGTTCCTAGAATTTATCTGTTTAGGCTTACCATCAGCGTGAGCGCTAGTGGTGTGCTTGACTCATTACAAGATGCTCTGGCTGACGAGCGAATTTCAATGGACTCACCCTGTTGAGAGAATGATTCCAGAGACAGTTTTATTGCCTTTTCAGCTCTGCATCCTTTTGAGAAGATACAAATGAGCTTACAGTTACCTCAATTTATATACTTCTTTACTTCGCTGGAGGTAGAGTTGTGGGTGCACTTCCGACTTCATCCTTATTTGCTGCATCAAGTGCAGTTTCTCCCTTATCAACCTCTAAGTAACATTTGTTCCTTATATCTCCAGGGGTTAATATATGGAAGTGGATGAATGAGTGTTTGGTATTATGGCCTGGGTAAGAGATTGATGGGTTTTCAACCTCTTGGCCAGCTTCTATAGTCTCTGGGGGCTAATCGGAAAGAATCAATTAAATAAGATAAAGAAATAATCACTTTAACATTCCAAAACATATTTTTCATCTCAAAGAGAAGGAAAAATATAATAAAGAATGGTAATGGATTGCATTAAAGCACTTTTAGTAAAAGAGTTTTGTCGGTTCTAAAGATTTATCATTTAAGAACAAGATACCAATATAAATTTTCTTTAAGATACTTATCCCATAATAAAACACGGGAGTATCAGAGAAAAATTCTATCCCTTATGAATTTCTTATAAGGCAAACTTCCCATAATAAAACGCGGGAATTTATACCAAATAAGAAACTCAACTCTTTTACCAAATTTTATCTCAATTAAAATGACTCTTTTCCTTTAAACCTAAGCACTGTATGTTTTGAAAATAGTTTTGCAAAACATCCTTATCAGATGGAGGCTACGATTTTCCGACTCATAATGCAATTATGATTTACATCATTTTCGTCCACTTGATAGTATCCCCGACTTAAAATAAAAACATGACAATTGGGGTGAATGAATGCTTAACAATACAGTACTAGGCCTTCAAAACAACAACCACTGTTTAGTTACTCAGAATCAATGTGAAACATACATTGACACAGGTATTTAAAAACAAATCATTTTACAAATGGTTGATACCTCGAAGTTAAAATAATTTTTCCAAATAAAATAGCAGTCACAAAGTTTCTGCCACTTTAAAAAGAAAAATTAAGAGAGAAACGGTTTTGAAAATATAGCATTTAAAACCAGCTTTGGAGAGAGGATAAAAGATTTTGAGATTTAAAGAAAGATTATTCTCAAGAAAAGTTTTTCAAAAGACAACTTTTTCAAAAGAATTTGATGTTTTCTTCTCTAAAACCGATAGAAAGTGAATGTATCTTTGAATAAAACATTTTGAAAAAGAAATAGACAAAAAATTCTTTTTAAATACATTCAGGAATCAGTCTAAGAAAGAAAACTAAATATACTAATACTAACGGCTTTTTCAAAAACCAATTTTTACTTAGAATAAAGACTAAGCAAATCCATTAGTATTAATATATCACAATTATTTTGTAATAAAATATTATTCAATTATCACAAAGTAATAAAAGATAATAATTATACTACAAATAATTATGCTTCTCATTTATTTTAATTTACTTAAATCACGGAACCAATATATCACTGAATTGTTTTATATCATCATGATTTAAACAAATCAAAATAAATTTTAATACTTATGCTGCACTAAGCAATTGCCAATCACATGCATATATATAAATTAACTAAACATGGCAATCATTCAGTAGGACAATAAGCATTAAGACATATTTTTATTATTAGTGATTTCAGATAAACAACTTGTGTTATCACTAATATTAAAAATATCACAATTAATTGCACGCTGATACCAATTATTTGATATTTATCAATAATTTCAAGATGCAAGAAATTGTGCTTCTTATATTTTATCAAATCAAAATTATGAAACTAATAAACATTGAATTGCTTCAATCCATAATTTTAATAAGATAAAATAAACTCGCTAAATACTAAAATATTCATTAGATTGAATATTAGCATCTAATTTCCTACACTATATCTAATAATTGTCACTCTAGCATATTACAATTATACTCATAACAATTATTATTGATATATGTAAGCTCGAGAAAATAGTTGAATAGAAATTCACAAGTCCTTTAAATATAGACATTTAACACTTGTGTTCCTAATTGCAACTTCTCGCAATAAAATCAAATTTAGAAATATTTTCTAAGTATATAAAATATTGAGAATTTTATACACATGACTTAGAAAATACTCCGTCTTCCAATATTAGTGAGTTTTGAAATATGCATTAATTATTTAGAACAGAAATTCTAAATACTGTCACTAATATCAAAAGTATCACAATTATTTGTAATAAAATATTTAAGAATATCATAGCAAAATATCAGAGCAATTAAGCAAGATATCATTGACTAATACTCATCAAATATTAATCATACAAATGATTATGCTTCTAACATATGCTAAATAATTTAACTACCACTTATATATATTGCATTGCAAGCATGATAATTAAACTAGTAGCAATAAGCATGAGGTACTGGATTTAAAAATAAATTCACAAGTCCTTTAAATATGGAAAATTTAATACTTGTGAACTCATTTGAGAATTCATTGTAGATGGGATTTCCAACATATATGCAAATAAATAATATCCCAATTTCACTAACCAACTTAGATAAAATGAATTCATCAAGTTGTTTAACAAATATCTGCAAGTTATTCTACTAAGGAAAATCTCGAAAGAAATGATACCTGGTGTCCATGAGCTTGTTCCTTAAGTGGTGTGGAGAGATCAACATAGTTGTTGGAATTGACAGCTTCTAGGAATGACTTCCCTGTCTTTCTTACAACCTGTATATCTATATCTATATAGCCAATTAGGTTAAACCTAGTATCTTTAGGGTCCCAGATTCCAAGAATTGGTGATCCCCTAAGATATCTAACAATTCATAACTTAGCTATAAGATAAGATTCTCTAGTATCCACTTGGAAACTTGCACATAGGCATATCGAGAATAAAATATATGGTCTTTATGCACTTGAATAAGTAATGAGCTGATTACCTCTATAGCTTGTCACTTCAGTTCATATACCTGATTTGCCCTGATCAAGCTTAGTGGTTTGTTGGAAAGAAGTCTTGGCAGGTCTAAAATCTTCTAAATTGCGCATCTTCAAAAGATCCCTGACTTACTTTAATTGCCATCATTCTTTTGAATTAATTATAATCCAAAAAGAATTGCAACTCTTCCAACATGCTCATGTTGTACCTACTCTGCATTAACTTAGCAATAAACTCTTGCCAAAGTTTTCGTTAGTAGACCCACATATAATATAATCATGGTATTCTCGCACATGTATTACATTATGTGTGCCTTGCATTCTAAAGAGATATATATATGTGTATAATTACTCTAATATAAAATCATTTCAAGTAATAAACTAGTTAGAGTGCCATACCATGTCCTTGACGATTTGCTTGAATCCCTAACTCTGTTAGGTCCTCATCTTGTTAGGCCCAATTGTTAGGTCCTAAGAGGATCAAGTCTCGTCTCTGTTGCTTGCTGTTAGATCTTGAAAGTCCCGAAGATTCTGTTTCCATCATCGTCGATACCTTCTGCTTGATATTAACCTGTAGCAACCAGTTTGGCTTTGTCCCTCATAACAATGCCAATTATTCTCCAGTTTCTGTGAACCCTTACTGTACCAGTTTCAGCTTCGACTTTAGTGGTCTGGGTTCCAGCTTCAGTAGATTCTGCCTTCGAATTGATTGAGATCATCTTGCATTACAATCACTCAATCTAGATCAATTAGTGAATCTTCACTATTCTTTGGGATACCAAATGTTGATTGTTGGGTCCCGAAAAATATATGTTCATCTTGATTAGCACTTCTAGCCTTTACTCAAAATCCGGTTTACTAAGAACTAGACTCCAGGATTTACTTTGACTTCAATCCCTTTGTCTCGACAGATATGTTCTTGACGTATTCCTTTGATCTTCATTGTGTTGAGTACGACTAGTAGATCCTTCTATTGTTTTGTTCCCCCTAAGTTGCTGTTAGGATGTGTTGAAGATCCTTCACCTTTTTCAGTGGATTCTGTTAAAGTCCACGAGTTGTATAGTTTCACTACCATTTCCACTAATAGGATCTGAATCAACATCATTATCATTGTTTCCTTCTGCAACCTCAGTTTCATCATCAGTATCTGAATTTGACTCTGACAAGATGTCATACTTCAAAGATTCAGAATAGTCTTTCATTTGAATGCTTGGGAGCTTGGTGTAGTAGGTCGATACATTTAGACTTTTAATCACCTTCTAGTTTTTAATCACAATTGCCTTGATAGCTTTCGACTAAGTCTTTTCACGATCTTTGTTGAATACAGTAGCATGCTGTGTTAATTGCTTCAGCTTCATAATCCCCCTAAAGTGCAGACTTTACTTAGAACTTCATTCGCGAAACTCAGTTCCATTATCTGACTTCAAAGTTCTCACGGCATAATTTACTTCCAACTGATCTTTCTGATGTGATCAATCACCATCTGTGATGCTTCAATATATCTTGAATGCACGAACATCACCAAATTATAATAGGGTCATCAATCACCACTAAGCATATTTCTTCCATGACTTAATTTGCTTCAGTGTGATGTTTTCATTGACTTCCCTATGTGACATACTTCAAAATGTCCTTCTGGATTGGATTCCAAATGAAGCAGTCCTCTCACCAATTTCATCTTTCTCAGAGAATCCATTGTCTTGAAAATCAAGTATGAGAGCTTTCTTTGCCATAGCTAACTCTTTACTGATGAAGCTTTATTAAAAAGTTCACTTCACCTTTGCATACAAATTCCATGTCAGCTACGAACAAATTTCTCACTCAGATTAGAGTAAGCTTCCAACCTTCTTGTTTGAGATCAAACATTTTTCCTTTTCAATGCTTTTCCAGAAAACCCTTGATAAAGAATTCCCTAGTGCCCTGTAGATAGTGCTTAAGTCTGTTCACAAGAAAGATGCTTCCACTTATAACAGTTCTTAAATCATGATAGCCATATCCCTTGTACATCCTTTGCTGTCATCTCTAAAGGTTACCATCGGGGAGGCCTTCTCAACCAACAGTGATAGAAGAGCTTTAATGTTAGTCATATAACTTTTGCTTCTTTTTACATACTCTGCAATCACAAATGATTAAGCTTCTTGGTACTCAATTTTAATTGAGTCCAGATGGGTTAGAGATATTATCAAAGGTAACAACAGCTTCAATATGCATAAAGCACATGTAATAGAAGAACTTAACAAATTAATTACTAATCCTGTCTAATCCATTTCTGTCGTTGTCTAGCATTTTGAACTATCTCTAATTACCTAAGTCAGTTGTAGATCAAACCTTGAATCTACAAATGTTACTGATAACTTAGATAATTCTACCATCTTATCCCTAACAAGCAATACATGATCTAATATGACATTTAAGTGCAACTATGTGAGTGCAAGCAAATCATGTGAAAATAAGCACATAAACAATTTAAGAATATGCAGAATATTTGAATAAAACATTATAAGCAATATCAAATTCCACATATACTTATCAAGTCATTTATCACAATAAGAACAAATATAAAATATCTGATCTATGACCTGTTTGTCTATTAGCAATTTTCACAACATTAGCAGAGGTATTAAATCACAGAAGATTTAAATCAAGTTTCAGTAAATGTTTAGGGATACACCTAACCGTCTAGAACACCCTATCTAATTATAGATATTCATTTTACTGCATAGAAAATCAAGTATGAAATGTACTCACTAAACTCATATAACTAAGCATGAAATCTTATTCTTAGCAATCAATTAAGCATTTAAGTTCTAAGATGCTAACATGCTGACACGAGTCTAATACATTTCAAAACATAATAATCATACAATTATGAATTAGATAAAGATATACTAGTTAGTAAGTGTACATGTGAAGTGCTTAGTGATTCATCTCTAGTGTTGGTCATTGATGCCAGATATTCATTTGGTTCATCACTGTCACTGATAGAATCAACCTTGCATTTAACTTCATCAACAAATGTTTTCCCTTGCTGCATCCTCACTAATGTTTGAGATTCCTGCTACAACCCAAAATAGTGTCTGTCATCTTTTGCTTGTACAGGATTCTTCAAACTGTGTAACAAACCCTTATCTTGTCTTTCAAATATAAATCATCCCTGTCTTGCAACCGCCTCTTGAACTGATCTTGAAAATCTCCTTAATGGAATCTATAGATAAGGACCTTAGATTAAGAATTTGGATTCCGTCTGAATCTGATGTTACTGAACTTCCTGTTGCCTTACAGGCTTGACTTGCAGTCCAGTTCTCAAGATATTCCAAAGTGTTAAATTCACATGCAACACCTTGACCACTACCTCGAGCTACAACATCCTCAATTCAGCTTCTAGGATCAATTCGTTTCTGTTCAGAGGTTCTCAACCTTACTTCAATCAAATTTGGTTCCTGGGTCACAAATACAGTGGATATGCTAACAACCTGCTTTACCAAATATTATCTTATTCAGCTCTTGTTCTAGTTCATAGGCCTTCAGCACATACAGGTCTTTTACAGACAATGTGGTTGTATCTTTAAATCCCTGTTGGCTGTATCCTGTGTTCCAAATGATCTGCAGTGTTAGCGCGAACTTTCTGTAATCTCCTTGTAGAATAATCTTTACGGCTTCTGTACTGAGATGCTAGGATGTCCAGTTTGTTCTCCTTCACACTACTTAAACCCCTAAGATCTTTCATCTTCAAATTCAACTCAAACCAACTAAAAACTGTACCCAAATAATCTTTTCATAACCAGAATCAACTTCTTTGGATAATCTTCAGTCGATCTTCATTATCTTCAATAACCCGTAAAAATCTTCAAATACTAACTTCTGAGCATCCTCGAATAAGTACTTAAGAAAAATTTAAATTAAAGAATTTTTAATTTTCTTAGAAAATAAATTAAACAAAAATAAAAATTTACAGAACTTAATTTTCAAGAATTTTGAATTTTCTTAAAAATTAAAATATTGTAAATTAATATTTAAGAAAAATTTAATTAACAAGAATATTAAATTTTCTGGAAAAATAAATAAATCTAAAATAGATATTAAAGTTTCAAAACGTTAAGTAGGCCAAAATAGCATCTGAGGCGCTTATGTCCAAGAGTAACACTAATGATTCACATTTTTCCTCAAAAAGAAACTTCGCCAATATTAATACCTAAGACATGATTACACAGTACAAATACTATATGATCATGTTTCAGAGTTTAATAAACACTGGTCAATTTTTATTCCGGAAACAAAAATTACTCCAGGGGCAAATATCTTTTTCTGAGATGTAATTCAAAAATGAACACTCTGCGACGTCCAAGCAGCTTCGACACCCTTAATTTAATATTTAAGAAAAAATTAAATTTCTAAAAATTTTAATTTTTTTAAAAAATAAATTAATCAAAAATAAATATTTACAGAAAAATTTAATTTTCAAGAATTTAATTTCCTTAAAAATTAAATAAATCGCAAATTAATATTTAAGAAAAATTTAAAGTTAAGAATTTTAAAATTTTTAAAACATAATAAATCAAAAATAAAAAAATTCAGAATGCGGCTCCGATAGTTAGTAACTATCGGGGACGTGTCGATAGTTAATAACTATCTGACAAATTTCCCGCGCGTGAGAAGCTAGTGGCACTGCACCATTTGGATTTCTTTGGCGCGTGCAACACATATGTTAGGTACATGCAAAACACGAATGGCCAGGACATTGCTGACTTTGGCTGGGGAAAAAAGTGGCCAGGAATGTTAAATAAATATAAACTTTAAACTTTATTAAATTTATAAAATAAACTAACTAAAATTTATTATATAAACTAATAAAAGTTTATAAAACAAATTTTATAGAAGTTTATAATATAAATTTAATATTAGGTTTATAAAATAAACTAATTAAAATTTATAATACAAACTAATAAAAGTTTATAAAACAAATTTTATAAAAGTTTATAAAATAAATTTAATATTAAGTTTATAAAATAAACTAATTAAAATTTATAATATAAACTAATAAAAGTTTATAAAACAAATTTTATAAAAGTTTATAAAATAAATTTAATATTAAGTTTATAAAATAAACTAATTAAAATTTATAATATAAACTAATAAAAGTTTATAAAATAAATTTCATACAGTTTATAAAATAAACTTAATAAAAGTTTATAATTAAACTTATTTAACAAGGCCTCCTCATTCTGAGTTCAAACAGCTTCTGCACGGTGAGCTTCACTGGGTTACGGATCCTGATTCGTATATCAATCAGTAAGCTCTGATACCAATTGTTAGGCCCCGGAAGTATCGTAGAAGGGGGGTTGAATACGATAATCACTAAATCAAAAAATTCTTTCGAATCTTTTGCGGATAAATAATTTAGAGTTCGGTTAGTGGGCTCGTGTTCTTGAGGTGAATAGTGTTTACGGAGCTGTTAACTAATTTTCTGTGTTTAGGATTAATCATTTCGGTTCTAGAAAATCAACAGTAAAATAAACAACACAAGATTCGGGGAATATATCATTTGATAAATATAAACCCTGAGGTTGCTACACCCGGTCAAAAAATCCGGTCCGAAGAACAAGTTCTTCGCTGCTTAACAAAAACATATAACTCTCAATTTCCTATACAAGTATTTCTAGATCAGTACAAAGGAAACTAAGACCGTAGAGAGTGATATATAGTGGCCCTGAACATTTTCCGTTAAGGGACCGGCCACTAATACATCTCCGGTGAAGAGGTATAGATTTTCTGGGTGTTCTCTCTTCTCCGGCTGTGCTTCTCTCTCTCTGGTAATTTTTGTTGTGTTGCAGAAGACACCCAAATGAATGGCTCTGCTTCAATATATGTGTAGACTTTTTCAACCAAGATACGTGGCTCATTCAGGACCAAGTAAACTAGTTGCTGCTTCACTTCTGTTTTTCCTTAAGTATCGGAACAATTTACTGAGTAATTGTTTAACCATCGATGAGTCTGTAGAATAACCATCGGAGACTTAAAACAATTCCTGAAATAAAATCAATTACTCCAATCTTAGTAACCATCGGAAAGTGGCTAGTTGGCTTTTGTTTCTTTTCCGATAGTTAGTAACTATCGGCATATAAGACAAAATAAGCCCTTTTCATTTCACCAATTCTTTTCCATTTGTTTATCTCACCCGATGGTTAATAACCATAGGTGAATAAGACAAAAATACTTGTTAACCATCGGTGAATGAGACGAAATACATTGACCAAGTTGACTTCTGGATACAGCTTCTGTAGTCTTCTTTACTTAGCCAATTTCGAACCTGATAAGCCCTTAATATAATTTCTTCCACTGCAACCAAGTCAAATAAATATTTCCTTGTTAATTCGACATTGATTTATTCTGGGCTTAGTCACATACCACTTCACTTGTTACTAATTTAATCATACAGCCAATTCTTCTGATTCATAGATGCAATTCTCAATCTCTTTTGTGCTGACGTTTGGTGCAACTGGTCTGGTTCACAAACGAGTAACACGATCTTGATCTTCACATCTTCTTTACAATACAATTGACTTTGTTCCTTGTTGATTAGAAGTGCTTCGATTGTAAGTACATTGGAATCCTCTGGCACTTATGCTGAACCATAAAATTATCTGAAACCCTGAACATCTTCGAACTTTATCCTTCACTGAAGTCTGAACATATGAATGAACTTCCTCCAGCAATCTATAGTAGACTCCAAGATTCCATCTAATATTTTGATTCTTTGTATTTGCCGTATATTCTATCTTCTCGATTCCTGTACTTGAGCTCTGCAATTCATTGCTTGACTAATTTGCAGATTTGGATCACTAGAATCTTTCTGGTACTTTGACAACTGCTTCACTGCTTCCACATCCTTGAATACTTCAACCTTTATTCTTCACTGAGGCATGAACATATTAATGAACTTCTTCCAGTGAGCTAATGCTTCAAGTCTGTAGACTTCTTCTTTATCCTTTGTCTTTACCAAGTCTTCATGTCTTCCTGATTCCGGTGATAACTTCATATTATTTACACGTCCTGTTCTTGTGTTGAGTTATAACCCTATGTTACATATAGGTCTATACATACAGCCTTTCACAGGTCTTTGCAGTTTCCCTAACCCGTGAACTGGACATTAATTATGGCAGAATCATTCTATCAGAGATCGTGGCTGCAATGGGATCACCTGCAAGCAGAGACATTACAACTACTAATGTTGTATGCTGGTATCCTCGCTTCTTACAAATGCTTATTAATCACTTAGTACCGCTTGATGCTTTATCTGTGCGACAGGCATTTGCAACAAGTGCAACATCTGCTTCACTGGGCATGGGCCCCAAGTCCCTCACAACGATTGCTAATCAAGATAAACATCACGGTAAGGCGATGTCTATTCCTGATAACATTCAAGTGTGGATTAAGTATGATGCAGGTATTACTTCCATGGCGGGGACCTCCCACATTTCATCACATGCTCAGAATCCCTCTGCCCATGCTGACGCATTCCAGGGGATTCCTGATGAAAATCTTGGTGATGAAGATGATGATTGGCATTCTCACGGTCAATCCTCTCCCGGTCAGAGGGACAGGCAACCTACTCCTCATGATGATTCTGCTTCCTTTGCTGGACAAGGTAATGAAGAAGGTAATTTCTTTGAACAAGAGCAACTCTCTGTTCACACTACTAATACTTCTTCATCTAAATCTGATTCTGTGGCCCAAGATTCTGCTAGCCTGCAGGATCTATCCCAGGGCACGAGCTATATTTCTGATTCTGAGTCTGATACTCTTGCTTCCTCTCTTTCACCCTCGCTGACGGGAGTCAAAAGGCAGGCACCTGTAGATTTAGGTGAGGGTTCTAAGAGTGACCCCGAAGTGCAGCCTCTTATTCGGAAGAAAGCTAAATTTTCACATGCTGCATCTTCACAAGCCTAGTCCAAACCTAGTGTGTCTATCAAAACCACTCCACCTCACGTGAGTGGTTCGCCCATTGCACATTCTACACCTAGGGATTTTGGTGAGGATTTTATGCCTTCTGAAGAGCCTGTTACTTCAGACAGGCAAGAAGCTTTCATTGCTTTCGAAGTACCTTCACCGGTACATACTGATGCTGCAGAGAGGATCGGTTCTGATGTTGTACTAGAACACTCTGCAGCCTCTCAGCCTGAGATTCCACCTCAGGAAATGACAGGACTAGATCTCATAACTGCTACTTACTTTGCTTATCCAGTTTCTGCAGGTACTGCTTTTACTTTCAGGAATATTATTGAAGACATACACGAGCGTGAGACAGGGAGTGTGTGTGAGCGTTTAGGGAGTGAGGGACCTTCATTTTTAAGGCCCGAAACCGAGCGATAAACACTAACAGAACGATTTTTAGAGCGAGGACACCCAAGCCAAACACCGTCCCTTAATCTTGAAAATCTTGACACGCGTATGACAGCAATTGAAACTGAAATAAAGCAGTTCGGGCAGTCGATGGGGCAGTTAGGGATAAATGTTGGAGACAACCAGAGAGCTCTTGATGACTACGCGGCACGAATGGCAAGTCAAGCAACAGCATTAGCTGAATTAACAAACAAGGTGAATGACTTGGGCCATGCTGGCGGTGTCTTGGGTAGCTCTCTTGATGCAAGAATGGGAGCTGTGGAAAGCATCATGCATACAATGGCAACGGAGATAAGCAGAATGATGTATTCGGTTAGGAGCTTTGTTCCACCAGAGTGTTTTGATGATCCCAATACTCAACCTCCCCTTAATAATGATGGTGCTGGAGGCGCTGGTCGAGCTGGACCCTCGGGTCCTGGTTTTGGTGGTTCCTATGCTACTGGTGGATCTGGAGAGCAAGGTGGTGCAGGGGATAACTCACCTAAGGGGGAGAGTGGAAAGGAGACGAGACAGCAGTCGCTAGTTATTGAAGAAATTGAAGAACAGGCTACTGATTTTGTCAAAGAAAGTGAGCCAGTAAATGAAGAAGAGGCTCAGAGAAAGAGGAAGGGTAAGGCAGTGGTGGCTGAGCAAGAAGAGCCATTCATTGACTTGAGTCATCATCAGGAAAAAGTTCATGAGGGACTTGATTCAGATTCTGATATGGAGGACGTTCCTTTAGCACATGCAATTAGAAGATCGTTGAAGGAACAAGGTGGAGGTGCTGGAATGTCTTCCGGAAAGCCTGAAGAAATACCTGTTGATAAAGAGACTCTGGAAGCTCAACAGTTGGCCTTGGAACAAGCTCAATTCTATAAAATGAAGATGATGCAGGATGAGGCTGTTTTCCTTGAAAAGCAAGTGGAGCTCAAGGAGAAACAGTATGATCATGAGCTTGCAAGGTTAGCTGATCCTCAAGTTGATCTGGACAAGAGAAGGATCGGACAGAAATGGGATGATGCAAGGAAGATACTGTTGGGAGTTTGTACGAAAGGAACACATAACAAAGAGGCGGAAGACTTATTCTACAACTTGAACTTGCAGAATCCACTGATTGTTGACTATATAAATGCTTTGAAAAGGTTGATCTCTAAATTCAGAGTTGGATATAATGCGATGGTTAAGGAGTGGCAGGTCATCTTGTCTTTAGTCGAAGGAGTCCCGACATCTTTCTTGTATGTGGATGATCAATTCATCTCGAGAAGATCTGGGTCAGAGTTGTTCTTGCTAGCAACAAAAATTCAATATTCTCAAGCTGAGAAGCTTAGCATTCTGTATAGAGATCAGTTAATGCAGCTAGCAGAGGACAAGGGACCAGAATTCTCAGCGAATCCTGATGTTGTTCGGATGGTTGTTGATGGAAATATGAAGAGGGTTAGTTTAGAGGAAAATGACCTAATGGCTCTATCGGTAGAATCCCTAAAAGCTGTCTGCAGGCAAATGATGAGTAAGGGATTCACCTCTGACATTAAGGAGAAGTCGGTAGAGTTTATTGAGAGGTCATATTCAAGATAAGCAATGAGATCTGGAAGTGTGATATCATTGCTCCAAACCCTCTAGACAATGTAAAGATTGAGCCGGAGCTAATTGAAAGAAAATGGAATATTCTATAAGCGGTTAAAAATGTAGATGAAGCTCTGACTCTTCCCTCTGGATCACTGGAACAAGGAGAAATAAGGGAGGCTATTGGTGTTCCAGGAAAGGATAGTGTATACTGGATACACTCTTATGAATATGACACAGCTGATGCTTTGGCATTCATAGATGCAGACCACAATCAAACATTATTGCATATGAGTAGGAAATGGCTGCTGCAGACTCAAGATGCCGCATTTCTGGAAAGAGTTTTAGAAGTGTTCAAATGGGGCGAAGTGGAGAATGAGAATGTGGATGAGAAGCAAAGACTTCTGAAGTACTTGTCTGAAGTAGTGGTGGAGAAGAAGTGAATGGAGCGAGATGCGGCTAGTGTCCACAATACTAACCGTGTTAAGGGCTACCCCAAAATGATCTATTGTCAGTTCAAGGCTGATAAATCTCATTGGAAATCACAGCTCATAATGAAAAATTTTGAGGACATTCCTAATATCAGAACTACTTAGGAGGTGGACAAACTCAGAAGGCTTTTCAGGCATCCTTATCCAGAGCCCAGGAATCCTCTAGAAATGGAAGCGGTAAGTCTGCTGAATGCAAGGTGGAAGCAGTTACATGATCCAGTCTACAAGAAAGAACAGCAGCAGAAGGAAAGGCGCAGAAAGCTGAAAGAGGAGAAGCGTCAAGCTGAAGAAGCTAGGAAGAGGAGACGGAATTAGAATTAAAGGTCAGAGTGGTGTGAACTTGAAGTTGGAAAAACTTCATATCTATTGGTTGCTTTAACTCACTTGAGGAAAATTCACCTGATCACGGTATGCGAGATAGGCTAACTTACCATACTGTAACCGTGAATCAGAGTGGATCCAATAAGGTGATATAAGTTTGATTGAAAGATATGAAATAATCCAGGTGATAGGAATCACTCAAATGGTCTTTAATTCGAAGTTCGAATTCTTTGTCTAGCTTAAATTTTATTTATTCTAGTTCTTTGAATTGTCTTCCAAGTTTATTTCAGTTGTAATTTTAACAAGACAGTAATGTTATTTATCGTTTTCTCGTCTCATTATTTAGTTGAGTTATCCCTTGTTAATTTGAATGTCATTGTTAGACTATCAAATAGGGGGAGATGGAAAGGAAGAGTGTCTTAACTTGTAACACTATAACTTATGTAACTCAACTAAAAGAAAAGATACTTAACCGGAAGACAATCAAGAACATGAAGCCACAAAGAAATCAATGCTTGTTGAAGACAAGGTAATTGATACAATGTAACATGTTAACTATGATCAAATAAAGAAGAAATCATTGAAAGAAGTTCAAGACAGAGTTGTTCATGCCTCAGTGATTTGTAACTTAAAGATTTAAGATCATAACTATCAGTATCAATAAGGCTAATTGATTTCAAGTGAACAAGAAAGAAAGCAATAATTGGAAAGTCACATTACTAATTGAATATGGTAATCTATTCAAGAAGCAGAAACACTATCAGGACTAGTCACTTATGAATCAGACCAGTGCATCAAGTGTCAGGACATTGATAGCAAGTTTATGTCAGAAATAGAGATCCAGGTTCAAGAGCTTGTTGAAGAATATGAAAGACATAAAGAAATCACAAGTTCAAGATGTTGCATAGAAGTTTCAAGATTGAAGCCCAGAATTTCACTAAGTACAAAATGTTCGAGATAGCCAAGTAGAACATTCCTATGTAGAAATTCTACTTAGATGTTCGAGATAGCCAAGTAGAACATTCCTATGTAGAAATTCTACTTAGAAGTTCGAGATAGCCAAGTAGAACATTCCTATGTAGAAATTCTACTTAGAAGTTCGAGATGACCAAGTAGAAATTCTTAAGTAGATATTCTACATGGAGGGCAGTTTCAACATGACACATGGCATCATCTGATTGGCAGATTTCCAAGCTTTCAAGATAAGATAAGATTTATGTGGACATCATTGGGCCACGTATATCTTAGTCTTTGAAGACTACAGGACATAGATTACAAGTAGTATAAATAGAAGTACGTGTGTATTTTTTTAAGAGAGAGCACTTTTTTCAAGATAAACACTTGTAAAAGAGAGAGAGTATATTCACCTAGCTTAGTATCATTTACTATCCTCTTTACTTCTGGTGTACTTTGTAATGAATGTTGTAGCAACTCTTTCAAGTTATATATAAGACATATATTCCTTGAATCATTGTGTTCATTTATTACATGGTATTTATTGCTTCTTAAATTCGAAAAGTTGTATTGACCCCCCCCCCCCTCTACAACACATTTGGACCTAACAGTATAATAGTCATTTCAATTGAATAAAATGACTTCCACATTTTTAGGATTGAAATGACTCAAAATTATCCATATGTCATACTATTATATATATAAAGGATTGGCAAGTCGAGGCTGAAAGTTTTACAAACTTTCAAAAATATTTATGTGTTGGTTGACGGAGAATTTGAAATGAGCAACTACGACTAACTATTGATTTATAATTAATTATTTTCGATTTTAATTAGATTAATTGTAATTGTATGGTAATTATATATTAATTGCATATATTTTAGAAAAATCTAAATTGTTAATCCTCAATACATATGGTTACAGACACAATAATTCGATCGAAATTATGAAAAATGCAAGACATGCAATATTTTCACAATTTTCACCTAGAGTATGATTTTGAATTTTCCACAAAATAATAATTATATAATAATATTTGAATATGTGACTATAGTCGAATTTTTTATTGAGGTTTGGTTTGCAATTATACGTCTCTTCCTCTCATTATATAGCCCTAAGATTGTCTCAAAAAAAATTAAATAAGTAAATTATTTTAAGTTTAAGGAATCCAAATGGCCACGCAATTTTCACCTTAAATTTGTAATTTTTCAATGGATATGTGATCTATAAATATCCTTTGACTAGGAAACCATTTATCGGTTGAAGTTTTGTTAATCAACTGATAAAATGGATTGTAACCGTGATTTAGAATTCCTTGTATTATCAATTGATTTTAATATGTCAATGGATGTGATCATCTAATCAACTGATGATTATTGGCTTTGATTGATAGCTCATCAACGGATGTGAAAAATGGCTGATAAAGTGTAAATATTCCAAGTCAGAATTCACTCAAGTGAAGTGATCAACGGATAAAGGAGTCAATGGATATGGACGATTGATCAATGGATAAAAGTCAACAAAAGACAAATCAATGGATCTCCATCAACGGATAAAAGCATCAATGCAATCAACAGATAAAAGGTAATCAATGGATAAGGGGATCGATGGATACTCAAACATCCATTGATACATCAATTGATCGATGGATAACTTATCCATCGATAGATAAACAAAAAAGGTTCAATTGATAAGGTTCAAAACAATTATCAGTTGATCAAAATTTCCCAAAATAGTTAAAGGCAAATGAAAGGAATCTTTACAGAAGTCTAAATCAATGGAAGACAGTCATGTCAGGATTCTGAAGATTTTCAAGGGAACACAGTTTTCAAGGAGAAGAACAAGACAAAGACTTGTTCAGAATAAGGCAAAGGCCTAGGAAGACCGTGAAAATAGCTACACTCTATTTTAGTGCAAACTTTGAAAAGTTTAATTTGTACTCGTATCAGTTGATAGAAAATAGAAGTAAGAAATGAGCTGTTATATATAGTTTAGCAGCTCATAGTAGCAAAAGTAAGAAATCAAACAAGAATAGAACAATAGAGAGATAGAAAATTATTGTAGTGCTTTTCTTAGTTTTATTCATATGTTGTAAGCAGTTTAGTTCTAAGACCAAAGTTTATTGAAAGCAAAATATTCATTAGTGAAAAAACCAATCCACTAGTAATTTTAAAAGATTTATTTTCGAGTTTATTTTTAATTCTTCTGGTTCTATTTTCTAGCTTAATCATTCCAAATACTTAAACACTTTTATTGAACAAACTTAAATCCGCAAGAATTTGAAATAATTCTCTCACATCGTTTGTGGGAGCTTTCAGTATGGGTCAAGGGGGAGCCTGGTCACACTGAAGGAGGAAGATTCAACAGGTGTCGAGCCCGATGTGTGAAGAGAGAGATTGTTGGGAGTTATCCCACATCGTTTGTGGGAGGGGCAGTTTGCTATTTAATAAGTAGCCAAGTTAATTAACTCAATTAGTATGAGACATTTTGGGAGATGCTCAAATACAAATCATTGCGGGCACTACTTAATAAGTAGCCAAGTTAATTAACTACATTAATATGAGGACTTTTGGGAGATGCCCAGATACAAATCAGTGCGAGCTCGGCCCAAATCGGATAATATCGTGGAGTTAAGGCTTGTTTGCGGCCCCAACAGAGTCATAATGTTCTATGTCTCTCCTTTTTTGTATGAATTAAAGCGATCTCCATTGCTATTTGTAGCTTAAAATTATATATATTCAGTTGATTTAAACCTCACCCTCGTATTAAAAAGATTAAAGGGTTCAAATAAGAATTTCCTAAATTAATAATCAGGTGATGGTCGTCATAATTTTATTTGGTAATCAAGAAAATGATTTCTAACACTTACATTCCAAAAAATGGCCCAAATTCGAGCATGAAAGTTAAAGACACAAGTCACTGCAAATCAAGGTGGCCCTGATTAGTACAAGCTAGAACTGAACCCACTAGAGTTAAACATACTGTTAGGGAGCCCCAAATATTTCTGATAGGTCATAGAGCAGCAGTACAGTTTAGCATTTTACTCCGTAATAAAAGAATGAGCATATAAAATGTTGATTCGCCCAGGACATATAAGAATGTTTCAGACTTAAATTTTAATCATAGAAAAATCATTATTTTGAGCACCTGGTGCACTAATAGTAGAGGTTCCAAATCGAATTAGCGTGGGATCTTCGAGCACCTAAAGCAATTCTTAAATCTGATTCACTTGATGCAATAAACCGTGTTTTGCATCCGAACTTGAATCATCCTCAATTCAACAACATTTCTCAAATTTTGGAGCTGCAACCAAACTTTGGCATCTTTTCATCTGCCATGTTATGAGAGAAGTAAATCGTTGTGCTGATTTCCTTTACACATTTGAATATTCATTATACTCACAGGAACCACCGGATGATCTTTTACCAATTTTACTTCAAGACATAAATGGTAGGACTTGTGAGTTGTGACTGTCTTGTTTCAACCTAATCTTGTTTTAGAAGTTTCCTTCCTCTGTACTCAAAATAAAAGTAGAGGTTCCAAATATCTAGTGCACTGTTGTTTGCCTTCGTTGGTGAATCTGCAGTGGTACACTATTAACCATAACCATAACCATAACCAACAAGTTTAAAACACTAATGGGTGACATGTTCCTTCCGATATTCACAATGATCCCACACAACTAGCTATGCAGTTTAGTCTTTCTAAACAAACTCAGATTGAATTGAAGTACTAATTTTTTTACAATTGAATACTAAATGTGACTATATATACGCAGAGAGGTACGCAATATATGATTTTATGACATGTCTTTTTATTTATTATTTTTTAATAATTAATGACTATCTATTTTAAGAAATTTTCAAGGTCAGTCAGAGTCAAACACACAGAGACAGACGACATAAGATAATTTTTCATCACTAGCACTATCCATAGTGCTGACGTGTCTTAAACCGGGCGAATGATCATTATAAAGTACTTATTCGCACTATTTTACAAATTTTGGTGTGCTTAAATACTGTGATTTTCTCGTTATCGGGATTAAGGTGGGAAATGAAGAAAAGCGAAGGTAAAAAAAAAAAAAATTACTCCATGGTGTGTTATTTAAGCTCGAAGTGAACACAATTATATAGTAGTTTTTACATCTCATTTTCTTAATTTATTTTGAAAAAGAGTAAATATTGAAAATGATAATAAGAGAGTGTATTCTTGAAGAATTACTAAATAACTTATATTAAATAAAGAAATGAAGAAATAGACAATTCAAAAAAGACAACTAAAATGGGACAGATTGGGTATAAGATTTGTGTCATTGCATGTGTTTAGTCTCTTAAGACTTTGCTTTATCTTATTGCAATCGTAGTATAAGATTTCACCGATTGTATCATTGTGCGTGTAGTGCAGTCCTTTTCTTTCATTTTCTTGTTCGTACGATTGTGAGACCGGCAAGGCTGTGTTTCAAGTCAACCCTAAAATTACATTACTAATACGCGTAGAAGTCGTTCTTTTCAAATCTAACAGAAGACTAGCTTGTGGAAAAAACAATTGGTGCATCAACTAAGTCGAGGCTAGCTAGTTAAAAGTCTTTTACAAACTTTTAAAAGTATATATCGCATTGGTTGACGTAGAATTTGAAATGAGCAACTACTAACTATTGATTTTTACAGTAATTAATCATCTGTCGATTTTAATTAAATCAGTTGTAAATTGTAACTGGATGGTTATATATCATGGGTCCTGGTCCTTGACATGTAAAATATAATATATTATAATTGTAAAATATAATCATTATAATTATGTTTGTAAAATATATATTATATTATAATTGTAATTTCAAATTATAAAAGTTTTAGATAAAATTGACCAAAAATTTATAAACATAATTATAATTTTATAAAAACCTACTCACCTGTCGTTATAATTTTATAATTTTATTAATTTCAATAGCTTTTACACATCATATATATATACTTATAAAAGTTTTAGATAAAATTGACCAAATATTTAGTTACAAATTTTATAACTTTAAAAAGATTAATGTGAATTTTAATTCTCAAAACAAAATAAATTAAATCAATTAAAGTTATAACATTAAAAATAAAAAAATTATCATTTAAGTACAAAGTAAGTTATCACTAGTCTACTTCAACCTAGTTGCCTAATACGAGTACAACACATTGGCTAGAATAAATAATCAACGTTGTAACTAGAATTGTATACGCGGATTGGTGAACTACTTCACCGTTATTTTACGCGGAGTGAGATGTATGTTTTTAAAAATGACAAGAAAGCATCTTGTTATATAAACGGTCCCCAATCCGGGACCCATATATTATTCCATGATTAAAGAACATTATAATTTATACTAACATATATTCACACTTGTGAATAGTGGTCGTTTTTAAAATAGTGGCAACATATATTTCATTTCATATATATTAAATAAATCTAAACGGTTAATCCTCAATACATAAGGTCATATCTATTACTATATATTAAATGAATAATTATGTTACTGTTGGATATTGAATCAGGAACCTCATGCTAAATAGTTAATGTCACAACCATCTGATATACTTAGAATTTTATTTTTCTTTAAGAATCTCAATACACAAACCATCAATTTTGATCATCGTGTATTAAAATTTCATATTATAAATGTATAAAAATTATTTGTTAATAATTTTTAAAATATGAGAAATGAAGTTCGTGTAGTTGAGTTCAATTTTTTTATCAGTACAATTTAAATGTATTTTTGAAAAATCTATTACAAATTTAGATTTTAAATATGTTAAATATTTGAATAAAATATGGAATTGAACTATAATTGCGATATTAACACTAAAATAATAATTCTATATAAAATGATATGATTTCAGTGTATATTTATTTTAGAAATAGATAAAAAAAAATTAAAATATGAGAATAAATATTATATAAAAATACAAAATATTACAATTTATTAGTCAAATTTTAAGCATTGAAAATACTTGGATTTTAGATGATATATTCTGAAAATAAACTATTACGGTTTATAGATATATTTATTAAATTATTAGTTAAAAGAATATGAATTTACTTGAATATGATTTTATGTCTGTGTATATATATGTTTATATTAAATATATATTTTAGTATAAAAAACTGGAGTTTAAATAAATATTTAAATTCAGTATTCATCCGTCTCACCCGGACCCTTGAATTTTGTATGATTACATATGTACTATTATTTTAAAATTTTGAATAAAAAAGATATAATTGATGTCATTATTGAATATCTAACTAGTAATCTCATTATATATAATCATAGTTATAGATTGCGGGCGTGAAAAAAATGAATATTCTCAAGAGATCGTAACTATGATATAAAAAATTCATCCATCCAACCCAGTTGTCCGGATCCTTCTATTTTGTATAATTACATATATACCGTTATTTTAGAATTTGAGTTAAAATGAATAAATTTTATGTCATTATTGGATATCGAACCAGTAATCTCATGATATATAATCATAGTTATAAATTGCGGGTATAATAAAAAATAGATATTATCGAGAAGTTGTAGTTATGATAAAAAAAAAAATCTACAAGAATTTGTGAGTGCATAGATATAGTTGCATAATATATGTGTGATTTTTAATTATGTTTTAAATATAATTTAATATTTATAAATTCAGTACAGAATATATATCGGTCAATAAATATTTTAATGAAAGTATAGATGCATTTAAAATTAAAATTTTAAAAATAAATAATAATTAATTAATTAAAATAAATAATATAACCAAGAATAAATTATTGAGGAGTAATTTTGGGCCATGATTGATAGTTGAAATGTATTGAAGTTGTAGTTGACCATTAGTTTTAATTATATTAAATGGGACCATTGAATGATCAATTATAAATTTGAATGGGTATTTGATAGTTTAGATTTTGATTTTATATATATATATATATATATATATATATATATATATATATATATATATATATATATATATATATTAAAGTATTTGTGTTTTAATTAGGTTTTAAGAGAGATTATAGTTAATGAGTTGATTAATATTTATATGAATGTTTAATTATGGATATATATCTATGTGTTTTGTATCTTTTTTAATAATTTTTGTGTCATTTGATGACATTTTGTGCCTATACAAGGGAGTGCCATGTATGATAGTTTTTTGACCACATGTGATGGTATATTTTGTGTCTTTAAGAGGTATTGTAGTATCATTTATGATCATTAATATATACCATATGTGGAGTTAGTTTTTTTAATTTTAAAATTAAAATATTTATAATATTTATAATTATTATATGTTATTTAATCTTTATAAATAAATAATTATATTAATTATATTAATCTTTATATTTTATTTAAATTATTGTCTAAAAAAAAATTCCCTTTGGTTAGAGTTTACATTTTGACCAATTTATGATATATTTATTTATTATTATATTGTTATATTATTACCGCATATAGTATATAATGTTAAATTTTATAATTATCTATATGTATATATATATATATTCATTTTCTTTTATTTATGGACTGATATGTTTTTGTTTGTTTTTCTTTTTTCATGATACTTTGATGAAATGAGTGTTTTCTTCTGAGATACTAAAGTTTTATTGTTAGGGATTGTGGTGTAATCAACTAATGTACTTAGTTTTAAGTTTAATTAAGTTAAGTAAAACATAATGTTATATGTATATTCACAGTATGATCAGTAGTCACTTGTAGACAATACATTTAAAAAGTAACAATTAAGTTACAGTACATTTGAAAGTTACTGTCTTGTATAAAAGAATAAAAATGAGTGAATTAGAAGTTCACTAAGTGTTCATGCACAACATGATTCAAAACTCAGACAACAACATTTCAAGTACTCAATCCTATGATAGTACATTACAAATGACAGCACAATTGGAACAGACGACAGCAATTATTCCCTTGACAGTATACTTGGCGGAGAATGAAGAATTGAAGACATCAAATATTACTGACAGCAACTTTGACGGGGATAGTTGACATCATCTTTGGAGACAATATGTTTTAATAGATTATCAAAGTTTAACAACAAAGTATGCGGAGCCGAAGACATTGTCACCATAGAGCAGCTAAAAGTTGACAGTAAACTTTTAGTGAAGCTGACAGTCTGTTACAGGTAGCAGATTAAGATAGTGAAATTACAAGGAATGATTTGGACATGTCTATCTAGTCTGTCAAGTCTACTACTACAACTTGGGAGAAGACAAGTAAAAGTTAAAACGTGCTCAAGGAGTCAAAGATTTCTACATATCTCAAAGCTGCTTTATCTACAAATGGAATGAAGACAAAGTTGAACGAGAAAAACACACTTTTTATTTCAAGTTTTGTTCTAGGACCAAGGGAAAGTACAATTGTAGGTGAGATATGTGTTTCAGTATAAATACACACATCTCACAAGTATTTTCTCTTATGCAACTAAGCTAGATTTTCTCTTAAGTATAGAAACATTAGAAAATTCATTGTTATTGTATCTATCGAAGCTGGAACTCATTTCCAGTCAGTTGTAGCAAAAAATAATAATTTATTTTTGAAGTTTAAAAACATTGTTTTGTTTATCTGTTTTTATTGTTTACATCATAAAATTTGTTAATTGTTATTCTTTTTTGTTGTTAACAAGAATTAGATATAATTAATCAAGTTGCATTCAACCCCCCCCTCTACAACACTTATTTTACCTAACATTTATTATCTAAATTTTCCCGGTCATCTTCGCATGTCCGATAGTTAATAAAAGGAAGTCCTGACTCCGGAATATTGTATTTCGATACAATTCATATACGAATTTCGTATCTTTTAAAAAAAAAAAATCATCCTCTAATCATTCCTTATTTCATTTTTATGAATAAAAAATCAATTTTCTCATTTTTCTCTTTTCTCCTTTTTAAGAGTAATTAGATTCAAATTTATTGTTATTATAATAATAGATAATGAATATTGAGAAAATTGTTGGAGTTGACATATAAAATATATTACCTAAACCACAAGAAAACAATCATTGAGTTTATACTAACAAAAAGAGAATCTCAAAGAACTAGACGATTAACACAAAAATAACACCTTAAACAGGTACAATTTCTATGGGGAGTAGGCCTCCCAAAGTCTAGTCTCGCGCCCCAAAGTCTAGTCTCGCGCGCGTGACCTTGTTGGACACGCTAGCATCTCTAACAGGGGGTGTCAAGTATATGTGGCATGACACTCTTGGCTGCCCATTCTTGGCTACCACCCTATTACAGTTCCAAGGGTGCTAAGAGGATATCAAGAAAGGTTGTCAATTTTTGGCACCCTTTCATCTCCTCAAACCAGATAAAAGACAAATGTTACATGAAATGTATATATATGCATTACCTCTTCTATTATATTAATTGAAGAAGTAGTTAATGTGGAGACCATTTGAGCAATTTGTATGTGGTGCCAACTATTGGATAGGAGTAAAAACTTGACACATTTGATGTGGATAGAAAATAAAATAAAATATTATTATTTATAGTGAGTCGACAATTTTTGGCACAGCTTAGGATGCCTCTATTGGATATCCTCTAATAACATCAAGTTGGTTTACAATAGAAAGAGGCCTAAGATTGTGTCAAAGCATAACGAATACAAATATCATTCGTAGTAAAGAGAATTAGAGAAGTGAATAGCCAAAGAGTCGAGAATGGGCACTCTCATGATATCTCTACTTGTAGTACTAATTTATCTCAATTTTCTATCAGAAACTACCGCAGCAAAGCCTCTCTCCCTTCCACCACCACCACCTAAATCGAGTTATACTCGTAAACAAGGGCAACCAAAACCTAAACCTAAACAATTTTCTCCTCCCCCGCCTCCTATTCAAATCAAGCCTCCACCCACTCTCCCGGTGAACTCACCGCGACCTATAGTGCCTTACTTTCCATATTATTACCGTAAATTTTCTCCACCACCACCTCCTCAGGTGTACTCACCACCGCCCATCAACAAATACAAGTCTCCACCAAAACATTATCCTTGGCCGCCGCCACCTCCCAAGCATCATTATTATTACACTCCACCTCCTCCCCCCTATTAAATAGCTTAGCTAGCAGTGTTCTACTGTTCTCTCCTAAGCTATGAATATAAATTATAATCTTTTTACATGCTTCTATGTATTAAAGTAAAATGAAATATTAATGTTTATCTCTATTTAATATTTTCTTCTTATTAATCTAGCTACATTAATTTACAGGACCGAGCGAACCCACTGCCAAACAAAGAAGATGAAGTAAATTAACAGCTTGCATTATACAGTATATGTTATCCGCGTTTCAACAATCGCTATTTTGCTTTTTCTTCGAATTAAGTTATGACAAATGTTTTTGTCAACTCTCTAAATTGTATTCACACCGTAAGTATAAATTTTTATGTTTATGTGTTCCCGATCCTGTTTGGCTAAATTTAAAATTGTCATTTATTACTTAAATTTGCTTAAAATATGTTTGGGTAATTTTGTATTATGAGTTATATATGAGTTTTTAAAAATATAGTAATAAAAATAAAAGTGACTTATGAGTAATTTATGAAATATGAATAATTTTTATCAAAATAGAAAAATAAAAAAAATAAGTCACTGAAAAAAGTACTGAATACTTACTTTGATTTAAAATGACTTATTTCTGACTTTAAATTGGTTTCTGATTTATTACACAAATAGGAAATTGAAATTTTCATCGATTAATATTCAAAAAACTAAATTCATAAGGTGAAGGTCCTAAATCCTAATTTTTCAATTGAAAATAAAATGATTTTAAATATTTAAATTTGGTGAAATGATCCGATAACGCAAATAAAATTTTGTTTTAATTTGACAAATGCTATTTTTTCATTGTCCATTTTACCATATTTTGTTGTTTGTCTTTTTGTTCAAAATATCATTCTAAACTTATAATATTAATGAGATTTAATATATAATGAGTTGTAATTTTAAATTAATTATGTTATGAGTTTTAGTGATAATAAAATTGAGATGTATTAATATAATATGAGTTTTAGTGATAATAAAATTGAGATGTATTAATATAACATATTTGTTAGAATAATATTAGATTGTAAGTAAAAATTTAAAATATTAATATTTAATATAAATATAATTAAATTGAAAGTTATATAAACTATTAGAAGTTAATCAGTTTTGGGTTTAATTAAAATTGCGGCGTCGCAAAAGAAAACTTAAGTATTATGAGACGGTTGGAAATACTAAGTCATTGGTTTCAATTTGTATATGAGAAAGCTAACATTTACTGATAATTAATAAGGGCTTGCGGCTCCTGTCGCCATTTGGTTAAGTTAAAATGCAATATTAAAAGAATGGTGTTTATGTGATTTGGTAATATTTACAAATTTGTCATTTCATTTTTATATTGAAATTAGATATATATTAATACTATAATAATACCATAATAGCTAGTATTTTTCTCTAATTAATAATACTATAATAGTATTTTTTATGTAGATATTATTATAATTAATTTCATATATTTTTTTTTTAATATTTCTTTCTAGCTATTATATATAGTGGTTCTTCATATTATATTTTATTGTGTTGATTATTAAAAGAATAAAAATTATATATAAAATATTAAAAATATTAAAAAAAAACACCAATTATCCCGTATTATGTTATAAATGTAGCATTGGTGTTAGTATAGCTACTATAACATATTTTATATGACTTTGTTATATAATATTATATTATAAATAAATTTTAAATATTAGTATATAATATTTTTGAGACTTAATTGCACGTTGATGGCCAGAACTATAATGTTTTTACAGAAAAATAGCTTAATTATAAAAGTTGTCAGTTTAATGGCTAAATTATTTATTTTTTAATACTGGATTGCATTCTGTTAAAAAAATTTAAAGTCCGTTAGTGAAATAATACTTAATTGCACTTTGATAACCTGAATTATAACTTTTTAGTTTATTTAATAATTGATTGTATCTAATATTGTCCACTACCTTTGTTTTATCATTATTAATATATGAACTATTAGAATAATTTTACATTCATTTAAAACATGAATTCGATGAGTCTGAGCAGTGTTTATTCAATACTTGAAATTAGAAAAAAATTAACACAACTTATAAATCAAAAAGAGCATAACTGTAAATACATGATTAGATTTTATTTTATAAAATATCATTTTTTAGAAGTATATTTTATTTTCCAATTTTAAATAAATTACAGAATAAATCTCATAAATATTTTTATTTTATAAATTTATATTAATATTATTTAAAATTTAAAAAGTGTGATAATTAAATTATTTAAACTATAAAATAAAGTATGAATACAAAATTATAATATAATTAGTTATTAAAAAATAATAAATAATTTGCTAACAAATTGATAAACTTTATAATTGAGCCATTTTTCTGCTAAAAATTATAATTCAAGTCATCAAAGTGCAATTAAGTATTATTTCACTAACATCCTTTAAAAATGTTAACGGAATGCAATCAAGTGTTAAAAAAAGTTTGGTCATCAAACCGGTAAATTTTATAATTGAGCCATTTTTGTACAAAAATATTATAGTTCAGGTCATTAAAGTACAATTAAGTCTATTTATGATATAATTTGAATATAATGCAGTAAAAAAAAATTAAAATATTGGGTTTATCAAATTTTGGTGTTTATCAAAATGTATTTATAATAAAAAACTGTTTGTATTTTAAAACTGTAATTTTAAAAGTTTGAGAAAAATGTATTCTAAATATTTATATATTAATATTAAGTACAACCCGTGGTTTTACTCGGGGATATAAACTAGTCTCGTCTATCCTGGGGACGGTAGAATAATCTGATTCAACAGATACCCGATCCATTTCGACCCCATTAGATTTTTTCTAACCCGAAATTTTGGATTTGAATTTTAAGTATACCGAACCGATACCCGACCCGAAATCCAAAACTCGATATATTTATATATATAATATTATAAATATAATTTATTATATATAATATACATAGATATAAGATAAATAATTAGTATATGTTCGTTTTATTTTTTCATTTTTACTTAATAGTTAATACTCATTTAGTTAATTAGTTCTTCGTTTTATCAATATATAATAGATTTTGCTAGTATTATCCTACACAAACTCTCCATTTTTATTAATATTTGAACTATTAGTTAGTCCTGTATTAATGATAAAGTAATATCACAGTTCGTATAATAAATTATATTTAATTTTCTTTTAAAATTTAATCATTAATAATTTATAAATGTAATTATTATTGTCCGTCTGCATCTAAGATATTGAACTTGATTATATTTTTTTATAAAATTTTGAATACCTAAAAAAACTTCATCCAATCCGAAACCCGAATTTGAATAACCCGAAAATATTTGAATTTAGATTTGAATTTTTTAATTTGGATTTCTACCACCCGTTGCCATCCTTAATCGATACTTTATGTATTTGTACACAGTACATACATATCGATATGTATATTCCTGGACTCATTCTGATCATATCATGCCTCGTTCTGCAATTTTTCTGGTCAGTATACAATTTTGGCTTCTTAATTTTGATTTGATTCTCGTTTACATACATGCACACATATACTTATATGATTGACCTATTTTTGCTTGTAGCCTTCTTAATTTCTCTTTATATGTGATCCAATTGTCTTTTCAGATTTTACTTTTATTGAGTCTTTTGCTGATTCTATACAATAATCAACTTTTATATGAACTCCATTTTTTTTATGATTTATTTTATATTTTTCATGAATCTTTTCAAATAGACTGACCATGTGTGTTATGAGACAAGTTGTAGTCAAGTTAGAATAACATAAACAACAAGTGGTAGAGCGCTCGCTTAGCATGCGAGAGGTACGGGGATCGCTACCCCGCATCTCCATTTTTTTTCCTTTGGGTCCAAGGGGTATAGGTGAGTGATTCTTGGTTGCTCTTAAGCGATTCTTTTGTTGTTGATGCTCCTCTTTTTTATTCGTATAGAAACTCCTGGCAGTATGCTCCTTGCAACTTACAAGAAAGGTTTTTCTTGGTTGGTTCTGTATTGCAGACTGTAAAAACAATTTGGACAAAACATAAGACAATGAGTTACACTTGTTGGTTAACATCGCCTCGAACATCATTTGAATATCTCAAAAAAAGGATAATGATCCACCGGAGAATAACTTGAATAATACATAACATAAACTGGAAATGATAAACTCGAACTAAAGTGCAGGTATAACATTAAAGAACTGGAATGGAACGATACAACGCGCAAAACCTTACCAGCCCTTGACAAAATACAAGACATAAATGAAAGATAAAAACTGAAAATGAAATTTGATATTGTTTCTCTCAGTTCCTAGTGGAATATATGTAGCCGAAGAAGTAGTAATGTGGACTCAATTCAACTTGTGAAATCAGACTAATTAAGTGACTCAACCAGTTATGATAACAACCTTTTTGGTTTTTTCTTTTTTACTACACTTTGTTGATGCCGTTTTGTTTTCTTCTAGTATGAGTATGACTGGCGTTGGAATTCCTTGGCAGTCTGCATTTCCAACTTGCAAGGGTCAAAGGGGTATGCGTGATTTTTGGTTGTTACTTATTAGTTATTACTGTTGTGACAGTGTGTGTTTTGCCACTTGCAAGCATTGTAAGATGATTATTGTTTAGCTCTATATTAAGCTATACAAAACTGCTATTCTTCATCTCTTCAGATGCTTATTCTTCTGATATACTGGTGAATTGAATTCCTTGTTTCTTATGAGATCTTCTAATATGTAAGAAATTTAAGATTTAATTTCTTGGTCTTGAACTTCAGGCGGCAATCAGGACCTAAAGCTTTGTAGGCCTAACTTCTAACAATGCAGTAATAGTTAAGAAAGTATAAAATTAGTTGTTCAGCTAATAGCAATTATATTATATATTATAAATAGAAGATGATTCAATTTTTCTGGGTTATCTGTATGAGGAGCTACAGTTTCTAATTAATAGAACTATATAATATGAAAAACAAAACTCCCAAATGTATTGGGGATGTAACTCAGATGGTAGAGTGCTCGCTTAGCATGCGAGAGGTACGGGGATCGATACCCCGCATCTCCATTTTTTCTCCCCCCTTCTTCCATTAAAACTTATTTCATTGTCGCCTTGTCGGGCATGTTGTTGTTCATCGGGAGGTTCATTCTTAACAGTTCAGAATGCAGGGTTGGGTCTTGCCGAAACAACAATTATCTCCGGTATGTCGTGCCTCCATATTTTATAATCAATCTTTACCGTCTCACATTGTTATCAGACTTTAATATCTTATGATGTAATTTGTAACACTATTTAGAATTTTTGACATTCAGAATTTTGTGTAAAGATTATGAGTAACCCTAGTTCGTGTCAGATCTGTTGTGCTTGTGCATCAAGGAGCAGTAGTCATGTCTCCCAGTTAAACTTGTTTTGATTAATGACTTCACTCAAACAATGATAAGCATCCGAGAAAGATTCTCCTAGATCCTAAGAAATGGGTAGCTGCCAGTTCTAAATAAAATTAGCCTGCTGCCTGCAGAATTGAGGTACACTAATTGACTTCATCATTGTTATCTTTTTAGCAAGATGTTGGTAATTGGTTGTACACATCAGTATTAAAGATTTTTTAAATCATAATCATGAAAATTACCACTGAGTAGCTGCAACCATGCGAGAGGCAAACCTGGCTGTTGTAGTTACTTCTGAATACTCAGCTGTTTTATTAGCAATTATAAGAACAGTCCAGCTAGCATCTATACTTATATATTTTGTCATGCAAATGTGAATACAAGTGATACCTTGCATGTTGTTTTCTAGTGAGCATGTAAAATTTACTTTATAGACCATAATGTCTGTATGAAATATACACATATCATGGACAGTACATTGTTTATATATGTTTGTTAACTTTGTTGACTTGTTGTTCAGCCTTTACAAATTCTATTCTCATCTAAGATTTTCCTAGCTAGGTTGGTCTTGATTAAACTTTTGTTTACCTTACCACTTTTCCTTAGTTTGTTATTGTTTGTTTATTAAGGGAAAATAGACTCCAAGAATGTGCATCTCCATTCATCTGCTTCCTTGAGGTATGGACACTCTGCTGATGGCAAGCCTGTTGGTTCGTGTGGACGACAAGCTATTTATTAGAATCTCAGGACAAAGAACAGCGATCCTACGTAGAATGGTGTATGAAGCATATTGCTGTGCAACTCAAAAACTGGTGACAGGTTGAGATAACTGGTAAAGCACATTCTCCTCTTTTTAAGTCATAAGTTGTTCTTTTTGCCTAAAGGCCAATTAATTATACTTTGACATTGAATTTTCATAAGAACGGTTTTTGTTTAATTAACACCAAGCCTGTGAACCAAACACCCGTGGCACACATGTGGGAGTGTGGGACTTGGCGGAGCCACGCATATCTAGGTCGTTAATCTACCAAAAAGTCTTGCCATTATCCTCAAAAGTGGAACAAAATTTATCAGAATTCCATATAAGGTTGAACGACTAATGATGCAATTAACTTAAGAATGTCAAACATCTTGCGCACAGAAATTTAAATAAAACCTTTTTCAGAAGTTCAGTTTATACTTTTCTAGACATAAGAATTAAGTTTTTTTGGACAACTGATCAGGTGATTAACATAGTTGACGAAGTGACATTATGGATGTATAAAAATAAAAAATTTAACCAGTCTCAAATAATTAAATTCCAAGAATTGTACTGCTTATAAAATATATATGATGTCTAGAAATCAAAATCAAATATGGTAACATTTTACTACATCAGACTGATAACACTAAGAAATAATACTACAGTAATTTTGCAACTTAGAAGCTAATGAATGTATATGTCAGGTATGGGAGGAACACAGTTTACTCGTTCTGGAATCATATTCAACTTTTCACAATGATCTATCTGAAAACCTTTGAGAGAAGGCAGAGCTCCGTCCTTAACATGCCATTCTTCCAGATTAGGGAAAAATCTTAATCTCAAAACTTGAAGACTTGGAAATGCATCGTGACTGCAGACCATTTTTTTTCCCATGTACACCTTGCACAAATCAAGGCCAGTCAGATTTGATAACGTTCCCAAAGTGGGCATTGGATCTTTGGTGAACTCACTACTGACTAGTGTCAAATCTGTGACTGAATCTGGCAAAAAACTCAAGTCTGATGGATCTTTTATCGAACCCCACAAGAAAACCTTCTTGAGACGTTTGCAAGATGAAAGAGGTTTGATTGTAGGAATAGCAGCAATACGAAATTTGAGGGAAAATGAATGGAGTCTTGTCAAGTTAGCTATGTATTCCAAAGAGTATGTGTTTCCTGCTATTGATTTATTTATTATTACTAAAGTACGGAGGTTAGCCAAATTGACAGCATCAATCTGGATTAAATCTTCATACCATATAGTACCTAGAGTCAAGAGTTTTGTTTGGTGGCTACCAATATTCAAACTTTTTCTAGATAGTTTCTGGGAAAAGTTTAGAAATCGTAGATGTCTCAACTCTTTCAGCTCACATATCTCTCTAGGAAATTCGTAACTAGAAAGGGATGAACCACACAAAACTTGTAGCTTTTTCAGCTTGCCTATAGTTGGAGGAATTACTAAAGGTTCAGGACATAGGTTACCTATTAAGCCTAAGAATTTTAGCAGAACCAAATCACCGATTTCTTCTCGTATCCCATGTGATTTTAGACTCGTCAAATCTAGCACATTGAGATATTTAAATCTGGTGTATAACAACTTTGTTTCTTCTAATTCAATTCTATCATTTCTATTATTAATTAGTGCCAATGAACGCAACTTCAAGTAATCGGAACTAGGCCCAAGTAATTTCAAGTACTCACCAATTCCATTGTAAATGGCATGCCTTGATTGTCCCTGCAACAAACGGATGGGACTTTGATGTTGTTTACTTGAATCGAAAATTCCCAATAACTTGAGCTCTGTGGCCTTTTGTATAACAAGATCACGCACAAGATCATGGATCCGGCACTTTAAAACATGATCATTCCAAAACAATCTTGCTATCTGAATCATATTGCGATTAATTAGCTCATTGAGATAATCCTCAGCCACATCTTCCATGACTATTCCATCTACTTCGTCAGCCTCTGATATGAATCCCTCCGCAATCCATAACAGCTTTAACTTGTTTACTCGAAAAATGTGGTCTTCAGGGTACCTTGCAAAGTATAAAAAACATTGTCTCATCTGAAAAGACAAATCATCATAACTCAAGCTCAGTATTTCTTGGATCTCCACAGAGTCTCCCTTTAAATGTCTCCAAATATGGTCCTTAACCTTTGCCCAATCCTCATAGTTCTTCTTGTGCAACAATAGCCCACTCAATACAACGATTGCAAGTGGTAAACCTCGACATTTACATACCATCTCCCTTCCTAACTTCTCGAGATTATGGGGTGGTGTGGCTCTCATACAAAACAATTGCCAGCTCTCATCTTCTCTCAGAAACCCGAGTTCATGGACAAAACATCTGTCCTCTACTCTCTCAGCAACTTTTTTATTTCTTGTAGTTATGATAATTCTACTACCATTGTTTTTGTCTGGAAAAGCTTTTTTAATACTTTCCCAAGCCTCTATATCCCATATATCATCAATCACAGCAAGATAACGGTCACGATCTTGCAGTAAATTTCGCAAGTGCCGTAGCAAGTCAACCTCATCCATCATCATCAAATCGAGTTCATTTCCAAAGAAAGACTTTATAATCGTCTTCAAAACATCTTTGATGTCATATTCCTGGGAGACGCAAACCCAAGCACGGCTCTCAAAATGGCTCAACTCGCTAGAGTGATACAAGTTGCTGGCAAGTGTAGTTTTGCCCAAGCCTCCCATTCCGTGAATGGAAATTACGCCAAGGGAGAGATCCTCCTTAACAAGTTCAGCTAGCAAAGTCTTCACATCATCCTCAAAACCAACCAAGTCCACCTCGTTTTCAAAGGAGGTTGTTCTTGGTAATGTTTTCCTTCTCCGTTGCACATTCGGATCTGCTATGATATGTGTAATACCATACTCATCTCGTCTGTTCTTGATCTCAACGACTCTTCTCTTCAGTGACTCGATCTCCTTGCCAATATCATAAAGATTGGCTTCTCTCTTGCACATACACACAAGGCTTTGCAGACGATCCAGAACACCACCTTTTGGAGCTGCATGTTCTTCCTGTATAACGCTAAACCTCTCCAGGATAATTACAGCTTCATTTGCGACATCCCTGACGTTGTCTATCCACAGCCGGATCTGGCTATCAATTTCTTGTTTTGCTTCTGCATTTCTTAAAGAAGATTGAAGGTAGCCCAATTCATCTTTGAGCCATCTTACACCATCTTTCACTCCGATCCTAGTGTTAACTTCTTGAGTGAGAAAATCATTGAGCTTTTCGATTGCAAAGGATACAGTTGCATCAACCATTTTTCTCTATCAAGTAGAAAACTAAGTGAGGTTGGCTGCAAAACTAGAGGCAAAAGATATGTGGATAATAATTTAGGCTAGAAGTTTAAAAACAAAATAAATGAATGGACGTCTCAGTCTGATTCCTATTACTTTTGATATGAACTGAGCAGGATTTTACACAAGGTAAATATGAATTATTGATATGTTTTGAGTAATCTGAAAGTTATTCACTGTGTTACCAACTGTTTGAAGTGATGAAAATGCATTGCATACTGCCCACTTTATAATCTCTGAAGTTTCAACTTTGAACATAACCGACTTCATTTGTTTTTTTTGCGTTATTTACTCGTCGGCCACAATTCATACATAGTTCATACTGATAGTTTGCTACTGCTATTCATATTTTCATATAGATTACAGTGATTAAGAAAATAGTTTACTGAACGATGGTTTTTCCATACTAAAACTATTGATTAATCGGTATAATACTGTATCGTATTTGTTGTAATCAGAAATGATACTTGACTATATTTTTCGCGTATATTAAAACGATTTGCTGCACGTTTGCACGAATGAATCTACAAATTGTAGTGGATTTCATAGATCTATTAATTCATAACTATAAGTTAAATTCTGAATTCACAGTATTGGGTATTCTATACTCTCTCAAATGCAAGAAGCGAAGTATGTGAAACTAGAACGCTTGAATTATACTGTGTATAATTAGACAATTGGAAAAACATTATTTTCATGTTCACAGAAACTATATTTTCCACTGCTGGCATTTCCTTGCACAGTCCAATGGACTTCCAGCGCCTCGAGAACACTTTTTTTCTATCAACATGAAAAACAAGTGTACCAACATATACAGCAACATACGATGATCTTTTAAAGCAAACCTTCTGAAGACAAATATTTTGGATACTACTATATCAAAACTGCATTTTGACTGCATCAAAAACCACTCTCTCTCTAATTTAAAACTGATTTGTACAACTGAAACATTTAGACTTGTTACCCTCTTGTAGAAGATTGTGACAGTGCTGTGTAACAAGTGATTTTTATCTCTTTTCCTGATGTGCCTTTGTGTATCACTACTTCTATTTCTATATAAAGAGGAGGAGAGGGAAATAAGGAACAAATGAGACGCTGATCTACCCTATGCAACTTGCAGCTGAAGAATTTAGCTATCACTTGATGCTTTGGAAGAATCCTGAAAATTGACATAGAAGAATATGTAAATGCTAGAAGAAAAATTATGATATTTGCATGAAAATACAATAGTGCATAACAGTTGCTACCTGAACTTCCTGAAGGATCTTCTCAAGTTCAATTCTTATCTCAGAAAAGGACGGTCGTTTGCTTGGACTAGCTTCCCAACATTTCTGCATCAAGTCCAACAACTTTGGATGTGCATCTTTCGGAATATCTGGCCGAAGACCCTACCATAGTAAACATATAAGAAAATGAGTGCACCACGAATTAGGTAAATGAGGTTAAGTTTGTTACGTGGTGTTAAATTATAAATAAGACATTTAGTACAATTAAATGTCCCTTTCGTGTAAATAGTTTAGCAAAAAAAATGTTGCTTTCACATAAGTGTAATGGAATTATTCGTCCAGGGATTATTACTCGAATAAAAAAATGCTACAACTTGATTTTCTGATACATTCATACCTAAAGCAAATAGGTTTTGGAAGAGATCGAACATATAAAAAAAAAAAAGACCCATCAGTGGATGACTTGATGAAAGAGATACTACTTAGCACTGCATATTCATTTTTTAATGATGTTTTACTCCAATCAATGAATAATCTTAGACCAAACAAACATGAGATTTGTTCTAGAAAACTTAACAAGCAGGATTTAATAGCGATCGGATTACAATCAAAATTCTAGTTCTTCTGGACCGAACTAGCTTGATAGACAAAATTCACCTAGTTGGCATAGTAAAATTAGTGGTTCAATACCCATGACTAACAGAGACTATTCTTTGGGGCCACCTACCTACCAGTTTGCAAGCACTTGAAGTATTGAGTATAGTGGGCGGGTTCAAACCCTTTTAAAAAAATGAATACCAGAGAATGTTTCAATGTCACAACCAGTGGCGGAAGGAGTGTAGGGACTGAGGGGGGGTCCATTGACCCTGCTTAGCTACTTTTTTTTTTTTTGTATTTTAGAATTGCTGCCTTTTTGCCCCCCCCCCCCCCCCCTTAGATATAAAAAAAAATGTATTAGTTTTGTTTGTATTACAAACTGCAGCACATGTATACAGTACACGCATATAAAAGTCAACACATGGTGAATTAAAAAAAAAAAACATAACACACGCTCCCTAAATCCCTAATACACACAATGACAAAGTAAGATAAAAGAACAGATACACTATAAAACACCCGACAACGACAACACGAGAGGAGAGAAGTAAAGCAACCAGGTTTATTCTCTTTTAAATCGAAGCTGTATTTCAGTTGGGTAAGTTTGAATAATGAATTTTATTTATATGTTTAGTTTGTACCTCTGAATAATTGAATATTGAATTAATTATTGGCTTATTGCTGGGTGGTTCACTTTTTGTCACAGAACAAGTGTTTGGTTTTGGAATTGGGGTTATCAAGACAAAGCAAAGGGTCAGTGAATTTTATTCTTCTGCCTTGGTCATTTGGTGCCCACTGTCTTGTAAGTTTTATCCCCCTATTTGGCTGTTTCACTCAATTTTTTATAAATACTTCTAGTTGCTTATGCACTATGTAATGTATAAATATTATATTGTGTTTGTTTACTTTAATTATTGTAGGATAATGGATAAATTTTTAATTAAAAGACCAAGAAATTCCGTTGATCCTAATAGAAATAATTGTTCCAATCCAGCTCCTACTTCCACTACAACTCCTACTCATGCTTCTACTCCAACGCCAACTCATTCTCCAACTCCTACTCCTACCGATGGTATTGTAAGTGACCCGGGATTGCGTAAACAAATTCATGAGTTTGATGTTAGTATGCGAGATCGTATCCGGAGAGAGTATATCTCTAAAGGTCCTTGTCAACCGAAGGGACATAATTTTCCAAAAACTAAATTTGGAGACTACAAGAGATGCTTTAGAGAAGATTGGTACAAAGTATTTGATTGGTTGGAGTATAGTATCTCGAATGATGCCGCTTATTGTTTTAGTTGTTATCTTTTCAAGCCAATCAATGTCATTCGCTATGGAGATGAAGCATTCACAAAAGATGGGTTTAAAAATTGGAAGAAAGCAAGTGAAAAATTCAAAGACCATGTTGGCGAAATGGGTAGCCCGCATCATATTTCTAGAATACAATTTGAAGCTTTTAAAAATCAAAGACAAAGTTTGCCTCATTTGTTAACATCTACAAGTCGCGAGATGGAGGTTGCTTATCACACTCGTTTGACTGCAACTTTGGATGTGACCTCAATTTTATTGAGGCAAGGTTTGTCTTTTTGTGGCCATGATGAGTTCTCGACCTCATTGAATAGAGGAAATTTTCTTGAGTTTCTTGAATGGTATAGCACAAGAAATAAAGAAATAGCCAAAGTTGTAACTCAAAATGCTCCCGGAAACAATCAAATGACTTCTCCTTACATTCAAAAACAAATGGCTAATGCTTGTGCCGTGGAGACAACACTTGCAATATTGGAGGACATTGGTGATAGTTTATTCACTATTTTAGTTGATGAGTCTCGTGATATCTTAGTGAAAGAACAAATGGCTGTTGTTCTTAGATATGTGAACAAGAATGGAGAAGTTATTGAACGTTTTCTAGCTGTGGTTCATGTAGAAGATACTTCATCTAAATGCTTGAAAAATGCCATTGTTGCCTTATTTGCCAAACATGGGTTATCTTTGTCCAGATTGAGGGGTCAAGGATATGATGGTGCTTCAAATATGCGAAGACAATTTCATGGATTAAAATCTCTCATTTTAAAAGAGAATCCTTATGCTTGGTATGTTCATTGTTTCGCTCACCAACTTCAATTGGTGATTGTTGCTGTTGCCAAAACAAATCGAGCTATTAGTGATTTCTTTAATCTTATTGGCTTGATTGTGAATATGAGTGGATCATCTTGCAAAAGGGCTGACCGTCTTCGACAAAGTGAACATGAACGAATAATTGAACGCCTTGAGACAAGAGAAATTAGCAGTGGAAGGGGCAAAAATCAAGAAAAAGGATTGGCAAGACCATGTGACACTAGATGGGGATCCCACTACATCACTTTACTACGTCTACACTCATTGTGGCCTTCGGTTATAAAAGTGCTTGAAAACGTTTTTGATGATGGTAGTAATAGTGATACACGAGGTATATCTAAGACCTTGTTGATTAGGATGGAAAGCTACGACTTTGTGTTTATATTTCACTTGATGAAACAAATACTTGGCTACACAAATGATTTGTCAAATTTGCTACAACAGAGAGATCAAAATATAGTCCAAGCTATGCATTTAATTGTGAATGTAAAGGAACGAATGCAAGACTTTCGAGAAAGAGGATGGGAAATATTTTTGAATGAAGTTGACTCTTTTTGTGTGGCAAACAATATTGAGGTTGTTAACATGGAAGATATCATAAAATCTCGTACCCGGATGAAGAGAGATGGACAAAGTGTCACTACTTACCATCATTATCGCATTGAAGTTTTTTGTGAGGTAGTTTATCTAGTTTTTTGTCAAGTCTATTTTATTATCAACTTCTTTCTTAACTCCGCTTCTCCCTCTCTTATGAACTAGGTTGTTGATTTAATTTCTCAAGAGTTGGATACTCGTTTTCCGGAAGTTAGCACCGACTTACTTCTTTCGGTAGCCTGCCTTGATCCTAGGAATTCATATTCCAACTTTGATGTTGATAAGTTAGTACATCTTGCTGATCTTTATAAGGAAGATTTCTCATGGACTGAGGTTTTGATGATTAAAACACAACTTGACATGTACATTCATGATATAAGAAGGGAAAAAGAATTTTCAGAAATTGAAGATTTGGGGAGTCTTGCGAAAAAGATGGTTGCAACTAGGAAATCTCAAGCTTATCCATTGGTGTACCGCTTAATTGAACTTGCATTGCTACTACCCGTTGCCACTGCTTCAATTGAGAGAGTATTTTCAGCCATGAATATTGTCAAGACGGATCTACGGAACCGAATGGGAGATGAATGGATGAATGACAGTTTGGTAGTATATATTGAGAAGGAAGTATTTGCGAAAATTGACAACGATGTCATATTACGCCGTTTTCAAAACATGTCTACTCGTAGAATTCAATTGCCGTCTTCTAATAGGACATAATCAACTGTTAGAAACTTGTTGGATTGATTATTATGTATTAAGTTATCTTTGTGACTTTTAAGACAATTTTTTTTTTCAAATTACGCCCCCCCGTCATCAAATCCTGCTTCCGCCACTGGTCACAACTCACAAGAAAACTGGCATAAAGGGGATTAAGGACGAGCACAATTTTTGACATTAAGGATTTGACACAAAGACAAAGTAGTTTACTCTTACCTAGATGATAAATGTTTATTTGCATACATGCACACCAAAAGGTGTATATTCACAATATTGTTTATTGCCTGTTTGTTTTGTCTAAATGCCACCATTCTACTAGAGCTTGGTTTGTTTTCTCCAGACGTATAATGTGCATACTTGATCACTCTGTCAGTTTTCTGGTCAGTATGAGACTACAATAATTTAATCGGTATGAGACTACAATAATTTAATCTGAAGTAAATGTATACTATAAATATAGAACATTATACACTGATGCTGATAAGAATTTGCAATTGCAGCAATTAAAGCATCCGAATATATAACAATCAAACTTAGGGCTGTGCTAACCTGTCTCACTCCCAAGGCCGCTTGTAATGGCGTCATAGAATCATATGGAATCTACATGTCAAACAATGAGATCTTGTTAAAGATTTATCCAAACTTAGAAGAATATGCTTCAACTCTAATCAAATTCAACTTTACGCAGTTTTACAAAATAGATTGATCCATAGCATACCTTTGCTGTAACAAGCTCCCATAGAACAATTGCGAAACTGAACACATCAGCCTTTTGATCATAAGGCAGATGATTTATAACCTTCACAATATGGAGCACAATCAATATATACCAGAGTGAAAATAAGATCTTACGACCACAAAAGTTGTTGCAACACCACACAGTTGCACCAGGAGGCGGTTGCAGAGATTGGTGATCTCACTCACACTATAGACCCAATTTCATAATGCAATTATGCATCCAAAGGCAAGTGACTTCCACTGGAAGGGACTACATAGGAGGTAAAACTAGGTAATACTTGCATATTAAGTTATACATGCCCTAAACATATTTCTTTCCCCCTACTATATCGACATATGCCTTTTTATCTCCACATGTCTCAACATTAATGAAGCAATATAAAACCATACAAAAAAAGTAATATAAATCCAAGGCAAAGTATATATCATAATAATACACACCACAGTTAAGAGTCTACATAAAGATAATGTGAAGTACTTAATGTATATGACAGGAGCTAAAAGTCTAATCAAGACACACATGCACTCATATTTCTACTAGCATAAGGAAACATATGAAATTCGATATGATGGAGACAGACCTCGGGGGCCATCCATCTGTATGTTCCAGTCTCTGCTGTCATTTCCCCTCCTTGATTCTGGAACCGAGCAACACCAAAATCTGCCACTTTAACAACCTTGAGAAAAAATTAAAGATGCCAACTTAATATGCCTGATGTTGCTAGAAAGTAAAAAGTAAAGCAACCAGAATTGATGGATATTATACTTCAAATTTGTGCAGAAACTATGGCAAAGGGCCTGGAAATTGCGCAAGTGGGAAATCATCTTCAAATTATATTATTACTTTCTTTACATCTAGTTTATAGCCCGTGCAAAGCACTGGGTTCTGTTGTACGTATTTATAAAAAAAATTGTGTTTTTTAAATTGTTTAGATCGGAATCATTTACCTTTATTAGTATTTTTAGAACTAATACTATGAATATTAAATCTTAAAGTGATGTTAATACGATTCAAACCCTACTACACATTTGTCAGTGTTCATAAAGCTTATAATATAAATATTAGATTTGATTATGCTGTTGAGGAGAGCTAATATCTTTGGCGCTATAAATATTAGATTTAAATATGTTGATATTGAGTATCGAATACTCTGAAAAAGATCACTCTTACGCTTATACGTTTATTTTTTTATATATATATATAAGGTAACATTCAAGTGAAAACTTTTTATATGGGTGACATTCAAGCAAAAACTTTTTAGACTGGAAACCATGAAAACCTTCATTAAATTCTGCATAACCATAATAAAAAATGAAAATAATATACTATAATTAGAGTGATGCATGCATATTTCGTAAAAAGAATATAACATCAAGTATACAACAATACTATATAACAACTAATTACTATTAGATAAATATGAAATTTACTAACATTTAAATACTTTATTCCTTTGGGCAAGTATCCCATCATTCCATCAGATCAGATCAATCATCTGTTCAAGTCACCTAGCTTCATAAAATTCAGCTTGGAAATACAAACCCTCGAAATAAATCCCCTAATTTAAAAAGATATGTATCATCTAGAAACTATATTGTGTTTCTAAATTTTTCATAAAGATCACATTTTCTAATAGAGCATGTACATCCTTTTAGCCACAAAAGATAGAAAGGGCCATAGAGGATGAGAACTCTTGAAGAATCTTAAAAATAAACTCTTCTAATTTATCAAAGAAACAAAGATTACATGAGCCTTATTATAATTAATTTGTTTTAGCAAGTATACGAAAATTTAGTAACATGCTTTTTCCACTTAGAAGAAGTGTTGGATATTAAATGGGCTGTAAATCATATGAAAAGTAATTGGATGAAGACTAAAAAATAACTTGTTTCTAAGTAAGGAAAGGAACAACTTCTGCCAAACCACCAAGTGCCCAGGTCCAAGCTCGAGGCACTGACAGAAGTCCTAAACAATTGTCAACTGACCTATGGTGTATTATGCTTGAAATAAAATATCACCACCTCGAACTTAATGGAATCCAGTGACCCCAATGCCAATAATGGGCTTTGTCACTAGGTCATAACAAGACTGCATGGGGAGTAGAAGATTACACAGCCATGGGACCTTCAGAATTTGATTGTCTGGTGTCAGATCAATTCTTTATTGCTCCATTTGGATGAAGAATATGCAATGCAAAATTGTGAACAAAACTAAAGGAGTAAAAATAGAGGTAGGAGGGAAGGGTGAAAATATTGAGGGAGTGCAAATTTTGTCTCGTGACATTTGTGAAGAAAATCAGTATGATGGAAAATGGAGCATTCCTTCTCAAATTGGTGAGTTTGAGCTCTAGTCTAATTTTCTAGGAATAGAATGGAGTGTGCTTTTTATGGGATCTCTAAGGTTCCTGTTCCACATACCAAATGATTCATAAGTAATTTTAGGTGCAACAATTTGATCCTTCCTACAATTTCTCAATTCTGTGTTTTTACCCAATTTGTACTTGTCTGTTAAGTTACATTAAGCAAGTTCTATAGAAGATCGGTAAAGGATTGTAATTCAGCATCAATATATTGCTTACTAGTTTCAGAGAATCTTCTTACATGATGGCATGATGCATTCTAAATCTTCATAGCTAGATCTAGTTTTGAAGCTGATATAGCACTATTTCATTGCCTACATACGAATCAACATGGCTCCAAGCCACCAAATGATGTTGGAAGACTTGGGCATATACTTTTATGATAACAAGCTACTAGAAGGGCAAAAAACCTGCTGCAATACCAAAAAACAAAGCACAACAAATTGGACAAAACTAGGTCACAGACAACTGGTAATACTATTGTATAACTTTTGTTTACTAGAGAAATACAGCTTTGCTAATATCCTATCTAAAGGTCTTAGCAATACCTTCATTCTTTGGGTTTCAAGTTTTACATAAAAGACTAAAAGAGAGATATAAACCACTTAAAAGAAGAGTTTAATATTTCAATGTACACAGCATCACAGCCTAGTCCCGCCAGATTACAGAGTAGCTACTAGCTAGCTTAAAAACGATGTAGCCTAAATATATATATATATATATATAGTATTACAATGTGTTCTAAATAAACATAGAGTATTTAAAATTTTAAATAGTCGATGTCTAGAATAGACATTATGTCTCACTTCGACATTTACTTGCCTCTTTCTTTATACATAAATATAAGTAGATAATAAATTCGACTACAATCTTATAATAAATCAAATATTTCTAAAAAAACAAAAAAATAATGTCTTTTACGAGTATCCTGAGCCCGTGTCATGGACAAATAATTATAATTTAACTTGCACTAAAAATATCTAAATAAGGATCACAGGGAGCTCATTGTACTCTAAACCTTAAAATCGTTAAAATTATTGTCCAGCTCAATCATACAGAATACATTTGAAACTTCTAGCAATTAATATAAAAACAAATAAAAAGAGTGTGTATGTATACTTACACTTTCAGCATCCATAAGCAGATTTGCCGTTTTCAGATCTCTATGAATAATGTCATTTTGATGCAAGTACTCCATTCCACTACACACATCTATTGCAAACTTCACCAATTGTGAAAGCTCCATCGTGGTATGATTTCTATGCAGATATTCATATAGACTCCCTCCAGGCATGAACTCTGCAAGTAGAAAGACAACTTCAAGTTTTCAAGCATAAACAGAAACAGCGTCAACTGGTTGTCCTACCACCCAAGGAAAGAACAATAATTAAATTCAACTTGACTAAATGACAAATTTTTTGTCTAGTAGGATAGTCTAGAAATTACTGCATAACAATTTAGAGTAGAAGTCAGCTTACAAAAAAATATTAACAAACTACCAAGAAATAACAAGAGATAAAGAACACAACATTACGAGGGAGAGACGAAGGAAAACTAATACTTTAAAGATGTGTAAGCAACACTAAATGCTAAAACCTATACAACTGTGATATGTGCATCATTCTTGTCTACGTAATCTCTTTAACAGTCATAAATGCATCTTAAAATCTACTCCCAACTAGACTTTTTGCAATACTTCCACCAAATAATATTTAGTCTCCCCCTTTGACAACACATCAAAAATAATTCATCCTCCTCCCATAGGTGCATCTACATTCTATAAGAACAACCTACTGGCAACATGGAACATGAGCATATAACCCACGACATCTATGTCCTACAAGGTCACAACCCCAAAGCCAAAATAGTGAACATAGCCAAATAGGCAAATAGTGAACACGAGCATATCATCTCAATATCACACGTTCTCGCACATCTAGAATATATGAATCGCACTCAATCTTCTTATAGAGGATAAACATTACGAAAACAAATATATTTCAAAGCCATGAACAAGAAACAGGAGGAAAAAGTTTAAAATTTGATACGAGCATGCATCATCAATAATAAACATCTCAGTCAAACGTTTAAGCTTAGCAAGTAGTAACTACTAAATCTAAAATATGGTTTCCTTGATTTTATTATTTTTCTCAGAAAGAGAGACAAAAGGAAATAGTAAATCGAAAAAGGAAAAGATATCTAGCCACAAAAGAGCTCACTGAAATATTTGGCAATATATACGAGGCCTATTAGTCTGGTCATAGGTACCAATTAAATTGATACTATCTGACTTGCACGTCACTTATAACCTATTGGACCATTAAAAGGAACTTTCTCTTATCATTTACAAGTCAATTATAGTATCAGACAAATGGGACCATAACTGCACATATTTTTTATCCATATTCATGGTAACATCTTCTTTTTTTAAGAAAAGTACTTTCATATACTCTCGCAAATAGATGTGGAATATAACTGTCGAACAGCCTACTTGACAAAAGATTTTCCGAGTATTCTAATTGGGATCACCAGCACTTGAAACATGGCATCCATAACATATATTGATAAGAGAGGGTCAGAAAAAATTGTTTAACTCGGGTAGTAGTGTAATTAATTGTCTACATGGGAAAAACCAGAAGTGGCACATTATTGAAGTAAATGAATAACTCTTCATGTTAGAAGATTTAGACTATTCATACTTCAACATGTTGAAAATGGAAGAATCTTTCAAACAACTATGTGATCCTGCATAAAACTTATGTTGGAAGCTAGAAGTCCAACTGCATATGGACAGAGCAAAGACTACAGCTTCCTTTCAGAAGCTCATACCTGTTACTATGCACAAATGAGGAGATTTCGTACATGCACCGATAAAACGAACAACATTCCTGTGTTGCACCTCCCTGCAAGCAAATCAAATTATTAAACAAAGTCCACGAACATGCCATAAATAAGTTGATTTAGCACAATGAATATTTAGGAATCTTTATAGTCGGAGTTGGTAAATAATTGCATTGATATCAAAAGATAGAAACCACAGATCCAGCTTGAAGCAGGGTCGACCAGCTTATAAGAGAAGGTAGTCAACCTCAAGTTAGTAACAGTTAGATGACCAACTTACCTAACATTTTAAACTAAATTTTGGGCATTAAAAGTGGATCACTAGGAATCAAACTATTCCAAATCTTAGAAGTGATACGAGAAGGCACTAAATTTATCATGCATCTTTGACAGTAGCTTTATCTGATATCCAACTGTCAGGCTCAAAAGCAGAAGCTCAAGAACCATAAGAATAAATGAGATACTGAACCTTTGCTTGGAACTTAGAAGAAAGTCAATTTTAACGAAAAGTATGTAAATTTAAAAATTAGACATACATATTTTAAGTACATAGGGTGATGGGTAAAAATCAAGTATCTACCTTGAAAATTATGAAAACATTTCTGAAAAATATGAATATATTTATAAGAAAGTTTTTCTAATAATAACGAAAAGCTGCAAAACGACGTAGAATATAAAAGACAGTAAATTGAAAGCAGGTGCTCAATAAATGTATAAAACAACTAGAGTCTAGAGTATAGTACTGTAAAAATAATTTAGCAAAGTACCAGTAACTCCACTTTTTATCCAAGAAATGTTGCTAATAAATTTTAACCACCAACCCCCCCCCCCCAAAGAAAAAACATCGAGGCTCTCAAGCCCTACAAAAAAATATGGTATCCTAATGCAAGGTTTTATTGAAAATATTCTAAAAGTTCGTAACAAAAATTTGTTATAAAAAATCACATTTACACCAGAACTGACCATCGATTAAGAACTTTTGTATGCATATGGAGAGTACAAGCAATGACTACTGACAGTTGAAGGATTTTAAACTATATTAATTTACAAACTGCCAGTTTTCAGGCTAGCAGTGGACTACACAAAAATTGACTGGTGAAGGAAATATTTTATCAGTACTTTCTTTGGTAATTGATGAATGCAACAGATAATAAAAATATATATACATACACTTCCATACTCTAACTAAAAACTTACTTACCTTAAAATATCCACTTCATGAACAAATTCATCCTCCAATGTGTTATTTAAGTGTTCAGATCTAAGCACCTTAACCGCAACATCCTGACCACAGTAGCTTCCCCGGAACCTTTCATTTAAAGCCAGAATTATGGTCAGAATACAGATGTGCAACCACAGAATAACATACAGTTCCGCTTCAGATAAAATTTATCACTCACAGATCTCCACAAGATCCTGACGCAATTCTTTCACCGATTTTCAATGTTCTTATATCTATTTCCCAGTCCCCTGGTTTTGCTTGTGCTACTGGTGCCTTCTCTGCAGCACACTGAGAATGCGAAGAACCAGACCAAGACCGCTATAAAGTTGAAAAGTTATATTTAGCAGGGCTAAACAGTAACAGTCACAAAACAACTTGAGAATCTTTGTTATTATGTATACCAGATATAAATGTGATACAGTAATATGTTTCCGGGAATATAAACATTATAAGTTGAACTATACAATGATGAATTTTACAATGCTATATTATAATTGTTAGTTGCACTATCTGTATCGTATATAACTAAACCATTAAAATCCTGTTACTCTTACATATTAGTTTAAATAGTTGTAGTTGTATAAATACATGCAGATATCTCTCATTCACATCAGCAGCCAAATTCAAGTAAAAAGAAAAGAAAAACACATTTAGCAACATAGATACTTACACAAATTCAGATAAATAGTAGAAACAAAAAACCTATTGTCTTTGTTTATATATGAATTGTGTCTAACCATGCAAGCAACTGAAGGTATGTGTCAGACTTGTATAGAGTGATTGAAAAAACCTATCTTCCTCACTTGCCGCGTTCTCAAAAGACACACACAAAAGGAAAAATGAAATTGTATCAAATACATCATTTCCCCAACAGTGTAGAAAAAATATTCAGGCCGGTACAAGGGTTTTCATGGTAAACCAAACAAAACGATATCAACCATAAATTATATTCACCGACTCCAACTATATATAGAGCAAAAATTCTCATTTTTGGTTTAAAGTTTCCCACTTTTGAGAAGATCTTATTATGATTACCAGATACTGAAATACAAATTTAGTATCTTTTTATATTTGGTTATTAACATATTGGCCCTTTAAGATTGTCTAAATTAACACATGAAACCTATAAAAAAATCATACCTCTTTACCCTTTAAGATTTCCTTTGTATATCCGAATCCTTTTTTCAGTTTATTGCAATTATGCCCTCATCGAGTCACAAATTCTGCCGACTTTGGCCAAAAATTGGAGTAAATTTTCATTTTAATGTTTATTGTCACTTCTAACAATCGTCAAACTGAATCTATCAATTTCTCAACTGTTTCCGATCATTACAAATTCAACCAGAATCCACCAAGGGTATGATGGGTATAAACTTTTTTAAAAAGGTCAGATTGTACAAAAGTACAAACATAAATGAACGAGTTGTACAAAGGACAAACATGAAGGGTAAGGAGGAACATTTTTTTACTTTAAGCGTTCATGTGTCCAAACGGACATACTTGAAGGCCACAGTGTTAATAATAGTTACAATTTTAAACTTGTATGAATTTAGGACAAATTGTCCCTTTTTCTAAGAAAGTTACAGAAATAAATTATAGAAATTTCTATCTCAAGAAAACACGAACCAGTAAACCACACAGCAACAAGTACTTCAATATAGAGGCAATTGGTAATTCAATATAGGAGCATGTTTGAGGACTAAATGTTTTAAACACCACACTGATAATTGGAGGATAACCAAAAACAAAGGCTATTTGACATCCCAGACATGAAATAGAATACTAATAAATTTTGAAAGTATCCTAAAATTTATTTCACCTTCCTGCTTTATATGTCCTCCAATTCCTTACGGACAGCCCATACCTCTATCACCATAAATGTGAAACAATAAAAAATTTACTACTACATTAATTTGCAGGGGAAGCTCAAGAAAGTGCTAGGTAGTAACTGAGTGTATTTAAGAATTATTTCAACACAAGCATGCTAATTAATCCATTAAAATTGTTAATATTAGGTACCTAGCAGTTCCACCACCCTTCTTATACAGATGAGCACAAGATCAAATACAAAACTCACAGATTATCAGTGTGCCATACCTCGCTTTTAGCAATTGCTTTAACCAGAGTGTCATGCAAACCCGTGGTATCCTAATTACAACGTTGCAAATTAGTAAAACTGGGCACGGACAATATTCTATATTAAGCAATATAATTAGCATTATATACGTTACATGGTTCTCAGCTGGCAAGTAACCAAAATCCACAAAATATATGCATATAGAAAATGGCATAATAGTTTCACCGGAAAACTACGAAAAAAATATAATGTACAAAGCACCATTTGCTCCAATGAAACCACACTTGTGATACTGAATATACCTCAACATGCCATCCATCTACAACGAATACATCCAAAGAATATCCATCGGTTGTTGAAAACACATGCGCTTCACGGATGTTGAGTCCGATGTCGGAAAGCAAAGCAGATAGCTATAAAAGAATAAACAAAGAGAAAAAGATATTATATCGAGTAAATGATTCAAATATGATTAATAACTCAACCTAATATGCGAATATTATAATTTCCCCATTCTGGCAAGGGGTTAAATATCAAATTGATCACTGAAATGGAGACCGAATATCACTTGCTTCACTGATCTCAACGGGGTATCATTAAAATCACCTAAGTCAACGTAAATATCACATTCGTAACTCTAAATACGTGTTCAAAGAGTGATAATGATCTTTTTTCGAGTTCTACAGATTTGTTTTGCATTTTATCACAACCAAATGAAAACTTGTAAATTCTAGTATTTTAGATAATATATTCAAAATATAAGAATTTTTTTACTATTTATTTATTAATTTTATAGTTATTTTCTTTTAGCTTATTGTGAAAATAGATTGGAAATGGTAAACTCATTTTCTTTGCAAAATATAATCTAGAAAAGCAAATTTATACATATAATAATTTTTCGTGATTTATCCCAAATTTTAATAATTTCAAAACAAATTTATACTTATATTTTTAGTTTAAAATTATCAATGTGATATTTATTTCAATTTAAATGATTTGAATGATACCCCATTAAGATTGGGGATGAAAGTGATATCATATCTCCACTTCAGTGACCAGTTTGATATTTAACCCTTCTGATAAGTGTGGCAAGTACAAATTCTTATTTTAGATTAAGGTATTCACACACATCAGTCACAGTCAACTTAGGAATCCACACACACGAACAAAGACAAACGATTACAGTTATGCACCTCCAATATCCTTTAAAATGGAGGTAATGGTCATACTTTAAGGATCCTATACTTTTGCTTAATATGTTGATTCTAACCATTTAAAAAATATTCCTAAAATGCCTAATATTTCAGGAGATATTCATGATAATTCATCCTCAGTGTACATTAATCGTCCAACAAGACAAATGTACTACCAATAATATTTTAAGAATATGGAAATGTCCACTATTTTATCTAGGACTAAACCCCTGCTCAGTTCAAGTATTATAACTCCCAGTGTGTCCTTGTTAACTTTTAGAATTATATCTGAACTAAAGGACCTATATTTGATTAATACAAAGCGAAAAAAAAGACAAAACCTGGTAAATTTAAAAGTTTTGATCTCCACAGTTACGTACATTCATGATTCTCAATAAGTTTGGGCAAAAACAATATAGTCAAAAGCAGCATAGGTGTATGGTTTCTCTTATATAATATCACTATTTAGTAAGAAAAATCTGAATAGCTCAATAGTATAATATGATAATTATATAAAATAACCAAACAGAGAAATACCTGACTGAGAAGCTTCGGTTTGTCAACTGTGGAGAATATAACTTCATGAACCAGAACAGATTCTTGTCTGCATGAGTTCAAGCAGAAACAGAAAGAAACGAGAAATGGAGAATGTGAGCTAAATTAAAACAATCGTATTTCATTTAAAGGGGTGCAGAATGATAAAAATAGAAATGTAATACTTAAAAAGGATGTAATTGTTGAAGAGTTTTATTTGTATACCTCATATATGTCATATAATAACTACGAAATTTGAGAATCAACAAAAACCCCTAGGAAACAATTGTACATAAGATAGCTAAAAGGCAGACCACAAATATGCTTCCACCAACTTATAAGTGTAAACTCATCATTGTGGAAAATTTATTCTAAGCTTGTGTTGGCTCAAAATTTTGGACATTACTCCTTAGATTTGATAGATACTCGTGTTGACCTACAGACTGCATTTGAGTACTTAAAATCCCAAGTATATGTGTGTGTGTATAATGTAACCTGCATTGTTGACATCAGTATCACAAATTTATTTTTTACACTGACAATCATTTCTATGATGTAGCTCTATCACATGTCATGTCATGCATGTAATGATAGTTCATATTCCATCCGCGCATGTGTTAAACAACTTAACACATGCTCGTCTTTCTTAAGGCAAGCCTAGCCCAAAATAGAAAATGGGACCCCATACACAAAAATATCCATAGTAAAAACTCATAGAAAGTTAGCACAGAAACTTATCTAAAACTACCTTCCAGGGAACACTTCAGCAAGAGTTGCCATCTCCTTGCCAGTAGAATTCCTTCTAACATCCAAATTTAGATCTTCAAGCTTAGAGCAAGATTCAAAGTCAAATTCATAATTCCTGTCTCTCGATATAGAAATTAATCTTGTTACTAAATATAATAAATAACATTAAAACATATAAAAGGAAGAACTGACGATAAACTGCGACTAATAAATTAATCTGTCCAGCAAAAGGGAACAGGGAACCCCCATTACCCCTGGACAACAAAGTCAAGATATCTTCACATCATTCCATGCAAATCAGATTAAAGCTGAATAGCAAGAAAAAGCATAAGTTTAAAGATGAAATACACACCTGTTTTGCAATGGCACTATTCTTCTATCAGTGGCTTTGTCACTATTACCATTGATTGACGTGGATAGAGTAATTTGATCTTCTTCATTAACGTCAGCTCTAGGGTCAAATGCCTATCCACCACAAAATTGAGCATTGAAATGACAGATATAGTGTAACAACAGGTTCAGAAAGTTATGACCCTTAGATCCCATTATCGCCAATAGAAAACGGGTCGTAGAGGGTCAAAAAAATTTTCAATTTGATTACATGTATTACTATAACATTTAATTTGACAACCTGCGCTGTAGCATATATTACATGTAATTTTTTGATATAGAGGCCCAACTTTGTAGAGTACAAATTCTAACTTCTTGCAAATACTTTGTCAACAATCATACCCAGTTTCATCTATGATATGCTAGAAGGGGAAAGAGAAAACAAAAGTACTCGATCAGAATAACACTCAATTATCCTTGATATTTGCAACAACAAAAAACAATAAAAGATTATGAAAAAATGAATCATTTAATAAACAAATATATATTATTATTAAAAATTACATTTTCCTTTAGTACAAATATTGACTAGTGTACATGTCTATAACATCAATTATGCGAACGATGGTTTATAAGTTTAGGGTGGGTTTTAAACTAAATACAATATGAACATCTATTAATTAAAATCATTAATAAAAAATTAGTAAATATTAACAATTTGTGAAAGATGAATGCATGTGGGAGGATAAAGGGGTCTAGAAAGAGAGAAAAATGATAATGATAGATCAAAGAGACACACAAATGAATAGATAAATATAATTAATTAATCATATAATATTAAGTTAAAGGCGGTGAGACCACCCTTTATAAACCTAGCCTCTCTTTCATTTTATTGACTTGGTACCACAAACCCACCAACACACTTTCTTGTCAAGTACGATTGTACGAGCTTATTAACATACTACTTCTGTTAAATAACCTCTTTATATTTATTATTTATTTTATTATTATGAGTAGTCAGGTTAATTAAAATTATGTCTTGTCTTTTATGTAGAATTTGTCATACCGGACTAAAAGCACGCTACAGTTCGTCAAACCACTTACCAAATAATTAGACATATTATATAGTTAAGATTATGTTTGAATATTATTTTATTTTACTATTATAAGCAGTGTTATTAAAGGCAAAAAGTACAGCAAAGCGTAAGGGATCTATTGTAGCTTAAGCGCGAAGCGAAGCGTGGGCTTTTGTAAAGTAAGCGCATTATATAAATTATATAATATATATATTAAAATACATGTAAACATATAGAGAAGCGGGATCACCTAAAGGGAATAAAAATTCCTAGCTATAGACATTCTAGTTAATAACTATAATCTCAAAAAAAATTAGGTCTATGCTTCATATTACTATATAAGATATTAAGAAGTGAATAAAATTTAAATTTGTCCATCAACATCTTCTAGGTTTTAAAAATCTGAATGTGTTTTGTATTGGATTTTGGAAAAAGATCCAATAAGACAAAATATTGAACCCCCCCCCCCCTTAAAAATATGTTTAGATCTTATAAAAAAAGACACATCTACAAATAAGCATGCTTTTGATAACTATGATTACAAGTGAATTGTTGCAAATTCTCTAAATGATTATATCAATTGAATAGTATGTATTAATTTAACAATAATATATTATTATGACTTGGGAAAATCCATGTGTTTATGTAAGCAAAACTAATTGAGGTAGTACTAACCCTAGTGTGTTTTTGAAGAGGTAATAAGATAGAGACTAATGAGTCTATTTTGTTGGGGAGACAAAGAAGAGCGACTCGTGCCACTAGTGTGTTTTGATTCTGTAAATAAAATAATTTTGAATATATAATATGACTTGCTCTTATAATTAAAGGTACATTTTTAAATCATAATCTCACTCAACCTATCAGGATTGACGTATTTTCCTTTTAAAATTAATTTTCAGCTGATCGGGATTTTGTGGACCCTCGTACAAATGACATAGAGGTGTAACTAGCATTCCTAAAGTTAGAAAACTCATTGTTTTATAGTGGCTTAATGTTGAACTGAATTTGATAACTTATAACCTTGTAAAAATATTACGCTTTTGGGCATGTAAGTTGCATTTATAGTTTGTCTTTGGATAGCGAGCAGACTCGGGTTCGGGGGCTTTAAACTCTAGGTATAGAGATTATAGAACTCTACTCCGATAAAAATTTCAATAGACAATGTCTCACAAAGAAAACATGAAATTATCATATCAATTCATAGCTCAAATCTCAACTATAATTTGTATTACAATAGTTTAAAAAAGGACTTGTATTACATTAGTTTAAAAAAAGACTTGGAAGCTAACAAGATTCCTAAGTTCAAAAATTAAATAAGTGACCCTCGTCTACTCATATATCTTTACTTTCAAATACTAATCCAGTACCATATAATATATGAATAAAGGAAATATATCCTTTTATGACTATTACAATAAATAAAGGATAGTTTTAATAATCCACTTACCCAATATATTTGAAACACCCAATCAATTACAACCAAATTTATCCCTGAATAATTATATATAGGGTTAAGGAGCAAAAAACACTCTGTGATTTACATGTAGAAGCGAATAAGCCCCTTTGGTTTAAAAAGGTTCAAACAAGCCCCTAAAATTTAAATTGTTGGTTCAATATAGTCCCTTTATTTAATTTTTTAAAACCATAGTTAGTGAATAGTTTTAAAAGATTTAAAAATTTGTTTTAATTTATTGTTTATGTTAATATATTATAAAATACTAAAAATATTACTCGTATAAAATTACTAATATTCATGTATATTGTGACATTAATATTCTAAAAATATATCAAAATATTCAATTTTTAATATTGTGACATTAATATTCATGTATATCATAACAATATTGTTACACGGAAAAATATATCAAAAAAATTGTTGATATTCTAATTAAAACTTATCTTTAAATAAAATACATAAATTTTATCTCCTTTAAATACGAACACAAATAAAATATGTGAAAAATTATATAAAAGTATTTCTACACAATATTATAAATAAATTAAATTATTGATATAAAAATAAAAATAAAGTTCAATCATAAAAATACGATATTAAAACAAATATAATAAAACATCAAAAATAAATTCGTACATCATACGAAATGCAAGAAAGTGTGCATCTGTGTGGTTGTATATATGTATGTATGTATGTAAGTGTGTGTGTGTGTGTGTATTTGTATGTATTATGATTTAATATTAAAATGTGACTCATATTTAGTTAGTTATTAAAAAAAATCGAGTAATTAAAATTTAAAAGTAAAATACAAACTAATGACAATTTAACAACTTATCTATTATTTTATAGAATTATTTACTAAAATTCAATTATATAAAAAAATATATTAATTTATAAATAACAATGTCATTAATAAAAAATTAATAATTAATAATAGGGATGAGCAAAACCGAACCGAAAAACCGCATGAAACCGAACTGAAAAATTTAAAACTGATTAAAAACTGCACCAATACTTTGGTTTCGGTTTGGTTTCTAAAATTTATAATATTATATATATATATATATATAATTGTATAAATTATATATCTATAATTATTTACACATAAATTATAAATAAAGAATGCAAGAAATTTCAAATAAAATGATTATACAGTGGGATATTTTGATGGAAAAGTTCATCAAGAAATTTCAAATAAAGCATATATGTTAAAAGTCACGATAATATGCAGTGTTTACAATTATTACTATAAAAATCTCAAATGCAGTACTTGTGTTATTATTTTGTGATCAATAAATATAATTAAGTAATGTATTGTTATTTTAGAATGTGTATGATTTACATGTTCTATTGAAGCTTTCTTCCTTTCCGCTCATGGTCTTTCTACTCCGATCTCGTTTCGGAGGAAGCAAACATGTTATGAAATGTTTTTCGAAATATTTTGATTTTATTTATTTTTTTGAATCATAAATTATGTATAAATATATTAAAATAGATATCGATTTTAAAATCAAAACCGAAACCAAACGACTTCAAAACCGGACCGAACTGATTATTTTTGGTTCGGTTTTGGTTTCTAAATTTTAAAACTGCCCCATGCTCATGCCTAATTAATAATATGCGATATATATGTATATATAATATAATTAGATATTTAATAATACTTCTAACCATAGTTACGAATAAATTAACTAGAAGGACTATATTGAACCAACAATTTAAACTTTAGGGACTTATTTGAGCCTTTTTAAACCACAGGGGCTTATCCACTCCTACACCTAAACCATAGGGGCTTTTTCACTCCTTAATCCTTATATATAATTTATACAAATTAACTTATTAATCCCATATCTACCATTTTCACCACTTCATTAAAAATATATTTACTATTTATTATCCAATTTTTCGACCATATCATCATACCAATGACATTCTTGAGATGATCTCAAATAATCAAGATTATATGGAATAGACGATGATGGCATATCTATATTAAAAATAATTCAAAAATAAGTATCAAGTATTTTGGAATCTACACTACTTGATGTCGTATGAGGTATCCATTTAGCAATTTGGCATATCTTCTCCAAAATATATATCAAAAAAAGAACTCATAATTTCTCAAATCAATTCATGACTCAAATCTCATTAAAAATGAATATTACAAGAGTATATATAACAATTATTTGACTTAAACCCAAGTAAATTTTAAATTTGAAAAAACTAATCCTTATTCATGTCTACTTTCCTATACTAATCTACTACCGTATTTAAATAACAGAAAAAACTCCTTTTATGACTCTACGACAACAAATTTAGAATATTGCTAATAACCTACTTACTAGATATCAAGTATAATAATATATATTACATGCAAATTAGTTTACTGATTACTTTGTGAGCATCACATCTTCATTTGCAAAATACTAGTACAGTGTTGATTGTAACCTTCTTGGTGATATCATGAATAATAATATATATTCATAAAAATTAGTTTACTAATTACTTTGTCGGCATCATATTTTTATCTGCAAATTACTTGCACAGATTGTAACCTTCTTGGTGCATTTTGATCTTCAAAAGCTCCACGCCATATTTAATGTGATAAATACCACATTTGGTATGATATTTAAGTAGCACCAAATGCAATTAAAAAAACATGCACTACAGTTTATATAGAATGAGATCACCTAAAAAGCTTTACGATACATTTCAGATAATGTTCTTTATGTCTAATATTCCTTTCTTGAACGAGTTCTAACTATATAAAAAGCTATGCAGGCTTTATGGCTTCCTCCATTCATAATGGATAAATTCGGTATTTCACTGTTAAACCAAAGTTTAACTGGTGAATTGTGACCATGTATTATGAGTTATGACAAAATGCAAAGCAGTGCTCCTGTAAACTAAACAAGTATAACAGGTCAATTGTATATACAGTATCATGGAGTGGAAAGCAATACCTCCATAAAACGAACGTGGAAAACAGGTCGACGGCTATCAGGATCCTTTGCTTGAGCAAGAAGCCTTTGATGCAAAAACACATCTCCCACTCTTTCCATATTAATATCTAAAGCATAACTAAATCAAAAAGAAAGGAAAGAAAAACATAAATACAAAAACAAAAGAATCATCGATAAAACAAACTCAAAAGGAAAGCCAATAAACTCATTAACAGCAGCAATGTAGGTGTAGATCCATAAGTGACCTAGATATAGTTTCTGGACTAAAAATGATCATAAAATGTTATAATTTTACCGACATCACATTATTTACATCAAGAAAAGGGAAACTAAAACACTTAGCACCTTATGCCCTTCGAACAAAAAATATTCCAAACTACGAAAATGTTTACAAATAACATGTACTTAAGTTCAACCAAATCTGTTTTTCTTTTTACAGAATACATGAAGCATTAGCATGCTGTGAATTTTTAATCACAAAAGAACAAGTTGATCACAAACTTGAACCATTAAAACAGTGCACACTGCACACACAGCATTAAATTACATCTATATACTAACCAAAAAACAATTAATTAACAAAATCTAACCAACTCCCCGAGAATATCCTGTATTTCAAAAGATACCTAACCAAAACTAACAAACTAATCTCGAAACAATAACTAATCAACTAAAACACAAATAATTCCGAAACAGAATAAAACTAAACAAACAAACAAATCACATTCCAATTTCCATACAAGTTTAAGCAAATAACTAAAACTAACAAACTAATTCCGGAACAAAACTCACAATCAATATCGAAAACTAACGAAACACGAGAAGTCGAAAACAGGATGATAATCATGTTTTATACTACCTAGAAGGTAACCGCTGGAAGTGCAAATTCAACAAATCACGAGACTGAGGATTGGCAATAAACTCGTGGTTCTGAGTCTCAAGTAAACGATTATACACCTCATTTCTTATATCATAACCACCAAAACTTCCAACACTCCTTGGTGGAGATGAGCTTTCACCTACTCCTTCAATCAAATCCATCACAATACTCTCTCTTTCTTTTTGTATCTATACTTGCTATGAATAATACATGTATAGTCCTGTGTGTGTGTGTTTGATTAACTAAGCAGCAGTAGTTGAGCAAGATGAAATTGATTTGTTTTGCAGAGAGATGAAGATGATTGTGTACATGTATGTATATTTGTGTGTATTTGTAGAGAGAGAAAGTGGGGAGAATTCGTTTGAAGGGGCTATAATTGTCAAGTTCCTTCTGGAGAGAGAGAGAGAGATGGGGGTAAAATGTCAGAGAGACTGAGTGCACGAGGAGAGAGATGTAACGGATAGGGTTGTCAATTTATTTTATTTTATTTTATGTACACAAGATTTGTTAATTTAATTAATTTTTTACTAATTTAGGGTATTACTTATTTACTTGAGATGATCAACATCAAATAAATATTAAACTCACTAGTTTATATTTAAATATTCAATTTGAATTGTTTATTACTCAATCTATTAATCTTAATTATATTAAATTTTGTAATAAAAAGTTTTAGATTTTCGAAATTCAAATCTGTCCAAAAGAATTTTTTTCAAAAGTAATTCTATGACTCTACGAAATATGAGTTAATAGTATTAATAGTAATATAAAATTATTGATATTAATATTATTACGTCCGAAATATAAAATATTTAAAATAGGTTGTGAACGATTAAATATTCGAAGGTGTTTCTATTTTTCCTGTTCACGTAACTTAATAAACAATACGCAACTAGGAAATATTTTAATTGGACGATGAGTTTATTTAATTAAGTGCATTCGAAGTCCTTAAATATATATTACAATATATTTTAAATCAAAGACGAATATATGCTTTGACAATTGAATTTAAATAACTTAATTATATCCATATTCTGTCGTCTTTATCTGAAGGACCCTTAGGCTAAATGGAAAATGAAGGGCAAAAAGGACATAGCAAAATATGTTGGACCACTGGGGGTGAGTTTGAAATTTACCATACAGCTTCTCTTGTTCAAGTAGATTTGTAACATCTAATATTCTCCGTGACTCGGTCTATTTCATGCCAATATTGACAAAGCTAATGTGACAATACTAACTAAAGATATTTAAAAAATTAAAATATGGCCAATGTTTCGTACTTCGAAAGTAATCTTAAATTTCTCTTAAATTACGTGGCATGATATGTGATTTATTTTAATTCGTGAACACATATATATCTACGTGAGATCTCATATCATTATTAACAAAATTACCAATGACATATGTGACAATTCTGCATTTGAGATTATTTTTTGGATAATATTAAAATATTAAGAGTTTTCTGAAGCTAGATTTATAACAATGTAAGTGAGTTTTTGAACACTAATACATATTTTTCTCCAAAATAATAAAAAGAATAAATCCTCAATTTTATTACGTCGTGTTTGTTTCAAAATTTTATTATTAAAAATTTCATGAACTCGATTTTAACCAATTTTTCCGATTTATTTTCATGATGCTAAAATACAACATTTTTATATAAAAAAATTATGTATTATGATTTTTTTACAAGTCATGTTATATAATAAATACAATGATTGCAGGTATAAAAATCACTATAAATATTTAACTCTAATATAAATATAAGAGTACGTGTTCGAATAAAAAGATTTAAGATATTCCCAACAACTTGGGTCAATTATCACATTTTTCTTTCATTAATAAACCGGCCTAATTTCAAAGCTTGACCTTAGAAATGAGTTTAATTGGAGTATAAGATTTACGAAAGAATCTCCAAAGGTGTTGGATGTTAAGTCAAGTGCAGTTAAAATACAAAATAGGTAAACGTAACATCAGTGAATTATATAAAATTCGAAATAGATTTGATTTGTACTCCCTCCGTCTCAGAATGTTTTTCTTGTTTTGACTTTTTGTACTGTTCATTGTAAGCGATTCACTGTTAATTTACACATAATTTGTAAGACAAAATATAGTCATGAGTGGTTTTGTTTGATTCGTATATAGACAAAATATATTGAAAAATTGATTTTCATTAATGACATATATATTTGCAATAAAATATAAACTTTCGAACTCTTATTAATGAAAGTAGATGATATGCACTTCAGAACGAATAGTTTTTATTGTCTTTCGTCAGAGTTCGACTCTGAGCCATCTCGGTAATTTTTTTAAGATTCATTTATAAGATTATGAACCTAATTATTTAAAAAAGGATAAAAATTTGCAAAATTACTTTATTTTTGAGTTTTGACAAGTTATTTCAACATTGGTTAATCAATGGTTGATGTTAAACATTTTATTATCAATAGTGTCTTAATGGATGCTTATTGGACTAACCTTGGGTACTAATTATGCCAATTAATTTAAGTATACAATTAGCAAAAGAGAAGGTGGTTGATGACAAGATGGGACCTGACCTGATATTGCATATCTAGAAAAGGGAATCCGGGGCAATATTGATAGGGATGTAAAATTGAATGACAGCAATATAAATACTATACAATTTCTTCGTGAATTGAATGTACAAAGGGTAGTGGGGTTGTGACTTGTGACTTGTGACTTGTGAACCTCTGTTCAAAGGGCAATAGTGAATTGAATAGCTGGCTAGCTGCAAGTATACGTTTGTGTTCATAAGAACAACATGGGTTGGGTCATGTGTGTGTGTTTTGTTTGTTTTGATCAGCTTGGAAGTTGAAAGTACAAATACTTCAGATTGGCCCAGTTGAATCGCAAGCTGAGGATAATCACTGGGCTAAAACACAAATCAACCAATCCAAACTAAAATATAAAGACTTGAATGCATTTTGTCATTTTGTGTAACCGAAATATATATAAATTATCAAGGGATTTTTCTGAAAAGTATAAAGCTTTTTTAAAATATATATGTTTTTTAGTTTTTTTTTACAAAAATACGGTTTTGTAACCTATGCAACTAAAATCAACGTCAAATGCATGAGTAATTTCAATTTTTTTTTGAAAAATAGTTGTATTCAGTTACATTTGATTACAAATTATATATATAAGTTATATTTTGTTACTTTTAATTGTAAAACGTATTTTTATAAAAAAAAATTAAAACATAGTAAAATCGTAAAATAAATTAAAAAAGCCATATTTTTGACAATTACCCAATTATCAATTATATATTTTATGTATCTAAATTCTATAAAAATAATCCATTTATGTTATTTATATATTTTATTTTAAATAAGTTTGAACCATTCTTTATTGTAGTTTTTGAGGGTATAATGAATTTTATAAAAATGGTATAATTATATAATTCTAAAAAGTCAAAATAAATTATTATAAATGGTATAATTACATAATATATTTATTTGTCATATAAAAAAATTGTTTATATCATATTACATTATTTTATTTTAAAATAATTTTTATATACTATTTAATACATATAACTAAATATATAATAAATCTAGAAATTAATTATTTGTCAATTATTTTTACAGACTTCAAGTATACAGATTGCTCAAATTATATGGTTCAAATTTTCAAATACATAAATTGCATAATTTAAATATGCAAAAAAAGGTCTTATACAAATTATTTATTTTTACATTTCCAGATACACATATTGATAATTTAAATATATAAAATTAAAATCCATATCACTTAGATATATAATATATTTAACTTTTGACAAAATAATATCCTATTTCCCATATAGATCACTTATAAATTAAAAAAATACATCCAGTTTAATCCTATAAACTAAACATGCCATTTTACTTTGCATGTGTTGTTAGAGAAATTTTTTGAAAAAGTTCTTTGGTACCCAGTATAACTCTGAATAGAGAGACTGACATAAAATTTAAATTATATTATAATTTTTTTTTAATTATTATTTTTCTTTCATTCATTTCCTAATCACTCAGAATAAAAATAAAAATCATCAATTTTAGAAAAAATATTTCATTCTCAAATATACTCATGTTTAATTCAAATTTTATCGTACAATTTATTTATTTTATTAAGTCTTCTCTCCTGTCTTTATTTTTTTAATTCAATTCATTCCATTCCCTTATTTCTAATCTTAAAATTTTAAAATTTTGTTTGCCTTTTCTTATCACTCCTTTCAACTTATATGAAACTTACTTAACATAAAATATAATACTCCCTTATCCCTATTTAATTGTTTTTCAAAAAAATTATATATTTTAAAAAATATTGAATTATATAATTTACTTCTATATTTGTTCCTGATTATATTTGTTTATAATTATTATATTAAATAATAAAATTGAAAAATTATAAAAGTATATAGTATTAAAATAAAAGGGAATAATTATATTAAAATTTTATCGTGAGAAAAATTGAGAAAAAACATCTGGGTCGCCCAAGAAAAAAGAAAAAACCGAAACCAAAGCCTTCTAAGTTCCGACGACCAATCGATAGATACAGAAAGTAAAAGTACAGTGTACACAAGGCGAGATACATACATACATACATACATATCCAAGTTGTGTTCCTCAGCGGCTGGTGAGTTTCGCTACTTTATCTTTACAGAATCTTGTTTATGTATAGTTTGTGTCTGTTAGAATATTATTAAGATCTATAACAGTGTCTATCTCTATTTTATGTATTTATTTCGACCAACAGCTTAATTTTCTCTATTATTCATACTACTTTCTTTTTTGTGTACTTCGAATTTGAAATTTAATAATGCAATCCCCCATTTGTTTTATTGTGTTTGTAATTTTTGTTATATTTATAATTGATTTTCATGCTTTTGATGCTCTGATGTCCAGACTCATACAGTAACAATATATGTATTTCAGTGATATGTATCAGCTGAAAGGGTCAGTACTACTCAGTAGTCTGTATATTGTGCAGGGTGTAGATATTTGTGTTAGCATGATGATATTTGATAATGCATATGGTGTTATACACATATGTTAGACGTGTATCACAGCTTGTGTAAAATGCAAGTTCCTAAAGTGTTGTACATCTCGTAGCTCGTGTAATACGCGAGTTCCTCTGGTGTATTCGAGCATGTCTAATCCTATATGTGAATTGTGATGCTATATTTATAATTTCACATTAATAAACACATCTCCAATCCAATGCTAAACATTGATTTAAAATAGCATTATGCTATACTTGGTTCCAAATATTGATCCAATCAGCCAACTATAGATGACTTTAATTTCCACAAAAGCATGTAATTGAGAAAAGGGAGGTAAATGGATAATTAAGTTTAGAGCTATTTCATTTCATTTTAAAAGTATTCATTGGGCTGCAAGTTCTATTTTAGCACCAAAATCGCTTTTAAATGTCATGATACAGCAATAGAGATATATGTATTTTGGCATTGAACATGCTCTTAGTGGATAGATATTTATGGTGGTGTATCACCTAATATGCAACACCCTTTGCAGTGCACTGTTTTCTCTCTCCTTTTTTAATCCCCATTTCAACTAATTTGTAACTAAACTGAGCGTTGACAAGAAGTTTTCTAGTAATTCATAAAGGTCGGGGGGAGGGGGGCTGTAACCTAGGCTAAACCCCCTTGGTCCCGCCACTGTCATCTGTCGGGTTTTCGGACAACATATTATGAATTGAATATTTTTTTCTTATAAAATTGTGGTCAAAATGGCCGACACTGCACACCCTGATATATGTATATTATCTAATATTGAAATCATGTATAGGTATGGACTTGATTTTACAATCTCATCCAGAAAAATTCACACAAGATCAGCTGAAATCTGCAACTAATGGATTTGGCGCTGAAAATCTAATTGCAAATACCCAGTTTGGGAAGTTGTACCGCGGAAAATTTAAACATGCTGAGTCGGGAGAAGAAAAAGACGTGACTATGAAAATTTGGAAACATCAAAAGTGCTCATTGCATGATCTTCGGTCGAAATCAAAAGTACATCACTATTTTTTGTGTTTTTGAACCACAGTTTGTCTTTTTTGTTTATAGCACAAAACTATTTTCTGATTAATCTCAAATAATTATTTTCTTTTTCAGACGGAGGTATTGTTCTTAAAGCATCACAATCATCCTAATTTAGTGAAGTTGATTGGATGTTGTGATTCTGATGACTTATTAGCCACTATATACGATATCTGTCCGCTAGATACCCTGCACAATTTATTAGATAAAGGTAATGTTTTGTTCGATCCATTCTATCTAAGTAATTATACAATACTTTGTCACACATCTTTTAAACTGTGTTTCTAAGACTATGTTGTATCATCACATTGATGTTTCTTCTTTTTCTGAGAGCGATGATATCGATATGCTTTATTTATTATCTTTTCAATAGAATATTCTGTTATGCATCTGTGTATTTTGAATGTTCCCTTCTTAAATGCGTAGTTTTTCTTTTCCAGATCAGATCAATTGGCAGCATACTGTCAACATTGCACTTCAATTCGCACGTCTTCTTGAGGAACTGCACCGCAGTGATTATTTGGTGCGAAATATATCTGCAGCTCACATAATGATTGATAAGGTCAGTACTGTTACTGTATTTACAGTTAGCTTTGTTTCATGCATATGCTTTTGCATCACAAACGTCCTAAAGAATTTGGTTTTATTGTTTGATGTAGGATTGCAACCCTGTACTATTTGATCTTTCAATGTTAACTGGTGGCTTTTTCGGGGATGTGCCAAATGGGTCCATTTGGGGATCGCCTGGTTATATTGATCCTCGCCTGATCTCTGCAGGAAAATTGCTAGGTATTCTATCCATCGTAACTATAATTTTTGCTCATATTCAGGGTTCTATGCTTTTATTAATAAAGTTGTTTCTGCGATGACAGGTGCAAGTAGTCCATGGTCCGTCAAATGTGATATCTATTCTTATGGAGCACTGCTTTTAAGTCTAATAGGAAAAAGAGCTTTTAATCCTGAAAATAAAGAAGAAACAAAAGCGTATTGTTGGGCCAAGAAAGAGTTCAAGCCTGATTGTTCTTTGGTTCACAAGAAGCTTCAGGATGATCTGGTCTATGATGCTCGCTGTGGAAACGATATCACAGCCCTGGCTATGTGCTGTTTGGAATATTATCCACAAAGTCGTCCCATAATGCTGCAAGTAGTTAAGTTTCTCGAGAAACGTCAAATCAAAGTCAGGGATGCTTGATTGCCTGCTTGTTTGGAGGTCACATTCATGTCTGGAAACTTTTAAGTAGTCTAAAACTCACAAATGTGTATGTTTTAGTCTTTTAGATATTATTAGTAGTTCACAAATAAAGTGGTGAATTAGCAGTTTTGGTGTATATATGTATACATTATGCAACTCCTGTTCTTGTTCTTCGAAAGAGGATAAAATTTGGTGTAAATTCAATATTAAGAATTACAAATACTCTTCTATGACATTAATATATATTGAAAGAAAAAACTAGGGAAAACTTAAGATGTACTTAAATTATATGACTTTTTGGGTTCAAGTCTTCAAATAATTTTTTAAAATTGTGTCCTTAGAGAGCATAACAAAAATATATAACTCCAAGAAACTCTTATTGACTCTTAAAAACCTTAGAGCAGCTACAACGCTGTCTTGAAGCGCGAGAAATGACCCGGTCATCCACTTTTATGCTGGCCACATGTTGGAGTAATAAGAAAAAAAAGGGGCTTGCGCACCAAAGTTGCATCACCACAGAACCAACCAGTAGTGCAGCAACCAAGAACCCACTCTGCCTTGACACGAGGAAGCCTCTGTTGTTCAGGCTTCCCTTCAATCTGACTCGAGTAATATTTAAATTTTGTATCCGCGACATTGCAACTTTTCTCTGAGTACTACAGCTTAGCAGGACAGCCAAGTAATCTTTCGATCCATTCAACCACACCGAGAAGACGAGAGAAATTTGAAGATGCAGTTTTCAGAAACCTGCTTAATTTTCAAATGCTTAGTCTTCATTGTCCTCCCAACCCTCATTTTAAAATAGTTGGTACCAGTTCGTAATACTGGTTATTATGAAAGTCTCCATGGATTTAGATCCGGGAGATATGCCTGGTCCTATTGATATTTAGGATATTTAAAATTGGTTACAGAGGAGTGCTCTGCTTATATGCATGGCTTACAATAATCCAAAAGTAGGGAACACTTTTTTTACCAGTGAAATTCATGTAAAATCAAACTCTCAATCCACTGAAGAATTTACAGAAGCAAACAAGAAAAATACAAACTCTAAAACTAAAATCATACAAAACCACAACTTACTAATTACTACTCATATATCTTGTGTAAAAATAATTATGGACATTCTTTTAAGGAAGATCGGGTAAAAACATACATTTTTCAATTTATAAGTTACGATAACCGAAACGAGATTATGAAATCAATATGTTCACATGAATATCGAGAAACAACATTTCCTCGCTCACTCTACTGTTTTCTTTCTACTTGAATGAAACGGTGAGCACCCACGTAGCAATCCACCTTTCTTCCTGCAAAAATATCACACGTATATCAATAAACGCTATATAATACTATAACATTTCATAAAACTGTTACACAAAATTAATAATAATAAATAAGTAACACTGTATGGGAATAAGCACATCATTGTATATTACTGATTAATTAATATTATCATCGACATGAATTAGTTTCATGGGTTGTAACGTCTGCGTGTTGAAATACAAAAACGTGTATGTAATTTTAAATATTTAAGTGGTTTTCATATCCCTTCTGGAATGCCCTGTTTTTTTAATTCCTGGATACTCGACTCACGATTCCAAGCAAACAATCAAGGGGGCAACCAAGAGATTAGTAGTAATCATCAGAACTACTTTTATTGCTGGATTAGAAATTTAGCTAGCAGTTTTGCCAAATACAATAAACAAATTGTTCCGGAACTAGTTTTCGTCCCCACAAAAAGTAATTTATAAGTTGAAAAATCCATAAACGAACTCCATATACGACAAACTGCAGACACTTATCACTTGTGATTTATTGTAATATTTAGCCTATAATCTTGAAAAATAAAGTGAGACTTTATAAAAATTAAAGCTGAAGAATCTTTGTTTTTTAGTGTTTTAACATAAAATTTTAATCAAATCTAGTTGAAACGATGAACTATTGTTTTATATTTAAATGTATCTTAATCATCAATTTAACAAACTCTATATATTTTAAAAAAAATTCGAGTTCAAATACTATACTGACATGTAATTCGGTACTAAAAAACGCATGATTAATCAAATCTATTTATAACTACTGTATTATCTAGAGTATTTATTGTACCGTTTCAAAGTTATTTATACTGATTTTTTGTATTACTTTATTTGCTTATTTCATTTCAAGTATGAGTAACGGTCTATTTTGTGGGTCTAAACAGATAAAGGTATATGGGTGGAGATCTGGAACATTAAATGTTTTAATTTTTGAATAATATATGATACATTTAAGTCTTTTTAGCTACCGACTTTAAGAACATTGACAAAATAAACATAACTGATGTGTAAGATTTATGATTCAGATCTTTACAAGCATCTATTATCCTTTTGAGCATTCTTTTTCATCCACCAAGGAATGGATTCTAAGCTAAGATCAAATTATTAAACCAGGAAAATTGTTCATAGTTGGACTCACGATAAACTCGACTCGACTCTGTTCGTAAAAAAAACTTAATCTAAGTATTTTTAATCTATTAAGGAATGAAGTCTAAGCTAACATCAAACTATCACCGAAATATCAAATATTGAACCATAAAAGACTAGGCATGGTTTTTGAAATATCAGATATTCTAAGGTACCATTGAATTGATTGAACAAATATACCTGGTGCTCTTGTTGCTAATGCTGCTATCATTGCTGCCTGAGCTTCCACTGCTACCACTACTTCCATTGCTACTCAATCCACCACTTTCGCTATCGTCTGACACTACGGAGTATCTTCTCTGCCACCACTGTTTTTGATCAACGCTCTTCGAAGATTTATCGTTCAAATTATTATTATCAACATGCTTTGTAGAAACTTTTGAATAAGGATTTTCCTTTGTTTTTGCCTTGCTCTTTGGTTTTGCTACTTGTTTTTTACTTCCTCCAAATGGCATTGGAAACACCATCTTCAAAAACAACCCTGTATTGTTACTCTCACTCATATTGCTCCCTGTTCTTGCAATTTTCTTTTCAACTTTCTTTAGACTTGGTTGCTTCCTCACACTTGCTTGCTTCTTTACACTTGCTTGCTTCTTTACACTTGCTTGCTTCTTGTTTATAATGAAACTACTCGGTTCTTGATCAACTATTGCTTCATCATCTTCTAGAAATCCAACTTTTTGATGATCAACAAGGTCTTTTAACGAAAGCTCGTACGATGACTCAGGCATGCTCTTAACCATCTCCATAAGCTCTTTTTGACCTCTTGCAATGGCTTGAACTCTTAAAGAAGGTGGAGAATTTCTAATTTTGTTCTGCGAAAATTTCCAACCAACCGGGCTTCTAGGCGGGCTTTTCGACCACAAGGGTGGCGAACAAACACCTGATTCATCTCCATTATTAAACCTGCTAGGCCTAAATTGAATCCCATCATGATCACTCAAGTTGCTAGCTTTTTCTTCATTTTCTGAACTTTTAACACTAGAATCCATAGCCAAATACTCCTCAAAATTGTTTTTCATTGGTCCTAAAAAATCCAAGATGTTGGTATGTTCACTTGTTGAATCTAAGATGATCTGATCTCAGATATGTAGGGAGAAGAATCGAAGGAAAATATGTATATGTGAATGGTTTTTTTTATGTAATGAATAAAGAGAAGGGGTCATATTTATATGGTTTAGTCATGAATGACACCATCATATGGTCTATTATTGTTACTATTATCTACGATTTTTGTAAAGTGAAATTTATAAATACCTATTGTTGCTGTGGCTCCAAGCTCCCAATATGTCAATGTTTTTCTAGATAGGTGGGCGTGGGGTCAAGAACTTTTATTTATCTGTTTTTATTTTGTCTCTATAAGAGTTTGTATGGAACATAATTAGTTGATTGGAAGGGATTGTTTTGAAAATTGTAGACTTTGAAGTGTAAACAACACACACGCAATTTTTAGAAACCTATTTGCATTTTTTTTTGCTAAATTAACTTTTTTGTATTCTTTTTTGCTAAATTACTTTTTCAGTATTCTTATTACTATATTGAAAAATATTAGTAAAAATACGGTGTGTAACTTGAATCAAATTTTTTAACATTTCTTTAAAATATTGGTGTACTTACTTTTAACGATTAATTCTGATTAAAAATATTTTATGCTCTTGTGAAATCATACTATTGAAAAAAAAATCGAAAAAAATCATATGCTTATTATAAAAATAATAAGAGTTGTGTCTTAATGGAAAAAAAATCAAAAACTAATTCATGAGGTTTTTTTTATTGAAAAAAGGAAATCAATTCAATAATGAAAAACCATACCACTTGTACAAATATAATCGAAATTGAACAAACGCTTAAACATATCGCTGTTGAATCATTCTTTCTTGAAGAGGTAACCAAACGATTTTTTGAACATGTTATAAATACTAGTTTATATCCCTTCTGATACACGGATCGAATTCTTTTAGTATTTTATTATTTTAATTTTAATATTTTCTTTAATAATAATTTAAATTTTCTTTAATGTTATACATGTGTATTTTATATACTTTAATTTTATTTTAATAAGATAGTATTTATGTGTTTTCGAATTCTTTTAGTATTTTATTATTTTAATTTTATTATTTTCTTTAATAATAATTTAAATTTTATATAATGTTATACATGTGTATTTTATATAAGTTTTTATATATTTTATTTTTATTTGTATTTTAATTAGATAGTATTTATGTGTTTTGTTTATAAATCTATTTAATTAGGTGATTAATGTGAGATGTATTTTAGTTAAGAGTATTTGTATTTTTATAGGATAATGTTTGTGTGTTTTGTTTATGAGTGTGTTTTAGTTAAAAGATTAATTGAGATGTGTTTTAGTTAAAAGATTATTGTTAAAAAAGTTAATGCCCAATAATAATTATCCGGCCCAAATATCGACCAACTACCAAATTTTTAATATTTCGGCTTTAATAATATAGTATAGATAAGATATAATAAAATATTAAAGTTTTAAATATTAAAATTTAATATGTTGTTAAGAAGTATCAAATTATTGACCTTTGCTGGTATTTGAATAAAATCTCTTTTACTCTTATTATATATAGAATATAATATGTAATTGTTATCATCCAACTGTTTTCAGCAATCAAACCGTAGATGCGATCTCATAAAAATCTTTATCATAGAATCAAACTCATAAAAATCCAGTAGAACTATAATCTCAGACATGAAAAATATCAAAACAAAATCAAACTCTCATAAGGAGGAGAGACTAAACAAAATCTAAAATAATTGAGAGTTTATTGAAGGAAAACAAAACATTAAACAAGAAAAATAAAAAAGTAAAAAAGAATCAGAGTTTTTTACTGGTGAAAACCAATAGAAGCTGGTCAGAAAATATTAGATGCAACTTGTGAAGAGAGTGAGGTGGGGTTTTGGGAGAGAGTGTAGGTTGAGTGTAACTAATTCATGAGGTTAAAATGACAATAATTAAAATCAGACTACTACTCCAATATTCAACGTATTTATAATTGGTTTTAAACATATCAACTATATTAATTTGTCATCATGATACACCTGCAGATTTTTCGTCTCATCGTAAGGAATGGTGTTAGCTTCCGAGCCCCTTCATAATTTGAATTAACTAATTTTGAAAATTTTCTTATTATATCATAAATTTATTGAGATATCAGAATTTCTTTTTATACAAGTATCTGTAGGAGCGAAGTAATACCCCTCTGAATTGGGCATCTACATAATTATTGAGAATATATATATGAGAATAAAGTTCTTAAGATTAACTCAGGAAAATTAATTAAGGTGCTAGTATTTTTTAGTGTAAGCATTTTTATAATTATATATAATTCTCTATAATTATAATAATACCCTCATGTATTTATATGAGAATTTTTTTTAAACTTAAAAAAATTACTTGAGTCAACCTCGGTAACAATAATCTCTATATATATGGAGAAAGATGTATCGGGAGTAATTTATAGTTGCTTTAACCTTTATCTATCTTTTTAGGCTTAGCTGGGTTTTTTTGGGAGATTCCTCCATGGTATCATTGTGGAATTGGATTTTATCAATAATATCATTACTTTTTTGGCTTCTATTCATGGCACCCTCGAACTATTCATGGTACCCTTGAATATATGAATTGTTATTTACGGTACTGTTCTCTTGGACAAATGAATAAGATATTAATAATAGTAATTCAAATAAATATATTTGTAAGGTTTAAGGAAAAAATAAAAATTTAGAGAAATTTTCTTTGATACCATCGTAAAATTTACTTTTAACAATGATACTCTTAAGATTTAGTATTTTCTTAACATTTGACTAGCAAAAGTGTAACACGTATAACAATCTATAAGTTTAAGTGTACCATAAACATAAGACAAAAACGTAATAATACCATTGATAAAAGTCAATTCTACAATAGTATCATAGAGAATATCCCTTTTTTCATAAAATATTGGGTTGGGAATCTGAACATACCATTCTTTCTTATTGATGTTCTAATAAATGATAATCAATAAATTTGATCTTCTATCAAAGAAAAAATAAATCTTGTACTTCAAGACAAACGTGGGAGCTAATTCAAACACTTCCAACTGAAAACTGATAACTAAGTTTCATTTTTTATAATTTTAATTTTTTACTTATAATATATAAATTACATAATATTTATTGTTGGGTGGTCTCAACCCAAGTATCACATCGATGAGACATGAAAAAATACTCTTATATATAAGCAGCCAATTAACTTCATTAGTATGAGACTTTTTGGAGCGTGTCAAAATACAAATCCGTGCGTGCTCGGCCCAAAGCGGAAAATATCATATTATTGTGGAGTTATGACTTGGTTACGGCCCAACAAGTGGTATCAGAGCCAAAAGTTCGGAGAAGGATCTTGGGAGTCATAGGTTGCGATTGTTCGATGTGGAAGGCCCTCGGTGAACACGCTCAACACGCGGAAAATATCTGTGGAGCCTTTCCTGATACTGTGATGTGATCAGGCGGCGTGTCTCGCGGGTGATAGCAGCGGTACAGTGGTCACGAGATTTGTGATTCTTAGTTTGAGCGGAGAATTGTTGGGTGGTATCAAATCAAGTACCACATCGATGAGGCAAGAGAAAATACTCTTGTATATAAGCAGCTAATTAACTCCATTAGTATGAAACCTTTTGGGTATGCCCAAATACAAATCCGTGCGGGCTTGACCCAAAACGGATAATATCATACTATTGTAGAGTTAAACCTTGCTTGCAGTCCAACATTTATTGTAGGGATAAAAATGATGTATAAAAATTAGTATAATATACATGTCAAAAAAGTTAATAATTAAAGTTTAAATAATAAAATATGAATTTTATTCATCAATTACTTTTTAATATTTGTTAATATTTACTCACTAATAGTCTAATATATATGTCAAAAAATTAATAAAAAAGTAGAATTCAAGTTTAAATAACAAAATATGAAGTTTCTTATAGAATAGGTCAATTCTTTTCTCGATCTGCACAAAATGACATGACCAACTCATTTTTGATTGATAAAGCATTATATGTTTTTTAACAACTGGGCAAGACCATCGGGTGGGCGCTGCCCATTTTCTTTCTCTCACTTACTTTAACATTTTTTTAATCAATCATTCGCTCACCTTATTTACTTTTTATCTAATGTTTGTGAATTTGGTTGACAAACTGTATACTATCTATTTTTTAGCCGTTTAATTATTAACGTACATATGTTAACGGTTAAATTTTTTCTTCTAAAATACACAATCCTTATACCCTATTATTCATTATCTTTACATCCTCCAAAAAATTTGAATTTATTTTTTAGCAAAAAATGAATCCAAATAATCCTCCATCTTCAAATTCTCAAAAATCAAAACCTCAATTTCCATATCCATATCCAATTTCATATTTTCCCAACTCACAAAATTTTAATTCTAATTCAAATTCTCCTAATTCTCAATACCAATTTTCACATTCTCAGAATTCTCAATTTCCATTTTCATATTCTCCAAATTCTCCATATCAATTTCCATTTCCTCCATTTTCAAATCCACAATTTGAAACCTAACATCACCTATCAGTTTCCAAAATTCACCAAATTCACAAGTACGGTGTGTTTTAATTTAATATTTTCTCATGTAATTTGTTTTTAGTAATATGATGATTTTAATTATATGACATGTTATTTATTTAAATTATATTTTAAAATTTTTTAATCACTTTAATTTGATCATTAAAATTTTAATATTGTTAAATTAAATTAACATTGAATTATAATTTATTATAAATATAATTATAATGTGTTATTTATTTATTTATTTATTTAAATTCAATTATTATATAAGAAGTATTGTGAAAGAAAATAAAATAAAGTTAAATGGAATCTAGTTGTAAGTGGAAATGAGCTTATGCATTGGAGGGGAATGACCATTTTTTTTTAGATGGCCACTTGATGTTTAATTGGCAAAAAAGTAATCCCGCACTGGAGATGTCTTAGGCCTCGCGACCTTTACCCTCAACAACGTGTCTTTATCTGAGATTGAGCCGAGTTTAGAAAATTATCGAATAAATATACTTTAAATTAATGTTTAAATTTTTATCCAGAAAAAAAATTAAAAACAATTTATAAAACTATACTTTATATGCACTTTAAAATGCGTGTCAGACAATCTGTCAACAATGTTAACAATTCAGTGGGAGGGAGGGAGTATAATTTGAGGTTCAACAATTGATATAACATAAGGGCTTTGTTTGGTTCGTCAACTTTTGAGTTACGTAGAAACTTGAACTTTCTTTTAATTAATTTACATCATAAAGTTAAAAGGTAATTAAAATGTTTGTGTTTGGTTTATTACTATATAACTTCTAGTTACATAGTTAATTTTAGTAAGTAATTAATATTTTTATATTGGATAGCTATGTAACTTGTACTCATCATTGTGAATCTAGGTAACTAAATTCTCGTGTTTTATAGTGACTATAAAAATTTTGGAATTTGGAATTCCTTTGTCATGTTTAAAATTCATTAAACCAAACACATGCACCTAGTTTATATCCAAAAAAAATCTAGTTACGTAATTGAGTTACATCGAAAGAAACAAGGCCAAGCTTTGATTCCAATAGATACGTTGTCAATAATTTAGTTGTATCTTTAAAAGTAATTGAGCTCTAAAGACCTGAATTTAAGACAGTAGACGAGTACAATGGTCACATGAAAACCTATCCCACATAAGATTCTCTCTCCAAAAAATTACATTTAACTTGATTCACAAAAATAAGATACGTAATCATATTATATATCGATATTTTACTATAAAAAACTTATTTTAAAAAATCTTTAGATGGTTGTATGACACAAGTGTAAAAAAAATTAAAACATGTAACTAATTTAATTGAAAACACTTGTATAAATATTTTTTAAAACATATTGACTATAAGACATATAATTAGTGTTGAACCAAATAAAGCCTACTGTATTGAATGTATTTGTCATGTTATAGTACATGTATTTTATAGCATATGTAGAACTCTTGTATTAGGTTGGTGAGTTAGTGCTTTTAATGTATACTTGCAGATAGAAACATGTTTTTATTGCAAATTCAAATGTATAATTGTAAGTCAAGAATAAAGATTGATAGAAGATTCAATTCTGGATCATCCATCAAGCCTGAGAAGACTTCACCAAATAAGAATTATAGGATGGAAAATCTTTTAAGTCAAGTGTTCGATTGAGAAGTCACCCAGGTAGAGAAGTCACATGTGAAACTGGAAATGGAAGGAGAAAATGTGACATTTGATGACTTCAAGTTTCCTACCATGGCCTTGAAGGAGAAAATTGTGAAACTTTGAGATTTGAAAATGAAATAGAAATGGAAGCATCTGAAAATGAAAATGATGAAAATGCACATGAAGGCTCACATGTAGAAATCTCACATGGTACAAATGAAGAGAGAAATGATGAGGATTTTAGTCACATATAACTTGAGAATTCTCAACACAACCCTAGCATTCATTCAAGGGGAGCTTATCAAGGATCAACAATAAATACAAACAACTTGAATCAGGAGGAAAAAAGTTCAAATATAGGAGGTTTGGCTCATGAAACAAAATCGAATGGAGCACACACTACAGACCAAATTATTGGCAATCCTGATGAAGGTGTGAGAACAAGAAGGACAACCATAAATGAATGTTTGTATATCTATTTTATGTCTCAAAATGAACCTAAAAAGGTTGAAGAAGCATTGTTGGATCTAGACTGGATTGTTGCCATGTAGGAAGAGTTAAATTAAATTGAGAGAAACAATGTTTGAGAATTACTGCCACCTCTTAAAGATATATCAATCATTTGCACTAAATGGGTCTACAGAAATAAAATGGATAAATTAGTGCTTTTAATGTATACTTGTAGATAGAAGCATGTTTCTATTGCAAATTCAAATGTATAATTGTAAGTCAAGAATAAAGATTGATAGAAGATTTAATTCTGGATCATGCATTAAGTCTGAGAAGACTTTACCAAAATAAGAATTACATGATAAAAAATCTTCCAAGTCAAGTGTTCGATCGAGAAGTCACCCTGGTAGAGAAGTCACATGTGAAACTGGCAGAGAAGTCTCAAAACACTAATTGGTTTAGTATTCGATCGAGAAGTGTAGAGAAGTGTTCAATTGAGAAGTCAAGAATCTGAAGTCATTCGAGAAGTGTGAAAATGATATACATTCAAGAAGTCTAGTGAAGTAAATCGAGAAGTATGAGGAACGAGACCAATCGAGATGTCTATCACATTCGAGAAGTAATCAAGTCATGATCAATCGAGAAGTCTAGTCATTAGAGAAATAACAAGTCAAAAGGCTGATCGAGAAGTTTGAGAAGTACTCGATCGAGAAATCTATTTCATGACTTCTCGAAGTACTATACAATTGAGTATTCGATTGATTCAAGGAGCTATTTTCAAGAAGATTTGCAAAAGAATAAGACAAGTATTTTAAAGCTCTGTCATGATCAGGATCATTCAAACCTGTGCAGATAGAGACAAGTCTACAAGAAACTTGAAAGAAGAACAAGACAAAGACAGAAGAGTAAAATGCAGATGTGATGTTCTGTCAAAAGAAAGTGTTAGCTAGACATAAGTAGTGTACAATTGTAAAGCATCTTTTATCTATTTTTAGTTTTAGCTACCTGGCTTATGAGAGTATGTACCAATGAGACATGTTGTCTATATAACCTATACACAACCTCATAAGTCAGTAACAATAACAAGTTGAATATTTTTAATTGTATTTACTCCTTGTATCTTTTAAGAACAAGAAGCTGAGATTCAAAACTAGAATCTCAGATTTGTAGCAATTCATTCTAATACAAATTAGAATGAAAGTTAAACTTGTGTGTTTATTTTATTTCTGCAATTCTTGATAAACACTACAAGTTAACGTAAGCTATAAAACTAAGTAGTTCATAATCAGTTCATCCATAAAAGAAATCCAAAGAAATTCAAAAATTTTAAAATATACATTCACCCCCCCCCTCTGTCTAGTTTTTGTAGTTCTCATTCTAACAAGTGGTATCAGAGCTCAGGCTGTTGACATACAAATAGTACAAAGATCAAGATGAGTTCTCAGAAGCTAAATAATATCAAGATTCCTCCATTTGACAGAGAACATTACATACTATGGAAAAAGAAAATGCTAACATTCATCAAGACTATAAACTACATGTATCCTGAGATCTTGAAGAATTGACCCTTCATGCCAGTAATACTAGTTCCTAAAACAACTAGTGGCTCAGAGGTAATACCAGTCACATGGGTATCAAAAGATCCATCTCAGTACACCGACACAGAAAGAGAGAAAGTTGCTCTTGATAACAGTCTCATACTCATACTGACTGATTCTCTAGACATGGTCATGTATAACAATATTGTCAATTGCAGCACTTCCAAGCACAATTGGGAAACCATAGAGCTACTATGTGAAGACACAATAGAAGTAAGAGAAAACCAAAGATAACTGTTTGTTTCACAATATGAAACATTTATGTCAAAACTAAATGAAGGCATAACTGAGGTCTTTGAAAGGTTTAACATACTGATTAATGAACTACAACTACATGGAAAGGCCTATGAGAAAAAAGAAAAGAACTTGAAGTTTCTTTTAACTCTTCCTGAGCATTTGAAGCACAAAATTGCTACTATTAGAGAAGGAAGAGATGTAATAAAACTCCCATTGAAAACTCTGTATGGAATACGAAAGATATATGAACTAGAGTACTTTCAAAAGAAGTCTATTCTAAGAAACAGAAGTAAGATGACAAATGTCTCTAGTGCCCTAATTATTAAAGAACTAGCAAAGATGGAAAGAGTTGGTACTAGTCAAAGAATGAAGAGTGAGGAAAGTGTTGACAAAGACAAAGAAGAAGAAGAACCTGTCAATAGTGAGCCTAAAGATGATGAATTATACACTCTTGAAGAGCTTAAAATCATGGACAACAAATCTATGGTTTTCATGACTAGAAATTTTGGAAAATTGAGGTTTAAGAAAAATAAAAGCTTCAAGCCAAAACTAAACTTTGGCTCTTCAAGCAAAGGCAAAACTCTTAAGAGTAATTTCAAAGGAGGTTACAAGACTGGATATGTTGAAAGGTCAAAGATAAGGTGTTATAATTATGATGAATTGGGACACTTTGCCACTGACTGTAGAAAGCCAAAAGTATCCAGAAAGGACATAGAGTATTTGGAAATAGAAGCCAAGTGTGAGGCCCTGTTAAAGAAGCAGATTAGTAGATCATACATTGTTGAAGGCATATGATAGGATGATACTGATGATGAAGAAGAAAAAGAGTATGGTAACTTGGCCCTCATGACCAAATCAGATGAAAGAACGTCAACCTCAATAAGTCAGGTACCAATCCTAATTTCTATTGACATGTCAAAATCTCAATATAAGAAAGCTGTGGAAGAATTGAGTGTTGAGATGTTTAATATTCATACCAGTATGAATGCGGCTTATGAGGAAATTGATAGATTGTTGAAAGCTAATGATGAATTGTCTGTTAAGAATGAACACCTAGAACTATCTTTAGTTAACATGCAATCTATGAAACAAGAGACTGAGTACTTAAAGAATAAAATTACTTGTCTAGAACAGATTGAGAAGTTCTTAAGAGATCAAATCTATGAGAATGGACTGAAAATAAAATCTTATCAAAACTCATCTATAGTACTATAAGAGTTTCATGAGAAACGTCAGGAAAATTATATGGTTGGAGTTGGGTTTGACTATGACACTCTTAAAAAGAAAAGTCTATGACAACAAAAGGCAAGCAAACTGAAGTTCTTGGTAATCCTTATATTTTGAAAAATGTTAAGGTTCCAATTTTTAAGAAAGTAACTACTGAGTTTGATGAAGTCAGTATCGTCATCAAAGAGCAGTTGAATGATGAGGATGAGTAAAAGGCTAAAAGTGATGTGCCTTATGTTGAAATAAAAGAGCAAACAGTCAAGGCCAAGTCCACATCTGTTAAACTTGAAAGAAAGGAAAATGTCCAGAAAAATGATATCATGCATGCTAAAAAGAAAAAGACAAATAGAAATGACAAAACAGGCATTAACAAACACACCAATTATGCACCTGTTCACAATGCTTCTAGGAAGATTTGTAAAAACTATGGTTCAATAAATGACCTTACTCATGTGTGCAAGAAACCTGTTGTTGATAATGCTGAATTTGCTTGTAGTTATGTTAAACTTTTAATGCCTGATAATCATAAATTCTGTGATAAATTTGATTGTATGCCATGCAACCTGAATGTTATGAATACTTGTTTTAGATTAATGAAATAGTTTGTTGAAGGATGCATCAGTCAAAATGTAAACAACAAAACTGCTAGACCTAAATCTGCTAGTTCAATTAAAGGAAGAAAACATTTCATGTCACCGAGAAATGCATCTAGTTTAGGTAGCACCAACCAAACTAGAATTGAAAATTAGAAAAAGGAAATTGTGCATGACAGAATGACTGGGACTGTTAAGTAGGAAAATAGCAGTTATGCAACTACGTAAAAAGGACCCGACCTAATTTGGGTACCAAAGAAAACTTGATATTATTTTGATTGTAGGGAACATATAAGAAGAAAAAGGTTATGTGGATCTTGGACAGTGGATGCTCAAGACACATGACTGGTGACAAAGCCATGTTGTCACAATTCAAGGAAGAGGCCGGCCCGATGGTGACCTTTGGAGACAACAACATTGGTTTCACTATGGGATATGACAAATTGATTCATAGAAATATTATGATTGAAGATGTATCTTTGGTAAACGGTTTGAAGCACAATTTATTGAGCATCACTCAATTCTGCAACAAAGACTTAAAGGTGGAGTTTAATAAAGAAATATGCATCATATCACACAGAAAAACCAAAGAAGTTTCTTTTTATGGAGTAAGAAAATGAAGCCTGTTTGTAGCTGATTTGGACTCTGCAAACAATGATAAAATATGTTATTTCTACACCAAAGACTTTGAGAGAGAAAGCTGGATTTGACACAAGAGATTGTCTCACTTGAACTTCAAGAATCTTAATTCTCTAGTGAAAAGAGAAGCAAAGAATTCACTATAATCAAAATGCCTCTACAATTAATTCACATGGACCTTTTTGGACCAGTAAATGTCATGTCCATGTCCAAGAAAAGATACGCACTTGTCATGGTGGATGATTTTTCCAAATATACATGGGTAAAATTCCTGCATTCAAAGGATGAAGCTCCTAAGCTTATTATTGAAAATTTGAGAAGATTGGATAAAAGGCCAACACCTATTGTGACAATAAGGAGTGACAATGTAACATAATTTAAGAATGCTACATTAAGTGAATTATGTAAAGAAAATGGATTTACTCATCAATTCTCAGCTCTAAGAACTCCATAACAAATTAAATAGAGTTGTTGAGAGGAAAAACAGGACTTTAATTGAAGCTGCAAGGACCATGTTAGCAGAAGTTAATCTACCAATAAGTTTTTGGGCTGAAGTAGTTAGGACTGCATGTTACACTCAAAATAGGACACTCATCACAAAACCTGTTGGAAAGACTCCTTATCATGTCATGACAAATAGAAGACCATCTGTCAAGCATATGCATTTGTTTGGAGCAAAATGCTTTGTTCTCAAAGATGATGTTGATCATCTAGGAAAGTTTGAAGCCAAAACATATAAAAGAATCTTTGTAGGATACTCCTTGGACAAAATTGTCTACAGAGTATATGTGATTGATCAACAAAAAGTGATGGAAAGCACAAATGTGAGTTTTGATGAGTTCAAGTTTCATGCCATGAGCCTTGAAGGAGAAAATTGTGACACTTTGAGATTTGAATATGAAATGGAAATGGAAGCATCTGAAAATGAAAATGATGAAATGCACATGAAGGCTCACATATGGAAATCTCACATGGTACAAATGAAGAGAGAAATGATGAGGATTTCAATCACATACAACTTGAGAATTCTCAACATAACCCTAGCATTCATTCAGGGGGAGCTTCTCTAGGATCAACAACAAATGCAAATAACTCGAATCATGAGGAAACAAAATGGAATAGAGCGCACACTGCAGACCAAATTATTGGCAATCCTGATGAAGGTGTGAGAACAAGAAGGACAACCATAAATGAATGTTTGTATGCCTATTTTATGTCTCAAAATGAACCTAAAAAGGTTGAAGAAGCATTGTTGGATCTAGACTGGATTGTTGCCATGTAGGAAATGTTAAATTAAATTGAGAGAAACAATGTTTGAGAATTAGTATCACCTCTTAAAGATAGATCAATCATTGGCACTAAATGGGTCTACAAAAATAAAATGGATGAATTAGTGCTTTTAATGTATACTTGCAGATAGAAACATGTTTCTATTGCAAATTCGAATGTATAATTGTAAGTCAAGAATAAAGATTGATAGAAGATTCAATTTTGGATCATGCATCAAGTCTGAGAAGACTTTACCAAAATAAGAATTGCATGATGGAAAATCTTCTAAGTCAACTGTTTGATCGAGAAGTCACCCTGGTAGAGAAGTCACATGTGAAACTGGCAGAGAAGTCTCAAAACACTCATTGGCTTAGTATTCGATCGAGAATTGTATATAAGTGTTCAATTGAGAAGTCAAGAATCTAAAGTCATTTGAGAAGTGTGAAAATGATATACATTCAAGAAGTCCAGTAAAGTAAATCGAGAAGTAAGTTATTGAAGCAATCGAGAAGTATGAGGAACGGGACCAATCGAGAAGTCTATGGTAATGAACCATTCGAGAAGTCTAGCTCATTTGAGAAGTAATCAAGTCATGATCAATCGATAAGTCTAGTCATTCGAGGAATAACAAGTCAAAAGGCTAATCGAGAAGTCTCAGAAGTACTCGATCGAGAAGTCTATTTCATGACTTCTCGAAGTACTATATAGTTGAGTATTCAATTGATTCAAGGAGCTATTTTCAAAGAGATTTGCAGAAGAATAAGACAAGTATTTTGAAGCTCTGTCATGATCAGGATCAGTCAAACCTGTGAAGATAGAGACAAAGTCTACAAGAAACTTGAAAGAAGAACAAGACAAAGACAGAAGAGTAAAATGCAGATGTGATGTTCTGTCAAAAGAAAATGTTAGCTAGACATAGATAATGTACAATTGTAAAGCATATTTTGTCTATTTTTAGTTTTAGCTAACTGGCTTGTGAGAGCATGTGCTAATGAGATACGTTGTCTATATAACCTATGCATAGCCTCATAAGTCAGCAACAATAACAAGTTGAATATTTTTAATTGTATTCACTCCTTATATCTTTCAAGAACAAGAAGCTGAGATTCAAAACTAGAATCTTAGATTTTTAGCAATTCATTCTAATACAAATTAGATTGAAACTTAAACTTGTGTGCTTGTTTTATTTCCACAATTCTTGATAAACATTACAAGTTAACATAAGCTATAAAATCAAGTAGTTCAATCAGTTCATCCATCAAAGTAATCCAAAGAAATTTAAAAAATTTAAACTATACATTCACCCCCGTCTAGTTTCTGTAGTTCTCATTTCTAATAACCAACCTCAGCTTTATAGATCTTTTCCCTGTACTCAGGCGGGTTGTTCTCGTCTGGGGGCTTAGGACGCGTCATTCATTCGAAATGGATCTAGTGCTGGCCTCTAATCAAGGTTTCGATGAGATAGTTATAGTGAGTCGACTCAGCTTCATGGAGTCCGAGTCGTATTTATGAAGTCCTTGGGCCTTATACTGGGTCTTGGACTATCCAAACAAGCCTTAATGAAGAGATCTCTTTCAACTATATTTCTATTTTAGAATTAGTGTTGAATAAGGGCGTGAATAAGGATAATCTCTCCTATCGAGCTTCGAAAAAGATATGAATTATGTGGATTTGATCCTCTATAAATAGAGGTACGTAGATACATTGTAAAGGGTCAGAATTTCTAGAGCTAGCAATCGTTGAAGAGAAAACCTATTTTCTCTGACGAACAAAGCAATAGTGATTCCGAAACCTTGCAATCTCAGCTCCGAATTATTCTCAAACCACTACATTCCAGCGATATTCAACTTTATTTGATCTTTTTCCGGCAAACAATCTCAATCTTTGTTGATTTATCCATAGGTATAAATTTCTGCATCTTTCTTAGTTTTATTTTTTAATTTCTTTATATATTCATTCAGCATTTCTTTTATTTGTATTGTTTCATTTTCTTGATATGGTTCTCTTATTACCATTTTTTTATATTCTTCATATTGTATTTTTTTTAAATCTTCTTTTAATCTTATTTTTTACTTCTGTTTTTCTTTCAAAATAAGATGATGTATCTCTTTGGTTATTCATATTATCCAGTTAGGTTGCATTTAAATAATAACCCTCTTTGATACCAGCATAAATTATTCATATATTTTCTATGTAATTCTATTAATTATCCTAATTTCCAATTTTTCCATTTTCTCTTCTTCATTCCATTTTTTATTATCCATTATTTCTTGAGATCTTTCTATTTCTTTATCAATTGATATTTTTCCAACAAATAATCTCAATCTTCGTTGATTAACAGATGTCTCATCAACACGTACAAACACATCTATACCGTTTTACGCTTATCATTATCATTAGGTACCACTTTATAAGTTACATAAACGTACTTTTAATCCAACTTGCAAGTGGTGAAGTGGAAACATCTAGTTGCACACTTGCACCGATATTATAAGTTATAAACCTACTCCCTGGGGTGTTCAAAGAGAACTTTATGGACAGGAACAATGGTCCGAAAGGGAAAAACTAAAAAGAATTGCACAATGCACTTGGCCAAGTGTACGTGTGTGTGTGTGTGTTATAGCTAATTTGCTATTAACAAAACTAAAACATGAAATGTGTTTGTTTAATTCGAGCAAAATGAGAAAATGGTGCAGTTTTTAGTTTAATTCAAGTGGTTTATAACTCAACAAGTAACATTTTTAACTGTTAAACAAGTCTTTCAAAAACCTAAAAAGATGACTGGTACTAGAGGAGATAATTGACAATGCACTTTACCAGTGCATCTATACATTATTAGCTTAGATGTATCGCTAGCCGCCGGTAACAAATCTTATATATAAAATTATGCATAACAAAAAATCTTGTTATACTCCCTTCTGTTTTCAAATTTTTTGTCATTTTTTTATATATTTTCTAATTTATTAAAAAAATATCTCTATAAATTATTTTGAAAAGTTTCTTTTTCTAAACAAAATATATAAAGAAAAATACTGTTAAATACCAGTGTTCTAAAAATACCCAGATTTTTAAAAAATCCCTGATAAATCCCGAATAATCTTTGTAAAATATTTTATTGATACGATTTATAAAATCCAATTAATCTTTATGAATAAGTTTAAAATAATATATTATATAGTAAATTAAATAAATATAACAAATTTATTATAATAATATAATAAATCTGATTATTCTTCTAATTAACCCTTCCGAATAATTCCCTACTACTCGATTAATTATAAATCAATATCTTAACCGGTAAGTTCGGATTCAATATTTTCTGCAACCATGCTAAATGCTTATCTAAGCCTCTTTTTTGTAACTTTTGTTATCAAACAATTTATTACTTTAAACACAATTGGATAACTCAAATGATATATGGTTTATTCTCACCTCAAACAATTTCTTAAAACACATATTCATTTGGAAGGTTATAAGTCAAATTATTTAAAAAAAACAATTTATTACTTATATTTTTCAAAAACTTATTATTATTATTTTATTATATCAAACAGAGTCTACATGCTTTAAATTGATGATATACTTATAATTATATGAACAAATGCTATATACAGTATTCACAGATACAAATTTACCCTCCTGTATACATATTAAATTTTATATAAAATTAAGAGAGAAAAAAGATTTAAGAACATTTTATAAAATAAATAAATCAAAAATACGAAAGTACACAAAGAAATAACATTGCCTACAGAAAAATAGTACACGTGAGGTAGATTATTCAGTAGTGTTAACCACATCGTCCATAAATATGCCAAACTATAAAGCTTACAACACCGTCTTCAATCATTAATCTATTTTAAAGTAATTTAATCTTTGTTTTTTTTTCACTTTTTTCACTTTATACTGTTATTTCATCTTTAATCATTACTCTATAAATATTTTTATATTTTATCAATTACACATAATTTTAATTTTATAATAATATTGTTGAATTGATAGGTTTTTATGAATAGAATGATATGCCTTATATATACGGTACAACTCTTTATTTAAAGACAAATAGTGCTCTACTTTATTTTTGAAAATAAAACTGCTAACCCTTGAAAAACGTTTCCTTCAAATCTTACGCTAAAAATAAAAGATTTAGAGTTATAAAGACGATTGGAGATACGCTAAGCACGCAAAAAATGAAAGATTGAAATTTTCAAGTCCAAATCATAAACTTACAAGTAAAAGCTTAAAGAGAAATTCCTTCTGGATGAGGATCTGTGCCGTCCAATATTAGTGTGAACAGCCAATGTACACTCACAAAGTGAACCACAGCTCGTGTGTACATATAATAAACCAAGTAGTCGGTGTTTATATTGAGTCCAAAACTCTTTGGGATCACATTTCTCAAAATCTAACAAATAGGAAAAGTAACTTGTAACTTGTACTGTAAGTGTAAAGATAATACACTTTTCCCCACTATCTAGAAACCGCTGTTGTATAGATATGTGGTATTTCCATGTATAAAAAACGTTTGCATACTTTTCGCCGCTACTCACGAGTTGGTACCACAACTTTTGGCATCCTAATGTTTTAAAATTTTAAATTTACTTTACGAAGTGCTCAATATGTACACATTATTATTTCCCGCAAATGTAAGTGTCGGAATTTGGGGTGGTTGATTTGGTTTTAAATTCATATTAAACTGTGAAATTCACAATTTCTTACAATTTTGAGTAGTATCTTATCCTTAAAAATCAGTATATATAATCAGGGCCGGGTTTAAAAATTTGAAAATTTGAGTGTCTTATACGAATTTTTGAATTGATGCATTTATTTAAAGATTATAAAAAAAATGAACATATATACGGTGTTTATATATAATTTTTTTAATTTGATCGTCTTACCCAAAAGATTGATCCTGTCTCTGAGTATAATTTTTATTGTGAGTCTCGGCTATATATCTTAATTAAATACGATAGTTAATCAAATATTTATTATAAAATATTTCAACGCCACTGCTTTAAAATCATCCTCACACACTGATGGTATATTTTTTCGCAAAAATGGTTACTATAACAGAAACAACATTCCAAAGCTGCATTTCAATCTCAATCGACTTGTACGTACCTTTTTGTGATGCATGTATGAGTATAATTACGCGTACAGATTACAGATACAAGGTATAGTCTTATAGATTAATACTTTGTGTTTGTATACATGTATCATGTATGTATTATGAAGCTGACTTCGTTTCTAATTTTTTTTAAAAACCGATAAACTACAATAACACGCTAAAAGATGATTACAAAATACTACTCGTACAAACCAGTCAGCATGCACTTCACTTTACTACGTAGTCCCAAAAACAAAAAACAACCTTAGCGTGTAGTACTTCTAGAAGTCCGCTTCTTAACATCTGCAAAGAGTGATACTACTTATCTTTTACGCGTACCATGGTACAGCAAGGTGGATAAATTCATGAGCATATCTTACTGGCTAACAAATCGAACAACTAGACGTTAGATTGTCAGAGCACCCTTTCGTATAAGCTTCTTCTATCAGTTTTCTAGATGCTGCTTCTGCACCAGATCGTATATCTTGCTTCTGTGCCCGTGGGCCAGGAGATTATATTCACTGATCGAGTTCAAAAATATATGTTAGGACGGGAAAAAGTTATTCATTTGACAATGTTAGATATTTATCGAATATTCATTTATCGAGGTTCTACAAACTATTTTCTATATAAATATGCGTAATTATCAAATAACTCTATTAAAAAATTAATCGTCAATTATAATTAATTGAATTTTGTAATTTTATATTTTTATTTGTTATTTATTTGGTGACAAAACCGAAATAAATTAAATACTTGGAAGACAAAAACTTTAGTACTTGCATATCAGAATTATATAAATTATACATACCGAAATTTCGGAAGATTAATTAATAAAATCTATAAAAAAAGTTTTAAAATTTTATATTAAAAGCAGCTAACCCTATGAAAAATGATATGAACCATATACGTCGTCTTCGATTGAGACAAGTCTTAGTTTACTCCCAAAATATATAGTCGGAGAAAAGTAGTTAAATACCAAGAATGTTTTCCATTCGAGATATTTTTTTTAATCAACTGCTTTAGACGTAAGAATTACATTTTATATTTGAATATATGAACTAGCAGGATATTATATGCATGCAATCCATACATATTTTATCCAACGCCTGTGTCTTTACATGCAGTACATTCTCAATTACAATGAAGTAATTGAAGTAATGGTAACTTAGACACTAGCATACATATGAAGTAATGGTTCAATAGAAGAGGAACTGAGATCAGATACAGAGTGATGCAAAATTCATAACTGTGAGCTAATAAGGCTAATTACTTTTGTTCAAGTTAAACAATTTTTATTTCAAATTAACTAGTAGCTTGTTAAGCACTAGCACCAACAATGAGAAGAGGTTGTTTCATAAATGTATAACTCTTTATTTTACTAAAAAACAAAACTTTTTTTTACAAAAATACGGTTTTTAAAAAAATTATTTGCACAAAGTACAACTTTGCAAGTAAAACATAAAAATTGTAATCAAAATCAACCGAAATCAACTAAAATTTGCATATTGTGAGTTTAATAGAACATTTTAATTAATCTTATAAAAAACAAGTGGTCTTCATTTGATTTTCTTTTATAATTGAATACATAAATAATACTTGTGAGACGGACCTTTAAAAATTGTATATAACAATAAAAAAAAATATGTGTTAGAAATAATAACCTGCTTAAGCCTTAAAGAAAAGGTTCCTGGGTATCTTCTCAAAACGAGATCAAACAAAACACTGCCATAACAGATTATGCTAGAAACTTCAAAAGTGGACTAAGGCAACATTATGGAGATATGGAACAGGCATTTAAACACTTCCACGACAATTAGTTCGAAACCAAACTCCAAAAACGGTTTAACACAGAGTCGATAAATAAGCAACGATACCTTCTCAAGTACCAAAAGACTAGACTAGACGATAGACAGGATACTTTTACAGTTAAAAACACTCCAACTTGCAACCAATCCATGAAAGTTAAGGACTAGATAATAGATCATCTCCAATGTAACCAACAGCCAGGTTAGTACCCATAATTCCAAAAGCTTTCTCGATTTCTGTCAACTTCTCCAGACGAAGAGACTGCACCTCTTGCAATTTAGCTTTTGCATCATCAACACGAGCCTGCATATTTTGTAGTTTAATTTTGGCATCATCAACACAAGCCTGAAGCTCTTGTAGTTTACTTTTGTCATCATCAATACGGCAGTCAATTGCATAAAGCTCAAGAATCAGAGGATTTGAAAACCGGAGATGTTCTATGTAATCTAGTCGGCTCACCACCCAACTTACATTGAATCCTTTATTCTACAAGTAAGAGAATACATCTTTGTACTCCACAAGCATCTCAGAATCAACCTCAGTCACCGATTTTTCGGTGATGTCATTTATTGAGGTGCACAACATATTTAGATTCATTGCACATAACTTCTTTTTGTTTTTGGTGAAGTTCTCAAAGGTTTCTGGGTATTTAAGCATAATACGATCGAATAGGCATACAAACTCAGAGTTAACTTTATGACCTCGCCATAACCCAAAATCTCGTATGACCTCGCCATAACCCAAAGTCTCGATTGCCTGCAGAAGAGTTCACTGGATCTTTGCCCATCCCTTCAACTGGAGAATCAATATTTCTAATAAAAGGGATATTATATTTTGCCACCTTGCATTGCCACTTGTCACTCTTTGCAGGACCATGCAGGACCACTAATTCTCATAATAAGCTGTCAACATTTCAGTGCTCCACCACCCTTGTTTTCAACAGTCAGTTATTTCCATTCCTAAGATGAGTTGTTTGTTTGTTCCCGTTTGTTTGTCTGCTAGCATAGTATTGTCTCTATATGTATAAGGTGCTGTGTAATCATTTGGGTATGAATGATAAGTTAAAGATTGCACTATGAAAATTTCCTTCTCTCATTTCCATTACACTACATATTTGCTCTAACAATCATTATGGTATCAAAGCCATAACATGCTTGTATTGGATTTTATTGAAATTTAAATCAGCATCTTGTCATCCTTCACTCATTCATCCTTCTCAATCTGTCACTCGTCCTGCTGGCCCAGATCTGAGAAAAGTTCTTTAACCTTCTACAATGGCGAATGGTGCTCGGTTTACGTTTGCGAATATGCAAAATCCGTTGTTCTTACACCCATCCGATGGCCCTCTCTCTGTGAGTGTTACAAAGCTTCAGGGTGCTGCAGACTACAGATCTTGGAAGCGTTCCTTCGAAATCCAACTCTCTACAAAGCGCAAACTGGGTTTTGTCACCGGCTCTGTCCAAAGAAGCACAGATGATGAAGTACACGCTGCTCAATGGGATACCTGTAACAATCTGGTAATCTCTTGGCTCCATAGTAATGTCTCAGATAGCATTAAACAGTCCATTCTATTTATTAACTCTGCGTCTGAAGTGTGGAATCACCTAGAAAAACGTTTTCTACTAAGTAATGGTTCTAGAAAGTATAAACTCAACAAGGACTTGTTTGCCTTAAAACAAAACAAGATCAAAATAAATGATTACTTTACTTCATTAAGCAGCCTATGGGAGGAGATAGACTCCATGAATGTTCTTCATGTAGTAACCACTGTAGCCACTGATATTACTACCTTTATAGCTGCGATTGAGAAGCAAAAAAGTGAATCTCGACTTTTTCAATTTTTAAATGGTTTGGATGATACATATGCTGCCTTAAGAAGTCAACTGTTGATGCAACACCCCCTCCCTAGTGTTGAGTCTGCATATGCCACCATACAGCAGGAAGAGTCTCAAACGGATTTGTTCAACTTGCCTGAGATAGATGCTGCAGCTATGTTTGGCAAGATTCAATCTGAAAATAAGGGCTCAGCATGCACTGCCTGTGGTCAAAAAACCCACAGTACTGAACGCTGCTGGACAGTGGTGGGTTATCCTCGCTGGCATCGAAAATACAAACCACCATAAAGGTCACACAACCTCACATCCACAAGGCATGGACAACCCAGGCAAGCTAACTCTGCTGTGCAGGTCACCAATGGCAAAGAAGACGTAACATTCACTGCGCAACAGCTTCAACAATTACTCAAGTTGCTGCCTAAAGGAACTGATGATATGGGCCAAACAGCTCATAGCTTTGTCACCGATGATGAACTTGAAAATTGTTTCTCTGGAATGGTCACATGCCACATGTCCACTGTTGATAGCAATGCTTGGATCATTGATTCGGGTGCCAGTGATCATATGACTTTCAGCCTTGACAACTTGATCAATGTCCAACCAGCTCCTCCGGATTTGATTATAAAATTGCCTACAGGGGCAACATCACGGATCACTCACGTTGGTAACATCACATTGAAAAATGGTTTGCAGCTTCAAAAGGTGCTTTATGTACCTCAATTTAAACATAACTTACTTTCCATTCATAAGCTATCACAAGATAACAAATGTCTTGTCACTTTCCATCCGGAAGGATGCAAAATACTAGATGCCCAAACACATTCCACCAGGGCCTTTGGCACCTTGAAGAATGGCCTCTACTACATGAACGAAGCACCTCTTTCTGCCTCTGTCAACTCTGCCTCAAAACTTGTCACTTCTGCCTTTGTCTTATGGCATAATAGGTTGGGACATGCTCCCCTGGCTAAACTCAGGTACATCCATTCTCTTAAAAATCATATGCTGCCAGTAGACAAAGTATGTGTCACATGTCTTATGTCCAAATTCACTAAGTTGCCTTTTGAACTGAGCATGTCCCATGCTACTGAAAAGTTTGCTCCCATTCACATTGATACATGGGGACCATACAAGCTAGCTACAAGAGGCAAATACAAACACTTTCTCACCATAGTCGATGACTGTACACGAGTCACCTGGGTCTATCTATTTCAATTTAAATTTGATTACCTATCCACTATCAAGGCCTTCTACAAATATGCTCAAGTTCATTTTAAAGCTGATATTCAGACTATCAGATCCGATAATGCAGCAGAATTTGGGGACGAGAGTTGCAGACAATTTTATGCAGAGAAAGGCATCAAACACCAGACATCTTGTACAAATCGGCCACAACAAAATGCTCGTGTTGAAATGAGACATCGACATGTTCTTGAAGTAGCCAGTTTGCCTTCGATTTCAAGTTGGTCTGCCATTGGAATTTTGGGGCGAGTGTGTGCTTACGGCTGTCTACATTATTAACAGATTGCCTACACCAGTGTTGGGTAACAAAACACCTTATGGGACATTATATGAATCTCTTGTCGATTATGATACCATGAAGACCTTTGGGTGTTTAGCATTTGCAGCAAACCCGTCAAACACTGGTGATAAATTTGGGCCAAGGGGAGTACCCTGCGTCTTTGTTGGTTACCCGTTCTCCAAAAAAGGATACACCCTGTTAAACCTAGCTTCCACGAAAACGTTTGTATCACGCGACGTTGTTTTCCATGAACAAGTCTTCCCTCTAAATAATTTCAGCCCAGAACCATACATACAGCTCACCCCTATTCCTCTACCTCAAGTCTCCACCCAACATCCCACTGATGATGACTGGGTTGTTTACGAACCCACAGTTGCTGAAAACACATCTGATACTCAGCCTTCACCTGAGCAACGACCTCTCAGACATTCCACAAGAGCTACAAAAAAACCATCCTGGATGCATGATTATGTCCATAATGTGCAGTCTTCCTCCAACATTGCTCAGGTTATTGAACTACCAGTTGCAAACCAGTTCCATTGTCTCTCTGCTCAGCTGTCAATAAACACAGATCCTTGCAGTTTCAAGCAAGCAATACAGTATCATCATTGGATCAAGGCGATGAACGATGAACTCACAGCACTAGAGGATAACAACACCTGGACTGTCACTTCCCTTCCACCAGAAAAGAATCCCATTGGATGTAAATGGCTTTTTAAAACCAAATACAACCCAGATGGATCCATTGAACGTTACAAATCGCGACTGGTAGTGCTGGGATGTAAGCAAGTTTATGGAATCGATTACGCTGAAACTTTCGCCCCCGTTGCAAAGTTAACTACAGTGCGTACTCTATTAGTTATGGCTACCATTCATGACTGGATCACGGTGCAAATGGATGTCTCAAACGCCTTCTTAAACGGCGAACTTGACGAGGTTGTTTATCTAAAGTTTCCTCAAGGCTACACGGGTTTTGGCTCTAGAATCTCTGTAACTTCTTCATCATCTTATGTTACTAACTTGGTGCTTCGACTTCTAAAAGCACCAATGGTTCCGTAAGCTATCTAAAACACTGCAAAACCTGGGCTATGTACAATCTCGAACTGATTACAGCTTATTCACCAAAACCTCAGGTGACTCTATTACACTAGTTTTGATTTATGTTGATGACCTCTTGATCTCTGGTAATACACCTGATGAAATCAATTACATAAAAACAATGTTGGCCAAACGGTTTCACATGAAAGATCTAGGCCCGGTAAGCTATTTTCTAGGCATCGAAGTTTCTCGTTCTAAAGCTGGATTCTTCATCTCCTAAAAGAAGTATGCACTAGACCTGCTTCAGAAATTTGACATGATAACCATTTCGCCCTTAAAGCTGCCAATGGATTCTTATCTCAAGCTAACCCCTACTACTGGAACTGCTCTGATTGATCCACACCCATATCAGCGTCTCGTTGGCAAGCTTATCTATCTCACAGTCACTCGGCCCGACATAACGTTTCCCGTCCACATCCTCAGCCAGTATATGCATCACCCAACAGATGCTCACATGCAGGCAGCTAAGAAACTTCTTCGATACCTAGTTGGCAACCCAGCTCAAGGCCTCATTATCACCTCTTCCTCAGCTGTAACCATAAATGCTTACTCAGACAGCGATTGGGCAAATTGTCCAGTGACACGACGTTCAACCTCAGGCTTCTGTCTTCTCTTGGGCAATTCACCTGTTAGCTGGAAAGCAAAGAAACAACATGTAGTGGCTCGCTCAACGGCAGAGGCAAAATATCGCTCCATGGCTTTAACAGCGTGTGAAGTAACCTGGCTCACAACCCTCCTCAAAGACATGGGTCTCAACATCACCTCCCCTGGTATATTACATTGTGATAACCTTGTTGCTCTCTCCATTGCAGCCAACCCCGTCATGCATGAACGTACAAAGCATATCGAGGTTGACTGCCACTTCATAAGAGATAAGATTAACGTTGGTGATATCACTACAACGCATGTTCCATCACACTCTCAACTGGCAGACTTGTTGACTAAACCTCTCTCCGTCAAGCAACATTACCACTTACTAGGCAAGCTTGGAGCTTCCAGTTCAGCTTGAAGGGGAGTAATAAAAGGGATATTATATTTTGCCACCTTGCATTGCCACTTGTCACTCTTTGCAGGACCATGCAGGACCACTAATTCTCATAATAAGCTGTCAACATTTCAGTGCTCCACCACCCTTGTTTTCAGCAGTCAGTTATTTCCATTCCTAGGATGAGTTGTTTGTTTATTCCCGTTTGTTTGTCTGCTAGCATAGTATTGTCTCTATATGTATAAGGTGTTGTGTAATCATTTGGGTATGAATGATAAGTTAAAGATTGCACTATGAAAATTTCCTTCTCTCATTTCCATTACACTGCATATTTGCTCTAACAATCATTAATTTCTAATCCTGTTAGCATCTACTACTGAATCTTCTACAACATGCTCTTCTGTGTGAGGAATCATGTTCTGGAAATAATTTAAAAATCAGTGATACATCTCTACGACCAAAAAAAAGGGCATCTTCATATGATATATCCAATTTGAACTAAAAGCTTGGACTACAAATTAGAAAATTTCCCGACTTAGATATCATGAATATATGTCTGAATTTTCTGACTTACATATCATGGATATATGTGTGTGTATATTTCTTTGATTTTCTACTGTTTAGTGATAATACTTCGGTTAATTGTGGAGATTGACGTGTATTTTTTCGGTTTGAAGTGATCTTTTTAAAATTATTCAATTTTCATCAATGCAAAACCATTAAATTCTCCGTGAATATATATCACACACACACACACAATATATATATATATATATATATATATATATATATATATATATAATAATGCACTTAAATAAAAGAAGGCCACGCAGTATTACATAGGAATAAAAACAACGTTTTATTTAACTTATGAAAATTTTCTTGAAATGTATAATTAATCCAAAATTTAAAGTGCAACAGAATAACCACACAAACATAATTTTATTTCCTCACTCTTTAGAAACTCCTTTTCTCTTTTCATTTTTTGCTCATTTTTCAGGTGTTGAATCAATTGATAGGTCACCATAATTAATCTCGGAGACGTCGCCTACCTCCTCATGTATCACATCAATGTCACAAGAACGGATTATTTTTAGATCTCTCATCACGTTTTGGTAATGAATCTTTATGGCATCCATGGACTTCCATGACATCTCATATGCAACTTGCTTAAAGAATACAAGAGATTCAGCGCCATCAAAATCACACCATATTTTCTCAAAACTTTTAACCTCCTTGAAGGTCCAACCATCATTAGTGTAAGGTTCATTTTCGTCATTAGGCGTTGGGGAATCTAGTGGAGAATTTTGAAGGTTGGGTTCTTCCATTTTCAATGCTTATAAAAAAAGGTAGAAAATTGAATTTATATAGAGGTTGTGAGATCACATAAATATTTTTTTTTTATGAATTCATAAAGACTAACTTTGTTATAGATTCATCTGTAAATAATATCTATTTTCGATGGATTTTCGAATAATCCAAATATTTAATATACATTGACTATGACTTACTTATAATAAAATCATACATGTTCCAACTATACATAATCTACTCTAAAAATACATGGTGAAACAAATTAATACTAATTTTGAATATCATATAACCTTTTAAAATAATATCTAAGAATACAGATTGGTACAAAACAAATAGATATCATTATGAGGTAGGGACTTAGAGATAGAGTATGTGAAAAATTACATGTCATATTCATTTATGGATAAGGATGACGCATTGAAAGTTTAATATTAAATTGAACCTATCTATATAGAAATTAAAAATATTTAGTTAGACATAAACACACACACATATCATAACTAGAACAGTTAAGAGGGAAGGTGAAAAATATTTTTTCTAATTATGATAAATTGTCTTTTAAAGAATAATTTTTAAATATTTACCATATTTAATATTAATATGAATTTGAATTATATTTGATATGGATTAAAAATAATCACGAATTTTTTTTTAGGGAATCTACTAAAGTATTAAATGTTCTTTATTGGTCGAAACAAGAAGCCCAATTAACGAAATTCATGGTCGACTCCCGATCGGCCCACCAGATTACTCAAAAAAGGCTTAATGCAACAATGATTTTCAAGCCATCGGTTAAATAAAGGACTTTAAAAGGTAAAAAGGTGGATTTCCCTCCAAGAATCTTATTTATACTTGGACACTATTACACCCAACAATATAGATATGGGTTTATATCTCATTTGTAGAACTACATCACAAACTTAATTTTTATAATTATCAACTTCTTCATGAAAATCACCTCATAATTCAGTCCATGTTTTTGACCGGTCCCGTAATTGTAAAGTATGATGTAACGAGAAATGTAACCGAGGAACTATAACTCAACTAAAGTAAAGGTCTGGTAAATACTATTAAATAAATCAGAGGAAGCTACAAGCATGAAGAACATGTAACTACAAAAAATTAAAATATTAGAATAAATATTGAAGAAAACTTAAAAAAGCTCATGTCAATGATCAAGCCTCAGTGAAGAATAAGTTATTTAGTGTTTCAGATAGTATTGAAGTTCAAGTAGTCAGTACCAGAAGATTTTAGAGATGTTGCGTTGATTAATCTTAATCAATGTTCGAAGCAATAAAGAACTGTAACATTCATGTCAGTTGAATTGAAAGAAGAGAGGAAGATCAAGATCAGTGTTAGTCGTTTGTGAATCAGACCAGTGCACTATGTGTCTAACACAAAAGAAAATGATCCCATATTTATTATGAAGAAATAATTGACATGGAATTAAAATGAAGCTACTTAAAGGATTGAAAATTATTTTAAGACAAATCAAAGAGGAAAAGTTTACCAACACTTTTCTTAGTGAGCTCAAAATTGGCTAAGGCATGAACCAAGAAATATACGACAGTTAAGGGTGGCTTTACTAACAGTTTTGCTTTGGTTAAAATTGTTCCAAGACAAGTTATATCAGGGAAATAGTTACCAACACTTTTGGCTTGCTAAGAATTATTGAAGGCAATGTCACAATGAGTAACTTGCCGACAGTTTTGATACAAGGAACATTTACCAATAATTTTTCTTTACTAGAAATTATCTAAGGCAAATCACCCTAGGGAAGTTTTTTTGTCGACAGTTTCTAAGTGGCATCAAAAAATGTCCAGGCATATATAAGAGAATAGTTTGCCAACAATTTTGATACCAAAGAACTTTGCCGACACTTTTAATGATCAGATGAAATTTCTAAGGCATGAACAAGGAAGACATCTACCAACACTTTTGGAAAAGTTGAAAACTTTCTAAGGCAAGTCTCAAGCAATATTATCCGATACTTTCAGAAGTGGTTGGAATTTCAGAAGTGGTTGGAATTTAATTATTCGCGAAGAGCCAGAGAAGAAAACTCCTGTATTAGATGTTCTAGTATATCTAATACTCAATAGTCAATAATCAATATGCATACATTACTATTCGGGGTGGTGATATCACGGTGGTGATACTGTGATAGTGATAGAAGGGCTTACAAAGTAAGACCTCAAAATTGTTAATTCAATGTATATATATGTAATAATATGTGTGTGTGAACTATTATCATTGTATTAGTGTTAAAATTAACTAATAATAATAATTTAATTGAAAATATTAAATTTTTAATTAAAAATTCGAGATAGATTTAAATTCAAAATATTTTATTATCGAGTATCATTTTAATTTATTAAAAATTTCAATATTTTTTATATTATAAAGTAAAATTCAGACTTTTTTTTTAAATTGAAAAATTCAGTCTTCTTAAATTGGGAAAGGATCACGATTATTACAAAGTTAGACGACATTTTCTTTTTACAAGCCAGATGGTATATATTTTTTGCAAAGTCAAGTCAGATGGTTTTACAGAAACAACAAACACAACATTCCAAAGCTGCATTTCAATCTTCCAAGAGCCAGTAGTAAGTTGCTCAATCTGATGCTCAACCGACTTGAACCTTTTTGTGATGCATGTATAAGTATAATTACACGTACAGATTACAGATACATGGTATAATAGTATAGATTAATAGTTAATACTATGTGTCTGTATTCATCCTGTATTATGAATTTTTATTCTTCTTTTAGTAATTTTAACAATATAAAATGTTCTCAAAATATTTTTTCAAAGAGTAATGATATGACATGTTTTGATTCGTGGGCGCATATATTACACGCGGTACATATTTGACAACTCGGCCTTGAGAGAAAAAATTTCAGTCTTTGAGAAAAAATTTAGTACAATTTTTTGAGTACCTGACATTACTCATCATGAAAAGGCTCGAGCAACTACATTGCAATTCGAGAACTTACAAGGAAATACAGTAATACCTTCGCGATTTTACACCCTTACACTAGTTATCTTGATAAATACTTGAAAAGAATCGAGTGTAATATTCAATCGAACTTGTACTTGCAATATCTGAGAATAAGTCCAATATTCTACTTGGTGCATTTGTGGAAATATTGTAATACCTCGCACAATATTAACACATTAATTTTTTTAGAATTTCTCGCACATGTGTATCCCCGTAATAGACATCTCGTAGAATGGCCCGGCATATTTTCTCCTTTGGCGGTTAAAAAGGTCCATTTTCCTCTATTGTTGAATTCTAATGTCACATTTTGGGCTAGTATGACAATTTCAATGGTTTATACAGATTTGAATTAAACTTTGAAGTCATTATTTAATCCAAGACTCAAGTAAAATTGAAATCCAATTGAAAATAAAATTCAATAGAGTAATGTAGTAATGCCAATACATTTTGAGCTTTTCAATACCAATACGTTCTAAAATAGCAGTTAAGATGGCCTCATAATATTTTAGCAAAACAAGATGTAACAGTAATGCATATTCAATTGCTTCTTCAGTCAACCTCAAGATTTAAGGGAACTTCTAGGGAAAACAAGAAACTGAAGCAGTAGATTAATTGAACTATAGAAGACAGCTAGTCCTCTTAAAGTTCTGTTTTTTTTCTGTACAACGATGATCAGTCTTAAAATAGCTCGCCTTTTATAATAGAATTGTCCCAACAGGATTATTGTACTTGTATTTAGTGTTTTACGCCAACAAAACACAAACCTACTTCAGCTTGGGCTTGCAGCTCTTCCAAAACTTTAACAAGGTGCTCGCGAGATGCAGGAATTTCCACTTGCTGTGTTAGCATTCTCCTCAATCTTCATATAAGAAAATGAGAAATCATAATGCAGCTATATGAATGCTAAAAGAACTGAACTTAACGGGGAACTAATTTAAAATGTAACACATAAATATAGATATTGATTTAACAAATATATAGTTTTAAATTTCGACAAATAACATGATATGATCATTCAGACTACCTCCTAATAAAGTTTACAGATGTATGAGTATCTACATGACGACCCAAGCTGTCAGACGCAGCAGCCAGAAATAGTCAAATAGGAGTCAATGACTCAATGCATACAGTGGACTAGTGGAGTGTGGACTCCATCCCCACAGTTCAATTGGAGTTGTTTATGTCATGATCCATGATTCAAGTTGCAAGATGGATTATTAAATTTTCAGAATATAACTTTTGCAGTTTTAAAAAAACTGAATCCACGTCAAACAAAAAACATCTTGTTTTGGAAAAAATCACCAACTAAAATCAGGGAGTATGTTGCGGTTTTTGGGTAATAAAGGAGACAATTTCCCCATCAATTAGAATCAAGGTAACATACATGGTGGTTTTCCTTAATAAGATTCGTATTCTAATCAACAATTCTGCAACTAGAATTATTTTAGACAGTCTAATGACTGACCAAGCAATATGCTTGCAGAACTTTTCATAGACAACTCATATGAAATCAAGCAGAAAACAAGTTACTTGATTTATCAAATTGCACGAGTCACATGACTTTCACCGAATATGAAACTACCCAAAGCTCATTTGATCAGAGTAAAAAACTAAAAAATTACTAACCTGATTGAGCTGGTTTTTAATACAAGTTTACATGTCTAAATTCAGTGATATCTAGCATTTCAGCATTTGCACCTAAAAATTAAGGATAACAGTAAACGCAATTTTGGGGACCTTGGTCATAGGCTCCATAGTTTACTATTCTACGTATGAAAATTGACGAAGAATACTTAAATAATAAAATGATGGACAGATTAACACTTCTATTATATTTTAAATTATCAAAACAACCTTTTGTCCCTCTTATATGCAGATAACGTAAATTTGTTTTTGAAATAAGATGGAGGTTTAGTGATACACGTACCTCTGGACAATTGCAGTGTCCCCATGACCAGTGCAAATGATAAGCATGGTATTAGTAGGTAAACTGGAGCACAAAGTTTTGACTCGAGCATTTAATCGATGAAGGACGTCCTTTATTTCAGAAGTAATCTTGTAAGTGATGCATTTTTTTCTTGTAGACAACTTTTTACAAGTAAGCAATGATATCATATCTGCCAGTTTTTCCTTCAACTTCTCATCATCCTCTGCTTGCTTCTTCAGAATGGTTTTTAATTCTGAGAATTGTGCCCAAATAAAATGCACCTTTTCATTATTTACCTGTGCTAAGAAAAGAGGTCACACTACAAACTATACAAATTTCCACCAACTATTCTTTCTCGAGACTCTTCAAAAGGAAAATTCAAAAAAAAAAGAAATACCTCTTTTTTTGCTTTTGTAAGAGCTTCATCGTCAGATGATACTGGTATTGCATTGGACGACTCAGATGCATATCGCTTCACTACAGATATATTGTCAATAACAGATGAGGTCTTGCCACATTCTCCTAATACTGTAAGTAGCTTCTTTCGCATGAATGATGGAGGTGCACCAAAGTTCGGTCCTAAATTCGAAACAACAAAGACGGGGAAAAGCATGATAAGATTGAAATGAAAATTAAAATACTGTGCTGCTGGTGTGGGGGGGGGGGATTGAACAGATTGAAGATAATAAAAGAACATTAACCAATGAGTAACTGAAAATCAAAGCATACACATCCTTAAATTACTACTTCACTATTAGGCATTCTTAGCATCGACTTACCTGTAATCCTGACCACTCATTGACCAGTCTTAGGTCTATATAAAAAGATAATATCGGATACAAGAATAAATTCTTCTTCTTGTGGAATCAGTAAAACAGAAGTAATAGTCTCCAACTTGGCAAAAAAAGAAAAGGGAAAAAAAAGCTATTAAAAAAGGTATCCTCACGCAGTTCATCCTTGTGCAATTTCCCTCCCCGTAGTAATCAAAGGGATAAAAACAATTGTGACCTAATTAAACCTAAAACGCATATAATCGTACAGAAGAAAGATTTCAAGCTCCTTAGTATAAGAATTCTAATATCAAATGTCTTTGTAGAAATAGATAAACACTTGCCATGTCTTATTTTCAGCAGTGCTAATTCCATAGTAGCTCTTGCATCTTCAACACTATCATGTCCATTGTCTGAGTTTTGTATCTCTCTGGCAAGAAATTTTCGAGTGAGCACGCGAAGTGATATCTTATAAGTAGATGTGCCACCACGTGAATGCTTGTACAATACTGCTGTATCTATCACTAAATGGTGAGATATTTTAAGTGCTAGCAAATCATTCTCCAATGAATGCCCAACCAAGATGGTTTCTTTGTGCACCAATAGTAGAAAATCTTCCTGCAGACAGTATGCAACAAACAAGGTGAAAATATTATGCGAGGTTTTAAGCCTTAAGTTGTTTCATACAGGAAAACAAATAGGCCTAATGTAAACCTGAATATCGTTGAGGGTAGTCGTCACCGGATCTAGCATCTCACGTGTGATGCCGCTGTACCTGCATAACAGTATGTTTCAAACAATGTACCACAGTTTTCCATACAATCAAGTTTCACGTGATAATTTTCCTTCATGACCTCAATACCATTTCTATCCCATCGTGTTCCTTCTAAAGGAGCACAACATTAACAGGGGGAAAACATGCTGCACTACAATCTTTTTCACAAACTAATTGAGAGACAATAGCAGCTCAAGTTTAATAGAGGTGAAAGTTTGACACCAGCAATAGTGCAGGTCTAAACATTTTACATAGGGGTTAATTACATAGCAGGAGAAAAGTCAAAGTAGATGATACAGGTAGAGACCATCCAGCAAGAATATTGAAATTCATACAGAACCACATATTTGTTTTTCACAAAATACATACCTGGTGTTGTAATCAGTAATCGGGTTTGATGGTTTTACCAACTTATCCAATAAGACCTGTGAAAGTATATAGAATCAGCCAACTGTAGAGATAAATCATTAACTATATAAAGTTGGTAACCAACAAGGGAAAAATTAATGAGAACACAACTCAAGTATTCAACCATCTATAATAGCAAATCCTCGTACGACCAAGCTATCAATACCTAGATGGAAACTGATGCACTAAACCATGTAATTTTATGGATGCAGGTCCAAAGCTTTTATAGATGAAATAAAAGGAATAAGATGATTCCTAGTCACATGTTTTCTTTATTTGGTTCTCGGCTCAAACTTATTCAATATAATATAAACAACGTGAGTGTACATTCAATATTGGAGTACATACTATAAACAAAATCTTAAAATTACGCTCAGATAAACAAGATAAAGTAGAAATTATATACACGTAGATACTCTCTTGTACGTGATATTACAAATTACATGATGATTATTTTATAGTAAAAAAAAACAATAGCTCGATAATCACATATGTTTTAAATAAATATAAAAGTTACTAGAAGCAATAAAAGAGCTCAAGAAAAGAGTAAATATTCACCCACGAAAACTTTTTTATTTTCTTGGATTGTTATTTTTTGGTCAATCCAAAAGAATACAAAGCAAAGCAAAATAAATTTATGTAATAACATAAATACAATATTTAAAAATATCAATTTAAAAATAGAAATAGTAATATTACTATGTTTAGTTAGCTAAAAAATAAGATAGACAAATGAATACGACATTTTCAAAATTTAGTTATTCGCGAAGAGCTAGAGAAGAAACTCAAAGAGTTCGATAAAATTGAAAAAACATATATTATATCCTATATATAATCAGCCTAAACGAGTTAATGTGATATAGTTGTCACATGTGATATGGTCGTCATCGAGTCCCGTGTAGCTAAAAATTATATAAAAAAACTCCTATATATATATATAAAGAAATCTTATAAGTTAAAAATAAATCTAAGTATCTAACTAATTATATTGATTCAATACAGCTGAAAATTAAAAAAATAATTAATAAAGAGATGTTTAATGATAATATTATACTTTTTTATACATATTTACGTATTTAAAATTAAAATACAAGGAAATAAATAGTACGATTAAAACTATATAACAAATTTACACATGATATTAAATAAAACTAGAAATATTGGTAGAAGAATAAAAACATATATAAATTAGAAAACTAATTGAAACATAAATAAAATATTAAAAGATAAGCGGGTTACACGAGATAAAAAGAAACAAAGGATAGTAATGAAAGATAATCCTATAAGGTTAAAAGAACTAAAAAAAAATCGAATTGTAATAGGAAAAAGTATTATACAAACTATACTTTAAAATAAAATTAAAATAAAAAATATTTTATTATATTAATATTTCAGTATTTTTATAAAGTGCAATATATATTAAAACAATTATATAAATAATTAATAAATGTAGTTAATAATATTTTTACATTTAATATTAAAAATATTAAAATACAAAATAAAAATTATAAAATATCAAATATTTTAATACATAATTATAATAAATATATATTTTAAATATTTAAAAGGTATCCCATGTATTGCATGGGATTTAAGCTCGTATTTTAATAGAAAAAGAAAGGTTAGTCACATTTATAGGTTAATGTGTGTTTAGATATAATTCAAACTACACAACATATTATTCTTTAATCATCAATATCTATATATAAAGAAGAAGATGAGGGCGACCATGTGGAATGTCTATAATTGTTTGAATATATTATAATTCTACCTTGCCTTCAACTTATTTAGTTGGCGCTCCAAAATCGTTCCAGTCCTATCTATCTATTCTTCTTCTTTTTCTATTGGTTTACAAATTTAAAGGAGGATATTTTTAAAAAGAATGACTTCTCCCGGAATTTGATCATTAAAATCAAATCATATTATAACTTTCTAAATTTGCAAATAATTCCCTCAAAACTCTAATAACTAATTTCTCTTCGTTTTGTTTCTTACAAGGATATATATATACACCAACAAATTAACCTAATAAGCCTATATGGTACTTTATTATTATTTTTTCATTGACATAAATATTGTACTACACACACACATATCACATGTTTGTTAATTGTACGATAAGCACGTGATTGACAGTGGTTTGTTAATTATTAACAAAAAAGAAATATATCTATCTACCACATGTTTGTTAATTGTTGATAAGCAAGTGGTTGATGCTAGTCAGTTGATGATTAACATAAAACAAGTTATTTAAATGTTGTAAAATGATGAAGTTTGATTCAATAATAGTCTCACTTTCTACGATGCATGATTTATTTTTTCTTTATATATTTTAATGTTACATACATGTGATTTATTTTGTTTATTATGTATTGAAGCATCATTGGTTTACAATGAAATCAGAAGTCAACCAAATAAGATTATACACAAAAGGATCTCAGACAATATTTTATATATTTCATTACTTCTTTTATTCTTAATCTTAAAATTATTTTTTTAATTATTCTTTGAACTAAACAAGAACATAAATATTAAAAATTTTCACAACGAATTTATTGTGAATATAGTTTTTATAAATTACTCTAATGTCTCCTCTAAATATTTTTTTTAACCCAACATCCCTTGGATTAATTTTTTTTTGCATTTCAACTCCAAAAATACTAATTTGGTCCAAGTTTTCCTTTATAAGAATTTTTACAATTTTTTGTACGAGGCTTGCAAATATCGTGTATTATGTATTTATGTGAATAAAAAAAGATTAAGAATAAGAAGAGACCTAGCATACATTTAAAATATCATTACCTTCTTCTTTAAATGTGATTATTTAGTTTAATTTATAAATTTTTATTTAAAAAATTTCAAATATTTAATTAAAAAAATCTAAAGGACGCGGCGAAGCCCTACTTTGTCACCTTATTTTTAATAATTCTTTATCATTTCGAGTTTTATTTAACTTTTTGATTTTCAATAATCTACTTTTGAAAATTAGAAATAAGTGAAATAAGTTCAGCTGAACAATAATATAAGGATTGATTGAGTCAATAAAATAATAAAATTAAATAAAAAGACCAATAATTATAAAATAAAAGATTTGTACGATGCACGGGTTCTAAGCTTAGTATCTAGAAAAGATTTTCCATTCTTCAAAAAAGAAAAGAGATGTAATCTACGCAGATGCTATCACGTTCCGTAAGTAATTACTAAAAGTTACCATGAATTATTTATAATTATTAAGTAATGGAAATAACATACAATGAATAGAATATATAGTGAGTTGCAATACAAGAAGAAAAAGCTTTCAAAAAATTATACCTGTCCTTTAAGATCCACCATTGTTACTCTCGTGAGCTCGAAACCCTCTTTTGTGATGCACTGCTCAAAGAGAAAGGAATTAATTGTGTAGCACTTGCATATAAATTTCAAAGCACTACTTATTGTGAAGGATAATTCTGAATTATTAAAAATATATCTACAGTCAAATTACAAGGTTCTACCCAATCTCTATAACCATCATGTCCTAATGTATCAGTTACAAAATATAATTACTATCCACAGCTACATGCTTTCTGGGTAGTCACAACAGAATTGCATATTGTTGACCAGCTATGCAATGCAAGACATAATTAAAGGACGATAGTGATGAGCTACGTTAATTGACTTTGTACCGTGTCATCACCATTTTGTCATGTCAAATAGCAAGTAATCTAGATAATAAGAATGTTTTCCATCATGCTATACAATATATTGAATTCAAAGAGTCAATAAACGATTAAACTGAATATATAATTTGAGCCAGAGCTTTCCTCTTTCTTTTAGATATCACACAAATGTCTCCATTGAGACCATAAATTCATTGAGACCATAACCCTACACCTCTTGTTTCCGAGAGAAAAGGGGCATCCACTAGGCTGCATGAGAAGAGCTTACCCTTGGTTTAGGGTCGAGCAAAAAATGTTCAAACCGACCGAACCGGACCGGACCAAACCGACCAAACCGCTTTTTAAGGTTTTTCAAATGGTTTGATTTAGTTTAGGTTTGACATAAATAAAAACCATTATCTTCTGGTTTGATTCGGTTTTCATTTCCAAACCGACCATTAAGATCGAACCGGACCGTTTGTAATATATATTAACATATTTATATATATAATTTGCAATAAAATTTATCTTACATATGTCTACATTTTATTCATTTTACTTTATATCTTACATCTCATAATTTTTAAATATACATCTATCTTTAACAATTAAAATACATAATTTGTTTAAATTTAGGCACTAAATAATATGTATTAAATATTTAATTGTCTAATTTGGTTTAAAACCGCAACCGATCAAACCAAACCATTTAATAATGGTCTGGTTCATTTTGGTCACAATATTTAAATGGTCTGGTCCGGTTTGATATTTAATGAAACCGCTATATATAGTCTGGTCCAACCGACCTACCTGGCTTGACATGAACATACTATGGCTAGCCCCAAAATTACATAAATAATAGACACTTGAGAAACAAATATATTATTCAAACACTTGCCAACAATTAGAATAGACAACAGTTATCCCGAGTATACCTCCACAACCCAAAACTAGACACTTTAATAAGGTAAAAAAATTGTATTATTGGCAAACTAACTGGTCCGGAATAATATTATAGGTCAAATACCAGAGGGGAGTTTATGCTTTCTATATCACTTCCAAACAATCTTTAGAAAAATCAAACTAGTATACGGTGAATCCTATCTAAAGCCGTGCAAAGATTTCAATATGTAACTTTACCATTTCACAATCAAGTGCCAATATTTTGTGCTCGGGAACTTCAGAAGGAGAGGGAAGAGTCGAAACAAAACCTGCACACCAGGAAAAATAAACCGTATGTACAATATAAAAATTGAAAAGATAAAAAAGAAAAGTACATTACAATTAGTAACCTGGTTGACTATTGCAGTAACCGTTATCTTCTAGTTCCTTCTCTGTGAGTGTATAATATGACGGCGGAAATAGTAAATCTTTCGGGAGATCACCAAAAGTTAGATTGTTTACACCAGAATTAGAAATTCCTGCATTAAACAAGCGATTTAGTTACTTCACGCGGGAAGCACTAATAAGTTGCTACTTCACATTTGGTTATGATGAATCAATTAGTGACCACTGGTATAATAGAAATTGCCATGTTTCTTTAAAAAATAAGTAAATCTACAAGCGTAAATAAGATCTAAGTGGTAGTGCGAGTGAAAAAGGCTTTGGTGGAGTAGCAAGACAAGAATGTGTAGTATTGTAGTGTAATTACACCATGTTAAAGCATTTTATAGTCATTCAGAATTGCCAGTATTAAGTTAGTTATAATAAGTAAAGTCAAAGTAACAAAGCAATGCATAGCCAACTCAGTATTCTTCATCTTCATACAACACACTCAAATTCAGATGTATAATCACACATTCACACTGATAATTAGTATATATAATCAGTACATATAGCTAATAGCTTAGTATAATCAGTGATATATAACTATATATTAATTAGCGATAAAGAAACAATTAGAAGAAAAAGGTATTTTGACAATAAAGCCCAGAAGACTTGATCAAACTGATACAGATGTCAACTCGGTGTTATTAAACGCGGAACATGTGCTGAAGCACCAAGACCTCTTCGAGCATGAGCATGACGCGCAACGCGCAAATTCATCGAAGACAAGTAAATATACATATACAAGGTATATAATGTAAAACATTATAAATTTATAGATAATAACACATTTATAAGCAAAACTAAATTGTCATAAATGATAAAAACAACTAAATTCAACACATAAATTCAAAGTTATAATAAGTAAAGTCAAAGTAACAAAGCAATGCATAGCCAACTCAGTATTCTTCATCTTCATACAACACACTCAAATTCAGATGTATAATCACACATTCACACTGATAATTAGTATATATAATCAGTAAATATAGCTAATAGCTTAGTATAATCAGTGATATATAACTATATATTAATTAGCGATAAAGAAACAATCAGAAGAAAATAATAAGCATAAACAGTGTGTATAATCAGTATATATAGTATATCAATGTGTGTGTGTAGAAGAAGAGATTAGCTGTGTTTTAGTCGCCATTCTTATAGATGGAAGGAGGAGAAGACGTCATGTATATGAGTGTCAGCTGAGAAATAGGGTTTTATATGACCCAGTCAGAAATATAAGACACATTAGTGATTCGCATCGCATCTTGCATAAGTGAGCGCTTATGAGCGCTTCTGATAACACTAACAGACTTAGATAGATTAATCTTAATAAGTAAAAAATGGATCTTTTCAGAGGAAGATTAAATCATCTGAAATTGCCATAATGATATACCTTGATCAAGTCTATGAACAGGCTTGCTAACTGATTCAGAATTCTCCCTTTTTCTTTTTACTTTGCAGGTAAGGAGAGCATCTATAGTCTGCATTCCATCTGCTATACAGCTATCAACCAACAACAAACCATAAGCATATATATCTACAAAATGCATTGTACAATGCGATGTCCTGCACTTCCATTTTATTAAAATTGTAAAAAACACCAACCTAAGAGCTAACACTGCCCTTGGAATTCCACAGAATTCTTTGAAACTGTGAAGTAACTTAGACTGGGACAAGTAGAGACCCGCATCAAGACCCGGAACATAAAGCATAACAACTTTAGGAATCAGGGGCTTGTTCTGCATACAGAAGATAGCAACACAATATTACAAACTATGTAAAATAATTTCTGAGCCATTGCCAAAAAGGATTAATGCATGAGAATGCTATACACACGTGAGTACAAATGTGAATATGAAAAATATACTTCTTAAAAAGTGAAAAGGTGACTTCGGCACAGAAATCATAAAAAAAATGAAGACAATGATAGTCGTACTTCTTAATATAGTTCAATGCGCAAATCATTCCATGTCCTCAACAAATTCAACATAACATTACCCCTTAATGCTGCCGAAAACCTCGTACTTTTTACTTCAACAGAGGGAAAATGAGCCCAGAAAACTTAATATAATGATAATAAATAATACAAAAGGACATCTAGAAGCGGCACTACAACAGATAGGAATCTAGTTATATATTTGTTAACAAAATAATAAGGAACCACTATGTTGTTGTCCAATGCATTTGACATTATGTGTGCATGTATAAAAAATCAAAAAGCACTACACATGAAGGAGGCATTTACTTTTATAAAAATCCAGGATGGCATGAACCCCTCAGCAAGCACCCAGCTGACAAGTCCTTGCATATCCTATTACATTATACAAAACTTTAAATGCTTAAAATTCAGGTAATTGATTGAAAATTAATATCAGCTTACTGATTGTCCCAAATCCTACTTGGAAGTTCAAAGAGGAGTCTGCTTCAGGAATTTTAAAGACAACATCTGCTTTTGCCTGCACACATGAATGTTCGAATATTACGATAACGTGTGACAAGTAACTAGCAAAAAAGACAAAATGACCATAAATGTGCTTTTAAATTATGTTGCATTGGTGAAATTTGCAGGTTGGTCTGAAAGTAAAAGAAGCATAATGTTTTGTAGTGTCGACGAAACATTGTATGGTTATTTACAAAAAAACACAGGCGGAACTGACTATGAACACCTAGAAAACCATAAACCCCCGTATTTTCTTTGAACGTTTTACCAAGGACATTATGACATAAGCATTGTACTTGCAAGTATACAACCCCAATTAGTGGTCAAAATAATCCAGATTTAATGTTTATCCTATCAGGCTACCTGGCTGCTGAACAAATCTATCATATTAGCCAAGTTAAATGTTTTCTATTTTTCAGTTTCTCAGCATAAATTTCATGATTCATAAATTTTTTCCATAAATTTAAATGTCACCCATGCCTCCATTAAGACTAGCACCACCTACAATTGTTCGTGATCTTCACCACTATTAATCATACCTTTTCTGATCCTTTCTGGGATAATTCACCTCTATTACAAGGTAACCGTGGTGTGGCTATTCAAAAGCCTACGTTTGAATTCGCTACGCTAAAGCCAAGTGATCCGAATTCATCTAGCTCATACTACATGGTATTATTACTAAAGGCCTCATTAGTGAACCACTTGGGCATTAATTTAAACTTCACCCAATAAAAAAACAGAGAAAACACACACACAAAGCATATGAATCAACCAAAAAAAGATGAACGTTACAAACAAAACAAAAAAGGGGTTATGAATAAAGGGAGAGAAAACAACCTCAGGGCCATAAATACTGAGATAGGGGTTGGAGGTTTCATCTTTTTCCGGAGTAATTTCTTGGGAATTGTGACACTTATTCAGATTGGAAGGACTCATATTCTTTTTCCTGAGATTATATATGTATAGGTATATATTATAGATATAGCAGCAACAGCGGAGTTGTTAGTTGTATAATTTGGGTAATGGAAATAGGTTGCAGTGGTGTTGTGGGTTTAAATAGGTTTAGACAGAAAGTGTTTAACACTTTAAAAACTCATTCATTCATTCCCCTAAACACAAACTGTCTGAAACCTGATTCCGCTCATAATGAAAAGAAGGGTTTTTTTTTAAAACAATATTATACTGGGTGTTTGGCTTAGTTTACAAGTAATAAGTTATTTTTTTTTTAAGTTTTTTCATTTTTTTTTTAAAATTAATATTTATTTTAGAAATTTAAGACCAAATCTTATTTCTAAATTTGAAAATAAGTTACTTATTTTCAGAAAAAGTACATATATACCAACTTTTTCAGCTTATAAACTGCTTATAAGTGCAGACAAACGGGGCCATAATATGGACTAAATTTCATTTTATTTTTTTGTTGGTCCTAACTATAATTTTTTTTATTTGAAAATGGTCCGGGTATGGTCGGTTCTATATTTAACAATTATTTTTTAATATGTTATTATATTTCATCAATTATTATAAAAGATGGATATTTATGTGAATTCAAATGTGAGGATGATATTTACAATTTTTTCACTCAGTTTTACATACAAAATCATTATAATCTTAGGTTTAATTTCATCTTTTTATTAATAAACTTGAGCAGAAGAAGATGTAAGAAGGTAAATTCGATTTATTTAATCTAACATACATATACTCAATCAATTGCGTATTTTTAATTACACTTTCTCTAAAAAAAATCTTATATATCCTTCTTCTCCCGATCTAGTTTAAATCCTAATTTCATCTTAACAAGTTCGTTGTAATTGAAACATAATATTATGGTATTTGAGATCCAAGAAAGAGATAAATAAGTACAAATCATATAAATGTCCTGGATATCGAAATAAGTATTTTATGTTTGAAAGGCATGCATATATTATTGTTTGAGTTTAAAATTTAGGGATTTTGTTATTTTAACATGCTTCTGTATATATTAGTTCAAAATGTAAATATTTGAAGATTGATTCATATAGATTATCACTATATATGTTGATTTGATGATATGTATGTTTGTATATGATGATATGGTATATATGAAACAAGTTAATATTATATTTTATGTTTAAATATGATTATATGGTGTATTTTTATGGCATTTGTAGTAAAAATTGTATGATATATGTTATATACACTAAATAATGATAATTTTTGTAATTTAGATTGTGAGCAATTCATAATTAAATTATATTATGATGGTGAAATAGAGGAAAATTTTAAAAAGCATTCTGGTAATTTTTTGGTTTATGTTGATTTTTGTGATTCTGATGAACTTAATCTTCTATTAGAAATCAACATTATGTTGAAAGATTGTGGATCAAAAAGGGGGTTTTACAAACTTTGGTATAAGCTTCCTGGAATTACAATGAACAAGGGATTGTTTGAGTTGAAAACTGATGATGAAATGATGTTAATATGCACATTAATCAATCTTAAATCAAAATATGTAGAGATGTATGTGACAAAAACTCCCCGCCCCCTTAAGTGTTGTAAATGATATGATTAGTACTTAAGGGAAATTCATATTGAAGACCCTTTCCCAAGTACAACACACTATGAGGTGGATCAAAAAGATTAATTAAGAAATTTATTTGGTATCTATAAATATTTTTCTAATTGTGATGATAGTGAAGTATATGAAACAAGAGAAGATAGTAATGATGAGTATTTTCATTCAGATGAGTCTAACAAAGATGACAGTGATGATGTTTTGATATTTGAGAAGAATGTTGATAAACAGTCCATGACAATCCTAATGAAAATTATGATCATGCTGAGAAATATGACCAAGTAGAAAATAATGATTCTATTGTCTTTTGGCATTGTAACCTTTACCCTCCCTTTTTTTTTTTGGAATGCAGTTATGACATTTATGATATAGATATGAATGGTCGTTAAGGTTAATATGGATATGTCAAACATGTATGATTGATATTAATGTATGAATTATTGATGCTGCAATTTCCTGATTTTATTGTGCAATATAAGTTTATTTCACAATTTGTATTAGTCTATTTCTTTTTTTTGTTAGTTTACAACAATCGAATAAATTGAAGTAACATATATATTACATAGAAACAAAATCTCCATTACATAGAAACAGTCATAACAAAAATCACATTACATAGAAACATATATATCAAAATCTTCTGTAAATACTTAAACTTCTTTAACCTCATGCTTATGAGGTTCAGACATAAAAAAGAAGAAAACAAAAATAACTGGTACACATATCAAACTTAGTTTCCATTTTCTCGTTTCCATTTTCAAGTTTTCCACTTCTGTCCCCAGCCTTTTGCACATGTTGCACCATTCATTCATCGGAAAAAGACATAACCGCGCCCATCTTGAACAAAACTAAGAATCTTTGACCATCATTTGCGTCTGTTCGAGCTACTCTCTCACTCATTCCCTACAATAACACTAATATGACATGATTCAAGTAGATCTAACTAACAATAATTAATTCAAGTATGATATTAGAGTTTCATATATATAATTCGGTATATATACACTGAAATGAACATTAAATAGCCGTTGAGATAGTGTAAGACCTAATACTTAAAAAAAAAAAATTTAACGTCCATCTATAACAATTGACGGAATGTAATAACATGTTAAAAAAATAATTGTTGAGTACATATGCTGGCCACTTGTATACTTATACTATTTTAGTGTAAAAAATTTATAGTTGGGGCCAACAAAATATAATTTAGTCTATTATAAAATTTATGAGTAAACGTGAAATTATGTGTATATTTGTGATGATTTAGACGGAAAATTTACAATATACAATTTGATAATGATTTCATTATTAGCTTCATATATATAATCTTAAAAATTTAGAGTGTTAGGAGAGAACTTATAATTTTATATTATTATATTTTACCATTAATTAATAGTTTATAGAATTACGATTTTTCATAAAATAATTTATATGCAATTTATGGTGCATGAGTTTTAATAATATATACAGATATTATAATTCATATATGACTATTAATAAGTATTTTCATATTTTTTATTATAATATTTTAATTAAATAAAAAAAAATTTCATATTTGACCGTGTCTAGAAATACAAAGAAATCAAATATTATTAAATTCTAACTTAATTAAAAATTTAATTTAAAATATCAGCTCGATTTCAATCTAAATTGTTATGAAATAATTGAATAATTCTTGCTTTTGAGCTTTTTATTTCTATTAAATAGATATGATTTTTGGCCTTTCAATAATTTTATAACTTAATATATATATATATAATATATATATATATATATATATATATATATATATATATATAAATGAACGATATAGAAAATATGAATTAGAAGTGGAAATAATTGATAAAAATCCCTAAATAACATTATTTTATATATCAAATGTCCAAATTGATATTTGTCGGACGGAGTGTCCTTTTTATGCATAAGGATTCGCATTTCCTGAATGCGTGTACTGACTTACCCGACTGACTGCAAACAAGACCTACCACATATATATACCAATTAGAATAGGCTATAACATGCAAATTACAAAGGGGTAGAAATAAGGATTCATATATTATCATCATTTCATTAATATATATTCAACACATATGTACTCCTTTTATTGAAGGTAATCGTGGGGTCTTTTCTCCATAATCTTTCCGACTTAACTATATACTGATATACATAGCTCTGTATATAATATAGCATATGTGCATGTGTGAGAATGATAAACAAGAATAGTGGGTATAAGGTAAAAAAAGATAAGAAACTAATTAGTTTAACATTGCTTTGGTTAGCCGGTAGATATTAGAATGTGTATGATATTTTAGTTACCTGGTAGTTATAGGAATGTGTATGAACAAGCATGGAATGTTGAATATACATAACATATATTGTAAAAAAAATTATTATCAGTGTTGCAATAACTTATCCTAGTGTTGTGTATGTACATATATCCAATGTTCTACTTCTTATAAGTAGGGTTACATTATATAAAATTGGTGTTGCAAGAGCAGCATAAAAGGGTGTTGCATTATACAAAATAGTGTTACTTAAACTATAAAAAGTGTTACTAAAGCTAAGGAAATTGTTGTTGCATTAGATGTACATAGTGTTGCAATAGACTATGTGGGCCCCACTAGTGACGTGGAATGTGGGCCCCCCACCAGTGACGTGGCATGTGGGTCCACTTGCTGACGTGATAGTGAGCCCTACTTTTGACGTGGACGTGGACGTGGCATGTGGGTCCCACTACTGATGTGTAACTTCTTCAATCTACTTCAACCTATTATAATATCAATTTTGTGTTAAATTTGTGTAGGTTAGTATTACAATATGTGTTTGTTGTAACATTTTTAGTGGTGTTGCAATAAAGTTAAAAAACATTACAAAAGATAGCTATTGTAATGTCTCTATACACAACGCTCTCTGATGTTACAATAGACCTATAGTAACGGTTTTTGGGTCTATTGAAACATAAAATGGGCGTTGTGTATGCCCATCTATGACGTAGTGTAAAGATTATCATTGATGGTTATAAAATACTTAATCGATATTTTCTTTAGTATAAATGAGTTGTGTCTAATTCTATATGAATTGTGGTTGCAGGAGGAGATAAACAAATAAAATCACTTCGCAATTAATGTATGTATGTACTTAGATTAACATTAAAAATTAAAGACACATCCTATGCGTACGGTAAGGTTAGTGTGCATCCCGTAAATACTAGTATTTGAACAGTATTGAAACATGGTCTACACGTGTGTACTAGATTCACATTTATATGCGTGTGTGATTGATCAATTTGGGCAATTTTCCCGCACTCCGTCATTTTGAGTATTGTTCGATAAAATTGTATAATATTGTTCTTTCACCCGAATAATCTTCATTTCTCTTTATATTTTTGAACACTTTATATATTTATAACACATACATAATTTTCTAAATTCAATATTTAATTAAATATTCAAACTTCATTCTAACATTTTCAAACAATTCTATTACTGTTGCTAATAATTTAAATTACTAAGTTTAATATGTATCGGACTTGATTTAATAATTTTTTTTACATTTTTCAAAAAATATATAAAGCGTATATTTTATTTTAAAAAACTAGAAAACAATAAAAATTCAATTAAAGATAAGAAAAATATAAAACTCATATTAGTGAATTTTAAAATACTCAAGTAATTAAAATTTACTTTAAAATAATTAATTATTATAAAATCCAAGCCCCAACCCCGATGTCCATTAGGCCCGACAATTTGACACGCCAACACGACACGAAAAAAATGGTTATGAATTTTAATTTTTGATACACGAAACACGAAAGTATACGATAAATTTAGTGTCAGATATGAGTTTTCATTTTGGGTACACGAAAGTACACGAAAATACATGAAATATTTTATATATCATTTTTATTTTTATATCATAATATATATTATATACATAATATATATTTTTAAAACTTATGAGTTAAGATCTCGTTTTATTTTGAAGTTGTATTTTTAAACTTGTTTAATTCACTCATTTTATGTATTTATTAATATTTTGTGTTTATATATTTGGGTATAATCATTTCGTGTTATTTTGAATTATTTCATGTAAATGAAAAATAAGTGTACTTTCGTTTCGTTTCGTTTCGTTTCGTTTCGGATTGACAGCAAATATTACGAAAACGGGAAAGAATTATCGCCGGGTCGCCCGTTCACGAATAGAACCCTAACCTCCTCTCCTGGGTCCCTCCACAAAATCAAAATATCTTCTTATATACATACAAGATACAACAATACATGCATTTCAATCAAAGCTTTCTAGGGCTAAAAGAAGACGCACGAAAGGTGTTTGACAACTTAGTTGCTGTGAATTGCAAAAATGTCCAAGACGATAGTTCAGCCGGTAGGTCAGAAAAGGCTTACGAACGTGGCCGTGGTTCGTCTGAAGAAACACGGTTGTCGCTTCGAAATCGCTTGTTATAAGAACAAAGTCCTCTCCTGGCGCTCCGGCGTGTATGTCTCTCTCCATCTCCCTCTCTCCGTCTCCCTCTCTCCCTCCCTCCCTCTCTCCCTCCCTCCCTCTCTCCGTCTCTCTCCCTCCCTCTCTCTCCCTATATATGCGCGTGTCTAATCGATATATGCTTCTGTAGCTTCAATAATTCATTTTACATTTCATCATTTATTATTAATAGCCGTTTTCCAGTAGATTTGTTTGTCAGGTTTTGAATAGACTGTTATCGATATAGGCTAATTGATGTTTTGCTTGTGTAGCTTCGATATTCGTTCATTCATTTCTGTACATACTTATGTGTGTGTATATATATAGTATTAGGTTAGGTTTTATATGGAATAGGCACAGACGATGCTGCCAAATGCTAATCTTTTGTTGATAGATTATTTGATTTTCTGTTTCTAACCACCCGATATATATGTATATTCATCAGGTTTTGCATAGACTATTGGTATAGATGATGATACTGCTAATACTAATCTATTATGTATATACAGTTGATGTTTGCCTTTTCAGTTTGGATAAATATATTGTCTATTTCTGTACATAAGCTTCCGCACGTGTGTGTGTGTGTGTGTGTTATTTAGGTTGTACATGGACTAGGCACAGAGGATGCTGCTGAATGCTAATATATTAATAAAATTTTTGATAGATATTTTGATTTTTGTTATTAATCATTGGAATAATTTTGAGCACTTAATGATATCATAAGACTTATTAGTCACTGGTATTATTACCGTCTTGCTTTTGTATATTGCTCATATTTAGTAAGTGGATATTTTGTTACGTTTAGTGTCAAGCTTTGGGTATAATTTATACCTAGAGGGAAACCATAGTTCTTTCTGTGAATGATTGTATATTGTTTCTTATTCTAAAGCTCTGTATGTGGTTTCAGTTGATTGAAAGTTGGATTAGGGATATTTAGTGCAGTACATATGCATTCCCTTTCTTATAAATTTGATAGAAAGGCCCAGCATCGGGGAACTTATGGCATAAGGATATCCCAGCTCAAAAGACAGTTTTACATTGATTTAAATCTTGTTATTTTATCTGACATTCTGAACTTGTAGTTAAAAATTAATCTCATATTCTCATTTTCATTGCAAATATGATTACTTGCCTTGACTTGTAGAACTGGATTGCAATTTCACTTTTTATGTTGCCCTATATTTCCATTTCTAATAACTTGCTAGTGTTTTGGAATCAGAAAAAAACTTAACTTGTGCTTCTTACCGTAATTTCCCAAGTGAAAGATTACACTATCGAATTAAAATAAACTCTTTTGGGTTCTCTTGTGCAACAAACCTTTGCTATGCACACATGTTTGTTAATCCTTATTTGTCACTTTACAAGGCTATTCCCAGTAACTATGTCTTTGGTGTTCCATGTTTTAGAAATCTCTTCTGATCTTTCATATATTTCCAATATGCGAACTAGCTTTCCGTATCTATTTCTCTGTATATTGTTTATGCCTGTAAAAAAGCTCTCCATTATGTGCATGGTATTCTTATAAAATTCTGATGTTTTGTAATGTAGAGAGAAAGATCTGGATGAAGTTTTGCAATCACATACTGTGTACTCTAATGTGTCAAAAGGAGTTCTTGCCAAATCGAGGGATTTAAAAAAAGCTTTTGGGATGGACGACGACGATGATGAGGAAAAAATCGATCATGAAAAAATCTGTTTGGAGGTTTGTGATAGTTCATATTTATTATATTCTGATGTTTTAGTCATCATCTGTAAGCCTTGTATAATATCAAAAATTTTGTTGTAAATAGTTAAGACTGTACTGGTTCTTCTCTGACAGATTTTGGAAAAAGGAGAGCTACAAGTTGCTGGAAAGGAACGAGAATCTCAGTTATCGAGTCAGTTTAGGGATATTGCAACTATTGTCATGCAAAAGACCATCAACCCTGAAACTCATCGCCCTTATACTATCAGCATGATTGAGCGTTTAATGCATGAAATACATTTTGCAGTTGATCCGCATAACAGCTCAAAGAAACAGGTGTGTCAAATGTTGCTGCATTTTTATGAGAAATTATTATCTATATTGATAAACATTGCCCTGAGTTGATAGAACAAAATGATAGCCTGTATTCAATTTTTATTGCCACTTTGAAGATAAATCTTGTTTTCATTTAATTTTTGATTTTTTTTTGCAAAACAGAACAAGTTTTATTATTTATGATGTTCATCCTGATCCGGTATATGAGTGGTTAATTATATATCTCTAAATAGCATATGTCTTATTACCAAATTGTTTTTATATAAGAGGTGACTTTGTTTTGTTGGTAACATAGTTTGTCTCATTATGTATTCTTTCTGCAGGCACTTGAAGTCATTCGTGAGCTTCAAAAACACTTCCCCATAAAACGATCTCCTATGAGATTACGATTGACGGTGCCTGGACATGCCTTTTCTTCTGTTTCTGAGAAACTAAATGAATGGAAATCCTGCATTGTTTCGAAAGAAGAATCTGGAAATCAACTATCTGTTGTAAGATTTTTTATTTTTTTTTGAGTTCTAGAAATTGTTATGTTGTTCGACTGAATTGCTTGATTCATGCAAGTTGCTTTACTAATGCCTAATTGACATTTATATTACCCTAATTGCTCTTTATCTTCTTATTAGTTGTGTGAATATTACTGAGGGCTTTTTATTAGAGAGAGGTGTGTGTGTGGTACCACTGGTGGCGTGGTAGATAATCCATAACTTGAATACTAGATACCTTGGTTCTCTTTTGTTAGATAAGGTAAATGCGGAAGTTTGTTTAGTGGGGTTAAAACCACTGCAAGAAGAAGAAAAGAAAACAGCATAGCAATATAACGGCAAGGTTGACTTGTGTTCTATCTTGGGCTCTTAGCAAACTTCCATGAGAGTTCCCTTTCAATTATCTTGTTCTTTGGATTGCCCATCTTTTAACTCCCCTTCCATTAGCCTTGGTCCTAGGGGCGTGTTTTTTGAACTGTTAATAGCTGTGATTCACTACGCTGCTGTGTTATGTGTATAACTATTCATACTTGCAATGGAAGGCACCAGCTTACGTATAATTAACGAATAGTAGCCAACTGACTGTTTAGCTGTAAGAACTAACCTCTGTTCCCACCTGAAGGCCTTTAAGAATTATTCCTGAAGTCTAAACAAAATTCAGATAGTCAAGAAAATGTATAACTTGGACAAATTAATATTTTTTTTCAATACAAGCCATGCACTTTTTAACTTTTCATGGTACTGTGATGCATCATATATTGTGGGATATTAAAAATCACAACATATATACTAGGATCATGGTCATTATATTGGCGTTAAAGGCAGTGCCCCCTCTTAGTAACATACCTCCTTTTTAAAATTATTTCATTTTCATCGAGGCACATAATATGATGTACTCTGTACTTCCAACTAGTTTAATGTGTCTGTACTTCCAACTAGTTTAAAGTGTTTAAAGTGCTGTCAGGGACTAGGAATTCTTCCTACAACTATGTTCGTGATATTAGATCTAGTTCTATCTATATTATCCAAATGCTGTGGCTGTGCAGATCTGTGAGATGGACCCAGGCTTTTTCCGAGATTGTGATGCCATGGTAAGGAATTTGCAGGGCAGGTTGGAAATACTGGCCATCTCTGTGCATGCAGAAGGGGACACAAATGTGGATCACTATGATGATCATGAGGAACCTCCATCGAAATTGCCCCAGGCTTCTACAACTTCTGACTTCCAACTGAGTGAAAAATTGCAGAAACAAACAATTTCTGATAATAAAGCAGATGCGGTGGGAGGGGTAAAGCAGCAGAGCAAATGCAGTACATGCAATGCATATATCGGTGATGCAAAGCAATACAGGGAGCACTTTAAGAGTGAATGGCACAAACACAACTTGAGGCGAAAGACTAAGCAACTACCTCCCCTCAATGTGGAAGAATGCATGGGCGACATGGAGATTAGTGACTCAAGGGCAGATTTGAAGGAGTATTCCTTTTGAGGCTGGTTTGTATTGATATACAATATGTTTGTCTTACACTTTATGAAAGAGGATTGCCAAGCTTAAAGCTTTCGTTGCCTAAAGCTGCAAGTTAACACATGGGGCTTGTATTATAAAAACTTGTAACTGGATAGATGATACTTTTGCTACAAATTGCAAGTATTACACTATTTGTGTTGAACTCCATATATATGATTGGGTGTGCTC